>OX632360.1:41984453-43424283 GCA_951751655.1 Ophion costatus | reverse complement strand
TCTCTAAAATCTCGGCTTTCTTCGACTTTTCTCTCTCGTGTATGGCGTCGAGGTGCTGTCTTCGTGTATTGTTATTATTTTTTGTTTCGTTACCTACTCTCGCAAACTTATTCGAAACTCGAGAGAACTTTTGTTCGCGACAAAGGCACAAAAGCAGAAAATCTGCAATTTGGGAAAACACAATTGTTGCTCTGTTTTCAGTAAGTCGGGTTGGCTACACATATATAAAAAATGATAATAATGACATTAAGAATACTTGTCGAAATTGAATGATAGTATATTTGCTGTTTGAATTCGTGCAACGAAATGTACTGATCGAACTGACGATTTGCCTGATTGATTCGTTGGTATCTGGTGATACGTTGTATTTTGCAATTAAGCAAGCTAAGCTATGCAATTTAGGGTGTCCAGATAATTTGAGCTTTTATCCGTAAATGTCCTTATTTCTCGGCTTCTTATAGTTATTTTTTCTTTTCCATTGTTTAACCATTAACGCAGTTGCGCGTTGTCGAAATGATTTATTCGTTTGTCCGGCTGTACCTGAGCATTTTCATCTAGGCGATCCATTAATCGCTCTTTGCGATTGAAAATAGGTGTAAGGCGTAATATTGCCCGAGAGAACTTTTGCCCATGTTCAGTGCAAATATTTCATTTGAGCTTCATACTCCAACTTAATATTAATCATCGCGTTAACACACCTCTACAAGTTCGACACGAATTTCAAGTATCTTGCTGTCTGGATTTTTTTCACTTTCAACTGAGCTATTAATTATCTTTAAAAGAACATTTTATTGCCTATTGCATTTATTTTATTATAATGTTTGGCGGTTTTTCCTTTCAAAGTCTCTATAAGAAAGCTTGAAATTTCGACGTTTGCCATTATTCCATTGGATTCGCAAGGACAAAAGTAATTGTCTTACAACTCTTTAAAGTGTGAGAAAATATTACAGTGAACTTTTCATCGAACGGAAATTTTTCGTAACACTGACATTCGGCAGAAAGCGGGGGATCGGTTGAATCAATAGTCAACTAAGACAAATCTCAGCTACGCGGACATTCTATCCTTATCTTATTACGATAGATGGTACCACAGTGGCATTGACTGACGCTTGCTGTTTATTATTTCATCGTACGAATTAGCGTGTGTACGTATACAAAGTTGTTTAAGTTGTATTTATGTATTCAGGATATAGTATAAAATATTGAAGAGAAGGATCGACATTGTATAAAAAGTATATATATATATACACATATATACACACATATATATATATATACACATATATATATGTATGTGTGTGTGTGTGTGTGTGTATGAAGAAAGGGAATATATTTGAAATAACTCAATTGATACTCACATAGACTTCTTCCCACTGCGAAACGTAGCGCACCAGTCTTGACAGTCGTAGTAGCCTCACAAGTGACAACAGCTTTGCGAGCCTGAGAATCCTTAAAGCACGACCAGCGTGCAATATTTGGAAGGACTCGCTGAAGTCCTGGAACTGGTTACCACAATTTCATCAATTTATCTTTCGTCACACACATTATTTCGTTTGTATTCGTGACAAAATTGAAGCAAAGAAAACGTGGGTCACGCTGAATTAGAATAAATTTATCACAACTAAAATGTACATATGGAAAACAAAACCTAAGGAACAAAAACTTATTTAATGGCGCGTTGAAAAATCTTACGAGTACAATACATTTGCGAAAAGTCTAATAATATATTGAATTCGTATAAATTAATAGTTGCAAAAAATTATGATCTAGAAAGTTGACGTTTCAAAGAAAGAGATAAACACTTTTTACATCATTAGCACGCTTACGGTATCCGAGGTTTATTGAATTCGGGATATTACGTAGGTATCGTTCTCAAGATGTTTCTTACACTTTGTAAGAAAATGTTGAAAAAGAGAAAGCATACGCTGCCGCTCAATAGTTTTGATACACCAGTCGATATTTCTTACCGCACTAAAAGTTACATAGCTTCGTTAAAAAAAAAAATTTGAAATATTTTCTGTGATTTTTTTTGACCCGGTATGCACTTTTTGTCCGTGACGCTTTTTCGGCGTTTTTTCGATCATCGAGAATTGGGCTAATGGAAAAAAAATGTGTCATGTTTATCCGTGATAAACTTGAACAGGGTAGCAGGAGTACTATTTTCGTTTTTTTTTTAAGTTTCGTACTTTTTTTTTCTCGCAGATATTTCGTTTATGGCTCAAAAACGACAAATTTTGGAAAATGCAACGTAACTGAAGAACTATAGGGCTTAAGAGCAAGTGTCAAAGATGTAAAAAGTTGCGTAAGTTTGTAATGGAACGACTGGAATTTTTTCAAAATTTTTCCCTGAGCTTTTTTTTGTTGCCATTTTTGCTCGAAACTCTAACAACTGGGATGGCTTAACTCAAAAAGTATGGCGTTTAAAACAAAATATGGAGAAAACTTTTTTTTAATTTTGACTTTGAATTAGGTAAAATTTTTTTCAGAATTTTTATTGAGATTATTTGGCCCAATCTCGGAGAATCGTCCGAACAATTGATTGGCGTATCTCGAAAACTATCGAGTTAGAGACAAAAAAATATCAAGAGGAGAAAATGTTGCAGTGTTTTGTTTTGAATGCGTTGACATTTTTCCGCTTTCTTTTAATTTTTTCTACAATGCTTTTTTTTTAAGTCGTCTAGGCACTTTTGAACCATTGTAAAAAAAAAAAGTGGCGTTGTATAAAAATAAATACATAGTTTGTATTAGTGTGGCGTGGCCATGGGGTGGCTCGAGTTCTCTTATCATGTCTTTCTACTCGCCAGTCACTTACTTGATTAAATATGAGAAAAATGTAGTCTAGCGGTATGGAGGAGATGAGATCGAGAAAGAACCAAGTCCTGAGGTAGTGCTTTGCGATCAACTTTGGATCCAGTATAACCTGTTCGGCATTGTCCTGCTGCATGATTCCTGTAAAAATTCAAACAGATTATATCCGAAATTTTTAACGACAGAGACACCTTGTTCACATTTTTGGAACAGAAAAAGCAATTTTCGCTCGCAAAGTGGGTTCTCAATATCAACCCACACTTCCACCCCCCCCCCTCTCTCTACCGTAACATGCGAAAGAAAGAAGTGCAAAGCCCGGACGCCATTTCCAGCTCGTCGATTATCTTGACGCGGATTCAACGCGCTGAAACCCGAAGTGAAGTTAGATAAAACGCGATCACGTACGTACATTTAGTGAGGGATTGAAAAGTAGAGAAAGCATAAACGCAGAAAATAAGAAAAATTGCTTAAAAACTCAAGGAACGCCAAGTGCTCGGACAGCCGCATTCGATTAATATAAAGACCCGCTCACATGTTCACTATAGTGAGCACTTCCGGAGAAGCTGACACGAGGTAGGTACTAATTAATTCCCAAGGGGGCACTTTGCCAAAGTAACGTTCCAACGCGCACGCCTCCTTTTCGGCTCGGTTCGGCAAATTATTCGCGAAGCCCTGTACTTCGTTGAGGGAAAAAGTCATATTGCTCCGCATCGTCGTTGTCTTAAGGGAGTATGTCTGGTGCCCGGAAAACTAGTGTTATTCGCGAATATGTTTTGGGTACCCAGTTGAAAGGATGAAAATTTTCGTCAATGGCTTTTATTCTACACATCTTGAAGCGTCTTTACAATCTTTTTCACTAGATCTTGTAAGAAAATGGCAGAGCTGAAGGTGGTCGAAGCGAATCACCTTTATTCTATAATGACTTATGGCGGGCAATACTTCTTCTCCAATTTTCTACCTGGACCGAAAATTTTTAATTATTCTAGGATGAGATTTGCCTTCGAACTCCGTAAGGAAATTGGCAAATACCGATTTTACATAAAATGCTGCATGTTTGATTTAAAAAAAATTGTTTTCCCTAACAAAGAATGACCGAAAATATATGTTTCTCGATGTTAATGATTCGATGTGAAATGCTGTGATAAAGTTCGAAAAAGAATTTCTAGTAAACCAGTGATGAATTGGCGATGTAAGGCCGAAGGACACGGGTGACTCGCTTCATTCAGCTTCACCGCGGCGCCAATTGTTACAAAATTTTGTGAACAAAAATATTGTTAAGATACTTGAAGATGTGGAGAATAAAGGCCACTGAACAGAGTTTTCATTCCATCAACTATGAGTGTCCATAATAAATTGTCGAAGTTTACCTTTTTTCCGTGTTCTAGACCGGTAGTCTCCCTCAAGGCTAAATGACACCCGATTTCGCCGATCGAGAAATAATCTTCGGAAAGTTTTCGGTACTTATTTATCAAAAAAGAGAGTTGCAAAGGTTGATGCAGATTGCCAATAACGGCGAGCCACAATAAGAAATCAGCGAGCTAACGTTTCTCTGTGTGATTCATTGATATAAAGATATCAGTGATATGTTTATATCACTGTGTGACACTTCTGTAACAAGCCAACCGAGTCCTTATGAAATCCCATATTGACATTTAATCCTTTTTTAAATCGTTCTTACACGATGGCTACAAAACGTTTCGCCGTGGGGCCGCGTTTTTATTTCTTTATTTGAATAAAAATGCCCGGTTTGGGTGAAGCGGAATGAACGTTTTATCGTCGAAATAATATCATTTAACCATACACAACACGATCCATGACGTAAAAACAAGCATTCGAGAGAACTTACCCGTTCTGAAGTTGACGACAATGTCTATGAGAAATATCGTGTCCGAAAGGCAGTTAAATGCTATCCATCGAGTGCTCAGATCATCATTGAAAAAACTAATGGCGACTGGCAGAATAATTAGATTCGCGACGAGGAGTAGCAGCATACAGAGATCCCAATAAAATCTGCAATAAAATAAAGACGAAAACATCGTGAAGTTTAGCGTGAATTTTTATCGAGTTCGTGATCCTTACTGCACAAACATTTGATTGTATGTATTGGAAAATCCTATAAAACGTCATCTGGTATCCTCCTGTCAAAACGAAAAAATTTCTTTCTTTTTCCATTTTTTTCTTCAATTTTTCGTCTTGTCATACATGTCAGATATCGATTAAAAAAATCCATTGGTCATCGTTAATTCCCGTAGAATTTTCCGATTTGGAAAATTGAAAAATATTATTGAAACATATGAGTTTATTCATCGCATACACCGCAATCGAGTCCGACAATCAATTTGAACGCAAACTTTCGAAAAAAGACCTTTTTCGGCACATTTATTTTCGGTTCATGAAAATACAATAATAGATGGCGGTATAAATTGATAATTGTAGTACGCGCTGTGGCAACTTTGAAAAAAAAAAAGAAAAAAAAAAAAGAGAATCCTAAAAGAATTTTTTAACTCGACTAATAATTGCCGCCGCTGTCGGTTCAATGATTTTGTGAAAGTTTGTTTAAAAAAAAAAGCGTCTAAAGTCATATTTCCCATAATTTTGAGTTGAAAATAGGCATTTAACGTCACGTACCGGTAGAATCCAAACTATGTATTTGAAATAAAGATTGAAACTTGGACACAAGATTCTTGCGTTATTATCGAACGAAAGTACGAAAAGAATGTTTTTCTTTTAAATAGGACGGTGGTCCCTAACGGGTGGATTGAAAGATTATCGATTTTTTTAAATTAATCAAGCACCCAACCGCGCACATAATCGAAAAAGAAACAAGAAGCGCCTCGCGCGGGCCCTCGTCTCTCAACCAGTAGAAAATAAAAGATTCCATCAAGAGTATACGATACTTGCGTATCATATTTCAAGTCGAGGAACGAGAGAAGAGGGGTCACGATACGCCACTTCCTTCTCGAGCGAGAAGACGTTGCAGCTTCGGGGATGCTTCTTCCGTTACGGTGTCCGCGGGCTAATTATAATTCTTTATATCTGCCGAGGATAACAGGCTTAATTGATGTCCATAGGACGTTGCGCGTGGAAAAGGACGGAAAAGAGTAACGCAAATGTGATTTAAAAAATGAGCGAATGAAATCTAGGGAAATATGCAGCGCACTTTTTTCTTCACGTTACGCACACGAGCAGCTCTCATGCGATGCGGTCGGTGGAGCTTTATTTATTTGCACGCAACAGGTGATCTCGCACAGTTTTCTTTCCCCGACGTGAGTACGCTCTCCCCGTTTGCAACGAGACGTCGGAACGGAGGAAACAAAAAAGGGCGACAAAGCCAAACATTAGAGAGCGCCACCAGTGGAGTAGCAAAAAGTTGCGGAATACGCGAGAAGTGATGGATCGAGTGCACGATAGGTTGTGGATGATTTGGAGAAAAAAAAACGCGAGAGCCGAGCCTTTAAGATAAACAATCGATCAAACAAAATAGAGGGAAAAGAAAGAAGAAGAAAAAAACAGTCACTGCGAGAATCCAATTTCGGAAGGTTTCAACGCGACAGCGTTCGAACAGTGGCTCCATCTGCTCGTTAGTAGTCAACGCACACGCATCGATAGGTAGACTGCGAGAGAGGTTAGTTCGACCTAATAACCTCCTGGCCATTGCTAACCCGGAACAATCTGTAACGACGCCATTATCCTACTTTTAATGTTTAAGAGATCCCAATGCTCACCAGGAGCGTTGATTCAACCAACTGAACTGTCAATGTGTGAGAGTGCTTTTTTTTCCGTCACCGCCTCAATGAATGCTCGTTAGAACCGGTTATCACAAGCGTACGAATTTTAGGGACGAACAGGTCCACCCACACTGCCTCTCCAAGCTCGACACAATTCAGTGGTGTGACACTGAAGTGCCTCAGGCCTTCACTGGTCCCCAATTACCCGTGCGGAAATTGAGTCAGGATGTTGCCCGGGCCCGTTTCAATGTGATGATAAATTTATAAATACAAAAGTTAGGCATTTGAGAAAGTATCTTTCGAAGAACACTCTGTAATTTTGTCGTGTAAATATATATTAAACTATAATCGATTTAAAACCGATGTCCGAGAAGCACCTCTCGAAAACATCTTTTGCGGTGGAGCAATCGCCTTCCGAACAAGGTTGAACTAATATCAAAAAATCAAACAGATTTCCTAAGTATATTAGTTTATCCTATGATTAATCGAAGGAAATGTCCAGATATGAAATTTTTTTAAATCCGCGCGTGTTCAAAGTGAGAGGCTTTTTGCCAAAAAGAATGGGCATTTTTCGTTCATCGTAACGAAAGTATACATCGGAAAAAATCCTTCGGTCGAATACTATTTTTGTTATATGTAGAAAGAGCCCTAAAATTTTCAATAAGATCGATGCTGTAGCTTTTAATAGACATTTTACTCGCCGACCTTGAAAACGTCGGCGTTTTTAGAGTCGGATCATCGAGAAGCTTTATCGTCTCGATGGCTTTTAAAATTTTCGAAAAGACAGTAATTTTTCGATCGCGGCCGTACAGCTAACTCTAACGATTCAGGTTCATTTGCACGTACTCCGAGAGAGATTTACATATATCTGGAGAATGTTTGTCTCATCCTCGTATCTCAATTGCTACCGCGAAAAAAAGTCTCCCCCGAAAGTCGAGGAACAATAAAGGCCAAGGAGGGGAAAACTTGACAAACATCGATGTTTAAATTTCGAATTTTCTATCGGATCGAGTAATCGCTGAATCATTGAAGCGGCATGTCAAAGTCATATCGACTACAAACAAAATTCACTCATGCTGAAGTTTATACTCGGAAGTATAGCCGGAAAAGCAAATCCATGCAACTAACAAAGTCAATCTCATTGCATTTTCAATTGCTAGGTTTCTTGAGGAGCGATTTTTTTTGTTCCATTACAATACTCGTTTCTCGTACCGGTAAATAAGAATCCTCGATGTTGACTGTCAAAGTGAAATCAGCTGGCAATGTTATTGAACGGATGTTGGCGCGTTCGTCGAAGCCTTTAAATGTATCTCAATATCGGTAGTGAGGAGAATCTGCTTATTGAGGATTGTATTGCGGCTCATCGGTGAGTCGTAAAAAACGCCCACACCGTGCATCAAATTCATTTTATATTCTAGAAAAATTTTCGCCTGTTTCTCCTCTTCTAAAAAGATATCCTGTAGATTCGAAGCTTGCACATTGCTCTCTCGACACTTTATTTCGCGTTCAAAGTTTCCCTCTATGAGCCCGTTCGTTCCGCATAGAAGGACGAAAAAATTATTCAAAGTCCGGCAAATACGCTCCTACGCAAATAGCCTTCATTGATACCCAATAACGTATCTGCGTAAATGAAAGCGTTGTTCCTTGTTTAAAATTTATCGGAATAAATTTCCGGAAAAAATGCCCTTTAACAAAATGTGTATGAAGTTTGACAGGCTGTAAAAATACAAAGAATTTGGCGAAATATACAATTGCAATTGACAGAATTAATTCACAGAGAGAATTATCTTTGGACAGTCAATAAATGACTTCGATCTATTGCAAACGATCAATGTTGAAGTCTAAATTTGAATTGACTTTAAAATTCAATATTACAACGTAACAATATCAACGATACTATTCATCCGTAACTATTTTTTGACGCCGTCGACTATTCAATCTGGTATCAAAATTATCGTATTTATCCATTCTTAGGGGTAGTGGAGCTCTGCTTTTCGTCCGGGTCATCTCACAGCTTCAATCGAACCTTCCTTATTTTCCATTAATCCGGAAAACTTCCGATAAGAAAATAATTCGTTCCGTAGGAAAATGTTTATCGGGGTCACTTTTTCGGAATATTATTCAGAGAAAATGATTTTTCGTGAAATTTTCACTGGCAAATTGCATCTGGAAAAATAGACTCCGACCTTTATAAAGACGTCGATAAATATGTTGTTCCTGGCGAATTTATCAAAATTTCACCAGAACCCGTAAGGGTGAAATGAATGAATAAGGCTCGACAGAGGGGAATTAATTCCGGCCAGACTTGACAACAACAAAAAAGCCAAAATATAACACTCGCCGCGGAGATTTTACAACGAGTGAAATGCGCAAAGATAGGAGTTATACGGGAAAGACACGCGAACGAATCTCACAATCGCCAAGGCATTTAATCGCCGTTCTAAACTCCAAGTCCAGAAATTATATACACGTATGTACACACACACACACACACACACACACACACACACACACACACACTGCGTTGTTGGATGCCACGCGATCGCGATGGTGCATGGCTAAGGACCTTAGAGTGAGACTTTGCTTTAACCCCCCCCCCCTTCTCACTCATTCGTATACCCGTTACCATAAATTTGGGGGTTGTTCGTTTCTCGGTTTCCGTTTGCGCGACAAGCGCGACGTGAAAGTACCTCGACAGTGCGCCTGACTGAAAATACGAGGACTAAAAAAAATAGTTATCCCGGGACAAATAAAATGATCTCCAAGAGACGAGGGAGCTTATCCCTGTGGATTTGGGCAGCCAGCTAACCCTCTCAAGATTCCCTTCGGTGCGCAGAAACGACATTGGCGAATACGTACACCAAGAGAATAGGAATTGCCCGAAGGTTCGCTTCTCTCATATATAGGCGTATATATAATGTGTGTGCGCAAAACGTGTTGGGTTTTACCCCTGTCCATACTTTGGGGATGGAGTTCGACACGAGTGCGCTCGTAGTTTCACGTTTTAACGGCCCTCGGGGCGCTGCCTCTTCCTCATCTTCTTCTTAAGTCCCATCCTTTAGGTTCTAACCTCTCTGCCCCCCTCCCCCCCCCCCCCCTCTCTCGGTCATCTTGTCGAAAACTCGCCACCTGCGACAACCGTATCCGGAGACTTGGCATCGAAACGGCGCAACATCCGTAATTCTATTTCGAAAGTCGCCTGATTTACGCCTTTTTAAATGTTCAACATATGTAGATAAATCCGTGCGTCTTCGGACGGATAAGAAGATCGCCAAAACCGTGTGGCGAAGCGGAAACGAAGTAACCGTTATGCTAGGTTTAGAGCACCATATATAGAATGTCAGAGATATAATGAAAAGAGACAATCGTATAAATCTCGGGATTGTTATGTATACATATATATTTATATACACTAGGCACAAAAATTAAAGGATATGAAAAAATCCTGAGGTCGGATATTTTTATCGCTGACCATCCTAGAGTAATCATAAAAATAACAGCGGAAATGCTTTTTTTCCCTCAAATTTTTACCCATCTTCCTATGGTACACGGGCGTCAATAAATTTTTGTTCGGTAATTCCATTCAAAAAGTCTTTCAGCTCAAACATTAAACAACAAAGCATTTTTTAAGCTTTTTTTGAATCATGTTTTTCGAAATAAAAAAAAAATGCATGAAAAGACAATAAAAGCAACTTATAGAGAATACTCTGAAGTTTTCATAATCCTCACTTTATTCTCTGTATGACCATCAGTTCCTGAGTAATTGATGATCAAAATCAAAAGTGTCTTTATCGCTTTGAACACCAATAACTCGGCAAAAAACCATTGTACTGAACTCTCCGACCACGCAAATTAGAAAAAAATAACAAAAAAATGTCCGCTGTTCTTTGTTTGTGATCACTCTAAAATGGTTAACAATAAAAGTATCTGACCTCATCATCTCAGAACCGGAGACTTGAAGCTTTGTTTTGCTTTTTCGAAATATTTTTTATGACTTTTTTCGACCAGGTACGCACGAAGTTTGTACGAGACTGTTTTTCGGCGTTTTTTTCTTTTTCGACTATCGAGCATTGAGTGCATATGGACTTGTGGAACATTTTTTTGTCATGTTTATCCATGGTAAAGTTGAACGGGGTAGCAGGAGCTCAATTTTTTTTTAAATTTTCGTACTATTTTTTTTCGCACAGTCATTTCATTTTTGGCTAAAAAAGACAAATTTTGGTAAACGCAACGTAACTCAACCTCGATCTGGCCGCAATCCTAACTTCAGCTGTAATTGTCTGATTTTCAATTGAAAAACCAAAAAAAACCGAAATTTCCGTAATTTCTGTAGCTATCGTTGTACGTAGCTATATTTGTTTGTTTGAAATTTAGTCATTTTTAAGCCCTCCCCACACGTAAGTAGATATATGGCCAGCCGTTTCATGTTTTTTTTTCTTTTTAAAAATGGTTACGTAGACTTAGAACTACATTTATATAAATTACAAAACTTGTTTATTTGTATTTGTCAGACCGACCCCTGTCGAGGCTTATCGCCACCGGTAAAATATGTAAAAATGTTTTACTCGTCTCATTGTGTAGAATAAAATTATGTAAAAATAAAATCAAACAAAATGATTACAATTTGTATAAAAATAAATATACACATCTAGGAATGGTTTTCTACAAATGTATCAAATGACGGGCAATAAGTCCTGCCTCTCTCTCTCTCTCTCTCTCTCTCTCTCTCTCTCTCTCTCTCTCTCTCTTTCGCCCTTTGACGTTAAAATATTTCTCAACCGGTCCGTTCCGCCTTTGCCTTAGATTCCTCCTTCTGGAGGTTGTTTAAAGACTCCCTTATAAACTCTCGGGATTCGTATGCAATATGTGCTGCACAAATGTCATCCTCGTTGGAAATAATACAGTCATGAAAGCTTAGGGGTAATGAGGATTGAAGAAACAAAAAATACCGAGTATACAATTATGAAGACGTTCCTCGGGTAGAGCAATTTCTTAACTCATCTTTATTTCTTTTGTGAAATAACATTGACGTTTCCTAGGATAGAAAATGCAGTAAAACATAACGGATTATTTGTAGATTTTGGTTTATTGATTTTTCTTTGGTCCTCAATTTTTTTCTCATGATTATTCGTAATTGTAGGATTTATTTTATTCTGGTAAACGTAATATTTTCCCATTGAAGTTAAGCAATTATGGATAAGAGTATTTTCGAAAGTTTCTTATTTTGCTCTCCGCAAATTGGAATCGTTGTTTAGGCGAAGAAGCTGCATGAGGTATGAAAAATCCTTCGGTTATTCTCTCGATGCCCATAGGTCTCTTCTCAACCGTCTGTTTCCGAGGGAAATGCTAATTTCTGGCGCACAACGCTAGTCCCGTTTCGCGCGTCTTCTCCTCCATTCTTCTTGCGGAATATCATATTCCCTTGTGGTCTGCACCATAGAACGGAGGATAGGCGAAAAGCGTCAACATTGTGACGTTGATGGAAGCTCAATCCAAAATAAAAGAGCTCCCTTAGAGTCTATCTCATATTTCCTTCCTTCCCGGGGCGCAGACACGTCTGTAAATGAATCAAATATCCTGGGAAATCGTGACAGTCCTCGAGTATCTTGAGCAAAAAAGGAAACGAGCATTCCTGATTTGTCTTTTTCGAGTAAACTACGAATATTTCCGCTAGAAAAAATAAAATAACTTAGGTTTTTCTACTAAGGATGTTTTGGCCGTTTGGAAGAACGATGCATCACTTACATAGCATTCTATTGTTTTAATTTAATCGTGCTTTTGCATATTTTACAATAATTTTCTCGATAGTCATTTTTTGTGGACACCATTTGATTTTTTTCGTTTCTCTTGTCTCTTCTCAGTAAAAATAAACGTAACTGTTAATTAAATCGCTTTGCTCGTAGAGATACACTCGCGAGCAGCGTATTCCGTAACCATTTTTACCGGACCGCAAAGTAACAGTAGTCGTAAAAAAAAAAAAGTCAAAACGCGTGCACGAAAGGGAATGTTCGAAAACATCATGATATTCCCGGACACTTGGAATTAGTATTTCATCAAAGCGTACGTGACACGTTGAGGCGCGCCTGAGCATCTCGTAAAAATAATTGAATTCGTCAATCATCGACGTTAATTATGGCAATTACGTCTATCGTCGTTTAATCGCAATTCATTGGGCAACCAGTTTGTATAACAGCAATTGTTTTTGCGCTAAGCTCGTGCGAAGAGCAATCGCGCAACCCGGGAAATAACAGCAGCATAGCGTCGATGTGAAGCCGTCCAGAATTTTTGTTCCTAGAAAACATTGTCTTCTGCATGTGAACATTTTCATTTACGTATACGAAGGGTGACAATTATTAGGTGTACATGTGTCTTTTCAGAGTCTAGTGTGGGGTCTTTGCGACTGAGAAAAATATTGTTTTTCATGGTTTTTTAGGTAGTACTTGGCCGAGGAAATTGGGCAGTCTGAAAAAAAATATAACAAAAAACTTCATTTCGAGTACAGCGGAATAAACAATAATCAAAATCCGAACCCGAAGCACTTCTGGAAAAAACCTTGTTGCGCTTCTCCCCATCGAAAATAAAGTATCGAAGATTTTAAAAATTCATTGGCAGAGTTTTTCAGGAGCGCTTCGGATTCGGAGTTCAATTATCTTCAATATGCTGAACTCGAGATGGAAGGTTGAACTTTTTTCCAGAATGTTCTATTTTTCCGGCAAATATTACTCATCACTAAAATACGCATGATTTTTTTTCTCGGTGCGACGACTTGAAAGTCCATTGAATATAATTTTTTTCTCGTTAGGACAATCTCCACGTAGAGACCCTTACGAGCTCACATCTAGCTGAGATTTTTTCAGATATTTTCTTCGTTTATGACGAATTCTCGAAATATTATATTTCGAAAATATTCTCGGAAAATTTCGAGTCGATCCGGCCAAAAGTGAGGGCGGCGTTATGAGCGTTTTTCAAATTACATTTTATCCACGTGTAAACCTCAAATTTTAAACGCGTAATTCTCAAAATTACTTTTTTGATAATCCGTGACCGCGTTATCTGGGAAATCACTGCACCGAACAACTTCATACTTTACAAGTTCCTTTTGCTTGAAGGAAGAAATTTTTTTTCTATCGATAGTTTTTTTTTATCAACGAAAATAGAGGGTATCTCCACCGAAAATAGATACGTTCACTTAGGCCTGCAGTCATTTTTTCAACAATCAATATTTTATTAAATCCTTCCTCCAAGCACTAGATAATTTCACGCAAAAACGAAATCCTTTTGATTTTTTTATTTGCGATGTCTTCTTTCCGAGCAACAGTGGTATACACAATCCACTGCATCTACGATACCTATAAATACTTTTCGATACAAAAATTGTAAAAGGTACTTAAAACCATACTCCATAATGTAGACAAGAAAACAAAATTCACAAAAATTTATCTTTTTCCGGCCACGAGCTCCTCCCTGTCACCTTGCATACTTTCATCAATATTTTTGTTTCTCACCATATGTAGTCCTGATCTTGATACGGAACAGTCCATTAAACAGTCGTACTTGTACTTGATTTAATTATGTCCATGTAATCTACCCTTTTTCTGCGCCCTTGGATTTTAGCGTTGCTTTTGTTTCAATGGAAGCATTAGCGCGTAAAATCCGGGTAGCAAGCGTAAAACGTATATACAAATCGGATGTCTTACGTATTCTGCATGAACCGAAGAAGCCTAACCTCGGAGAGCTTTTTCTTTTTTATTATATCCTGCGCTCATTTTATCCTTCCCTCCGGCATTTTCTCTTTCGCTGATCTAGCACTCCGAATTCATGGAATTAATCTGAATTTAGACTTCTCTGGCTATTCATACTCCCCCTTCGTTGCGGCCCCGTATGTATATATACGTATAGACTTGTACCAACACGGTTGCTTCCTTAATAGCGTCCAACAAACATTTCCACAATTTTTATGCCCCGAGTGAAGAAAGTGCCGTTTCGTTGCAGTTGAGTTACGCGAAATGCGCAGCTATCGAAGGCGTTAACGCTGCAAACGTTAACTACATACCACTTGTCAGAATAAACCATCATAGAATATGCTGTTCAACACTGGAAAGACCAATAAAAAACCAGCAAGACGTTCAAATGGACAAAAAAAAATCGTTTCCTTTTTTCCAAATTAATGTATCACTCGGTGTACTTGTCACTGGTGAAATTCTGGGATTAAAGAAAAACGCGACCTTTTTTTCGGCTTTCTTTCGGCCATCGAGAACTTATGGACATTTGTTTGTCACGTCTATCCATGATAAACTTGAACAGGGTAGGAGGAGCTCCACTTTCGTTTTTAAAAAATTTTTGGAAAATGCACCGTAACTCAAGAACTATAAGGTTTAAGAGAAAATGTCAAAGATGTAAAAAGTTGCATAAGTTTATACTGGATCCACTGAAATGTTTTCAAAGTTTTCTTCTGAGACTTTTTGTTTACCTTTTCCGCTCGAAACTTTGACGAGTTGAGGATAGCTCAACTCGAAAAGTATGGCGTTTATAACAAAATATCAGGAGGAGAAACTTGTTAATTTTTTATTTCAAATTCGCCTACATTTTTTCGGAATTTTATTCTGAAATGTTTTGGCCGAACCTCGGAGAATCGTCCGAAAAATTGCAATTGGCGTAACGAGTTAAGCCGCTATCCTACTCATCAGAGTTTCGAGCGAAAAAAGTCAGAAAAAAATATCTCAGATGAAAGGTTTGAAAAAATTTCAACGGATCCAGTGCAATACGCAACTTTTTGCATCTTTGTCATTTCCTCGAAAACCCTACAGTTATTGAGTTACGTTGAATTTTTTAAAATTTGTCTTTTATAGCCAAAAATGAAATAACTTTGCGAGAAAAAAAATCATATGAAATTGAAGAAAAAAATGAAATTGGAACCCCAGCTACCCCGTTCAAGTTTATAATGGATAAACATGACGAAAAGAATTTCCATAAGTCATGCGCCCAATTCTCGATGGTCGATAAAGAGCCGAAAAACAGTTACACACAAAAGTGCGTACCGGGTCGAAAAAAAATCATAAAAAATATTTTTAAAAAAGCAAAACAAAGCTAAATTTGATCCCTTGAAAGCGCCGTTCGGTAAATTTGGTTATCCCCCCCCCCCCCCCCGAAGCTATGCAGCTTTTAGTGCTGCAAGAAATATCGACTGGTGTATCCAAGCTGTTTCCTTCTCTTTTCCATCTTTCGTTCATGATTTTGGCGGAATCCACAACGTAAGTATACGAACAACATGCCTATTCATTTTTTTATCGAAAAAAAACCAGACCATTCGAACGGCCCTCATAATTTTGCAACTTTTTTGTCTTTTTTTCTACGCCAAAACGCTTGTCGTTAAAGTTTAATGATGTTTCACGTTAGAGAGGCGGTCTTGAATGGAGACTGAGGTAGTTAAAAGTGTATATGCATGTAATAACAGAAAGCAGCTCGGTGCCATAGCAGTTTTAACATCTCTCCTGTATAGCACTTCAACAACGATTCCGGAGCTAACGTTCCGCGTGATATTTTCCATCTATACGTTGTCCAAATGATGTTTCTTCTATGGTGGCATGAAATTCCGATCGCTAAATGCGGAAAGCGGAATACAAACTCGGTCGGCATATCGTTGGGAAAGAACGATCGAATAATTTTACTTTCGTCGAAAAGTGATGCGGTAAAAGGAAATAAGTTTCATGTGTTCGAAACTTGAAGAAGAAATGTTGAGCCAAGTAAATAGTAGCAGGAGGTACCTCTGTGGTAGGCTCTCCGTGTGAACCTTGGAGGAAAAGAGACGGAGCGGGGTACGTTGAGGCGGAGAGGCTTTCTCCCCTGTCGATTGCAGAGAAAATGTGTCTTATCGTTTTCTCTCTTCGTGGTTGAGAGGTTTCTCCGTCTTGGCATAGAATTGTCAACAGGAAAAGTCGATAGCCAGGACAAGGGAGAAAAGGAGTGAGAAAAGCCTCCGGCTAGTTTTCTCATCCAAGATTTACGATTCGCGTCGATGCAGCAAGGAGAGTTGCATCGGAGACACATTTTTATTTTATTCCTCTATCTCGATCTACGAAAAGATCTTGTCGCAAAGTTTTCCATTCTTCCGGGTGATTCCTCGAGCATTACCTTGGTTGCCCCGGGGATTCCCGGGCCCCTTTGAATACATTGGCAACGTCTGTCCTCCGAACTGCTTGAAATCGCGAAGATTTCGTTCGAATCTCAAATGTATCGGGTGAAATGAGTATACGGAATTAAAGGAATAAAAGGCTCGTCTTCTCTTGCCTTGGAATGAAATTCATGGCCGTATGAAAAAACAAATTTCGTTTAAGGTATTTTCCCTTCGTGGAGGGGCGGCGTATTTTGTGGGGGGACAGGCAGGCAGGACCCTTCCGCGAATCATCGGTTGATTACAACGCCTCTTGAAAAACGAACGTTACCATCAATTGTTATATCCAACGTTAGACTGGAATAAAACATTTCGCGCAATCTTTGTACATTTAGACATTTTAACAATTTTTTGGAAAATACGCGGTTGCGAAAATTCTTCCGCTGGTCACATATTTCCAAGTTTTATCTGCAATACGTTCTTTAAACATTTGGTCACCCTCTGTTCTCGTCGCGTTATGTGGAAACTTGAGAATTTTTTACACGCGCAGAGCAGTTTTTGTCAGACATCCGGAGTTATCTAGTTCATGGATTGTTAGGTAGAAATGTGGTCATCTCCGTAGAGTGCCATTTACATTCGAGAATTTTCAGAATCGTACCTTTTTGTTGAAAATTCGGTAACTTGGCTTGAGATTTTACCAGTAAGCCATGGTGTACTTTCATTTAATTGTAGACGAAAATCAGTCAATTGTTAAATATTCGGGTTCGTGAAAGGAGTACCTTAAGATTCGTTGAGTTTCGATATATTCATTCATTGATTCGTCATTCATGGAAAAGTATCGAAATATTATTATTCGAGATTAGATAGATATTATCCAACTACCGGAAAAAAAACGATTGAAATTTAATCTCTGAGCTCTTTGGAAGAAACTAGATGCTTTTCTCGATTTATCCTTGATCCAATGGTTGTTCGTGTTAATCGTATTCCCATTCCACCAAACCACGACTCATCTTGACGTAGCTCTCGTATTATCGATTATGAAAAAAATAATATGAAAGCAACCTTTTGCGGTCGAGTTTATAGCCGTTACTTCCCTAAATCAATCTCCAATCGGGTCTCCAGCGGAGTAGCGCCTTCCACCGAACAAACAACGGCAAAATCGCGAGCGTAACGGAAATTTTAGCTATGAGCGAACCAAACTAAAAGCAATTATTGAATTAGAGTGAATTAGTTGAACGTTTGGACAAAACGACCAATATAACTCGAGGTCCATCCACTTTGGCGAATTCCCTTCGAGGAAAAAATCTCTCGGCCAAATTTAATTTACTAACTCAACTGTGCTCACCGAGATCGCCGAGATCGACCCCCCCCCCCCCCCCCCCCCCGCCCTCCTCCATCCCACTCGATTCTTCGCCAATTTTCCCGAAGGGTCAGCTCGTATCTGCGTAAATTTCATCGGATCGAGATAACGTTGCAAGCTTTTTTCATCCGAAAATGCAACTTTCGCTCGCGAAAGCATTGTAAACAACGAGAATTCGCCCGTTGAATACGAATATGGCCATTCTTCTTAGGTAGGATACAAATCGAATGAACCTTTCACACGGTATTTACTCCGATAGAATTGGTCGATGGACATGGTCGTGCTTTACTCGTGAAAATACCATATACGAAAAACAAAAGTAAGGAAAAAGAACGAGCCCTGCCTTAAATCGTATATTTCCGCTTGTGGGGTTATGCCTAGTTGTAAAAGTCGAAGAATTACTTTTTTTCAAAAGCAATATATTTCGACAGTATATCGTCTTATAAATGTGGCCGGAAAATGTCAAGCTGGTCGGATCGCGAAGTCGTCCGATTTATAGGTTCTTATGTCGGCGCTCGTCGGAACGCTCGAAGCGCCGCCGCCTTCGGGTTAACTTTCTCGCTCTCTCTCTCCCTCTCGTTTTCAAAGTTGGCGAGCAAAAAATCTCAAACATATTTCGAAAATTCCTTCGATTAACCACAGGATAGAGTCATATACTAACGAAATCTGTTTGATTTTTTCATATTAGGCAACCTGGTTCGGAAGGGCATAACTCGCCGCAAATAAAGACCGACTTTACGAGAAATCCTTCCCGGACTTGGACTGTAAGTCGATGATAATTCAATATTTTTAGCCAAAAAACTTGCAGAGTGTCCTTTGGATGATACTCTTTGAAATACCTAATTTTTGTACAAATTAATTATCGCGATTTTCTAAAGCAAAGCTTAAAAAATAAGCTGTTTTCGAGTGTTACAACTAGGCATAACCCGGTAAACCTTTCATGTACTTCCTGTCTTCAAAAATCCACGTGTAAATAGATTGTTTTGGAGTGTACGACACTCGCACTGACGTAATCGCGCGCCGCAATCGTGTAAGCCTTCCAAACGATAACAGCCTAAATTTAGTGTCTTCTATATTTGAGAATACTTGAACGAGCTTCGCGGTCGCGTTATATTTATCATTGACGTTCCAAGCGTCATATAGTTCTTGTTCTCTTTTGGAAGGAGCTGCAACTCGAAAGGAATATACCGACTACTTCAGGAATATAGTTGATCGGAAAATTGAAAAGGCTTCACATCGAGTTGACCGAATTGAAAGTGGTTTATTTGGTTATCGGCGACACTACTGGACCATCTCGGACGATCAACTGGTCTCGTGACATTTAAACGCAACCTATCGTTATTGAAACCTCACTCGATCGATAAATTCCCTAAATATTCTTAAACTTCTCTTCACACTCTGCATACGGATAAAAAAAACTCGGGTTGACTGCATCCGGGGATGCCAACGAGAATAATTCATTGAAAAAATCGAATATCCGACAACTCTAAAAATGATTTATTTCATCGAACAAACGAATATGTATTTTAGCGTATCATCTCAATGTTTCATTGGCCACCTGTGAATGAACGGCTCCGTTGATCCAAGTGATTTTTTTTCTCTCCCTCTCTCTCTCTCTCTTCTTCTCTCTCTCCGTACACAAGCATTTCCGTTATACTGTTTCTTCATCCGAACGGATAGTCTCGTGTGATGAAAAATGCCGATCGCGTTTTTCTCCGACAACTGGCCGCGTGTGTCGGTACACGTTCGATCATCCATAGTCACGTGTGTACGACGGGCTTTTATCGGGCCTATTCAGGCAGCGGTCTTTGGATGCATCACCGCGAACTAAATCAATGGCTAATATACATCTATCGGTCAGTCAGCCGATCGTTCAGTCAGAATTCTGGAGAGCCTGATACGAGCGAAACATTGTGTCTGTCCATTACAGTGTATGCGAACGGTTAACAGGTTGCAACGCACGCATTTCGTGTATCCGTCGTTGCTCTACACCTACACCTACACATATGCATATATGTGCTGGAACGTTGTTACGTCGATTAGTAAGGATCACTCGATGGAACGGTAAATTCTGTACGGACTGGCGTAGCGAACGATGGTTTGTGATGGTCTGTAGTGTGGATTGTCGAGATTGCCAAGCCGACGACCACGGCGACAGATGGGTAATAATACACACCCATACACACGTAGACATATGTGGATGTAGCCACATATGATGGAATCGATATAGTCATCTCTCCCCTATTTCGTACGATATACATGTATACGAAACACGCGTTAGAGAGTGAACGCGAGCGGCAGACAATAACGCGCGGGGTCGTCTATTGTCTGTCCAGAGGATGCTGACATAACCAGAAGCAGTGCGCGCTCATCCATCTATTTTATAGAGCCAAAGTAGCCTGAGCTCGTGCTATCCCGTATGTTCTCCAACGCGCGCGCGCGCGCGCACACACACACACACACAACGTAGCGAGGAAATTTTACAAAGCGTCACACGAGGTGACACGTTCGAAAGATTATGGAAAATACAAGTGTGCGAGAGTCTCAGATGCGCCGAGAACAACTTGCACAAAGCCGCCAAAAGGGCAAAAGATTCGCTCGGAGTTGCGAGGTAAAAAGTCTTCCTCAGGACGGTTATTGAGTTATTAAAAGCGGCTGGTCGAGATTGAATGGACAAGCAGGGTGGTCCGCGTTGGAAAAAAGGTGTCACCGAGTCTTTCAACATTGACATTGAATCGAATGATCGCGCGGGGGTCGCGATGCCAGAGGAGGATTGGAAGGTCGGAAGATTAGCCGAATGGAACAACCACAAAAAACCTGGAACTCGTTGGGCAATTATTGAGACCTGAGAGGGCGGCGAGGGTTTTAATTGTGTCGGTTTGAACCGTGTTAAAAGTGTCCACGAGCGTTAGCTGCTTTGGGACAGCATTGCGTGGGCGTAGGTCATGGACGGCATTGAAACGGACGGTGTGAAGACAGGCGCGCGCGCGCGCGCGCGTCATCCGCGACGATGGCAAATCTACTTGATCCGACACTAATATTCTCTACGTGTATCGCTGCATATACAGGGTATCCCGACTATAACTTCAATGAGATTTACCATCTGTAGAAGTATGAAACCGGAATTTCCCTATAGATGGTGCTAGCCATCGGTTTAGGGACCGTAAGACCGCTTCTGCAGCGCCATAATCTCCCTCTAACAGCTGACGAACATTTTTAACACACAACAACTCAAGTTCCCTACACCGGTATATTTTTCTGGTGCCTCTCAAACATGTCGAGTTTTGTGCCTACGAACTACGATTTGCGGGCAGTATTGGTTTTCTGTTATCATTTGAAGAAAACTGAATATGCTCTTGGAAGCAAAAAAAAAAAAAACACAGTGTTTCGAGTGGTTAAAAAAATTCAAAACTGGCTGATCTTGACGTGAGAAACGAAGAGCGTGGGAAAGTAGGGAAAAAGTTTGCAGCCAACGAATTGCAAGTCTTATTTAATGAAGATGATACTCAAAGTCAACAAGAACTCGCGGATCAATTGAACGTGACGGAGAAACCCGTCTCCCCATTCGTTTTTATCATTTTCAACGCAACAGACGTATAATTTTCACAAAAAAATCCGTCTTCGTACTTCTACAGCGGGTACATGTTAAAATGAACTATTCTTTTTTTCGAAGGATAAACTTCGAGATATGGTGATTATTCAAGCGGCCAAAAGCAACACCGCGTTACATTTTTATTCGATAGTTTGTTCAACTCAAAGTTCCAGGCCAAGTTTTGGTAATGCGAAACGATAGGTAACGTTTGAAGCAATGAAAAATTACGACTCGTGAACTTGAAAAATCATCTTGGCTGATGTTGCACTTCCCTGTATGAAGCACTCGTTTCGAGAACCTTACATTGACACCTTCTTGCAAAGTGTGATCGACTCGAAGAATGGTCGATTGCTTTGTGAGACTGACGTGGATTGGTCGGTCATTGGTCGGTGAATGGTCGGCAGGTGTCTCGGTCTTTGGTTGAAAGTCTGAACAAGACAAATGGAAAAATTGGCTTGAATACGGTGAAGAAGTCTTGCTGTCCGTAATTACGGACACCCGGTGTGTTGGAAGAGTTCCGATAGCACGCCCGAACGGAGACGAATTAATTAATCGAGTCATCTTAATTGCAGCCTCTGTAAGTCGGATTCATATCGGCCGTGTTAGCGAGCTGTCCTCAAGACTCCGTCATTCAGCCGTCTCTCTTAATTGATATTAAGCGCCGCAAGGATACTGTTCTCCTCCACGAAACGTGATGTCTCTCATCTATAGAGCTCGTCAATGGTCATTGATACATTCGCGCATTTTTTCGCTCCCGGGCGGTGGTATCAGCTTGCAATTTTTTGCTGATCTTGTTGGCGTGTATTCTCGTTCTTTTATTATATCCTTCCCTGTCGAGAATGCTATCGGGGGGCACGTAGAAAGATTACGGTAGGAAGAACAAGGCTGTCACTACTAAAGTTGACGAGTTGGGGAGGCAAACAAAAAAAACGCGTGGACTTTCGGATTTTTCGAGCTTCGGTATTTTGTTTATTTCTTCTGATCGCGATATCGTCGACCTTGAGGCCGAGACCACACGAGGAATAAACTTCTCGCCTGGCAGCTGAGGCCGTCGAGAAAAGTGAGCGGACAATCGAACCCACCCACAAGTACAAAGGTACTTATGCCAATGATACCCACCTAGCCCGCAACTTATTGTTCGGATCGGTTGATCCAATTGTCAACAAGGAAAAATGCTGCTGCATTTTCAAGACGGAATTTGAGAGTGGAAAATTCTACGTGAGAGTGCCCAAAACATCGAAGAGTTTTTGCAAAAGTATATCAAAGTTTTACCGTTATCTGAATGTTTGCTCGTGGTTGCTCCGATTCAAGGCCGATTTGAATGCGGAGGTGCAAAAAAAAAAAAGGCTTCGTTGTTCAGACTCCAACGCGTAATCCGAGCACGAGGCTCGCTTTCGAAAAATCACTTGGACTGGCAAAACGCGGATGTCCGGTAGAAGGGGAAAAAAATCATCCAAGTCGATCACGCGCGTCCTCCATCGTTGACTTTTCGACGTTGGAATATTTGTCCCTTGTATATTGCCTCGTTTTACGACTCGACCGCCGTGCTCTAGAGTAGGAATTCCCCTTGTGGTTTGACGAGCGAAAAATCCCTAAATGACGGACGATTTTTATCCCCGTATGTCTCCGCCGGCGCATTGATCGGGGAAAGCGCGAGTATGGAAACCTGTGGATTTCAACGTGGAACGTCATATTCGACACAGTTGAGAAGAAGGGGAAAAAACACGACATACGATTCCAATGAAATTCCAAAGAATCGCGCTTCCTGCATCAATTTCTGATTCTTCCATCGGACGGCAAGCTTGACGCAGCACCTAGACCAAAAAAGGCGTCCGCGGATTGTTCGTCATGAATAAGATATCCAAAATTTTATCCAGAAGTTCCTGTAGGCCCGCGACGATACCTTTCGTCGTAGCCCCCCCCGAAACCTTGCCGATAAATCTTCCCGGAACTTTGTTTGTTCTTCCAACCGGCGGACTCATTGTGCACAATGGAAAGTCATTAATTGTGGAATACGCCGCGATTATTCAGAAATACTTAAAATTTACCGACAGCCTGTCCTTTCCAGCAGACCCCCGGCTCCGTTAGAATACTTGATACTTATTCTCCAAGGTTGCGCAAGGTTGGCATAGAATCTGCTGTTAATCTTAGCGAAGTTATAAAATATTTGCGCTACTTCCTATTCCTACGGATGCAAGATGGCCTGCTGGTGTGAGGTTTTCCTCCCGGTAGCCGAGAAACGTCCCTGGCCCAGTGAGCATCAGATTCAGACTGCACAAATAGTACTACACAGTCCCTGTACTCTAACCTCACACACTTACTTACTCGCCCCCTCCCATTTTGATGGGCGATTCTAGACATATCGGTATAGCAAAGTTTGATCGAACCTGCATAATACTCGTACTTATATAGCTATATATCCACGTGTATCTATGCAAGATCAGTACGCAAAATCGCGAAATCACAGGGGAGTATTACATATCGCTCTGCTGCGACGTAAGTCTGCGACCTCGTATAAAGCTCCGGGTTCGCGGTATAACGATACTTTCCATGTACCCTGGACATGAAATTTTCGCTTGCGGCATAAATCTCTATGTATACGGCACATGAAACGCATACGCGCGAAGTCTATGTGGCCGGCTACCACGATCTATCGATATATTCCTTGTTGCACACACACACACACACACACACACACACACACCCACGCGCGTTAAACTTCCTACCGATGTGAATTACTGAGAACGGAAAGGGCGTAAATCACGGTTAGCGATATCGGCCGTAACGCCGTTTCGCGCCCCGTTCGGCACTCCATACGCGCGTTAACTTTTGATCGCAAACCGTTCGGTGCCGAAGAAATTCACGTGAATGGAATTTACTCGGCTTCATACTTCTCACTGCGAGAGAATGAAACCTGAATAATACACACGATCCGTTTACGAATCTATATGTCAGGGAGGCTATATGTGCTTCAGGCGGGTTTTGTTTGTCATTTTTTTAATTTTACAAAATTTCCTTACAGATTGTTTATATTAACGGTAAAGTGGTAGAAAAATTGTATTTGTACTTTCAAAAAATCGTTTGCCCATCGGTTCGTACGTTTGAGCACTTAAAAGCCGAGTACTTGATCGATTTAGATTATTTTCTTTACAGAAGCACAGCGCAGAGTGTCGAATATGATTTTGACTATCTAATATCACGCTGTGTAGTTTATTACAATGACAATGAATAAGCATACGAACAAAAAGAACATGTGAACTCTTTGGAATCTCGAAGGCAGTGTAATATTTCCATACTTGTTTCTCGACGATCGCGCGTTGATGCAAATTTTGAAGGATATATACTTCTATAATATTCTTGGAGCGATGCTCTCCAGCGTCCCGTCGATGCGCGGAGATATTCTCATTTTGGCCGTGAGAAAACGTGTAAGAGAATTACACATTTTGTAGGTTGTAGACGGTAGCCTTCCGGCCACGCATGCGCATTCATTGATTCATAGCGTTCGGCTCCAAGCAACGACCAACTCTCAGCTGTATACATAATTGCCTGTCGGGTGTATCTAATATATCGCGTAGGACATAGATATTGTACGTGGAGTGCGTCGGGAATTATTCAAAGTCGTTCATTGGTTAATACAGAACGTGTTTACGTGTTTATCTCAATTTCGCCCATCTACGTAATCTCGTGTATTTTTATGCCCAATGAATTTTATAATGTCGTTAGGACGTGAAAAATCGCAATGCCGCGGACCAAGGGAGAAAAATCAATTTCCTGGGGCTGAAAATGTAAGATTCTCTTTGCTTTCAATTAATGGAAAATAATTTGCATTTTTATTCTCTTTTTTTTCAATTTATGTATTTTTCTTGCTATTTAGAAATAAACATATTAAAGCTCCGAGTTAAAGTTATAAATATAGAAAGGTTTTCACAATGATTTGAGAAATCCCAGAATGCGGTCTACGCAAAGTGCTTCTCCTTTCGCCGACACTGAGAAAAAACCTGGCCTGATTAAATCCGGCATCGCAAGATGTCAACGAATTATTTATTGGAAACAAGGAATATTGGGTTATTTTCAGCATTATTTTCTGCATCGGAGTAACGAATATTTGGAGTAATAAAATATGTTAGTGTTTTATCTTAATAATACGTCGACCACCAGTGAATGAACAATTTCGTTGATCTCAGTCATGTTAATTCTCCATGCATAAGATTTGAGAGATGAGTAGAAACGCAGAAGAAATAAACGTGGAAAATAGTTCTTGTCTGCCCAAGAAAATGGTAACCTGCATAATTCCCGCGATAACTCATCTCGAACAAATGATTTGCAATTACGTGAAATTGTACACGTTAACTGATCGAGCAGATTGAGTAATTGTTAGGAGCATTAGCGTAAACGATGAGCGAATCGTAAAAAATGTGCAAAAGGAGTAAAATGCATATTCAATGCGGTGTGACGTCTATATTTTTCCCTCTACAAACCTTCGTGGAATCTCATGCGAAGGCATTTTTTTCCTTTGTTCTCGCATTTTGTAGAACTCAAATTTTCAAGGGGTTACGTGGGTTTAAACATTTTTTAAATCCATTTTTTTTTCATTAGCTAATAGTTCAATATGTTTAGAATATTCTACCAAAGTTTTGAGTCAATCGGAGAAAAAGTCTAGGAGCGAGAGAGAGAGAGAGAGAGAGAGAGAGAGAGAGAGAGAGAGAGAGCCCTTGGGAATTCCCCCCGTTCCGAAAGATCGGCCGGGAGCGACGCAGGTATGTCGCATTTTCCCCAAAACACTATTTTTGAAGTCGGTCGACACGATTTCTCAAAACTAATGCACCGAACTTATTGAAATTTTGCACACTTCTTCGAAATTGCATTGACTAGTGATTGAACGAAGGTTTTTTTACACGTAAAGTGTACCAAAAATTGAACTATTTTGCATACAACTTTACCAAAAATGCAAATTTCTTTTTATTCAAAAATTCTTCCTTCAATCACGCGTTATATTTATCTATTGATAGAAAAAAATGGTTTTTTAATTTCAGATAAAGCTATCATGGGTTATTCTGACCACCACGGGGACACTTTTTTAAAGGGGTCTCCGGAAACCAGGTCCCACCGGCTGAATTTCCCAAACTTTTGGATGAATTTTCTTAAAAATATTTGTTGAAATGTTGCTCTTTTACGTGCTCGATACTCTGATTAAAATAATTTATACATATATTTGAAAAAAAAACAGAGAAAATATGCTTTTTTGGCTTGAAAACCCACGTAACTCCGTAACCGCATGTCTTAATATAGTAACAGTCACTTATTCCGATCCGGTCCGGTCCAGGTGACATGTGCAGCAGTTATTGTGGACATTTTTTTTTTGCCGTCTCATTGTCAGAGTAGAACAGTTTCGCTCGTATAATTGCACTTTTGTTTTTATTACTATTTCGAAAGAGTTGTAAGTGTTTCAACTTTCTGTGGTGTTTTTTTTTCTATCCAACAGTTGAAATTGCAATGCGTTCGGATTTTGGTCAAAACGTCAAATTAAAAAAAAAATATCTGTATGCATGGATATTTTTTTTCCACAAAAAATATCCACACACGCGCGCGCCTTTGGAAAAGCCTTTGCATTGCATAACTTTTAAAAAAATTGAAATACTCCCCTTCTTTTTGTTTTCTTACATTCCACTGTTATTAAAACCAATTGAAATCTCCAAAATTAAAACCATTCAGAGATATCCGAAATAAATACCAAACTAGTCTGAAATGCGAGATATGTGTCAGGAGTTGATTTTGATAAAACTGTTGAAAGGCGTTTCGTTTGCAAGGAGTTTGTGAAAATAAATAACATACAAGATTTATATTTGCCATGGCAGTTCTTATTATTGACATCGTGTTATAAAAATACAAATTGGAAAAACAAAAATAACGTGCAGATTAGATACTTCGCATTTCTTCTTTATAATTTCATTTGGTACACAATTGTTGAAATTGCGGAAGCCTTCTGAGGGAAACAAAACGGCGAGGAGGTAATGCGGAAGTTTCGAATTTGCACGATATTTTCACTTTTCTATTGTATATTTTTATATTAATATTCGTCTGCATTAGACGAGAGTCCATGTTCCCATATGACGATCGATACTCAAATGCAGTTACATACAAGTATTTCAGACTATAATGGATAATTCTATCCAGGCTAACGAGAATATGTGGTACAAACGCCAGGAAATCTCACCAGAATCAATTACGGGTGTAAATTGAAGCCATTAGCAGCCAACAACTCATTACTACACAATTTCCTGCTAAGAAACGACTTGGCCCTTCGGCAATAGCGTTCCGTCTTGCAATCAAAATACGATCGGCCATGCTCTCTGTAGTTATTAATATTTAATTTATCAATATTATGCGTATATGTTTATAATAATTATTATTATTCTTATATACCCCCCGTGTGTACGTGTGTACGAAAATGACTCACTGCTGATTGAACAATCCAGTTTCGTTAAAGCGCTGAATTAAAAACCCACAATCGATTGATTTTCGAAAAACGTGCTCGGCTCCTCGAGACCCGATACAGCCTTTCTACTTGGGTTACAATTGCTGTCAAAATGCAAAATGCATCCACAATAGACATGTACCTTTCGAATTTCCACGCATAAAAGAATGCCAGCGACCTTGACGCTGCGGCATGGAGACGGGAAGAAATTTCCGTTGGTTTTTTGGGTGCCGGGGAGCTTTGTTCTATAGTACAATACTCACGGACTTCGGATTCCCACCGTAGACGAACGTACATATACACAGTGCGTGAATACCCTCGAGGATGCTGCATCGAAGCTCTCCTTCAGGGCCAATGGTTCATCTTTCTCCCCTTCCACGTCCCCCCCCCCTCCCCCTCTCTCTTCTCGGTTATCACAGGCGGATTCCCCACCGAATAAATATACTCTCCACTTCATAGCGACAACGTCACCCTGGAGATTAACCTCGTAAACCGGCTGGAGAGAAACGATCGAGATCGAAGGACTCGGGCTCTCTTGGGTACTCCGACAAGATCGAAAGGAAATTTAATTTCTAGCTCATGCTCAACCTTGGATTCATATGTCACATATACGTATATATGACCAATATGTCGTACTAACCAAGTAATGTACAAAAATGGACGTTTTTTTTTTATTTCTCGTTATTTCGGACAGAAGAGAGGTGTACAAAAACTTATTCAACCGCTGTTTACGTGTCATGAATACCGGGTAGAAAAGTGTGTGTCCTTCCGAAATAAATATGAACGAAAATATAGGGTAAACCCTAATTTCGACATGTTCATTCACTGGTGCTGTATTCTAACCTCTTTCCATTGGATGGACGGATGGGCTCTGTTATGACAATTCTCAAATGAGAGTACAAAATTGAGTTTATCTGCTGAAATTGTAACATCAATAATTGTTGAAAGATGACAATTTCATTAAATGTTGTCGTAAAATCACTTCGATCGTTTTTATTCGTCAATTTCTTCAATATCATGTGACGCAATTAATTGGAATATTTTCTTCTACTATCGGAATAACATTTTATCTTAGCTACAGCGATTGAGTAATTTGTTTTGATAATATTTTCATATTACAGTTAGTCTGAATCCAACAGCGTTGTTATTCATCCATTCACCGATGTCGACTTAGCCTATATTGTTGCAGATTATCTTTATGCTCTCAGGTCTCTCAGAGTTTATTTCTGAAGCTCTAATTCACGCTGGCCGGACACAAAAAAAACGTGTTTCCAGACATACTCGACGACTTTTTTAAAAATAGAAATCGTTTAATCGTTATTAAAATTCTATTAAAAATCCCCAGAGGGATAAAAAGACATCGAGGGAGACTGTGAAAAAAAGTTTATACATCGATCTTGTTTCGCATATCGGCCAAAAATAAATGGCTTCACTCGGTCGCCACTCATTTTATCGTCGTTTCGATTCGAAACTCCACATTTTCTTTCCAATCGTTTGTTCTTTAGAACAACTGCCACCGCTTGATTCCCCGAACGACGGATTATAATCGGCGAAAAAATTTCGCACATTATTTTGTCAGCGTCAATTTGGAGTTTTTAGAAATATTTCGAATCAGCATCCACATTTGAAGTAGGTACAGAAAAATAGTTGCGATGAGGAACGTGTTAAGTAAGGAGCGGTTTATCTCAAATTGTTACAGGTTCCATTCAATTTTATGCACCTCTTTTAAATCCGTGGTGAGAGGAAGAAAAAATAACGGGTTGACCATCCGGTAATTTTCGGTTTTTTTCAATGTCGGCACTCATGGAAAATTTCTCATCGTTTTGCATTGGAAGAATTTTCGTTTTGGTTTTACTGAAAGCAGTGGACGGCTTGAAGGGGAAACTGCGAAATTACCCCCTGAGATGCTTCACTCTAAGGGGTGCCTATCACCCCGTGAAACACATTTTCCGCCGCTAAAAAAATAGGTGGCTAATAGTTTTTAACGCTCTACCATATACATGAGTTTTAACAAAATCGAAGACGAGCACCGAAGTAACGTTGCGGGGGGGGGGGGGGCTATGGCGTACGAACGGACACGACCACTCGAAATGTTCCCGACCCTCCCGACGTCAGCGTCACGAAAAAATCTCGTAATTTTTCAACAAGCTTTCTAATTAGCATCCGATGTTTCGCAAGATGTTTGACAAGTGTCGTAGTCCATTATACACATCGTTCCGTAATTATACTCTCTCGTTCCATACGTGGATCGGAAAAGTCCATTAAGATGAAAGAGATACGCACCGATCGTGCATTACGGATCTTTCGTTTGACTGCCTCGGGGCAACGAGCGCGACTGCCGAAACCCGAATTCGTTGATAAACGATATGCGGATGTAGTACATTCAGCCAGTTTATTGATGCATATCGTATTGATATATATAGGCACGCTTGCGATTCGTTTCGTCATTGTTGCTCGCGTTCTCCCTTTCAACGTTAGAGCAACCGTGTGCATGCCTCCGTACGTAACTTTGTTTATATCCTCCGTACGTAGTTTTGTGTACGGAGGCCAAAAGTTTGACTACGCACCAGTCGATAGTTCTTGCCGCACTGAAAGTTAAATAGCGGACTCAAAAATTACGATAATCAAATTTTTGAAGCGGTATTGAATCGTTTTGCCTTTTTAGAAAAATGTTGACAATTTTTTTTTGGGCTTTATGCGTCTTTTTGAAAATGGCTATTTTTCAGCTCAAACTGCCCGCATAACTTCCGGCGAATTTCTTCGCTCATTTTTTCCATGACAAACTCAAAGACGCTATCAAAACTTACATTTTCATTTTTTAGAAAGTTTTTTACGATTTTTTTCGCCCAGTATTGCATTTTTAGCTAAAAAAAAAGACGTGTTTTAGAAAAATAGGCGTAGTTCAAGAATTATGGGGTTTCAGAGAAAGTGTCAAGAGGGTTAAAAGTTGCACAGGTTCAGTAGCTGGAGTAGCCGAATTTTTTCAAAATTTTGATTGAAAAACAATTTTTTTTACCATTTTTGGTCGGGACTATGATGAGTGGGGCGGGGCTCCAGTTAGGAATTATGGGGTCCAGGAAAATCTATCGAGAAAGAAAATTGGTTTACATTTTCATTTTTAATTAACTACAATTTTTTCCGAATTTTTTCACTATTATTTTAACAATTTTTCCGACTAGAAGCTTTAAACTCTTGAACTTGTTTTTTCTTTTTAAGATTTGGTCGAAGATCCGATAGGTCTTGAGACACAACTCTCATCCGTGGATGATTCTCCGAGTTCTAATCGGAAAAATTGTTCAAATAATATTGAATAAAATCTGAAAAAAATGTAGTTAATTAAAAATGAAAAAGTGAAGAATTTTTTTCTTCATAGACTGTCTTACACCCCATAATTGCCAAGTAGAGTCCCTCTACTCATCCAAGTATACCGACCAAAAATGGTAAAAAACAAAAAATTCCGGCCACCCCAGTGTAAACCTATGAAACCTTTTACTCTCTTGACATTTTCTCTAAAACGCCAAAGTTATTGGACTACGCCTATTTTTCTAAAACGTATGTTTTTTAAGCTAAAAACGCAATACCGGGGTGATAAAAAAAATCGTACAAAACTTTTTTAAAAAGGAAAATGTAGGTTTTCATAGCCTCTTTAAGTTTGTCATGGAAAAAATGAGCGAAGAAATTCGCCAGAAGTTATCCTTTAAGACGTGCAAAAAAGCTGAAAAATAGTCCTCTTCAGAAAGGCGTATCAGGAGCAAAGCAAATTGGAAAAAAATGTCTAAAAAGGCAAAATGAAGTTAAATTTGTCCTCTTGAAAACGCCTCTTGGGAAATTTTATTATCTTAATTTTTGAGTCCGCTATCTAACTTTTAGTGCGGCAAGAAATTTCGACTGGTGTACGCAAACTTTTCGCCGGCAGTGTGTATAGTATATACAGACAGATCTTCCGCACGTCCTCTGCCGTATGGTAATTAAAAAAAAAACTCGTTTAGCTAAAGCGGGAACCCCCTACTACGACAACACTCGTGATATATCGATTTTTGTGGATAACAACATGACGAATTCCACTCGTAGGATCGCTCGATGGCGAACGACTTTTAACGCGTTTTTGATTGATCGACGCAAAGTTTACGGCCCAATGCTTCGCTTGGAAATGTACACAAGTAGATACATCCAGACTTCTACACAAGCACACATCTATACGAGGAAAGATGATTTCTAAGAAATTCGACTTTAAGCACCGTTCACACAGTAATCCCTTGGCCCCATACTCAAAATTACGTAAATCCCAACTTCTTGAAAGATTTCTTTAAAAACTCCTTTGGATAATGAGACGCGTATTGTCGTGTAACGATCATTTCAAGGATTGTCCTGGCAACAAAATCGACGAATGTTCAAAAAATTGACTAAAAATGTTTTTTCTTCAAATGGCCCTAGTCAGCAGTGTCACAGTAAGGTGTAACATGAGTAGCCTGTTGAAATATAAGCCCTTGATATCAGTAACAGGTTCCTTATGGCGATTTTCTATTTCTCATGCTGAAAACATGGGGAAAACTTTGCTTGGCACTTTTGAATTTTATAACTCGCCAACGGGAGGATAACTCGCACAACAATGCCCGAGACATATTTTTTGAGGAAATTGAACGCTCTTTTTTTCCAATTTTGCGGCGACACTATCAGATTTATCACAAAATGTCCTAGGAACATTTTTGTAGATCATTTCATTTTCTATAAAATCATTTGAAAATCTAATAGGTCAATAGTTGATGGGTTTACAAATTCATTTTTTGGAGAAAAGTTGCGATTCCCGTGAAATTGTAATATCAAATGAAAAAACGCCGCCTTTTACAAAGTTACTTTTTATTGGACATTTTCTCATAACTTATATTTAAAATTGAAAAATGTATTGTTGCACAATAGATTATGAATAAAACGAAAGTAATATTCATGTTTGTGTTGCAATGTTCGCCAACGGTAAACATTAAAGAGAGTAACTTTATAAGAATTGGCGTATGAAAATAGCATGGGAGATAGAAAATCGCGATGGGGAAGCTCTAAATATTAATATTAAGGGATTATATTTGAACGCGCGTTTTATTCGCACCTTACTGCAACCACTCGATATAGGGGAATTTGGCGAAAAGAAAATATAATCGATTTTTGGCTAATCGCCCAAATATGCGCGTGTGTATTCTAGCTGAATTAGCACGATATATTCGAACAAAGTTCGAAAGTGAACAATCCGCGATCGATTTTGTGCGAGAGGTTGGTGTCGTAAACGGCGCCAGTCGAGTAGAGAAAGGGAGCAACAGACGATTGCATGGGCGAGGCGAACGGGTCGTTCAACATTTTTCTGTATAATCGAAGGTCCTGGCGAAAAGTCCTCGAGATTCGCCCGGGGCGAGTCGTCGTGTTACCTCTCGCTTGAAATGGCTCGAAATATCGACGGCGCAAACGCATGTAATTTCTACTTTCCTATACATATATACGCGCACGAATCATTCGACGGAAGAACAAAAAAAAAAACGTCGCAAACAAGTTGCCCAGATTAATTGGCACCGCGCACTCGCGGTATTAACTCGACGTATTGTGTCTTTTGAAGAATGTTGGGATCATTAAGGGGAAAAAAATGCAAATGGAATTGCGCAACAATGTCTTACGGTGCGCGCACATAAAGTGATAATGCGTTCGGACCCGCGGATATATTTCTCGTACGAATGGCTCTCTTGCAAGGATGCTTGAGGTAAGGGATATGTTGTTTTGTCCTTTGGACGCACGTACCGAATACCAAAATTCCAAACGTGCGATATTCAGGAGAAGTTTATCATTAATGAGAAAGGTTTAAAGGATAGCTGGCGAAGACTGTCGATAAATGTTTGTCCCTCCATTTGATAATCTAGTGATTACTTTTGTCCTTTGATATGGCACACTTGCGAGTAGAAAAAATGTTGGTGATTTTTTTTTAGTTGACTCAAATGACGCAAAACATCACAACAATGGTGTACAAAACAAAATAATACGAGACCTTTCATTTTGCTCTTGAACGCCCTGCAACGCACGAAAAACCGTGGGAGTCCTTTGATCCGGTTGTACAGAACATATACAACGATCTGACTGAAGGGCTGCTATCTCACAATGCCATTTGGAAACTTTGAACGCGTTTTTCTCGTAGTCGCGTTTTTTTTTTAATCGGAAGGACGCGCATAATTCGAGTAGGTCTTACCCGGTTTAATTGAACGTTTAACTGTAGCAGCTTCTTGTATAGTTTCTCTAAAGAAGTACACACGATTCTAACGATTCATCGACAATTATCTCTTTTTAATAAACAAATTAGGGCTGATTTTTTAGCGACAAAGATCATTGGATGTGGTGCCATTTTTCGGTAAAAAAGAAAACATGTAAAAACAAATTGCCCAAAAAAGTCTCATTTTTTTCGGTCGACACCGAATGTATGTAACACGCCTCGTTACGAGATGGCATTGGAGTTCGCAACGAACGTTCTTTTCAATTCAATGTTAATTCCTTCTTTCTTATAGTAATCCATCATTGATTCTACGACCTAATCGTGCGATCACGAACGTACAACGAACCTTTTTTACCCGTTCAAAAAACGTAAGGTGCTGTTAACAGTTTTTTAAGTTTTAGAGCACATAATGAGCACACATTAAAACCGGACAACGTTTTCTTTCAACATAAATTGTATATCATCGACTAAAAAAAAAATTTATATTGTATTTCGCCGATAAGTGACATAAATTAATTTAATAAATGGCATTTTGAAGGGAAAGAATCCACCTTCATTCGGGTTTTTTTTTACTATTTTTTCACTAGTGCCGTTTTTTCGAAATCGACCATTTTTCGCGGTTTTTTTGTTCCGTTTCTAGTGAACCCCGTTTACAAACAACATTTTTTCAATGCATCTCTTCGACCGGAATTATAAAGTGCGAAGCCCAAGCTTCAATTTTTTTTAGCTTCGCCCGATTTTCTTTTCTAAAGATATATGGATTTTTTTTCGAGAGACAATTCGAAAAATAACGTGTAACGCGAAAACGACAAGGTTTCGAGGAAAATCTCACGATAGCGAGAAGTTGAGTCGGTTTTCGTTGAATTCGCGAGAATTTTTTCAGATGTTTTTTCCGAAATTCTTTTTTATTCAGCAATTTGCGGCAAAAAATCAGATGATTTGATTATCATATCTCGACATCTAAGGGGTTTGTGGAACAAATCTCAAGAGAGGAAAAAATTGTATTTTTATATTTTCAACGCAATAGAATCTGTTGAAATCAATCGATTGACGTGACTAGAAAACTATAAAATTTTAACGGGCAAAAAATGTCGAAAAGAATAAAAAATAATGCTATCGCGTTGAAATTAGAAAAATACAATTTTTTCTTCACTTCACATTTTACCACAAACCTCATAGTTCTCGAGTTACGATAATTAAATCATGTGATTCGTTTTTACCGAAAATAGGTGTTGAAGAAAATTTGAAAAAAATCTTAAAAAATTCTCGCAAACTCGATGAGTACCGATTCAACCTGAGGTTGAGTCCTTCAATCTTTGTCGTTTTCACGTTACACGTTATTTATTAAATTGTCTCGTTTTTTTTTTCAAGACAATTATCATATCTTTCACGAGAAAAATCGTATAGCTCCATAGACGCAGAGAGACCGAAGCGCATTACGCTGCAAAAGTATATGTATTTGGCGTTTTTTCAAATGTATAAAAAAAAATTCAAATGGGTCGTTGATCAATACAGAGAAAGAATTCGTGCGTTTTCATTAGAGAAAACGATTCGGCATTTAGCGGAAGAACACGCGCCCCGGACGATTCACATATCCGCGAGAGCTCGTGTTTCTCAAAGAATGCGAATCTTTCGCGTGTACTCAGCGAGCAGTTTCTCTATAGGCAATTATGCAAATTTCTCGAGATCTCGGGAATGCGCGAATACCGCAACCCGAGCCAACGTTGGAGGACGGAGCAACGAAGTGTGCACGCATGGCGAAAAATGCGCGTACGCGGGAGATCGTTTCTTCAAATATTGTGCCAACGAAGTACGCATATCCACACGTTCATGTTCAATGACAGTTGCGAAATGTTCACGACAAAGATAATTGATTTGAAAATTATACGATTCTTATGTGCACATCGAGCCCGTGTGAGCTTTTTTTCCATGACACATTCGTCGCTTGTGAATAAGGACTGCTGTTTCCCCCCGTGCTGAAGCAAATATTTCTTCTTCGGCGTAAAGTTTCACCGCTGGATGAAACAATTGTTTTCTACGTTTGTATAAGGTCGGCTAAGATCGCTTCAAAGTCGTTTCTGCTGCATCATAAACGTGTTGGGAACTTATTGTCATCGCTCAATGACGATCGCGACTTGAACGTTGCGCTTCGCGTTCCAACGTTCTTTCGTATGCCACGACGTGAATTTTTACGATTCCATGCATACTTAAACAACACTACTTGTCACTTTGGTAGTTCCGGTTGTTGACGGAAGCCCCTGGGGCCGTTGCCCACTGCCATTCTTGATGCGCCACTGCGTCAACGTGTTTGGACGAGGGCACAGGGAAACTGCGGCTAGTAATCGATCTGGAAATTGGTCCGGACACTGCTCGGCATTGGGGCCGAAGCTGGATAATAACCGCACACTCGCTACTTTTTCTCGTGCTCCTTTTTCGCATTTCCGAATGATTCCTCGCGATTAAATATCGATATTCATAATCCGCTTTGCGCAGGGAGACGTAGATTTTTGTTTTGTTTTTTCTTTATCAGACTGTCTTTTCAATTCCGGAATGACAGCCGGATGGGCAAAGTGCAAGTGTAACACACGCGGTGACGGCGATTACCTTGCAAAGGCGTGTTCGATCGTTCGTCGATCCCGACATCCTGTTTGGCTTGCGGGGATAGTGTCGATAGTTCAGAAAAGCCAACGTCGATTAATAATCAATCTCGTGACACTGTTTCACGACCATCGTCGATCGTCGATCGTTCCGCAAACCCCATCACCGAACAATTACATACGCATAGTTACGTTTATGATATTACGTACAAGAATGTGAACAGAATCATTAATAGAAACGGATTTAAGAAAACAGAGTCGACCTACTTACAGTTGAAAAGACCGTGATCGATCAAGGCCACGCAAAAATCTTGACCTCGGCGGTCTTTTTCACAAGCACACCGTGTGCGACAAAGAGAGACAGAGAGGGGGGAGGGAGGGAGGGAGGGAGAGACAGATGAATTATAACACGTGAGGTCAATGACGGTATTTTGTGAAGGTGGTCTTGCCACATCGATATACACGAGCTTAGGTACTCCATTAGAGGGTGTATCTTCCCCTTTGCTATGATTTATATAAACGGTGTCTCTATACGAACGTCACAAGTTCCGATACGTGTGGAAAATCGATGATATTCGATAGCAAAAAAAAAAAGGTGTCTACGTTTGCACATTAAGATACGATTTCTCTAGCGGAGGATCGTATTTTGTGGCAAACCAGAAGCAGAACCATTTTCAATAACCAACCGAAGCCATTTCTCAATACAATAAATTATTATACCCAACGATAAACGTGTAAATAAGACGATTTTTCAAGTCGTCATTTTTTGTTAAAAGTTCCCTAACTTTGCTGCAAATTTTATCAGTATACTGGGATGTATTTTTACTTCGTTGTAGACAAAAATCCATCGATTGTTAAATATTCGGGTTCGTGAAGGGTATAAGATAATATGTCGATTTGGAAATTCAACGGAAATTCAACGATTACGCGAGTAACCCTGCTTCAACTTTCGGACGATTCATTTTAATTTTTTTCATTCCACCAGTCCATTATGGAAATCTCAATAATGAAATTAACGTTTTGACATTTCGGGACACCCTGTAGAGCCCGCTTAAGCGTGAGAGCTCGCTTCCCGCTTTCTCATATGGTTTTTGCCGAGTGCCGGGAATGTGGGTTGAGGACGCGATCGTGAACTTGCTCCGCGAGAACATGACTCTCGTGAATATTTTTGGATTATTATCAACGTGATAAGTCAGTTCTCCTTCGAGACTCGAATCTCTCCGGTACGATTTTTCGGTTCGAACGACTTTCGAAAAATAAAAGCCTCGCCATTTTTTTCGTCACCTTCAAAGGTTTGATTGAAATACAAATAACTGCCATCAAAGATGAAAAGATACGTCGCGTCGCGCGATACAAAGATACAAAGATATATATGCTGCTTCGTCTTGTCTTCTAGGAGCATATCCCAGAGAGTCAGAACATACACCGAACAATCCACAAATTACAAAGCTCCAATATATTGTATATGGAGAAATATGATTCTCCAGACATTCCGTTTGCGAATGGTTCCATCCGGAGGGGCGTTTTCGAAACCTTAGCCCGCAAATCTTTGTGGTGCGTCCTCAAAATGGTCTGATGCGTCAACATCTGATAACATTGCTATGATAGATTGAAAATATATGTTCCCGATATAAAAATGTACCAAATATGTACCCCCAGCTGACTGTAGAACGTATATTCTGGCTCTCAGATGTACACATGGGCAGACATGATCGGAAACTATCCGTTTGAAAATTGCTCGGACCTCGTTGATAAAGCGAGCCGGACTGTGGTATACTCCGTGTTCGTATCTGCTTGATGCTTCTCCGTGCTATAACTGTGGGGACTGCCCTGTCATTACGTAGTTTGCGAATTTAAACAATGGTTTCCTACCGCCGACGCGAGATGCGAGCCACACGCCGCCGCTCCAACCGCGAACCTCTATAATGTATATGGTGATGGGACAAGGAACGGAGCGAGAAAGAGAGAACGAGTGGGCGGGAGGGAGGGAGGGAGGGACGGAGACGCAAACATGTTCAGCGCGTTTATAGGGCACACACATGGTTTATATAATCCAGCGCGACCCGAACGAGATCGCGAGATCACGTGATCACGCGGCAGGAGTCGACTTCCCCAAGTGTACGATTCAAGAGTTCCGTTCGGTTCCTCCATATGTATATTTATGGTATACGTTCGGCAAGAGTAACAAGAGAGGAGGATGCTCTTTCTCGTCGTCCCAGCCGGGAGCAGAATTCCTTTTTCCCTCGATTTCCATCGCGCGGTGTCGAGTCTTATGAACTATGACAAGAAAGATTCCATTTTGTTTTCCTTCCTCCGCCATTTCGAGGATTCGCATACTCATTTACATCCAAAGCGTCGTGCACACGTTCAACATTTATTCGGTGGTTCGTGCGGATGCGAAGAACCAAGCGAGTTGTGGAAAGGAGAGAAGAAGGAGGCCAGATAGGAAAAAACTCGTGGGGCTTATTAAAACTTTCTAAATAATTGGATAGCATGGCTATCGCATACCTTTTCGTATGCGTTAAGGCGAGTGTTGAGTTGAGAAGAGAGCCCCATCTCTGGCAAGTCCAGATATTGAACGGATGGAAAGCGTATACGCGATACCCAATTACCCATTTTATATGGCAGTGTTAAAAGTGCTTTGTGCTTGAAACCGCGGATCATTTGGGACACTATTTAAGTTTTATCGTCGTATCGAGGTGTATCGAACTACAAACACGTCCGGATCTTCTCTCGTTTCGTTAGTCCGATCCTGGACTGATACACTCGCTAAATGACTCGCTTCAGGCAACTTCAGGGTTTTCCTTGTATCCTCTCTGCGCGATAATCGAGCAATATCATTTGCGAACGTGCTAGCGATTTTTATTCCTATTCTATAAGTCTGGCGACTTTGGACTTTGCGGTTGTGCAGTAGAGTGAGCGGGGGGGGGGGGGGGGGGGCGGACGAGATAATTTGGACGGAACTCGAAAAAAAGGTGAAAATTCGTCATCTTGTAGAAATTGTCGAAAAGAGTTCCGATGGTAGTTGGAGGAAACGTGGAATTAAAAATTCTTCAACTATTAAAACGAAATAACGAGACGCTCTCGAAAAAAATGCGCTTTTCTTCATTGTGTCGCAACGACTCGCGGGACAAGATAGGGGCACAACTTTTGTACACTAAGTTTGAGAACATCGGAGGAAGATCCGTTGTTGTTGGTGCTTTTAGCCGAAAAACGGCCGTAAGCGAAAATCCCGCTTTGGAGGATGTTTCTCAACGGAACGATACTTTTCCGCACAAATATTCACAATAGGACGCAAAGGAGAATCGCATAGCCAAGAAGCCTTTGGTACATACTCGATGCATTGACGAAATAGGGAAAGCAAACATAGTTGCTTTTTCACATTCTTCCACAGAAGCAGGTACAGCTCGCAAAATAGTTCCCAAGCCGCGGTGTGTGTGTGTGTGTGTGTGCGCGCGCGTGCGCGCGCGCCCGCGCGTCGCGGCGTACTTGCAATGAAAAGAGACTCGCGAAAATCGTGAAGCTTTCGATAAACATCGATCTACACATACGCCGGAGAAGATATCTCTTTTCCTCGACCCAAATTCTCCGACCCCGTGCGTCTCGTTTATTGCGCGATTTCACTAATTGCAGTTAGTCTTGCGATAATCGATAGGCAAGTGGATAAAGTTGGGTGGTTTCCGCTGCCGGTGCTGTTCCGAAACGTCCGTTCGAATCCGCACGAAAATCACACGCCTTCGTTCCGGATAAATAGATCAATTATATAGTTACGCAGTAATGGAAAGAAGGCGTTCGTACATCAATAGCAATAGAGTGTACAACTTTTTTAAATATTTACAAATGAACGTGGCTCCAGTTTTCTCAACCATTGCACAATACTGCGAGCCGCGAATGATCGCGAGGCTGCCGGAGTCGTGAGGATGATGCTGGAGCACAATCGCGAGATATCTCAATTGACCCGAGAAAATTCTGCGTGCATACGTTCTCGGGCCAACTTGGTCCGGTCAATGTTAATCTTCTCCGCTATGTGTAGAGGTGGTTCATGTGTCATGAAAAAAAAAAAAAAAAAAACCTTGCGTATCGGCAATGACGCCAGCAACGGAAACACAGACTCAAAATGGCGTGCGCGCGAAATATTTGAAGCATCATAACAGCCGTGCATCGATAGGGTTCATTTTTCTCCGCGCTAGAACGGTTGTCGCAGATTTTAATCTCCATAATGAAAAACTATCCAGAGCAAACGAAGCTTCGGAATCATTTCCGAACATTCGACCGAATTGCTTAACCGAATCAAAACGATCAATTTCGATCGTATGCGGCATTTGGGACGTTTCAACATTGAAACAGTTGTCGCAGATTTCAGCCTTTAAGGAGGACACGATCAAGGACCGTGAGGAGGAGCATCTTCGAACTTTCAGCCAAATAGGGTCACCAAATCGAGCCGATCGATTTTGAATCTACGTAGTATTTGGGCCACTCAAACTTCACATCGGAAAGCTTAATTTCATTGGTTGAAATAAATTTAAAAACATTGCGAACTATTCGAACGAAATGTAGAGTTCCGAGTGAAACGCGGGTTGGACTTGTTTCCGTAATAAAGAGGAGTACGCCTGTTAAACGAATCGTGGCGATAAAAATCCGGTTTGTGAATCACGATTTCAACAGCAGTGTACGTTAACGTGGCGAATGAGTATAGTGGACAAACGGTCACGGCGGTGCCGGATAATACGGAAAATATTCGTCTGTATATGCATAGGAATCGCGTTGTCGCCGATCGAGATCGCGAGGACACAGATCCCCCCACTATCCTCGCCTTCGCAATGTATACGCGTCTTTGCAAATGAAACGCGGCGTATGTCACGCGTACGCGTATATAGTATACCGGACGCCATATCACAAATGAAATATTCAAGACTACACGAATCGGGATCCCGATCAACCGCGCGAATACACACGTATCAAATAAAATACACGAATACACATATCCTGTCGAAATAGTCGATGATACGTCAAGAGTAGGCGACCAACCGGAACGAATCAATAACGACGATTAAAACTGCAACGAAATCTCGTGGAACAAGTGTTCGGCAAATTGCATCGAACAATTTGTTCCAGCATAGCATACATTGAACGAATCGTCGCGCTGCATTTTTATCTTATTTCTCGAAGTGCATGCGGACTCGAGTGGAAGTTTGCGGAATGTACGCAGTTTTTTCCTCGCGTCCCCTGTTGCTCGATAAAAATTCTCCGATCGCATGCCCCGCCTATTCTCAGATTCGTTTTTTCCATCCCGTCTCGTCGACGAAATGTCTCACTTTGTGCTGAATAAGCCTTGCGAAGACACGCGCACACATAATTCGATCGTCATGTACGCGTAGCAAGCCGAACAATGTGACGTTTCTCTCGGGAGCTGAATGTACGCGGCTGGATCGCGGTGCATCGGTTGTTTGCGGTCGAATTATTGCTATCCGGGAACAAGGGAATCGCCAGATGCGCGATCTATATGCGGATGTGACATATTTGGGCCGGTGCATACACGCGCGACTGCATATGTATCGCGGTCGCGAGCACTACGACATAATGAACTAAATGGTCTGATCATCTTCATGGTATGATATGACTTCCATGTATCAATATATGCTTTTGTACTCCATAGCGGCACGTCAATGACACGATTTTTCAAACATCATGCTCACCAACTATTTAAAGCAGTATCGTTGTTTAGAAATTTGGAAAAATCACTTTCTTTTAAACTTAATCATTTTACACATCTTTCTGTATATGTCTGTGAAAAACTTTTAATCATACTCATAGAATTAACCGACTTATAGAAACTGTAAGGAGTACACTCGGGGAGCGCGATCGAGAGAGGCAGCAGACTTCACGCGGTTATGCCTACTTCCAAAAGTCGATAATCACTTTTTTTCGAAACATTATTTTGACAGTATATCATCCTATAAATGTTCCCGGAAAATTCCAAGGTGATCGGATCAAAATTGACAGATTTATACGCGCTTGTTTCGTTGACGCCCGCGTTGGAACGCTCGGAGCATCGTTCGAAACATTAAACGCTTTTTTTCTCGAAATTTATATTTTTCTCACGACTTCTCAAGGTCGGTGAGCAAAATATCTCATAAACGAATGCATCGATCTTTCTGAAATTTTATGGGCTTTTTCTAGATGTAACAAATATAGTATTGTATCGAAGAATTTATTCCCCCGACATATACTTTCAATTTGATGAACGAAAAATGCCCACTATTTTCGTAAAAATCAAGACTCTCACTTTGAACACGTGCTATTTTCTTAATTTGATGTTTCGGAATTTTCTTTGATTAATCATATGACAAATTAATGTACCAACGACATCCGTTTGATTTTTTTTTATATTGCATAAACTGGTTCAGAAGGACACTGCTCACTATAAAAACGTTTTTAAGAGGTGGTTCCCGGAGATCGGCTGTAAAACGATTATAAATATTTTTACACGAAAACATTATAGAGTTATCTTCGCATGATACTTTTTTAAATGCCTATTTTCTGCAGATATTCGAAAATATCAAGATTTACTTTTAAAAGTTTCAAAAATGAGCTGTTTTCGACTGTTACAACTAGACATAACCCGTTGAATGGCTTTTTTCGAAACTTTGTTTTCCGAGTCGGCAACCACGATATCTCATTTGACCAATTGGCCGATCGTCACACTACCCAACGATCTTTCTCCTCACTTTCCCATATCAAAGACGTGACTTCCGTCCCTGGGTAAAGGGCTTGACAAGAAGGTAACAACATGTTACGTATTATCCGACAAGTTCACGGGGACGTAAAAGTTGGTGGTAGAATTAAGGAGAAAAAGGTTTGAATTGGAGAACTGAAAGGAGAAAAATTGATAATCCAAGTTCAGCATGCGGCTGTTGTGTGAAATTTTTCGCTGAATCTGGTACCAAACATCACCATACTCATACAGATTAAGAATATTATTGATTTTTTTTCCACATTCATACAACGTCCAAGATGCTAGTTGCCATCGGACGCGTCTTTCGCGGACCGTTTTAAACGAATGTACAAAAGTACATGATAGTAATTTTTTTTTAATTATTTATTTTCTTCATGTTCTTGAAGGATCACCAAAAGTGTAAAAAATCAGAAAGAAAATTACGGGTGACTAAAAACCGCGGCGAGAGCCATGAGCAATTAATTATAAATTAAGCGCGTATTTTGATTATTCTCATATCGCATACAAGCGGAGATAAACTTGACTCGACGAAGTACTTCATTGATCGATGAGATTGCATTATTTTATATCTGTACAAAGGATATGTCCCTCTTCGGAGCCACTTTTCTCTCTCTCTCGCTCTCTCTCCCCCTCTCTCTCTGTGTCTCGTTTTCTTTGTCTGTTGCCCTCTTGTAACAAGGCCAGGTTGAGCTCGGGTGAGCGCACCCACTTCGGTCGAACAGCTTCATTAATTAAACATTCAAAACCGTGTGTTCCCGCTGCAATTTCATTGACCCGTTCCCAGCAAACCGGCTGGTCCGATCGCCTCATCCTCCACAATGAATAAATGCACACATATCGTAGGCGCATGTATGGAACATTTTATGTGAACTCAAACAGCCCTCTAATATTATACAGGCCAAAGGGTTCGAGCTCGTACTTTTCCTCGTACATAAATTTCAATTACAAGGACGATGCCGGAAGGATTTGCCCTTTTTCTCGATCAAATCTTGTCTGAGGGAAATAGAAGAGAAAATATTTTGCCCCTGCACACGCGCATGCGTTGACAATGTTCTTGGGGAAGATACATTTCTATGACCTCGATTGTGGTAAAACACGAGCAAACATAAAAATCCGGATACCGGAAGACTTTTTTCTTTTTCTGCCTCTCCCCCCCCCCCCCCCCCCTTCGCCTCCTCCTCAACCTTGCACTTCCGCGTTTTCGAATATTCACCTACGTAGGTGAGTAATGACGTTCGTGCCTTGTTCCTATTTACTCCGTACGAGAAATATTTTTTTTTGCTCCACAAACAATGCATAGCAACAAGCTCAGCATTGCTGGATTGCAAAATGATATCGCAAGGTCGCTCAACTTTCGTTTTTCCGTGAGCACGATTTTTCTCTTTTACCGCGCGTAACACGTTCCCTGGAAACGCGGTTTACTCCGACCGGCCAAAGAAACGGGCACGAAGATAATAGAATATATATATGTATGATATTGAAGTTTGCATAGTTGGAATGCAACGTCAATATTTTATTCCGCCTCGCCGAATTCTTTTCTCGCGTATTTACACTACGAAAATCACTGGAACATTTTTGAAGACATTGATTAGGATTCGATGACCTAAACATACACAAGGAGAATTTTGATAGCAATAAAATTAAAGAAAAGAAAAAATAAACACGAGCTTCCGTTACATTCCAACGATGCAATATTCGATACTATATCTACGAGCCAGCAAATTTGAATTTTTCTTCGCGTTTATTGCGTGCAGTCCAAGTGGCGAAAAATATCTTTTGGCTTTTAAAACTAATGACTTTTCTTGAGAATCTTGTAATCCCAATGACCATATAACGATACAAAGTTCAAGCGCACCGATCTGCGAGAATATCTTCGTGAAGGAACTGAAAGTTGAGTCCGATCCCTGGATTGCCACGTGGTGCGTTGATGGATTCGGTTGTTTCGAGCGTCGTAAAATATTTGGCAGGCTGCCCCGATAACTGAGTGTACCAATGCCGCGATTACTGTAGATGGGCAGAGGGGAGAGAACAAGAGGCGGAGAAAGCGAGAGCTCGAGAGAAAGAGGGAGAAAGAGGAATAGAGAGTATATTTGTTGGACGTGAGAGGTGGAAAAGTATTGGGTTGTGAGATAATTTCAACGAGTCAAAAATACGTCAAATTCAATGTTATATTGCCTGCAATTGACAATTGTCACTCTCAGCCGAAACTCCAGTGACGCACGCAAACCCTTGCCACTCATCACGTGACTTGATACTCCAATTCCCCCTGCATAAATATTAATAACTGAGATAATTTAAATGCCTGCATTGCCCAGCATGCCTGGATTTCTATAAACGTTGAATATAATTGAGAGGAAATGGAAACAGACTTTTAAGCGTTCATTTTTATAGTTGGCACTCGCGAAACTCGTTCGAGCTTCTAGGCAACGAGCCTGCCATTGTTCGTGTCCATGTTTATGAATGTCAATCGAGCGAAGACGTCCGTGAAGAAACAATCAAGTTTTAATGTTGTTCACCGTTCGCGAAAAATCTTGCAATTCCCGTCGTTGATTTTTCGAGTGTTTTGTCAGGTTGATTACTCTACGCGTGACTCAGGTGGACAATTCATATCCAGGTGCACTATATTTATGCAGGCTTTTCTCCCAGGCCTGCAAGCTCCGCAGGCTCGCCAGGTCGATCCCTTGAAAAACCCCCCTAGTGGATCCCCAGACTCCGGGAATCTCTCGAGTGACCAACTTCGGAGCGAAAGGATCGATATAACACGACACACACACACACACACACACATACACACAGAGTACCAACCATTCTCCTCCTCACCTACGGACACGGAAGCTTTTCCCGAGAGATCTCGTGCATACGATGCATCCAGGCTTCGAAAATATGTATTTCCACGAAACCCTGCCCCATGGGGGATAGGATTGATATTGTTGGTAAAACACAAAAATATTTCTTCCATGATAGTATGGAGGTGAATCTGGTTGTAGCGGTAGGCTAGTTCTATCCGAAGATTTCCATTCTAATGATCCTTCGGCGGCCTCATCCAGAGGATGAGGAAGCCATAATTCCTGGATAGTCGTACGTTCGTCGCGGCCGAAATGAACAACCGTGTCAGTAATCAAGCGAACCTAAGTTCTAACACACAAATAGCCGAATGATCTCTGAGGATTGTGAACATCCCAATGACTTATCACAAATATCTGGCCGAATCAAGAGCTATTATCTCTTCTTTGCCTGCAACCGGCAAAAAAAAACAAAGAACAGGCGCGTAATTTCCGTATGTTGATCTCAGCCAGCAGACAAAAAAAACACATTGACCCGCGTGTTTCGGAAAATAGACGATATACTCACCGAAAACTGGAGCAAGGATGTATGACCCAGTGACCCGCAGCCTTTTGCCTTATCCGTTCCTTCATGAGGGCCTTTTTGCTGCCAAAGAGCTTCATCGCAAGCTTGTTGTCCGTGGGTTGGAACAACGCTTGCAGCTGATTCCTGATGAAGCTCTGCTTGACCTCCTGGCCCGGTAGGCCTGGCCCCAATTCCTCCTTCGGGGTCCCATACAGGGAGACATCGTCGACCCCGAAGTGGACCTTGCCGCTTCCTTTGTAATTCATGTCGTTGCCTGAAAATTCGGAGGAGAAGTTGCATTTGTGATAACTCCTTTTCGCAGTTGGAATTGTTCGCTCGATTCTTCGTTTTGGTTTGCGGTCCGTGACCACATCCACGAGCGATCTGAGGAGAGTTTCAACATTACGGGAATCGGGGCCTCGCCTCCAAGGGAGAGCAGAATGAAAGAGGTCGAATGTTTTTGTGGTCGTGTGTGGTTTTAGGAGCGGGAAAAATTTAATGCTCCATTGGGAAACATTCCGATTGCATTTTACGGCTAACCACACTTTTCTCTTTGGATCCATCGACTGAGAGATCTTCCTCAATTGGTGCAGTGTTAACGAATTGGCAATTACAACTCGCAGAGTGGGTACGGAATTTTAATAATACTGAGAAAAGGCGCGACTGCATCCGGAATTCCTCGAGTCAAGCCTTCGATGTTATTCGCGAAATCAATACGAGGCTTGCATACATTTCAGGCTTATTTTGACATCGTGCTTAACGTGGATGTTGATATGTTTTATTGTACGTTGTAAAAGCGTGGAAAGATAAAGGCGTTTCAAACAAATTGGTCTAGGCTTATTATTGACTTCCGGGTAAAGGGCCAGGGGGCTCGCGGCCGGATGAAAATGTTAAGGGGCAAACCCCTTCTGCGATCGGGGTCAGCAAGAATTCAAGTCTGTGTTCTCGCGAGAGGTAAAAACGATCGCCTGACGAAGGTCGTTTCTGTAGGAGTGCACGCGTACATTCGACTTTCTTTCGCTGGTTTTTTTTCTTTTTTTTTTCTTTTCATTTTTATACCAATCGTAAAACTGTAACGATACCTTCAAACGTCCGAACGAAGCGGGAAAGCCCGAACCCTCGAGAAGTTTTTACAATGCCCTTCGCTTTCGTTAATCGAAAACTTTGAAACAACCCTGGCCGCGTTCAATCAAGGAAAGGTGGAAGAGCAAGGAAAGATTTTCGAGTATGTATATAACACTTGGAGAAAAATCTTCTCTGAATTCTGTGATGGTTTTTTGGTCAGTCAATCTAGGCAATTTCGTTTTTCTTTAATAATAAATAAAGTCCAAGAGTATCACAGCTATGTAAGTAATCAAATGAACGTGTAAACTTTGGTATTTTCTTTATCGTCAATTATTTGAATATTATTGTATTCGCACTGTTTTAACTTGATACTTATAAGTAACAAAAATTAAAAAATAAAAATTTCGTTAATCGTACGGTCTTTGACGCAGATCTAGACAAGTACGATATGAAATTGGGGCGATTGGCCAGGATCCGGAATAAAGCCGGATTCCCGATACTATATTATTATATGATCTCGTTGAATCGGCTGGGCAAGTATTGGCGAGAAATAGACGTTGAATTAGCATAATCCTGCTTTGGATTTTTTGCACAGAGAGCAAAATTTACGAAAGTATATTCAACCAAGCTTTGAATAATCGCATGAATATTAATATTTATTGCTTGATACGGAGAATTTCGAAAATAAAATGATTAATATACCACCTGCGAGTTGCGGTTGTATATTTAGTTACGAATGTAGAAGCGGAAAAAAGAAAAACAAGACACTGAGCTGTTGATGAAAAATATTATACATTGACGAAACACGACGATTAGTCATCCGTAATTTAGTACCGAATCGGCAAACTCGTTTTTTTTTCAGCCGAGATACGTTTTTGTATTCATGATATTCACGGCGGAGATTATATGCCCGAAGGGACCCTGGGGGATGCGGAATCAACTTTTATAGCTCAAAATTCGACGAAGACGAAATGAAAAAGAGGAAAGGTCGACAGAATATTTCGTTTAAACGTGAATTTCTTCTCCTGACACGAAGTTGATGACTTCTCTCACATTTTCTCGATATAAAAGATGAAGAATTATTACTCTTATTATTTTTTCAGGCTCAACCAGCCCCAACTGAATTTTCTCAAGGTAATTCATTTGTTCGTTTCGTTTGTTCGTTTCGACATTATTTTTTCCCTATTTTGATTAGGAGCCTAGTTCGAAAGCCTCCTGCCCTCAAAGGACGGTCACACTTTTTTGCTGAGCCCTTTGCAAACTCCACAAGTTAGCGCCATTTTCAAGTTATTCAATTGCAGTCATCGGAAATGGTAAACTTTCGTAGCCTAGCAGCTGGCGCGAAAAGACTACTCAGATATAGTATGGATGCTATGGTGTGAGAAAACAATGGGTCAATACTTATCGCATGCCTGGTCGATTAAAAAATACGCTCATAAATGTAAAGTGATGATGAGAAAGTTTGAATTAGCAACTGCCTTCAAAGTCACGAATCCGTATTTGAAGTGCAATTTTTTTAATTTCCATGATCTCTGTAATCTAAAATGGCGCATTGATTAGACGAGACTTCAGCAGCAGTTGAATCAAAATTTGTTTAAAGATTTCAATAATTCAAAATCATGCATTTAATATGGCGGGGAACGGTTCGATAAATCGTTGTATTCTAAGGACTTGTGCGTAGTTGAAATTGTTTAAGCCATCGCTTTTTAGTTCTCAACGGATTGTCAAAATATAACATTTCAAACATATTACCTAGAAATCTAAGACGATCCTTCGAAAATGGGCGTTCATAGATAGGTTCCGCCAAGCGGTGGTCTTTGAACGCAATTTTCTCAAAATTACTTTTTCGAAGTCGATGACCACGATATATAAAAAATCTCTGCACCGAACAACTTCAAATTTCACAAGCCTTTTTACATTTTGAATAGGAATGCTTGGAGGGAGAAAATTTTATATGCGCATTTTTTTTTGTTTTCATCGACGAAAGTAGAGCGTTTATTTCACCGAAAACCATTTTATTTTAAATGGATATTTTATTAAATTCTTAATCCAAGCACTGGATAATTTCATGCAAAAACTAGATGCGTTGGATTTTTTAATTTCGGATGAATTGTTTGCGAGCAGCAGTGACCACCGTGAAGAATGCTTTTCGAACAGTGGTCTGCACAAATCATTGTATGGACCACATTTGTAAATAACTTTGAATGCAAAAAATGTGGAAAAAACATTTAAGGAAACATGTTTAAACCTGCACACAATTTTCCAGAAAAAAAACTCACAAAAATTCCTTTTTTTCCGGCCACGATCTAGGTGTAACCCGTTGGGGAACGAAACGGAATAATCTAATAATACATAATCTTAATTGAGAATTTTCATAACGATTGAATCACAACTTCATATTGTATTTTTAAAATAATTGGCGAATTGAGTGACAAATAAATATTCGGTTTTCGATCATATATCAGCAGTTTTGAATTAAAAAAATATATCTGTGCATGTTCAGTTAAAAATATGTCGAATACCCGAATGAAACAAAAAAAAAAAAAATTGCGTACGCTCATACCAGCCGACTCAAAGGCGCGAATATTATAGAGGCTTCCAGACAATTTTGCAACTATAAATCCGTTGACATCCATCGTTACGAGCGAGAATTAACATTCCTCATTGTCATACTCGTCTTGGTATTATTAATACTTCATACGCTCATAATTACAAAATGAAACGACATAATGGAAGCCTCGCAGGATACAAAATGTATTGACTTTACGCACACACGTATCTACATAATTGTATGCACGTATATGTGACAGGAATAATTATCGAACGCAAGAGAATGCTCGCATCATCCAGTATCAATTATGATTTATTGCGAAACCTGCTCGGCGAATCGCACTTGAAGTGACAGTCTAAGCATCGCAACCTGCTTGCCATCGGTAATTCTTCCTTTCGCTTGTTCTTTGCCATCTTTGAAAAAATTCCTTTTTCAGAACGATGTTGTGAAACAGGTTTCAGTTGAATATTTTCAATTGTCATTCGTCTTCTAACATGCAACTTTGGAAATTCACGAACGAAGCAACCGGAAGTTCTTTATTTAACGTGTAAATGGGGATACTTTGACGATTTATCTCGACTTTTTCAATGGAGTTTTCGAAAGATCACGACAGTGAAGTTTGCGTCGTTGAATCCAACGAGAGCCTAGGTTCTTTTCTTTTATTTCTCCCATTTCTTATCGTTGCTCTATTGCAGACTACGAAAATCACTGGCACGTATTTTTTTTTTTCTTCTTTCTTTTGTATCCCTTATTAGATGTCTACAATCGAAAGCTGCCAAAAGAAATTTTGAGTACTTCGAAAAATCAAGAAACGAGAGAAAAAGGATTTCCGTTGCATCTGTGCAACTATGCAAGACCGTAAAGTATCTTGTAACGTCTGTTCAAGGAAAAGAAGCGAGAAAAAATATATGAAAAATCGTGCGTTGCGTTAACGAAGTGCATTCGATCAATGAGAACCTTCTATGTGGCATAGAGTTACCGGACAATACCAAACTCAACGCAACTTTACCCGCATGACTAGGTTTGAAAAACTTTTGAAAAACTTTTTTTCAAATCGAATAAGTCATACAACTTTTTCGACTCTAGAAAGTATAATTTAAATGAATTCAACACCGAACACCGTACATTGTGTGTTTCACTATAACGACACTCGGACTTTTTCATAATTGTTCGAAGATTTTTTTTATTCGTCTTTTCATCATAGGGCAACGCGCGTGTTCAAGTATCTCAATCAACGATAACTTGGAAGAAATATGACCGCGACAAAATAGCTATTGCGAATGTAACTTCCAACAAAAGAGTTTGTTTGGGTGTTTTTGTTAAAAGTTATTTCGTCACGGTCGTTGTCTGATGTGTAGTAGTAGTGACGCATCATGGTCCAGAGCGTGGCGAACATGATGAAAAGGAGTATAAATAGTTCGGAAGCGATGAAAGTAAAGCAAGCGATATACTTGCTGACCTGTATCCCCCAGGAAGTCAGTGATGAGAAGGGTCTCGTCGTCTAGAGCGGTGACGAGGCTGTCCGTACAAGTGTTGGTGTTCTCAATGCTGATCTTGATACTGTCATCCTTGTTGAGCCTGGGATGATTGTTTCCCGATGTATTGTTGGCCGCGTAACAATTGTTGATGTTGATGTTGTTGTTATTGTTGTTGTTGTTGTTGTTGTTGTTGTTGTTGTTGTTATTGTTGTTGTTCTGTTGGCCGAGATGTTGATGGGGTGAACGGACGGATTCTGTGCTGCTCGTGTGAAGGCCAACTCCCGTTGTTGCTCGACCGTTTACGAGACGGAGACTCGGTGCTCTTCTGCCACCGCCACCTCCCCCACCCCCGGACACGGCACGGCCACCAACGCCCTCGCCCTCCCTTTGAAGGAAAAAATTAAACCATATCTCAAATGAACATCTGATTTGCTTTGATGGAAAGTGCAATGGCGAACTCGGATTTTACTCGGATTCGTTGAAAAATGCAACGAATTTCATTTACCAAAAAGCTAAGGAATCGCGCGTATCGCTGTTATTACGTGAAAAGAAAAAGGGAGTCGTTTCAATATTTTTCTAGTATCGACCTCAATAATGGTTTTCGGTTTGGTAGGATTTTTTTAACTGCACCATTTTGTTGCAATGTTTTTTTCTTTTTTGCAAATTTGTAAAGCTTATCGAACTAAAACGATCAAAACTGTAATCAACGATTGTGAATTTATATGCAGACGTATATTCACATGACATTCATTGACAGGAAGTTTCAGGAGCTTTTCTCGTTAACGCGAGACACCACTGTGACGGGTAAAAAAACGATTTTTCTTGCTTTTTTCAAAGTTTTCATATTCAGGAATATGGGGAAATTTTATTTTTATCAAAAATATGGGAAATTAACCAAGTTACAGATGATTCAGTGAAAGCAGGTAGCGCAAGGATTTACGTGTGCTAAAACTTTCAAGCGCTATTTTGTTGACCTGGCCGGAATCACAACTCTAGCTATAATTGTCCGATTTTTAATTTGAAAATACCAACATTTCCGTAAGTGCCGTAGCTATCGTTGTATGTGCTTTTTTTCCATTGAGTATTTTATAAGCTTCTGAATGTAAGTCACAATTTCACCAAAATTACACTCTTTTTTTTTTTGAAGACACGCCGATATATGTAAACTTTTTTTTTTCTTCGAAAAAATCGCTACGTACAACAAGCACTACATTTATATAGATTATAAAAATAGATTATAATACAGCGGCTCTACATAAACAAAGACGTTAATAATTTATTTTTTCTCTTATAAACATTTACACGTAACAAGTTCGACGTATGCAACGTAACATAACTTATTTTCCAAATTCCAAATGAATGATCTACTGGACAAAAAATCTGACAAAAAGACCTTTTTTCGGTCCGTCACGGTGGTATCCTTCGTCAAAAGCGACGTAATTTTACTCGTTTGTCTTTCAATCACGAATGATAGGAAGCGATGCAAGAATTATTGTCGAGAGAAAATGTAAAAGTGTTGCTTTCGCGTCAAACTTGATGGTGAAAAATATGATTGGAAGTCAGTCTTGGTAAAAGCGGCTTGCGGAAAGTTCTTCTAATCGTTTTAGTCAATTTTCACGCTTCCATATGTTCGACCCTTGACGCATTTTTCTCGTTAATCTCCGCGAAAGTTTTAACGTTGTTTGCACGTGAAGCGAGAGATTTCGCTTTTGGTTTATTTTCTCACAGAGTGCGCGTGTTTGTGCAGCCATTCATCTTTAAGTTATCACCTTCTTATCCTTTTTTTTTCAAATTACTTTATAAAAACGAAAAAAACTACGAGAAATTTCCGACCCAGTTGGGTCGGGCTATATTCCGAAGTGCCAAAACGAAAAAGCGAATCCGGTTCAATTGTACTGTTTTAATCTCAATATCTCGACAGTTTTGTTCGAAAACATGTCGCAAAATTGGCCAAACGTCACGCCCAAAGCGTCCACATGGGAAACTTACCGCGAAATCCAATCGTATCAACAGAATGAAGAATATATTTTTGGATTCCGAACAAAATGAACCAAGCTGGTTTTGAAAGGACCAAACGAGTTCGATCGCTACTGGCGCGCACACACACACACACCGACAAATCACACAATTCCGTCATTTTATATTACTTTCCATGAACTTTTGGATAAAGAATTACTCACATCGTAGGTGAAATATTTTTTTACGCATGCTTCGAGTTCTTTCGGTTGATCCTTTGGATCCCGATTTGCTAAACAAACATGTTTATTTTCAACTTTTTTTTGTTTGTTTTGCTGCAATCCTCGATAACTACGAGAACGAAGAGGTTATTGTGAAAAATGACATTAAAGAACCCATACAATGATTTCTTTTTTCGGGTCGTTTTAAGGGCTTCCACTTGAGCTCGAATCACACTCTATTTATCCGACTGGCTAAATTAAATTCCGCAGGCCCTCGACTTTTTTTTAGGGCTCCCCAATCCCTTTATCACTCTGCACCTTTGAATCGCGTGCTCAGTGCAAGGGGAGCCCGTTTTCCATTACATTTGGACTCGAAAAATGAATTATCCTTCCCTGGGAGCGTGAGCCAAAATAAAATAATCCGAATATTTGTTTTTTACGCCTAGTTTTTTCTACGTTTAAGCTGAGGAAATTTCTAACTCATTGCCGCGACGAAACGAAGGGAATTGTTTTCTGTCGCTGACTGTTGTCGGATATGGATTGAATTATAGATAGTTTTCGTCGAGTGGTGCCTTTGAGAGGAAATCATGATGAGATTCGGTCGATTGACATTTTCCAACCGCCATATTGAATGTTACGTAGTCTGACAAAAACATGGTTGAGATTGAGGGGAAGGGTGCGGGTTCGAGATGTGCAGGGGTTAAGACAGGGTAACCTCATCCGTGGCCCCAGCCGTTTCCGCAGCCACAACACGAACACACACACACACACATACGTGGAAACTGGAGGCTTCCCAGGTGGTTTATACATGCATGCATTTTATCCCTTCCGACTTAAGTGCACGTAATATATCGTCCTATTCCGTGCATATACGTCGGCAGAGGAGCCCTTGTGGTACACGAACTCAGTGCGGCGATCTATTTTAAGAAGAAAAGGAAAAAATCGTCCCCGTGGCTTCGCCGAGAATTCGTCCCATGTGGTCCAGAGCGAGAGAGAGAGAGGGAGAGAGAGAGAGAGAGAGAGAGAGAGAGAGAGAGAGAGAGAGAGAGACCGTGAGAAAGGGAAGAAGAATAGGAGAAAGATGAAATGAATTAAAGTGTACGGAGCAAAAAGAACGTCACGACCGTTGTGCACCGTCTCGAAACGAACAACGGATTGGGGAGAACGAGCTCAAAAGAGTGTCAAGGTACGCTTACGATTGTCATGGTATGTCACAATTTGTACCCGAGTAACAAACGGAACATCTTTTTTCAGATTTCACGGAGCAATTCGTGAAATCTCAAAAGGCTCTCCGCTCCGTATAGGAGAAAAAAAATTATCCGCAACTTCTTACGAGATTATGACACTCCGGTTTTTTCTCTGTTGCGCCCCGCTTATCGTTGAGTCAATTCGTTTCACGGTCGCCGTCAAAGTCCTTCGTTGCAAGAGTATATGGTGATAGATCGATGCTCTCTTTTATCTTGTTTACGGCATTACACCGTTGAATGCGCCAAAAAATAGACCTGTCTTTATCGCTACTCTGTACTCTGAACTTGGGAAAGTTGCGCAACGAGAGAAGTGCCTCGCTCGAATCGAAAAAAAATTCGCTTCAGGCTTGGCTTACTAGGCTTGATGATTGATGGAATAATAATAGATGATCTAGAAGTGTTTCTGATAAAATTTTGTTTAGGTTGAAAGAACTTTTTTATTCGCTGAAATGAAATTGTTGATTCAAATTCGATGCTGCTCCGAATGGGAAAACGTACGTTTCATTCTTGATTGATTCAAGTTCGACAACGGTATTGTCAGTGAGATTTTGTCACCGAATATTCTCACCTGTGCTCTGTTCGAGCGAAATTTCAAATCTTGTCACCACAATACAGCGACTTTGAAATTATGACTTTAGGTTGAAATATATAACTGTATTTAAGAAAAAATAACGAAGTTGTGGCTTTAAATGATTCAGAATATAAATACTGCACAATACGATGTTTCCGCTAGGGACGTGATGCACTGCAGGCTTCCTGTTTCCGGTTACTAAACATTCACTTGAATGGAACAAATCAGTGAGTCTATAAATAAATACTGCAGCCAAACATTCGTTCCAACAAATGATTTCACGAAGAGTAAATATTTGATACTTCGGCGATAATCATTTCTACAAGGCCAATTCTACAATTGTTTTAGTAGACGTCAATAAGATACCGTCCTTTCAACAAACCATTTTTCTTGGTGTATCATTTTTTCTTATTGCATACACATCCTTGAAAAAATAACACACGGGCGGTTTTCTCGAATTTCAAATTGAAAAAACACGTCCATACCTTTACTGAACATTTTTTTATATCACAAATGAGTCAAGTCCGGTTCTACTTGACACAGCTTGCGAATTTCTTTACTTTTTACGATCCAACTGTATACACTGCCGTTCAAAAGTTTGGATACACCAGTCGATATTCCTCGCCGCGCTAAAAGTTACCGCTTCGTCAAAAGAGAAGGTAACCAAATTTACCGAAGGGTGTTTCGAAGGCAACAACTTCAGCTTTGTTTTGCTCTTTTGAAATCGTTTTTGCGATTCTTTTTCGACCCTGTACCCACTTTTGTACGTGACTGTTTTTCGGCTTTCTTTCGACCATCGAGGATTGGGCTTATAGAAAAAATGTTTGTCATGTTTATCCATGATAAACTTGAATGGGGTAGAGGGAGCTCCATTTTCGTCCTTTAAAAAGTTTCGTGCGATTTTTTTTTCGCACAGTCATTTCATTTTTGGCTAAAAAAGACAAATTTAGGAAAATGCAACGTAATTGAAAAACTATAGGGTTTAAGAGGAAATGTCAATGATTTAAAAAGTTGCGTAAGTTTATACTGGATCGCCTGGAATTTTTCCAAAATTTTCCTCTGAGTTTTTTTTTTTACTATTTTCGCTCGAAACTCTGATGAGTAAGATGGCTTAACTCGAAAAGTATGGCGTTTATGACAAAATATCAGAAAGAGAAACTTTTTTAACCCGATCGCGGGGTATCGTGGGTTGCTGGAGACTCGAGCCATTTTTAGTCGATGCCTGCATTCTTGGGGGGTGGGTGTGTTTATGATGAAAAATAAAATATTTGTTAAAATTTCTTTGCAATCTTCATGGTGTACCTTTAAAGTAGAAGTATTCAAGAGTGTTCAGGAATTTTATCAAATTTTTTCATTATAAATTACGTGTTCTAACATGCCTCGGGTCTTCAGCGACCCACGGATACCCTGGCAACGGACCGAAAAAAGCGATACCGTGATCGGGTTAATTTTCGATTTTTAATTCGTTCAAACTTTTTCAGACTTTTTTCTGAATTCTTGTTTGCCCAACTTTGGAAAATCGTCTGAACAATTAATTGGCATATCTCGAAAACTATATTGAGTTGGAGACAAAATATCAAGTGGGGAAAAATGTTGCAGTGTTCCGTTTCAAATACGTTGACATTTTATCAGATCTTTTCAATTTTTTTCAACCATGTTCAACGCACCTCGAGGACCTGGAAAAAAAACATTGTAAAAAAATTTCAGAAAAAAATTCAGAAAATATTTAAGCGAATTTACAATCGACAATCAAAAAAGTTTTTCCTCTTGATATTTTGTTAGAAAAGCCATACTTTTCGAGTTAAGCCATCCTCCTACTCATCGGAGTTTCGAGCGATAATAGTCAAAAAAAATATATATATATATATCAGAGGAAAATTTTGAACAAATTTCAGGCGATCCGGTATAACCTTACGCAACTTTTTATATCTTCGACATTTCCTCTCAAACGCTATAGTTCTTGGCTTACGTTACATTTTCCATAATTCGTCTTTTTTAAGCAAAAATGAAATAGCTTTACCAAAAAGAATCGTTCAAGTTTATCATGGATAAACATGACAAAAATGATTTCCATAAGTCATGCGCCCAATTCTCGATGGTCGAAACAAAGGCGATAAACTGGTACGTACAAAAGTGGGTACCGGGTCGAAAAAAATCATAAAAAATATTTCAAAAAGGCAAAATAAAGTTGGATTTATTCTCTTCAAACCGCCGTTCGGTAAATTTGGTTTTTTTTTACGGAGCTATGTAACTTTTAGTGCGGCAAAAAAGTCGACTGGTGTGTATCCGTATATGTATTTCTCAGCGGGCCTGCATAAGCCTGAAATTTCGGACATACGATTTTTTCGCATAATTCTGTAGCCTACGTTCTTAGCGTAAATTTGCTATAAAGGTTGTGTAAAAATGTACAACTCATCCGAGTTATGACGATTTGTGTGAAGGATCAGATCGCCCACTGGCTTTAACCTTTTCTTTTTTCGTTTTTCTCAAAATTATGTTTCGCACGAAACGTAGGTATCTCAACATTTATGCGTCCGTTTAATTCAAAATTCGGACGGAGCATAGTTTATAACATTTTCTATCGTACGACCGAATGACTGTATAAAATGTTTATCCGTTTGCTAATAACCAATGATTAAAGTTGTTTTCTTTTTGTCAATAATCGAGCTTTCTTCTACACCCTTTTATTGTCGCAAGTTTCAAAAATTCAGTAATGTATCCGGTTATCCGACAGTTTTGTTGTTATACAAAAAGTATGCATTTCTATTTCCCATCTCAGATCACCCTATTTTCAAAACCCACTTGCACCGATTGGCCATGCAGCAACAGCGGCCCTTTGTTCAAATAATATCATCATTGTTTATTAATATGTTTCAATAAGAAAAAAGTCAAACTGAGCAAAACTATGTATGTATTAATTGTGTGTTGAATCCCGACCTCGTCATTCCGATATTCTCATCGAAAGAAAAATGAAAATTGACCTGTCTTTAGGGCCCCAAGCTTATGCCGACCCTTATAAAAAAAGTTACAAGTTTTTGCCCTCCAATATCCCACACGAAACGTTTTCTCGACCGAAAGACCCTAGTTCCCACGCGATAATCCCTCGAGATCGAATATATAACAGAGTTGTCCAATCTGAAAGGCTCCGGTACTTGTTCCCCTTGCGAGAGAACATCGACACTTGAATCCACGATACAAATCGTACTAGGCTCGCCTATGCTTGAACAAACAATCGAACCGCGTGCTCGATGAGGCATGAGAAAGACGAAACGCGACACTCACGTGCACAACTGAAGCATCCACAATTGCTCTCTTATACACTCTACATTTAACGAGGAACAAATCGATGCAATATTTTCACGAGCATCCCATGCAAGCTGGCTGTGAGGAAAATCAAAAAGTAAAAAATAAATGTCATCAAATTGAATCGACGTACAAATTAGTCTCACAAAAGTTTTCCTCGAACGTAAGGACGCGCTCGATCAAGAGTAAAACAATAATGAGGAATTTGCAACATGATTTATCAACTTGTGCGAGTACGAGACAATTAAAAAAAAAAACACTAAGCTTCGATTGGAATCGAGACGCGTGGATAAACTCATTCCTTCGTTGTTATTATTATTATTTTACGCCAGTTGCATGAAATGATTCGTTCCAATTAGCATTGGTTGCAGGTGTCTGCGTGCATTTTTTTCTTCCGGATATTTCATCGTATTGTCTACACCCCCTCCTGCCTCTCTCTCTCTCTCTCTCTCTCTCCCGCTCTTTCTGCCTCACATTTCTCTTGCCCGGCAAACAGCCGGGTAATCGTTATCCAAGCGGAAAAATCGTTTAGCGTGTTGATACTTTCGATCGTGATTTATCATGTACGCAAAAAGAAGAGTCGAAGAGACTCGCGGAACGTTTGCGTGTTCCGAATGAGCTGTATATATATTTTGCAAGCGACACACGTTCTTAAGCGGATTTCACTGTTCCGACATAAAAGGGCTTTACAACGGAAATAAATTCAAAGAATTCTCGTGTAACGAAAATGGGTAAATAAAATGTAAGCCGGACGTTTTTAAATATTAAGTATATTATACATATTTTTATTTAATATTCACACACGCACGCACGCACGCATATATATATATGATCGACGTACTAATATATTATACATAATATATTATATACCGGCCTAAATATATTTTAACATACTAATCATAACAATCACAGTGTACGGCCAAAGAGCGATCACTTCCGTCCGAGAGAACTACGGCCGTCATTATTAGGTGTCGCTTTTTATAAATATCATTTGTCTCCAAAGAATTAAATTATGCCCACATTTATTGATACCTTGAAGGTCTGCTTTTTTTTGACAGTTGCCGAAGAATTGAAATTTGATTAGAGCACGGGATTTTTCGAATTTTACCGCAATGCTTTTGAGTAGACACGTCTGTCCAAGCGAAAGGTTTTGGGAATATAAGCACGCATTTATTAGCCCGTATGACGCTTACCGTGTGGCAACTCCATATACTCGATTCATTTGCAAACTGGTCACGTACGAAGGCACGCTTTTGGTGTTCAAACCCACTAGCTTCGACAATTGCGCGCGCGCGCGCGTGTGTGTGTGTGTGTGTGTGTGATCGCGTGCGTGCGTGTGCGCGCGCGCGCGTGTACTGAAAAGGGAAACTGGAAATAGCTCCCAGACGTATAATCCATTCGGAAAATTCGGCAGATGAAGGGTGCGCGTCCCATTCGAATTCGCATTCGATTACCGTTGATCTTTTCTTTAGGCTGAATTCTACCCTATATCCCACGTTTTGTCGTGCTGCCAGAGGCATCGGCACGAAAATCCGCAAATTCTATTCACCGTCGGTCATCTTGGAACAATAGAAAAAGTAGTAGATTCGTTAGAGCTGCATAATAAAATTCCACATTCGAGGTGTTGTTTTTTTTTCCCGCAATTCACCAGTGCACCATTTAATGTGATCTTAAAGCGATGATTATTAATAGATTCTCGTGGACTCGTTAAAAATTCGATTAGTGAGAGTTTGAAGTTGACGAAGCATGCCTACTCTTAGTCAAATGGATATTCGCCCGAGGGAAATAGTAACGATGCTATAACCAAAAGATAGCGCAATGCTGACACCGAAATTCAGAGACTCGCGGAGTTAGGGAGGGCAAGGAGTCAAGGGTAGCCAACGCGGTCGGCCAAGCACACATATGCGCGTGTCACTGACGCTGCAGTATATGCATACATATATATGATACGTGGATTTATGGGGTGTGTGTGTGTGTGTGTGCGCGCGCGCGCGCGTGTTTATGGCGTAGTAATGTAGATGCAACGACGTTGGAGAAGACACAATTCAAATCTGTCTAAAGTTGCCCTTATTATAATGACGGGAGACCACTGCGACGAGACGAACAATTTTTTTTGCATCTTCTCAAAGTATACATATTCACGAATATGCGAATAAATGTTTAAGTTAAAATATTTAAAATTGACCAAATTACAGGCGATTTAGTGAAAGCAGGTAGCGCATCGATTAACGTACCTACTATATCTTTCAATCGTATTGTCTCGAAACGAATTTTCTCAACCTGGCCGGAATCATAACTCTAGCTACAGGGGTCCGTTTTTCAATTTAAAAAAAAAACCCCAAATTTCCGTCATTGCAGTAGCTACCCTTGTACGTAGCCGTTTTATCTAATTCAGTATTTTTCAGGCCCCCGAACATAAGCAAGAAATTTCTCCAAAATTACACTTTTTTTTAAATATCCGCCATGTCGGGAATTTTTTTCCCACAACTGCTACGTATAACGAAAATTACTGTTATACATATTATGAAACTTGTTTATTTTTTTTTTCAGACCAACCATTTTCAAATTATTGATCCGGCCGTTGGACCACATTTGTTACACAGAGGCTCTATTGTTCCGCAATAACGTTGATAATTTGTAATTTTTCTGCTGAAAATGTACATGAAATAACGCCAATGTATGCTTAATAACGCATCTTTTTTTAAATCCCAAATAAAAATGTGGTAGACAAAAAAACCCAGAAAAACGACCTATCTTTTTCGGCCCGTCACAGCGATGTCCTCTCTTATGACGAACAATTAATAACTTCATTCTGTAATAGGCTATTTATTGTTTTCAACCCTTGTGCACAGATCGTCCCGGCAAAAAAAGTGAGCATGAACAGGGACTAGAGTTTCAGAAATATGTATGCCCGTGCACACTCTCGTATTCCCGACTTATGTAGAATAATCCAGTATTTTATGAAGGCGCAAGGTCATAGATAATTTGTGGTTTTCCATGCAATTTTTCTCGAGCTCGATAAATTTCGTTAGATTGGAGCCCAGCTTCACTTTGAATTTACTTCGTTGAACTCCGTTGTGAATTTTTCGATGGCTACCAAAGTTTCGCAGCACGGAATACCAAGAGGGGCCAGGGGGTATAACGTAAAAATTTGTATCGTTAGACTTCAACGAACATAATGACTTTTTTCCCAAATTTCCTTTGACAGATTCAATCCGCAAAAGTTACGCCGACATTTTTAAGGATTCTTATTCAGCGACGTGTACGACAAATCGGCAAAATATGTTTTCGGATAATAAAGAAAATAAGAAATTGAAAGAAAAAAAATCGTTGCCTTCCAATGAAGCAAACTTCTGCTCCGTCAGAGAGTCTCGGAGGCTGCAAATAATTGAATAGAATATTCTTCATTTTACCGTGCATTTAATATTTTTCTGTATTCTTTGCGGACCACTCCCCTGCATCTTTCTTGTACATTGCAAACGGCGAATCGTAAAAGAAAAAACTTTTGAATATAGATTGCAACACTTGGCTACCGATAAAATTTAAGTGTAATTTGTACTGGTGCTCTATAATTCCGTAAAAATATAAATGGGAATGGAGAATGAAAAAAACGTTAGTACATCCGAGGCCGAGTTCTCGTTTCGATGGTATTCGAGGTAAAGGTACCTATTCACTTTTTTCCTCGACTACCGTTCTTCCCCTGGACGTGAGCCGAGAATATTATTGTCAAATTTACACGATTAAATAGCTGTTGCGTATACACTGGATGGTAAATATTCGGGGTCAAGCTAAGGAGCGTTTCAAAATCGGCCATAGTTTCAGTTAGCTCAACGAGATTTATTGACTCGCACGGGCATCGTGGGGCTAAAATGCAAGTACATATTAAATTTTTATAGCGATATCCAACCTCATATTTCGCTCCCTGCAGCGTATTTTCCAATGGTGTTTAAGTTTTTCATCGTTGGAACGCAACGAAAATTCTTCATTTTTTACTTCCTTTTTTTCTACTACCATCTAAAGGTTTTTTCTTCTTCACGTTTAGGATGGGGCACCCTCATAAGGATCTTTAAAAATGTTCCACTGATTTTTGTAGCGTAAAAGTGACAATAAAATTACACGATAGGAACAAAATCTATTTCATTGTATCCCAACGATGCCAACTTCGATAGATTTCATATTTCTTTATCCACTTTCATGGCAACTCCGTAGCTACTTGAAGTTTATTTATTTTGATACATCGTTTTCTTCATTATTACCTCCTTTTTTCACGAATTAACGACTTTTGCACAAATAAATGTAGCACCTTTGATGAAAACGCGATACACTCTTTGACTGCATCAAGTATCACAATATTGATAAATAAACATTATGAAAAGATCGTCAACTTGTGTCCGATCGGGAATGAGTACGATGATTAGTGAGAGACTCCTTGTATTTCCAACGCCCGTGTGAAAGAGGAAGCGCGCGCGTTACGCGCTTGACTCGGCACTAAAGTCCCTTTGCTATTGAGAATGTCGCGTCCATACGTGAGAACTGTTGAATGAAAAAGAATCGGTTTTCGATAAAAATGATGTAAATTCTTTTGACAAAGTCTTTTCAACACAAGTCTACAGCAAATCTTATATTTCGCCAGTCGAAACGGAAAATTGTCATCGGTTCATTGGTTAAATTTGTTTTAAGCACGCGATTGGAAAATATTATTGCGAAATTTCTCGAAAAGACGAATGTGAAAGACACGTTAATCGAGACGAATCTCTAATCAATTCAAATACAATATTCATTTCTGAGATGTTTAAATATTGGAAATTGAGAAATATGCGATTTGTCCATGTGAAGTGTTGCTCTCGCTTAAAAATAGTATTGCTGTATTTGGAGGGGCGGAGTGTCCCGCTCATTTTTGATGTGGGCTGTCTAGAATGCCGGCCCAGTCGTTTTTACTCCACTTTTTATTGTATTATTCTCAACGTAACCCGAATTACCGGGCACTTTGGTATTATATATAGATAGAGTACCTGAGTGCGTAGTGTGGTCCCAATGTCAGTGTGCCAATTAAAAAAGGCCGCTTCTTTGGAGGCTCGTCTTGTAAAATCTCTTTCTATTCCCTGCACGCTTTTTCACTCTTTCTCTCTCTCTCTCTCTCTCTCTCTATCCAATGTTTCTCTCGCTTTGTTCAATGTCTTTTGGAACAAAGTTTGCAATGTTCATCAACCTTGCTTTCTCTCTCTCTCTCTCGCTCCGATCCAATTTTTATTCGCGTGTCCTTGTCGGATGGTCAATTCTAGCACTGGTCTATGAACAAACGAAAATTGTATCGTGCCTCTCTCTCTCTCTCTCTCTCTCTCTCTCTCGCTTTCTCTCACTCCTATTCAGTATTATTGCTTTCCGGAATTGATATCGAGGGTTACTGGCTGCTGTTCGAGCATTCGCCGGCCCGTTCCACGACACGATGACGATTATTCACGTCCTTCTCTGACCGATGACAATTCACTGCGCACGGAACGGACTAGAGGGATTTCGATCCCGTTGACAAATTAGAAAAGCAAATATTTATTGGACCACCCATGGATAGGGAGCAAGGCCAGATGGAATCCAACGATCCGCGGAAAATATATCACGATCTTTATTTTTAATCACACCACGAAACTTCTCGACCACTTTCGTATAATTGTTTACTTTTTTGTTTCATTTCACTTTTCACTCGTACCCGGAACAAGTATAATAATCGAGCACAGTTTGTTTACACGAGTAATTACATCTGTATTATAATCCGTCTGCAAAGCCTAGAGGAAAGTATTGACGGGAAGCAAAATAAACGATGAATCTTCACCACTCGGATTTATTTTTCACCCGCCGCTTTCTTACGCCCCCACCCCCTTTTTCTCTCTTCTTTTAGACTCGATTTAGTCTACTCGAATCTTTCCCTGCCAACGGAGGGGGGGGGGGGGGGGGGTCAAGAATACATGCTGAATGTTCTACTCCTTCGACGTTTAAATTTTCGTACTATTTTGACGTGGCTTTTACGGAGCTTAGATTGCGGTTATTGTGCGTCGTGCTTTGAGTCACTATCGCTACGTGATTGCCTGCCTGACGCACAGGCGTTCGTTGCTTATGGCTTGGACTTGATACGGACCACGCGAATTGCACAGACGATTCGATAATGAAATTTTTATTGGGCATACTCTCGCGCTCCGTTTCTTCGGGCTCTTGTATCGAAACGAAAGACACTCGAAACTCTGGCTATACGCGAATTAACCAGTATGAAAAAAAACAATTAAATTGAAAAAAAAATGACAACGAATACATTTTTTCCCTCGTGTTTCCCTGAACTCGACAATTTTCGAATAAGAGGATAAAAAACGACGGCAACGTTTATCGTGCCGATAGATTCACAAGTTTCATACACTGGGCACGACGTTCCCGTACTCGAAAGGAAAAACGATACGCGTAAACATTTTTTCATGCTTATTCGATTACGATGGTAAATTTCCAAAAGCCCTCTTCAGATGTGATTACCGTTTCGAGAGCGAGAAAAAAGGCGACTGCACTTTTTCCGCAGAAGCCTCGATTGCCTTCATTGCCAAAGTAATATGTATTTTCACGTACATTTATCGGATCAAGTATAATCACTGGAAATCGACTGCGTTGGAATATTCGACTGGGATTGTACATCAGCAAAATGGTAGAACGAATCGCGTCCGCGAGTCTATAAATCGGAATGAAGAATCGTTTAAGAAATATAACCGAACTGTTCCACGTCCGTGTTGTATGCGTTACAATATATGTATATATGTTCGTTTCTCGTTATCGAATCGCGAATGCAATCGGAGACGCGAAGATGAAACGCACGCAGAATACGTTAGATGTGCAACACGTCTCCCTTTCTCTCTGATTCCTCCGGACGCACACGAGGCGTTGGGGATGCCCTTAGTGTCCATCGGCACGTCCGCGAGTACGAACTCTGAATGCTACATTCTCGCCAATTCTAGCAAATGAGGGTTCAACAATCGACCCAGTGCCTTCACTTGTCCGAATTAGGTCTACCTCTCTCTCTCTCTCTCTCCCTCTTTCTCGCGCGCGCGCGCACGCACCTCTACCATCCGAGAGAGCATCGATACAAAGAAAAGCAGTCCATTTTTTGACGCTCGTTCGCTCAATTTTTTATAGCTCCCTCGATCCAGCCAAACGAGGACCAATTATGAAAGAAACAAAGAACCACGACCGTATTCTCGTACATGCGTTTCATGATTCGAGATTCTTCCCCGCGATGATTTCGTGTGTAGATTGAACACGAAGCAGTTTATGCAATACGGATATTGAATCGTGAATTTATCGAACAATTTTTGTCTGTCCCACGGAAATATTGTTTGCGACGTGGCGCAAAAATGTTAATTGCATCAATTATAACGAGACACGGTGAACGATATTTGCATGAAAAACGGTGCAACGCATGATAAAGTACTATCTGGTCCGCACTGAACATGTTTCATTTGAATTCCGTTCTGTAGAAATTGGCAAAAAATGTTTTGCCTCTAATTGCACGTCGGGAATCAATTAACTCGGTCCGAGTTCTGTATGTGTGTGTGTGTGTGTGTGTGTTATATATTATTGCAATTGGTAATTTTAGTTGCACGATCGAGCCGACGTTAAATCCTAACTGTTGCTATCTCGGTACTATGAATTTATCTCAACCACGAATAGATAAATATCCATACATTCGTTAAATTTTTTCCCTATATAAAAATGTTTACTTTATCCCGGTCATTATCAACTGAAGTTTATCGTAGAGTGCGGTGACTCGAAGCATACGACTATAATGACGTCCTTCCAAATCGCCACGTAATATGTACAAAGTACTAAACGATTGTTGTTGTTGTCGTCGTTTATTTATTTATTTTTTCATTTATATTCTTCAGAAGTCGTAACGATGTATCATTGTTCCGTACCTGTTGGCATGTACAATTAGGCCCGTAATTCCTTTTCACTTCGTCGAATTGTCCCGTAATTAATAATATCGCTAGACCTCATTACAAAAAATAAACGATTTCTCTCTCTCTCTCTCTTGATCTTCAGGATCAAACTAACAGTTACATCGAGAGTGACAAATAAATCGGTCCCGAATTCACCAACTTTCCATGACACAACGTGACTCAGAATTCATAAATCGTTGCACGTGTGGTTTTCATATTGGAAGTAAAATCACTCTGTGATGCACGAACTTGATACATTTTTTAATCGTCTCAACTTCCTCCTCGATTGCTCATTTTCTCGGGTATGTTTTTTTCGTTGCCACCGCTTTCCGATCACTGCCGGAAGATATTGTTCTTGGAAATCGATAATTATGCTCAAAAATCGTATATTGCATAGACGTGTGTATATATTAATATACATACATATATGTATACGTATATATGTATTTTTATTAAATAAATGCAATAGACGAAAGGAAGAGAGCAAGTAACCGCGACGAGGCTCTTCCCGGTTCACACGTGCGACTGATTGAATGACTGGCTGACTGACTGACTAAGAGCGCGCCGAGCAACCGAAGAGTTTCTCTTCTGATGCTGGTGCTGCTGCTGCTGCTGCTGATGGAGCGCCTCCACTCGCCCGGCAGCCCGCAGGACAGTTTGTGCGCGGCTCAGAGAGGGGCACACAGCTGAACTCTCCGAGAGAGAGAGAGACACAGAGAGAGAGAGAGAGATGAGGAGGAGGGGAATTCCCTGACTCCTTAACCCCGCTGCAACCTGCAGCATGCAAGCTCTCTTCCGCGCCTCCATCGTCACCTACGACACACTCCCCCGCTAGCAGGATATGCAGTCTGGGAGTCGCACTTGTGTTGTACTCACAGACGGCTATGCATTTCATCGAAATATATCCGAGATGCACAAAAGCCGGGGAACTGGCAAAAAATAACTCTGCCGTCTCACGATATTTTTTTGGTCGTTTTTCTCACACGCGCTTTTTCATTTCTCTCTCTCTCACTCCCCCCCCTCTCTTTTTCTCTCCGCTTCCAACGTCGCAGCTGTACGGCGTGCTCGAGCTTTTTTTAAGAAAAAAATTAACGTCTCCGATCCGTCACGAACACAGAGCGAGAGGACAAACGTAAAGGACAGGCTGTTGTGTTCTCAAAAGCCCCAACGAAAAAGAACTTGAAAATGTGCTTCCTACCGTTCAATCGAAATTTCGTTTGATTGGCAAAGTATTTGCAATGTACACTCAAATTTCGATATCATTTTTTCACATAATCATTGAGAGACGTGCGAAATAAGACTGCAAAATAAGATATCGTATAATAATATAAATAAGATAACAAAAGTATACGAATGAAATCTCGTTGCATTTCAACGATGCAAACTTCAACACCACAGACCACAGATGAGATCGAAGTTTGCAATGTTGAAATGCAACGAATATTAACATTTCCAAATTGCTTTAATTTCTTTTGGCAGATTTTTCTCACTCAAATCCTGAAATAATTGTTTTCAGATACTCATTCAGACACTTGTGAAATGAATTTTCAAAAAAATATATTATATCATAACGAAAATAAGGAAATTGAAATATACAAATGATCTTTCGTTGGATTCCAACGGTGCCAACTTCAATGCCGCAAGGATACACAACCGCCAATGGATATCATTTTATTTCTTTTTTTCATTCTATTTGTACTATCGGAAAGAGTGCGAATACGGATAAACACCTTTTGAACAACGAAATTGAACAAGAGCAACGCTGATCACCGGTGATGTCCTCCCGGAGGATTATTTCGGCAATTCTCCTCGCGTGGGAGTCTCAATGACAAAATGGCATGAATAATAAATTGATGACGGAGGAGAAAGACAAGTAGAATTTTCAATAACAAACGCGATAATGCTGGGACTCTCGTAACTGTCGTCGCAGAAAATAAATTAACAAATGATCGAGTCAGTGTGACTTTATTTGTGAATATATATATATATGAGGTATTCCACGTGAGTCCGGTGGACCTTTTCCCTGATCCCCCCCCAATTCGAGTAATTTTTTAAATTCCATTGACTCTAAAAAAGACACCCTGATTTTAGTTACATTTTTTGCAACAACCCTCAATCAAAAAAAAAAATTTTTCCAAAAAAACGCTCCGATTTAGAAATCTGAAAAAATTCCCAAAAATACGTAATTATATGTTAAAATGTTCAAGCTATCATCCGCAGTGAAAGTATGATTTTTTTGTCAGCAGTCGAAAAATTCTGGTATTAATTTCAATTCAACGCGTATTCAGCACAGAAAAAATCATACTTCCACTGCGGGTGATAGCTTGAACATTTTTACATATAATCACGCATTTCTGCGATTTTTTTCAGATGTTTAAACCGGAGGGTTCTTTTTCGAATTTTCTTTTTTTACTAAGGATTGTTCCGAAAAATATTTAAAAAATTCAGGGTGTCTTTGAGAGTCAATGGAATCCCGTAAAAAAAGAAAATAAATCAAATTGGCGGGGGTCAGGGAAAAAGTCCACCGGATTCACGTGGAATACTTCATATATGTATATGCACATATACATAGGCTAGATGTATAATGGAAACACTGCGGAAGCCGTCGTTCAAACTAAGCTGCGCCCTCTCTCTATCTCGCCCCTCCTCTCTAGTTCACTTTGTCCACTACCCTGGTTTATGGTTCCTGAATTACCACTCGTCCACCCTTTGCTCAACTTCCAGCCCTTGGCTAGATCTTGGCCAAGGGGCCACAAACCTTTTGCCTAACTTACGAGATCCTGTTTCGATTTAATTCTGGCCTGGTGGTAAATCAAAGACAGCAGGACGTTAATTAACGTCGGTACCTCACGAGACTGACCCACGGAACCAGCGTGGGATACACAACAAGATAAATATTATAGTCGGAAGGATAAACAAAGTATGGAGAAGACGCGATAATCGTTGCCCCTATTTTCGATATTCGCCACGCATAGACGATACCGCTTTTCGGAATTAAAAAAACAGCAAACAACTTGTTGCTCTGAATAGAATTTGCTGGGAATGTAATTTTCTGCAAGAACAATTCACCATCCCTCACGAGGAACATCAGTCGAGTGTTCTTCTACGATTGTGTTAAAACTCATCTTTGTGCTGAAGCATTGAAAACTATTCGACACGTATTTTTTTTATTGGCGTAAACACGGTTTCAAGAGGGGCAACGACCTCTCAAAAAGGCCCGCCACCCCTTAATTAAGTTTTTGTTCCATACTTCTATAGTGGACTTTTCATCGCTTTAGCTGAGAAGAATTTTGCTTTTGTTTTAGTTTAATCGATGGGCTGCTTGTGGGTGGAACTGCAAAATCAGCTCTTGAAAGGCCTTTTTTGAGGGGTAGTTTCCCCCCGTAAAAGCCTCTTTTGCCGACAAAAAAATACTTGTCTACTACTCTTCAACTCTCTATCACATATCATGAGTTTCAACGAAATCAAAGGCGGACACGAAAGTGATGTTCCTCGTTAGGCAGGACGGGGTACCGAAAAGACGAAATTGTTCTGTGAACATTGACGGGAAGCTTGTGCTTTTATTTTCTACTTGAACCAGTGATACCGCATTCGAGGCATTTCGCAATCTGTCGATTGTCAACCTTCTTTCCATTTTGTAACGATCATCATGATTGTCATAAGCAGGGACGAGTGGCTAAAGATCCGTAGAGAGGAAACGTACGTACCCGACGTTACTCGATGCAAAACGAACGGGTTCAATTTTAAACGCACGACGATTAATTCTCCAATCGATTCCCGTAGACACCCGACGCGTGATAAAGAAATCTGCCACGAGAACTCCAACGTTCTCGATGCGGTCGAGACCGAAGTAGAAAACTATCCGGGTAACGGGAACACGTTGCGAATACTTTCCGTAGATGGCGTCGAGATCTTGCCTCGGGTGTTGCTTCCTGCCTTACCCACCGACTCAATCCTAACGATTGCCTTTTAATCCTCAAGTTTTCTACGTTTCATACTGTATTCTTTTTTTTTGCGACTTTCCCTACAAATCCACGAGGCTCTATTATGCCCAATTTTTCAAGCGGATTCACCAATGAATTTAAAAAACGTACATACAGATGAGGAGGATCGATGAATTAATCCCTGAAATTTAATCATCCACGTGGCTTAATCGCCGAATCCCTCATTCCCACTCTGTATTTCACTCTTCCTTTCGCCTCGAGTCACGGCTCGTTAGGGCCGTACATCAGATGTTTTTTAAAATAATATGTTTGGAAAATGAACGAAATAGACTGTGGCCGAGAACATGAGGAACGCGTCACAACACCGGGCACAGATTCAAATTATTATTCCTCCTCCAATCCTTTCTATTTCCAATCAGCGTGCTTGTGCTCAATTGTCGCTGCGATCGGACTATGAATATCAACTAGCAAATAGTGGATCCCTTCCCGCCCTGCGAGGTTCGCAGGGCTTTTCCCTTATTATGTAGCATACGCGAAAATATTAATGAGAATGCCACTGCGTGGGAATCCACAAGCTGCAGACGTAAGCACGAGGGGGAAAAATTGAATCGAGTCATTACTGATTTACTTATCGAAGACAGGATGTGAATTATCAACCGAAACTCCTGATAAATTGTGGACTGACGGAAGGAAAAATCGAATAAATGCATTACCTTTGCTGCCTTATCGTTGTGTCATTTCGAATCGGTCGATTTTATTAACATCTGCTGCACTCTACTTCCGAACTACATATATCATGTGATCGCAGATATAAATATGAATAACTAGTTTTATAGTCTCTGCGTTGGGAGAAGGGCAAGTGCTCTTAAGGGGATCGGGGGGCGGGGGGGATGGCCGAGAAAAATGATAAAGTTGGAGAAATGTACGATCGCGACTATCTACTCTGCACTATGCTCGTTTTACATGTTCAAACTCCACTCTGTATACGTATACACAAGCCTTTATAAAATGTAGTATATGTCTATCGATTGGATGGATGTGCCTGTTCTAAATCTGTATGAGCACGTTACATGTGGGAGGACCGCGATGAGCGGTGCCTTAATGTAGGTCAGTAGAGTACGTAACCGCGAGAGACCAAGAGAGAGCGAGAGAGAGAGAGAGAAATTTTTTTTCACCAAAACTCAATTCTCGTATTAGTCATTATCCGTGCGGTGATTCTCATTTCCCCAAGGCTCTGGTGTCCACGAAATGAATACTGTCCGTATATACACATGGTGCTGCTCTCTCTCTAGCGACTCGACAGGTGCGAGGATCGCGCAGAGATTTCCTTCCATGCCCTTTGCGTCGTTGAGCCTGTTGTAGGAAAAAAGCAGCCACCTGTCACGAATTATCTATATCGTTTTGATTTGTGTGTGAAATCATTTCAATTGGACTTCAGTGATAGCGTAAAATGCAAAGATTTAAATGGGAAAGAAGTGAAATGTGGTCTCCTCCATCGACGCGGTTTTTCACAGTTTCCCGGTGCCCTCGCCCGATCGCGACACAGCATCAGGAAAAAGTAGCCGTTACCAACGCTCCCGGTATTTTCTAAGGGACTGAAAACCGTGAAGGAACATGGTGTGGTAAATAGTGAACAGGATAGGATCGCAAAAGCCTCTAACGACGTACCAAAGAACGCTAGAGATATATATCTTCATAAAAAGAAATTGGATAAAGATAATTAAGGAATCGCCTCGTTGATTCTGCTCAAAATGTCCCGTATTTGAATATGCAAGTCGCCCTACTCGCGAATGATCATTCGCGTTATTTTTTTTCGCCGCACGCCTTCACGTGACCAAGGATATTTGTTTGCTCAAGGGTAAGGTCACGGAGTGACGTACGTACTTGACGTGAACACCCAAGACTCCGTTTCGCTCGCGGCAACCCCACTCCTTTGGCATTTCGTTACACATACCACTTCGTTTTAGCGACTTTCTTTCTTGTGCACACTTATGAGGGGCCCCGTATGCATATATGTGCCAAGGAGAGTCACGAGCCCAGATGCTTATTAGAAAGTCGAGACCACAAGGAGACACATTGGTGTACAGAGGGAATCCCGTCTCAAATCGATTCAGTTTCTACTCTCAACGCACTCGAACGCAGCTGAAATTCATTATGATGATACGATAAAAGGACTTGTAATTTAATTAAAAGCACAGTAGAACTTGACGCTTTTCCGACCCTCGATTAACCGATGTTCCACGTGGAATACAAGGCACCCAACTCATCCTCGAATAAAACGGAACCTCTACAAATATGTATGCGATGAAAAATAATACATATGTTTGGGTGGTGTGTGTGTGTGTGTGTGTGTGTTTCCGTATTATCCGAGATTTCCCTTATCCAAGGTACACTCTCCCCATATTACCTCGGACAAGCGACGTTCTACCGTAATCGTAATTATTTTCAGATAATTAAGATAATTTTAAAATAATCGGGATAATTTTTCGATAATTGCGATAAATTTGAGATAATTCGGAGGATAATCAAGATAACTTTAGGATAAAATGAATCAAAATCTCAAGACGTAAGAAATGTTTACCAACATTCTATCGATAACTCTCGCTACAAAGTTACGGCTGATGTGATATTGATTAATACATTCAGTTTTTACTTGTCTCCTCATCAGAGTCGATTCCGCGCCATTATTACCAAATCGCTCCTTTTCGAAAGCTCAATTTGGAGTTCTTTTTTTCTTTCGATTAAGAATCGATGAGCAAAAGGTGAACAAAGAATGAAAGACAGCGCGATTTTTTACCACTTGATGGACTTGAAGAATATCTGATATACATATATTTGTACGTTTGCATACATATTTATACATATGCAATTCGTTTGTGCATGCACCGTAAAAAACGGTTCGTTTTCTCTCTCTCTCTCTCTCTCTCTCTCTCTCTCTCTCTCTCTCTCTCTCTCTCTCTCTCTCTCTCTCTCTCTCTCTCTCTCTCTCTCTCTCTCACTCTCTTCTGGCGTTGATCTTTGCTCGGGGGCGTGTATGAGAGTGACAGGTCAGTCGCGAAAAATGTGTCCGTGGGGTGTGTATATAAAAAGGGTGAAGAGAAAACCACTGTTGGCCGTGGCAGCTAGAGGGTCGTTCCTGAAGGCGCACACGCAACTCGACGTCCTCCGTCATCCCCTTCCATGTTTGAGTTTTGAACGCAATCTTGACCGATGATCGAGTGAAACGCGTCGGCCACGAACTGTTGCCCCCCCCCCCTCTCTCTCTCTCTCTCTCTGTTCACCTACACTTTGCCCTGGATTTCCATTTTTCTGCCATCACATTTAATCCGAACTAATTAATGAGAATAGCCCATGACGGGATATTGTTAACGCACCAAGAGCGTTTTCCAAGGCCTATCATTTTGCTAATGATCAACCCGCTTCTGTATTTTCCTTTGATGGTTTGACGAGAAAAAGGGTATGCAGAAAAAAATGAAGGGATCTACCTGTTTGTATTGATTGTATGAAGCAAATCAGATGGCCACGGACGACACTCAAAAGTTTGGATACACCAGTCGATGTTCCTTGCCGCACTAAAAGTTACACAGCTTCGGAAAAAAAAAAAGATAACCAAAGTTATCGAACGGCGTTTCGAAGGGAACAAATTCAGCTTTGTATTGCTTTCTTGAAATTTTTTAATGATTTTTTTTCGACACCGTACGCACTTTTGTACGTGACTGTATTTCGGCCTTGTTTTCGACCATCGAAAATTGGGCGCATGGGTTGGGAAAAAAAATTTGTCACGTTTATCCATGATAAACTTGAATGGGGCAGCAGGAGCTCGATTTCGTTTTTTTTTCTTTTAATTTCCGATTTCGATAATAAAGAAATCATGCGATCATTAAAGTGTTGACGCATTTTTCCTTGAAAATAGCCTTAAGATATGTGCAAACCCTTGCATCGCTCTTACATTCTTTTTATTTGCGTCCCGAGTGTTCCAACGTGCCATAATTGTGTGGAATGGTAAAAGGATGAACCCGATTTGAATCTAATTTTTCATTAATTTTTTACGCTCGGAAAAAACTGCAAAGAAAAATATGCTATATTAGACTTCGATTCTTCTAAACAAATAGAAGATTCCATATACGTATACGAATATAAGTATAAACTACATCGCCACGTTGAAGGATCAATGGTAGAGAATGAGTACATGGAACTTTTATTGTTGGGATCCGAGAGTATGACGCCCGTAACGATATAGCGATGAGTCTCACATACCAATGGCCTTGCCTAATTATTGGACAATATAGGTAGCAGTAACATTGGCATCGAAAGAGTTCCGAGAATCTGGCTCGATACTTTGACCACCTTTCAAGCAGATTTATAGCTCCGACATTGCACCGGAAGTCAGCAGAACTTGCGGAAAGCATTTAAAAAAAAGTATAGTCAGAACAACGAACAAATTTTACGTCGAATATCTTGTTTTTCAATTATCGGCGCAATTTTTGCAAAACTCAAGTGTATTCGCAAAAAGGTGCATGTAAATATGCAAATATCTTGGCGAGGAAGATTAAAAAAAAAAATTATCTGTCGGGTACTGAAAAAGCCCCAGATCTTCCAAAGATTTCTCTGAATAAATAGAACCCTTGCCACTTGCGACCTCGTTAATAAATAAAGATTAATTCTACGAGTTGGACGGCATATTGCCTCTGTGAAATTAAAGACTGATAGAAATAATGAATGAATCTTCGCGAAAGTTTCATTTAAATTTCTCAGTGATTGTTATAAGCAATCGAGGATAGAAATTTATGTGGATCGCTCTTATGTGGCTATTTGGTCATTTCGACGAGGGCTTATTTCCATCAAAGCAAATGATGAAGATGGTAGGACAAGAAGGTTACAGGTCGTCTTCTGCTTCTTTTTGGTTTCACGTCTTCCTTTTCTCTCCCGCTACGTCGTCTATTTTTCTTTTATTTCTCACTCAACTCTGTTATTTCTCAGTGTCTGGCTGTCCGACGGTCTTTCTATTTGGGCGGTTTGTCGGTCGAGGGTTCGCGACCGTACCACGCTTTCGCTCCCGTATTGATCCTCCAGCTTGACTCTTTGCCCCGCTGTGCTGTCTGTCCTCGGGCAACCCGCTATAGCCCCCCTCAAACCCCTCTCTTCTTCTTCTGCTTTTTCCCCCGAAAACCCCTTCCCTGTGTTCCCCTGAACTTCCATGTGCCCCACTGACATCTCACCTAGTCATCCACCTACATTCGAGCCCCCAAACCCCCCCCCCCCCCCCCCCGTCCACTTTCTTACCGTCCGAACTTGAATCAAGTTGATCGTACAATTTATTATTCGTCAAAATTTGTGCCAAAAAAACACGACTTAGTACCTTTTCGACGAAAATATTGCTCCAAACAGACAATTGATTTAATTTCGGCCATCATTCAACTCTGTTCGTATGAAATGGATCAATATGATTCGATTTGTGAGAGCGATGACGTTAAAAAAAATCGTGCACATCCTTTCATCTTCTTTTTCGACATCGGAATTTTCGTATTTCAATAGCGGCTCCGACGTATAGGATGCCTCGTGAGCTGAATATATCAGTAGAGGCATTTGATGCGCAAAATTGATTTTCACTGCCAACCCTCCATAATACTCTACTTGAGTAAAAAAAAAAAAAAATTACTCGGTAAAACGGAATTTTCGATGAGTACATTTTGGAAAGTTTATGTTTACTTAGGTCGACATTTTTGTTCAAATCCGAATCCTTACAACGAATTGTAGCCGTAAATTGCGGTACCTGCTGGTCATCGATAACACTCTATTCATGTCGGAGAATCGAAATTTGCGGAAATCAGAATACTCTCGTCCATTTTTGCAAAATTCCATATGTTCATGTGGAAAAAAGCCATCTCGATATCTTTAAATTTATTGACGTTATTTATTTGCAAGATCGATTTTTCGACGTTTTATTTCCATTCAAATCTCAAAAGAGAATGTCCAATTAACAAGTTTGTATTCCTACAAAGCATGCTGTGTTTCATTGTCAGTGGAAATTCTTTTCGAGATTTTAACGAAAAAAGAACGTCTAAAAATACCATTTACAAAAAAAAACATCAATAAGCTTTGAGTTATAAAAATGGCATGTGTATAAAGCATCTGTGCAACCCCCATGTTCTTTATGTTTTCTAGCAAATTCTATTAACACACATTACTTATATAAACAATGATATGCCTCCTTCATACATAAAATAGCTATCGAATAAAGTTCTTCGCAAAAATATGTTTCTTTTTGTTTATCAAATTTATATGCAAATACTTGTTTGCCCGCTGTATGTGCTGTGATTTTTCCAAAATCTTCAGCAGCCTTTATTTCGTGTATCGTCATTCTTCGTGGTAAAATGTTATTTGTAAAAAATCGCCGCAATTCCAAAGCGTATTATCATTCACAATACTTTTGCGAGAAAATAAATTCGTTGCCTCGAATTTCCGGCACCACTGCACGTTGCAGTGTGTTATCTTCGTCTGTGAACCGCTTACGAATCGAATCGATTTCTCGCGATGACCCGCTACGGGTGTGCTTTTACACGGTGGGGTGCTCTTGTACTAAGGTTGTACCTAATACCTTGTGTACTACGAGTACGTGTGGGTACTATTTTGGCATCGTATGTGTGAGTTTGCGTGCTCGCCGATCGATGCGACGGGCCAATCCTCGTATAAAAAAACGATGAATTGAGGGGTAATTGCGATCCATCAATTCTTCTCCCGATATCTAGTTCATTTTCCTGCGGTTCACACTAAACAGTCAATATCGCTGTTCTTTAACAAGCCTCCCCTTGAGCTCTCTCCCTCCCTCTCTCTCTCTCTCTCTCTCTCTCTCTCTTCCCCCCCCCCCCCTTTCACTGCCGCCTGGCTCAATTGCATATCATCCTTGCCGCACTGTTCCACGTTTTCCCAGGATACGTAAAATAATGAATATGATCTCCGAAAAGTTCATCACGATATTGCGTCCCCGAGAAATGTTCTCATTCTCTCGTATCTGATTCTCCGAGATAAACTCAACGAGACTTGCTTCTACGTTGGAAAAAAACATTATTAATCGCCCGAAAAAAATCTGAAAGAACGTCAATATGTGAGTCGATTTCTATCGCACGGTATGGGTGAAAAAAAAACGAATATTCCGTATAATCTGCGGAATGCATGGAAAAATGGGAAACATGCAGGACCGATTCTCACGAAGAATGATACAACGTTTCGGAATTCACAATAGACGCCCACGCGATTACGCGATCCGAAATGCGTATAATACGCTCTCGAATAGCCACGGATTTCGCTGTCTCTCGCAGCCCCCTCGCCCCCCTCGTGGACGGCTATCGTTGAGCCAAAAATAGTCAGAGATACCGGCGAGTCACGCGCGCACTCGAGAAATCATTAACTTACCTGGACACTTGAGAAACTTTTCTTTCACTTTATGTATAGGCATCAAAATCACAATAGCAATAACAATGAATTCTTGAAATACGAACGAGCATATTGCGTGTGTCTCGAACGAGCAGTAATGTGTCAACTATAGGGCGAACAGAGCTTCATTCGTTTTTAAAAATCGATTGGACTGTGTCTGAGGCACGACACCACTGTGACGGGCAAAATAATCGATTTTTCTTTCCATTTTCTCAAAGTATGAGTACTCGAGGATTTGTGAAAAAAAATCAAGTGAAAATATTGACAACTTAGCAAATTACACACGATTTAGTAAAAGCAGCTACGCTACGACTTACGTGTAGTGAAACGTACAATCGCGTTTTTCTCGAAATGACTTTTCTCGATATGGGTCGAATCATAGCTTCAGCTATAATTGTCTGATTCTTAATGTTTACAAACCATAATTTCCGTAATTGCAGTAGGTATCGTTGTACGCAGCCGTTGTTTTTATTTAATATTTTTTAAGCCCCTGAAAATATGTAAATATTTTGTCAAAAATACACATACTTTTGAGCACTCGCCATTTTTTGTTTTGAAAAACGGCTGCGTGCAACGAAAACTATTCGTACATAGGTTATGAAACTTTATTATTTTTATTTTTCACACGAACCATGGTCGAGTCATCGATCCATTTTTTATACCGAGGCTCTATTATACTTCAATAATGTGGTTAGTTGTTTTTTTTTTTATAAACATTTGCCCAATGTAAGTTGAATGTATACTTAAGGAGTGAGATGCAGTCAGAAGTGTGAAAAAACGAGCATTTTCAATGAGTTTTTTTTATAATAACTAAGTTTGTTTTACAAAAGTGGTTACACAAACTTTTTATGTTATATTTTAACTTGACTTGTAGAAATTTTGAAAGAAACATCTTGATTATTTATAACAATATCGCCATCTTTGTCAGACCCCCTCGGCATGTAGTGCTTTGCGATGACCACTATAATTCAAAAACCACTCGATGGATTTTGATGAAACTTGGTTGCTTATTGATAACATTAAAAACTAGTCCCCTTCATCGAAGCTTCTCTTTTTCTTTTCGAAAATTAACAAAATGGCGGTTTCCAACAGATAACTTTTTATTTTCAACCAAAAAATCGCTCGTTTATTGTTAAAAAAAAATATAAATTTTCAACAAAAATGAAAATCCTCCGATTGACGACTAGTTTTTAATGCTATCAGTAAGCATACCAAATTTCATCAAAATCCATCGAGTGGTTTTTGAATTATAGTCGTCACCGCAAAGCACTACATGCCGAAAGGGGTCCGACAAAGATGGCGATATTGTTTATAGATAATCAATATTTTTCTTTGAAAATCTGTACAAGTTGAATACTACACTTGAATACTGTAAAAAAAATTAAAAAAAAATTATTCGAAATGCTCGTTTTTTCACGCCTCTGACTGCATCTCACTCTTTAATAACACGCCTTTTTTTCTAAGCGCGAAATGATTACAATAGTAGATCAAATAAATGCAGAAAACCGATCTTTTTCGGCCCGCCACGGTGGTGTCCTCCTTTGAGGAATTATTCGCATATGCATCGTATAGAGCCTCAAACGAGTTCGTTATCGAATTTTTTTAATGGCACCGTATCCCCTGAATCCTCCACTTCACCACTCATAATAATAATGCAGACAGTTGGGCGCAGATCCAAGTCCACCAGACTTTGGAAGATTAGAAATCGGGATTGCAGCGATTTAATCGCGTTCCTGAAATTTTCGATGCATTTTCAAGCTCTCATTTGTTCATCTCTGTAGTCAATTAAGGCGCGGGGGGGGGGGGGGGGGTCAAGTAAGGTCTTACCAACCGTCGATATTTCAGCATAAAAATTCATTCCGTGGGGGAATTGAATTTTATGTTTACGTAGTTTGTACGTCTCTGCATCGCCTCGTACCAATAACATTTTTTTTTTGTTTTGCAACACACAAAGCTATGGATGCACGCGTGGCTCGATGTTCTATACATTGCTGGGGTAAAGGCTTTGGCGATGAAAAGAAACATTGGCTCTGGGCGAGTATAAAGGACGAGGGGTGGTAAATCAGTGACGAAGGGAAAACGCGTGGAATACATATACCAGCAAAGCGGTGACCATGAAACAAAAAATATTTGCGTATACATCAAGATTTATTGCACGATACAAAAATTCATTTCGTTCAATCCAAACGTTCATTCGTAATGGAAAAAAAAAAATCGGACAAAATTGCTCCAACGTCTCGGAGTATAACGAAAAAAAAAAAAAATCATTTTGACGATTGCGTGATGAGATTGTAATACGTATAGATAATATTAAGGCACGGCGTGATACACACAAAGCACATTTCATGTAAATATTGCAAAGAGTTCATCCTAACAACGGGTTATAATTTTTCCATCAATGTTTTAGCGCAAGCTGGCGTGAACTATGTGTGGGAAGAAAGCGCTTAGTTGTCGTGTAGATAAAACAAGTATAAATATATGCGCGTACATAATAAATATTTATGCTTGCATAATATCGAACACTCGCGCTCCGCATTTACGATCGATAGGAACAAAAAAAGACGGAAGCACACTGAACATTTTTTTACGAACGAAATAAGTCGGGTATTTTGCGTACATGAGAGGGTTGTTTTCCTGATTGTTCGTTGGCTGAGAATTCACCGAGCGTCTTGGTCTCCATATGGCTAGTCTTGCAAACCCGTATTTGGTCATGTTTTTTTTCTTCCCCTCGTGTACTTCTTCTCTCTTCTCCGTTGGTTTGTCCAAATGGCTCCTTCGTCGTTTCTTATGGTTGTTCAATAAATCGTCATTCTCGATGTATCGCTAGTTTCCAACTCTTTCGCAGTCACTTTTGCTCGAAAATTCTTCTTCAACCGTGAATAACGTAAACGATCAATCGTCGAGCCTTTTCTATGCATTTTCTCAGTATGCTCCGAAACGACATTATTTCTCTATGGGATTTTTGTTGAGCCCTCTTGCTTTTCCAGCTCCACGTACCGAAACGTGGACCGACTAAACAATTATTGAGCAACGATTAGCTTATTGTGTTTGCTTCCGATGAGGCAACAGCGTTTGCGTAGGAAGCTTCCAGTTGGTTTTTCCTGGCTTTTGCCGTACTTGTCGATTTGCGGCGAACTCGTGCGTAAGCTTATGTTCCTAATATCGACTGATGTACAAAGTGCGTAGCAAAAATATCTCGTTGTCTTTTAAAGTTCATCTCTGACTGCCCCGCTCTCTCTCTCTCTCTCTCTCTCTCTCGCTCTGCCCCTCTCTCTCCCTCTCTGTTCGACCTCGCGTTTTTATCTCTCGCAATGTGTTGGCGAGCGTGTAGGATTATGTATTTTGGAATCTTCAAGGATTCGATATATCACTCGATCTTGACCACCCGTGTACATATGTATCGCACATCGACGAAGCGATCGCTAATTCGAGCATCTATTAATCGTCGATTATAAATGTCACAGCCAGCGACGATTCTTGATTATTCGTTGTTGTTGTTGTTATTATTATTATTAATATTATTATTATTGTATCGAAATGCGACGAATATAGAGAGCTTTTTTTCGTTCGACGCAGATATAATGAAGCTTCTGCAGAGAGTTTCCCCTGTATCCCCCCGGCACTTTCGACGAAAAAATGCGATTGTTTGTTTTTGCCCTCTTGTTCGATCTCGATTTGGTTGCGACGATTTATACAAGTCGGGAATAGTCGCTACCGTTTCGTGCCTCCACGTGCACGTCCAAGGGCCTCGGCAGTACCGTCAAACTTCGATATGTGTCTGAGGTCCGTTATGCACCAACAGTGTATATCAGAGCACAGAAAAGGCTGCCCTCTCCCTCCTTTAACAAAACCACCCCTGGTGTCTCGGTCGCTAACGCATTACGAGCTTGCGCACAAATATCAACGAATTCGCAGCGGCACGGGCGTTAAAAGGGCCAAAAGCAACGAGGCAAGCATTTCTTCAATCAAGTCCACCATGTTGATAGGGCTCTATGATAAATATTAGTGTATACCATCGGTGCCCGACTGACGTCAGTCTCCGATCTCAATCGTTTCCAATCCTCAGCTACGATCAGTCGCGACATTTTTTCCATCTCTTTATTTCATCACAATTCTACTCCCACGACGAAATTCCATTGTTTTCCATTGATTCCTTCGATCTCGAGAGAATTTCGATTTATATATTTCAACAAGCAAATCTTCAGCGTCGACGTAGATGAAACTTTTATTGCAACATTGCCATCTCCCATCGTTTTTCCTTTCTCCAAGATCGATTGTTCAATTTTTGTTGTTGCCTTGTATCGACGTCGGAATTCGACTTGACTTTCTTCTCCAGCGGCTTGTACGGATCGGTACAAATTATTGATTTTTCCCCATATCTCGAATATTTGACATTACATAATCGAATTTCGATCCCTCCTCTTGATAATCTCCTTCGTTGAAGCTGCACGTGAACATACTATTTGCCTAATATTGTATAGAATCGTTGACTCGATGCTCTAAGATTTTCTTCGTCTATGACTTTGCGCGGTTTTATCGATGTTCGTTTCGTCTGGGAACACGAATGGCCAGTTGACGGGATTAAAGAATGTCTCGAGTCTACGGAGACTATGGAGAAAGAGAGAAAACGAGTCAGCGGGACACAGCGAGAGAGAGAGAGAGAGAGAGAGAGAGAGAGAGAGAGAGAGAGAGAGAGAGAGAGAGAGAGAGAGAGAGAGAGTCAGAGGAAAAAGGGGTTGACGAAGGTGTAACGACTGAAGAGTGCTCGAGTCGGAGAGTGTCTGGAGTGGAGTTCCCCGCCGATGTCTCGGAGATAAAGAGGATTTTGCAAAAGACTAATGTATATACATACAGACACATGTATGTACCCTGGGTATTCGAGACCTCCAACGTTCACCAGGGATTACGAATCCGTTGACGAGGCTTCGATGATCGCACTCAGTTCGCCCCGGGTATCGTCTTTCGGATGAACAATCCATTCTCCCCTCACACTTCCCGACAAACCCACCGTCTCTCGTAACATGAAACTTTTTATTGCAACGTCCCTTCTGGCGCTGATTCTCATGTAAATTTATTCCCAGATGGTCCACTTGGAACGAGGGAACAACGATATTTTTTTTTGTTTCGTCGTCGGTACAACAAACGAGATTGGTTTTCTCCAAAATAATCGACTTTTCCAATTGTTCAATTGATATTTTTCGGAGCGGTTATAAAAATGTTACACTCGGAAGAATTTGGACGTTGCAGTTACAATGGTCAATCTGGTCGAATAGTCTTACGTTATCAGCCTGTCGGATGTTTCGACTCTCAACGTGTGTCATTTTTATCACAAGTTCTCTTTCATCTTTCATCGAAAGTGATTTCCCTCTCTGTTGAACCCTTTCTAGCCATCGCGCGCCATCTTTCCATCTCTCGCTCTTTGTCGCTCTCTCCCTCCCTCCCCCCCCCCCTCTCTCTCTCTCTCTCACTCTCTGTGTTTCTATCTGATTTTGGCTTTTCCCATAGTGCGCACTGTGTTACGTATAATCTTTTCACCACTGTGCGAGCGTCGTCTCCGGATTACACGTAGTTGAAAAGGACGTTACGTTTTACCGCAACTTTTTATCTCCCTCTGTAGCTCTGTCTCACTCACTGACAAAACGCGGCGACACCTGTCACTCGGCTGCAACAAGAGAGGATCGAGCCTTCCTGCAATATCGAGGCTGACTCGCGGCTGCGCGAGTCGAACCTTGCCACCGCCACCCCCCTGTTTTGCTCCCAATTCCGCGAATCCTTGCTAACCGTACCTCCGCGTTCTCGTTTCCCGTTTACGCTCAACTTCCCAAACTCCTCGACAAACACATAACCGCGTTTGCGTGATAGCTTCGAAAGATTTTTTTTGCTACGCGCAAAGTGCCGAGAAACACGAACAGTTGTGCTTTTCGAAAAAATTGCGAACCTTTCGAAAGGCAGAACCACGCGTGTATTTTGGCCCTGATATTTCGAACGAAAAGGTTGTTTTATCGGCAGTCGGTTCGTGATCGCTCGTCCATAAAATGTCTCGACGCGCAGGGGTGGCTCAACTTGGCAAAAGCCGACGTCGAGGGCGCCACCCGTGCGTTCCACCTATCGATTGGGGGTTGAAAACGTAGAGGTTGCAAGCTACCGACCGCTGGAATATCGCTTCAGGGAACACTCGCCACACGGAGCCGGATACGTAGGGATTGTGCAGGCGAATTGATTCTGGGATTATGCCGAGGGCTTGACCTCACGGGCAATGAAAGATACGTAGCTTCAAATATTTGTCCTTCCAATCCGATATCAAAGAACACTGTAAAAACAATTATTATCGCGAGGCGCGCGGCTCGACTGATTCATAAAGACGGGTACAAGGTTAGAACGGGTACCAAAGTTTTTTCCTAGAAAGACAAAGGTCTACAAGTTGGTTTGAAATATCGCAGAGGCGTGTGTCGACCTATTTGAAGGGCCTTGGATGTTACAGTCAGGACAAGGTTTGCTGTACCGCCAGTTACATCAGGGAAGTAGTCTTGCGGGTTGGAAGTACGTTGAGGGTGGATTGGCGACCCAAAGACCTTGAGAATTTTACGCGATTAAACGAGATCGCGACCGAGTCTGCAGGCCCCTTCTCTCTCTCCCTCTCTCTTGCCTTTTTGCTAATATTTGCCTACTCCGCCGACGTAGCGAAAAAAATGACCCGATGTAACGACTTTAAGTAATGAGGAGGGACGCCCGGTCGGTCCTCTGCCCCGGTTCCCGACGCCCTGATCGTGCTGAAAGGGAGCGTTTTCTTATCTCCTCACGCCATTCTGAACGGAAATGTTTCCGTACACATAGTGGTAAGTTTTAAATCCTATTTGCATCCCCGCAGTCGTAACGATAAGTGTATCTTTGGCGGATGAGAAAAAGAGATCATGTTCGAGATTCACACTGTCGGTTCTGTCACTTTTGCCTCATCACTAAAACCGTCCGGTCACGAACAATCGATCTTCATGAATATTAATGTCGCGTATCAGCAAAGACATAGGCTGGGGTCTCAGGGGGCGGGGGGGGGGGGGGCGTATAACTATGGATATTTATTGTGCGTCAGCTGAGAGGGAATATAACTCGAGGCTTCGGGTAAAACGGATCCCTTGTGCATTTCATATCGACAATCAGCGGGAACAAGACCGTCTTTTCACCCGGTTCGTTAATCCTCCGCGCCAACATTTTAAGAGGGCGGCGTTAGGTAGAAATTTTCAAACTACGATTTCTTTATTGGATAGCTCTATAGCTGAGGGTATTAACTTTCATTGGCAACATAGATTTTGTAAAAATTCCGAAAACATTTTCTCTCGAATGCGTCGATGATTTTATTCGTGTGTTTATCCATTCATTGGTAAGAAATGATTACAGTTGTTTTTTGTTTGTCAAATATCGAACTTTTCCTTTCACAGTTGGCCAATTTCGTAATTTCCAAAACATCGAAAAAGTATCCGGTTACACGAAAGTTTTATTATTGTACTGAAAGTACATTTTTTTATTTTCATTTTCAGACCGCCCTAGTCTCCAGAACCACTAACATTGATTGGCCATTCCGCAACGACGGCACTTTATTACAATATTAATAACTATGAACATTTGTCGATTTAAAGAAGCTCAAATTTGGCAAAACTATGTATATAAAAAAAGTATACCTTAAAAATCGATTGGAATGACAAAACTGAAAATCCACTTTAATTATCGTTTGTTATTTATTGCACTGCACTTTGACACAATATATCATCACAGACGTACACGTCACAAAGGAGGCAGTTTATGTTTCAATACGCCGACTTTTTTCTCGTGACTCTTCACATATTTTCGAATCGAAAGTGATAAGAATTCTCAAACAACGTTTAGCGAGGAACATCGCAGAATCCAATTGGATCCAAATGCGGACGGACTCCCTGTGTGCGGTGTCCCTAACGAATCCCTGCATATGTGTGGTTACATCTCGGGACTCTCCAACAAATTTGTACATGGGATCACGAAAGGATATTTTTTTTCGCGGGGTCGAACAAATTCCGGTTGAGAATAACAAATAGAACATTCTCAAACGACGTAATTCGGGATATAGCACCGAGTCCACTTGGATTCCAATGCGGAACTTCCTATACGCGACGTCCCTATAAAATCCCTAAAGAGATATGGTAGGATTTCATATGTCTCGAAAACTGCCGCCTATAGGGTCCTGTGGAACGACAGCTTTTCAATCTTTACTTCTTTTCTTTCTCGAGAGACATTCTACCGACGCACACATGAGGCATTTCAACACACTTTAATTATCACGTTGATTACGTTAATTATCTTGGAGTTCGGTCGCGCCGTCACGGATCGTCTGTTCTGCCCCCCCCCCTCTCTCTCTCTCTCTCTCGCTCTCTCTCTCTCTCTCTGTCTTCCTTATGCGGCGACTTCTGGATACCAGCTACGAACGGTGAAAAATGCTATCAATCGAGAACTTCGACAGAGTTTATATCTTTTGCTAACGTATCAATGACTACGTCTCCGTAATTTTTTTCGAGAAACTGTACAAACTATCCAAGACTTCAAAACATTTATGCTCGAAAATGATTAAATACCTGCGACGCACACTTTGAAATTGAACTATAATTGGATAAATGTAACAGGAGGAATGAGTATCCTTCAACATTCATCGCTGAAACGTTCGAACCATCTTGGAAGTTTGAGTACTCAATGAATGCGAATATAAAATGTCCGAAAATGTTATTTGTATTCAGCATGAAGCTTTATCGAATAAGCCCGAATCGTCAGATAGGTCTGCAGTTTCGTCTATTTTCACTTATCGACCAATCAATGTTAAGGTCAGACACGCCCAGCCGGGACATTTACGATTGGGCTGTGTGACAACGTAGGGTTGCGGGCACGTCGATGCACCGACCTAAAAGCATCGTTCTGCCATACATTAGCCCTTCGAAGATTCATTTTTTACTTTAATTTCGGTTTTATATATATTTTTTATGCGGAAACACGATTATGAAGACTCAAAGCCATCTTTGGATAAATATGAGCGTACAGCGTGGCCCCAATTATTGCACACCCCAAGTAAGTATGGCAGAAATGGAGTCGAACAAACAATTGTTTCTTACGAACGATCTCCAGGCTCGAGGGGGCCAATCGATCGCGAAATGAACATTGTTTTTTCATCGACGCGTTTTCGAGACCTCGCCCTGACTTACTTGATTTTTTTTAAGAACCCGGCATTTTGTACTTTCTCAGAGATAATGAGTTTTCAAATGAAACTGAGGAGAAAAAAAACTCAACTTGTTGAGATAAAAAAAAAGCCGGAAGTTACGGCAGTGCTGAAATTCCGGACCATCGCCTTCATTAGCATTACTTAGGGTGCACCGAGTGGCGGCGCGCGAGGTCGTATTAACGCGGGCGTGCGCGAGCTGCATGACGTTGTTATGACACAAAAGATGAAGAAAATTGTAACAAACAAGTTGTAAGAACTCAAAGGTTTACCACATTTTTACATGACATTTTTGTCAAATTTTTTTCACCATTCTTTTTACAATGTTTTTTTTCGGGTCGTCTAGGTGCTTTTGAAACATTGTAAACATTTATTTTAACGTGAAAAAATGTCAACGTATTCAAAACGAAACACTGCAACATTTTCCCCTCTTGATATTTTGTCTCTGACTCAATAGGTTTCGAGATACGCCAATCAATTATTCGGCCGATTCTCCGAGGAGCAACCGAAAAAGAGAAATTCAGAAAAAAATTCCGACAAAATTGAAGCGAATTTAAAATAAAAAATAAAAAAGTTTCTTTTCCCGATGTTTTGTTATAAACGCCATACTTTTCGAGTCAAGCCATCCTACTTGTCAGAGTTTCGAGCGAAAATAGTAAAAAAAAAAATCTCAGCGGAACATTTTGAAACAAATCCAATTGATCCAGTATAATCTTACGCAACGTTTTACGCTCTTGAAATCTAAAGTTCTCGAATTAAGTTGCATTTTCCAAAATTAGTCTTTTTCAGTCCAAAGGGTAATAACTTTGCGAAAGAAAATCGTATGAACTTTAAAAAAAAAAAAAATGAAGCTCCTGCTACCCCGTTCACGTTTATTATGGATAAACATGACAAAAATGTTTTTACAAGTCATGCGCCCATTTCTCGATGGTCAAAAAAAAGCCGAAAAACAGTCGCGTACACAAGTGCCCCGTCCGGGTCGAAAAAAAATCATAATTTTTTTTTGCAAAAAAGCAAAACAAAGCGGCATTTGTTCCCTTCAAAACGCCGTTCGGTAAATATTGTTTCTTGTTTATGAAACTATGTAATTTTTAGTGCGGCAAAAAATATCGACTGGTGTATGCAGACTTTTGGGCGCCAGTGTATACGCGATCGTGTGCGTGTGGGTGTAAATAGTTTCGAAGCGGATGAACGATCGAGGTACGCGGCTCCGATGGTTTTTCGAGTAAAGCAGCACTGTGCACGGCCAACACTCGGAGGGGTGACCGCTTAGCCGTGCAACGCTTGACCAGTGAGCGAAAGGCCAAATACTTCCGGGACCTTGGTGTTACATACTTGAGTAAAACGTTCGTGCACCGGAAAATGAGCAAAAGATAGGGTCGCCTATACCGCAGGTACGGGGTTTCCACAGTTTCCCCGTACCCACGGCAATCGCGGTAAAGTGTAGCTCAAGACAGTTGTGGACGGGGAACAGAAGTTATAGGCTCGGAGTAGCCAGATGCAGGTAGTAGGAAGTGATAGAAAGAGGCTTCATTTGGGAACGGCAATACGTAAAAAGCCGCGCAACGGTATGCGTCGTCACGCAGGAAATAGGTCCGAAGTAATTCCGTGCTATCTCTCTCGTCACTTTGAAAACTCGACCAAGTACAAACAAGTTCTACCAAGAAGTTACTCGTCCCAGGCTAGATTCCATCTTCTAGGTACTACTCCGGCTTTATAATTACATCTCAAAAGGGGATTGCGAGACCACGAATGTCCATACGATGGAACGGCAATCCGCCCTTTCCGCGTGCATGTGCTTACATATATATATATTGGAAAGCCACCCCTTCATTTGAGCAAGCCTCAATAGACTACTCCACCCATGGCATTTGACGTTCATCGAAAAGGATGTTTTTTTCACCGCGCTTTTCGCCGTTCGACGATGAAGTACTCTGTCGCTAATTTGGTGGATAATGTACCATTCATTGTGGCAAATGAACGTTTATGGATAGCCAGGATTACCGCAAAGCATTTGATACACGTGTATTTGTCGGAAAAAACACGCCGGTCGACTCTTTTGCAACATCGACATTAATCCATTGTACGGCGTTCTCATCGAAATATGGTTAGGTCTGGTAGCACTTATCTAAACTGCATAATGGAAACTTATATTTCGAACTTTCACGGCAGCCCAAATTTTCGGTGATGTTTGTCCTCCACCTCTCCCTCTCTCCCTCTCTCTCTCCATGAGACATTTCTCGTCGCGATATGCAGTGATTTAGCATCTTTTTTTTAACAGGACACGCAGATAGGAAAGAATGGCAAAGAGAAGCGCGAACCAGTGAGAGGAGAAAAAACGGGGCAAGGTTCGAGAGATTTTTCCCTCAGCGATATTAGAGGGGGTGGAGTGGTGTGCGGGCTTGGTAGGAAAAGCCAGCGAGTGGCGCCATCGGACGAAAAATTCCGGCACGCCACGTCCGCCGGGTCGGCCATCTATATATACGTGTTTGCGTTTGGTTAAGGGTGGTTCGACTTTTGGGGAATGGTATTGCGGAGACGCTGAAACAAGCAACCTGGCAGTGTTGTATAGTACGGAATTATTGATCTGAATGAAAGAGCGAGGGCTAAACGATAATCGAAAAACGAGGGGAAAAATTCATTCATGGGCATGACGTTCTTCAGGAATCGAATGATCGAGGATTTTTAGGGCGCTACGATTATTGCATCGTGAGACGAAATGGGGAACAGTTCGAATCTATATTTTCTCTGCGTTGGTTTTCCTGTTTCGGTTAAAAAATAGCGGAAGCTAACGTATTTGGATGGTTCGCCTTTAGGGCTAATTACGGAAGAAGAACCCTGATGCGCGTTAGATACTTCCTGTTCCCAACTTTTATCACCGGTACACTTTTCTACCGTACTTTTGTCATAATGCTGTTGGAGATCCTTCGAGAGAAGTTCGTTATTAATCTACTTTCCCACCCCCCTGCCCTCTCTCTCTCTCTCTCTCTCTCTCTCTCTCTCTCTCTCTCTCTCTCTTCCGTAAGTTCACATTATATCGTTCTCATCTCCATCCCTTAGTCGAGAAATTATCCCCGGAAATTGTCTCGTCAATACTTCCGATCGACAAACTCGTCTATCTCCTCGGCCCCGAGTTATCCTGAAAGAAAAACTCCCTTCCCTCGAGCTCTAGAAAATACGTAGGGCAAGACCAAGGGAGGGGCGTGGGGTTAGGAAAGAGCCCGATTGAGAGTCTGGACTCGATCATTCCAGGCTATATGGGCATTGATGATGGAAAAAGGCAGGGAGTACTCCGTGCCCTCAAACTCAGACGAGTCCTGTTTGCCTTGTTTTTCTTCTTCTAGAAACAAAGACACCCCCGACGACAACCCCTTCCCCTTTATTCCTCCTTCCCACATACTACGCCCTATCGATAATCGCATTTCATCAATCTTCGGAAAGTTTTTTTTCTCCCTTTGTATGTGAATGCTTTACGAGAGAATCGATGTAGATATAAACTACAATGAGATGGGAAAAAAGCCTGGGAGAATCGACTTGCCGAGCATAAGTCGAAAAACGAACAGTGGGGAACTATTTTTATGGGCTATTATTTTTTGGGTAATTTTTTTGTCGACAAGTAAGTGAAAAATCGTTGGTCGCAACTAATCAAGGCTTGCATTCTTATAGATGACTCTATTTTGTGTGACTAGAATTTCAAATCGTTGAAGGAATATTCCGAGTGCACGAGTTAGGGAAATCACTCTTTCTGTACTTACAAGGAATATCACTTAAGAGTCCGCCCTCGATTTGGTTGAAACTCGTGTATATAATGAAGCATTGACGACTATTAGACACGGATTTTTTTCTATCTGCGGAAAAACGCTTTTAAGGGGAAACCACCCCTTTAAGAAAGGCGTGTGGAGGGGTGGTTTTGCAGTTTCACCCACAAGCAGTCCACCGATCTGGATGAAACAAAATACAAAATTCTTCTAATCTAAAGCGATGAAAAATCAACGATAGAGTAATTGAATAAAATAAAATTAAATTAAGGGTTGACGCGCGTTCCTTTGAAGGGTCGTTTTCCCTCTTAAAAACGTTTTTCCGCAGATAATAAAAAAATACGTGTCTAATAATTTGTAATGCTTTATCACGAATATGAGTTTCAACGAAATCGAAGACGAACATTTAAGTGATGTTCCTTGTTAGTTGCGTACAATTTTTTTCAACGCATTTCACACAAAGCTAGCACGCAAGCAATGAAGCATTCGAGCAAATTATAATCGATTCGAGATGAATTTGATTCGATTGAATACTTGAGAATGCTGTATTAATTTTTGGTCGGACTGTAAGCTGCAAGTAATGAAACAATGTACTCCGCAATGGGAGACGACAGAGTACACAATGGTAAAAAGTTATAAGGAGGGATGCCCTTTTCAACTTACAGGGAAAATGGCCAGGAGGTTTCGAGCTTCTGTGACGAGCGCTTTTCATGCTTTCCACTGCTGCTACTGCCAGTGTGCCGATTGTTCTCACTTCCGTGACAACTGCAGCATCCCAGAGAAACAGAGAAAAAAACGAGTGAGTTCATTTCTTTTAGTGCATTATTAGCTTCTTCGTAGAGAAAACTTTGTGTTTATGAATAATATACGTACGCACACCGCCGCTCCAAATTTACCGAAAAGTGTTTTGAACGGAACAAATTCGGTTTTGTTTTGCTTTTTTGCAATATTTATTGTGATTTTTTGTTCATTCGAAAGATACTTTTGTCCGTGACTGTATTTCGGCTTTTTTCGACCATCGAGAATTGGGCGCATGACTTGTAAAAACATTTTTGTCATGTTTATCCATAATAAACGTGAACGGGGTAGCAGGAGCTACATTTTTTTTTTTTTAAGTTCATACGATTTTCTTTCGCAAAGTTAATTCCTTTCGGGCTGAAAATGACAATGTTTGGAAAATGCAACGTAATTCAAGAACTATAGGGTTTAAGAGGAAATGTCGAAGATGTAAAAAGTTGCGTAAGTTTATACTTGATCGATGGGATTTTTTTCAAAATTTTCTTCTGAGATTTTTTTTTTCACTATTTTTGCTCGAAAATCTGATGAGTAGGATGGCTTGGTTCGAAAAGTATCGCGTTTATAACAAAATAGCAGAGGAACAAACTTTTTTAATATTTCATTTTAAATCCGCTTAGATTTTTTCAGAATTTTTTTCTGAAATTTTTTTGGTCGAACCTTGGAGAATCGTCCGAACAATTGATTGGCGTATGAAAATGAAAATGTTGCAGTATTTCGTTTTGCACCTTCAAAACTTTTCAAAAGCACCAAGACGACCTGAAATAAAAACAGTTGAGTTTTCGCGAAGCCATCCTACTCAGAGTTTCGAGCGAACATAATCAAAAATAACTTTGAGAGGAAAATTTTGAAAAAATTCCAAGCGTCCCAGTATAAACTTACGCAACTCTTTACATCTTTGACATTTCCTCTTAAACCCTATAGTTCTTGAGTTACGTTGAATTTTCCAAAAATTGTCTTTTTTACCCAAAAATGAAATAACTTTGCGAAAAAGAATCGTGCGGAACTTAAAAAAAAATGAAAATGGAGCTCCTACTACCCCGTTTAAGTGTATCATGGATAAACGTGACAAAAAAATTTTCACAAGTCCATTCTCGATGGTCGAAAAAAAGCCGAAAAGCAGTCACGCACAAAAGTGCGTATCAGGTAAGCGTATCCAAACTTTTGAGCGGCAGTACCCGAACAAAAAAAAGTACACTTCCATGAGAATATTTCCATATTCATAAGTATGAGTATTTGTGCTTGGTTATTTTACATGTTAGAGCATCCGTAAAGATTCTAAACAGTCAATTGACAATTAAACAAGGAACGGATAACAAAAGTTGTGTTCGTGCGAATGTGGCTCGATGAAAAATTGCAAAAATTGTTTCAGCCAAAAAACTTGATATCGTGGGAGACCATGATTTCGAAAAAAATCTTAAGAAATAAATAGCATGAAGGCAAAACCACAAAGTCGAAATCAAGGTCCGAACAAATAAATTTGCTTCGCTGCGAGACTTTGGGCAGTATAAATTACACATTACAATTGTCATTCAGTGATTTGCATATATAATTTATTGGTGTTTTTGTTTTCGGGCCACGCGTATTTCGATCACAGAATAATTATCAATCACGTTCGAGCTGAAGATCTTACGTATCTGAATTGCATCGTTGATTGTCATGTTAGTACCGACTGAGAGGAAAGATCCTCGTGTATAGCCATCGTTTTATGGCGATCACGTTGATTGCGGTAGATCGGTTGATCGACTCTTTGGCTGGTTATCTTTCGGCCGATTAGAAAGATCATGCATCACCGATCGTACCACAGTGAACGTTGGGGAGTCAAATAATTTTTGAAGATCGATCATTTTTATAAATCTCCCTTTTTTACTGCTCTAGTGCGAGTACGCAAAGAGTCTATTGAAATTCCGAACAAAGTTTGTCGCGTTCAGGAATGTATTTTTTCGCTCCCTTTTTTCCGCGGCGCTCACATGATTCTCTCTCTCTCTCTCTCTCTCTCTCTCTCTCTCTCTCTCTCTCTCTCTCACACACACACACCCACACACACACACGCGCGCGCGCATACACACATCAATTCATGGGTGTGTACCTATATATACACACGTGTCACGAATGAAAAGTTTGATCGATGTTCGTCGAACGTTTCAAGCGGAATTTTATGCAGCATGTATCTACGTCCATTATTATAAATCATCCGTGCGACGCCGACTACTTTGGTCACAGTCTTCGCGAGTCTTACACGTATATTAAGGGTTTACACTTAGTTGAACATTTTAAGAATATACATCGATTTATAGCTTTCGATGGTTTCTCAAAATGTAACACTTCAAAATTATTCTCCGAAAATTTCAAGTTGATCCGTTCAAAATTTGGGGGAGTTATGGGCATTTACTTATATGTAGGTTCTGCGAAGCGGCGAACCGTGAACCAGAGAACTTTAAAGGCGTTTTTCTCAAAATTACTTTTTCAAGAGCCCCGACCACGATATGTTAAAAATCACTGTATCGATCAATATTAAATGTTACACGCGTGTTTTGCATACAAACAAATGTTGCTGGATTGAAGGAATGATTTTTTCGATGCACAATTTTTCTTATCAACGAAAATAAAACGTTTTTTTTTTCACCAAAAATCAATACTTTTACTTGGAACTGAAACCTTGAAATGAATACTTGACTGAATGAATGCTGAATACTTGAAACCATACTCTTTAATTAGTGCCATTATTTAACATCAATGTCAACATTCCTCTTTTTTTCCGGTCACGAGCTAGGTGTAAAATAATATAAATCTCATAAAATAAGTTACTTTATAGAAAATTTCAAATCTCGATAATGAAGTCCTAATACAAAGTTTTTGTTTTCTGTATGTCAAATAATGGGTTAAAAATCAATTCAAAATCGTAGCAAGACGGATAATCATTAAGTACTGCGTTGCCAATTCGCTCATAGGAAAATTGCGGAAATTTTTGTCTTCTATATGTACACAACCGTCGGGTCAGTATATTCTCCAACGTCACAACTTGCTTTGTTCTTTCAAGCCGCACGGTTTCGTTATAAAAACATTTCGTCGGCGTGATCCGCGGGAGCGCGAGGAAGAAATGAATATTTGCGAATAGTCACGAACAAGAATCGCGACAAGTTGCAAGCTCGGGCAATACGTCGTGAGGATTGGGATGGAAAAAGGAAAGGTGTGAGCACACAGTTATAATATAAGCTGAATAATTCATGAACGGAATGTGTGTGTGTGTGTGTGTGTGTGTGCGTGTGTGCGTGTGAGAGAGAGCGAGAGAGAGAGAGGGAGAGAGAAAGAGAGAGAGATCAGATTACATCTACGGGCAAAGAAGTCTCACCCGGTGTACCTTGGCAAGTAATTAAGGTCGTTGAGCAAATATAGCGTTGGAATGAATAGAAAAGCGTGATTCGGAATTAGAGAGGATGGAGAATGCGTCGCGTGCTATGCATCGTTCAAATATGATGATACGATAATAGGAGAAAACTCGCCGCCAGACAAGAGCCCGACAGCTAAACCGTGAGCTGTGACAAGAATTACAAATCAAAGATTTGCCCACTTTTCACACTTCAACCTTAGGTATAGACACACGGGATATTTTAATGCCAGAAACTATTCTCACAGTAGCGTGGAACAGCATCGTCATTGTCAGGACAATCGATGGAAAAAATGTGAAGCCATAAAATGGCCCGTCCGAGTCACACATACCCAAACAGTCCTTTTGGTCACTGCCGTCTATCAATAGAGAACTATTTACGAATTTTGATTCCGGACGGCATTGGATTTACTAGTTTTTCACACGAATTTTGACTGCCAAAATTGGTGAAATTTGTATTGAAATCGAAGGGTTATGCAATGTTGTGATGAGCCACTTTCTCGAATGTAACATTGTAAAGTTTATAAGAGTTTAGACTCATGCAATCTCGAATTCGGGAATTACTACGATTATCACCATACACCATGGTGATAAATGACGTTGTAAGATCGGAGAATTTTTAACACTCGTGCGCACCCTGGCGATTTGCTCCGATACTTTGAGAAAAATCACAATGGAACATGGTCGAAAAATATTAGTTGAGAAGACGTTGCTTTTGCTAGCTATTTCGCTTTTTCTTCTGTACCACCCCACACTGCGAAAACAGCGCATAATATCTTATTTCATTCGCGTACAGAAGAAAATGGGATTTACATATTGGAGAACCGATGTATTCAAACAAGAGTACAAATAAAATGTCGAGAAAGAATGGCTTCAGCGGTTGTTCTATGAATTCAAAATAACTAGCTGAATCAATATCTCACATTTATCTCCATAATTTTGAGAATTAATAACAGCAATATCGCTGAAAAAAATAATGCGTACAAAGAACGTGTAAACAAATATTTTTAGATATTTAACGAACGGCTTCCAAAAGTAATAATTCGAAATGGGATTTATACGTTGCAAGATATAATCACTCGTGTCCTTGTTTCTTGGAATTTCGAAAATACGATTTTTTCATTGCATATTTTTACAGTCTTCTCAACTGTAGAGTCTTAACTTTAATTTGCAACGAAGATTTTGTGAAAATTCCAAAGATTCACCGAGCTACGACGTTTTTCGTGAACGGTCACCACACTACGCTACGGCGACCTTTTTTCTTTTACGTTTTTCTCCATTCTCAAAATCCACTCGTCCAATCCTCTTTAGGTTGGGCAGAGTATAGTGCAAAACATTTTCTATCGTATGACCGGATGGTTTTTCTTTATTTTCATCCATTCGTTGATAACAAAGTATTAAAGTTGTCTTTTTTATAAAAGTTTTCCTTCTACAGCTTGATATTTTCGTGATTTTCAAAAATTGTAAAAAGCACCCAGTTACACAAAAGTTTTATTATTATATTTCAGCTCACGCTGAAAGCGGCAGCACTTTATTCGAACACACACACACACGCACACACACACACACACACACACAAATAACTCAACTGTTGATCAATATTTTTCAATTACAAAACCTCGGGCTTGGCAAGACTAGTATTAGGTGTCTGCAAAATACCGATCCCGTTATTCCAACACTCCCAACACAAGAACATATTAAAAACCAATCCTGTTTTTTGGACTGCATCTCATGCGGACTGGTCAACTTACTTTTCAATGACGACCAGCTGGTATAAAAATAAAAAAAATAAAAAAATCCTAAATGAATTCCAACACAAAAGGAGTACACGTCTTATCCAGGACGTACGTGCACTTTTTTCCACAAAATTCGACAAAAATATGTCGTTATAGATCGATGATTAGATCGTATCGGGGACGTGACCCGATGACACGGAACTCTCGTTTCTTTTTTTCTCCTCTCCCGATTCGCGATTCCCCGGCGTTAGTGGAGCAGATATTATATCGTATCGACGAGGTCCGCGTGTGAGGGAACTTCCCTCGGGCATGTTGCAAAGTGCTTCATTGTCTGGCAGCCGTTGGGTGCTTGACCTTCTCCTACATTATCAAGATGTATACTGACGCGCGCGCGCGCGTGTGTGTGCGTTCGTGTGTATGCATACATACACACACGCACACGCACACCTACATACCCGTAGATGACATCGATGGCCAACGATGCAAAAGGGCGCACCGTTCTAAATTTGATCCAAAGATATTACGTGGGTTAGGCCTTTTCTTTCTCGTGACAATTGACGTTATATATATATGGGGTATGCAGCTTCGGCCCCTGATGGCCTTCGATGCTCTCTCGGCGGACTCTTTCGATAGCTCGTCATTTTACAAAATCGAACTAAACCCTTACCGCAACACCCTCGTACAATGAGATGGTGGGGGGCAGGGCGGGGGGGCGAGACAGAGAGAGAGAAGCTGTCACACCCACTGACTCGCTCTGTATTGTGGCCTTTCCTCCGTGCTACAACGCTGCGGTTGTATTATGTATTATATCGAGAACGAGGCCTCGAGAAATCATAGGTGTCAACTTCTCCATTCTCCGAGAAGTAAACGATGGAAGCGTATGATGCCACGAGCGTGTCGCACCTTCTCGTATGTATCCCTATAGGGAAAAAGATGTTCCTTCGAAGATGTACAACTTCGGGGACCGTCCGCATAGTACAGCCTATATTGTGTCCATATTCGCTATTACATTAGGTGTATTTGAAATTCCTAAACAAGCTCAATGTAAAGGCCGCGTTCTATGGATAATCCTGGTACAAAGTGTACCTGCACCAAAGCTCCGTATGCGGACATCTGTTTGTGTGTCTTTATATGGTGAACAAGTGTGCCCCGCACCAATATTGCAGATACAACGATCAGATGCGCGCACAAAAATGACTTGTTTCGCTCCATTAGTGTCAGACTCGATTTCAAAAGTAAGTGAGGAAAACTTAAACACAAAACTTGCGATCGTTTTCGATTTTCTATTATTTTCTGTCTTCACGGTAGCGGATCGTACGTCATAGTTATCTTTTGTCCCGATTTCCCAGCTGGCACGTGTCGTGAGTGGTCGAGGAAACGTAAAGATCAACAAAACTCGATTCGACGTGGGCGAAATCGTTTTCACCAGGGGCGTATCCACTGGAAGGTTTTGCAGACGCCCCCCCCCCCCCCCCTTCTCTCTCTCTCGCTTTTCACCCTCGCTGTCTATATATTTTCTCCCCGTGTATTGGAAGCAGACCCTCGAAGTACGAGCAATTCGAAGCAGAAAAGAAATGAGAGCCCCAAAGTTTAGAGTCTCGGCGATCGTCGATAAAAACGTTTGAATGATTCCATACATAAATTTACAAATCGCAAATAAATCTTGATCACTTGGAATCTTTGATTTATTTCTCGTAAAAGGATTTTTCTCTCCAAGGGCAAAAAAACTTGTCGACTTTTTGTTACAAACCATCCGCACAATTGATTTAACCCTCGGTGTGGTCACTGGGCTCAAATTGAGCCTAGCGGCCAATTTGGGGCTGAACGACGGCACGTTTTTGGCGTCCGATGAGGTTAAGCCGCCGCTAGACCGAAGATTTAAAGTTTGCCCCGTGGGGATTAATAATTCCTGCATTGCAACGTCAGTTTGTCGGTGCGCGACAACCGTTCGGGGAATATTTTTTCGCGAGCTGACCCGTTTCAGATATCTCACAAGAAACATCACTTCGGTCTCTCCTCCTCCGATTATGTTGAAACTTTTTTATGCGGAGGAGTATCAAAAACTAAGAGACACGTATTTTTTTTCATCGGCGGAAGAACGGTTTCAAGGTGTGAAACGCACCCTCCAAAACAGGGGTGTTTTTCGTTTTGCGTTTCGTTTCGTTGTTGCGATTTGAATGTTTTCATATCTCGTACCGTTAAAACGTTATCGACGAAAAACATTCCCATTTTTGAGGGTGCATTTCACCCCTTAAAACCGTTTTTTCGCCGATAAAAAAAAAATACGTATCTCTTAGTTTTTCATGCTCTTCCACATGAAAAAGTTTCAACAAAATCGGAGGAGGACACCAAAGCGATGTTCCTTGTCAGAACAAATCGTTTTTTTTCAAAACTCTCACTGTGCGACTATTTTTCATTCAAAAGTACCATATTTAAAGAGTATCGCCTATATATTTTACGAGAAGATATTGAAAAATGAAATAATAATGACTTTATGACGAAAAAATGCGCACACACTTTTTCAACCACTTTGTTATTTTATTTCTCACGTTGACGCGCATTTGCCATATTAGAGAGTGTAAAATGTGCCATCCAGGATTTTTGGATCCAATTAAACGAATATTGTTCCCATGGCAACCGATTGAATTAATTTTGACCCCGTGTGAGCATAAACGTGAGATGCGGCCCCCGGAGAGAGGGAGAGAGAATGAAAAATAGAGCCCGGAGAAAAGAAAAGATATTAGAAGTGGCGAAGGTTGCATCACATGACGGCTTCGTTAACACGTCCTCGTGTTCTTGTCAATGACTCTCCTTTCCCTTTCCGCTATCTCGCGCTGTTAACCACCTCGGTCGAGCGTTCGTGCAATGCTGCAGGCGACCAGAAACTAAAAAGGGCTGGCCTCTCTTGGGCACAGAGAAGAAGAAGAGCTTTTTTCGTAGCGGCTTTGCGGAGAGGGATTAGGAAGAAGGCCTGGGGGGTGGCAAAAATCAAACGCTCGAACGCGCGTCTACTCGTTGGATGAGAAAGTAGAAAGGTAAAAAAGAAATAAGTGGGAAAAAACGAAAAGGTGGGATGACAAGTCAGAACGAGAATGGAAAGTAACGAGACGGAGAAAAATACGGAGAGCAAGGTAAAAAAGAATCTCGTCATTTTTCCCTACAAACGCGAATCCTCAACCCCCCCCCCCCCCCCCTACACGGTACGCAGATTTCTCAGTCAACTGGGAATTTAATCGTTCTTTAATGCTGTCTTTGTACTGTAACAAATGCTTATTCGGGTTCGACTCTGTTCTCACAATCCTCGCGGCTCTTCAAACTTTGTACGGTGATACATTGGACGCCTTTAATTCTCTCACGATTTGTAATAGTAATTCATGAAACAGGTACATTGTGCCACAGTAATGAATTCTTCACGAGAACCGAGATTTTTTAAACCGTTTTTCGGCCCGTCGCAGTGCTGTCCTCCCTCAATAATCGTGTGAGTACTTGTATAGCGAAAGTAATGTAAATGACAATTTTTTTTTCTAGCTGCTAGCCGATATAAGTGCCGGGGGTCTATTAGTGTATTCGTAGTATTGTACTTTTGATCATTTAACAAAATGTCCGTAAGCGTCGTCACGTGCAAAATAAACCCCGCAAACCTCATTCTGACTTTTTAATAGGCTGAAAAAAAAACCCATAAAAGTATAGTTTTTTGGTGAGCCACATGGCTTCTTAAATCGATCGTTTTTAGCGCAACAAAATAAATATCCTTCTTTCGCGCGGTGTATCATCATAATGGAAGGGTCAACGAGCAATTTAATCAGAGTTCAAATATAATTGAATAAACCGACGCGACGTTTGAACGAGTTCGTTAAACATCGATTCCGCCTAGGTACGCAAAAGAGCGGATATTTAATGAGGTTTGTTAAATGACACGATTAAAAGGGGAACGTCGAGAAGTTACGCTCCGGTTCTCGACGAGAAAGTCGAAGGTCTGTTGATCGTTTATTCCTCCGTTGAACCTAGGAGTGCCTTTCTGCTAGATCTGCCTCGCAAGAATCTTCGGGGGAAATATTTTATTCAGCCACTATTACGAAGAATTGCAGAAGCATGCAACTCATTTGTTTAAACAAAGTTGACCAAGAAAACGGTATTTCCCCGTATTGCGAGCGTCGAGGTTTTAACAAAACGTCACAATAATTGGAGGTCCTCAATTGATCTTTTCAACCGGAGGATTGAACATGTCTGCATTCTACTTTGCCGCATTTACAAGAACAACCATTCCTGTGCGATCTTTCGAAACTACAATACAACGAAAAACTCGAGCGTCTTTTCACTTTAACTTGTATCTTTTATCTTCGGACAAATGCCATGTAGATCCGAAATGAATTCTTGAAGAACCCGAAGGATACATACGGTGAGAGCGAAATTACTCGGTGAAATTATTTCGAAAGAGGAAAGTAGAGGGCGAGGGTGCTTACCAGAAAAATCACGACGCCCCCCCCCCCCCCCCGACATGTACGGTATGCCAAAGTCAAGTGGTTAATCACGAGGAAATATGGAGTAAAATGAAAAAGTCGAGTACCACGGGGAAGCAAAAGCTACGGGACCGAAATTAATATTGTCTTCTACGTGGGAGAGAAAAACGTGGTGGGGGAAAACAACCTCTCGCATCTGGGCTGCTAATGTCTTCGTCCTTAAAATTACCAGGTTGATGGATAAATCCACATCCAAATTTAACTATAATTAGTGCCCGTCAGTTAATCATTGAGTACAAGAGCAAACATTTGCAGACATTCAATCAAAAAGGAAACGAAATTTGCGAATCTGTGCGGGTAACTGTTAGGGCAGCGTCAATTAAATTTGGGGTCCTGAAGGGCTCAAAGGTCTTTTAGGTAGCTCGAGCACAGCACTGCGAGGTCCCTTCAGCTTCGGCTAACTGAATTATAAATTCTTCGGGACCTAGTCAAAAATGTTTTCAGTTGCAAGTATAATAATCAACTTTTTCTCCTACTATATAGATTCATACTTTTAGCATCGCCTATAGTTCATTTGGTACTGACGAGTTACACCTAGCTCGTGGGCGGAATCAGAGGTATTTTCGTTATTTTTTCCTGACGAAACGTGTGAAGGTTCTCTTTTTTTAACATTGAAGATTATGGTTTTGAGTATCTTTTATAATTGTTGTATTGGAAAATATTTATAAAAACGTCGTTCGCGGTAACCACTGCTCCTCCTCGGAAACAAATCATCCGAAATAAAAATAAAAAACGCATTTAGTTTTTGCACGAATTTGTGCAGTACTTGAACGAAGGATTTAATGAAATAATGATTTTTTTTTTGTTAATGGCCACGGTCCAAAGTAAAAGTAGATATCGATTTTTGGCGGAACAAACGCTCTATTTTCGTTGACAAAAAAAAAACGATGCGCCGAAAAAAAATTCCTTCGCTCAAGCACTGCCTTTTGATATATGAAGGAAGCTTGTAAACTTTCAAGTCGATCGGTGCAGTGATTTTTTAGATGTAGTGATCAACGATTTTGAAAAAGTCATTGTGGAAAAAACGCGTTCAAAGTTCACCGGTTGAGATATAGTGGTCACCGCAATCGTGAAAAAGTCATTTAGAGAAAAACGCGCCAGTTGTCGGAGCTTACTTATAAACGCCCATAAGTCCCGCCTCGACGTTCAAACGTTATGTCTTGAAAATCCGTCGAAAGAAAAGTAAAAAATCGACGTCTTCATAAAGGTCAACTAGGTGTAAGCCGAATATTTATCGGCGGCTTTCAGTCTTTTTCAAATATAGCATCACCTTTAGATTGAATAACTTCAATATTAAAATTCAATCATTATACTCGTCTCATTCAACACTCGAAATCTAACGAATTTCAGACATTCCAACTCTAGCGAAATAATTTAGTAATTAGACTTGACTCGGTAATAAGCTTATGCAACAATTCGGGAACAGGAGTGAAAAAGTGTAACCGCCCTTAAGGGGGTTTCCTAACATGGGAACATAATGTAGGCCCGACTAGCCGTACCTCAATTTGCGCCTAAGAATTAAAAAAAAAAATGTGTTTTCTCTCCCGCATCACGGTTTTGACGTTCAAATTGAGGACACACGCACGCACGCGCACACATTTATAAGAGGCGTTATACAGCAGCGCTCGATACACTGGACGGCTCCGAACGCCGGTCCATAATAGCCCGAATTCAAATCACGTAGTATCGTATAGTTATGCTCCTTCATCGCGCGTATCTCGCGTTAACGCGCTACCCTCTCGTAGGCTATATATAGCTAGCGTCCGCTCGAGACATTATACCTTTCGCCAAGCATAAATACGTAACTCGTAATTTTTCGAGCCCTCTCATGGTATCGTCCATAGCCTTTCGCTCCGCAGGGTTCAATAGGTTTGCGCCAGACATACACAAGACCGGAAGTTGGAATTGTTGGCTCTGGGCGTGATCACTTTGCTCCGTGTGGCTTCTCGTCGTGTCTGTGCACAGAGATCGACTTGCCATACGTCCGCAAACAGTACCTCAAATCTAGCATCAAATTACCCCAATCGCGACCGTATTGTATTTGCAGCACAACATTTCAGCCTACCTGCGCTGAGATAAATATAGGTGATGGTTTTCACCATACTTGAACAATATTTTATATTTCCCTGAGGGGACAATAACATTTTATAGCTATGGTTAGTACCAAAAGTTTAGTAGCGCTTATTGATACTTGAGCGGTTGCACAAATTATGGACATACGTTGATTGTCCGATGCTGCTACATAATATGCAGCGGGGCTGCATCAAATGTCTAAGAATATATTCCCTGACACTGTACAAAATTGCCTCATTATAAGATACGACTTGCACAGGCGTGTTGGTTCAAGGAATGTCAATGTGCCCGTCTACTAAATCCATAGAATATTTCATCGATTCAAAATAAAATAAAATAAAATACTCAATTCAGATTTCGACCAAAGTGGGTTTTTCTTGTTGTAATTCGCAATTTCTCGATCTCTCGTAATGATTCATTGCGAAGAAAATATTTCGCTTACACATGGAATCGAGGACCTAAAACGTACCTGCCTATACTACACGCAGGCTGCAACCACGTTATCGCGTGCTTGTGGCATCTTGATCGCAGATGTGGCGGCAGCACAGCAGACAAAAGTCACTGCTCAAACGGAGTTTTGGCGCGCATCGAAATAGTTTTCTACCGTATTATTATACGATACGACCTGCTATAAGCAAAGTAACGTGTGTCCTACAAGACGATAAGTCGAACTACGAGACGAAATGTTGAACCGATATCCTATTTGTGCAATGTGACAAACGTACTATGTAACAGTTTGAGAGACCCGCGTAGTTCTTGAAACTACCGAGCTGTCGTTGCTCCAAATATGCAAATTATTTTATCCGGATAGTAACTTTTCGTAGGGTTGTCTAACAAATTATATTCGACCAGCGTTTAATGTTAACCATACGAATTATACAAACATGAATATAATAGCAGAAGTTTGACCTGAACGAAACCTAACCTTCGGCGTACGACGCGTACAGCGTATCTGTGCGCCGATTTTGTGCTGGCATTGAATTATCAACCATACCTATACTGGCAAGCCTTTTACGATAGTTAATTATTGTTTTGGGCATAACGGATAGTCAATCACGCCACACAAATCGCATGTTTACCATGTACAGGTTCCGCTTATAGCCGTGGTAACCATAATATTATGATCACGGTGTGTCAATCAACTATAGGGAATTGTACAATCCGCTCTTTTACCATGGGCCTTTACCTCTCAATGCATATCAACAATAATTTGAAGTAATCACGCCTTCCCAAAGCTTTATATCGAATTACGCAATCCGGATACGAAGCCGGCTGCAATTTTTCTCCCCCCATCCAAACTCAAATTCGGCATTCTCAGCAATATTTTTCACGACAAAAACATGTCCGGTCTCGAGGAAAAAGTTTATTGCAAATAACGGCATTGTTACGTACGTGCGCGTTCAAGTTCGAGTCTGCGATCATGAGTATAGTGTAGGTGGATTTTTCCGAAAATCAGGGTGTTTGCGTTATCGGAAAACGCTTTTACATTTGACAAAAAACGCACGAGTGAATGCGTGCCGGCGAAAAACCGCGTATGCGGAGTATGTGGGAAACGTTAAATATTTGCTTGTTCCTTGAAAAATCCAGCTGCACATGTGTTACGAAAGTACACCACCGCCAAAGGGGACCGATATTGTCTGCCGTATTTCCCTTTGCAGCACATACAGCGTGTTCTATACCGTTTTGCGACACTTTGCATCCGAAAAAGCCACGCGTATTAAGCTCCTGCCCCACGTGCGCGTCATACACGAATTTTCAGTACCAATGCACTGCCGAGATCCACATGTGGAAATTAACTTTTGTCGATACACTGCAATTTGTCACACTTTCAACAAAGACCGACCAAACAATAAAAAAGACGCTCGACTGAATCAGGGCGAAGTACACCCCTTATGTTTATAAATGATTGCACCGTAATCGTAATTTATTCTTTCCACTCCTATGGAAGGGGGAGACGATTAAACGAAGCCGTGATAACGGACAAGGTAAAAAGTTCCACCGTGTCCTCTCCAGCCATCTGAAAACGAGACTCGAGAATCTCAAGAGCTTTTATTTTGCGTACCGATATACATATACAGTGGGAAAAAGTGTTGGCGCACCTCGTTCGTTTTAACCAACTCTTTGAACGAAAAAACATATATATTCTGAAAGGTAAATCCATTCGGTAGCTTATTTTAAACATAAATACTGTATAGTCATGCTAACGTAAATGATGCATCTTTAATGGAAAATCATAGAAAAAAAGCGAAAGAACACTTTGTTGTTTGTCTCTGCACGTTTAGCTGTTTGCAGGATAGTTCTCTTAAACTCGAACATCTTACGACAGGCAAAACACCTGAATATATCTTGGCTAGATTTAAATATGCAAAATACGGAAGCACGATATCTTCGTAATGTCATAAACCTTAAGGGAATATTGTTGTCTTGAGCGCTGCTTGGAGGTGATTTTTAGAATGCAATGACAGTTAAACTGTTCCAGTTTTCATTCCGATGTTGCTTACACATATTTGTTGATCCTTCAAAAATATGTACCATTTTTTACGATTGAACAATTTAATATCATGTACTTTTGTACGTTTGCTTACAACGGTGCGCGGAAAACACTCCCAATTTCCGACTAATGTTGCAAAAGTTGAATCGAAAAAAAAGATTAAACATTCTTTCACCTGCATGAGTGTTGTGATGTTTGGTACTGGATTGAGCGATAAAATGTACAAATTGACGGCATGTTACACTTTGATTATTCATTTTTCCTGTTTTTCTAAGCCTTTTACGGAGGAAAAAAAACAATTATTTCGACTCAATTCTTCTACCAACCAACCACCATTACCCGAGTCGAAATTTAGACCCTCCTTTGGATGCTCGAGAACCTATTTCCTTTGTAACGCACAGACCGCCGCCCTTCTTTGACTCCCCTTGAACCTATATGGAGAAATTTGCACCGTTGGCGACCCTCCCCTAGCCCTACTGAACCTTCTATTCAACCTCCTGAGCCTCCTTTAGGCCTATGGGCTCGGCTTGCGTGAACCTACACAACCTCGTTTTGGCCTAAAGTCCTATCTGTACCCTACAGAACCTCCTTTGAATCCAAAGCAGAAGGAAAATGAAAGATTGGATCCAAAGGAGGTTCTGTAGGGTCAAGTTATATCTGAAAAATAAATTATATGTGTGAATTAAAAATATGATGTTTGATTATTTATTATAAGATTGATTTATTAATTCGACGAACGGAATATGAAAACCTATAGTTTTAATACGTTTGTACTATAGTAATAGTACAAATATAGTATACGTTGATATAATCTAGTAAAGTACGCTGGTACTACATTTGTTTGTGTGTTTTCAAGTTTATTTGATTATTATAAATAAATGATATATAGTTTATCTGAAAATATTTTTTAATATAATTATCCCTTCTTTGGAATATCGGTGAACTGCGGATGGGAGAGAAGGGGGGGGGGGAGCGGAGGGCAGCATATTGAAGTAGGCTTAAAGGAGGGTTAGTAGGGTCAGAAGAGGTTTAAAGGAGGGCTAGGAGGCTCTGCGAGCCACCGGTGAAAGGAGTCAAAGGAGAGTTAGTAGGGCGAAAGGAGGTTTAAAAGAGGGTCTGTAGGTTTGCGTAAGCATTAAATCAGGTTCACTAGGGTTTAAAGGAGGTTCAGATGAACCTACTAAACCTCCTCTGAGTGAAAAAGTCCAATTTCTGCCACTTTTGGAGGTTCAGTAGGTTCTGATATACATGTTTTTGAGATTTCCATTTGAACCTCTTGAACCTTCGACTCGGGTAATAAAATTAGTCCACAATTATGGCAAAAGTTTTATTGAAAATTTCGTCAAAAGAGTGTGAATGTTTGCAAATAGGGACGAGGCGGCCATTTATCGGATATTGTGTTCCACGCATAACCTTCATGTTTGGACCTTATATTCAAATAAAAATGTTCGTACTTTTCAAATGAATAATATGTTTTATTAATAAATTTAAAGGTCAGGTCATTTTCAGTCACCCTACATAACTTGGCTAATTTCATGAGTATGATTAAACTGTTTTCACAGCCGTAATCCGAAAGGTCTGTACAATGATAAAATAAAATTTATTTATTATTATTTTTTCTTCAAATTTCTAAACAATACTGCCTTAAACGTTGATTTTTATTTACGCAATATTTCCAGGTAGGAGCTCATGCGAAGGCCCATTGTGCGACGTGCTTAAATTGGTTTGGATGTTGACTTTAATTTGCAAGGGAAAAACGGGCAATTCCATTAACAAAAGCGTTGTTGACCTGCAATCGACCGGAAAAAAATATCGAAGAAAATGATATTCCGATGGTCCTAGGTTAGCATTTCCATTCTGATGTATTCATATTTCGTATCTTTGAATCCGGCAGAGATGTTCAAGTTTTCTGCTTCTCGTGACTCATGCTGTAATATATCGCTCTATACATATATTACATCATAAGTCATGAGAAGCAGAAAGCCTCGTAACCAGAAAAGAGAAAGAGGAAAAGACAGAGACCACAAATAAGTTCAAAAGATGAATCTTACGACAAAATATATTTCCACAAGTAATACGCCGTTTTGAAAGGGGCAAATTTTTGTTTGTTGTTATTTTTCACCGCGTGCGCCGAATAGCCGTAACTTCCAGAAATAAAAAGTCAGAATATTATGGGCTTTTTTTCACAAACAACGGCCAATTCCAAAATCAACGTCACAAATAAAATGACATGTTTAGAATGAAAAACACGGGTGTTATAACGAAGAACGACGAGTATGGAATTCTCGAAATTAGTCGAGGATCGTTGTGGCACGTACTGGTAAAAAAAAAACCCCAATTCCAAACAAACAAAAAATCGTTTTCGGGCGTTCGAAAATGCTACTTTGTTTTACAACCATACTTCAAATGAAATTTAAATTCCATTCCTGGTCGACTACCGCGAGCAAGTTTATTGCAGTGTATGAAAAATTTCAGTTAATTGTTTTCGTTTAACGGAGAGATAAATGACTAAAATATCGGAACAGACGGACATCTTCACAGGAGGCTGGCGTGTTGCAATAATTCAGAACGGAGCGCTTTTGCCAAGGACTTCAGTGCGAAAATGTAGAGTTGAAAACATTAATTTGACACTATTTGAAGGAATTTTTAGTCCTAATCAGAGATGTGCCTGTTTCGATCTATTCGAAAACGAAAACACATTTTTCAATGAAAAAAAAAAAGAAATTCAGTACGAGATCTCGCACACACGACTCGGCGACTATTTTTATCGCAATCACAATCGATGGTCCGCCTTGACACTGCGAGTATTTCATAGGAAACGGTTCTTGCACGACTGCATTATCGTCACTTATTTGAAGTATCCATTTAAGGAGGGTTATGCCCAGTTGTAAAAGTCGAAAAGTCCCTTTTTTCAAATCCAAAGTATTTTCACAGTATATCATTTTATAAATGATCGCCGAAAATTTCACGGTGATCGGATCCCAATTCACAGACTCATATGCTATTACGTTGACTCCGGTGGATACGCTCGGAACGTTCTTCGAAACTTTAACCGCTCTTTTCCTCGAAATGACGCTTTCAGAGTTGTTGAGCAAAATATCTTAGGAACGACAGCATCGATCTTTCTGAAATTTTTAGGGCTTTTTCTGGATGTGAAAAATTAATATTTTTTCATATTATTCATATTTTAATGATATTGTTCATTTTTCAATTAATTTTTAATAATTCAACATTATCGATTTTTTAATAATATTGATCGGATTTTTTTCCGATTTATGCTTTCGATTTGACGAACGAAAAATATCAATTTTTTCGCAAAAACGAAGGTTCACTTTTCAAAGACGTTTTCGAGAAATGTTTTCCGTACATATCGGCCATTAATCGATTATAATTAAATATTTTTACACAAGGAATTTACACAGTGTTCTTCAGATGATCTTTTTTTAAATGTCGAATATTTGTAGAAATATACGACTTTGTAATTTAAAAAAATCCCAAAAACTAGATGTTTTCAACTGTTCCCACTAGGCATAAGTTGTTAAAACGAGTCTACACCCTGTATGAGCGTATTTGCATGTGTGCCGTCATCACCGCATCAAAAAGACCATCGTCGTAGCGGCCGAAAGAATTTTCTCCATCCTATCTTTTATTCATTTTGACGTAAAGCTTGCACGGTTGCGCGTTCACCTCAGCGTGACGTGTAGAAAACAGGGCAAGGGTGCACGTGCGAAACGTAAAGTAATTCTTGCAAAAAGTCGACGAGACGAGACCAGAGGATTAGGGGGGGAAAAAGTGAAAGAGCTCTTCACTTTTATTTCCAACTGTGAAAAAGTAAATAAATAAAAAATTACCTTGTTTTTATATTCACGAGATTCAAAAGTGAAGATCGTTAGAGCAGCAGATTATACGACGAAATATCAATTTTCGTGCGAAATTAAAATTTTCCAATTTTTGCGATCTTATACGACTGAACAATGGATGGAGCATTTTTTAAATTGGTGAAGAATCGTCGCAATCGTAGACGAATAGTTCGAAAAATATTCACGTGAAGACGTCGAAATAAGATATCCTGTGTATTTGATTTCTGTTTACCGTTTTGGAGAATTATCCTCAAACGTGACACTGATATCGCTGGTAACTGTGAATAAAGTCGAGGCAAACTTTAACCGCAAGCAGCGCACTATAAATTCCAGTCGAAAAATCTTTAGCACATGCCGAATGCCATAATCAACTCGAGAGAAATTCACATAGGCGAACGCTCAGACGCGAACTGTTGCAAGAATAGCGCTATACCGACTTCGCCTACTCTATAAATGTGTTTACTGTCGGTAAACCTTAACGTCGAAAAAACGATTGCTGCTCTTTGCTTTCGGCACATCATAACAGAGAGGAGATATCGTGAAATTTTCCTCGGTAGATTTTCTTTTCGTTAAGCACGACCATTCGTATTGATATACAAATATTCGAGCCACTAGAAATAACGTCGATACGACCGTTGCTCTTGTCGAAATGAAGATTTGAGTTTGCCCGGGTATTTAATTCCACTTTTGTTATTCAAAGTTGAAAAACAAAAAATAATCAAGGCTTGTGCAACAGCGGAATTCGAGCAAGCAAAACAATGCGCAATGTTATTTGCATAGAATCGACATTTTTGCAAGGAGTTGGGAATACCGTTAATTCTGAAAAATACTCCCGGTGATTTTGGCAATTAAATTGGCAAGGTTTTGGCAATTAAATTCCTACAAGTATAAGGCAAGATTTTGACAATTAAATTCTTTTCACAACGTTCGAGAGTGTCATTCTTTTGAATAAAATGTTAGTCAAACATGTGTAGAATATCGTCCCATAATTGCAGATTAATCGTTAGAATTCATTGATTCGAGTCACAACATTTTTTTAGTTCAATACTTCAAACGCATTTTCCTGGCAACCCATTTATTTGTGGTTCCCGTGCAAGATAACAAAAAACAATCGACTCAATCATTTCGAAATTTCGCACACTTTCAGACAACAATATTAACGTCTACGTGAGTCTGAAGTTCTTTGGTGATTATTTTCAAAAACCACTTTTCCATCAACAATTACTATAGTTAACATTTCACGAAAAATAGAACATTTTTTTAAAAACACGTCCCATTTTTCAAATTGTTACTTTCCTTTGGATATTTTAGGTGCACACACTGAAAAAAAAAAATTCGTTTATCCATCCAAAATTCAGTTGGTTCAACAAAATGTATCCTTAAATACGTTGTTCAACTTGATTTTTTATTGGCATAACAAAACAGTATAGTTGGTGGTTAAACAATATAGTGGTGTGAACTGTAGCTTATTTAGCATGTCTGAGCAAGCTGTTGAAACAACAAAATTTCGATACAACAAAATGCATTTTGCACATTCAACGATTTCTTTTTCTCAGTGCATGTAGCGCGTGGGTCTTATTAATCTAAAAGTTTTTGGCTCTGATGTTTCGGATCAATGCACTGGACGCTAGACCTAGGCGCTAAAGCAACCGTCGTACCGCCGCCATCGTTTAACATAAGAAAGTTGGAAAAACTAAAAGATGCGCGTACGTAAAAGTTTTAATTATGCACAATAAATAGTTTCGACGGAAAAAAATCTTGATAATTCGCTTATTTTCGGCTGCCTAAAGGGATCTCCTCCCATAATTGGTAGGTACGATTATAACGACAGATATTTTATTGCCCATATTGTTCATTTTTGAGTTTTTGCGGATTCTCATGATCGTCAATTCGCCGTTGAACACGAAAAATTGCATGACAAAAGGGACCAAAGAGTGTGAAGAAATACGAGAGAAAGCATAATCGGGGGGGAGAGATGACATTTTTACCAGTGAAAAAATAAAATACGTATGTAAGCCCTGCATTGAGCCCTGCATTGAGGCTTGAAGGTGAGACAATATTTGCGAGATGAACGCGATTTTCCCGCTTCGTGCAATTTTCTCTCGCGCGTTTCGCATTGTTTCCCGTCGCGAAAAAGTGCGAGGCTAAAACGGGGCTTGAGCGAGAATTTTTTTTTGCCCTTTTCCCCCCTCTCAGTCTTCCTTTCGCGTGTAATCGCGAAACAATCGGCATGAGCAGACAAACTCTGTATGCCGCGGGTTAGCTATTGTACGCTTGGAAAACGTTGCCCGTTGAACGAAAAAAACTTGCTCAATTCCATCTTGTTATCGGCCTTCTCGCTTTTCTTTCATTTCTTCAGTCTCGTTCAAATGCAGCAACTTTAATCGTTTTTTTCCTCGGGATCCAAGAAAAATGATGTTTTGTCGGCTCTTCGTACACGTGCAATCGCGGTTCGAAACCTGCTCGGTAGGAGGCTTCCTTTCAACGAATTGTCAGATTTGACACCTGTCAATTTTTTTGTAGAATTTTGATTCGATCCAATCATCCACCGGAGCGTTATAAAACTCGTAGAGAATCTACAGAAGCTTGACAAAATACGTTTATTTTATTAAATAGTTTCATAGCCTAGAGTCTTAACTTTAATTTGCAGCCAAGATTGTGTGATAATTCCAGAAATGAACCGAGATATGACGATGTTTGTGGAAGGTCAGATTGCCTTGGGCCCTCCGCTGCGAGTTATATCTCTTTTTTTTTGCGTTTTCTCCAAAGTGTTTTACGAAACGGTATAGGTTGTATCTCACAATCTATTCGTTCGATCCACTTCGAATTCGGACAGAGCCCAGTTTATCATATTTGCTGTCACAGACCGGATGATTTTTGGGTTTGTTTATGCCTTTGTTAATAAAAAATGATTAAAATTATTTTTCGCCAAAAATCGACTTTTTTCGTACATTTTGTTATTTTCGTAATTTTAAAAATTCTGCAAGAGTACGCGGTCGTACGAATGTCTTATTATACCAAAAGTACATTTTTTTGTTTATCATCATTCGGTCGTGGAAAAGAAATTGAAATTCAACGTCTTTTTACTCATAGCACATATGATGAGAAAAAGCATAATAAAATGTGGTACCGAATCTTCGAGATTTTTTGTATACGCAATTCATGTATAAACGACACTTTTCGGAAAACTTTATAATCATTTTCTACAGAATGGTAATTCCGATTATTTTAGGGTACGACCCCGCAACATATCCGTACACTATCGAGAGTTTTGCCATAATAAACTTCAATTTATCGAATACAGGTGAAAAAATGAATTTAAAAAAACCCTTTGAACTGAAAATTTGAGGATCAATCTACGTATCATGGTAACGAGACTTATTTTTTCATAAAAACCAAAACGGGTCTCAATTTTCTAGATTAACATATTATGTTCTCGAAAAAGATATTCATAGGAGAAAAGATCTCAACCCTCCTTAACTTCTTGTTTTATTTTTTTCTAATTTTATTTCCCTGCGAAATTTCCACCTCATTCTCTTCATATTATTTTTCGAACGGGCAAGTGAAACGCAGCGAAAAGCGCTTATCGCCAAGCAACGTATATATACCGGAGAAGAGGATTGAAAATCGTGTAATCCTACGATTCAGTGCTTCTCGCGGATTACGTGCCGAGTATTGTTTCCGGGAGACAGAGTGTTGTTTTTTTTGTATTTCGCCAATAAAAATTCTTTTCTCTTCGCTTCTTTTTTATATGCCTACAAGATTATAATTAAAAACCGAAATTCCTCGAGAGTTGCCAGACGGCTCAAGCCTCCAGATCGATGTCGCTTGTCTTGCAAAAAAACTACACTCATTACTAAAAGTAAGGGAACAGTGAAATTTCAAAAAAATTTCATTGATTTTTGAATAGCTGTAACTTCGTGAAAAATGGTCGTGCCGTAAAAAAAAAATGGGTTTTAAAGCTTGAAATCTCTAGCTTGCGAATCTCACCGGTAACAATTTTTTTAACCAATACGCTCGACGTGAATCTAAAAAATAGCGCGAGAGCGAGAACTTGCGATTTTTTTCTTCAAAATCGTTCACGGGCTCAATTTTTGTTTTTCGAGTTTGATCAATACTGGATTCATTTAGCCTGATTCTTCAGCTTCAAAATAGTAGTTTTGGACCGCTGTGCGACCATTTGTCGTTGAGGTATCGGCGTTTAAAGAAAAAAGGAGCTTTTTTTCATTGATCATCAATATCTCATGAACAAATGATCGTACAGCGAGCTAAAGGTTGGGTTTTTCAAACTGTAATAAATTCTCTAAAAGCACCTTTTGGTACTTTGAACAAAAAAAAAGATTTTTTTTAAACCTTAATATTGATTTTTTTTAAATACGAAAAAATGACTTTTTTCCCGTTTTGGAAAATCCACGTCAACTTTGCAAATATTGCGATCATGACTCATGTTTCTAGGTTTTTTTAAGTTCAATGCATGCCCAAAGACGCCCACAATTTAAAATTGATCGGCTGAACTGTTATTTTTTACCGAAGCGTCAAACTTTTATCAAAAATTAAAGGAACACACTTTTATTGTTCCTCAAATGTCAATGAATAACGATTAATATAAAAAATAAAATAAAAATCCGTTTTTTTTCTCACAGTTTCGCGATAACTTTTCTTTAAATTTTGGAAAGAAAAAAAATTCAAAATTTTGAAGAAAAAAAAATTCTTCAAAATCTTTTTACGTAAGAATTTTTTTTTAATCGCTATAAAGTCGACCTTAATGAGAACGAGAACTATTGAAGAATCGTGAAAATCGCATGTACGTTTAAAAAAAAGCTATTCAATAAGCTACAGTTAAAATTTCACGTCAATTGGACGAAAGCTGCCCGAATTATGCGTTCTCCTGTCTTTTCCAAAATGGGTTTCGAGAAAGACGGGTTAAAGTTTCGAAGGCGATTTAAGATCCACACAATGGAATCAAAGCTCTCATTGGAATTCTACGTGTATCCACGGAGGCATTTTAATAGTAGTTCTCCAGTTGTTAGGGTCAGTGTATATTTTTTGTACAACGACTCGACTGAACGACTCGAAAATTGCTACTTTCACCATCTAGGCTATCATATATATATATCGGGGCGCTCGGAGGCACTTCGGAAAATAGGTTGTGCACATTTCCAAAAAAAATATTCGGGTATTATTTATTGTGTACATCATTCTTGTGACGTTCGCATCTATCATTCGAGCCAATAAAGGAAAACGATCAAAATGTTTTCCAAACAGATGTAATGCCTTAAGAAAGAGGTAATATCTCGACCGCTAATGCATTTTATAGTCTAGGGAGAAAAATGCACCCGTGTTTTATCCCTTTACGGTTTTTATTTTTGGGCCCGAAATATATTTCGCTAGGATGGTGTTTGGCGGTCGTTATTCAAACGATCAAACTCAAAGATAATTATTCGTTCGCGCTTCTCCTCCCGGGATTTTGTAAGAGAGAGGGAGGGGGAGTATGGTGCGTTTGATTTAGTCTCAGGCGTTCGTGTGGCAGCTGCCGGTGCGTATGCAACTGCTATTGCACCTTGCATGTATATATCAAAATATATGTGTGTGTGTGTGTGTGTGTGTGTGTGTGTGTGTGTATATATATATATATGCACACATAGTTGTATATACCAATAAATTATCGAGATAGCAACGCGGAGCTCGCCTGAAAACCGGAGCGCTCGTATAGTCGGTAACAAAATGAGATCCCAGCAACAGACGAGTTTAAGGTGGACCAGCGTATTTCACGTATTTCACATTATTTCACAACATTTCACCGCATTTGACCAAAAATGAGAATTAAAAATTTTTAACCTCACCTAAAAATATTTTTAAGGTGAGGTTACGGCACAAACTGCTTGTCATTTGTGAATCTTTAGCAAGGCGATATAATTATTTGAAGCGATTCATAGCAAAACGTTTTCCGAATACCGCGTTGCAACTTTTTGCCTCCGAATAAAAAAATATCGCTACCGATTCGACATATAAAAACGGAATGATGAATTGACAAACTTCATAGCATTTCGTATGATAAAGAAGACAAAACGAATAGTACACTGACTTCGTTTTTATTAGTTTTGGCCCAGGAATTCGGTCCGCTCCGCAATGGGCTCGTTGATTTCCCAAAGGGTTCTTTCATATCTGTCTCGAAGAAGGCCTCGTGCGTTTCGAGACTGATGTTTCTCGTCTGCAAATATCGAAACTTAGCGTCTGGTAAATAACAAGGCGCGCTTTCATCGTCCGATAATCCTCGACGTTTAGCCAATTTTATAATCCGTGGTTGAAAAAGATTTTTTTTTTTTCATCTCACAACTGAATTAAAACGGGTTACTGGCTCCGTTGCAGGAACCAGAGTTGCCAGTAGTAGCACCATTTATTCGATTATCTTGCTTGTCTATGCGTTTGTCGGCAGTTTTTCAACTCGATTCGAATCTGGTTAACGTGTGTCCGAATCAATGTATTGCCGAATGCACCACGTATTTTTTTGCGCGAAAAATAATAACCATCTTGGATTTAATGTTTCGAGCGGCAATATCTGTGATCAGAGCACTGTAGATTTTCATTTTTTTTTTTCACACCCCACTCTTTTGGCTTCATTGGCCTCTGGTGACTCACTTTGTCGTCACCTCGCAAAGACTCATTTTATACATTCGCGGAGGTTGGAGCGTTAGCCACAATCCAAGATTAAATGTTAGAAATAAAATATTTGCTATTGTCCAGACTATACGGAGTGTTTGCGAATTTTTGAAAATTTTTTAATGGGACAAAACATGTAGTTCAATGGATGTAACTTTACGTGCGGTTGGATGTAATTTTTTTGGCCATTTAGCGCCAATATGAACCAATTCTAAAAACGGCCCTCGATTAACGCGAACTAAACCTTTGTAAGCATTAAAAAGAAACCATCCTGCCCATCGTATATATTCAATATTGTACCCCCAAGCTTTGACAAAACATTACGAATCTTGTCTGGCGAATGAAGAGCATTGCTGCCAACCTCAATGTCAGCGAAATTGCTGTACTTTGGCAACGCTTAATATTAATCAATGGTAATAATAAATAATCTCGTTACATAAATATAAATAGGCATAATTATAAATGACTAAACATTTCATTCGGAGTTGTACAAAACTTTCGCAGCTGCAGATTATTCATAATAATCATCGATAATGTTATACTTTTTCAAATTGGCAGACGTTTTTTACTTATTTACGTAATCAAAAGATAAAAATGCTGCATAATTTTGCCTTTTAATTGTATATTTTATGAAAAATTTGCACATCTACAGGATAAATCTATACCTCGTGGGCATTTTTTTGAGGTTTATTGAAAAAAAGAATCACAAACAATCACTTGACTCAACTGGATCGCTCCAACCTCCTTAAATAGTCAAGATACGTTAAAAATATTTCCACATAACATGAAGAAAACATGTGCGAAAGTTGCTATTAATACATTATTCAGTTAAATAGTACGCGAGAGCGACAGGAAAAAAAAGATGCACTGTGATACGTCTTCGTTGGTGTTAAAAAAAAAAACTATTTTGAGAGCGAATAAAAACAGTCATGCAGATTGATCGATCGCAAATGTGATTATTATAGAAAGATCGTGGCATACAGTATATCGTATAGTACTGCATTAAAAGCATTTCCACCAAGAAGTATAAATGTGTAAACAAACTTTGGACCGAATTTATCGTCGCAAACACTAATGAAAACGCGAACTTCGAATACGAGTTAAATTGAAGTTGGCATCTGTCTTGTATTGTAAAGAATTCTTTGTTTTTTAAGTCAAGTGCCACCAGAATTATTTCGAATTTCCACTTCCGGGCGTACTTAAGTTCAAATTGACATTTGTATTGAAATTGAAATTAAATTGCACCAACGATTATAAATTCGGTCCTTCGACGGAATATCGAGTGGAAAAAAACATGCGAGAAGAATGTGTGACGTGATTGAAAAAACAACGGGATTCTATGATACACGAACAAAACGTTCACCCATAAAAAAGCAAATTGAATTCGTTGCTGCAAACGATCGTCCTGAGAACAGTGAAAAATCGAGAGGACCATGACAAGCATGTAAAATTGGTGTGTCAAATAGAAGTAATTAAAAGTTAACCGAGACAAGTGGAATACGGCGGGTGGGGGGGGGGCATGTGATAAGGGGAAAGGCCCCGTACAGTGGAATCTACGATTAATAAACAAATTGACGCAAAAAACGAGCATTATATCAATGCATAGATGTGATATCATTAAAGAAAAAGAAGAAAGGCAAGGTGATTTTTTTCATTGCAAACTTAGTATGTAAGAGGTATAACGAAACAAAATTTAAATAGAGATTGATAAAGAGAAAGAGCGGTAGATTGTGTATTTAATGTACCCTATTCTTCCTAGTCGGCATTCTGGTTCGTCCGGGACTCCCGATATTTGTCCAACCCCTACCAAAACACAATAATCAGTATATCAAAAAATCATTGCTATGTGTGCATGATAAGGATACAAGGAATATAAATATATGTTTGTTCATTGACATATACACGTGTACGCCTGTGTGGACATATTTGTTTTTTTTTAAAGCGCGAAAAAAGAAAAGAAAAAAAGACTATCGGTAATCAACGTTTTTGACAATCAATCGTTGAAAGTAAAGCCTTGAATAATTTGGACAATCGTGTCCGAATCCCCTTTTCCTACATTTACTAGAAATCTGTTAGAAACATTTTTCCTTGCAGACAAAAGTTACATATTTTTTGCAGAATAGTTCACATGAGTTCGCGCGCGCCCACACCTACAACGATAGCATAAGCAGACATTGCATATGATTGAGGGTTATTCGTCACATAGGGAATTCGTGGGAAAAAGACCGAAGGGAGGCATATGAAAATACGGTTGATATATTTAGATTGATGATACAAGGTAATGTGAAACATATACGTATATGAAAGAACAGCGGATAAGAAAAAGGGCGTAACCGACACAAATTTGCCGTGCACTATAAAGTAGATTGGGAGCTTTTGCAAGGGTGACGCGGTAACAACGGGGAGGTAGGGGTAGGATGAAAAAATATATCAAAGGTCTGCGAGATGGCCCTTGATGAGGGCTGAGAAATGGCAACCTCGACAGAGATCGTTGAGATAGTTGATGAGCATAGACCAAGTGCAGATATACAAAGGTATAATATCTGCACAGAGATCGAAGGTGCGGGAACGTCTGTCGAGCAAAATTCTTTGCTGCCAGTTTTTTCATGCCTCGTGGAGCTTTTTTGCGGGGGTGCCGAGAGTTCCGTTCTTCGTACTCCCCGGCCCTCCCTTCTCAAACGTTCCATTCTCCACTGTCTGAGACAATGCGGAGGCTTCGAATCCATTGGAGCCGAAGGGAAGAAGAAAGGGGTATAAGAAGGTGGGTGGCGTGGCTAGCGCGAACCGTTTACAACCCCCCCGTGGCTGTTGGTATAGCCCCGCATTCTCAAAACACAGTCAAAGTACAGGTCGCCTATGCATGTAGAACGCGCGAGAGGCTTGGTGAGCGATTGCCGAGCCTATCGCGTTGTCGTGCCACTCGAGAAATTCATCCCCCGAACCTCTACTCCGGGGGGCCGCATCTATTTACATGCGGTTCCTCGCTGGTTCTCTGTACCCGTCCCCGCCCTCGTCATGGCCAAACGGAGATCTGGGTCGCCGATTTTAATCGGCTTCATCGGTTATCGCTTCTGGGCCTGGTACATCTATAATTCTACATGGCTGTAAGTTCTTTCACTCGTATACACACATAGCAATTCCTATCGCACACCCACACACACACGTAAAGTCGCTTCGAAGTTACTATCGATATCTTCAATGCGCAATATCGTATATAGAGTCATTTTATACGGCACATTGGCGATATCAGCATTCAGCAAAAATGCCTCTTTGCCACACTTCTTCGGAGCTTTCCACGACAACGTGCATAAAGAGATTATCGCCCCTTAAATCTCAACGTTCGTTCGCCGCCTTCGATGCTTTTGTACAACATAGAAATCGCCGGGGTTTTAATACAATAAGACAGTCCAATGATCCCACCCTCACTGTCGTTCATCTCTTTTCTCCTTTGCACATTCTTCATTCTGCCGGGGCGAGCCGCAATTTGTCCGCAAAGGAGGAGCTATCAATTGCGGCGGTGGGATTGCGTCTCGTCAATCGGCAGGCAGCAATAAGCTTTATGATCGTATGTGGATAGGTCGAACGAAACTTGCGGCAATCGTTATCTTTGAACACTACGTTACGTGAGAACTCGTAGCTCAATGGCAATATACTGCGCATGAAGATTACTACGCATGAAAATAACTCAGGGGGCCATGATTATTTATATGGGAAGAGATGCGTTAAAACCACCCCTCGGTTCATATTGATCCCCGAACGTGATGCTGGAGCACATTTGCGCTAGCTCAACATCTGCCGCTACATTTTTCCCATTGATGGTACTCGAAAATACCCCTTAATGGGTTATTATCAACACATCATATGGCCATCAAAGCTTAAGGGAGACTAACAATGGAGAGCCTGGGAAAAAGGTGAATTTCGACAATTTTTTATCAATAGCCAGTTGATAGAATGAAAATTCCGTTTGGTGGCGTTTATTCTACATATCTTCAAGTACTTTTGTCAATTTTTTCACGCACATTTTCAAGAAAATAGCGGCGCTGTAACTCGACGGAGCGAGGCGCCTTTGTTTGATAGTGCTCTGTGGCTGGCAACGCGTTACATCGTCACTTCTTCACCGATCGATGTGAATTTTTTTTTCGCAACCTTATAACAACATCTTACAGCGAAGTACGTGGGGGATTTTTCATATGATAAAAACTATTTCCGAAAAAAAAAAACATATTTCCGGCGACCTTATTTTACCGAATTGTTTCTTCAAACATGCACGATTTTGTCAAAAATCGCAATTTTTCGATTTCTCTAGGGTCTTTCAAATTTCATCTAGAACGCAAATTATCAAAAGAATATCGTTAAAAAAATCCAAAAAAAATTTCGCCGTCCGCAGGACACTGTCAGACCAAAGGTGACTCGTTTCATCCAGCGTATGTCCGCCATTTTGTTTAAAAAATCTTGTCCACTAAACGGATTTTTCGTTCTATCCACGGTGTATCCTTAAGAAATTATCGAAATTTGACTTTTTTTCGTGTTCGAGACTGCCAGTCTCCTTAACCACGCACATTGTGATAAGTGGTCCTCACAAAACTGATGTCCGCACGCGCACGACTTGGGTATCTTTCGATCTTAATTATGGCTCAATTGTAGACGTAACTTTCCAACGAATAATTCATGAAAGCCCGTAGGTCAAATTCGAGCAGAAAAAGCCACTTTATCCTATCGTGTGGAATTTCAAGATGTTTTCTTTTTTCTTCTCGATAAGAGTAGAAAAAAAAGTCCGGTAGGATCTGCACCCGTTAAGAAAGGACCGCTGAGACGAGATCGTCAAACCCATACCTGCACTCTTGGGACGGGTGAGACCGGGATTTATAGGAGGAAGGAGAGAGAGAGAGAGAGAGAGAGAGAGAGAGAGAGAGAGAGAGAGAGAGTCACACCATCGCTCGCCACAGACTTTGTAGATGGAGACTTTATCCAATCGAGCGTGCACCCCATCACATCGAACTCACACGATGTGGTTGAGAACGTAAAACTTTCTTAACTCAATCCGCGCGCTCGCTCTTTCGCCTCCCCTCATTCCTCTTTCACTCCCTGTGTGGTCTTGAGTCAGTTAGATGACGTAGTGTGAGTTTTGTAAAGGGATTGCTTTGCCCGCTGACTACGAGATCCCAAAGAGGGTTGCTCTACAAAACGCCGAGTTACGTACACGTAACTCGGCGATGCTGTTACACAAGCGCGTGTTATCTAAAGTGTCGCGGCTTCACCTCGGACATCGATTTCCAGCAGTACTTTCTCATCCAGATGCAACGAGACTCGAGCATTCAACCAAAAAACTCGAAAATACGCGATGAAAAAATAAGAAACGAATCGAATGACGTTTCGTAAAATGCGAATTGAGGATTCGATGATAATCAAGCCCCACCTCCCGCATGACACTGTATGCAACTGCACTGGCGAACGAAAACCGGCGCGTTTGCTTTTTTTTTTGTTTTTATTTTCTTTTCCGGTCGCGAGTTACGAAACCTCACCGAAGATGCGGACGTTAATTAGCGCAGTCGATCAATAGTGCATATATATTTCATCCCTCTCGTATGGCTCTATAGCCTTGGCTCCATTAATAGATACCTAATTAAGAACCTAATTGCACATTTACTAGCAGGGCTTGCAATAATTTTTAAACATTTTCATTCTGACTCTGGATCTATACATTTCTTTTTCCAAATATCTTTTATGCACTTTTGAAATCCACGGGGTGAAAGAAGCTGTAACGCGGTCTCAAGCCGGTCTCGGGATATACCCATAACCGGTCACACTTAGCTCGTAGTCGGAAAAAGAAGAATCTTCGTGAATTTTTTTCTGTGCAAGAGTGTGCAGGTTTTTGATCTTTTGTTACATCAAGGAGTATGGTTTTAAGTACCCTTTACAATTGTTGTATTGAAAAATATTTTTCAAATATAGAAGGTAGAGCACGGTTTGTGTAGAGCACTGTTTGAAAAACTTCCGTCGCGGTGACCACTTCTGCTCGGAAACAAATAATTCAAAATAAAAAAATAAACGCATTTAGTTTTTGCACGAAATTATCCGGCGCTTGAACGAAGCATTTAATAAACCCGAGTCGAAATTTAGACCCTCCTTTAAACCTCCTTTCGATCCCAATTTGTCATTCAATGGAGGTTCAAGAGGTTCAAATGGAAATCTCAAAAACATGTAGGGGAGACCGGGGCAAAATGGTATTGCGGGGCAAAACGGTACCGGGGCAAAACGGCACTGGGGCATAATGGGATCGGGGCGAAATGGGACAGAGAGAAGTGGAATATCAAATTGGGGCAAAATGGGACACACAAAAATGAAGTGTCGCAGCCCGCTGAATTTGGGGCAAAATGGGATGACAGGAAAATTCATGCTTCGGCTCTATGAATGAGCTGTTGAAACATAATCTAATCTAAATGGTGCTTGTGGTTCGTTTCAGTCCACATATACGCAGATAATACGGACTGACCGATATATTTGTCGACACATATCCGTCGATTTCATGGGGAGCGGCGGTCCTAGTTTCGTAAAACAATTTACGTAAAAATTGACAAGAGTTAGATTTTCATCAATGGCTTGAAAATCAGTATCAGTAACGTGCAGTTGGCATAAAATAAATTTAAAAAAAACAAAGAAAGATAAAAACAAAACAAAAATTGCACGCGTCAGATTATAAAAATTACTTGATTACTTAAATAATTAATAACGACAAATAAATTGTACCAATCGAATAAGAAGGCTCAAATAACAATTTACGTCAAGTTTGGTACAGTTCTGACCGCAGAATGAAAAGTAATTGTTTAACAAACTTTAACAACAAATGAAAAATTAGTATTTTGTTGAATGTTGAAGTACTTGAATTTATTGGATTCAACGAATCCTGACGAGCCGAACACGAACTGTTGTTGTAAAGTCAAAAATAATAATAATTGTTTAAGCGATTGCGTTAACAAATAAAAAATTGTCGTCTTCTTTAATGTTAAATTACTACGATTAATCAAATTTCAACGAAATCGAACGAGTCAACCTTGAAACATTGCCTTAACCGCATGTCCAATCATTATATTTAGTCAAACAATGAATATTGTTATTCCACTGTCCCATTTTGCCCCAATCTCGTGAAATTAGTGGTCTCCGATTTTTCCTGTCCCATTTTGCCCGTTTTGCCCCAATGACGTATTTTCCAGCAGTGTTGATCTTCACTATTCCATTTTGCCCCAAACGCGTTTTGCCCCGGTCTCATTTTGCCCCGGTCCCATTTTGCCCCGGTCCCATTATGCCCCGTTATACCATTCTGCCCCGGTCCCCCCCATATCAGAACGTACTGAACCTCCAAAAGTGGCAGAAATTGGACTTTTTCACTCAAAGGAGGTTTAGGTTCATCTGAACCTCCTTTAAACCCTAGTGAGCCTGATTTAATGCTTACGCAAACCTACAGACCCTCTTTTAAACCTCCTTTCGCCCTACTAACTCTCCTTTGACTCCTTTCACCGGTGGCTCGCAGAGCCTCCTAGCCCTCCTTTAAACCTCTTCTGACCCTACTAACCCTCCTTTAAGCCTACTTTAATATGCTGCCCTCCGTTCCCCCCCCCCTTCTCTCCCACCCGCAGTTCACCGATATTCCAAAGAAGAGATAATTATAATTAAAAAATATTTTCAGTTACATGAAATAATTTATAGTTGTGACAATGTATGTATATGTTTCGAATTAATAAATCAATCTTATAATAAATAATCAAACATCATATTTTTAATTCACACATATAATTTATTTTTCAGATATAGCTTGACCCTACAGAACCTCCTTTGGATCCAATCTTTCATTTTCCTTCTGCTTTGGATTCAAAGGAGGTTCTGTAGGGTACAGATAGGACTTTAGGCCAAAACGAGGTGGTGTAGGTTCACGCAAGCCGAGCCCATAGGCCTAAAGGAGGCTCAGGAATAGAAGGTTCAGTTGAATAGAAGGTTCAGTAGGGCTAAAGGAGGGTCGCCAACGGAGCAAATTTCTCCATATAGGTTCAAGGGGAGTCAAAGGAGGGCGGCGGTCTGTGCGTTACAAAGGAAATAGGTTCTCGAGCATTCAAAGGAGGGTCTAAATTTCGACTCGGGAAGTATTGGTTCACGAAACAATCGCCGCAGTTCTAAGTGAAAGTATCGGTTTTCGGTGGAACACGCTTCGTTTTACAAACACAAAAATCATTCATCCGTGCACTGCTTTTCGATATATAAGAGAAGCTTGTCAAATTTGAAGTTGCTAGGTGCGTTGATTTTTGAGATATCGTGATCACCGATTTTTAGAAAGACTATCTGAAAAAATCACGTTTAAAGTTCGCTCAAGATCCTTCAATTATGAACGGATAGGCTTAACATTTGCGGAAAGAAAAAAAATCGATATTCCCAAAAACGTGTCAACTAGTTGCAAGCCCATAAATATAAATACAGACACGAGGAACGGTGATTTTGAAGGCATTCGTCTCCGAGCACCGTCCCAAAAATAATCTACCGTGCATAATAACACATTATGTAAATCCCAATGTCCCCAAAAGTGGCTTTAAATAAATACAAGAATATACAAGGTTTTTCAATGACCGGCCTGTCTCGGAACAAACACGCAATTTTATTTTAAAAAATTGAAGCCCGGTCCTCGGGCAGATATGCCGATAGCCAACATCACATAGATATAACGATTGTAAAATCTATATTTCCCATATAGAGTATACGTATTTGAACGAGGGACAAGGAGATGTCTCAGGAGTTTGGAAGACTAGCAAGAATCGTCGAGAATGTGGAGGGTGACTGTGAGGAACGAGGGTGGGTTACCGTGGCAGGGTTAGCTGCCTGAATTCCGGATGACTGTGTGTGCCACCCCGTAGGTAGATAGGGGTGGTTTGGGACTGGGCGAGATATCGTGGGAGGGTGCTTTTGCTGTACGCGACCGAGAGGTGGAGAAATCGAGCGCGAGCCAGCGGTGAAATCAGGCGGAGAAAGAGAGAGAGAACGAGAGGGAGAGGGGTAGAGAGAGAGAGAGAGAGAGAGAGAGAGAGAGAGAGAGAGAGAGAGAGAGAGAGAGAGAGAGAGAGAACTGAAAAGTGTATATAGATGTTGAAAAGCGAGCAGCTGTATATGTCTCTGCACGTTGGTGTGTCCGTGTATGTCTGTGTCCGTCAGGACTGAAGAGACAGGGAGGAAAAGGCCGATAGAGGAGCAAGAGGGAGAGAGCACAATATGGGTCAGTTATCGATTGCTCCCTGCTCGACTTTGTCTCACTCACTCACTCTGACACTCTCGCAAAACTATGTAACGCCTATCATGCAACGAGCCTCCCTTGCAACGCGATTGCACTGTATCTTGTTATCTCGCCGAGATGGCCCGCAGCGAGTCATCAAGAATACATGCAGTTACGGGCCTTTGAAAGCGATACATTATAAGGGGAACATGTCATACACGGATTATACGTAGACACGATTCAGTCAATTATTGACAGCTTTTCCGCCAGGAGTGCCACATGCCGCCAAATCGGAATTTCAAAGTCCGCAATCGAGCATTCGCTCGCGGATCTCGCGCCTCGTTTCTCTTCCATTCTAGATCTTCGTTTTTCTTTCGTAAGACGCAACATTTAAGGCATTTTTCGACCTAATTTTTGTTCCGCCTTAACAAATACATACACGTTCTACTCTTGTCGAGCGCGCGTGTATTCTGATGACAAAATCGACCGAATGGAATAAACAATTGTCATAACAGCGTTGTCATTCCAAGAGTGAAGCGTGTGCGCGCGCTCGTACGTAAGATGACAATAAAGTCGGAGATTCTTGCGGAATATATCTTCCGTGTTCTTACGCGTCTTTACGTCATGAGAAAGTAACGGGCTTTTCCTGCGAGTGTAACGGTAGATAATGCGCACGGAGAAATACAAGTTTCACAATTCTACGTACCGCGGCTCGTAAAATGTTATCCTCAAAAATGAGATCACACCGTCGCTTCAGGGAGTAGAGCGACGTTTCAACGTATCTACTTACGACACACGACGCTCTCAGCTTTGTGGATATAGGAAAAATATGGCAATTTTCGCGCAAAACGTTGCTCCACGCGTCAATCGAGCGGATAACTCTCGGCCCGTTACTTTTTCGAGCTTACGGCGAAATTTTCTCTTATCCAGTCGTACTCGAATTTAAAGACATATATATCAGCTTGCAAGTCCGGCAAGATAATCGCGCCCTTCTGGTGCACCATGCAAAACGAACTACAAGTCACTATGAATGTAAGTCAAACCCGCAGGCTATACGTTCTACTTTTATCGAAGACATAAAAAGGCCTTCGTCCTTTTTCGCATTCCGTGCCCTTTTCTTTACGAAATGACAGGTGTAAGTTACGCGCGCGCGGATAATTATTAATTAAATCCCGAAGTTGGACGCTTTCGAATTTCTTGGCGTTGGCGAAAAAAAAAAAAACTTGGCGGTATTAAAAATCGGCTCTAACGGGAGGCGTAACAGGAAGACAGAGTTGCGAACGTGAAGGAAGTCGACGAGGGGAACACGGTCGAATATATTTTGGTATTATTCGCACGTCCGCGCCAAGTAATATCGAACATTGATGGAAAAACTCTCGAACGTTGAAGCGAGACGAGTCCGTGTGTAGGTGAGAAAAATCCGGTACTCGGCCACGCGAACGTTCAAATCGCACTTTTTTTTCTTCTTCTTTTTATAGCAAAGCGCGAAACGTATCATCTAAGGTTTCCTAGGCGATCGAGAACTCTCGCCCTGCCTAGAAAATTACATTTGAACTGATTCAAGTCCACGGAACGGAATTAAATCTCATTGAAACGGAATCGGTTGCTCTACGACCGATTGGCTTTTTTCCCCCTCCGTTTTATTGGTTCCAATTCAATGGTATTGTTTGTTTTTGTTTAACGGGTTATGCCTCCTTGAAGCAGTCGAGAACAGCTCCTTTTTTGGATTTTTTTTTAAAGCAAATCGTAATCATAAAGTTCTACAATAATTAATTATTTGAAAACGTGTCATCCGACGAATACTCTGTATTTTTTGTGTTAAAATATTTCATTATAATCGATTTACCAATAAACTATTTAATATAAAACATCTTTAATACAAAAATACCGTAAAGATATATCGCTTTTAAAGAAAAAAAACGTATTTTTTTTCTTTTGCAACTAGGCATAACCTCTTAAGCCATAATTAAAATAGAACAGTATATTTAGTCGTCTTCCGTTTTTTAAGGTGACGCCAGACTGTTACATTTACGGGACGTGGAGGGAATATTCAAAGATTTTTGGGAACATTTAAAAGTGGTGGATATGTCATTTTGTATTTCACCAAGATCGTCTATGACCGATTGTGGATTCGACTTTGCGACGTGAAAAGCTGTCGCACGTTTACTGCAACGTGACGTACAAGTTAACTCCGACGTACCGTTTTCTTCAACTAATCCATTGCTGAAACGACGAGAATCCGCCTCGAGCATTTTCGAAATCAACACCCTTTGTCTTTCGCGTCACGACAGTGCACATACGGAGTGAGCTGCAAGATCTTTTGATGTTAAAGAAAAAAATTGCAACGTTGTGTAGCCTCCAAGTATGTATGTACGTGATATTATGTATATTTGTCGAAGCGGAAAGATAGAGAGACCGAACCTAGCACGGAAGGATGCAAAAAATGAGAATACATACTTCCGTGTGAAAATAGTCGTAGGAATCCAATAGAGTTCCCATGCTTGTCCCTACTTCCTGATACGGGTCATCCAATGGGTCATCGCATTGGATCGCTATACTAAAACGTTACGCTCATACGTTAGATTCCGATCAGGATTCCCAATTTAATTTGTATTCTGAAGGATCCTCCTCCCGTTAGCGAACGGAATCAGATACGATTCTTGATGGATCCCATCGCCATTCTTTGCGTTGAATTTTCCAAACGAAATCTATAGCTATGCAAAATTAGTAGACCCTCAAAAAAGTATAAATCTTATCATGAAAAAATATGAATCCCCCAAAAAGATATATCTTAAAAATCAATTTGAATCGCATTACTGAAAATCTACTGTAATTATCGCTTGTTATTTATTTTACTGCACTTTGACATAATATCACCACACACGAATCTACCACCCGCTCACGGAGCGTGCAACTTATACTGCCGCCCAAAAGTTCGGATACACCTTTTTTCGTCATAATTCGGGCGAAAGTATAAGTTAAAATTTATATTTATTAATAATCCTAGTCCGGGCAATAGCCATACACGTGCTGAATACGCAGACGACATTTTAGCCCTATTGGTTGAGCCATTTTTCCGAAATCACCAACGCCAGGTGAAAAAAGTCGTTTCGAGAAAAACGCGTTTAAAGTTTACTATACTATACAATAGCAAGATGTTGCAGCGGGTAGCTGTACTCGGTGCGCGCACCGAGCGCTTCTACTTTGAAGTGCTGTACCGAGTCAACAAAATGAAAATTGACTTTACCAGCAATTGGATATCAATTCTATTGTGGAAAAGAGAAAAAGCGAAAAAAAAAAAAAATTCGATTTTTCCATCCCGTCACAGTAGAATAGCCCCTTAAATCCCTATAGGGATGCTCTGATGACTCCCCGAAAAACTTCAGCACGAGCCCTGATTTTTTTCTCTGAACTGCCTACGTAAAAAGTTAATATTCGTAAAAAAAAATGTAATATCTCAAATGTTGAAAAATATATTTCTCCCTCCCCCCCCCCCCCCCCCTCGCCCTCTTGCACACATCACAGTTGCTGTCACTCCAGTTTCGAGGATCTCTTTCCGCCTCTGGCCCAAGAACGAGAAATACGAGGGCTCCTTTGCCGTTTCATTCCCTCGAGGCGGCGAAATTCTCGCGGTTGGGTACGAAAGCTTTGTACGAGTCTCCGATGTGTTACGAAGGGCCGCCGACTCGTGCCATTCCGGCTCAGATGTCTCAAGATGCACTCGACGATAATTCCCGAGCACCAAGTGGCGTCCGACAGGAATGAGAGGGCAAAAAAGTATGAGCGAGAGGGAGAGAGCGCGAGAGAGATAGAGCAGAAGTTTGGAAAGAAGGACGAACGAATTCCCTACGCAAAAAACGGACCCAAGAAATAATAAGAGCTTTCGTTGTAACAAAGAGCTCGTGCATTAAATGACCCGTCTTCAGTGTTCTCTGACAATTGTGATTCGCGCTTTCTGCTAAACGCGCCGCTCTAATTGTTGCAACGAGGGCTTTTTCGGCTCAACGCGTGTCCGCACAAAACGCGAGAGAACAGCGAGACGAAGAGACGCAACATAAATTTATGCGTAAAAATAACAAGGGGTGACAATGTTCATCGACCCTTGACATTCGTCGATCAGCTGTCATCATCTAATGCACCGTAAAACTGCTCGGCTGTGCAGTCCTGTGATGCTCGAACTACACAAATGAATATACTCCAAAGGGGAGCTTTTCGTTCAAACGTTCAATGGGCCCTATATGTGGCGTTATAGCCATGTTTCCTGAACTCTCGAAAAACTGAATCTGCGCTTATTTCTTGTCATAATGAATCCGTTCTTGAAAATGTTTTTATCGTTGTGCGAGCTTTTTGCGAAAAAGGCATCTAGGGGTGGCAATGAATTCCGTTCAACGTGCACACATCGTCGAGCTCGAGGGTACTCTTGCCTGGTGCTCTCTGGAGTGAAGACAGAACAATCGAGTTCGTACAGGGGTGTTCATATAGTGAGATATGAAGAATAATATATATATGTATACATATAGGCTATATATTTATTTCTCCATCTTCAGCACGTTTAGTTGTTTTGAGGACAGTCCTTGAAATGTTCCGAAAAAGGCTTGATTTGGTGAAAAGGCCTTGAAAAGACGGAATAAAATTGATTTGCTTCCATTTATCGGAAGGAGATTGCGGAGACCTTACGAGCTTATGTTATGTCGAGTACATGGACATTCGGCTACTGCAAGGGCGGGTTTCGAAGTCCACTGTCTTTGAAACAAGCTTTTTGCATATATGCGATATAGAGTTACGAGCCAATAGACCTATATATTCGATCGATTCGTCTGTCACTTTGGCTAAACTACCAACCCGTCAAGTGTTTTCCCCTATTCGTATTTCCATTTATTTCCTTCCATTCTTACCTTCAATGAAGTTCTTTTACGGTTTTTCCTTGTTTCCTTCCGCTTCTTTCAAGCCAACTCGCTTACACCCCCTCTTGCGACCTCTTTCCAGCTTTCTCCCTCTCGACTGCTATGCACACAATAGAAATATTTACCGATCCTAAAGAGCTTCGACGTGGTCTATACAAAGCGGAAAAGTCTGGAAATGAGAATTATAAGTGCAGTTGAGAGAAAAAAACATATCGCGCTACCGCAGCGCGCGATATGCCCGACATGCCCGACGGGTGTAGAAACGAGACGAGTGGCAGCTTGCGATTCGCAGCGGTAGGTGCACTTGGCAGCACCCAGACGATACCCCGAACCACCCTTGATCGTACGTTTTTGAGCCTCTGGAAATTCTTTCCGAGCCTTCGTGTCAAACGTCTCTCTCTCCCCATCCCCCTCTTACTCTCTGTTTCTAATCGGTTTTTTCGTCTCCTCTCCACGGAAAGTACACATAGCGTGAAACGGTAAAGGGACAGCTCACGGAGTGACCCAACCGCGACGCGGAACCGGGAATAATAAACAATAAAAATACCAGCTCTTAAGCGAGAGAACACTTTCTCACATATACATTTTTACAATCCCACTTTCGTCAGTTTTATTTTGGTATACTTGCCTACCACTTTTGGAATTGCAATACGCATCGACGAGTCTACCCAACTACATCCCGATAAGCGGTACATTGGGATTGAGCGGGTGAATTTGGGAAAATTCCGTGCGTCAGGGAGACACTAAATTTTGGCGCCACGAGTCATTTTTGGACGTATGGCAAGTTAGCATCTCAATTGTTAGCATCTCAATATATTCAAATGTACGTGAATGGAGCTCATTCAATGATTTCAGTTTAATTTATCGAATTTGTTTGCATTCATTCGCTATTTTGAATTAAAACAATCGATTTAATCGCAAAGTTTAAGCGATTAACATCCTGGTGCGATTTCGACACTTTCTCATCCACCCGAATTTGATTGAACAAAATTTGCTCAAATCTTCCGACGCTCCTCGAAGAACAGCTTGGGCAACAAACTCTAAATTTGCTTCGTTACTTCTGCCCGTTGGTCTATCAAGGAGGCACATTTTTTTAATTTTATCTCCACCTCCCTTACGACTGGCAAGGTGAAACTTCCCAATCGTCATAAAAGATAAAAGCTCGAAAAATATATGAACAATTTTTTCGACGCACCCTTATATACATATATATACATATATGATCGTGGATCGAAGCCAACAGAGGATATTAGCGAGATGGCGTCTTCGGAATATAAAACTTCACACGAGAGCGACCATTAATTTAATTCGGAATCGAAAATCGAAACTGGCCAAGTGGTCAATTAGACCCGCTAATGACCAAGCCAGACCTACAATTACTCATTAGTCCACGTTCACTTTTGGACAGACTTCTCGTACGGAGACGAAATAGAGAGAGAAAAAACACCGTGAGAATCAACACTTTTTCACCTTCGGCAAACGGGCTGGGGGGGGGGGGGCGGGAATTAGGGGTTGAGACGTATCGAAATTGCGCTGGATTGTTTATCGCGAAAACGCGGCTGGCTTAGTAGGTACTTCGTGAACTTCTGCCTTCCCTACGTTCTCATAAAGGGCCTCGTTAATCACAAATCGCTGGCTATAATTGTACGCGTTAACCGCCCGCGACAATTGAGTGTGAATCATTACGTGTCCTCGCAATTGCACAGGACATTTGGCATTAATTATTTGAGACTTCGACCGCGTTGCCATTAATTCTTCAAAGTGCACAATATAATGTCTATACAACGAAAAATATTGATTGGAAATAATTGCTGACTGGTGTCAACCCTTTTTTTTAAATTCATTTTCGACATTCTTTTTCCAAATATTTGGGAACGCCCGGGGACCGAAAATGACGGGTGGCGTTCAAATCCTCGTAACCCTTAAAATCTTTCCGAAGAAATAATCGCACAAACGGCGTCTTTGACGTTAACGGAGGACATTTTTTTTCTTTTTTTTTTTTTTTTACCACACTGCACGTATTTCCGTTCCGGCATATTATTGCTATTATATTTATTGAAAAATGCGGATACTCGAAGCACTCGGGTTTTCGTCTACAAATCAATAACCGCGAGTGAACGGGCAGCAATGGACGCGCGATCGATGGGCGGCTCTGACGTTTGCCCGTGAAGCAGCGTTGGCTTCGGCCAACACTAGGATCGGTGATCGCTCCCGGAGGGGTCTCGGGAAGTGGAAAAAATAGAGGGACGAGTGTGGAATAAAAGTAAAAAAAGACAGCATCGTAACAGCCCACGGGGGCATGTGTCGGAATATTGGTAACATAATTAAAAGTATATTGCAAAGGAATGATGAATGCGAGTGAACCACCACCGGTGGACGGACGGTCGGGACTCGTACCTCGAGTTAAAGAGGGGTGGAAGATACCTTTGGGCACGGAAAAAAATTGCTGATTAACATGACTTTTTTTCAAAGAAATATTTTTTTCCACAATTTTTTAGACTTAGGCTATATTTTATTACTACTTTTAGCAGTTACATCGTATTTTTGTCAATTAATCTTCGAAAATGGCGGAGGTATGTCTAAAAACCTAATTGACCGATACTGACAATTTTTGTATGAATCTTTCCAACGTTATTGTCTAGAACAGAATCCGAAATGATGGTGGAAATTTAAAAAAAAAAACATTTTTTGCACCCCGTTTAGAAGACATCCGAGATTTGCCACAATCTTCATCCATTCAACTGGGATCGTGGTAAAACTATATTAGTCATAATTGAAATTCAGAAAATTAGAAATTTCCTAGTTTTATAATCTTACAGTGAACACCACTAAAATGAATGTCGTTTTATATTTAACCGCGGGTTTGTTATAAAAAATTGAATACGGGCCAATTGTTGAAATTTCAAACCTCCCTAAGCCCCTTAAAAAGTGATTTCGGTACAGCGCGAGCTGCTCGTAACACTCGGATTTTCATTGCCTTTTGCGCTGGCATTGTTGCGCCGACTACGGTCGACGAAACGTCACCACGATGGTGATAAAACGTCGTGGTTTTCCGCAAGCTTAATCGCAGCGCTCAAACTTCATTAAAACTTTGTGAATAAACCGGTGCAGAAAAAATGAGTAGGCGGAAGAAGAAAAATTACGCAACTTTTCCACCCCGAATGATCCGGAATGATTTGCTCAATTCGTTGGAACAGCCTCCGACCTGTACAACTGTGATTAAAAAGAACAGAACGTTTAAATAAAAGTATTTTGTTGAATTCTCTGCTAATCCACTACATTTTCGCAGTCGTGTTATGAGTTTGCACGCTTCGCCGAGTGTGTTTTGAGCAAGTGGGTGTGAACAACGCATGCGGAAGAGCAGAAAAAAATGTCGTGTGGAAATGGCGGCCCTATCCCTCTACTCGTTCAAAAAAATCTGAAAAATGTCTACGTATTCCAAGCGAAACACTACACCATTTTCCCCTCTCAATATTTTGTCTCCAACTCAATAGTTTTCTAGATACGCCAATCAATTGTCCAGACGATTCACCGAGTTTTCGCCAAAAATAAATTCAGAAAGAACTTCTGAAAAAATTTAAGCGAATTAAAAAACGTAAATTAAAACGTTTCTCCTCGTGATATTTTGTTATAAACGCTATACTTTTCGAGTTAAGCCATCCTAGTCATCGGGGTTTCGGGCGAAAGTAGTAAAAAAAAAAATATCTCAAAGGATAACTTTGAGAAAATTCCAGGCGATCCACTATAAGCTTACGCAACTTTTTACAACTTTGACATTTCCTCTTAAACCCTATAGTTCATGAGTTACGTTGTATTCACCACAATTTGTCTTTTGTTTGCCAAAAATGAAATAACTTTGCGAAAAAAAATCGTACGGAATTTGTAAAAAAAATCGTACGGAAATTGTAAAAAAAAAACGAAAATGGAGCTCCTGCTACCCCGTTTAAGTTTATCATAAATAAACACGACAAAAAGAATCGAAAAAAAGCCGAAAACCAGTCACGTACAAAAGTGCGCACCGGGCCGAAAAAAAGGCCGAAATTTTTTTGTCAAAAAAGCAAAACAACGCTGAATTTGTTCCATTCGAAACGTTGTTCGGTCAATTTGGTTATCTTTTTTTTGACGAAGCTATATGTAACTTTGAGTGCGGCAAGAAATACCGACTGGTGTATCGAAACTTTTGAGCGGCAATGTACACGCGAACGTGTTGCTTGACCGGAAACCAAAATTTCGCTTGGTGGAGTCTCGTATACACGCGGAGAGCTTGAAAGCGTAAAATAAAAAATGAACGCAAACAAATTCGAAGAAAGGGGATTCGGAAAGATACATTATTGATACACAAAGGATGGGTTGATGATGGCCGAACTCAAAGAGATAGCGCGGTCGATTGATTGTAGGGTGTATCCTGAGGCCACGTTCCGGATGCGTATTGCAAAATGCGCTACAAAGTCATCGAGCGTAAATATCGCCTCAGCCCACGTCGAGAGCTTTGGCCATCCGTAGGTTCGATTTCACGCGTGGGTGGTGCTACACATCCAAATAGCGAGCGATTCAAGCGATCTCTTTAGTATTTTTGTATACAAATGGGGGTGGATACATTGGTGGAAAAGTGCGTATCACGCGTATCAAGGCGCGTCTCACTCTGATACACGGCTGTCGTGGAATTCAATAATGTTCTATCGCTGACAGTATTGGACGTGCGGGGGCGGCTTAGTCGATGCTCGGTAGCAGCGTTGGCCTGGGCCAATACTTGAATGGGGGTGACCGTTGGCTTGCACCGCAACAACCAACCAAGAGATAGTTCCACTGAGTTGCCCCTCGGGAGCACACGTCAAACTCACAGCAACAAAAAACATCCACTTTGTGTCCATTTTTTATTTTCTTTAAGTCATGCATAGGGTAGAATATCAAAACTATTACATACGTTTTTTGTCTTAATATTAAGTAACCCTTTATCGTAAAACGTATTACCCGTGCTACTTCCAGTCTTGAGGAGTCTGCAAACGCTTGGACTGTCAATGAATACGGCTGTTCATTGCAAAATTATATAGTCCAAAGTCTCAACTTTCATTTGCAACAAAGAGTGTGTAAAAATTCAAAAAAATGGCCGAGTCGTGGCGATTTTTGTAAAGGGTTAGATTGCTTACTGCGGTACGACGGACCGCCCCACTGCGCGATTTATCTCTTTGGTTCGTGTTTTCCTCCAAACTATTTTATGACACGGTGTAGGTTGTACCTTAAAATCTATTCGTCACTTTAATTTCGGACGGAGCATATTTCATCGTATTATCGATTGACTTTGTTAAAATATGTTTATCCATTTGTTGATAAGAAATAAGTAAATTTGTTTTTTTTTTTCGTCGTCAAAAGAAACTTTTTTTTTCAACAGCTTGTCATTTGCGTACTTTACAAAATTTCAAAAGCCATCCGTCAATACGAAAGTTTCATTATTATACTAAAAGTACATTTTTGCGATTTCCATTTGAGGCCACCATAGTTGCCGGAACCACCTACATGGATTGGCCATGCAGCAACCGCGCCACTGTATTTAAATAATCTTCCTTGTTTATCAATACGTTTTATTTATTTTAAAAAAATTCAACATCGTAAAGCTATTTCAAAAAATTCAATTTTTTCAATTTTATTATCTTAGCACAATGCATCTAGAACATTATCCCAAAGTTTTGAGGCAATCGGAGTAAAAGTCTAAGAGAGAGAGAGAGAGAGAGAGAGAGAGAGAGAGAGAGAGAGAGAGAGAGAGAGAGAGCCTGTGGGAATTCCCCCCGTTGGGAAATACCGGCCGGAAGCGACGCAGGTAAATCGCATTTTTCTCAAAACACTATTTTTGATGTCGGTGGACACGATTTCTCAAAAACTGATGCACCGATCTTATTCAAATTTTGCACACTCCTTCAAAGTAGTATTGACTAGTGATTGAAGGAACGTTTTTTTTTTTTCAATTACTACTAATTTTACAAGGTTATATACGTAGTGTTAATTGTAACAAAAATTGAACTATTTTGAATACAACCCTGCCAAAATTTGAAATTTCAATTTTTTCTCAATCCTTCGTTCAATCACGAGCTATACTTATATACTAACAGAAAGAAATTGGTTTTCTAATTTTAGATATAGCTATCATGAGTTATCCTGACCACTACGACAACACTTTTTTTTAGGCGTCCCCGGAACTACGTTTTACCGGCTGAATTTTTTAAAAAATATTTATGTGCTTAACATTTTGAATAAAATCATTTATATATTATATTTTTTTAAATAGAGAAAATATGCTTTTTTGGCTTCGAAACCCACGTAACTCCTGAAGGATCTATCATTTTTAATTATTGAATTATATATACGGAGGATGCTTAATAAAAATACACATATAACGTCATAAACGCCTTACAATATTATAATTGAAATTGATATTTATACGAATGACGGTTATCGGTAGGATGATCGGTTATAAACAACACTGCAAAATGGTTTATAAAATAGAAATTTGAAAAAATATTCGTTCACTGTTTGAAGGAAAATAAAAAAAAGAGATATTTAAATTTTCCACGAAAAATCCAATGTTAAAGCGTATAATATAGAAAATTGCGCATGTCCGATCTCATTCTGTGAAAATGCGGGCGGAGCCTGTCCCCTATATGGTATGATAGTAGTATCAATATATTATACGATAACATCCCTTGGTGCTCTCCTCCGCTTGGAGACGTCTGCAGTATGTGCCGATCATTTTCACATCAACCCCCCTAGCCCCGTGGTCGTTTTTCCGTAATGTAATTAATTCGATCGCGTTCGGGGTTTCTCACATCTCGGCCGATAATTGCTATTGCTTTAATACACGTCGTCATCATTACGGTCGCTCACGCTGCGAGAATATTGTGTACACACCCAAGAATACGTGTACACATATATATTTATATATTCATATAGACTTTCGAGTACTTTAATGTCGCCTTGATTATTCGAAAGCACGGAATATTCCGTACATATTTTATTCGAGGCTATTACAGTGACAGGGGTGGTCACCGCCAAGGACGTTTTTTCAAACAGCCGTCTGCACAAACCGTTGTACCTATCCAGCACATTTATAAATATGTCGCAATGCAACAATTGCGAAAGATACTTATAAAATCGTACGTTTTATTGTAACAAAAAGGGCTCCACATGTGTTCCCAGCAAAAATTTACGAAAATTTCTCTTCTTCCAGCCACGAGCTAGATGTAACCCGTTAATAAAATCGTATAGGAAATCGTTCAATAGTCTGTACGCTGATGGAATTGTTATGATCTCACTTGATTTTTACTATAAAGCAATAATTTCAGGTAATTGAGTTTTTCGAGGCTTTATTAAAATTTCGTTAGCATGAAAAACTTGCGCGTCGCAAAGGGGCGAACGTAACTCATGAATACGAAGAGTTTAAGGGAGGATACGAGTGCCCGAAGGCAGCCAATATATCGACAATACCCGTGAATTCATTCATGGCTCGATCGACGTGTCCAATCAACGAAATGTCATCTCGAGTACACGCAGCCTCTCCCGATCACTGTCCACGATACACGTCTACGACGTTTTAACTGGTTCCATCTGCTGTGTGTGTCTCACGTTCATGCAAATTCCGAATGGCAGATATCCGACGATTCAACCGTCATCTCACCATGCACAGTCTGACCATTCGCACTGTTGAATACCCCTTGATTTAACGACCGAGTGATCATGAGCACTTTCGAATATTCGCGCTTGCACTCTGTGTGACGAAAAGGAAAAAAAAACGAGAGTCCATCGAATACTTGACCGCCAAACCTGTACTCAAATTTTCAATTCGGCAGACGCTTGGAAACCGCAAATTTTACTCCAATAAAATGCGTCACTGGAGGGCAATATGTATTTGTACTCGCTGCAATGTATTATACATTAACCTGCTCACATGATGACTTTATGTCGTAAAAGAAAACGCCGCCCGTAGAAAAATTGATATTTAACACTCGCGATATTTTATTCAAATATAATACGTTATCCATTCGGTTGGAAGATATTTGTGCTTTCGGCGTTTCAAAGAAAATCCGGAACCTTTTGACAAAAAAATGGCAGGTCCGAAAAGACGACTCGAAACACGAGTCGGTAATTGAATTTTTATTTAAAAAACAATTATCAGACTTTTGAGACTTGCAAAAAAGCTTTCTCCGAGGTGAAGCATGAAAAGTGCATTCGAAATGCAGGATTTTATTTTTTTAAGCGCACTCTCTAGAGCCCGAAAAATGTTGACGGAAGTAGATAAAAATACGGTTGCTTCGAACAAGAATATGCGAACCGACCTCACTCAGGTGATTAAAAAAAATGTATATATATATATATATCTTTCGATGCAAGGAAGTAAGAACAGCTATACCCGATACCACAAATACGTAATGAGTATGTTCCCAATTGCCGTCGAAAAAACTGATTCGCCACATTTTTATTCCTCCATTCGCTCCGGTAAGGATCACTCGTTCGTGCGAAATCGAATGTTCTTCGCGCACGCGCCTTACGGATGGCAAAAAAAATATTGCGTGAAAACTAGCCCAAAAAGGTGTTTCAATGTTCAGATTAAAAAACGTCGGAGGGACACGAACAGCTGGCACGGGATCAGAGTCGATGGCCGACTGCACAGCGTGCAAGCATGTATGTGTGGGTATGTGTATCCCTGTATGCCAAGCATGTGAGATATACGGATTTGCGATACGATACGGATATGTAGGAGAAATCGATTTCTCGAAACTCGCCACGGGACGTATCTAGCGAACGCGTACGGAATATCCGCCATCACTCTTCAGACCACCGCTATACGCACTCCGGGAGATAATATTTATAAGGGCGTCCACGGATATAGTCCGATCTGAATAAAACGCGAGTGCGATGGACTGCGTGCGGCCGTGAGAACCGATGTCTCCAATGGTATATCGATGCACGAAGGAGAAAAGTATAAGAAGTGTAAAAGCTAGTCATCGTGCGAAGAAGCCACCAGTGAATCCAGAAAGTATTGAACTCTCTCTCTGGGTGTCGAATTGACTGCGCCACCAAATTTAGGCCTGAACAATAATATGTTCTCGGCGTCCAATGAGACTCAGCCGCCCCTCCGGTGAACCTTTGTAGCAGGGGCTAACAGTTATTGCATTGTCAGCCCGCGCTTTCCAGATCTCGGAATAAATACCTTCTTTTTGTGACACCCACAATGGAACAACTTTTTTTTTAATCCAAAAGTACCATATCCCAAGAGTATCACCTATAAATTTTACCAAAGAATATTGAATAATAAAATAATTGTGACTTTTCTATCTGATAACAAGATGCTTTTCCGATCTGTTTGTCCATTTGTCAGTAACGAATGATCAAAGTCCTTTTTTCGGTCGAAGGTCAATCATTATTTTCTACAGCATGTCATTATTTTTGTAATTTTCCAAAATTCAAGAAAGTATTCAGTCGTACGAATGTTTTATTATTACACTAAAAGGGCATTTCTTTGTTGTTATTTTCCGATCGCCCCAGTTGCCCCAGCTTCGCCGATTAACCATGCAGCACGGCAGCACTGTATTTGAATAATAATAAACAAGTCAAACTTGGCAAGACGAGGTATTAATTGTTGGTAAAATCCTGACCTCGTCATCCCACTACTTTCACCAGAAAAATGTATTGAAAACCTGCGAGTCTTATAGGTATACACACGTAAGAACCCGAAATACCCATCCACGATAAACAATTCGACATACAGCGACTACGGAATAAGCTGACGTGAAATATTTGTAAACATCAGGGTAAAGGCAGCGGTAAATGCTCGTTTCCGGGATCATTCACGCAAGATATTTCATTTCATCCCTTAATACCGTGCACTGGATAAAACACTATTTATGGAGGGGCTAATATTGCCCTCCGAAGCATAAGCGAGCAATGCCAAGTATTGCGGTAAAGTTCCATCTGCCAACTCCGTCCCCATAAAACGTATAATGTCTGCTACCCTTACCTGCATGGGCCCGTCATACATATACGGACATTTATCCTCTTATACGTCCCTGACAATAAAGTCGTTGCAGACTGTTCGAGAAACTTACTCACGCGTGCCATACGTATAGGCGTACGTAAACAACGATCTTCGAATATCCAAAAGTTTTTGTGCAACGCGTACACATATGTTGTAAAACTGTGTGTCGGTGGAAGGTCTATAACAGAGGCTCTATCTTATCGCGGGGCTGTTTCTGCCTTGTTGAATGCCGATGGTGTCACGATAATTTCGTATCTTAAAGGCCCGTGGCCCAGTAACATAAAATCGCCTCTTTTATGTATCTATATATATATATACACACACACACACGCATAAACACGCAAACATACATTTATAGGAAAGACGAAAGGAGGAGCTGAGAAACTTGGGGATGTTTCGTACATTCAAGGGGGCTCCTCTTCGCTCGTTGTGTTCCCCAGAAGATGGCTTTGTCCAGGCGAGAAACGTATCGTAACCATCGGAGTTTGCAGTCTCTTCCGGACTCGAAACATGCTCCAAGGCCTTCTCATTCCCCGGCACGACGTAACGGCTATCCCTCTCGCTGTCCCTCTTTATCTTTCTCTCTCTCTGTCATTTCATTCCAAGATGTTTTGGTTGTCGGGAGCTTTGCAAAAGGAGGAAAGACCGGCGGTGGGGGCCGGCAGACAGAGGGGGGGGGGGGGCAGTGAAAGCAGCCAAGAGTTTCAGACGCGATGGAGAGGGAACTGCAGACTGATATGCTCCATTCGGAATAACTAGGATGCAAGCCACAATCTTTCGTAACTATAGATCACGAGTATTCGCATTCCTCGTATCCTCTCCTTCGACTCTTCGAATCTTTCGGAGCCTCTTTACGATACGACAACTCGGTGTACGAGTCAACGTACACCGAGTGTCCCGCCATCTTTTCTCACTTCTCCAAAAGACGCAATGTCCATCAACGTTATCCTGTGTAACCCTGAATTCAGATCCACTACGGGGTTGACTAACGATGCAGGGACAAAGAAACGAGAACTGGGTTAAGCTATGTTTACGGCCCGTCCAGACGTGAATCACGCGACGTGGGTTATCTATACGCGACGACCTTCAACCGAAAGGGCCTCTGACTCACTCGGGTGCGTTATCGACAGCGATGAAGGACAGCTGAGTTTGGGATGTGATCGGTAGCCCAAAGAAGCTAAAAATTGGCTAGGATATTGGTCCGTGCGAAAGAATCACTTTTACAGACACTTTTGACGGTTCCTTGTGTTATACATTTGCATGGAGAAATTGATGCATGGTCGTAGCAAATTTTATAAACCTCTGTGGTCACTGGGGGTCAAATTGATCCAGCCTCCATATTTGGAGCTCAAAAATGGCACGTTCTTGACGTCCAATAGGGTTTAGCAGCTCCTCCGTCGAAGGTTTGAGGTTTCCTTTGTATACAGGGACTGGCAGTTTTTTTTTTTATTGCAGCGCCAGTTTGTCAGTGACAGCAGTTCGGAAAATAGTTTTCCCTTTAAATCTCAGTATCTTTCTTTGGAACTCCCATCACAGGATTACTTTATATCCAAAAGGATAATGGTCTCAAGTGTACTATCCATACATTTTACCAAAAAATATTTTCAAACAAAATAATTCGAATTTTAAGTCAAAGAGTTCATTATTTCGGAAACTGTATGTTCGCAATTTTTTTTTAATCATTATTTTTTTAATTTTGTATTTTTAAGCCCCCGAACATAAATCAAATTTTTTCCAAAGTTACACTTTCTTGAACACTCGCCATTTTGTGAAATAAATTTAGTTTAAACATATTTATTTTGAAAAAAATTATATAGTTTATCAAACTTTCATTTTTATTTCTCAAACCAACTATTGTTAAGTTATCGATCCAGCCGTTGGACTACTTCTTTATGCAGGGGCTCTATTATATCTCAATAACGATGTTAATGTTTATTATTGTTTTTTCGAAAAAAATAAATAAAATACACGACATAAGTTCAATGTATGCTCAATAACATACCTTTTTCCCAAATCTCAAATAAATAATTTAGTAGACAAAAAAAATCGTAAAATGACATTTTTCGGCTCGTCGCAGTGGTGTCCTCCCTTAATGCGGATTTTCCATACTGTAGAATGACGTATATGGCCCATTATATTTTCACCAAAGTAGAGCAATGACGTTCACGTTTTATACAAAAGTGAGGTCAAGCTGGTGGCTTAAAATCATCATTGACTCAAACAGATCCATGGGTTGTTTCCTCATAATGGCAACGGATCAGCTAAGTGCTATTTTGTCATCGTTGTAAGTTTTTAGTCGCTAGTTGCCCGTCATTGTAACAATGGGATTAATTCCGCGCAGATCTTTGACGGAACAACGCGCCCGTATTCATCGTCCGGTCCAAATTTGCTCCAACTGCGATGTCTATAAATGCGTACACGGCGGGCCTGCGTGTGCATTCATAATAAATCCTGCAAAAATGGATATGAACGTGGACGCGTGCATGAGTAATTATACGTTCGTAATATACTGCATTGCATAAACCTACTGAAAAGCCAGGGAGCAAGAACAATAATGCCTGAACCTCCGCGGTACCTTTATTCACACATGCGAACACTTCAATTTTCGCATCAGCTGAAACGAATGGCGAATTTGCGATCCGCGCGTATTGCAGGTTAGACACCATACCACTATTCGCAGTTCGAATAGGCGAATTCGATTCACGATCATGACCAAACAGGCCTCGTATTATCCTTCCTTTGCCTGTTTTAATAATTATCGAAAGCCTTTCTTTTCAATTAACGTCCTGAACGTCTCGTAAGAATACGTTAGTTTCACGTTTGGGTGACGTTCACAGTTTGAAGTGGCAAAACAAATTGGACGATTAAAAAATAATAATTTTCGTTAAATTTCTTCAAGAATTCACACGTCGACAACATGAAATGATTCCTGACTATTTTGTCAAGCAGTCGTCGAATGATCAAACGGCGATTGAATAATTGAACATTATAGAAAGCAATGGAACGTTTTGCAAAAATATCACGCAGACAAATTATTTCTATAGACGCTCTTGAAGTTTTGACATTTCAATTCGGCACACACTGCGCATATTCGAACACAGCTACACGCAATATAGGTATATACGTGACTGTTACATAATACTATATGGGACGTTGAAAGTCCTGGCTCGGAACTCTGAGTCCTTTCGTTATACCTGCCTCATTCTACTCATCGTAGACATTGTCTCCTCTCTTGGGCACCAGCCATGTTTCTCTCTCTCTCTCTCTCTCCTTCTCCCTCTGGCCCTCTCTCTCTCTCTTTCTCTCTATGTTTCCATCTCTCTTCTTCGCAATCACCTACCGCGATCTCTCTCCTTCTTCACATTTTGCCGAGTTACAGTAGGACATGTTGCAACACGAAGTCGGCCATCTTGACGTGGGGCTCTACATGACCAAAGTTTGATATTCTATAGATGGTCGACGTTTTGAGTACAATGTTTTCACGAGGTTGGGCGTTTGGTCGCATTGAAAAACCACACTTTGTTTCCTCATTGCTATATCGTGTTAGCAAAGTTACCTCAATGAGCAAATTCGTTTTTCAAAATTTACTTTCTCCTCGGAGAAGGTTTTTGAACGAAATAAAATAATGAAAACGTCATGGCCGAGACTCTAATTTCGACAATTTTTTATCTTTCGCAACTATATTCTTATAACGCGATGTTGAAGATAGCGAAATGTATCTAGACAACTTACGGTTTCAAGATGTTATGGGAAAAAGCTGTTTTTCTATAAATTTAAATTCTCTCGAAATCAAATCTTTATATCAATTTTGTCCACAATTCATCATGGCGTATATGGTATCGCATACTAGTTTGGTAAATGTATCAGAGACCTCTAATTAATCATGCCAATATGCTGTAAGTAAATGCAAGCAGCCTATTACAAATTAAAAAAAAAGTTATAGCATAAATAGGCTCTTTTTGTAAAAACGTATACTCTCTCGAAATGTAAAATATTTCACCGATTTTCTCAAAATTCAATATGAAAATACATCTCATATTTTGACACAAAAAAGTTTGCTAATCATATTACGGAAAGTTTATACTCCCTTAAGATGTAACTTCTTCTCCAATTGTGGCGCATTTTAAGCATCGGATAGCTTGTGTAATATTTGTATCTTTATTTTCATACGAATTATACCAGCTATATAAAAAATGATATCTACGTCGTGAAAAATATTTGTCGAAAATCGAAACCTTTTTGAAATCTAAAGCGTTTCACTGATATCCAGTAAATTTATTTTTGAACGTACCTAAATCCTATTATAAATTTGATCCTATATTCCTAAAAACTATGGTACTATTTGCGTGGGCAAAAAAAACGTACACATGCACATACAGACGTTTTTCCCGCATGCCATGTTTCGACGTTTTCGATCATATTTTCCACATATGTCAATCTCAATTTTTTCGACGAAAGCGAAGCTGTCTCTATGAGAAAGCAAACATGCAACACAATACCAATTTTTTCATCGGTCAGTTTTTTTGCTTGCTCCCTTTTACTTTTATTTCGATACCAAATTCTAGTATTTTTGTGTCCCTTTTGCATTTTAATGAACATTTTTTGAACGGTCAATAAACTCAATTGTTGCGACTCATTTATTTTACAAGTATCAATTATTGTTTATCTACATAAACGTTAATTATATATCAACGTCTTCATCTTTACGAATACCATAAGGTAGAAAGTGAAAATGCGGTTCCAGCGAATTGTTATTCTGACCCCCTGAATATCAGTCTGAGTGTCATTACGTAAAAAAATAGATGCACGTTATATGTGCAGCTTCGTTGGCCTTACATATCAAGCCACATTGTCGGTAGTCAATATTCGAACGGCTTTGCCGTTCATTGGCCAACCACTAAACAGGGAAGTAGTTTCACCAAGCTGCTAACCTAACTGGAACTCAGTGAAATCTGAATCGGCCCAGATTTCCAACAGTTGCCATCTGTCCGCGTGCATATGCGGATATATAGTAGCGCATTGTGAAACATTGGCTATGGACAATACCGAAAGATCTTCCACGTGATTGGGACAGCGTTGGGAAAATAAAAATTTCAAATGATATCATCACACTACTAATCAACATCCAACGATACGGAGCTCGAGTACGTTTGAGAAACGACTCCAGTCCGTAGAGCGAATGCCATCGAAGACGTATCGAAAAATACCAAGGGGGAATTGCGACGAGCAATCGGAGCAAGGAAGAGCCCTCTTTTTGGAATGACATTTTAGCCTTGTTTTTCTTTCAAAATACAAAGATTGTTGAGCGTTAAAAAGTCCGATTGACACAGCGCCCAGGGCGACGGCTGGTTCAACGGTTGAAGACGGTTCAGCTGTGACGGAGAGTAGAACAGGGAGTACAGAGGGAGCTGAGTTTTCACAGAAGCACAAAAGCTCTCCCGGGGAACCACTGAAGAGAACGAAAACGCTTATAGTCCCCTGGGGCGGGTACACCGGGTACACGATAGTCCGCGACCCTGACTATGACCGACGTAGCAAGAGTCTCCCACCAGAAAATCAGCGTCGGCCTCACAGCCCCCTCACATACCTAGCACATGACAATGCGATGCCTATTTCCGGTTAAGTTTTCACACAACCGCGTTTTAAAACGATTTTCTTTTGTTTCATTATTTGCCTCCTCGTTTATTTGCCCGGCTTCGAATGTATATGAACAATGTGGTTCCTTGTCCGGTTTTTTAAATACAAAGCTGCCAATGGGAGTTAGTTAATGCAAAAAAAAAAGGATGGCAAAAGTCGCGCTATCACAAAGATAACATATACAACCTCGATTCGCTGACTCGACGGTGGTCACGCTTGTATTATTCTCGAAAAAGAACGAGTTCGCTTATACACTTCGTCATTGAATTGATCGAAAAGAAGATCTGAATGCAGTTCTCAAGAATGTTGCTTTCAACTAGCAGTTTCAATTTTCGCGCACAGCCTGCCGTCCCCGATGAATGAAATACAATATTCATTCGACCCATTTATATCAATAACAAGACCGCTTTTCTGCTTCGACGGAATATCGAAAGGCATTGAAAGATGAGATGCGATTGTCGATAAGGGAAGAAAAGCTCCAGACTTGCCCACGGGGAATAAGAGAGACCGACGTCCCGCTTTTTTGAGAGAGATTTTTTCTTTCTTCTCCTATATTTTTCCTCGTATGAAAACCGGACCAGCCTGAAAAAGGGAAACCACGCCGGTGGACCTCTTTGTGCTTTAATCAAAGATGAGGAGAGGTTCGACGACAATGGAAAAAGAAACGCTTGCGACCCGCCGATGCTGCTCGTGTATTATAAACACACCCTATATTATGATAATATGGTTATTATACTAGTGCAAATTATTATATTAGTCCTGTATTATATTTGTGAAACTTCATTTTGGAAAGTACACTGCCGCCCAAAAGTTAGGATACAGCAGTCGATATTTTTTGCCGCACTAAAAAAGTTACATAGCGTCGTTAAAAAAAGATAACCAAATTTACCGAACGGCGTTTCGAAGGGAACGAATGCAGCTTTGTTTGCTTTTTTGAAATATTTTTTATAATTTTTTTCGACCCGGTACGTACTTTTGTACGTGACTGTTTTTTGGCGTATATTCGACCATCGAGAATTGGAGACTTATGGGGAAAAAATGGTGTCATGTTTATCCATGATAAACTTGAAAGGGGTAGCAGGAGCTTCGTTTTCATTTTTTTTTAAGTTTCGTACGATTTTTTTTGCAAAGTTATTTCATTCTTGGCAAAAAAAAAACCGAATTTTGCGTAAGTATATACTGGATCACCGGGAATTTAAAAAAAAATTTCCTCTGAGATTTTTCTTTTTATTTTTTTACTATTTTCGCTCGAAACTCTGATGAGTAGGATGGCTTAACTCGAAAAGTATGGCGTTTATAACAAAATATCAGGAAGAAAACCTTTTTTAATTTTCGATTTTAAATTCGCTTAAATTTGATCAAGATTTCTTTCCGAAATTTGTTTGGCCGAAGCTCGGAGATTCGTCCAAACAATTGATTGGCGTATCTCGGAAACTATTCAGTTAGAGACAAAATAGGTTCGGCCGAAAAAATTCACAAAAGATACTGGAAAAAAATTTACCCGGAAAATAAAACGCGACATTGCAATTGTCGACACTGTATTGATACTTTGAAGTTGATATTAATTTTTTTTTTTAACAAAATTTGAGGTGATCTCACAACGTTATCGAAACAATCTGAATAGTTGTACGGAATTGCGCCATTTGTTAATTGGGTCTCACGCTCAAAACTCGTAAACACGATCCGCGCGTTGGCTCGATTTGTCAGAATTCTCGGACACGAAGTTTATTGCACAGTGTATTCCTTGCCGCACTGAAAAGTGTATACCTACCCTAAGCGTGTTGTTTCATTACGCTAGGGAGAGGCTCGGATTCGCGTTCACCGCAATTACCGACGATACCATCCCGTGCTCGCGTTTATGGCTCTGCGATTTCCCGATGTATGGAGTCACGCAACGCTTTTCTCGACTCCACTTGTACACAAATGTACAAGTCGAGGTGTTAATTTTATATAAATGCGGAAAGGCTATTTCGAAGACGTTCGTACTCCGGAGACCGTCCTCGTAGGAACTGTCACCACAATCAACGTTACCAAAGCCCTGCTGCTTTCAATATCTCAATTGGATAAATATAAGCATATTCACATAAAGATCGTTTTGCGGACGGTTCTGTGTCCAGCATCGAGCAAAAAGGGGGAAATTATTATTTTTTTTCAAAATCCGCCGTTTTTTGTATGCTGAGAAAATTACAGAGTCTTCCAGTATGTGTTACGATATCGCAAAAAAATCGCCAGAGTGGCACGGAGCGAGGTTCCGGAATAAAAAAAATTAATTTGTGGTTTCATTTTTTTCACCCTAGAACCTCGTTTCGTGCCACTCTGGCGGTTTTACTGCAATATCCGCAGACATACTGGAAGGCTCTGTAATTTTTTCGGCCAAAAAAATGGCCGTTTTTTAATTAAAAAAAAATAATTTCCCCCTTTTTTTGGTGAAAAATCAGCGTTACCGGAACGTAAAAATTATTTCAAGTCATCCGCTCGAAAGCTAACATAAAACTACAACTCTTATGTACAGACATTTTTTTCCAATTACTTCTAGTTTCCGAGATATATTCATTTGGAAAAAAACGGCATTTTCTAAAATGTTGAATTAAAAAATCTGAAAAACTTCACATAGAATGCCTTTTAGTAGTAATTTGATATAACCAATTATGGGGAAGATCTGAGATGGTCGAACAAAAATGGCTGAATTGACGGAGAATCCCTCATATGAATATACTACTGGACAAATCTGCCAAGTGCGTGTCGGAAGACACATAAAGTAGGGTTCCACAGTCATTTATTTGTGCAATCATTCAGAAGATCAATGTTTAGCTAGGATGTAGTTATTATTATTATTATTGTTGAGTATCTTGTACCACAATCATCTATTGCGTACTAATCCTTATCCGAATCAATTATCGTAATCATGATACTCTAATGGTACAGGCGGGGTTAAAGAGGGAGGGACCCTTCGTTTGACGTTTGATATTTTGTTACCGGGGCTTCGAACAACACGCGACAAATTTATTCACATAGTCCTCTTATGGAGTTTCCGTCAAGTCAATCTACCGATAACACGGTTGTCCATATCTCCTAGCATGATCGATGCAACTGAAAAGAAATCATCTGAGTTCAAACTCCTAATTGAGTTCTAGGACCTAGAACTTTATTAAATTTTCGAACCCACGATTAAAAGCACTAAAGCGGGGTTATGTTGAAGCTGGATGATCTGCAAACGGGGCTTGAAAATTAAAAATGTAAAATGGAACCGCAATATCATTTTGAAAGAGCTGTCCAATGAACTTCCACTCGATGGAGTATGCGGACAAAAATCGCCCTATTTTCGGTGTAAAGGGAAAGCACTAATACTCTTATTTGAGATTTTTCTGCATTCCAACTGAGATTGGCATCTGGAGTATATACTTCCAAATTTCATACATGTAGGTTTAAAGTTGTGGAAACTATGTGAATAAGAAGTCATAACGTAAAAAAAAAAGTAACTACGTAAAGTGCACGATCGCGCCGTCCTAAAAATAATCGGAAGCGTCGTCAAGAGCCATCCGAAGATGTGATTCGCCGATGAATCGTAAAAAAGAAAGGTTGAAGCCAATATCGGAAATCCGGTGTAGATATTTTGGTCGGAAGAAGATATTGTTCCCTAACTGCCTTGCCCAAATGATATCGGGAAATGATCGGGTAATCCGGCGGGTGGATAATAAGAGCTGTTCCATAGGTTCGCCAGTGGAGCAGGTCTTATTGTTCGAACAGGGCACGCTCTATCGTTCCCCTACGAGGAAGCGACCAGTAACTAGTCGGCCAATAACTAATACATTATGGGGAAACTAATCATGTACTGGACGGTAATTGAACGGTAAATGAAAAGAAAAATCATTGTGAGCTGGAAGCGTTATGTCCGTGCCGAAAAGATGTCACATCCGATTCTTACTAGAATCTCGTTTTCCTTTATTATTTTCTGGCCCGACATCAAATGGGAATCTCAGAGCGCATGTTCAGCAAGAAAAAAAGTTAAAAAAATTAGTGCGGGGTGAAAGTACTTCTTGAACACTTGAAGAATTGGTTGAACAGCTCAATGTTGACGAGTCAACGGTATCCCGACGTTTGCATGCTATGTGGAAGGTACAGAGAAAAGCCAAGTCGTTCCCATTCGAGCTGAGCGACAACGCCATTGCGAATCGACTGAACATCGCCATTTATTTCCTTGCGAAGTAAAGAACAAAGAAACGATGATGAAAAATGGATTGGATAACCCGAAACGCAAAAAATCATAGGTTGACCATGGCCAACCACTCATCCTGACATTAAAATGGAATATCCTTTGACACAGCTGTGCATCTGACGGAATGGGGAGGGCGTAGTACTTTATGAACTCTTGAAACCCAAGGAAACCGTCACCAACAGCAGCTGGAACGTTTGAACGATCATTTAATGAAAAACACGCCGTCAGTAGCGTCAAATTGACGAAAGGTGATTCTGCTGCCGAACGACACTCGGCCCGGCCACGTTGCATTGGTGGTGAAAAAAAAACATTGATGGAACTGGAATGGGAAGGTCCTTCTTCGCCCCAAGTATTCTTCGCACCTTGCCCCAAGTGGTTGTTGCTCGTTGCGGTCGTTGCTACACGCCATGGAAGATATACTCACTCTCCCATCATTACGATCAAGTCCAAAAATGGATAAATGAGTGGACAGAGTCGAAAGGCAGATCATTCTGATGAAGTGGAATTTCAGATTTTGCCATAAAGGGAGGAGAAAGTACTAACATCCGAAGGAAAAAGCTTTGATTCACGCAACTTGATAAGTTTTTACAAAATAAATGCTTGAGAATGAAAAAAGCAGCAGGTTTCACTGCTTTTGCCTAATAATAGCATAGCACGATTCAACGCCTACGATGAAATATTGAACACCGGGAGATGTCCACCAGAGTAGATCGAAACAACGATATGATGAAAAACTTTACTTCTGCTTCTATTCTCAGAATATTGATTATGGCCTAGTAATTTTCGCTTATCAGTTATGGATGTCGTTAATGAAATAGAAGGTCGATTCGTTACGACTTATTATCGCTGCGCGAACGGACAAAGCAGAAACTTTGTCTATGTCCAATTATTCGAGTGGGAAGTCAATCGATTTTACTTTTGAACGATCTTCTGGTATGAAGTAGTTTGATTTCAGTTATTTTTTCAGTACTTGGATTTACGATTTTTTTTTTAGAAAGCAGTTCGTTTTTAGTTTTTTGAGAGATTGCAACTTAACTTTGCCCACATTCCCTTTCTCACATCCCTCAAAAGAAGCAGGAACAGTCATGGGTGAAGAATGTATACAATATCCGAGGTTTCCCAAGGTTAGAATCGTCTTGTCGAAAAATGGCCATATCTCGCCTGGGAATGCAATATATTTCTGGCAAGGTATTCCGAGCCAGGCCTTCAACATATCCATCCTTAGATAATATTTAAACAACGTGTTCCGCGAAAGGGCTTTATAAAAAACGTCGCAACCGTGAACCCTGGGCAGGCCCATGAACAAATTCAGGATTGACCACTACCACTTTTCCGCATGGGATGCTGCCAGTAATGAGGACCTCATACGCCTCGAAGATACCTTGAAGAATATTACGGAAGTTGGAAGTGAAGAAAGTCGATTTTATGGGGTTGCATTCCTACTCGACGTTCTCCTCAGTTAGACCGGAACTGCTGCACTTCCGCGAGCGCACAATACGACGAGGACTTGGAAATTGATTCGAGCCACACTTCATGGAACGTTCTCGAGTATAGTTCGAAACGGAATACCTGCAACGCAGTCTAATACACTGACAAAGACACTTTACTACGGTAGCCACGGAAACTTTACGGTCGTAACGTCGATCGTTCGGAAGGCTGTCGCTTCATCCGGTGCAAAGTGACCACGAGTCTGTATTCTGATCCCTACTGTTACTCTTTACTCCGAGATAAATCAAACACTCTTATCGGCCACTGCTTACAAACTGTGCTATATTTTTTTTAATAAACGAAATTCTGCATACCACAAATTTCCAGTTCTTTTTTATGTATTGACGTTATCAAGTTTAGGCAATTTTCGCGACCGCGACACCTCTGTCTTGAGGAGCTAGTTCGGAAATACGAATCACTGTGAACGGAGCGCAATGGTTCCGTTTCCATAAGCTCGGAATAATTTGAACATTGAAATTGGTAATTGGAGCTTACTGGCTTGGCGATTTTATTTTCAATAAATGACACGAGTATATCTTTGCTGCAGATTTCACTGGGCTTTCGTGAATTCTATTCGTTTATATTTGGTCCATAAAACAGGGTTCGGCCTGCAATTAGCGTTGTTCAGTTTTTTTTTCTGCGTCAACATTTATGATGAAAAACGTTTTCCCATTTGCAATTACAGAAAAGAATTATCCAAGGCCGCATATACCTTTGAACAAAAAAATCGACCGTTTTTTGTTTATCGGCTTAAATGTCGTATAAGCATCCCACGTATGATATGGTCCGATGAAAGACGGTTTTAAACCCATTTATCGTGAAATCACGTTTTCAAAATCGGGTGGACTCGAAACTCCTACAATTTTTTACCGATCGACTTGACGAATTTTTACTGTAGTTTCTTAGATAGATTTCCTAGCGAGGTACGCACGATTTTTACGATCGATTAACAATTAGGGTTTTTGTAAACAAATTAAGGCTGTTTTGTGTCGAGAATGGGACGTTTTTTTTTTCAAAATGGTGCGAAATTTGCAAAAATAGATATTGTGCAATAATCGTGTCTATTTCCCTAGAGAAACTCGTGTAGAATACGAAGAATTTTTTTGTCGCCGTGCTGCTCATATGCGTCCCCAACGAGTCCGCCCGTGAAGACCCTTGAAAAGACGTTCTTTTTCTACCGACCACTAAGCCGCCATTTTGTATACTTTTTTGGAAAAAAGAATGTATTTGAGTACTTAAAAATAGGTAAAATATCCTTAATAAAAAGTATTAAAAATTCCCCAAGAAACGTTGGTTCCCCAGCAGCCAAAGGTATATAAAGGCCTCGAGAAAACGTCATGTTCGGCTTCTTTTCATGTGCGTTTAGCGTGCGCAATATACCTATACATTCGACCTACGAAATATGGTATAACGGTGAAAGGCGCGTGTTCTCTGAGTAAACAGTAAAACGCTCGCCGAAGTAAGAATGTTCACGCGCCTTATCTGGAAAATTGCTGAATCGCGTTTCGAGAAATGACTTATGGTTCGCTCTATCTTTCTCTTTCGCTCTCTGTCGTCCTCTGCCTCTCCCTTTCTCTCTGCACTGTTACGTATTGACGTGGTTGCCGACGAGACGAGACTGACGGACCGTTGAGTGACGAAGGTCGTGCACGATCGTTCATTTTTTTTTATCACCGTTCCTCGATTTTTTCCTCCACCGTTCTCCAACGACGCACACGCTGTATTACTATTTCGGCTCATTTTCTTTTGCCGCAATCTTATGCCTCGGCTGCGGGCTTTAACGCGGGCACGAAAGCTCAGAATTTGAATAGGTGAAAGCGCAGGGATGATATTGCGTGCGTATGAGGGATCAATGATGGTGGGGAACGTTAAAAAAGCAGAAAGAAGGGAAGCATGCTTCTCCGGTCTTTGGGGGAGATTTTGGGGCTTTACACGTTAGGCATTTATCCGACAAAAGGAAGAAAAATAAATAGAATGTCCTTTCGCCGCAAGCGAAGAGTTCTACGTCATTGTTGCTGAGGTCAGAGGGGGGAACACTACGATGGAGTAGTTCGACGTGACTTCTTATTATTGTCTTGAGGTATTATTTCCCTTTTCTTCGTCCACTTTGCGTCGTCCTTATTAAGCCCCTCTGGGGATTCTAACGAGCGACTTTCGCCGGAGTGTAAACAGGGGAAAGTAGTTCGTTCGAGTCGACCGGAGCATTGTTGCAGAGATTCATTTGATTCGAAAATGAACAAGCTCAACCCGAGTAAAAAACAACAGAGATGAAGCTAAAGCTGACTTCGGAAACTGCTACGAAGCAATGTTTATTAACCTGCTGGATTCTTCATAAACGAACTTCAGCTTTGTGAAAATTGCCGAATCCGCAATTCGAACACCCTTCGTATTGTCCTAACAAAATCGTGTATATGTAAATATGTAAAATATACGCGCGCAGAGGTTTTTTCTCTCGGTATACAATATATAGGAATGAATTTGATGAACCCCATCCTTCACTTACAAGGAACATCACACAAGTGGTCCGCCTTCGATTTTATTTAAACTCATATGTATGTGACTAGCTTTCTTAGACTTGTGTTGAATGCTTCTTAATTGAATGAGCTCCTGAAATGTTTCATTAACGAACACGTAGAATTGTGTTGAAGAGCATTGATACTAAGTTTCACATGAATCGGACCAGATATTTATTTGACAAAGTTGCAAGTAAATCCGACCGCATTTTTTTTCATTTCCGTAGAAACTTTGCCACCCCTTTTCCACCTTAAGGGTTGAATTTTCAAAAATCCCTTCTTCAATGGTGCCTATATGATACAATCAATATGCCTTCCAAATTCCACGTTTCTACATTTAGCGGCTTAGACTGGGCGACAATGAGTCAGGATTTCGCCTTTCATATATGAGGTATTCCACGTGAATCCGGTGGACTCTTTCCCTGACCCCCGCCAAATCGATTAATTTTTTTTATCTGATTCCATTGACTCTAAAAGACACCCTGAATATTTTTTACATTTTTCAAAACAACCCTTAACCAAAAAAAAATTTTTTTCCGAAAAAGAAAACGCCCCGATTCAAAAATCGGAAAAAATCCCAAAAATGCGTCATTATATGTAAAAATGTCCAAGCTATCACCCGCACTGGAAGTGTGATTTCTTCTGTGCTGAAGACGACTTCAATTGAAATGAATACCAGAACTTTTTGACTGCTAACTATTCAAGGTCCATGGTGTGATTTGGTTATTCATAAATGGTCAAAAAAATTCATTGTGGGTATCAAAATATTTAAGTATCCGTCCGAAGTAAGCGGTTCTTGAATTTTTCGGATTTTTTTAAACGTTATTCGCTGAGAACGCACAGCAAAAATCACATTTCCACTGCGGATGATAGCTTGAACATTTTTACATATAATCACGCACTTTTGGGAATTTTTTCAGATTTTTAATCCGCGGCGTTTAGTTTTTCGGAAAAAAAAATTTTGACTAAGGGTTGTTTCGAACAATGTAAAAAAACATCAGGGTGTCTTTTAGAGTCAATGGAATCAGATCTAAAAAAAATCGAATTGGCGGGGAAAAAAGTCCACCGTATGGATTCACGTGGAATACCTCATATGAGGGATTCTCCGTCAATTCGGCCACTTTTTTTCGACCATCTCAGATCTGCCCCGTAATTGGTGATATCAAAGTACTGTTGAAAGGTATTCTTTGTGAATTTTTTCCGATTTTTTAATTCAACATTTTAGAAAATGCCGTTTTTTTCCAAATGAATATAGCTCGGAAACTTGAAGTTACTGAAGAAAAATGTCTCCACGTAAAAATTGTAGTTTTGTATTAGCTTTCGAGCGGAATATTTGAAATAATTTTTACGTTCCGGTAACACTGATTTTTTACCAAAAAAGGGGGAAATTATTTTTTAAATTAAAAAACAGCCGTTTTTTTTTGCTGAAAAAATTACAGTCTTCCACTATGTCTGAAGATATCGCAAAAAAATGGCCAGAGTAGCGCGGACCGAGGTTCCGGTATAAAAAAATTAATCTGTGTGGTTTCATTTTTTTTAGTCTAGAATCTCGATCATGCCACTCTGGCGATTTTTTTGCGATATCGTAAGACATACTGGAAGACTCTGTAATTTTGTCAGCCAAAAAAAAATGACCGTTTTTCAATAAAAAAATTATTTCCCCCTTTTTTGGTAAGAAATCAGCGTTACCGGAACGTAAAAATTATTTCAAGTCGTCCGTTCGAAAGCTAATACAAAACTACAACTTTTATGTACAGCCATTTTTTTCAGTTACTTCTAGTTTCCGAGATCGATTCATTCGGAAAAAAACGGCGTTTTTTAAAAGGGTGAATTTAAAAATCTGAAAAAATTCACATAGAATGCCTTTTAGAAGTACTTTGATATAACCAATTATGGCACAGATCTGAGATGGTCAAAAAAAAAGTGGCTGAATTGACGGAGAATCCCTCATATATAGATAAAGCATTGAAAACTATTTGAGACGTATTCTTTTGATCGGCGAAAAAACGGCTTTAAAGGGGGAACCACCGCGCAAAGAAAGGCGCAAAGGGGTACTTTTGCAGTTTCACCCACGAGCAGTTCCCCGATCCGAATAAAACAAAAGCCAAAATTCTCCCAATGTATCAAATCAGGGGTGACACGCCTTAAGGTCTTATATATCGTTAAATGGTCGGAAAAGAAGGTTTTTGGGATTTTTTTTCAAAAACGCCAATAACGCAATGGAAATGAGATTTGGAAGGTTTATTTTACGTATCTGCAGGTACTCAAATCAATTTTTTTGGTTCCAAGAAATACAAAACGGCGGCCGGGTGGCCGCTGGAAAGGGAATGCCGTTTTTAGGCCATTTCGTTCATAGGCCATAGGAATCATTTCTTTTTTCTAATCTACATGAATTTTCCTAACAAAGTACACGCGATTATTACAAAACACTGATTTTTTTTTTGTAATTTGGCATCGTATTGTAACAAGTGGCATTTTCGACTAAAAGAACCGCCCTGATTTGTTTGTAAAAATCGTAATTGTTAATTGATCTTAAGAATCTACAGTTGAAATCTGGTGTCAATCGGTCGAATATTATAGAAGCTACGAGTCCGGCCAGTTTGTCAAACATGGTTTCAAAAAAATCGCCCTCAAAGTTTTAAAGCCATTTTTCTTCGGACAATAACAGTCTTGGAATAAATGTCAACGGGATGCATATCAAACGTATCATTCCTGGAACGTTTACACATAATTTAATCCGATTGAAAAATAACGATAAGCTTTTGTTTCGAAGGTATAGAAGGCCTTAAGAGGTGTTTTCGGGCGTTGAACCGTTTTTCCGGCGACAAAAAAAAACACGCTAGATCTTTTTCAATGCTTCGTGACATACATGAGTTTGGAAAAAAATGAAAGTCGGCCACTCGAGTGCCGGGTTGCTTGTCAGTTTCCCCGAGCCTTCCACTGGATTATTTTCTTTCACCAGGATGGATAGGTAAAGAATAATTGCGAAAGAGTAGCGAGTGTTCGGAAAATTCGCAAGCAAGAACAAAAGGCGAATAAAAAAAAGGACTCACGGATGGGAGACTCGACGATGTAGGCTCCTCATTGACGTGGCTCTGCCACGGGAGCGATTAACCGGTGGGCAGTTCGTCGCAATAGCGATCGCACTCCCACCAGCACCGCCACTCCCAGAATTCATCACGTTGCCGTTAACGAAGCTCGGATATGTCGTTGGGGTGGGGCGACGCGTGGTCGGGGGGGTCGCGGCAGCATCCTGGTGCTCCCCCGTAGCCACGGTCAGCCCCTGTATCGTGCCCGAGGTAGCCAGCACTGCTACGTTACGTCGTAACGGGCCCGCGTAAACCGCGGCTATACGGCGTGCCAGTCCCCGGGCAACCCGACGGGCCAGACGACCTCCAGCCCCCACTCTGCCGGTACACTTTGCCCCACACCCCTGCGCCAGGGGGGAGGCGCACAAACACTTTCACTGATCGCACCCAACAACCGAATGTGTGATTGTCGTTTCTACCCTCAATCTACAAGTATCCCCCCCCCCGTATCTCGAGCGATTTCTCAATTTTCGTCTCTTACTTCGCGATCTCACTGCCACGAGACACTTTTTTTTTTTTTATCTTCAGCCTCGGTGCACTCCAATTTTTATTACTTTTCACCGATTTTCTCTGCCCCCGCGCTCTTTTATTCACCCTGGTCAAGCCCCGAAGCTCTTCCGGACTTGGACTATTTTGCTCTTCCTCTTCCCGAAGACTCTCCACTTCCGGCTCCGCTATGGATTCGGCCTATTCGAGCGTGGTTCTTCGCCTCCTCGACGATATCGTGGATGTGCACTCCAATGCTCGTGAGAAACGGCGGAAATGTCTGTAAGAGGAAATGAAAATTGTTCAAGTGCGTACGTATATCGCGGAGTCTTGAGTTTTTATTGGATTGCGAGATGGCGAGAAAAAAAAATATCATCGTTTTCCAAAATTATACGAACCCGTCTCGACGGCTTCTTTGTTGCGAAATTATCTTTACGTACTTTTGTTTTTCGAAATTTGCAAACTTTGTTCATCATGATCAGTTATAAGTCGAAGGATACCTCCTATTAATTCCGTATCGCTCCTTGCTAATAAAATATGAAGCACCTATAGGCATGGCAATCGAGATACTCCGACACTGTCCTCCAAATGATAAATGGATAACATTCATTTATTACGGATGCTGCGTTCGCTCAACCCTTCTGTTTGAAAAATTCATCGATACTGCTTCCGTATAGGCATATGGCACGGCCGAATGTCCTAGAAACTACTCTGAAGTACATACGAGAGTACTATATTTCGCAGTTTTATTTATTTTTTTATTCATTTTTGCACACGAGTCTACGGGTAAGTGGATTGGACGTTGGGGACATGTGAACACGTGCAGTTCGCCCCGAGTATACAACGCTATATTTATTTTGATATATATATATATATATATATGCGTATACATATATGACGAGGACCAAAAAGGGGTACAACAGAATGCAGGGCACATTCGTTCGAGGATCAATTTAACTTTATTAAAAACCGCATTGAAGCGAATCTATATATATATGTCCTGTATCTCTCCTGGTCTCTCTTTGTCTCTCTTTCTTCCTGTCTCTCTTCACCGCGTGCCCCTATAGAGTGGATGTTGCCCTGTGCTGGCTATCGATTTCACGGATATATATTTCGTTGCAGAGTTTCCATCGAGCTTTGGGTAAAAGATACATATGGTACAAGGAGAAATACACGTATAGATCATAGAGTCTGTTATAACCGGAATGTGTATTGAGTTTCCTATATCGCACGTAATACACGCGATAATCTAAAGGCCTGTAAATCTCCTGGAAATTCGTGCGATAATTCCTCCATATCACTGTCCTCGTCGCTTTTTTGAGCCGCTGCCTCGCACGAATAAAAGTTTGTGCGGGAGCGTTCTTGCGGGGTAATTATTTACTTTAGTCACTTTTCCGAAAAATGAGCGTAAATTTTTTTTTTTGCTGTTTTCTCATTGATTGGGTTATAAATGATAATATTGAGTCGGGGGAAGCTGAATTCCACCTTCCCATAAAAAGTTATGGGGTTTTGAAGTTTGCAAAATTTGAAAAGTTGTAATAGCGATGTTTCTACATTCCGCACATTCGATCTTCGTATATTTCGTACGTACATTATACATTATACATGTATACAATACAAGAAAATAAAAACATACATTTCTCATGTACTTGTAAACACAAGTCGTACGTGTAAGCACTTGTAAACACAAGAATACGAATACACATTCGATTTTCGTATACAGCAACGTAAACAGCAACGAATAGCACATTTCTTCAGTGCGAAAAATGTCTTGCTCAGGGTGTAATATGGGAACCATCGAGGTGTGTCGATTTTTCGAAGATCGAGATCGGAGTGTCGAATTTTTACAACGTCATGGTATAGTGTTGGTCGGTGTAGATTGTGCGGAGTGTGGAAAGCTAGCGACATTGTCTAAAGATGGTCAATTCTGGCGATGCCAAATGAAAATGATAACGCGGCGTGGAAAAAAAACAACGACCCGAAAATGCAAATTTTATCACATGTTTCCGCGAACTTCAAAACCCCATAACTTTTTATGGGAAGGTGGAATTCAGCTTCCCCCGACTGAATATCATAATTTATGACCCAATCAATGAGAAAATAGCAAAAAAAAAATTTACGCTCATTTTTCGGAAAAGTGACTAAAGTAAATAATTACCCCTGATTCAAATCTAAATACCGTATGTTAACGTTAACATAAAAAATGCGAGTTCACAAAAATCCCCAAATAATGCGCCGAAAAAAGGCCAAGTCCGCCGTACTTTTTCTGTCCACTCCACATCCACTTTGCTACCCAACGGCGAATATGACTCAATTGTTGACTCTTTACGTGGGCTGCACTGTTATTCCGAGCAATAAGACTTTCACGTCCGATCGTAAGCGAATTGAATGATTTCATTGCCCTCGACGGTTGGAAATTTTCTGCGATCTGAGCATCTGTAGCGATGAAAAAAAAACGACCGAATGATAACTCTTGTTAAACCCCGGATCCTATATAACGGAGCTTCCACAAGTGAGCGTCCCCATTAGTGCAGCCGACTCAATGACCCCGGAGAGATTAAGGAATCGCGGCTCGTTGGACATGTGCACTTGTGTCCCAAACCGTTACATCCACGTATGTACGTACAGGGTCGCTCACCCGGAAGATGGGAATTCAATGAGAGCGTATGAGAAATAAGGGAAAAAAGGCGAGAGGGAGCGAGAGAGAGAGTGAGGAAAAGAGAATTAAAACTATCAATTACACGCCACGGAGCTTGCCGACGAATAATGACATATTTAACTGACACGCCAAGGCACTTCTAATTATAGCAATGACACAACAGCTTGTGCTTGGCTATACAACCTGTATAGTCTAGACACACATAGGGGGATGATACGCGAGACAAATCGATTTGTATGACCAGCATTGGGACGTGAAGAGGGTACAAGTGCCGTTGTCATAATCGCACTTCCGGACACGCGGACAACGACCACGATCTTTTCTCCCTCTCGGTCTCTCTCTCTCTCCCCCTCCCTCTCGCCCCCTTGACAGGTGTACATGAAAGACACGATTATATCCACGAGCCAATGCACCTGGAATGCATTGACCAGCATGAGCAAGCATTCGGCTCAGCTGTACGTTTATAAACGGACACGAAGCCGTAACTCCCAGGGGAAAGCCCCTCACGACCATGCTAATAGTGTCGAACGATCGATCCCCCTTCCCCTACCCCCCTACCCCTCTTTCTCTATAAATATATATATGTATGTATACAGCGTTACTCCAAGGCGTAAGGGAATGTAACGAGGTCTCCTGCCCTCTCACGTACAATTTACACTCTTCGAGTACTCGCCATTATCTATTATCTCTTGACGTATTGCTGTAATTCAGGAGAGCACATAAGCTCACTCATCTCGCGAATATAACATTGAGTCATCGCGAAGGCAATCGCCCCTGACATATTGCTACCTGAGGTATTACTACGTGCCCTCGACAGCCACGGTCATCCCATAAACAAAATATTTGTCTCAGCTATACATTTTTCATGCTAATATATGGGACATTCCATGCCAGTTCACCTCGCCCGTGACACGGAACATTTTTTGTTTTTCTTTTCTGATTTTTATGTGTACAATTGTACCCCGTTAAAGGAATATTCACACCACTTTTAAGATTTTCATCTCTTCTCTTTTGAGTGTTACAATTTTCTAAAAAAATGTCGTTTCCGGAAGTTTTGGAAACGCTTAAACGCTGATAACGCCTGAATTAATTGAGATATCAACAAATGTCACTGTATCATTTTTATAATTTTGAAGAATATTTCGGTTAAAAAATGTGAAAAAATATTAATTAATAATGTCAATGTTTCTTTTTGCTTTTGAAGTGCAAACTATTTTTTCTAAGATAATTGCTTTTTTTATTTTTTCAAATGCTCCAAAAGAGGTGACTCATTCTATGATTTTTAAGATTAGTCGCGCCTCTTCTTTTTTTTTTTTTCATATTAATCATATTTTTTTGAGAAGATTTTTATCATCTCAATCTCCAATGATGCTTTTAATGATTTTGTGATTTCCAATTCGGCTTTGTCAGGCCTGTAAAGGTTTATTTTTTATTTGTGCTGAATTTAACGAAAAGATAAACCGGTTCAGGCCTGACGAAGCCGGATTGGAAATCACAAAATTATTAATAGCATTATTGGAGCTTAAAACGATAAAAATCTTTTCAAATATGATTAAAAAAAAAATAGACGGAACAATGGGCTCGCAATGAGACTAGTCTCTAAAGTCATAGAATGGGTAGCTCTATTTAAGAGATTTTTTTGAAAACTAACAAAGGAGGCAATCATCTTAAAAAAAAATAATTTTCACTTTAGAAGCGAAAAAAAGGCTGACATTGATAATTCATCGTTTTTTTTTCATATTTTTTTACGAATCTATGCTTAAAAATTTTTTAAGATGATATAGTGACATTTGTCGATATCTCAATTAGTTCAGGAGTTATCAGCGTTCAAACGTTGCCAAAAATTCCGAAATTGATATTTTTTGGAAAATTATAACTCCTAAAAGAGAAGAGATAAAAATCTAAAAATGGGTGTGGATAATCTCATCATGGGGTGCAATTTTACACAAAAAAAAATCGGAAAACCAAAAATGGTCGGGGTCGGCGGGCCAGGTAAAATGCCGTGGAATGTTCCATATAGAAAATTATCGGCTATAATTTACTTGTCATTTATGTTAGCCATTTACCATTTGTGGAACATTTCGGTCAGATGTAGGGTAAACCGACGGATAAATGGACGAAAGCGAATTTATATTTGAAATAAGTACAAAATATCAATCGTTGATAAAAACTCGAAGCACCTATAATTTAGCAAAAAAAAACACAAGTGTTGGTAAAGCCGATTTCTTCGTTTCACATCGAATTTGGACACAACACGAAATTTTCTAGTTGTGGCACTTGCACACCGCAAACTTAGTTAAGATACGGCTGTGCACAGTAGCTGTTCTAAAGGCGAATACGATAGTTTTCGCCTTTGGAATATTATAACAATACTTACCTTTAGGATAAGTATTACTTTCGTTACTTGAGATTAAATGCATTTTGTTGCACAATTTTTAAATAAATCCATAATAATACGTCAGAATTAGACATGTTTATTCACTGGTGCTGTATTCTAACATCATTCCAGTGGATGGAAATATGGGCTCTGTTCTGATAATTCTCAAAGCAAAGTGAAAAATTTCGTTTATTTGCTGAAAATTGCAAAATGAATTACTATTAAGCGACGATAATGTACATTTCGTTAAAACTTGACATAAAATCAAATCACTTATTTTTCAATTTTGAGACAATCTAACTTACCATTTCTCGTCGGAAGAAATGTTGGCAGTTTTTTAAAGAATGTCACGTTAAGATGCAAGAAAGCTTTGTGGATTTTGTTACGAAATCGCAATAACAAATATTACACTCATATATATGTAACAAATATTATACTCAAATCTAGCATTTAATCGAAATAAATAATAAATAATAAATCGTTGTTCTCTGCCGCGTTCACTTACGCTACACGTCCATTTGCTGGCGGTCGAGTGTCCATTTACCGGTAATTTCGTCTATTCACTGACGTTTAGTCATTTCGCTACTGATTTGTCAATTCCTCCAATATTATTTGTTGCAATTACTTGGAACATTTTTTTCCACTATCAGCATAATATCTTCCGTTAGCTATAGGAAATAAGAAAATAGTTTTTACAATATTTTCATGTTACATTCCATCTGAATCCTACAGTGTCGTCCATTCACTGGTCGGTTTACTCTTTTTTGCACACTTTCGAAATGTTTTTTTTTTTATTAAAAAAAGTGTACTCTGTAGACATGTGCGATGAAATATATGTGTTGAAAAATATCCTTGTCATGTATGTTTTGTCGCACGAATTATTGGCCACCTAGGATATTCTAAGGTACCACGATATTTCCCTGTTGCCCATTGGATCCTTCAACGATATCTGCGCATTCTTGAAAACGATCTGCTCGATATTTAGAAATTGACCAAAGTGATTGAGGTGTGATAGGTGCATTGTTGTAATTATCGCATATATATCACCTTTCGTCTTGATTTTATCAGAAGGAAAATATAGTTTGAATGAAGCAAATCCGTTTGATCGATCGTGTAGTGAATGCAAGGAGCATATTTCACTGAAGATAGTCTCCCGTATTTACGGGACCCAATATAATCGATCATTCGCAATGAAAAAAATCGTTAGGTTGTGTACAACGTCAGCGATTGAATGCCCTCGTGAATTTATCTCCGAGAGCACGTTGCTCGGTCCACGACCACGAGGTACAAGCGCGCGGTCATTCGCAGTCGATACGTACCTCGGGAACTCGATGATGGATTGACCTGCTTCGTGTCTCATTGATTCCCGTGGATTAGACCGCGAATAAAAATAAAAATCTGATCCAATGAAGCGTGTCCGGCGACGGAAAAAAAGGGTTTTTTTTCACCCTCATAGAAACAGTTGTTACCAAGAGCATCGTTATTCGGCTTCAGAGTCTGTGTTGTTTTCTCTCTCTCTCTCTCTCTCTCTCTCTCTCTCTCTCTCTCTCTCTCTCTCTCTCTCGCTCTCTTTCACTTTATATCCGTTCTCGTATTTCCCCTTCGTACTATGCCAACTTCTTACGATCAAAGTCGCGACTTTTTTTTCTTCTGGTACGTATCCCAAAAAACTCTGAACTCATTTAGCCTTGTTCTCCTTAAATTTTGTCGTCGTTGCAGCCCTTTTCTTGCTACACTGTTGCCTGTATCGGCCACGAAACAAAAATCACTCAACTAAATGATTTTTTGCGTCAGGCTTTGATTTCTCTTCAATTCGTGAAGACGGAATTGACAACTCCGAATATCGAGGAGGAAGGGAGGGGTCATCGAACTCGATAAAGTTTCCTCGATGATTTCATCTTCGTCTGTCGCATCGTCGTTAATTTCTCGATCAATTCACGGGCAAGACCCATCGATGTCGGCAACGTGGACAATCGCGCGAATGCCTTGTGAAGGAAAAAAAAAAAATTCCCGTTTGATCGGGTCTCGGCGGCGTGTTTCCCGATCGATTGGCGTATCCGCCGCTACGAATCCTTTGGCGCTGCCAAATTTTATCTTGAATTTTGTAGAACCTCGCGATTTGTTATACCGACGGATTTTCTGATTTTTCGCGGCTGCAGGGTCGAAACTGTGTTTGATACGGCCAATTCCGCTGTGGCTGGTGCTGCTGCTGCTGTCTTGGTGTCGACCTGACAACTGGCGTCACCACGAAATCTCGCGGCTCCCTCGTTCGCGATTACGGTCCTACGTCCTGACCTCGCTATTCCCACGAGACTGAATGACGTTCTCGAGCCTCTTAGGCAGGCCTTGAAAGTGCGATTTGTCTTATTATTACTCGGCTGATTTGCACGATCTTCATGGTTTATCGCGTGGGCGTAACAATAATGGCGCGGGTAACCGAGACCCCCGAGTACTTGGGTGATCATCGTTTCCCCCCTATAGGAGTGTCTCGAGAGTCCTTTTCGTCACTCGTTTACTTGCTCTCTCTCTCTCTCTCTCTCTCTCTCCCCCTCTCCCTCTCCTTCTCCTTCCCTCTCTCGCTTTACGATCTTGACGCTCTGCGTGTCGCCTGTTTTGACCCACTCTCGAGATTTTACGAGTCCATCCGTTTACGCTCGGTGATTTTTCCTTTTTACCCTGCAAAAAGGTATTTGCTATTCTAACCTGCTCCAGAGTCACGTGCTTTGAGCGCAAGGCTGCCAACATCGAAGCTCGCCATCGACGTCTCTCCCTCTCTCTCTCTCTCTCTCTCTCTCTCCTCTTTTTTTTCAGCTCGCTCCGATAAAAATTCGATCCTTCACTGAAAAGTTGATTTCCGCTTTTCCTCTTTCATGGTACTTGGATACGCAGTGGTAATGTGAGATTTTTTGACCATTCGCGATAGTCTTCCTTGTCCGGTTGGTATTAATCCTTTCTCGGGATTTTTGTACGCGGTTCCGTTGCTCGTTCCGTTGATCGATTTGTGGTTGATGAGTAACCCTGTAGGTCAGCGTCAATAGGGTATGCAACTTGACGACATTAGGCGAGTAACGTTACGAAAAGCTCCTTGATATATTGAAATACACTTACACATACATACAATTCGTACATGTATACATCAGTGTGTTCGTAAATTTATTTTCCTCACAATTGAATCGCGGCGTTTGCGCGAATAAATACGATGAAATAGGCACTCAGGTTGTTCGGGCAATGTCGAACGAGACGCAAGAACGACGAGAAATCTCCGATGCAATAACGCCAGCAGCTTCCAAGTGGCTACCATATTCCCTTACATTCAATATATTCGCGTGTACAAGCGTTCTCTCATTATGACTCTAGACAAACACCCACACGACCATACACGTATATGCAAATCCCCGAGAAGGAATTTTTCACTAGCCCCGTCTCCTGTTTTCCTTTTTCGTTGCTATCCCTAGTAACCCCTTTCTTTCCACTCCTCGCACTTTGTTTCGTACACGATGTCGGTTTTTTGCCCTCAGATCGCAATTTGGCTACTCATTCCTCGGGAAGAGCCGACTTTGCTCAATTTTTCGTCACGGCAAAAACGTGCGTCGAGTATGTGCCCAATACGTCACTCCGCCTTTCACGAGCCTTTCACGTTCCGCTTTTTGCTTCGGTCTTTACAAATTTCATTTATCACTGAACGTCTCGAGGATGCCACGATTGTCGAAAAAGTCCTTCGAACGGTTACTCGTCGATCGAGATTAGCCTCCCCCCTCCCTTATGTTCCTCACTTCGAGTGTAACAAAATCGAGCCGTATAAGGTTTACGGTGGGAAAATATTTCGCTCTCATGACTTCTTTAGGAAGATATTAGGCATGAGATTGTTGTATTTTGCGTTAGGTTTTGGAAATCAAGAGATAATTTTTGTCGTTTCTATTTTATTTTTTATCAACCGGTTGGCCGTTGATTGCGATCGAGCGAACGAAAATCTATTTAGCGACGTTGGGCGGCTGGCAGCCGGCCTCACACTGGCTCTCTTTACTCTCCTCTGCTTATTCGCCTATCTCTCTCTCTCTCTCTCTCTCCCTCTCTCTCGCTCTCTATCGTTGCTCTTGGAATATCATCCTGAAAACGCTACGGAGTACGCGCGCGCCCCGCCTTCCAACGCTCACTTAAACCTACCCCCTACTCGTTCTTTTCAACCCTCCCGTACCAGCAAATCCCATCCGTGAAGAGGACCACAAGCGCCTCTGAACGGATACAATTGGAAGTCAAAAGCCATGATCGGCTCACCGTTCGATATTTTTTCACGTTTTCAATCGTGAATTTTGATCGAAACGCTGATAACTCAAATGCACAAACGTTAGCAATTATGATCGCCGAGTTAGATTTTTCCAGCGAGATAACTTTTTACAGCACGAGAGAGCACGAATTCAAATGAATAACTCAATGGAATTCTAGGACGACAAATACCAAGTTCAGAATGCCCTGTTAAGATGATCCCAGGGGCGAATGTACGCGCGTCTGATTCGGTGCGTCCGTTTCTACTTGAGCCTGACGGTACGTTGACTGATACCACTAGCCGAGTCTACACCACTTTTGCCTAGCTCTTGTCCAGCTTTTTTGCCACGCGCAACTATTTTCTTTGCCATCAACTCTTTCTTATAAAAACAAGCAGGATTGCGGTTTTTATATTCAAGCAAAAGACAGGCTATACAGACACGGGGCAGCTTCTTCAGGCCAGTGTTGACTGAAAAAATGTTTAAAAATGGTCCTGCAGCACTTTGCCACACGATAGTTTCGTACCAACGTAATCGTAATGAAATTTTCGGCGAATGTTAATGGGTTACGCCTAGCTATTTTCCGCAATTTTTTTCCGGGTAAACTTGTCCGGGATTCAAATTTTTTTTTGACAAAAAAGTATACGTTTAAGTATCTTTTACAATTTTTTTATTGAAAGTATTTATAAATATGGTTGATACAATGGTTTATGCAGACTGCTGTTTGAAAATATCATTCGCGGTGACCACTGCTGTTCGGAAATAAATCATCCGAAACAGAAAAAATCAAAGATTTTTACTTTTCCCATTAAATTATCCAGTACTTGAAAGACGGATTTAATGAAATAATGATTTTTGAAAAAAATACGTTTTATTTTTGCCGAGAAAGAAAAATTAGGCATCGAAAAAAAATCCTTCTTTCAAGCACTGCTTTTCGATATGTAGAAGAAGCTTGTACAATTTGAAGTTGATCGGTGCTGTAAGTTTCGAAATAACGTGGTCACCGATTTTGATAAAGTAATTTTGACAAAACCACTTTCAAAGTGGTACCTACCTATGAACGACCACAACTCCCGTAATTTTCAACGGATCGACTTGAAGTTTACAGAGAATGTTTTTGTATGTTATATTTTGAGAAATGGTCGAAAACCAAAAATCAATGTTTTCAAACATTCCGACTAGGTTTAAACCCCCCCCCAATAACGTGGAGTTATTCGGCACCATGACGAAGTAGCGATTCTCGAAAATTCCACTTCTTTAAAACCTCCATGTCGAAAATGGTTACTTAGGGGAGGTCACCATTGTGAGGGGCCGAAAAGAGGTCGTTTCATTCGAATTTTTTTCGTCGCCTAAATTATTTATTTCGGATTGGTAAAAAAGGTATGTTATTGAGCACGCATTGAACTTATTTCGGGTGAATTTTTATTTTTATTCATTTAAAAAAATAAAAATCCAACCACGCTATGGAGGTATAATAGACCCGCTGTATAAAAAATGTAGTCCACCGGGGCTAGATCGATATCTTCACAAAGCTTGTTCTGAAAAATAGAAATGTAAAAAGTTGTCCAATTTATATAAATATCGTTGTCGTTGCACGTAGTCGTTTTTTCGGGAAAAAAAAATTCTCACAAAAAGGCGGGCGTTAAAGGGAGTGTAGTTTTGGCGAAATTTTTATTTATACTCGGGGGCCTGAAAAAAAAAATACAAAATTACCCAAAATGGCTACGTACAACGATAGCTACTTCAAGTCCGGAAATTATGGTTTTCAAAATTGAAAATCGGACAATTATAGCCACGGTTGTCAGAAAGGGTTGAGAAAAGTCGTTTCGAGAAAAACCCGATTGAAAGTTTCAGTATACGTGAATCTTGGCGCTACCTGCTCTCACCAAATCGTCCGTAGCTTGGTCAATTTTCAATATTTAAACTTGAAATTTCTTTCCCATGTTCTTAAATATATGTATACTTTGAGAAAATGCAAGGAAAATCGATTCTTTCAATCCGTCACCGTGGTATCCCCCCGCCTTTAGAATACTCCGCATATGATGACCTGGCATTGAAAGCGCGTTGTAGTTTTTGTTTTTTTTTTACGATGACACGTACACGGAATGATCCCAATATTACCTTTATTAATTATTTGGCATAACATTACACAATGTACACTTAATTCACAATTGTCTGACTATTGGAATCCTCTCTGGATATATCCATACGTGATTCTACCGCCCATGTTACTCGCTAACCTCTCAGAAGTTCAGATAAAAGGAAGACCCGTTTTTGCGCTCAAGATCACATGCTATTTGCGCCGATGATAGAGCAGTAGCGAAAAATTTGGCGGTATTTGTGGGACCTCTGTATTTATGGATGTTACGGTGTTGAAAAGAAGGAGCCCGTTGTCGTTGGAGTGAACACCGACACGCAATATTAACTTTCTCCAGAGAGGTCATTGCACCCATCGTATCATGCGCCATTATTGACTCAACGAATGCACAGCAGGCGTTGAATTTCCCAACGAAAATATCACTGTCACTGTTCAAATATACCCTGACTGACCCAGCGCCTGTCTGTCGTTGGTCCTTACAATATTTGACAACGACACGAGAAACATCCGGTTGGAGTGTAAGTGCGAGTATGAGGGCTGGCAGATTTGGCAGGACCGAGATGGAGCGAGTCCTCGCTTCCCTCACTCAACTCCTCAATGCTGAAGGTGTCGGTAAGATCTTGCTTGTGCTTTGCAGATTCCTTGCCTCTCGACAGAGGGAAAAGGGTCGATTCGTCCTCGCTAAGAACGCAATGTCAGTCTCATTAATGATCATTTGCGAGGATTGTTGGTCTATTCGACAAATCTCTAATTAATACATAAATCGACGAAAAATCTCGATAAAATGTTGCCGCGTTCTAGCTTTGCTTCGAAGAAAAATGAAAATATGTTTTAATGATGACGTTGAAGTATGCATCGTTGGAATGCAACGAAATTTTTCTTAATTTGTCATTCCTTCATTTTTATCATCGCCCAAAGCCTTTTTTTTTTGTTGCAAATTGACATTGTAAATATCTGATGAGGAATCGTCAAAAACGTCGGCGAGACTTTCACAGCCTGAATAGGCCCAAAAAATTGAAACAATTAAAAAGACATCATCATTTTCGTTGCACTCCGACGATGCAAATTTCAACATAATTTCTATTCGTATCATTGAATGTTATTGCATTTAATGTTATTGCACGATAGGTTTTTGTTAAAATAATTTTTTCGCCATGCCATTTTTTGTCGCGTCGTTTTTTTCACCTTTCGCTGTCACTGTGCCAGTACTCCACAAGGGGATGGTGCTCGTTGTTCTTGCGAGGAATCGGCAATCTTTTGATAGGAATCAAACCGCTCGGATTGCTCGTTACTGTGGTGCTTTTATCGCTGTTTGGCAGTTTTGTGTACTCGGAACTCCGCTGAATTCGTTTAGCCTGCTCGATGCGTGCCTCTGGATAAATCGTAATAGGAAAATCCCAATAAATGAATAACTTTCTGATTTCGGTACAAAAAGATCCGCACGTTCGCGCACTTGACACTTTTCAACAACTGTTTGGCGATTTTCTTTCTCACGACTCACCTAATTTCTTTTGTAGCTGCTTCGTAGTACTTCGTTCGGAATTGTGCGTCTGATTGCTACTGCAGCTGCTATCACTCGGCTGAAAGTTTGACGTCTATTGGGGTTTCCAACAGTCAAATTCATTTCGATTTATCGTAACTCTTTTCAATTGTACAATTTTCATGGAAAATCATTTTTTTTTAACCTCTCCACTGGTTTTGACGTGAAGCTTGTGCTACAGGATTTTTTTCAAGGAACTCTATCAATAGCGCAATTATTAAGGACTTAGCCTTCTGTGAGAGTGACGCACACTCGTTGGTTGCTTGAGGCAACTTGAATCTAACAGGAATGTCCAACATACAGTTTAAATGCATTTTCATCGAAACTATGTTTCTCAATACTGTGTACCCGATTTCTCGACATCTAATCAACGGATTTTACGGTACGTTTACGTTTTTCGTTTTCACATATTTTTCATTAGTTATAAACAATAATGTCATTTTTTAAATGGAGCGAACAAAATCTTTTTCGTCTCGCTGATTGAAACACGATTACAAAAAACGTACGGTCAATATATCTCAGTATCATCTATTTTAAAAAACCAGTATCCAAAAAATACGATCGGTCGACGCCCCAGTGTCGTCTGTTTTAAGAAAGAAAAAAAAAACTCTTTTTTTTTGTTTCGGATCAACCGGCTGACCAAAATCAAGTACACCGTTGAAGCCCTCAAGTTCAACGGTCCTTCACGGAATTGTTTATAACTTCTTTAATTGTCGATATTTTTTTATGAAACTTGTATGCACATCAACGTTGTTAATGTACATACAAATAAATGTCCAACGGATTTTTCAATCATCTCACTTATTCCTTGAAAATAATGTTTTTTTTTTTTTTTTTCGATAACCCCGATTTTCGCGTCGTCACAGTAGCCTAACAACTCGAACCACCAAAACTCAAATCAAATCCATCAATTGAAATCATCCGACAGATCGACTCTGTTATTTATTCGTAATTTTTTATCAAACGACGAAAACATACATTAAGTTACTAGCACTCTTTAATTCTAGTGCAGTTTTGATTATTATTATTATTGCAAATATTGTCACATTACTTGTGTATATTTACCATGAAGGATGACCGTTCATCTTCCGCATGACTGACAGTCTTTGGGTCACTATCGATACCACTGTCCTCCATCCTGTCACTCGATCAATATCAAGTTTTGCCGATCGATAAATCTACGATGGATCACGAGAGTGCAATAGAAAGTAATATGATCAATTAATTCTCGAAAGATCGAAAATGACAGAGAAAAAATAGCGCTACGACTCACGTACAATACTGGGCAACTTGTTGGAATGCTGACATCACCATGAGAGCCCTATTGATTTTTTCTTCGTGATTTAGGGGCAATAATATACAATCCGGAGACATATTTTTGTTCGTTGCTCAATTGGTCGAAAGGACACTCGCGAATGACAACATTTTTCCAAATGATTTGTGATGATGCGGTTGACGGGACGGTTCGCAACAGACTGCTAGCACATGCAGCACTACCGTGCGATCAAAATCCCTCGGTCTGGGGTTGAAACTCCCGAGAGTATTGATTTTTCCGCTGCCGCTGCGACGAGTTTACCTTTTCACGCGGGGGAAATTCCAATCTATCGTGATGGATAAGTATATTTTATCAAGGCGCGTTTCTTGTATCCGTTGTATCTTAACGGAACAAGATAACAAACAAAAATACTGCAAAGATGATGGCGTTCAGGGGTGACATGTCTCCCGTGAAGGTCCACCCGACTCGTATCCAAGGTAACGGGCTTCGTGTTAATAGGTAATCGACGCGGTGCCAGCTTTCCGAGACAAAAATATATTCGTGACACTGACAGAACACGGGCGACGCCGTAGCCAAAAAATGAAGTCTTTCACTAGTGCATGGCGAATTGAATTGGTGATGATTTTTTTTTAATACCCATAAATAATACGTTTGTGGAAAAACAAGCCGCAGCTATGCCGCACACCGGATCAAAAAAGAATCTTTCCAAGATTTCGGAGTCGAGCAAGGACGTACGTGATAGAAAAAGTTTCTTCGTTTTTTACTTTCGTAAGTGGATTTTTGTTTAAAGTGTAACGTAAAGAAAATGTTAGCAATCGAGCCTAATGGCGAAGAGTCGCTCATCACGGGTCGACTTGGGAGGAGACATGGAGTGGCTCAGGGGAAAAGTTTTACTCAAGCCTGACGATCAGCTTCAATTGAAGGAAGAAGTAAGTTTTTTGAAAATTTGTCTTTTTATGATAAGTGGTAAAGAAACATTGTTAAATAGGTGTATCGTCGAAAAAGCGACGGACAGATGGAATTAAGGCCTTATATATCTTTGCAAAAGAAGTATCGTTTGTTTTATTGGCTTAAGTGATGTATAAGAATGATACGGTCCGAAGTTGAATTGTACCTCCAACATTTTTCAATCGGTTGACCTAAAATCTCAACTGTAGCTTCTTAGATGAATTTTCTAGCGGAGTACACACGATTTTTACGTTCGATTTACGAACTGCGGCCGTCTGTTTGGTCGACAATGCGACATTTTTTTGCAAAGCGATGCCAAACTTGTAAAAAAAAACTACGTTAGCAGAACTCATGTAGAATACGAACAAAATTTTGTTTTCCTCCTACGTACGTACTCTTGGGCGTCTCCAACGGGGGCCTAAAAAATGGCGTTCTCTTTCTACCGTCCACCGGGCCGCCATTATGATGTATCATTTCGAAGAAAGATAATTGATTCGAGTATTTACAGATATGTAAAATAATCCCTTTAAACTTAGTTCGTATCGCCTTACGCGTATGTTGAAAAAAAAAATCCTAAAAGATCTTTTTTCCGGCCATTCAATGGTATATGAGGCCTTAAAGGAATCATAATTTATATTCAACCAATCGATGAATCGAATTTTTCCATCTTTTTTCCCCTTGTTATCTTCGTTACTGAGATATGTTTGTGATGCGTCCAGGAACTACAGGAAGAAATCGCCAGAGTCCTGACAATCCATAATCCAAGAATTCCGGATTCGCTCGTCGAATGGTCGTGGAAATATCAGGATTTCGTCAGATTGCCAAATCCACCGCATCTCGTGACTCTGCTGAACGTTCCCGGCACGTTGTTGCACCGAGAATCGGAGGAAGCGAAGATTCAGATTGCTGGGGGATTCGTCGGTAAGTAATGGGGAACTGGACGAATAATTATTACTCTTTTTGCTTCCGAAAAAAAAAAAACAGAACAATTGAGCGTTGAATAGTATCACTCATTCGCTATTTTTATTACTAAATTTATCTTAAATTAATGATCATGAAAAATGGATATTTTTTCTACTTTTCGATGACAACAAAATAGCGGAATCTCAGGAGGAGCCGGTATCGGAACTTCAGCCAAAGCCACCGGACGAAGGGATCGTGGAGGGTGACGAGGAAGAAGATGCCGAAGAAGCGGGTATCATTATTGTTAATGCTAAAAAGTGTATGGAAAGTTGAAGAAAAAAAAAAAAAATACCAAGCAGAATGCAATATTTTCGAAGAGGAAGAGGCCGAAGAAGCCTCGAAGCGGGTGGATGCCGTGGCCGACGGAGATTTCGAGCAGGAAGACGAACAGACTGTAAATAAAAAGCCGAAGAAGATACCAAATCAATTTAACTTTTGCGAACGTGCGGCGCTCACTTACGGCAATGTCGTACGAGTGAGTAACCTTCGAACCAACGATTCCATCAATTGCTCAATTATTTTTCACTACCGTTTAACATCGATGATTTTTTTCAAGGACATGACAACCCAAACTGCCCCTCCGCCCACAGCGACATTCAATTCTCACGTTCTCCAATGGATCATCTTCGACGAGTATCAAGTGAGCGAATAAATTCTCGGACGATCATAAAAAGTCATCAATGTTGAATTCTAACCCACCGATTGATTTTTCCTGCAGGACGATTACGCCCAACAGCAGCGTGAAAAAGAGAAAGATAAAAAGTTGCCAATTTCACAAACGAAGAAGGACGATTTCAAGAAAAAAGGGCAGATCGAGGCCATGGCGGTGACCCAGCGAATGTTGCAAGCTGCAAAGACTCTGGAACGAATGGTCAATCAAAATATATTTGACGAAATATCTCAAGGTTCATTTTTGGAAAAAAAAAAACAAAAAAAATCGGAAAAAGACGATTACTTCATACGTTTAGGTAGGAGATAAAACGAACGACGATCTTATTTGCAGATTATAGATACTGGAATGATCCGAGTGACGAATTCAAAGATGGGGAGGGCTCGCTTCTTCCGTTGTGGAAATTCCATTACGATAAAACGAAAAAGCACGATGTCACCGATATGTGTTTCAACAGCCGTTATTACGATCTTTTCGCCGTGTCTTTCGGGGCGAGTTAGTTTACTTGACATTTTTGTTCGTTAATACTTACTGCGATACTTCCTCCGAACTAAAGCATATTTTCGAAAGGCGAGAATATCAAGGATAAATACTACAACGAAAAATCAAACTGAGAGGAGGCTATTCGATATTTCTTGCCGCACTAAAGATATAACCTTTTTGAATTATCGAATTAAAACTCGTTAGAATTTTTTTTTCGACATTTTTTTCGCCGAAGCCTGCAAAATTCTCCAAACACAATTGACTGGCGTAACTCGAAAACTATTGAGCTGGAGATATAATATCAAGGGGGAAAATGCTGCAGTATGTCGTTGTGAATACGTTGGTATTTTTTCAGATTTTTTTACGATTTCTTTTCACGTCGTCTAGGTGCTGTTGAAAGGTTGTAGAAATTTTTTTTTTTTTTTCTAAACACATTTCAACGTTTGTAAAACGAAACACTGCAACATTTGATATTTTGTCTCTGATTCAATAGTTTTCGAGATACGCCATTCAATTTTTGGACAATTCTACGACATTCGGCCAAAAAGATTTGCAAAAATTCACAAAAAATTTGAGAGCTTCTCCTCCTGATATTTTGTCCCAAAAGCCATACTTTTCGAATTAAGCCATCCTACTCATCAGAGTTTCGAGCAAAAATAGTCGAATAAAGAAATGTCATAGGAAAACTCTTAAAAAATTTCAGGCGACCCAGCTTAAACTTGCGCAACTTTTTACATCTTTGACATTTCCTCTCAAACCCTATAGTTCTTGAGTTACTACGTTGCATTCTCCAAAAGCTGTCTCCTTTGGTCTATTTAAATTGAAAATCGGACAATTATAGCTCGTGATTCCGGCCGGGTTAAGAAAAGTTGTTTCAAGAAACAGGCGCTACCTCCTCCCATCGACTCGTCTATAACTTGTCAGATTCTCAATATTTCATCTGGATTTTTTTTTCACATTTTCTTCGATATAAATACTTTGAGACAGTGAAAAAAAAAAAAAATCCGATGAAAAATGTAATCAATTGCTGAAATTTCTTTGGCTAGGTACAACAACGATGCCTCAATCGAGTAGCTCATTTAGACATCAATAATCTAAGATTGGGAAAAAAAATTGAAAAATAATAAGAATTTGTAGAGAGAGAGTAAAAATACAACAATTGTTTTCGAAGAAAGACCAATTTGATACTAAATATCCGGTCTAATAGTAAAAATGCATCCCCACGGAGTTACATAATATTCGTGTTGTCTTTTGAGTGTCCTTCCACAGTCCTGTGAAAAGTGGTGCCGTGTGCCTGTTCAGTCTGAAAAATCCGTCGTATCCCGAATGGACATGCCCTACGGAGTCCCCGGTCATGTGTCTCGACTTCAACAAGCAGCATCCCCATCTTCTCGTGATTGGTACGATGGAGGGCAGCGTTTCCGTGTACAATATCATGTTACCGGCCTCGGCACCGCAATACAAGAGCAACAACGTTGAACAGAAGCACAGCGGTATAGTCTGGGAGGCGAGTGAAGATTAATCATTCTCGACCGCGAAAGAAACGCGAATATGAGCGATAAAAATAATCATAGACGTTTATTTGTCCCAATATCTCGCACGTTTGCGCATAGGTACGATGGGCACCGGACACCGAAGATGGCAATTTGACCTTTTACAGTGTAAGCATCGATGGAAAAATAAATCACTGGGTCCTCAATCAAAATGAGTTGGGACTGACAACCGTCATGACGCTGTTTCTCGATCGTCCGCCCATTCCCGGGCCTGACGGTACCCTAATTACCCTCAAAGGTACAGTTCCATTGATGTTTGTCACTTTTCGTTTTAAATAAACTCTCTCCGTATATTCGTTGATAAAAACAAACTATGCATCGGAACAAACTACCTTCGTTCAAACACTGTTTTTTAATGTGTGAAAGAAAGTTGTAAAATTTGAAGTTGATCGGTGCAATGATTGTTGAGGTGTGGCCGTAGGCGATTTTGGAAAAAAATAATTTTGTGAAAAAAGCGTTTTCATCCGAGTCAAAATTTAGACCCTCCTTTTTTAAACCTCCTTTCGATCCCAATTTGTCATTCAATGGAGGTTCAAGAGGTTCAAATGGAAATCTCAAAAACATGTATATCAGAACCTACTGAACCTCCAAAAGTGGCAGAAATTGGACTTTTTCACTCAAAGGAGGTTTAGTAGGTTCATCTGAACCTCCTTTAAACCCTAGTGAGCCTGATTTAATGCTTACGCAAACCTACAGATCCTCTTTTGAACCTCCTTTCGCCCTACTAACTCTCCTTTGACTCCTTTCACCGGTGGCTCGCAGAGCAATAGGCCTAAAGGAGGCTCAGGAGGTTGAATAGAAGGTTCAGTAGGGCTAAAGGAGGCTCGCCAACGGTGCAAATTTCTCCATATAGGTTCAAGGGGGGTCAAAGGAGGGCGGCGGTCTGTGCGTTACAAAGGAAATAGGTTCTCGAGCATTCAAAGGAGGGTCTAAACTTCGACTTGGGCAGTTTGCACGGATCGACGTGAAATGTTGACAAAATATTTTTCAAGTCTTACACGTGCGAAATGTAATCCGTCGAAAACGACGAAGCCCCCTGAACGTGCTTTAAAATTCAGGATGCGGTACGTGCTTGGCCTTCCATCCGAAAGACAAGGATATTTTTCTCGTTGGTACCGAGGAAGGCACCATTTACAAGTGTAACACGGCTTACAGCAGCGTCTACATGATGACTTACAACGAGGCTCACAATATGCCGGTGTATCGAATCGTTTTCAATAAATACAATTCGAGTATATTCGCAAGCTGTTCGGGCGATTGGAGAATCAAGATATGGGAGGACAACAGACTGTGAGTGGTCGTCCTAATGATAACACACCCACAGAATATGCACGTGCATATTATTGAGAAAATGTATGACTTGTTCTACTCGAACGTGAGAACTGAAGAAAAAAAAACAAAGAATCCCGAACATTTTCCAGTGAACCCCTCTTCATGTTTGATCTCGGAGTGCCGATTGGGGACGTGCAATGGGCACCCTACAGCTCGACGGTTCTGGCTTGTGTCTCGAATGACGGTAAGGTGACAGTTTTCGACCTAAACGTCAACAAATATCGACCCATTTGCAGCCAGCCAGTCGTAAGCAAAAGGCGGAGTAAACTGACGAGATTAGCTTTCAATGATGTTCTTCCATTCGTCATCGTGGGAGATGACAAGTGAGTCGTCTCTTTATTTTTTGGCACATCATCGGGATTTAACGAAAGTCGGCTTTTTCTATGCTGAAATTTGCGTCTGTAAAGAATTTATAGTAACGCGGGTGAATAAAAAAATTTGAAAATGTAAAAAAAACCACAGGGGCACGGTGAACAGCCTCAAGCTTTCACCGAATTTACGAGTTAAAGTAAAGCCGACGAAGAAACAGCTTCATCTTTCTGAGACCGAGCTCGAGTCCATGAAGCTCGAGAAATTATTGAGCTTCGTACGTGAACCAGCCGTACTGACACCACCCAAGGACCTCAAAACATAGCGCGGGACGGGCATACAGGATTAACCGAAATATTGTGAATACGGTCTCGTAAATACAATTTTTCGTAACGGTACGAAAGGGTCTTTATTGAATAAAATTTACACCACACTTATTTTCATTGGAAAGACACATTGCTATAAACTCGTTGAAATTACACTACGCCCACTATTGATGACCTTAAAGCTTTCATTGTTGGAACGCAACGAACATTCATTCTTATTAATTACTCGAATTTTTCAAATCATACGAATGGAGAAAACAGACGAAAAAAAAAACGGAAAATATATATATCGTTGCTTTATAGCGATGCAAACTTTAACGTCATCGATTTTACCGTTTCGTCGATTGACTTTCATGAAAGAAAAAAAAACTTTGATTCAACGTTTAGATCCTTATTGGGGATTAAAATGTTCACGATCATGCAATGAGGATGACGTTGTACTCTACAACGAAGGTAGACGAATAGAGTGAATGAGAGAGAGAGAGAGAGAGAGAGAGAGAGAGAGAGCCAACTTTCGACGAGCAATCCAATAACAAATTGCATTCTATAATTTTGGCACGCGAATATAATTCATATCAAATCGAAACTTATTATTACTTCGCTCGCCATAATACGATGAGGCGTTAAACGTTTTTTTCCTCATGTCACAAAGTCGCGGATTTCCATACAAAAATATAACGAAGACCAACACCTAAAATCTACGTTTAAAAATAGTGAATTCTAGCTTGTCCGATGGAGAACACTTTGTCAGGACGCCGCGGAAGAGAGGCTGCTGCTTTCAACATGCAGACTGTAGCGTTTCGTTATACACGAGGGGGGGACACGAGAAAACTTGTGCGACAACGAATCGACCCAGAAATACTTGAAACATTATAAAAAAATCATTTGGCACCGCGTTTCATTAGTTTTTACTTCCGCGATTCAACCATATATGTATGCCCCCACTCGTCACTGCACGCGATATCACGCGAATGAGTCAAAAAACTAACTGCTTAACGTTAATGAGCCCATTGGCAAAGTACACGCAGATACCAATTCCTCGGACAATCGATAATTGATAATTTACAGTGCGCTTTAGCGCAACCACCCTCTCCTATAACAAAGCACCTTTCGAATATCATATCATTTGGAAGAATTTGCGGCAAATATGTCGAAAAGAGACCCTATCTGGAAATAAAAATTGAACCACTATTCGGGCGCATTTTTACCTATACGTTGTTATAGAGCGACAATATTTTTTCGACATTTCTGTAAAGAGGACGAAAAAGAACGCCGAAATAGTGGTTGAATGTTTTTTTTTTTCCGAACGCGTTCCCTTTCTCGATATTTGCCGAATTTGATTGCACCGACACAATGAAATCGGACAATATAACGAAGAACGTCTTAACGAAAAAACGCATTTGTTTTCTCAGCTATGCTACGAGGCGGTAAAAAAAAAAAAAAAAAAAAACGGTACGAAAATTCGTTCAGTCCGGATAAATTTTTCCAGGCAACTCTGGATTCTCGATAACACCATTGTAATACTTGATTTCCAAAAAGTCCCTAATATTGTTCGGACTAGGCACTTGCCTGCCGGCAAACTCGATGCTCGACATGGGATGCAAAAATTGTTCGGGAAAATCGCGATTCTTCGAGAACCACGAGTCCCTCGTCATCGTGCCGTTTTTCGCGTAAAAGGGCAATAAATTGACGTGAAGACGATTGACTTTGGAGTATCGTACCTTGAAGAACTGGCCCTCGGTGGCCTTTTCCCAAACGTAGCCATGACGATCGATCGTAGGCTTGTTACGGGCCTTAACGAGCCACGGCGATCGGTCGAGATCGTCACGATTAACGCCAACGTCGATCCGATGATCCCACGGCAACAAGTCACCGTTTCTCATCGCACCGAGGAGCGAACCACCCTCGAGCCAAAACCGTATACCGAACTCCTCGAGTTTGTCGAAAACGTGATGGGCGACCTTTCTCAAGCCGGCCAAACAGCACGGCGGCGTGTAACGATTCTGATGAAGATAAGACGGCACGTTGTTGATTACCGAGCCGAAGCAACGTGGCGTTTCCCTCGAACAACCGTACCACTCGACGCTGCTCGTAGCGCGCGTCACTTTCTTTATTCCAAACTTTTCGAACATTGCACGCTCTCGTTTTGTGTGCAATTGCTGCATCCTCGACTGAGACTGCTGGCCACGGAACAGAGCCTTTCCCTCGTTTAATTGATGATTCTTCAGGATGCGAATCTGCTCCGGGAACGGGAAAACAATAGTTCGAGACATTTTTTTTTTCTCTTATTTATCCATCGTTTTTCTCGAACGCGGAAAAAAAAATTTCCATCAACGCAATTGGAAGTAACTGGACTGAATTAACTGGTCCGGAAAAATGGTTCTAAGGATCAATTTGAAAATTTACGGGCCTACCGGGGGGTACATTGAGCTGGTAAAACAACCTGGCAGCATTAGTATTTCCATCAATGTTCATAAAGTAGTGGTAGATTTAGCGAAAAATCACAAAAAGTCATTCTTTTGTACTTTTTTCAAATTAATGTTAAGGTTGGAAAAAAAAACAATTTCTCAAAAGTCAACGAAAGGATGTTGTAGGAAATTTATCCAAGTTTTCAAAGCTGCCCTTCAATTTCCTATGCGATCATTGGTTGCTCAGATATCGATCATCGAAGATAAAAGAATTTTTTTTCATTCAAAGTCGGCTAACCCAGCTAAAAATTGACGTAGAACGCCCAACAAGAAACCGAATTGAAGCTGAATAAACAAGCTTACTGACCATTGCGTTGATTGAACCGAAAAAAACACCCTGGCCCGTGCAACTTTGGAAAAAAAAAAAATTGAAACATTTTTTCTCCCGTTTCTGTAGGCAACAAATTCAGCTTTGTTTCGCTTTTTTGACATATTTTTATGATTTTTTTCGACCCGGTACGCACTTTTGTACGTGATTACTTTTTCGAATTTTTCCGACCATCGAGAATTGGTCGACTGGATTTATGGAAATTTTCTTGGTCGTGTTCATCCATGATAAACTTTAACGGGATAGCAGGAGCTCCATTTTCGTTTCTTTTCTTAAGTTTCGTATGATTTTTTTCCGCAAAGTTATTTCACTTTTTGCTGAAAAAGACAAATTTTGGAAAATGCAACGTAACGCAAAAACTATAGGACGTAAGAGGAAATGTCAAAGATGTAAAAATTTGCGTAAGTTTATACTGGATCGCCTGGAATTTTTTTCCAGGCGATTTACCTTTGAGATTTTTTTCAAATTATTTTCCCTCGAAACTCTGATGAGTAAGATGGCTTAACTCGAAAAGTATGGCATTTATAACAAAATATTACGAGGAGAAACGTTTTTAATTTTCGTTTTTAAATACGCTTAAATTTTATCGGATTTTTTTTAACTGAAATTTTTTTGTCCGGACCTCGTCGAATCGTCCGAACAATTGATTAGCGTATCCCAAAAAGTATTGAATTAGGAACAAAATATCAAGAGGGGAAAATATTGCAGTGTTTCGTTTTGAATGCGTCAACATTTTTTCAGATTTTTTCAACATTTTTTTACAATGTTTTTTTTTCACGTCGTCTATGCGCTTTTGGAACATTGTAATGAAAATATTTTCAATCTGAAAAATATCAACGTATTCAACACAAAATACTGCAAGTGTTTCAAGTTGGTAGTGACACAAAAGTTTTTCGAATTTACGTAATAAATATATAAAAATTCATAATTTTATCCTTTAATTGTATATTTTAAGAAAAATTAGCATCTACAGAATAAATCCACACCTCGTGTGCTTTTTTTGAGGTTCATTGAAAAAAAAAAAAATGTGTAAGCGGTTATTTGACTAAACTGGATCGTTCTAACCTCCTTAAGGCGACCTCACCTTAATTCCCGCTGCAGTTGTCTGAAGATAAAGCGAATCCGTAAATGGAAGAAGGAACGGATTGGACAATTTTCTCAGTATCTTCGATTCCATCATCGTAACGTGACGCCCGACAACCGCGTCGCATTCGGTCCCTTGAATATTTACAAAACGCAAGCTCCATTCCTTGATACGTAGTTTAAGATTGTAACAGCTCAATTGGTTTTTACCAATTGGCACTGCTACAGCACCCCATCGACTAGCGCCATTCACCGTTTCCTGCGAGTTGAAACATTTTCATTCTTTCGCAAAGGAAAAGCATCCTTCTTCCAAAGTCTTTCGCAGGGTTGTTGATAACTTGTTTGATAACTCGGTGAATTTTTTTTCATAAAATAACATTTGGTACACAACTTTGTTAACGGGATATCCCTCTCTGGATGCTCAATTGGAAGGGTCAGATCGACGAATTTGTTTTTGAATAAAAACATTAATTTCCCCCGTTTTTGGTAAAAAAAAAAATCAGCGTTACCGGAACGTAAAAATTATTTCAAGTCGTCGGCTCGAAAACTAACCCAAAACTACAACTTTTGTGTACAAACATTTGTTTCAGTTGCTTCTAGTTTCCGAGATATATACATTTGGAGAAAAAAAAACGCTAAAATGTTGAATTAAAAAATCGGAAAAAAATCACACAAAATGCCTTTTAGTAATACTTTGATATAACGAATTATGGGGCAGATTTGAGATGGTCGAAAAAAAAGTTGCTGAATTAGCGGAGAATCCCTCATACGTAGTCTCGAGATAATCGCGGTAAACCCGACGCACACTCTTCGACGAAAAAAGGTGTAACTTCGTGAATTTTTTGAATTTCACAATATGCAAAAAAAAACGATTATTCGAAGTAGACAGAGAGGGCTACCCCCTTAACGTACATGCAAACAAAAGTCCAAACGATTTTTCGATAATCTCACTTATTGCTTCAAAACGTTTTTTTTTAAATAGCCCTGATTTTCGGGTTGTCTCAGTAGCCCAACTCCTTATTAACTTAAAGAACTGCACGTTTCGTGATAATCCCACATGGCTGTGGGGTGATAACGAAAACAACGCCAGTCAACTAGTCCCGAATTTAGTCAGAATGTTTCACCTGCATCGCTTGTTTGGTCGATAGCCTCGTAGCATCTGGCAAAAACATTACGAATTTCGTCCTGACGTAGAACAGTGGATTGCGCTCGTCGAACGATTTGTTAAAGTCCGTCTGTAGATTAACGACTTTGACATTTCGCATACTGTCGTTGGCGAGGTTTAATTCGAGCGGTGGATAAGGCAAATCGTTGCATACTATAAGTATTGGTATCGTGGGAAACGAATTGAGCACGGAATCGACAGTGGCCGCGACGTCGTTCTCAAAAGTCTCGAACTGTCGTATGACAATTGTAATGAGCCTCGAGAGACGCAGATGAAGTTTCGTCGTTCCTTGGATCGTCGTTAAACTCGGTTTTTCCGTGTTATTCGTGCCGTTACGATTTATCGCGTACAACGACCATATCTTGTGCCATACGATTATATTGCCAACGAGTGCGACAACTAACAGACTTCTCACCAATAACTTAACTCGCATCGTGTTGTATCACTCTTTGGGTTTTAGCATCGCACACGGTTGTTTTCTTCGTTGTCTCGTCGTACAATATCCCTCAAGCTGTTCTTATTTATCGTTTCCTTCGCACACTTGGTATAAACAACCCCCTGGCGAATCTCGGCCTACGACGACGAGTACCTCCATCTTCTTTCATCCCCACTTAATTTTTCCGCCCGGTTCTGCGCCTGATCGAACCCTCAGAGCGGGGCTCTTCGGATTCACAACCCACACAGACATAGTGTGTAAACCGACCAGTGGATGGGCGAAAGCTCATTTATAATCACTATAATTTAGCAACAACAACAACAACAACAACAAAAACATCACAGGTCTCGTCAAAACGGATTCTTCAGTTGAATATCGAATTTTGAGGCGGCACGTAATTTTTCTAGTTTTTTATACTTGTACACCGTGCGCGGAAATGCGAAAACAATCGGTTTTATGAGTTTTGAACGTGAGATTACTTTCATTACTTGTGATAGAATCGACCTTCGATTTTACGCACCATTTTGTAATAAATTCGTAACAACAGTTCATTATAAGACATGTTTATTTATTGGTGTTGTATTTTCATATCTTTCCGCTGAATGGAAAAACGGACTCTGTTCTCATAATTCTCAAATCAGAGTTAAAAATTTAGCTCAACTGCTGAAAATTGCAAACTTAATGACTTCCGGGGGAGGGTTAAGTTTCCCTGGTCGGTCATAGGGGTAACAAGACTGAAAAGGTTAGGAACCGCTGTTCCATTTGGCCAAAAAGAAATAGTTTTTTTTAAATAAAAAAATCGCGATTTTGGCTTCCTTTGGAAGATACAGGACATTTTACGAATTATTCGTTATTAAGCGATTTAACTGGTTTACGTTAATGTAACTTTCTTCGGAATGCGCTATGTCGAGAAAATAACAAAAACAGAAACATAACTTTAAAAAACAACAAGGAAAGAAAAAATAATTAACCCAAACAAACGAACGCACGCACGTACAAACACACAGCGGAGAGGATTTTGAGTAGATACAAATGTGGGAATTACGCTCGACGATTCCTAATCTCCGCTATCACAGACAGGCACACACGAAACAACCCTTTTCAGGGCCAAACAATACTCACAGCCAATACACTGCAGGCAACCTCCGCGTGCTGTATTCCGGATAACGCTAAGGATCTGCAACCAACTTCGTTAAGTCAACGACAAAGTACGACGAAACAATGTAAAACACGCGGAAAATTCGATTTACATTGTAAATCGGTAAAATACATTTTTTCTCTTCGAAGCGCTGTAAATCCAAAACTAAGGCTTAAAACGAAAAAAGTTATTCTCGTTTTTCATATTTTTTTCGACTATATTTCGTAACCCAATGGTCAAATTGAGGCGCCAGAGATATCGTAATCTCCCCCCGCCCCCCCGAATGTTCTTATGAAATAATTTCATACTATTTGAAATGTTGACAAAATTTAATTTTCACTTTCTCCGTCGACACAAACTTTGGTACTTCTCTCACGATATTTTCTACGGAATCTAAGAATATTACAATTCTTGCGCAACACAGTGATCCCCAAAACTAACTGTTTTACTGTAAACTGTAAAACTTTACAGCGTTCATCTACCCAACGCGTCCATTTACTGGCAATTTAGTCCATTCGCTGACAATTTACTTATTTCGCTATTTATTCATGAATTCCTCGAATATTGCTTGTTGCAATTACTTCAAATATTGTTTTCTACTATGACAATACTATCTTTTGTTAGCCATAGCAATGAAAACAGTGGATCTGAATCCTATGGTGTCGTTATTCATCCACTCACTCGTCGATTTACCCTACCAGGCATGCATGAATGCTACGCGGAGACTCCCATCTCCAGGCGGACGTTTGATGCACCTGCAATTATTTTTTTCTTTCATCATACTGGTCTTACGCGTATTATTTGGCGTTTAGAATTCTTCTTCTTTTTAATTGATAATACAAGCCCGATAATTCGAAGGTGAACCGAAGAAACAGTCGCGTGTCAGTAAGGTATTTCGACTTGGAACGAAATGTACCCGAATTTCGTTGCCCGTTGAGCTTGCGCGATAAGCGTATTTCGTCTCACGCATTAAAACTGCGCCTCGTCGAAGTCTCACCAAATATCAGGGTTTTTTTTTATTACAACTCCCTCAAGCTGTATGTTAAAAAAATGTAATTTTATACAAAGTTCACAATGTTTCAATCCAAGCCCTACGCATACCTCGCCTCAACAAGCTGTACAACTCTATTCGGGGTTGCTTTCTTTTATTTTATTTTTTATCATTTCGCCGTTGTTGTGAAATATGTGGCTTCGGCACTAAGGCTGGTAGGGCGTGACAAGATTTTCGGAAAAGTCTTTGACGTATTGAACTCCCCGGACCTCTCGTTCCAAGAGCGGCAGCTTCGTCACGTGGAAGTCCTCGTACAGATCCATTATCTTGAAGAGAAGAGAATATTATTACCCCGACCGCTGTATGTAAGGTTACTTTTCGTATTCGTAGAATTTACCCGCGGAATCGCCGATTTACCTGATCTAAATATTTCTCTTGCACTTTGTGCCTGGCGAGGCAAAGTCTGCAAGGTGAGTCGTCTTCTTTCAAGAACAACAGCTGATTGACTATGATATTATGGGTATCTATGCCGCACTTCGTCAACTCCTGGACGAGCCTCTCGGTCTCGTAAAGCGACAAAAACTCCGCTATACAAACGCAAACGAACGTCGTTTGTTCCGGATCTCGGAATTGCTCGTTAACTTGTCGTATAACCGCGAGCATCTCTTCCATTTTATTCGAAAACTCATCCACGTTGAAATCGTTCGTGCCAAGCAGAGAACTCAACTGAGGAGCGCGGTCCGGCCCGAAGGAGAAGGAAAAGCCAAATAAAGTTCATGGAATGAAAATTGCACGTTCTCGCCGTGACACAAACTTCTTATTTCGTGCTCTATCGTTCCTTTTACCTGAGATATGAAAGGACTGATCTTCGATTTTAATCGCATCAACTTGCCCAGACCCTTCTCAACGACCTGCGGAAAGGACAATAGCCTGAGCGTGTGACCCGTAGGTGCAGTGTCGAAGACGACCACGGAAAAATTCATTCCCTTGACGAGTCTGCGAAACAATTCATTCGAAGCAAAATCAGATATTCGCCATTTGGTTGTCTCGTTTTTTTTTCTTCTTTTTTTTTTGTCGCAGTTGAAATATCGCACGAATTAAACGTCATCACAACGGGAAAAAATCCACCGATAAAATGTCACAAATTTATTAATCATTTTTAATGTAGTCGTGGCATCGTAAATGAAGCATAGGGCTGTGTATTGTGTACTTCGTAGAAGAATAATGGTTACGGATTTAAAGTCGATTATTAGGTTTTCATGCCAGAGAATGCTCCAAACAATATTGGACCAGCAAAATTGGTATGATTTTTTGTCAAGAGACTATACCAATCTATATTTCAAGCTACTAGACAGAGTTTTCAAATTAATATAAATTTCATAGTGCGTCTTGTCACCAACTCGTTTGAGACATTTTTTCTTTGTTTTAAAAATTATTTGCTGTTATTAATTAATTCATTGATATGTCGATGGCAGCAAAGCGAATATGCGCTTGTTCGAATTACCCCAATACATTTTGTTATACATGCCAAGAGTATGTTATTCAAAATGTTAGAAGAACGATTAGAGATACCGTGAAAAGTGCTTTTCTTCTTCTTTTTTCCGAAGAAAAATAAAGGATCAATATAAATTCACAGAAAATCTTGGCTCCTTCAGTGAAAAGCAAGGAAAACGCTTCCACTGTGCATAAAAAGCACGAACGATGAGAGAGACGCACACACATGATGGCTGATTACGTTTGGAGCTTGATGCGTGACTCTCCGGAAAAGTCTCACTCAAGAAAATCAAGAAAAAAACGTAATCAATGTAAGAATATTTAATAATGTTTAAAAAATTTTATAAAACTGGATGTTATTTAAAAAAATTGTATACTTCCGTGTTCTCACGTGGAAGATCAATATTAAATGGTAAACCAGGATCAGCATAGCGATGAGATTGAGAAGAAATAAAGTTTTGCGTCACCAAATCAATCGGCTTTTGTTGGTGCCTAAAATTTAAATCTATTACTTGTAAATTGCTCTAGCTATCTAGAAATTTGACACGCTTAGAACCGTGAGTCATTGTTCCAGCAAATATTCGGCAAAATCGATGCAATGATTTCGATATTGTGGAATCTCATGTTTCACATAATTCTCCATGGTCGCTACAACTTCCGTAAATTTATAGACACCAAACTGAATGTTTACATAAGTACGCGAGGGGATAAGGATGTTGGAATCCACCTTTATCAGAGTAAATGAAGCTGTGTACTTGTGTACATTCTGAATTTCGACATTTAAGGACTTTTCATTTTTGACGGGTAACTTCATGTTCGATGTAACTTTGGAGAACTTACAACTATTGAGACGAAACATGACGATCACGTGAAAGGTTTAATGTTCGGACAAAGTTTTCGATTTACGCGATCTTTAAAATATTTGCGTGATGAAATCTTTTATTTCAATATTCTTTCACACGATGCGCTATTGTAAAAAAATTTTACCGAATCGATTCCAGATTGTCATATTTTGGAGTTGGGTCAAGATATGGATTGAAATGTTTATTGAATTGTTATTAAATAAATATAGATTGCGAATATATGGCGTTGAGGACAATTTAGATGTAATTCTTTGTCCATGGTCCTTTGCCGTGTGATAACGACTGGCTGTGAGCCAGTCTGGGGGGTCTTGATGATAAGTGGAGGACAAAAGTTAAAAAGGGATGGGATCGTATAGCTCGAAAAAGCACAAAAATAAACTTTGGAAATAACAATAATAACAACAATAATGATGAATTTTCCGGTAGCTGTCAGAATAAGCCACTTTAAATCCGTTTCCATTGTCAGATTATGATTTTATTCAACTGAGAATTATACGTACTTCATGACTTCGGCGTAACTCATCGCCTCGTCTATTCCAGGGAACGCGCCAACAATTTCTTGCATGACGTTGCGACTCAAGCGTAATGCTTCCCTTCCTAAAACTGGCAAGTTCCTGCATTACCTTTCAAGTATTATATTCCAAAAAGGCAGACGTGGTTTTTAATCCTTTCATGGCCAACCTCTATTACCCATCTCAAGGTGTACAGGGGGTCAAATGAACCCCAAATGATTTTGGGCTTCAAGTATCCCAGGTACTATACACGTCGTTTTTGTAGCAAATTTGCGCAACTTTAAGGTTGCAGAGTTAAGATTTTCGAAAAAAATTAATTCATCCAAGAACACGCTTTATCGAAGCACAAATATTTTTTAACCTTTGCATGGCACACCTCTGCTGCCAATCTCAAGATGAGATTGAAGTTTCTATTTTTGGAATGCAATGAAAGGTATTATTTTTCGATTGCTCGAATTTTTTTTGGCACATCTTCGTTACGAAAGGCTCTCAATCATTTTTCAAGTCACTTGTTTAGAAACTGAGGATTTAAACCTGCAAAAAGTGATTGTTTCAGCAACAAAAATCAGAAAATATAAATATAAAAAAGAATTTCCTTTGCGATCCAACCTGCAAACTTGAAGGCTATATCTCAAGCTGTTCATGGAGTCAAAATGACTTCGAGCAATTTAAATTGTTACGAAAATCAATATTCTATTAAATCCTTTGTCCGAGCGCTATATAATTTTATGCAGAAACTGAATGCGTTAAATTTCATTTAACGAATGACAAGAACACAACAGTTTAGTAGCCCAAATCATTTTTGGTAATTTCGGGCTATGAAGATCACTCAAGCAGTTTTTAGGATCTTCATGAAAAATATATAGCCTAACGTTACCGGATAGGAATTTAGATGATGAAAAAACTAAAGAAAAAAAAGTTTGCGCTGCGTTCTAAAGATGCAAACTTCAAAACCATGAAAGCTGTTAAATACAAGATTCCTACAATGTGCAAAAAAAATCTGATATAGAAACAACTAAATTTTCATCAGGCAGAGCGTACAATTTTTGCGTGAAGCATCGCTGTCTCTATCCCAGGCATTGTTTACCTTTGCTCGTCATCAATGACAGATATGCCACTTACCAGTTTCGTTCTCGAAATATTCTTCTGGCAATTCCGTTACTCCGGCATTGGGATCGATTTCCATGGCAAATAGATTTTCAAAACCGCGTACCTTGGTCGGTACTTTGCTGAATTTTTGGTCCAACGCGTCGGAAATGTTGTGGGCTGGATCAGTAGATATTATCAGAACACTGTCACGAACTTTCGCCAACTGTATGGCCAACGAACAACTAAGCGGAAGGAGAAGACAAAAATTCAGTACGAGTGGGAAAAAGTGGATGCCCTATCGGTGTACCGGTAATGGGTGAAAGAAATGATTCGAAGCGTGCAATACCTGCAGGTGGTTTTCCCAACACCGCCCTTGCCACCGACGAATATCCATTTCAATGATTTTTGCGTTATCACGTTCCTGACAGAAGCCTCCAACTGTTCGGGCTCGTCATTCGGATTGGGATTCATTTTCCAAAATTGATCTACAGTATTGATATCATCAGAAGCATACGTTTCGTTTGGCGTTTTGCTACTTCGGAAGCCGCTAAAATTGTTTAGAAATGAATTCGACAGCTCAAAACGAACCCCAATTTTTTTTCAACTCGATGACGGAAGCAGTTCCCTAGAAGTCACGGAGAACAAACTCGGACGTTCTACGCAAGGGTACGACAAAGCCCGATATTTGCGCTAAGCGAAATGTCCGGATTCATTAGTGTCACACTTTGCCAATCGTGGCGCTACTTATTACCTAAGAAACTGGCTCGCCCGGACGCTGCGGCCTCATGGCCTCTGCACACTGCGCGCGATGAGCGACGAGCGATGAGCGATATCCAATGGGAGCTACACTTTCCTAGGGGGTTTCTGGAATACCTGAGCTCCCATTGGATATCGCAAATCGCGCGCAGTGCCAGAGGCCAATACGCTCAAAAGCTTGGTTTGGATACACCAGTCGATCTTTCTTGCCCCACTAAAGGTTACATAGCTTCGACAGAAAAAAAAGATAACCAAATTAACCGAACGGCGTTTTGAAGAGAGCAAGTTTATCTTTGTTTTGATTTTAAAAAATATTTTTCATGATTTTCTTTTCGACGCGGTACGCACCTTTGTACGTGATAGTTTTTCGGCTTTTTTCGACCATCGAGAATTGGGAGCATGACATGGAAAAAAAATGTTGTCATGGTTATCCATGATAAACTTGAACGGGGAGCTGAAGCTCCATTTTATTTCTTTTTTTTAAGTTTCATACGATTTTTTTACGCATAGTTATTTCATTTTTTGCTAAAAAAGACAAATTTTGGACAATGCAACGTAACTCAAGAACTATAGGGCTTAAGAGGAAATGTCAAAGATTCAAAAAGTTGCGCAAGTTTATACTGGATTGCCGGGAATTTTTTCAAAATTTTCCCCCGATAATTTTTTCGTACTATTTTTGCTCGAAACTTTGATGGGTATGATGGCTTAACTCGAAAAGTATCGCGTTCATAACAAAATATCAGGAGAAAAAGCTTTACTTTTTGTTACAATATTTCAAAAGCACCTAGACGACTTGAAAAAAAAACATTTCGAAAAAAATCTGAACGTATTCAAAACGAAACACTGCAACATTTTCCCCGCTTGATATTTTCTCTCTAACTCAATAGTTTTTAAGATACGCCAATAAATTGTTCGAACGATTCAACGAGGTTCGACTAACAGAATTTCAAAAAAAAATTCAGAAATAATGGAAGCGAATTTAAAATGCAAAAATGAAAAAGTTTTTCCTCCTGATATGTCGTTATAAGCGCCACACTTTTCGACTTAAACGCATAGCATTTTAATAGGCCTTGAAACGACAGTAGTGCAGAAAGTTTCACTTAGCGTCTAATTTTTGCTTCAGTTTTCGGCCGCATGGTGCGTATAGAAAAGGGGGTGTCGTGGGCGAAGAAGACAGCAATATCATATGTCTCTGTCCAGCATACAGCCCATGCACTTCAGCCTACAATGTCTCGGTATACGAGTTTTTGTTTCTGTTTTGTAAGAAATATCCATTACACGAAAAGTAAACGAAAAAAAGTATGTATTTGTAAAATTGTATTTGTATTGTATTTGTTAAATGAAAAAAATTACAACATACATGCTTAAAAATATAACACGAAAAGTAAACGAAAAAAAGTATGTATTTGTAAAATTGTATTTATATTGTATTTGTTAAATGAAAAAAATTACAACATACATGCTTAAAAATATTTTTCAGGTTCACATAGAACGTATGGATCTAAGAAAATTAAAACTTCTCGGCTCTGATGTTTCAGATCAACGGACCAGACGCTAGGATGTCCGCCTTGGCCATCCATTTTGCCATTATTTAATATTTAAAAAAAAAAGTCGTAAAACCGAACATCGTAATGTGTACGTACATTGTTTTTAATAGGTGGAATAAATAGTTTCGACACAAGCATTTTTGAGAATTCGCTTATTTTCGGCTGCCTAAAACCCTCCCCTCTTAATGGCCTGTAGGCCTATTCTGTATTCTGGGTAGCGATAGTTTTCGCTGTCGCTAGCGAGCTACAGCCAATCGCATGCACGATTACAGAAGAAAGGGAGCCTCTTAGTGGCTATCGCTTGCTAACGATAACGAATGTTGTAACCAATAGCGTAGCTTCCTCGTCCATTCCGCTGTATCGCCGAGAGGAACGCCGTACTCGCAGATGGAGCTGGCAACGCCGTCCATTTTGTTCAAGGGGAAGTTTCTCACTTTTGACGAGTCGTGCATTGATATGCGTCGCGTTTTGATACAGTTAGTTTCCGACTTTACGCTCGTGCAGTAAAAATATATCAGTGTCGATCGGGGTTATTGTCGTTCTTTCATCGTATAAAACATTTTACACCATAATCGCACGGCGCTCTAGAGACGTAAGTTTACCCACAAACGAAATAATACTACTCGTCCTGTATTTCCATAACAATCGTACCGACATTTTGCTTCTCGGCTCGTTGAAGCCGGTGCGTTATCCGTTTCATTTCCGTTTGCTGAAACATTTGGATCTCGTTCATTCTTCGATGTCGAAAAGTTACCAGGCCACCGACAAAAAAATCAATAATTCCGCGCTGCATTCGCCACCCTTGCATCGCGTGTACACCTTGTCTCGTCCATCTATAATCCTTTCGCCGCCGCGTATATGTCGCGCGTTGCCCGTAAAATTTATCGGAAAAAAAATCGATCGATTACCTCGTAAAACTGATAGCTGCGAGAGTTCACGTCGAAAATAGCTCTCCAGTCGAATTTCTCTTGATCTTTCGTCTGAGCCTCGAGAATGTGGCGTTACTGACGCCTCGTAAGCTACTTTTTTTTCTCCTAAGCTACTCTCTTTTCGACGTACTCAATTGTTTGACAAAGCGAAACTATATTTGCCAACTTTTATCCACTTGTCTCTATCGATACTACCCGATATTGGGCGTATCATTTGCAAAGTCACGTTTTGCTCAATGTGAATTTTACATTCGGCCCGATACATACATTTCTAGATTAGGGTATAAAAAAATATTTACGTAAGTCATATATATATATATATATATATTTTTTTTTTTATACACACACGTGAGCATGCGGCTATTATATACTTGTCGATGCACTTTTTTCCTAATAAGAAAAGTTTAAAAAATATATATATATATATATATATTTTTTAATGAAATATATGCCCAAAGGGGTTTTACCGAGTGCCATTCCCTACACACACTTGATCAAACGGCCTGACTAAAGATTGCTTGATTCCCTTGACTATACATTACAAGGATTCAATCAAATTAATTTTTGCGTCAAATGAGATTGCGATAAGAGACAACAAAATATTTACTTAGAGCGCTATGGCGGAACTTCACACACTCAACTTTGAGAATAAGGATCGAAAGAACTATACTGTATTACCGCTATCTTCTTCGCGGCCAGGGAAATATAAGCACATCAGTTAGCAATTTGAGAACTGAAAGAATAATATTTACCCATATGTATGTACTAGAAATTTCATCCATTTGTATGGAATGGTGGATTGTAACGAGAATTTTTTGTAAACGTGAAATAGCGTCCTTATGGACAGCGGCGCTTAAAAAAAGTCCTCAAAATGCGCTAGCTAACGTCGAGTTGGCTAGCCCAGGAGAGAGGACTAGGAAAGAGCAAAAAAAAAAGAAAAACGAATCAAGAACTAAACATAAAGAATGCAAAACTGGAACCAATGGCAAGTACCGGCGGGTCCTCCCGTTACGGCTCCAATGCCGCAGCCACCAATTGGTTACGCTGCTCCAGGAGCCGATCCCTTGGCCACCATGCAGTCTTATATGCAGTACTATAATCAGCCAGTAAGTATCGTAACGTCGATATATATTATTCATCGTTGAGCGTGAGAAACGCGTCGTTTCCAGATCTCTACCCGTCCGCAGACTGAGGTTGAAGGCTTTCCTTGTACTTTATCAAAGAAGAATGACCAACCTTTGTATCAAGCACGAGGCTTTTTTGTGTTCATAGAATATTTTTGCCACAATAATTCAAGGTATACAATTGTTCAAGGGAGTTTGACAAAATTGCAAGAAATTTCGAGTCGCATGAATTTTCAAGAGCATTCGTAATGTTAATTATTCTTTAGTACTACACGACACGCAGTTCTAAACGTCTATTGTTTTCGGCAACAGCAAATTCTTTACTTTTGCCGCAATTATTAATAATGTCAGGCTCTGTGTTTTTTCCAAAAGTTTGACTATCTCGCAACTCTTACAACGCGTGATTCGCCACACATGTAAATAAGTTACGCACTCTGTTGGAATATTGCGAAATTATGAGTTCGACTTGTGTTCTCCTTATTACGGCGGTGCAGTCGATTGGCTACTTTTTTCGTCTCTGTTTGGCGTTATGCTTGATTTTGTTGCGTCGCCAAATACTGTAAGTTTTATGTTGAAAGATGCATTTTTTTATAGACGAAACGTTACAAGAGCGTAACATTGTCGATATCTCGTCTAGAAGCTTATCGACTTTGATTAATGTATGACTGGAGAGTCGCGAGCAAATGTTGATTGTATGGAAAAACTGAAAAACAATAGTCGCACCGAATGATTGATCGAACGACGTTCATTCAGGCACCAAGCGGATACACATCGGAACAATGGGCAGCGGCTCAACAACAAAATTGGGCTCAATGGCAGACTTGGCAGCAACAGTACCAACAATGGCAAGCCCAGTATGGGGAAAAGGTAGCTGGCAGAGTCGAAAACCAAAATCTTTCCACCTCATCGGCTTGATCGAAAATGCCGGAAAACTAGAACTGGAAAGTTTCCTATTTCGGTTTCAGTATCAAGAAACAATGAAGCAGATGTCGACGCCGGTTTTGGCCAATTTAGGCCAGCTACCGGGAACATCGGTCGTACAGCCGCCCCCGCTTCCTAAAGAGGACACCTCTGTGAAGCCCCCTTTACCGCCCGAGAGCAACACATTTGGTTTTCCCGGTATACCACCGCCGCATCAAAACAATCTCCCTCTTTTTCCGTCGACTAAATCCACGAATCCGCCACTGCCCCTCGGTCAACCACCCTTGCCTATTGACAATTTGCGTAACTCGGCGATGAATAACAGTCCCAGTGGCAAGCGCGTGGCAAATACGAACGTAGAGTCAGTTAGTGCTAAGAAGAGTAAGGTCGACGACGAAGAGCTCACGGAAGCAGAGAAAACATTCGACGCTCAGTTCAAACAATGGGAAGAACAATTTAATAAGTGGAAGCAGCAAAATGCTAATCATCCGGACAAGGTAAGTGGTCAAACGGTTCATGTAAACGATGTATTCTTATTTATATCAATGCAAGACTGACACGATATTCGAGGAAGTTTGGCGGAGAGAATGGGATGAAGAAACAAAGCTTATGAACCCAGGAATTTTCCTACTTTCATTTATAGACCCAGTACAAACAGTACGAAGCAAAGTGGACATCATGGAGGGAGAAGTTGATCGAACGGCGCGAGCAAATGCGCCGTAAGCGCGAGCAACAAAAGCAAGCAGCGGCTAAAGCAGAAGCCTCCAAGGAAAAGTCATTGGTCGGTGACGACAAAATATTGAACATATTATCGAGTACGGAGAATCAAGGTTTGATAAACAATCTGTTGGGAATTGGAAAGACCCTTGGTCTGACGGGAAAGAATGAAGTTTCCCAGGGACAACAGTCACAGGCTCCGACAATGCAACCACCAACTGCTGCCGTGGCGGCTGCTACGACGATGAGAACGCCGACAATGCCACCGAATATGAATCAACCTGGATGGGCTAATCAGCAATGGGCTCCTCAATGCAACGCGGGTCAGAATATGATGAATTACGCGCCTGGTTATCAGCAGCCATCGGCTGTCCAAAATGCTCTGCCGCTCACGATGTCAATGCCAAATTTCAATCAACCACCGGGAAACTTCCCTCAGCTAGCGGGAAATTTCAATCAATCGACAGGAAATTTCAACCAAGCGCCCGGAAATTTCAATCAATCGTCAGGAAATTTCAACCAGCCGCCGGGAAATTTCAATCAATCGTCAGGAAATTTCAACCAGCCGCCGGGAAATTTCAATCAATCGTCAGGAAATTTCAACCAGCTGCCGGGAAATTTCAATCAATCGTCAGGAAATTGCAACCAGCCGCCGGGAAATTCCAATCAATCGTCAGGAAATTTCAACCAGCCGCCGGGAAATTTCAATCAATCGTCAGGAAATTTCAACCAGCCGCCGGGAAATTTCAATCAGCCACCGGGAAATTTTAATCAGTCCCCGAGAAATTTCATTCAGCCACCTCCTGGGATGATGGGCGCGACTCAGAACTTTTCAAGTGGCCCACCCAACATGTCCGGCAGTGGACCAAATTTTTCGAAGCCCCCACCGGGTTTCGGGCCTCCAAATCCACAACAGACGAACACTGCACCCGACCAAAGATCCGGATCGGGCAATTCGGAGGCTCCAAACACGCGATCGTCCAGACCCGATGCCGAACAGAAAACTTCAATGGCTGACACTTCATGCAGAGGCTCTATGGGCACGGGAAACGACCGTTTCAACTTTGAGGCAAATCGATTTAGCGGTCCACCTCCCAACAATTTTGGTGGTACGAATTCCAGTAACCAATTCGGTACTAGCGACCACCGCGGATCGGATGGATCCAACAAAGATTACGGCCTTGGCCCTCAAATGGGATCGGGCAATGACAACAACAGACGAGATAATAGCGGACGAGACCGTAGTCCCGCTGGACGTTCGATCAACGAGTTTCGTTCAGGCGATCGTTTTGGTTCAGCATTCGATAGAGATCAGAGCGATAATCGATTCAATCGTGATAGCGCTAAGCACGAATTCCTCGGAGAAAACCGCAGTGGAATGGAACGCGATAGTTTTAATCCTGATCGCTTTGGGTCGAACAACGACCGTTTTAACACACGGAATGATTCTTTCAATGTAAACAATGATCGTAATGCACCGAACAACGATCGTTTCAGTTCAAGCAATGATCCTGTCGGTTCGAACAACGATCGTTTCAGTGACAATGATCGCTTCGATTCTAATAACGATCGTTTTAGTTCTAACACCGATCGTTTCGGTCCCAACAACGATCGTTTACGTTCGAACAACGATCGTTTCAGTTCGAACAACGATCGTTTCAGTTCGAACAACGATCGTTTCAGCTCCAACATTGACCGTTTTACTTCCGGTAATAACCAAACCGATTTTGACAATGATCGATTCCGCTCCCGTAACGATCAATTCGGCTCGGCTTCCGGAGACCGATTTGGATCTTCTGTCGATAGACCTGGTATGAGTAGCTCGGGTCAATCAAACGACAAATTCAGCCGTCCACCTCCAGACCATTTTGACTCGCGTGACAACAGTCGAGACTCTGGGGGCTCAAACTTCCGTACTTCGGGCAAGAACAATCAGTTCAATCCTCCATCGGACATTCCACCCGAAGTTCAGAAGCTCATGGAAAAGCGTAGAGCCATGGCGGACGTATTCAAGCCGTCGAATTTTATGAGCTTCCTTGACACGAAAAAAAGCAGTGACACCGGTACATCGCTCAGCGAAAGTTTTAGAAAATTGACAGGTGACTCGCCATTCTTGTCGCGAAGCTCTGTGGGCTTCGGTAAGGACACTAACTCGGGATCCAGAGGCTTGATGCCGTCAGGATTCGGCAGCGGTGTCTTTGAGTGTTCCCGTGACATTCGTTCGGACAATAGTTGCAAGCCCCGAGGTTCCGGAGACTTCAGACCGCAGGGAGCAGAAGGAGATTTCGCTCCTCGCGCAGCGGGAGGAGACTTTAGATCTCGCAGCAATGAATTCAGTCTTCGTGACTCGGGAGATTTTGGTCCACGCAATCGTGACTTTGGTCCACGTGACTCGAGAAATGTCGGCCCGCCGGGCAATGAATTTGGTCGACAACAACAATCCGACGGATCTGGCAGTGGCGCTAGAGCTTTTGGAAATTTCGAGCAGCGAACGGACGAGTTTGAACAAAGAAGCGACAAGGAAGCCCCAGGCCCGATGGAAAACGAACAGGACAAGCAGAAATGCGAAAAGTTTGGATCTACCGATAAGGAAGCGCCGACATCGGAGACGCCTGAAAGAACCCTTAGATCTCCTATGCGGGTATGTCCTCCGACGAATTCAGCGGACGAAGGTAAAGGCGTTCAACAGAATGTCAATCAACGTCAGCCCCAGTCGCTTTCGATCAAATCTAACGACGATGCGACTTTGCAAAACGTGCCACCGCTACAAGCGCCACCATGGATGCAATCGGACTTCGCTAACGACGACATAGTCGCAATATCCGCGAACGATCCAGTCGGTGAAGTAAATCCTGCATCAAAGGACACGTCCGAGGAAGACAATCAGCCTTCGCTCAATTCCGATACGTTGAAAACCATGGCCGAACAAACGGAAGATCGTCCACTGGACACTCAGAACAAACCCGATGTACTTCCTTTCATGGGTGAAAACGATCCAAAACCCGAAGACCTGAATATGGAACCACCGCCGGAACTTCCCAATTTGGGACCGGTTGCCACAAATTCCGAGGTGGGAGGGGAGTCGAGAGAAGCCAATGTGAAGGAACCTTTCAATCGTACGTCCGGTGATGGCAATCGTCAAATTAATTTCGACGCTTCGTTCGGTCCATCTGGAACCCAGGTTAAATCGAGAGATCCAACGACGTTAGGATCGATGGGTCCAGATGATACTCGCCCACCACCTTTCGGCCCTAGAGACACGGATGGCGGTCCAACTGAAAAAATGAGACCTCCCTCGGGTCTGTTCAGCTCGCAGAGTTCCAACGACGGTTCATCTTTCGGACCTAGTGGTCTCCAATCCGATATCTTCAAATCACGAGGTCCATTTGGAACTACAGGTCCTGGTGATTTCGCTTCACGTGGAGGCACCGATTTCGGACCCCGTGGTCCCTCTGTTTTCGGTCCACGCGGTCCTGGCGACTTTGGTCCACGCGGTCCTACTGACTTTGGGCCGAGAGGGCCTGGTGACTTTGGATCGAGAGGTCCTGGTGACTTTGGTCCGCGAGGTCTCGGTGACTTTGGTCCACGAGGCCCTGGTAATTTTGGTCCGAGAGGTCCTGGTAATTTTGGTCCAAGAGATCCTGGTGACTTTGGTCCAAGAGGTCCTGGTGACTTTGGCCCACGCGGTCCTAGTGAGTTTGGTCAAAAAGGTCCCAGTGACTTTGGTCCGCGAGGTCCTGGTAATTTTTGTCCACGTGGACCAGGGGACTTTGGTCCGCGTGGTTTTTCTGACTTTGGACCTCGCGGGCCTTCCAACTTTGGACCTCGCGGCCCTTTGAATTTCGGACCTGGCGGTCCTTCCAATTTTCGACCGAGCGGTCCTTCCGATTTCGGACCTTGCGGTACGTCCGATTTTGGACCTCGCGCTCCTTTCGAATTCGGTTCTCGCGAACCCTCCGATTTCGGAACTCGCGGTTCGTCCGATCTCGGGCCTCGTGGGCCTTCCGATTGTGAATCCCGCGGCCCGTTTGACGTTGCACCTAGAAATCCTAACGAAAAAGGGTTCGGTCAGCGCGATATGAGCCCCTTCGGGCCTCGCCGATCACAAGACAGGGCGCTTGGATCTGACGGATCAAACGACCCAGCATTGGCCGCGAAGCCGGCATCCGACTCGAATACGTTCGCTCCGCGAGAAAACGCCGATACACCTGGAATGAGCATTCCTTCTCTGATGGCATTCAAATTCGACCGCCCGATGCATTCTACAGATGAAATAGCCGCTGAAAAGAGCAAGGACGAAGAAGGCAATCGCTGGGGTGATCTTCCACCCGCATTCAGGAAAAATGATCAGGACGGAAGAGCGTTTGCCGGTGACGAACCACGAGAACATTGCCAACCGATGGACGACGATGCCGGATCGAATGTTGGTCGTGGACCCGATTGGAGAGAATCATTCGATCGCAACCAATTTGGCGATTCGGATCAACGCTCTGGACCGCCCAATTGTCCTGACACATCCCCGACAAGATCGGGCAGTAGTCAAATGCCAATCGATCGGGACGGAGGATCGGCTGCATCAGTCAGCCACGGAAAAGATCCATGTATGCCCGACGCGAAGATGCACGGCACTGATGAGAACATCAATTCAATCGGTCCACCGACGACGCGCCCTTGTTTAGCGGAGTCTTCCGAGAGCGTGAACAATGATCGTCCGGATGGATCGAACTTTATGACGAGACGTTCGAACGAAGGCAGAGGTAACGAGGATTCTAAAGAGTTTTTCGTAGAGAAACAATACAATTATAATCACAGCGCTGCCAAACCTGATGACATATCGAAGGAACATCTGCCAGGCAATGTCATAGATTACGCTCATAAGTCTCGGGTTGCCGTACACGATTACGTAACTCCGGCACAGTCGTACGATTATGACCACGGTAAAGTGAAACCCACCGTACCCGATCACGAGGTCTATTCGAAACGAGACTTTAGAAATTGGATTGAAAACGAACAAAATTTGAGGGAGTATACCGATCGCATGAGGATCTACGAGTCGGACATAAGGGCATTGAGAGCCGGCTCTGGGAAGCCCCAACCAGATGTTTCTCTACAATTTAAAGAACGCGATGGGATTCAAGATGACGGACGATCTTTCGCTCGTGATCGTCGTCCATCCGTTAACTATAACTACAGGAACAGAGTCGAGAGGGACAATGATGATTACAGAGAGAGAGTGAGAAGGAGAGACAGCAGAGAGCGCGGACGTAGCGAGAGGGATCGTGAATGGGAACGAGCTCCGAACAAACAGCGAGAAGATCGCTCTCAGCACCGAAGAAGCAGGAGCAAAGGTAATCCTTTGTCAGTTTGCCAGCATATCCGAAGCTTCCCTCAAAACGTTTTCATTTTCGAGCCTTTTTATACACGTATCGTAGAATTCGTAGCCCTTGCATCGATCACTTTTTTTCCTTAGTGTACAATTATCTTCAACGCGCAACGGTGGAACACGGTTGCGTTTTTTTCTCCACCGAAAATTACATATGCCATTAACTATTTTCCTGTAAACAGACCGGACACGTGAGAGACCGGAGAAAATAAGAAAGGAGACGAACAAAGAAAATAACAAAGACGATGAAAGGTAACGATTATACTTGCATCACTCTTGATTCATTTGTGTTGATCTGAGGCTTGACGAAACGAATGAAAATTTCCGCAAACTGTAGAGTCAGAGTAAAAAAAAGCACAAGATAGAGGTTTTTTTCTCTCCTTGCTGTATCGTTCAGCGATTGCATTTGTTGGTTTCATCGAGTGCACTTTTCTTTCAAATGAAGTAGAGATCGAATTTTACAATTGTGAAAGTTTCTTCGACAAATGTATGGTTTTTTTTCGAATGTTTGAAACTGTCGATGTTGCTAGATCTAAAGGAAGTGTTGCCGATTCGGAGAGCTCGGCGAAGAAACCAGATGAGTCCACATCTCCAGACAACAGGTACGACACTTTCACATATGACCAATTACGAAAGTAAAACCGTTTGTCCGTGAAAGACCGGTCGAGAACTTGCGCGCGAAGCATTTCTACACAAACCTCTTTTTCTTTTCGTTTCTCTATGCGTATATTTCTCACTGTTCTCCTTGGCATGCCAATTTTATTACGAATCGGGCGATCCACCCGAGCAATGCGAGCTCGACTATTCGTCCTAATTGAAAGTATGTTTTTGGTTCGACGGTCTCCTCGATTTTTTACGCCCACCTCTGAAAGCTCAGTAATGTTACGCCACGAAAATGATTTCACTTCTTTTTACTTGTGCTTTCGATTATAATGACATTGGAGATAGGTGGGCCACTAAATTCGACATGCCGTTGCTGCGCAAAGCGCGCGACTGCACGTAATGACTCGTGCCACTGATATTCACCGTCATTGTTATCGAAAGTAAGCAACGCGAATTTTCATTTGAAATATAAAATTCTCAGCGACTTGGATCGCTGTGGTCATTGAACCTGTGTCATACTTGTGAAAATTCACATTCATACTCGTGCTAATTCTAGGATCTACCGATTTATGCTTCCACCTTGTTCTACAATTGACCTTGATTGTTATACGAGTATTGCGATTTTCGCATTTTCCCCAATCTTGATCCGATCATTTTATCGTCATAGGCGATATCAAACTGGATGATTATTTTCTCGGAGAGAGTCGAGAATTTCACCGCTGAGTGTTTTAAGGAGCCCTGATTATTTGTCCTAAACCAACCTTTCCTAGATATGGCCAATAAACGTTAATCCTTCCAAGTTTCCGCAGGATCCACTGCATGCTTGACAAGGAGAAAAGAAAGTTAAAACTTGGTAATTGAGCACATTTTCGGTACGGAAAATTATGAATTGCGTTTGAATTTTAACGTCAATTACCGCAGATGATGTGTCTGCAAGAGATACCAAGGACGGCCGAGTCCTTTCACCGATGAATTTTAGAGGATGCTGAGCTTTTTGCTCGTCTTTGGCACGTCTAATAGAAGTTCCACAGCGTACTTGGAGTTCAACTACATCGCTTTCGAGAATTTCTTTTTAATCTACACAATTGAAGACTGTTTTTTTTATGGAGAATCGTGAATTCAGCTGACATTGTATTGCCAATGAGCGTAGTGGAATACGCCCGCAACATATATTAGCTGTGACCAAATTCGCGCTTTGCCATTAAAAACTGCTAAATTGTTTAGATTTTGATGTTTTTCCCGAAAAACGTTGTATTCGAGCTTAAATTGAAAGCATCTACGTCTGGAGGGGAAAAAATCAGTACCCTTTAACGTCAATCGGTGAAACGCTCAATCCTCCTCAACTGCGGCTTCTCGATTTTTCGTAAGAATTTGGGCTACACCGCTTATGCTTTAATACTTTTTGTCTTTTCAATCGGAAATGCAGTGGAGTTCCTAGAGAGAAGTTGAGCTGTTATTGGACATTATTACGTTTGAACGAAAATCAGCATCTTTCGACATTCGCAGATGAAACGCTCGACCCTATTCAACATTGCGTGCATATGGAGAATAACGGGGAGAGGTCGCGTCGCGTTTGCCTCGGCTTTGATAATTCTTTTGTGCTATAATGAAAAATGACTCGTCGATGGACGACTCATCGAAACATCACATAAACTCCACAGGAAATATGACGAAAACAAACAGGCTTATTATCCCTCACGACTCTTGCAATCATGTCGTGCAGACATACAAAATGTACTCTTAGTATTTATTTTTCAAACGTTTTTCGGCGTATACAATAATCCCGATGAAAAGAAATACAACGAAGTTCATCCCGATTTAAAAGTCTCGTGGATTCTGTTTTAGTAACCCATACATCAATGGGATACTTTTTTTATTCCTTCTTTCCACGGATTTATGGGAACCGTATGCGCATCTGCATGACCTTTTGAATCGGGTTTGTAGAGGTTAGCACGGTATTGATCAGAGATGAGCACGTCTCGTTGCAATGAAACCATTTATTAGTTGTTTAGGGTTTAAAAAAAATATAATTAATTCATTATCGATTATTCTACTTGCCATTCTTACCGGCATCTTTTTACTCCCCCCTAATGAGGCGAATCAATATTTGTATTCTGCATTTCGAGAAAAAGTAACTCGACAAACGATTGGAATGCATGGAAGAAAGCTTTTGGCTTAACGTAAAGAGCTTACACATGCAATGTAAACAAGGGGTGTGTCATACTCATATTACAATAGATAAGAAAATAGTTATAGACAAAGGATGTAGTATTTCACATCAACGAGGCGCGCCCATCTGTAGTACGAATCGAATACCTGTGATGAAATGTAGGACAAAGCGAGTGTGGAGGAGTAAGAGGAAATCACTTTGTTGCAGTAAACAAGATAGCAACCATGGCGGCGAGTCTGAGGCACCGCCGCAAATTATGGACGTCGCGAAAACGGCTGAGGCACTCAACATCATGGAACCCTCGACCACCATGGAACTGCCGAAGACTCCGGCTTTCACGATGGTCGATGATTTGCTGTGTCCACCGGGAAGGCAGAATCGGGCACCGAAAATCGTCGTGATTTTGCGAGGTCCGCCGGGAAGCGGCAAATCATTCGTTGCCAAGCTCATCAAGGTATGCGAATCGTCAAAATCTCACATATCTCAACTGAAATTTAAGAAGTAACTAACATCATCCGGGACACGGCAGCATCTCAACGTCAAAGATTAATTTGAAGTGGATTCGGGAGTTTTCGAATTCTTCAAATAGGCTTGCGTTTAATTTCTCTCATCTATGCAGCGAATAAATATAGCACCGTTTTCTTTTTCAGGTATATGTTATAACACATTCAAATAGAAAAATGTCCTGGGATTTATTCGCAGATCGATGATAGTGGTGCTCCAACGTAATGAGGCCAACCATGTCTAATCCGGTTTTTCCGCGATTCCAGTCGAATGAATTTATTTTTGCAAATTCCCAGGGATGTTTCATCTTGGGCTTTTCTCTGTTGATTATTATACTTGAGACAACGTTAAACATATGGCGTTCGGATAACGAAGGAATTTGCAGAATTAGAGTTATTTCTTATTATACAATATTGAAAGCATTTTTTTCTATCAGATTTCAGGTATAATTAATGCGTCATAATGTTTTAAAATTCCTGTATGAACATCAAGTCGATATCTTCGGCGGTTTATGAGATACCGTGGTAAAACCGGATTCGACGTGGCTTGTTACATCGGAGCGCCGATATTATTGACCTGGGTACAAATCTCGAGAAATTTGGTTATTTCAAAATGTTATAACGAGTATCCGTGAAAAAATAAAAGCTTTACATTCGTGGCCTAGACACAAAAAATGAGAAAGTATTTAAATAAATATTTAACTCCCTACTTTTAACCCTGATCAAGGAAACCGATACTTCTTGAGAGGCGCACCAATTGCATGATGAACATTGAGTAAACCGATTTTCGGCTTGCGCTTTGTAGAGCCCTGCACAACCCTTTTAAGATGATATAAAAGATGCCCAGTTCCGCCCTGAGGACCATCTACCGCATTTTTGACATCCTTCCGCGATATTGCAGCCAGCCGGATGTTTCTGCTAAATGCCGCCATAAGCGGGCCCGGTTGCAATTAAACCAAAAAGTAAATAAAACCAGGAGGGAATGTATGAGTGGTGGGGGCTTGGCGAAACCGTGACGGAAGCCCGTCATGCCAGTCATCTTGAAGCGGCACTCCTTATGACTGGACTTCCGTATAATTCGCTTGGCATTATCACATGCTCAATCCTGTTTTTCTCCGTACTCTTTGTAATGAACGATGGTGCAGTTTTGCTCTCATTCCCTTGCAGCAGCTCTCTTCAGGTATCTTCTATCTGTTTCGGCAATTTTCGCGAGATTATCTACAATCGCAGATCTCAGCGACGTTTCACGTGCGATTAACGAATTACAACGTGATTGCTCGTATTTGTGCCCTGCGGGTGATAAAACTGTAGTTGGATCGATAATTATTTGTGATTTCGTGAATTTTCATTCTTCCTAGCGGATGCTAACGGATGATGCAATCGGCAATTTTTAGACGATTTCCATAATCTATTGAGGCGTTGTCGTGACTCGTCGAAAAATGGAGTCATGTGGTTCACTGCAGAATGAGACTTTTTGGATTTTCTTTCGAGAATACTAAAAAAAAAGCAATCGAAATTAGGTTTGGGTGGTTTACTCTACATGTCCTGACGTATACAAAAAACCACCTAAGTCGTAGCTAAACTAAGAGGATTTTCCTTTAGCCGCTCTGCGGGAGGGCGTAGAACTTTTGTGGATCAGCACAACGGGAAAAAATGTAGTTCGTTACATTAGTTTTGCTAGAGAAGTACACACGATTCAATGAACCTCGTTTAAACATTAATTTTTACGAATTGCAGAGCTGAGCACCTCTTCCTCGAGCGGTTTCACGAATCATATAATCCGCTGTACACGTTCTGTCGAAAGGCAGACATAAGCGCATGATACAGTACCTCTTTTTTTAATTACAAATTCGTTACGCGGTCAATTTTGACAACGCAGCGCTAACGTGCTGGTAGTTAATGCTGTTTACGATACTGTTATCGCTATTCAAAACGTGTACCACATGAGCAGATTATCACGAAATTTGGCTCGTCGATTTCCTAACTATACACAGTCATTTCGCTCGTACCTTTTTACGGGGCACGTTCGCGCCATATATGCATATGCACTGCCGGCCAAAAGTTTGGGTACACTACACGGTTTGAAATTTTTGACCGCATAAAAGTTAGATAGCGCGCTCAAAAATGAAGGTATTTGAATTTCCCAAGTGGCGTTCTAAAAAGGACAAAACCTTTATTTTACTCTTTTAGACTCTCCATGATTTTTTTTCGCCCTCGGAAATAAACTGCAAAGTTTTTGAAAAAATCTTTTCCTCGGTTTTTTCCATGGTAAACTTAAAAAGGATATCAAAACCGACATTTTTGTTGTTTTAGAAACTCGGACGATTTTTTTTCGCCCCAGTATTGCATTTTTCGCTAAAAAAAAGACACGTTTTACAAAAAAGGCGTCATTGAAGAACTATAGGGTTTCAGCGGAAATGTCAAGAGGGTAAAAAAGTTGCACGGGTTCATACTGAAAGGGCTAGAATTTTTTCAGAATCTTTTTTGGACTTTTTTGCCACCGTTTTTATTGAAATTTTGATGAGTGGGGAGGCTCCACTTGGGAATTTTGTGGTTTAGGACAATATATTAAGAAAGGAAGTTTGTTTGAATTTTTATTTTTAATTAACTACAATTTTTTTAGATAAAAAATCGCTTGATCTCGGTGTATCTTTTTCGATGAAAAACTCGTATAGAGGAGTTAAGAGACTTGATTAACTATTTTTCTTTGCGTTAAAAAGCAAGTCCAAACGTTTACAGTTGTGTGGTGCTGGATTTGTGAAAAAGGCACAAAAAAGCACCGCGTTATTTGGGAAAAAACATGAAGGTAGAGAAAGTTTAAAAAAATACATCTGGAAAATTGTCAGCGGATCTAAAATGAAAAATTACAATTTTTTTTCTTTTTAATATTTTGTTTCAAATCCGATAGTCCTCGAGGCACAACACACAGCCGACGACGATTCTCCGAGTTCCGCCGAAAAGAAGTAGAAAAATCTAAAAAAATTGTAGTTTATTAAAAATGAAAATGAAAACACATTTCTTTTCTTAAAATATTGTCCTAGGCCCTATAATTCCCAAGTGGAAGCTCTCCACTCATCGGAGATCCAACCAAAAACGGTAAAAAAAAATTCTGAAAAAATTCTAGCCACTCCAGTGTGAACCCATGTAACATTCTACCCTCTTGACATTTTCTCTGAAACCCTATAGTTCTTCGATGACGCCTTTTTCTCTAAAACATGTATTTTTTAGCTAGAAAATGCAATACTTGTGTGGAAAAATCGTGAGAAACTTCGTAAAAATCAAAAGTGTCGGTTTTAATATCCTTTTCACGTTTACCGTGGGGAAAAAACGAGGAAAATGTTTTCCACAAACTTTCCTGTTCATTTTCAACGGCCAAGACATATCCAATAATGGGCACGTTCACTAGGGCGTAACGGGGCGAAAAAAAATCGTAGAGACTTCTAATAAAAAAAAGCAATATAAAGATAAACTTGTCCTCTTGAAAAGGGCGCTTGGGGAATTGAATTATCTTCATTTTTTAGTCCGCTATCCAACTTTTAGTGCGGTAAGAAATTTCTACTGGTGTACCCAAATTTTTGGCCGGCAGTGTATGTATAAATGAGCATATTCAGCATAAAGACCTCTAGAAAATATGTCGAGGTTAACGTTATTACAGAAGTTACCCACTAAAGTTTCTACGGCTGCGTGGGCTCGGTTAAAAATTGTCCACGCAATAGATTGCTTTTGAAACTAAGCGTTTCTTCGTAGTAATCGTGATCGAAATATGGTGGTTCCTTACAGGACAAGGAAGTCGAACAGGGCGGCTCTGCCCCTCGAATTTTGAGTCTCGATGATTATTTCCTCACGGAAAAAGAGGTCGAGACGGAGGAGAATAATGGAAAGAAAACCATGACAAAAGTACGTTCTTGCCACTCGACATAACTTTTGCCAAATTTAACAAGAACAACAATTAGATGAATTGTCCACCGGTTGGCTTGTCTTCGCAGGAAATGGTGTACGAGTACGAGGAGGCAATGGAGCCGAGTTACATAGCGTCCCTTGTCAAGGCCTTCAAGAAAAACATAACCGACGGCTTCTTCAACTTTATCATTCTCGACTCGATCAACGAGAAAATTTCGGACTACGAGGACATGTGGAGTTTCGCAAAGACGAAAGGTTTTCGAGTAAGTCTTCCCGCGCAAACTCGACGGCAATGTGGTCACGTGCATCAGAATTTCGAACGAGCATGTGAATGTCTTTGCAGGTGTACGTGTGCGAAATGGAAATGGACGTGCAAATTTGTCTGAAGAGAAATATTCACAATCGAACCGAGGATGAGATCAACAGAATTGTGGATTATTTCGAGCCGACGCCTGGTCATCATCAAAAATTGGACGTTACTTCGATGCTGCAAGAAGAGGCGATTGAAGAGGTGACTGCCGGAAAATCAAAATTATCTTCGTATATACTATATTATTGCCGGGCTGTACAATACGAATGCATTTCGTTCTCCAATACTTGCAGGTTCATATGGAGGACACGCAAGACGTGCAGCTAGAGCCGGAACCAGCTAACGAAGATAGCCAAGACAGTCAGGAAGATCCACAAGCGACAGCGGTAAGTTTTACTTGTTTCTCTTCTCTTCTCATTCGACCAACGGCTAGTTGTGAGCGAGAAATCATGTGAACCGTTTAAATTTTTAGGGCGTCAGTAAGTGGGAGCGAATGGAGGCGGAGGATAAATTAGGTAAGCTCGAAATAATTATGAAAAAAATTTTAATGTCAATTTCCGCAGAGGTAAAATATTATAATGAAAATGACTAACAAAATTATTTTGGACCGGCAGATCGTCTAGACGGGTTGGCCAAGAGAAAAAACGAGGGCAAGCCCCAGACTATGGAAGATTTTCTTCAAGTACCGGATTATTATAACATGGAGGATACATCTGGAAAGCGAAGGGTTAGTGTAATTAATCGATACATATACAGAGTGTCATAATCTATTGATTTATCGGTCTATTTGGATACAAATCGTCAAGTCTTTCGATCATACGAAGGATCAACGCTTATTCTTATATCGAAGTGATCATTTATCTTCGACGTTTGTCCGTTATTCCGCGGTTCTCTGAAGGTTCGGTGGGCTGATCTGGAGGAACGCAAGCAGCAGGAGAAGATGCGAGCGGTTGGTTTCGTCGTTGGTCAGACAAATTGGGATCGCATGATGGATCCCACGAATGGGGGTAGCGCCCTCACTCGAACCAAGTACATATGACCAAAATTACTTCCTAGATACTCGAGGCAAAGCTTTTCGCAGTCCGAGCATGAGACGACATAGCTACGCGAGCGCAAAAAAAGCAACAAAGCGATCATGTTTTCTGACAAGAATTTCACTCAAGCAGGAAGTCGTCACGGATTATTATTTTATCTGAGTTTCGATATACCGCGTGGTATCGAAAGAAAAAAACACATATGCGATAGATGAAGTTGTGACAAATGTCCCAACGAAGATGAAGTTGGGACAAATGTTCAATACGTCGAAAGTATATGATCGTTACGCGCCGAATTGATCCCCGTTTGGGAATCCCGGATCCAACTATCTCTCCCGTTTTTCTCGATTGTGAACTCTTCGCTGCTTACAAATGACATTTTACGCAAATTCGACGTAAAAATGAAAAAAATTTATATTCAATCACCGTCTAATTTTTATCGTGCACAACAAATCAGCATATTGCGTGAAATATGAACGATTTAGAGATAACAAAGTGAACTGCCGTGAAAAAAAAACCTTTCACGTTTCACGTCTGGAAAGAACATACGTACGTCAAGTTATCGTGAAATGTTGACGATTGAAAAATCGTCTATTTACAGGCATGCGAGTGATTTGATTTTTTAGTTTTTCACCGCACGTAAGCCTATCCGATTTATCTTATCTAGCTCACAGCCAGATATACCAGTATCACAATTCTACATTCGTATAATTTCATTGCAGGTTTTTCCCTCTCTCGTAGTGAAAGATCACGTATTTAAAAAGCGAGTCAGATAACTCGCTAGGCCACCTTTTCCTTCCTTTGCTCATTTCACCGCCCGTGCTCCTACATAATCGAGCTGGTCAGCTGAGATGAGCTGATCGATCATTTATTACGATTAATTAGTTGATAATTCCTGCAATTCGTAAAATAAAAAAGAGAGGGCGTACGCTATGAATTTTTATTTGACGCGACGTATTTAATTATATTGTACATGAAAATTGCGAGTATACACTTTCGAAGAACGGTTCGTTACAATACTCGGAACGGAATAATTTCAATTCAATGTTCGATGATAAAATATTTCAAAGAAATAGAACATAAAATTAGCATCGTGATAAATAGACCGAATGCAAGTATTGTTAGTCGGTGTGCTCTGTTCTCATTCCGGTCGCAGAAAATTTTGAATGCTCTCCTTCTTGCACGTGTACTCGGGTGGGCACTGATCAGTCCTCCCGTATTCGATCGCCTTTTTAAAGTCTCCGATCGTCTTCTCGTATCCCTTGTCGAATTGAGCGTATCTGAAAAGTATTTCATGAGATAAGTCGCGACTAGGCTGTGCGCCTGGGAACCTGAAATTCGAAACTTACTGTGGCACGAGCCTCATCGTTTGAACGATCATTTCGACCGCACCAAGATACTCTTTCGCCGTGTTTGGCACTTCGCAGGCGGCTCTGTAAAGGCAGGTGTCCCCGATCAAGTAACCGAGCGCCAGAGCCACCTCACCTTCCGAGATCACGTTCTCTGCAGAATATAAATTAACCATTTTACACGAATAAAGATTCACGATCCCGCGGGGTGGACGTTGCTTCGACATATTTTGGCTTACTGCATTTTTGCAGATTATCAAATTACAGCCTCGAATGATAACACGACAAATGAACTGTAAAACGCGTACTATTATTGAAAACTGAAATAACCATGTGTTTTACGATGATCAATGAAACTTACAAATTTACGCGTTCTTTTTTTTATTTAAAAAAATCACCTTCGTTTATTTCACGACCCTTGTAGCCTTGATTTCCTATGTAACCAGCTCCAAATACGACAGCTTTGAGCACCAGTAGAAGAAGAAGGTTCGACAAGTTCAAGTTGAGCACCTAAGACAATCAGAGGTTGAAATGTGCCTTGGTTTTTTACAATTTCTTTTTCCGTAATGATTATTGGACGAAAAAAGTCTTTATTCGTTTCAGGGCAAGGATATAACCGTTCACATTATTGGAGGGATTGAAGAGCCCAAAAAATTAGAAACCTCTGCGCTGCTCTTGATGCAAAATTGAGCGAAGCTGAACAGGCTAGCGCCAAGTCAACGTACTTTTCCTAACGCTCTCCTCAAGTTTGAAGTGTTCGGCATTAATAAGACGGTTTGGTGCTTGAAAAAGTAATATTCACCTTCGCTATTGATATACATTACTATCGGCTCTCCATTGTGACTGTTTTCCGACACCGTACAATATTTGACAAAATGTGATGGACACAATGGCAGTTGCCGAAATTTTTCAGATTTTGCAATCAATTCTGACGCTAGACGTATGAAATTGGCATCAGCTTCCACCAGAGGAGCACGTAAGTTTGAAATTGAAAAAAAATTGGCTTCCTTCAATAAGAAGGTCGCGAAAACGTATGAAACTTTTTTCTTTTCAGACATATTCGTTCTAAGTTTATGGAGAAAATAATTTCTCAAGATCTGCTCCCAGGTCAATAACGTTGGCACTCCAACGTAATAAGGCAAACCGTCACGCTCTCTTTAATCACAATTCGAAGGGATAAAGAATTTGGGAAATCCCAGGGATACTTCTTTTCAGGGTTCCCTCTGTTGGTTATCTTTGAAAACTTGAAAGTAAAAAACAAAAATAACCAAATGCCTTCTAGAGAGCGAAAATTTTGGATAACTTTTACGGTGAAACCTCGATTATTTGAACCACGATTTAGTTTATCCAAACGTTGGCGAAAAATATGCATTGTTGCGCGAAATATACGCTGCGGTCTTGCAAGGAACGCGCGGGTTCAAGCACGATATTCGTCTTCCAGTGTTAGCCCGATTGCACATCGCCTTGACCGGCAATCTTAAACTGCTCGTTGCAGCGCGTACAGATTAGTTTGAAATTGTTGCAACTTGTTTACATCCTGTTTATTTCGCGTAATTCGTATATGTCTTTAGATACATAAACGTAAACGTAATGTTCTTACGTTAAAGAAGAAACTAATAATTCTTTTGAAACTAGACACGACCGAAACTATCGGAGCTCTAGTGCGCCTTTATGATGTTGGAAAAGTCTTGATCTCCGATATAAAGCAAAATCGAGACACACCCACATACTTTACATGTAAAATGGATTGTGATGCTGCTTTTGAGACGGGTTTCGGATGGCTAAAGAAAAATGTGGAGTAATTACCCTACGCAGCTAGTGTTTCTTAATCGGCTGCGAGATTTAGCTGCCAAAAACCATATAGCAGCGGTCCGTCAATCGACGATGGACGACTATATAAAACGGACGAAGTACAATAAGCATTCGTTGTTTGAGGCCTTATATACACTTGTGATGGTCGGGAAAATGGAACATTTTTTGATTGCATATTCATTGAGTACAATATCTCAAGAATATTCTTACCAAATTTCACAACGATCGGAGCATTAGATTCGCAGTTATTGGTATTTCAACCGCACGACTGAAAAACCGAACGTTCCGAAAAATTGCACGGAATAAAGTATTTTAATTATATTGGTGACGGCGGTTCTAAGAGTTACAGTGCTCTTATAAAATCGTTCGATTATGTCGTAAAAAAAGAATGTATTGGGCATGTTCAAAAGCGAATGAACCGACACTGGCGCTAATGCAAAAAACGAAATAAAGGTCTCGGGGAAAACGGAAAGTTGACAGGAAAAATTATTGGCAAGTTAACAGTCTACTATGGTTTGGCAATTCGCAGAAATACTGAATCTGCTGAATAAAGGGAAAAGGAAATTTGGGCTACATGGGTTCATTATCGTTCGTGGGATAAAAACCCACAACACGAAAAATGCTCGCCCGGAACCGATTTATGGTGTGAGTGGCAGAGGGGTTACGCAGCGCTGCCCAAAGATAAGAAGGCTGAAATAACACACTTCAAACCCACTTGCACTGCTTTTCCTGCCGATGTTTTGAAAGCTATTAAGCCAATTTACGAAGATTTGTCGAAGACAGAACTGTTAGAAAGATGCGTTGGTGGATTTACACAAAATAATAACGAAAGTTTTAATCAACTCATTTGGAAAAATACACCAAAACATTCCCGGCGGAGTAATACCAGTTCGAATCGCAGCATATGCATCTGCTTTTTTATTTAATGAAGGCAACATTTCTATACTGATGAGCTTAGAAACACTTGGAGTGCCTTGTGGCCGAAACGCCCACGCCTATATCAGTCAAGCGAACGAGTCGCGTGTTCGCTTGGCGAGCAGCAAGCGCAAGCAGCCACAAGAGAAGGAAGAATAGCTTGTAGGCCGTATCAAATCAATGTTTTAGAGGCTGCAGAGGATGCAGAAGGATTACTGGATGGCCCTGGATTCGACGACTCCATGTGTTAGTATGAATAAACTAACTTTAAATGAAAATAAGCATACTTGAATCTTAAACGCGATTACCTCAGAATCGTCTTTTTGAGAAACACCTTTGCGGTGGACGCGATTACTAAAAAACTATTAATCCGATCCATACCAAATTTATACCACTTATTTATTATGATAATAGCTAGGGCCTGGACGAAGGATTTTGAATTATGTTGAAAAAAAATTTTTGTTAAAAAACCGAAAATTCAGCACTTCAAAAAAATGGACTTTGTGTTAAAATTATCGTCATTTTGTTTAATCAAAATTTTCACAAGTCCTTCGTGCAGGCCCAAGCCAATGCAATTTACTAATGAAATGTTTTTCCAATTCTGATTTCAGATGAACCGTTCTCGAGTTATCATGTCCACCGCGACTAATGCTCAAAAGAAGGCGCTCCTGGAAGACAGCGGGAGTTCTGGCATTGTGAAATATTTTTTAATAAAAAAAATTGCACAAGTACATGATAATATGTACTAATCGATGTTGTTTACAGTTTTTCAATAAACATTTAATGTCGCGTCGAAAAAAAATCAAGAAAGTCACGTTTTCAAACCGATTAACCGGGCTAAAAAATCACAAAAATTTGTCTAAAAAAGCAAAATGGAGCCTGATATGTCCTTTTTAAAATGCTTCTTTGGGAATTCGATTATCTTAATTTTTTACTAAGTTATCGAAGTTTTAGTGCGGCTCGGAATTTCGTGGGGTATACCCAAACTTTTAGCCTGGAGTGTGTATATATATATGTGTGGAGAGGTTGATGCCGGGACCATTTCGGAGCTGAAGCGGTTCATAGGGGGACATTTGGCACATACGGGGACGGTCCCGGTATTTTTTCATATGCAACGGTTTATAGTCGTACCGGTTAAAATGAGGACCATCCGAATTACTTGTTGAAAGGTATTTACGGGGACGAGAAAATATGACAGACGTGTATGAAAATGTGCACTTGACTCGAAATGATGCCCACGTGGGATTTGCATTATGATCCGCAAGTCTTCGCATACTTCGCCAACATTGCGCACTAGAATCAATTATGAGTCGATCATAGTGGAAGATAATTAATTATCTCGGAATGAACCATAACCATTCAGATTTAAAACGAGAAAAAATGTAAATACCGTTTACAGATTTCTAAATTGTAGAAACATTATAAATCCAAAGCACCACGTCTATAGGTATCGCTGACATCCGTTTTTTTATACCAACGACATTGTTCTCCAAATCCTAATTTTGATTTCATATTTTATACAGTCCGCCCTCTCAATAAGCACGGAAGAGCCCCCAAGAAGAAGAGTATTTCCGAGATATGATATGCTGGGGTATAACTGAGAGGTTTGGGTCGTGATAAGATGTTAAACGATCATTAGAACTCTCTCACACAAAATCGAAAAGAGGTCTGGGCTTTCAAACATCTTTAATACAGAGCCCCCAAGGGGAAGAGTATTTCCGAGAATTCGGGTACCCCCCTAGGCGCGCGCTCTACGCTCACTGGCTCTCTTTGTCTCTCTCGCTCTTTATAGCATGCGAACCTCCCAATAAGCACGCTCGAACGAATGTGAACTTTTTCACGTTAAGTAACTATGTATTCATCTAATTTTACTCATCTGAGCTCTCCTCGGTTGGGCGTGCTTATTGAGAGATCCGCGCGCAAATTCACTCGAGCGTGACTCGAGCTCGGAGTTCGAGTCGGAGTAGGTGAAAGTGCTCGAGCGAGAAACTGGAGAAGCGTGCTTATTGCGGGCGTTCTTATTGAGAGGTTGGACTGAATTCATGCGCAATTTGACTATGAAATCGGTCGGAGATGCTTCTTCCGATTGTATCAATAAAGCAATTAGTACTTAGCCAATTATAATAATATAATAATAAAGCAATTAGTACTTAGCCAATAACAAGCCAATTAGTACTGGTAAGTCCTCCTGGACTCAGCCAATCTATATGAGGAAAGGAAGACTTAATGTCGGGGCGTATTTTTAGGAACGAAATTACATAAAAATCGTTCCGGAACCTTTTTAAATTTTTGTCCGAAAACTTCTCGTCGGTAGGGCACATATATGCGTGTGCGCGCGTATGTGTGTCTTTAATATAGATTGTGAATCTATTCCGATTTCTGTTGTATATTGTCCCTTCAAAGAAAAATTACGTTTCGATTATCTGAACCAGATTCAGTCCCAATTGATTCGAACAATAGGAGTTCTATCGTATTCGTTACTGTAAAATTAGGAGAACTTTTTTTGTCTTTTATTTACAACTCATGTATAAGTTTCGAGTTAAGATATCCAGCAGTTTTTCACATACCGTGGCAAACCCGGATTTTACATAGTTTGCCTCATTACGTCGGAGCGCCGATATTAATGACCTGTGAATAAATCTCGCGAATTTTTCTTACGTTACAATATTATAACAAATACGCATGAAAAGAAAAAATCGTAACATGTAGTCGCGGCATCGTTATGACTAATTGAACGCGATCAAATATTGAAAATTTCAAACGGACCTAGTCCCTCAATATAATTGGCGCACTTCACTGACGATGTCATGGTCTGATTTGCAGATGTGAAAACTGATTTTGACGATAAAGAACATTGTCACTGTTTACAGAAGTAAAAGTTCATAACCAGGAGCATAATATGCTAAATCAATGCTAGCTCGTGTCAAAATGCCAACGAGATGTGTCTCACGTTTTTATTGCGTTGCACAGGGTGTCTCGAAATGACTTGACACTTTAACCTGTTAATAAAACGTATTGTTTATTTTGAGAGTACGACTATTTTTATTTTAACATAAGGTACAAACACGGAGACTATGTGTGGAACACAATATCTGATAAATGACCGCCTGTTTGCAAACGTTCAGTCTTTCGACGAAATGTTCAATAACATTTAGGCATAATTTTGGATTAATTGCATTAATGGTGCGTCCAATTGCTTCCTTCCGCTCCGAAATGGTGTGTGGATCATTGGCATACACTTTTCCTTTAAGAAAACTCCAAAGAAAGAAGTCCAATGCCGTCAAATGGCACGATCTTGGTGGCCAATTCGCGTAGCCTTGGCGTGAGATAACCCCGTGTAAAAATTTAAGTAGGAAAAAGTCCTTCCTCTGATCCGTCTTCCCTAAATAATATCAGGCCACCCAGGAAGTTTACGCAATGGCATAAACTTTCAATATCCGATAAATGCATCGGATATTGTGTTCCACACATAATCTCCATGTTTGTACCGTACATTAGAACACAATGATTCGTACTTTTCCAATGAATAATATGTTTTATTAATAAACTCAAATTTTGTGTCATTTTGAGACAACCTTTATAAATTAATGGAAAACGTCAAACCCGCGTGTGGTACCAACATTTAAACGGGCTACGACAGTTTGCACTTCAAGCAGTCGGCGTTTACAGTTCCAAATGATATTATCATCTGTGTTACGCACAAAAATGTTGCGAAAAACTTCATACTAAGACTATGGGTGCCATCAATTTTTTTGCATCTTCATTTTTGTCCCACTGAAAAGCGCTACTGCTTGTAACAGTGAATTGAATCGACTTTTCTCATATAAAATAATATCGCCTCGCTAGAGCTCCCAGACCTGTACGTTAGACCCCGCGTCTTATGAAGCAATTAGGCAATCATATGAACTTGCACCTGGGAAGATTATTGCCGTCTTTACACTGACCGTTCCAAAGGCCAGTTTCAAAGATGCAAACATTGTCAAAGACAGACGTACGAGACTCACAATCAGTGACGGTTTCGGACCGCGCAAATAAAATGGACAGCGCATTCCGATAAAAAAAGAAGACACGATAGAAATTTATCAAATCAATTGACGAAAAATCTTAATTTTTGTAAGAAAAAAAATGTCAAAAATATTTTTGACGCAACATTCTGCGAACTTGAAATAAAAAAGGACGTATTCATTTTTTAAATTTATTTCAATGGAGAAGGTCAATTTTCAAAATGGATTAACAACAGAGTCTGTGATAAAAACAAATCTAGGAATATATTTAAGCTCTTGGCGTTGACCCGTTTGAGTAAACATTAATTATTGAAGATGCAAGCAGTGAATCTTTTAGAAGAAACCAGTATGTTGCATACAAAGAACAATATTACTGTGCTTTTATTGAAAAAGTATAGGAAGTAACGAAGTGTATTAAAAAAAAAACATATTGTTATTCGCGCAATAGTCGACTTCGGTGGACGCGAATAAAAAAGAACAGATTGCACTTGAAACTTTGTAAATACCTGACTGCTGCTCGTCGACCTCTGCACGAGCTCCTTGGCTATCTCCGCAAGCATCGAACCGGTCCCCGTTCTGTATTCTTTATCGTAATTCTGGCTATCCGTGCTTCTTGCGTAGACGTTGCAGGTTAGGACGATAAGAAAAATTGCAATTTCCCAGCAGCCTTTCATGTTCACGAGTTCGTTTTATTCAAATCTATTAAATGACGCCGCAATTTTTCACAATTATGTTTTTTTTTATTGAAAAAATGATGTCATACAATTTCGAGATATTTTAAAGCAAAAATAATAGAAACTGGTGTCTCGGAGAGCAATTTTCTTTCTAGACGATAGATCGTACAAGACTAGATATTGTCATGGCGCGAGCGTTCAATTTATAAGGACATTGCGTTTTCAGCGAGGCGTGAATCGTCGTTCTTGTCCATGTGCATCGGTTTGGATTTTAAAACACCTCGATGCACATATTGTCCCGCAGTTTTCTCCATTGTGAATGAATACCCGAGGCCCTCGTAATTACACGCATTAGTTGGTCTCTCGCGCATACGCAGCTCCTCGTCTTCGTCCCCGCGAGGTCTATACCAAAGAACTTTCCTCTTTTTATGCCTTTGACGGAAATAAGAGGTGAAAGTGGTCGCTTGAACTTTTACTCGAATTACGAGAATCTGGACCGACGGATCGTCGTTAGTGAGTATACGAAAAGCAAAATATATAAAAACGCCTTGACAAACTGCAACTAAAGTGGTCGTTTTAAATAATTTGTGATCAACCATTATCACGTTTAATCTCAACAGAGTTTGAACACACTTGCTCAATCAAATTCTTCAGGCTGTCACAATAGTTTTCTCTTTGCAAAAAGGAAAAAACATTCCGCAACGTCGATATCGTTAAGAGTTAGGCTACTGAGACGACCCGAAAATCAGGACTATTTAAAAAAAATGAATTGTGAAGGAATAAGATGATTGCAAAATCGTTTGGACATTTATTTGTATTTACATTGACAAAGTTGTGTACAAAAAAACCAATAATTAAAGAAGTTATAAATAATCTCGTGAAGGACCTTCGAACGTGAGGGACTCAGTGCTTCTTATGCTCACCCGGTTAAAAAAAAAACGAGTTTTTGTTTTGTTTCAGATTAAAGATGTTTTTCTTAAAATAGATAATATTGGCTAAGACCTAACCGAGGTTTTTCTTGTTATGGAGTTTGGAAGTTTCGAGGTTTTCTTTTTATCGAGGAAAAAATGTGTGACTTTTTTTGTTTCCAGGATACATGACATCATTGTTAATAACTACCAAAAAAATGTAAGGAAGAAAAGGTCGGTCGAAACTAAACTACAATTAGAGTGTTCAAGTCAATCTGTCAATTAGATGTCGAGAAATTGTGTACACCGTTAAGAAAAACGTAGTTTCGAGCAAAACGAGTTTAAAGTTTGATTAGTACTTCTATCGTTGTAATCATAAGTTTACCTAGAATTTGCGATTCCTGCACCATTTGTCGGGCATTCTTCTTCAATTTGAGTTACCTCAAGCGACGGATGAACGTTCGTCATTTTCACAGTAGTCACTTTCACCCTTAGTACTACTTTTCTTCTCACTGAATTAAAGAAAAGAAAATAATTTCTCTTCAGTATCCCATGTCCATTCGATAACGACTAATCCTAGCTCGTAGAGTTAAATACCGATTATTGGTTGGCAGCCCCTGTCCAGGTATTGAATTACACCTTACACCGCGTACGCGATCTTGCCCGCGAGGACTCGGAGATCTCTTTACTACGGGGTTGCCTTTTTTTTTCACCATCTCTTGTCCTCGAACTCCGTCAAAGGCGATATACCTATACGTATACATCCACGTATGCGTAGGTGCATGTGAAGAAAATTCAATATGCCGGATATATGAGCACAAGGGATGCATTTAAACGACATACTACGATGTTTTTCCCTCGCGGCTTTCACAAACTTCACAGATGCATAACGGGCCGATATGTTCGATTATATACGTATATAAATGTACCCGGTGAAACGTATATAAATATATAATATTGGGAAAACCGATTACCATCGATAGTTCGTGCAACGATAGAGAAAATTACACATTTGTCGTCGATCATGCGAAGCTTCGACGGTTGCATAATTGATTAAACTGGTATTCAAGTGATCGCGAGCAAAAGTTTTATGGAAAAAAGCTCTTTCTCGTCTGTTATTCCGCATTTACATACGCGCAATGGAACAATTTGTGTCTTTTTTTCTTCGAAAAGCATACATGCAAACTCGAGAAAACTACATACACCGTCTGAATAATATACGAATAGGTAAAGCGATCCCGGAATGATTTGATGGTGATGCACACACGAAACTACGGAACATTCGCGTTCTTTCGCGCATGCGCACTTTCATTCGGTGTAGGGATCTACGGAGCTGCGCATCGCAGGACTGGATTTAGCAAAGGGCCCCAATTTCCGTTTGCATTTTTTCGAAGTTTTTTTACAGAGCTTTTATGAAACTTTCCACCACAGGTAGCCGCGAAATGCACGAAAGCGTCAAAAACATTTTTTTATGCATTACTCCGTCTTGACGTCTCACATACATTTTTGCACAGGACCCGGCCATGAAGCTTCGTCTGCAATAACTGCATCGTTTCGTCCGCAGTGTGGCAGGTTGCGCCATCTTGTTGAAAGAATATGTCTTCCATACCGTTTATGCCATTAATCGGATATTGTGTTCTACACATAACCTCCATGTTTGTACCTTATATTAAAATAAAAATATTCGTACTTTTCAAATAAATAATACGTTTTATCAATAAATAAAAACGTCAAGTCATTTTGAGACACCGTTTATTTGCACTATTTGCCAGCACATAGCATTTTTGCCCAGAAATTATGTATTTGAGTTATTAGTTAGTTAGTTAGTTAGGCATACGCGCGTAGCCCCCGGACCCTCAAAATGTCAAATCTGGGCCTGTATCATCGATAAGGATATTGCGATTAATCAGCTGTAAAGACATTATTCAATTAGGCACATTCAGTAGCACACTGTAATATTCCCTTCAGATTTTGTCGGGAGGTGCGTTGATAGAATAAGTATAGAATCGATCCTCAAGAGTACAAAAGCATTTATTCGATCCCTCTGCTATAGTTTCTTGTTTTAGCTAATTTATTTTCCAGCATGTAATCGGAATAACCATATAACAATTGGAATCGTAATTTATCGCTTTTTACATACATTCGCAGAGTTGCCTTCTCAGCCTATGTAACATGGAAATGTGTGTTTTATAGAAATGATGATCGATAATTAAAATAAAACTCATGCATTTTTCATAGCCAGCAATAATGACGGATAAGCTATCAATGATCGGAAGTTAAAGAAACAACCATTGAGGAGAAACAACTCAAGATGAAACCAAGGATGCCGAGAAGGGAAGAACTCACCCCGGTGAATAGTGAGAGGTTGACGAATTTGCAGCCGACTGAAGATGAATACGAGCTCGATACGTTATCATGATTAGTGCCCTGGAATCAGCAGGCTCTGGAAAAACAACTTTTTTTCTCATCCTCAAAAAACGTAGACAATATTAATTCTTGTTCGAAATAACGAGAAAACATGTATATCACGAATGTCACAATGCCTTCAAACCAAAATGAAATAGTGCACGATATAATTGAAGCTAGAAGTGAGCACTTCTAAAATTATTCAATGATTTGTTGGTGCTTTAATAAAGGTTTGATGTTCGTTAAAGTTGTATTTTTTATTTTTCAATTATAGCCTGCTTGTTTTCTATAGGGTTTTTCAATTGGCGCGGATAGATGTTGGCGGGCTGTGGCGGCCATGTTTTTTTTCGTGGCGTCTGTCTAATCTGTTGTTTATTATTCAGTCACTGATGCTGAATTACCGTGGCAAGTTACACGATTGAACAGCATGTCCAAATAATAAAACTTTATTATCAAAATGAGTGTTTGTTAGTGCAAACGTTGCGCGCTTTGCGCCCATTTTACGGCAGACGCGGTGGCCCTTCCAGTCGACTTTCCATCGTTTGGTGGCCAAATTCGAGACTCCCGGTTCGGTAAACAATCAGCCAACACCCGTACGTCAAAGGAACGCCAGATCGGTCGAGGACATCGCCGCGGTCTGCGAAAGTGTGCAGGTAGTCAAAACCCGAGGTAGTCAATTCCTCGTCGTGCACAAGAACTTGGCCTTTCGCAAACTTCAACTTGGCGAATTTTGTGTCGAAACTTCGACCTACACCCGTACAAGATCCAACTGACCCAGGAGCTCAAAGTTAATGGCCATAGACAACGCCGTTTGTTCGCTGACTGGGCTTCGGAGCGTTTGGAGAGAATCCCAATGTTGGCCGAAAAATCATCTTTAGTGACGAGGCGCATTTTTGGATGAATGGCTATGTTAACAAGCAAAATTGCCATATATGGGACGACGTCAACCCACACGGGGTTCACCAAGTGGCAATGCATCCACAAAAAGTTATTGTGTGGTGCGAAGTTTGGGCCAGCGGCGTCATTCGTCCGTACTTTTTTGAAAACGACTTTGGTGAGACCGTCAACGGCGAACACTGCAGAACGATGATAACCGATTTCTTTTGGCCCAAATTGAACGATATGGACGTAGACGACATGTGGTGCCAGCAGGACGGCGCTACGTGCCACACAGCGGACACCACGATACACATTCTCCATGAACGATTTGAGGGTATGGTTATCTCACGCAGAGGTGACGTGAATTGGCCACCAAGATCGTGCGATTTGACCCCGCTAGACTTTTTCTTGTGGGGTTTCTTGAAGTCGCAGGTCTATGCCAATAAGCCGCAATCGGCCGATGTCCATTAAAGTCAACATAACCCAGGCCATCGCTCAAATTCAGCCGGATCTATGCGGCAGAGTCATTGAAAATTGTACCACTCGGATCCGTGCCACCGTGAGAAGCTGCGGCGGACATTTGAACGATGTTATATTCCATACATTATGGCATACACTCCAGGCCAAAAGTTTGGGTATGCCCGACGAAATTCCAAGCCGCATTAAAAGTTCGATAACTTAGTGAAAAATAAAGATAATCGAATTTCCAAACCGGCATTTTAAAAAGGATATATCAGGCTTCATTTAGCTTTTTAGAAAAAAAAATTGTCATTTTTTTGAGCCCGCTGCACTGGTTTGAAAATAGCCATTTTTTGACCTTTTTTGGCTGTTTTCAATCGGTTGCACAGCTTGCAGAAATTCTTTTCCTTAATTTTTTTTTGGAATCTCCTTGAAACGGTAACCAATAGCGTCAATTTCATTTTTTAGAAAGTTTCTCGCGATTTTTTTGAGGTTGTTATGATTGTTTTTACCTAAAAACGACCGTTTTCACAAAAGGCAGGACAACTAAGAAACTTTGAGGTTTAAATAAAATTGTCAAGAGGGAAAAAAGTTGCGTACAATCATGCTGAATCAACTAGAATTTTTTCAAAATTTTCCTTTGAAATTTTTTTCTCTCACTATTTTGGGTCGAGCCTCTAGTACTTTAAGTGGCTCAAACTCGTAGATTATTGAGTTTGAGCTCAATTATCACGGGAGAAAATCTTATTTGAACATTTTGAGCCTTTTATGTTTTCAAAATTTTTTTGGTCGAAATTTGAAAAATTGTAAAAAAAACAACTGGCAAGCGAAAAGGACAATGCCCTCCGAGAATATACACAGTATACACATTTTACTCCAAAAATGTTTACTCCAAAGTAGTAAAAAAAAATTTCGAAGAAAAATTTTGAAAAAATTCTAGTCGATTCAGCATGATTGTACGCAACTTTTTTCCCTCTTGACAATTTTATTTAAACCTCGAAGTTTCTTAGTTGCGCTGCCTTTTGTGAAAATGGTCGTTTTTAGGTAAAAACAATCATAACCCCCTCAAAAAAAATCGCACGATATTTTCTAAAAAACTAAATTGAAGCTATTGGTTACCGTTTCAAGGATATTCCGAAAAAAATTAAGGAAAAGAATTTCTGGAAGCTGTGCAACCGATTGAAAACAGCCAAAACAAGGTTTAAAAAATGGCTATTTTCAGACTAGTGCAGCGGGCTCAAAAAAATCACAATTTTTTTTCTAAAAAAGCAAAATGAAGCCTGATATATCCTTTCTAAAATGCCGCTTTGGAAATTCGATTATTTTTATTTTTCACTAAGTTATCGAACTTTTAGTGCGGCTCAGAATTTCGTGGGGCGTGCCCAAACGTTTGGCCCAGAGTGTACATAGGCCTTTCAAATGAAACAAGAATTTCGTTAATACCTCATACCCAACTTGTTTTATTTCATTTCAACATCTACCCGCCCTTATTGAAAAACCCTGTACTAGTTGCGCAACTAAGTTCCCGGGTTTCACACATGGATGGCGCTAGCGACACGTCGTAGTCGGCATACAGGTCCGAAATTTGGTGTCTTTTCAGCTTGGACATCTGTTAAGAATACCCGGTCGTAATATAAACAAATATCGCAACACAACGACTTTTTTTGTAATCTCGAAAAAGTCAAAGTTTGTGCCAAATAAACAGCATTTGCGGGAAGCGGAAAGCCACTTCCGAAATTTTGCTTTTGCGGCAGAACAGAAAGAGTTTCCTGCATCAAATTGTTACTGGCGACAAAACATGGATATATTTCGAGAATCCCAAAGGCAGAAAATCGTCGCTTTCACTTGGCGAAGCGTCAACATTGACGGCACGGCCAAATGGCTTCGGAAAAAGACAATGCTCTGCGTTTTTGGTGGGACCAGAAAGGACTCGTGTAGTATGAGCTGCTGAAACCTGGCGAAACTGCCAATGGGCATCGCTACGCCGATAACAACTAATCAATTTGAACCATGCATTGCTCGAAAAACGGCCAGAATGGGACACGAGACGCGAACGTGCGATATTGCAGCACGACAACGCTCCGTGCCATCGCAGTTCCATCGTCCAGGACACCATAAAAACACTGAAATAGGATCTGCTACCGCACCCACCGTATTCGCCAGACCTGGCCCCTTCAGACCATCACTTGTTCCGGTCGATGGCGCATGGCTTCGATGGGCTACACTTGGCCAATAACGATGCAGTACAAAATTGGTTGGACGAATGGTTTCAGTCCAAAGACGCGTCGTTTTATCGTCGCGGTATTTATGTATTGCCCGAGAGATGGCAAAAATGTGTAAATAGCGAGGGACAATACTACGAATAAACCATTTTTTGTATTTTTCTTGAAATTTTCGTTTTTTTATTGGTAAAAAAACCCGGAAACAGTTGCGCACCTAGTATTACAAAAGAAATTAAAAAAAGTGATGGAATAAGTGAGGAGCAGGACAGATTCATCGATGCAGAATAGTTCTTACATACGTTCTATTGAAATAAGAACGTATGAACAAGATAAAAGTTGTTGGCGTGATCGGTAGAAATCTGCCGGCATAACAAGTTTCAAATTATTAATGAAAATGTTGAACACATGTCAGGTGAATTGTTGGTATGTTTTAAATTCGTTTTACTCCAATATATTCTTTTTTAACCATAATTTGTTGTCGCCATCACTGACGTATACACGAATAAAAACTGATGCCCAGACTCAATTGTGTGCGCAAATGGACATAATTTTATTCCTTTTATTATGTGATCAAACAGTTTTGTTTCTTCTAAAAGTAAAGAGGTCGGTCGAGGCAGGGCTCAGCTCTCTTGCATAGCGAGTAACACCGAGAGATAACCCATCGATGTCTTCATGATCTGTCGATGAAGAACATCGCTGATGAAAGAAGGACACAATTGGGGGGAAAAATGAGTTCGATAAAAGTAAGAACGGAACGCTCACACTGGTGAACAGTTCCAGAGAAAATCCGACGAATTTTCCGGCGGTCAGCTGAAGAGGAATTCGAGCTCTATTCGTCACCATCATCAGTGCTTTTGCTTGAGAGGGTGTTAGCCGAAACCAGTCACTCTCGTAAGGCGCGTAACTCAAAGATGTACTCTGAAAGCAAAAAAAACTTCCATTTTTCTACCGCAAGGAAAGAAAGAAGTTATTCTAAAGATATGAGAAGGTTGGGAAGGGACTTACTTCGACTACGAGAAGATCTCCAGCCCAGCAATACACGAAAAGGTGGAGTATAGTATAAAATCCGTGGATAATGACAAATGTCATCGGAAGAAAAGGAAAGTCTTCATCGCTCGACATGCCCTCGATCAACGTCTAAGAAAAACCACCGCTTTTATTCTTATCCTTGCAAGTATATAGGCGTTATTCACTCGTATCGATTATCAACGAAGTATAATAAAGAAACAAACCATAATCGTGACGAAGCCTTGAAAGCAAAATGTAATAGTGCAGAGTACCATTTGTATAAGGAGCATGAAGTTGAAGGATCCTTCCAACGATTCAGCGCAACTACAATACATTTTTTACCACAACATTGATTTTTTCACTTCTGCAATACAACCCTACTCACATGTATTATTCTGTGAGACAAAAAAATGAAAAAGAAACGCTTCGTTATAAAATAAGCGATTGAAACAAAAAACGAGAGAACCGATTGAGCTGTTCGTGTCTCTCGATGATCAAGGAGAGTCTTTTCCAGTAGACATCAGGGTCCTTGATGCACTCCTCGTCGACGATATTGACAAGTGCTATTCTCACAGTAGCCAATTGTCCGCAGAGATGTAATATCATCATTGACATTGAACTGTCCGGTCCCGAATAACCGATCATCGACACAATCGTTGCGAAAAATTGTCCGAACCACGTTGGCAAATATGTGCGTAATTCTTTGGTATCGTAGGGAAAGTAAGCTGGATAGAGAAAGCCAACTCCCAATTGTGTCTCGTTGGTGATGAATTGACGTTCGTAGGTCGCCGCCCAAGCCTGACACATTTATTATTGCCGATTAACGAAATTGCCAATAGTATCCCGATTTGAGAAATCGCGTTCAAAAACATGTTTCTTAAGACCAAAAATATTTATTCGATTTGGATGAGTTTCCCAACCCTCTTCCCTCCGATCGAGGGAAGAGGGTTGGGACCTCCAATTCTGACGAAAAAAATACCTGTGCCACATGCGAGCTTAAAATCACATGCGTTTTTTTTTGTATTCTCATTATAACACACTTATGTAGAAGTTAGTCATAGTGATGAAATTTTAAGAATATCGCGGCAAAGAGAAGTGAAAATTACCCCGACACTCGAAAACGCAACGAACATCGAGCCCGCCAGTGAAACGGACATCATTGATATGAATCTGCTATACTTGGCCTTCTCCAACATTACTTTGCGCTCATCAGTGGTTCTCGTAACGGACCAATCTTTGGCCATCGCCGACAAAAATATTTCGAGCGCTACATTGTCATCATGGAACATAAACAAAAAATATATAACTTTTCAACCGACAGCGGTGAACACGCGCCTGGTGTGCGGTTTCAGCGAAGTCTCATGTTAAGCAACCCTAACCCTGTGGCCAGGACGTAGATGCGTGGCCGCTCATCCGCCGGTGACTATGGGCGACGGCTTTACGGACAAGGGGAGGCTAGACTTGAAAACTTGAACTATTTGTTTTTTCGTTTTTTATTTTTATCATTCTGAAGCATGTGATGTTAATAAATTGTTTTGATTTTTCTTCTTAAAACAAGTTTCGGGAAAAATTTCTTTTTTTTCTTAAAATATACGGTATATAAGGTTTGCTAAAAAATTATTTAAAAAAAAGTATAACGTCAATATGACATGCTTCAGAATGATAAAAAGAAGACACGAAAAAATGGATTAAATCGAGAGATCCAGCAATCCCGCGGTCATGAGACCGGGTTGCGGCCCACTACTACTTCAGCTGCTAACAGCTGAAACGAAATGGTGTACAATGCAAACTAGTCCGTTTTTGCAGAAACGGTTGAGTACCGCAACTCACTGCTTACACAGTATATGGCCCTAATGGCCCCGTACATCTGTATGAAGTTTTAAGCAAATCGGTGCTCTGGACGTCTAGCTCTCCCCTTGTGGGTGTGTGATAGTAATACAACGGAAACTCAATGAAATATATCGGCTATAGTGTATTAGGAAAGGGTGGCAGTGGGCAGCGGCTGTCTTTAGGACTCGAAAATTGTCACAAGCGTGTGATAAGGAAGAAAGGGATAGGATCGTGAAAGCCAACAAGGACTCATAAATTGAATATATTAGTTCATTCATGAAAACAAAATTACCGATTCGGCAATGAAATCGATAGAATATGACTCACTGTTTCGTCGTACACGAAAAAGGATCAGCTTGTAGACGGATATACCAACGGGAACATTGATAACAAGGCAGCCGATCATTCCGTTGAGATCTTCGCGAAGAAACACTAAACTAGCGGTCATTGGTAACCAAATGATTGAGAACACGATGACAGCATAGGCCAACGAGCGATTTTTCAATAAGAAATTCTGATTTTTTTCGGGCCATGCACCAATCACCCCCATGTTAAAACGATTCCACCCATAAGCGAATGCGTACCCTTGAATTTTTAAACATTTGTCTCATTTCAATATTAGAATTTTAGCACTCATTAGATTATTTTCAACCTGTTTTTTCTCCAAAAAGAAGAATAACGATACCTGCGTTTTCCGTCTCCATCGCTGCTCGTCAATGGCAATGATATACCGAGAGGACCAAAAAACAATAGTGCACTGCAGTGCCGAACTTCGTTCGTTTCGCGAGGGCTGCGACCACTCATGATCGTTTAATAAATTCATGAGAATACTTCCGCAAAACTTCTCGAGAAACGATGCGTTTGGGCGCACTCTCGTAATCGGCATACAAGGCTATAATTTTCTTTGGTGACCTCACGTACAGAAATATATTGAGACATATTATTAGCGCTATTCTGATCTATCGCTTTTTTTTTCTTATATATTATTCACGAAGCTCGTTCGGTCTTCCCGATCAAACGTTCAGACGTAGTTTGGTAATCGTGGGTTACATGTTGATCGAAGAAAAAAAGTAGACGTACTGCACCGCACTCTAGGAAAATATTTTAGGCGGTACCGAAAAGGCCTATTCCTTGCCGTAAGTTTTTTTCTTAACAAGAAAACATCAAGTAGATGCAAAAACGATAATGTTAATACTTGAATAATTTCTCCTGCGTCTTCATTCATTTTTGTTCACTAACAGAGACACTGCGAATATTTTTTTTTTTAAATAGAACAATAATACAAGTTAAACACACTCATTTCATTTATTCCGTATTTGAGATTTTTGTTTGCGGTATACAGCAAAGAACAGTAACGAAATATAGGTTCAATACAAAATAAAAATCATACTCAGTCAGGTTATTCAAAGAATAATAAAACACTGTTTTTTTAAACTTAATCGAACGAGCTGTCACCCCGTCTGTGCGTTACCTAATTCCGAAAAGATATATCACCCGAAGGAAATGGGATTTGCGTAGATTAATCTTAACAATTGTGGGTGTCCATTAGACTACAATAATATTAATGGTCATCATTATAGCAATTAAAAATAAATATGTTGCAATTTTATATAAGAAAAAACAACCGATGAACTTGGCAATAGTTTCTGGCATTGCCACGACTGACTATCGCTAAAGTGTCATCAGCTCCACGATCAAAAACGTTCAACTGTTTATAATGAGTTATTTAATCGACAAAGTCGAGAGAACGTCAAAAATGTCGAGCGGACGAATAGATATATTTTATTATAAAGTTCAAGTGCTGCAATACGACGCACATTTCAAATACCCACCGGTTAATGTTTGGCTCACTCGACAGAATCAATTAACACGGTGTTGTCACGTTTAATGTACAAATTTCATTGATGTCCAAAAACAAATCGCACGAGTTGAAAATTCACTTTTTTCGAGTAATAATAGTGAACGAGGTAGAAAAACCGCTTAATTTTTTTCGAAAACATTCCCAACAATATAATCACGGTTTTCTCAACTTTTTTATTTAAATCGAGGCATTATTTTAGCTCCTACACCGCTATAATTAGTGTTAGCGAGGTGCCATGTGTATCACCAAGTGGATAATGGTTCAGTTTGAATATTGGATATCTCCGAAACTATGTTGTGAAATTGATTAATTTTTGGAGAATTTAGAGATTATCCTAAATTAATCTCTCGGGGATATAAATTTCAACCGCCCACAAGCATTTCGATTTTGGTCTCGAGACTCCTCAAGATGTGTGTTGGTAAACTATTATTATTTCATTGTAATTTCGCCTAAGTTGCAGTCGATGCTGATTGGTAGATATTTTTCGCCTCCTTCCTTTCGTGCGGCTGTGCCCTTCTGTCGAGGTGTCTCTGTGACATTCTTGCCATAGGCACATGCCAAGTGCCTGAAAATGCGTGTCGAAACAAGAGGTTGCGAATTCCCCGCTCGCGTTACTCTCCACCGCTTATAAATACATGTGGACGATTTTTGCATAAATTGGACAGCTGTCAGGTTGACGAAGCTACGAGGTCGCGATTTGTATCTTGCACTTGCGTATACCCTTTCGCAGAGATCGACATGATCGATTCATGTTCTTAAATTATGTGATACATTGGAGTATTAGATGATCAACTAGTGTATTCTAAAAATAACGGACGATCGCAAGAGCCTCAAGTCTCTTTCACAGCCAGTAATACCGAGAGATAACCCATCGACGTTTTTATAATCTGTCGATTGAGAGGATGCCTAGTCAAAAAGTCAATAAAAAAATGATTGTTGTAACGAAAAGGACGAGTTCTCACGTTAGTGAATAGTTCAAGGGAGAAACCGATGAATTTTCCTGCAGTCATCTGAAGAGGAATTCGGGCTCGATTCGTTATCATCATTAACGCCCTTGCTTGGGCGGGCGGTAGAGAAAACCAGTCGCTCTCGTAAGGAGCGTAACTCAAAGATGTACTCTGAAAAAAAAACAACATTTTTTTGTTCTTTCACAAAAAAACAACACTCAGAAAGAACATTGCTGCGGATGAATGGAGACCCACTTCAACTACGAGAAGATCGCCAGTCCAACAGTACACGAAAAGATGGAGTATCGTATAAAATCCGTGGATGACGCAAAACATCATCCGAAATATAGGAAACTCCTCGTCACTCGACGAGCCATTGATCAACGTCTGAGAAAAAGCCGATTGTCATGCATACGGATATATATGTAATCCTGACTTTCGTATGAGTTAGCGATAAAATACGATAAAAACTCGAACCGTTATCGTTACGAAGCCTTGAAAGCAAAATGTAAGAGTGCACAGTACCATCTGAATTAGGAGCATAAAGTTGAAGGATCCTTCGAGCAATTCTCCACAGCTTCAATAAAAAGTTTCATCGATTAATTTGCATTGTTCATTTTACCGTTCGAGCCTGCCTATATGTATCTGATTCAATCGAATGGGGAAAACACGTTTTTCAAATAATATTCGTGAGGTTAAAGAAATTGATGGAGAACCGATTGAGTTCTTCGTGTCTCTTGATGATCGCGGCGAGTCTTTTCCAGTAGATACTAGAATTCTCGATGCACTCTTCGTCGACGATGTTGGCAAGTGCTAGTCTCACTGTAGCCAATTGTCCGCAGAGGTGCAATATCAGCATTGATATTGAACTGTCTGGCCCCGAATAACCGATCATCGCGACTATCGTGGCGAACCATTGGCCGAGCCACGACCACGCAAATGGACGAAATTTTGTCGTGTCGTAGGGAAACCAAGAGGTGTAAAGAAAACCAATTCCTATTTTTGTTTCGTTCGTGATGAACGGACGCTCGTGTCTTGCCGTCCATACCTGGAAGATCGTTCATGGTCAACTAACGCAATTAATACGAATTTTGCATAACCATCGAACGCTCTTAAAAAACGAAGCAAGCTTTTTTGACATTTTTTCACCTCTAGACATTTTTTGGTAGTTCTATGAGAAGACAAGCTTGAGAAAAATGTTTACGGTTGTTAAAATTTTGTATCCTAGAACTCGTCAAACATGTCCGCGATGAAGATTATGAAAAAAATTACCCCAGTACACGAAAACGTGACCATTACAGAGCTCGCTAGCCCGACGGACATTACGGATATGAATCTGGCATATTTGGCCTTCTCTGTCATTGCCTTCCGCTCCTCGTCCGTTCTCGTAACGGACCAATCCGCCGCCATCCCCTCTAAGATTGTCTCGAGAGCTTTGTTTTCATTGGAAAATATGTGAAATGTACTTTTATCGGCGAAAAAAAATCCTTACGTAGTTCAAATGAAAATCGACGGACAACGACTCACCGTTTCGTCGCATACGGAGAAGCACGATTTTGTAGATCGACAGTGCAACGGGAACATTGATAACAAGATTACCGATCAGTACTTCCAAATCATCATGTACGTATGCTATACTAGCAGTCATCGGTAACCAAATTATCAAAAAAATGCTAGCAGCGTAAAACCATGCAATATTTCTGGCTACGAAACCCTGATTAACATCGGGCCACGCTCCGATCATCGCCATGTTAAAACGATTCCAACCATAAGCCCATACGAACGCTTGAAATTTATTTGCAAGTTTATTCACACAAATATATGTATCATCTCTTTCATCAAGGTAATTATAGCTTTGGGCGTTTTAAAAAAGATATAAAGAACATTACCTGGATTTTCATTCACCATCGCAGCTCACAATCTATCAGTCGATAACGGCGTTATACTGAGGGGACAAAAAATGATAGCAATGACGCATAGCCGGATGAATCGCTCTCGCTTCGTGAGTGCAACGACGACGCATGATCGTTTCAAAAATTCACGAGCACGCATCTACAAAAGTTTTTATGGAATAATGCGCTTTTGCGCAATTCCATGTAATTCGAATGGCGAATGAAGCCATAATTTACTTTCTCGGTTCACGTGCATAATAAGAGACGGTGCTAGCATATCCTATTTCGATTTTCCTTATTTTCCTTCTGCATTATTCACGACGCTTTCTTGGTCGCTTCGAGCGTGAGTGAGCTTAAATGTAGTGCGGTGCGGTTGTACGTTTGTTATTCGTCGGTGACAAAAATACAGGTATACTTTTAGGTCGAAGAAAAGCATCAATTATCTTACGTCAGCAAGTTTCAGCTGAGAATACCACGTGGTGGATTAAAAAGCAACCTTTTTCCTCTCCCTTATCCAAACCTGGGCGAATATGCATTCAACCACACTGCGAGAAGGGTGGAAGTCTCATTTGAAAAAAAATATAGTGGCTGGCGGGAGATATTTTCCATCAGCGAAGAGAGTGGTTCGAAGAACGTTCTGATTTTTCGGTACGGAGAGATTAAGTAAATCATAACTTATTACTAGATCTTCATATTTGTTTGTTTGCCGGCAGATGCTCTCTGTTCGCAAAACTGAAAATTTGATTGTTTGGCCATTGTTTTATTGCACAAGGGTACATGTTATAAGTATAATTGTAAAAACACACATCACACAAGCAGAAATCCGATGGATCATCTTGGATTTCGGAATCAGTCGATCAGTCTCTCTTTCATGGCCATAAGCATCGATAGATAGCCCATCGAATTCTTCATTATCTAAAACAATCGAAGCGAATAATGCCGGACATCTTCACGTTCATTTTACTGGATCACGAATATTTTGCACCTACTGTATTGAAAACCTGCAAATTGAACGCGCAAAATTTTCCGGCGGTCAATTTCAAGGGAATCTTGGATCTGTGACAGACGAAGAGGAAAGCTTTTGCCTCTCGAGCTGACAAATCATACCACGGTGTCTCGTAGAAATCGTCCGGAATTTTCGTACTCTTGAAACCCATTCGAAGCATCAAGTGCATAAAGAAAATCAAATGAACGTACATGCGAACGAACTCAACGAATTACTAGGTGGACAGCAAACGAATGTGAAAAATGCTTTTTGGATTTTCCATCTGTCGAACTCACTTCGATCAAAAGGCGATCTCCTACGTAACAATAAATGAACAGATGTATCACGGTAAAGCCTGCGTATAGTAAATTAAATGCCAGATTGTGTATTGGAAGAGGTGCACCATTCCGGTCCAGTAAAGTCTGAAAATGTATTATTGAAAAAAATAGAAAAAAAAACAGTGGCTGCTTCAACCCGTAAAAGGATACTCACAGTGAACATCGCGTATCCCTGAAAGCAGAAAGTCAACGAGCACACCAACATCTGTACGAGAAGGATTGAGCTAAATGTTTCCCTTATGAGGGATGATAGTCTTGGGGAAAAAAATGTATTATTAAAAATGCATTCCTCCGACTCATTTTGGATACAATGACTACGCTACACTTCGACAACGCAAAAGTAGGTACTGCCGAATTATTTTCATTACATATAGGTAATGATCTTAAAACGTTGATGTATGAACATTATACGGTTATTTATTTCGGTAAAAAGAATTCTTCGTTATTTTAAAAAACTCACTTATTGAGCTGTTCGTGTCTCTTCACGATGACACTAAGATTACTCCAATACAAAAGCGGTTCTCGTATGGTCGTTTCATTGACGAGATTCTTCAATGAATGTCGAACCATTCTGAGCTGGCCGCATAGATGAAGTATCATCATCGAGACTATGCAATCTGGCCCCGAATATGATGCCATCGATAGCAAGGTACCAAAAAATTGGCCGAGCCACAGCGGCACAAAAACGACTAAATCGCTCGTGGAGAAGGGAAAATACGAATCAAATAGGAACCCCTGCGCCAGATTAGAATCCGTTTCGAAATCTTGGGCACCCACAATGGCCCACCACGCCTGCGAAATAGGGAGGTTGATCACTCCTCGATTGGCTGTGGCTTACCCTTACATACATTCTTAATTATACAGGGTGTTCCGTTCATATTAATACATCGAAATAACTCAGAAACAAAAATCGCTGAAATACATGTCGAACGGATTCGGACGGCGAGTTAAATGGCATTTTACATCCAATAGACGCCTGCCAGGTGATTTTCTAGTTGTAAAAGTTGAAAAATCACTTTTTTCAATATCACTAGACTTTCACAGTATATCATCTTATAAATGTACCCTGAAAACTCCGAGGTGATCGGATCAACAAGTACTACATCGATGTTTCAGAAATTTGTAGGTTTTTTTCTCGATAGTATTCTGGATTCATTTTCTAGATAGTCTTCTAGATTTCTTTTCTCGATACTATTTGATTGGAGAATTTCTTCCGATGTATGCTGTGAAATTTGGTGAACGAAAAATGCCTATCCTTTTCGCAAACATCAAGACTCTCTTTCAACACGCGTCATTTTGTTTTAATTTGATATTTCGAAAACTCCTTCGGTTAATCATAGCAATCATAGGGACACCGCAAAAGACGTTCTCGAGAGATGCTTTTCGAACATCGACTGTCAATCGATTAGAATTAAACACTATTACACGAAAAAATACAGAGTGTTCTTCAGATGATACTTTTTGCAAGAACTAATTTTTATAGAAATTTATCCTTGCGAGTTTCTTAAAAATAATCCCACGAATGAGGTGTTTTCGATTGTTACAACTAGGCGTGACCCGTTAAAGACTACCTGATTTTTTTTCTAAATCTCACATACTATTATGGTAGCATTATTTACGGTAATATATATGTTTCCGGAAAAAAAGTGTCCACTGCGTTGAGGATTTACTCATTTCTAGGATTAGTCATTTCAAATAAAAACTGGAATCATCATTCTTTACTATTTCTCCGAAAGTGAGGATCAAATGAAAGAATATTTGGGACGAAAGATCTTTTTTTTTCACGTCGAATATGATTTGCTCGTAAAAATACAGGTTTCCGTTTGGAAAACGAATTTCACCTGGGTGTTGCGGATGAGAAACGAATCAGACGTTTTCCTCGCCTTTTGACTTCATTCGGCCAGTGTTTTGGCGATTCTGTTTTTGCGAGTTATTTACGAAATCTCGATGAAAGTCGGACACCTTGTATATGTATTTCCATCTACAGGTATGTATGTTGCGATAAACGTTGGTTGCTTAGACCTTTGACAAAATATACTCGCAGAACATCATATTGGTGAGAGAAACGGATATTATTGATATTCGTCTGCTGATTCTCGCAGTCTCGTCCATAATTTTATCTTCTTCTTTCGATCTCGACGATAACCAGTCATCGGCGATTTTATTGAGCATAGCCCCGATCACTCGAACAAAAAGAATATAAAATACTCCGCGTTATTTTTTACGTTGGATTACATCGACGGCGATAACGCTTTGTTAAAATTCAAAAAAATTATTGCACACATACGAAAGTTTTTCCTTTCCTAAAGGCAGTATTGTAGTCTGGCAAAGCCAAAAAAACTTTTTTTTTTCAAACTCAACATTATTATTCTGTTTTTCTGTTTGAAAGTGTTTTTCAAATCGGCAACCACGATATCGCGATAACCAATTGACTGATTGAGCTCAGATTTGGCATACACCTTTATGAGACTATTTTTCAACGTTGGCAGCGGTATGGAGTCGAAATTATTATTATTATTTTTTTCATATTACTCGTAAAATGGTCAGAAAAATCGGGAAAATTTATAGTGAAATTTTAGCATGCCATAATTTTGTACATTTTTTCGCTGAATCTGGTACTGAACATCACCATTCTCACATCGGACAACCATCGGAGCTGTTTTAATGAAATTTTCGTAACTACCTTGTCTCCGATGTTGAAGAACTGTTATTTTTGCAATCGACATTGCAATTGACATATTGGTGGAAAGACAATCAATTATCGAATTGAGGTCACCCCAGAGGAAGTGTAGACTAGCGGTCTGGGGGAACCAGATGCAAAGAGTCATCAGCAACGCCCACGACCAGGCTCTTTGAGCAGCTACCAAACTTTCACCCTTTTTCGCGCAAATACCCAGCATTTTTTCGTAATAAACATTCCAACCGTAAGCATAAGCGAAGCCTGAATAACGTCAAAGAATAATTTGCACGTGTCAACTTCGTTCATCGACAATGAATTGATTTATCTGTAAAAAAAAAATGTTTCTACCGTCGAACGAAACACGAACCTTTGATGTATGCCCTCGACTTTAACTCTGCCATGGTTTTCCGGTCACTGACGCACAATTCGTGGAAAAAAAGATTATTCACTTGCGCAAATGCACACGTGAGCACTCTTTGTCCCAACCACGCATGCTTGTCATTTTTTTGCTGCTTGCTAAAACATGCATCATATAGCAGTGCTCGCTGCGTCGAGCTCTTACCGGGCTTCGGGAACATTCGAAACTTTGGCGGCATAAACGTTTGCCTTGAATACTTAATGGGAACGTAGCGAAGCATTAATATTGATCATTGAAGTACCCAAAATGTAATTCTCGATTGAGATAGGAGACAGCCGAACTTTATTCGCATATGTTCTAGTCGTACGGAGTTTTCTCGAGTTTTACCTGTCTTGTGGGCCGTACCGACCGACCGTGAGGAAAAAAACATTGTTGAAAATACTTTTTGCCAATGTGGAAGAAGGGCATAGCAGTAGAGAATCCATGGGGTCAGAGCAACCGTAGGAATGGACGAATTTCGAAAAACTTCTTTTTAGGGCAGTAGTAACATTTATTTTTGCAAATATTAACACTTTTATAGTTGGTACGAAATCCTTCTGGCATTTTGTCAAATGTACCGCCGCGGTGAAGAGGATGGAAGCTGGAAAAAAGGCTTTAGATTACGAGGGTATCGCATTGATTTATTAGAGTAATCTTCATTCATTAAACTGTTGTAATAAATCTGCCGGTAATGGACTTGCTCTTTTTACCCTCAGTCAACAAGTCTCTCTTTCAAAGCTATCAACATTGAAAAATATTCCATTTGATGATACAAAATCTGTCGGGCGAAAGAAATATTCTCAACTCGCAATTCCGAATTTATACAGCAAATTAAAAAAAGCTTGTCGAGCCAGAAAACTGTAGTTCAAAAGTTATCACCAAGGGAGTTTTCGTTTTATTGAAAAAAAAAAAGGCGAAAGGCTTTTGCTTCCCGGGAGGCCAAATCGTACCATTCGGCCTCGTAAAAATGATTCGCAAAACGGTTACTCTGAATAGAAAGAAAATCAATTCTTTAATTTTAATCGGCGATTAATCGAACCTCCATGAACAAGTGTTGACAAAAGTGAACAAGATTCGAGGCAGAAACATATCAATTATTATTTTTATTTATTTTATACCTGATAAACTTATTTATTTAGCCAGGCGGATACGTTATGGATACAATGTTCTCGCGAAATGTTTTATCCATAAAAAGCATTGATTTTCCATAGCTGACGCACAAACACTTTTTTCACGGGTGAAAAATTAACTCGATTCTTAAAAAAGGCTATCGTCTACGTAGCAATGTGAACAGATCTGATGAAGTATGATCACAGTATTCATCGCATACAGTGAACGGAATCAGAGTTGGAGAACTGCTATGGGTGCGCCATTTCTGTTGATGAATCCCTGAAAATATTTATTATACAAACTCTAATAGGAATGTAAAATTACAGATGTCACTATTCGAGTCAATACGTACGTAAAATGATTGCTCGGAAAACTATATTTCGAATGATCAAACAATATAATAAATGTATGCAAAGGAACATCAAAATATTGTGAAGAATATGATGAATGCAATGTTTTTTATGTTCATCCGATCAGTTGACGAGTGAAAAGGATCATTAATTTTTACTAACCGTGAACATTATAAAGGTCCGAAAACGAAAAATCACCGAAGAAGCCAGCACCTGGATCACCAGAACCAAACTGTACGTATCATTAATGCGTTCGCCTGCATTGTAAAAAAAATGCATCATTTGTATATTTTCATGTATCATGGAGACATGGATTTGTGGGTTGATAATCATGTATTATTTTTTATCACCATAAGGATTACGGACGTCGTATTTGAATTCCAGAAGAAAAAGTTATCGAACTTTTACGTTTGCCGAAGAGTAATCAAATTATTTTCTTATAAATGAAGATAACTTTGATTATCGATAATGAACAAGCTCGATACTTCGTTCAAATCAAAAAATGATATTCAAGGTATGAAACCGACTGCTTTATGATTTCAGTGCCTCCATAAGAAGGTTAGAAATCAATTTTTACGGACAAATAGTAAAACAACACGCTATTTTGTGTACTTTCACCGTTCATATTTTTTTTCCACGGCAAAGACAACCACATTCCATTGTAAAAAATGAAGGTATACATCATTCAAAGAAGCATCTATAGAAAAGAGAAATAGCACACTGAAAGAAAAATTCGTTCATCCATTCAAAATTCAGTTGGTTTAACAAAATGTATTTTTAAATACGTTCAACTTGATTTTTGATTGGCATAACAAAACAGTATAGTGGTGTGAAGTGTAGCTTATTTAGCATGTCTGAGCAAACTGTTAAAACAACACAATTTTGAGACAACAAAATGCATTTTGCACATTCAACGATTTCTCTTTCTCAGTGCATAGCTGTTTCAATCGGTTGCAGAGTAGTAAATGCGTAAACCAGGTGTACTGAGTCACAATGTTCGTCTTACTCATTGAGTGCTCGACGAGTCTCCGCGGATTTTTTTCTCGTGCCCGCATAGTGGTCTCGTTGACGACCTTTTCCAAGGAATTAAAAATTACCCTGAGCTGTACGCATAGATGAAGGACAAGATGCAATATCAGAGAATCAGGCACAGTGAAAGAAGCTGCACTGACAATCCAACTAAAAAATCGAGTCGTCCAAGCTGACACAATGGCCGATCGACCGGTTATGTTGAAAGGATAATAGATGACGAACACTTTATGTGTTTTAATCGGAGGCCGGTATTGGGGTCTTGAACCGTCGGTGCCACGGTCCTTGCCTGATGCTACGATATTTTGCCTCGGAATATTCTGTTTTTCAGCTCTCATTAAATATTGTTTTCTGACGACACCATAGGACTAAATCGGCGAATTTTAGCGATCTCGAGCATCACTTCGGGTTCTTCCGTCGAAAGTCTTCGAATCCTCGATTATTGAGACAACGATGGAGCTTATTACTTTTAAAATAAAATGAATAAAAATAAATGTAAAAAAACACAAGTACGCATCCCGATGACGGTTGAGATGAGCTGCTTTTTGTTTCGTTCTTTACCTTTCTTTCATCACTGTACTTTCTTTCGTCCTTGTTTCAACAATGCCGAGACTAATTGACAAATTAATCCACAGACAATCGACCATAGCAATCGAATCGCCACAGAATACCAATAAGCTGAATTATATTATTTTTTCTTCTCCACACTCTTTTTTGATTTCTCAACACAACAAAAACAACAAAAAAATCCGTACGTTGATCGACCTCCGTACGATCGCCGAAGCGCTCCCGACGATGATATTTCGAACACTGTTACGATCCTCGTGAAAAATACACTCGAGGTAAACTTTCCGATTTTCGAGAGGCTATGCAGGCGCGCTGTTCGATCAAAAATACAAGTGCGAACGACCCTTCCATTTGAGTCCTTGAATTTATCATGAATCAAGAGATTGTGATAAAAAAAATGCACGTTCACGAACTTTGTCAGGTACTCTATGAATATTGAATATTTGTGAAGTTCTATACGTGGAGCAGAGAATAGTGGAGTGAAAAGTCCACGACGAACGGAATATCGCTGTTTGCCTGAGAGCTCTTCAATTATTGGCACTATACTTTGCAAAATTGTCAAACGCATCGGATAGTTGAATAAATAATACCTCATGTAAGCACATAATGTGTCCCGTAAAAGTATAAGTTACAGCAGTTCACAAAATTTCCCAACTTTCCTTGCTGCAACTATTTTCACGATTAAAATGAAAACAAGGTTTAAATGAATAAAAATGAAAGACCCTGGATCGAAATTCAGGGCTTGGCGAATGTATCGAAATATCACGATGCTGATGAGACGAACATAAATACTGTTCGATTGGCAACCGAAAAACTCTCCAATAACGATGATTCTTTATTATTAGCCTACATCGACTAATCAGTAGACAAAACGATAAATCAATCGATTTTACTCCATCAATCTTTCCTTCATTGCTATCAACATCGACAGATATCCCATCGAATTCTTCATAATCTGCCAAGAATGGAGTTTGCAAATCACGATTACGGAATAAAAAAGACGTCACCTAAAAAAAACTATATTCACTTACTGCATTGAAGAGCTGTAAATTAAAGGTGAAAAACTTCCCGGCTTTGATCTCGAGTGGAATTCGCGATCTGAGGCTAACGAGAAGAAAGGCTTTTGCCTCCCTCGGTGCCAAAATGTACCATTTCGTCTTGTAAAAATCATCCGCAAGGCTCGTACTCTTAAAAAAAGAAAACTTTCTCCTCGTGAATCTTTCGAATCGGAGATCTGCAGTTGGGCAAAACTTACTTCAATCAAAAGTCGATCTCCGACGTAACAATAAATGAATAAATGTATAACGGTATAAACGGCGTAGATAGAAGAAAATCCGAGATCAAAAATATCCAGAGGAGCGCCATTCCTATCCATTAGAGTCTGAAAATAGCGCCATAAAAGAGTGAACACGAAAAAAGTGTTCGCGTCCATTGACGTACACTAACCGTAAATAGGGCATAAGCCTGGAAGCAAAAGGTCATGGTACACGCTAGCATTTGAACGAGAAGTATCGTGGTAAATGTCCTTCCTATGACGAATGCTAAGCTTATTGCGACAAAAAGAAGAATTTAGAATAAAGTGTTTTTATTCGCCATATCTCTTATTTGTATTATTAAATTATTTGTGCACATTTGAAAAGTTGCATTGATGAAAAATCCAATCAGCGTTAAGTACACGAATTCGAGCGTAATTCGTGCGAAACAAAGAAAATATTTATTCCGACAGCTTGACAGCGTTTTGACAGTTATAAACTGGCGCAATTATTACAATAATAACGAAACACGATCATATATATTTTTCGGTCATGCTTACTAATTCAATTCTTCGTGCCTTTTCACAATGGTGGCGATTCTTTTCCAGTATTCTTGAGGATCTCTCGCCGTTGTCTCGTCCACGAGATGCTCTAGCGAGCGACTTATTATACTCAACTGACTGCATAAATGTAAAACGATAGCAGAGACGAAACAATCGGGTCCTGCGTAAGAAATCATGCCCAAAAACGTTCCGAAAAATTGGAAAATCCATAACGGAACGAAAATGGAATTTGCCGTAGTGTCGAAAGGATAATACGCATCGTGAAGCAGACCGAACGCCAATCGCGGATCTGTATTCGGATCTAAGCCTTGTCGGAGTTTCCAAAGCTAAACATTCGTTCACACTGATCTTGGAATGATTTCGTCGCGAGATTCATTTGAACATTTTTTTGTTTTCAGTGTTTCATTAATTTTTCATTTACCCGGGAAAGGATGTATTCGCCGAACATGATGTTCGTGAGTGAAAATGATAAAATGGAAATCATTCTGCTGGTTTTGGCAGTTTTCACCATTATCTGGCGTTCTCTTTTTCTCAGTATTTTTAGCCAGTCGTTAGCTATTACGGTGACCATCCAGCCAATCGCTGAAAAAAGATCAGCTGGTACCTTAAGAAGATCGCAGAGAAGTACTATCGTGTTGAAAAAAATATATTCTCGTACCTTTTCTCTGTCGCTGGAGAACAATAATTTTCAAAATTGATATTGCTATAGGCATATTGGTGGAGAGACAAATGATAAAAGACGTCATGTCACCCCAGTGGACCGACAAGCTCGCAGCTTGCGGCAACCATATGGACAAGAATATGACAACGGTCCAGGTCCATGCTCTCTGTCGAGCTAATACTCCTTCGCTGTCTCTCGCACAAATACCTAATATCTTCTGATAATAAATGTTCCAGCCGTAGGCGTACGCGAAGCCTGAAGAATATTTACTTTACGTCCATTTCTCTTCCTCCTCGTGCAGTATAATTAATAACGAATAAATCGACGACAATGAAATTCACTTTCCTACTAAAAATCAAATGTATTCCAACGAAGATAACTAAATTTGCTCGATCATATTTATTACTCTAATAAAATATCCTCGCAGATGATTGATACGAAAAAGTAATACTACTTTTTCCTTGGTAATACGCGCGCACGCACCTGGATTGTCCTCCATCGAAGCTTACGCCGAGTCGGTTTTTCGTTGACTGCCATTTCTCCCGGGTGAAATTTCTCTTGCGCAGAATCGAACGAGACCGCAACGACGCAAGCTCAGCTAACAAATGCAAATTGTCTTTTCCCTCTCGGGGAATTTAGTCTAAATTTTACATGCATAGAGACACTAAGTATGGAAACTAAGTTTTCATGGCTGGCTATTCAAACTTATATAAAATTGCATTCGAATATATTTCAAAAACTTTTATGTCCACAGGTTCGCGGAAAGTAGACATTTTTCCAGATGAAATGAGTCCTTCGTCTTGCAATAAAATGTTCCCCGGTACCGCGCGCTGATACCTCGAATATTGAAAGTTGCGGAACTTTTTGTGTTTTTTATCAGACGTTGGACTTGTGAATTTTCCTGCTGACTGTCGACACATAAGTGCATCACGATCCAGCAAGTGTCGAACCCGAGATACATAATTGTTTCTTAAATATAAATTATTCGGCGATAATACTCTAATATTTTCATTCTATTCTCGACACCTAGACGGGGCATATAACGATCCTACAAATGAAACATTATTTTTCAAGCGGCAATTTTGAGTACTGAATCACTCACGTTAATGCATCTAACGAATTAATCGTTTTTGATCGAAATCGAAGGTGATTATTGTTGCGATTACGCTGCTCGGATTACTCAAGCAATCGATCTTTCTTGGCTAGCCGTACCGAGGATCTCCCATCAACGTTTTCATTATCTGGTGGAATTAACGAGATGGAAATGAGGTAAAAAAATAAAACGAAGAATAGGAGGAAAAAGAAGATTGATAGCTCACAGTGACGTGTAATAACGACAAGGGCTCATTTTAATTTTCAGCCGCACATAGTGTCGATTTTTCGAGGCTCGATATGCCAAAAAAATACATAAAATCTTTCACTCCTCAACATTTTAAGTGAAAAACTGCAAAATTTTCCCGCACAAGAGTCACAAACACAAGTGCCTTTATTTCGTTTGCATTCATGAGATTGTTTGGGTTTCTTTGGGTAAAGTGCTCTCGTAAAGTGTAATAAAACCATATAGAACGTGAAAATGTCGCCACATTTGGCTCGAGCCTTATTTTCAAGTCCACCTTCATACGAGAACGTTTAGCAAGCCCCATGTGCCATTAAAAATCACTTCGGCAAGTCTTCGAATGAGAAAATCTCTCCGATAACGATGATTCTTTATTATCGATCTACATCGAGCAATCAGTACAGAATATTCAATAGATCAATCGAATTTACTCGATCAATCTTTCCTTCATGGCAATCAACATTGACAAATATCCCATCGAATTCTTCATAATCTGCCAAGAATGGGGTTTGCAAATCACATTGACGAATTTTGAAAACTTCTTCTACGCCGCGAAAAAAATATTTTACACTTACTGCATTGAAGAGCTGTAAAGTAAAGATGAAAAATTTCCCGGCTTTTACCTCAAGTGGAATTCGCGATCTGAGGCAAACATGAAGAAAGGCTTTTGCCTCCCTCGGAGCCAAAATGTACCATTTCGTCTTGTAAAAATCGTCCGCAAGGCTCGAACTCTAAGAAGAAAAAAACTTGGTCCTGGTGAAGCTTTTTTACCATAGATCCGAAATTGGGAAAAACTTACTTCAATTAAAAGTCGATCTCCGATATAGCAATAAATGAATAGATGTATAACGGTATAAACGGAGTAGATAAAAGAAAATCCGAGATCGAGAACGGGCAGAGGAGCACCATTCCTGTACAAAAGTGTCTGAAAAAAGCGTCATAAAAAAGTCACCACGAAAAAATGTTCACGTTCGCCGACGTGCACTAACCGTAAACAGGACATAACCCTGGAGGCAAAAGGTCATGGTACACGCTAGCATTTGAACGAGAAGTATCGATGTGAACGTCCTTCCTATTACCAATGCCAAGCTTATTGAGGCAAAAAGGAAATTTTGTAGCAAAACTTTCCGTCCGCACAACTCTCACCTATATTATTAAATTATTCGTATCTCCTCGTTGAATAATACATTATTGACTCGCCAAATATTTAACTATTCTAAAAACATTGCATTGATACAAACAAAAATCACCGTGAATTAAATTAAGTAGTATTTGTGCGGAACGAATAAAATTTTCATTCCAACAGCTTAGAAGGGATCTGCAGGTGGTGTGAAAAACTGGCGCAATTATTACGCAAATAACGAAACACGATTATGGATTTTTCGGCAATGCTTACTAATTAAGTTGTTCGTGCCTTTTGACAATATTGGCGACTCTTTTCCAATACTCTCTCGGATCGTTCGCCGTTATCTCGTCGACTAGGTGTTCCAGCGAATGACGTATTATATTCAATTGACTGCACAGGTGCAAGACGATCGCAGAGACGAAACAATCGGGCCCTGCGTAAGAAATCGATGCCACAAAAGTTCCGAAAAATTGGGAAATCCATAACGGCACGAAACTTGAGTATGCCGTAGTGTCAAAGGGATAATAAGAGTCGTGAAGTAGACCAGGCGCCAATCGTGAATCTCTGTTCATGTCGACGCCTTGTTGGAGTTTCCAAAGCTAAACATTCGTTCACACCGATCTTCAAATGATTTGGTTATAAAATTCACTTGAAAACTTTTCACTTTCGGTGTTTTATTAATTTTTGGTTTACCTGGGAAATAATGAATTCGACGAACATGATGTTCGTGATTGAAAATGATAAAATAGAAATCATTCTGCTGGTTTCGGCACTTTTCAACATAGTCTCGCGTTCTTTTTTCCTTCCCGGTTTTAGCCAGTCGTTAGCTATTGTGGTGACCATCCAGCCGATAGCTAAATATATCAGCAAGCACATTAAGAAGAGAAGATCGCCGGATAGTAGGATCGTGTTAAAAAAAAATGGTCTCACACCCTTTCTCTTCCGCTGGAGAACGACTATTTTCAAAATTGATATTGCTATGGGAAGATTCGTGGAGAGGCAAATGATAAAAGAGTTCATGTCACCCCAGTGGACTGGCAAGCTCGCAGCTTGCGGCAACCATACGGACAAGAATATGATAACAGGCCAGGCCCATGCTCTCCGTTGGGCTAATATTCCTTCGTTGTTTCTCGCACAAATGCCTAGCATCTTGTGATAATAAATATTCCAGCCGTAGGCGTACGCGAAGCCTGAAGAATATTTACTTCACGTCCATTTCTCTTCTTCGTCGTGAAGTATAATTAATCACAAATAAATCAACGCGAAAGGACTTCACTTTTATTATAAGAATCAAATTTATTCGAACGAAGATAACTAAATTCTCTCGATTATAACCATTACTCTGATAAAATATCCTTATGGATGATTCATACGAAAAATAAATGATGTTGCATTAAAGTTTGATCCCTCCATTTTCCTTGATAATACGCGTGGACGCACCTGGGTTGTCCTCCATCGAAGCTTACGCTGAGTCGGTTCTTCGTTCACTGCCATTTCTCCCGGGTGAAAATTTTCTTGCGCAGAATCGACCGAGGCCTCAACGACGCAAGCTCAGCTTAAAAATGCAAATTGTTTTTCCCCTCTCGGGGAATTCTGTCTAAATTTTACATGAATAGAGACACAAAGTGTGGAAACTAGCTTTTGATCGCTCGCTATTCAAACTTTTATAGAATTGCATTAGAATGTCATTCAAAAAATGTTATGTATATAGGCTCTCAGAGAGTACATGCATTTTTCTAGATGAAACGAGTCCTTCGTCCTCGAATAAACTGGTTCCTGGTACTGCTGATATCTTCAATATTGGAAGTTAGTGAATTTTTCGTGTCGTTTATCAACCCTTGAATTTGATGTGATTTTTCCTGCTGCCAATCGGCAGATAAGGGCATAGTAACCCAACGAGTGTCGACCCCGAGATGAGTAATTGTTTATTAAATACAAATTATTCGGTGATAATACATATATATTTTTTTTTGTCTATTCGCACCACCTACACCGGGCATATAATCAATCTACAAACGAGACATTATTTTCTGAAGAGTAAGTTGCAGTATTTAATCACTAACGTTAATGTAACTGATGAATGAAACGTTTTTTCAAAGGTGATTATTTCTGCGATTACGCTGCTCGGATTATTCGAGCAATCGATCCTTCATGGCGAGCAGCACCGACAGATATCCCATCGAAGTTTTCATTATCTGATGGAATTGAACCCGTTGAGAATAACATAAAATAACAAAATAGGATGAGAAAGAAGACGAAAAGTCCATAGGGACGATAAATTAACGACAACGTCTCATGATTTTTTAGTCGCAGGTTACGTTGTTTTTTCGCAGCTTGATATGCGAGAAAAAATTGATAAAGTCTTACACTCGTGAACATTTCAAGTGAAAAACTGCAAAATTTTCCCGCAGTTATTTTCAGAGGAGTCCTCGATCGGTGAGTCACGAGCATAAGTGCCTTCATTTCGTTTGCATTCATGAGATACCAATAGCTCTCGTAAGGTGAAAATCCAATATCGGTGCTCTAGAAAATCGATAAAAAATACCGCAAAAATCGATTACATTATCGACGCAGTACGCTCTCGATAAGTCGTAGAGCGTATATCGATACTCTGTCACGATCTTACCTCGACGATCAATACATCGCCGACCCAACAATACACGAATAAATGCATTATAGTGTAAATCGCGTGAAGAACAAAAAACGTCATTCCGAGTATTGGAAAATCGCCATCTCTCTTATCCATCACTGTCTAAAACACAAATTCAGTACGTAAACCTCTCGAGGAAAATCTCGCCCACCTTCATTCATTGTAACCAGTCGCGGACCTTTTTTCCATCATCGAGACACGTACCGAGAACATCGCGAATCCTTGAAAGCAAAAGGTGATCGTGCATACGAGCATTTGGGCCAGGAGCATTGCGTTGAAAGCATCCTCGATCATTGCGTTTCGTCTTTTCGTGGTCAAATTGCGACAGAATGTATAATGTTCATTGTACAAAAAAAAACGATATAGAACACTGCAATTGGTATTAACGAAAAAAAAGTTGATAAAAACTTCATTGGGAAGTGGCCCGAACCTGTTGAGTTCCTCGTGTCTCTTGACGATGGAGGAAAGTTTGCGATGAAAAAGTTGTGAATTTGCGGGCTTCGTTTCGTCGACGATATTTTTCAAGTTGAGTCGCACTACCGCAAGTTGGCCGCACAAGTGAAGTACAAGCATGGCAACAAATGCGTCGGGACCCGAGTAGGCTATCATTGAGAACCATGTACCGGCCAATTGTCCGATCCACGTTGGCACAAAGTACTTCAGCTTTCTCGTGTCGTACGGGAACACAGCCGAATAGAGGAAACCGACCGACAAGCGCGGATCGATGTTAGGATTATCGAAATTTTCTATACCCAACCAGATCTACAAATAAATCAATTTTTCGGCACATGTGCTGTGGCGCGGGAAGGTTAAAAAAAACATTCTGAACAACTATCGAATCGAAAAAGCTCATATTGTTCTGACGAAAATAGCTAGGGTAAATCAACAATACATAAATATATTTATTCCGCAAAGATTCGCAGTGGGTGGTAAGAATTTAAAAACGTCTGGTAGAAAAAACTCGCGGGACGATGTGTACACGTTTGTTTAATTGTCTACTTGTGTGCCATAAAAAAGAAAAAAGCACAAAATACGAACCCCCGAAGCAACGTAAGCGACGAGTAGTCCACTCGTTATCGTAACCGAAAGCAGAGAAATTACTCTACTGATTTTGGTCGGTTTCATCATAGTTTCTTCCTGCTCTTTAGTCCACGGCTGAGCCCAATCTTCCTCAACGAGCTTCAGCAATTTGCTTAAAACTACCGAAGCATTGCCTCGTTACTTTACCATTAAAAACAATCCCATAATTTGATTTTTTACTTGTCTAAAAATGGTTTGATTATTTTTGTTTGCACCTGTTCTTTGATAACGAAAAACAACAAGTTTCATGACGGACACACCGACTGGTACGTTTGTCGAAAGGCATTCGATGGTATCGTTGATATTGCCCCAAAAAACGGAAACGCTGGCGAATTGCGGTATCCATATTAGGACGAATATCAAAAGTGAATATGCCCAAGCACGATAGCGAGCAAATAAATTCTCATTCTCTTCGGGCCAGACTCCGATAACTCCCATATTGAAGCGATTCCACCCGTAAGCGTAAACGTATTCTGAGCGATTAGAAAATCATTTAATGATCGCTCCGGTAATAAAAGAAAAATGCGAGGCACATTGGTAATAAATGATTGTACAATCGACGAAAGTAACGTACTCGAATTGTCCCCCATAGTCGCAATCTCGACGAAGCTTTCACGATTATTGATAGGCGTGTTGTGATTTTATTCTCCATTCCCCGGACGAATACTCCAAGGAGGCGAACAAAAAAAAAACAAATCACCCCATGGCACAAAAAAACGCAGTACGCATGCTCGTCGTAGAAAATGCAGAACGCACGAGCGAACGCGAATTTAGTGTTTAAATATACATCGGATAGGGATACGGGAGCGATGTCAACTTTTTCGTCGCAGAGTTTCGTTGATAGACAAAAACGAAACCGTACCTATAAATATATAATCATTTTGATATTTTCGGAACACGCGCGTACGAAAGTTTTCAAAGCGACAATTATGGTTCAATGCCTTGCCAGATTGCAGGAAAAAGATAAATCATTTTTTCATGAACCTAAAAGTGCATTCGTGGTTCAGGGAACCGCGAAAAGTTTGGTGAGAAAAATGACGTGGCCGTTCGTAGTTGAATATCGCGAAGGCGTTCTACCATCGGAGGATCAAATTCTGGCCATTGCCTTTACTCGATGGCAGTGGAACTCACCGAATAAAGGATACTTTTACACATATCAATGAATGATCGCGTAAAGGAAATCCTACCTTGGTGTTGAAGAAAAATTCGATGTAAAATCGTGAAATGTCTTCTTTCTCGTCGCGAGTTTAACGGACTTAGCGAAATTCTTTGCGAAGAACTTGGATGTATGTAACTCCATTTACTATTTTCTATACAACACTATTTTCATAAAACCAATTCTTTACGCTCGCAAATGGTTCTTATTGTGGCATCTGTTCCTTCACTGTCAGTAACACCGAAAAATAACTCATTGGTGCGGGATAACTGAAGTTGATTTTCTATTATCTTTCGCTGTTTCGTGATGGCCCAAAGATAAATCGTCGTGGGGTCGGGGTGGAATGTAACGAGAAAATGAGTTAAATGAAAAGAGAAAAAATTGCGATTGGAAATTGCACTGAAACTTATTTGTCCTCGTGTGCTATCGACGATCTCATTACACCTATCAGATACGATCAAGGTATGCAAGCATGTTAAACGCAATTTTTCTCGATAAAAACATATTGAAAAGTCGTCATTTTATTGCTTAGTCGTAACATTGAACCTCATCTCTCTTATAATCACACGATGTTATAATCTGATGAAAAGAAAAGTTATTACTCTCTATAGTGATCGTTGTGACTATACGAGTATCGAAATCAACCAACGAATACTGGGAATGAAATAAATAATCTGTAATAACAATATTAATAATTATCATAATTATAATAATAATTAATTAGCACAAATATAAATTAAGTCTAATTTACACTAGCGATGATAACCCATCAACGTATATTTACAGTTTGGCTTTTATCTTCTTACGGTTTTTTGTACAGAAGAATCAACGAAATTGACTGTAGCATGAGGCACGTTTTTCTTTTTAATCGGTCTGCCATCTAAAGATGCGTGAATAATTATCAAGGCATTAAAATACTCGTTGAATCTTCGTACGCGAGCCTCGTATGTCTGAAATATGCCACGTCGATCGCATATTGCTCTAAGTTTCTGTCGATCGTCTCCTTTGGTGGCTATGACTGTTCATTTCCCTCATGACGAATGATATACATATACATATATATATATATATATACATACATATATATAGGGAGTTCGCGAGCGTCTGTAACAAATAAAAATCTCTCAGAAAGAGAGGTTGGTCGGTCCAGCCTGTGGGCACGAGAAACTCGAACAATCGTGCCTCCTCACGGCCTCCATGACCTCTTGAAAATGACTGGACACCTGCGACGCTGCTCCGGGCTGTATTCTAAAAAGATAACGATACAAAGAAAAGGATAATAAAGGAACAGGCGAGGAAAAAAGTAAATAAAGAAAATATTGCAGAACAAGACAATCGAGAGTCAACGGCGTGATTTGAGCGAGAATGGTGAGTTTAGAAAGCGTTGAAAGGGTGCCGCGAGAACATCAAATGTGGGAGAGGGAAAGAAAAGAAATGACCGAGCTCATTTGTCCGTTCGTGAATGCCTCAAGAATTAAGTGAATTCTCAAGTCATCGATGTATCGGCCAAAATGCCTTGATAAGAAAAATTCTCATCTAAATATCGACATTCTGATATAATTCATATTAGAAACCGTTTTGGTTCTCTCATCCGTCATCGAATGGCTAACGTCAGAGTTCCTTACAATTCGTTGCTCTAACGCCATGACATCGCTCCAGATAGCGCTCCTAAGGAAATTGTTTTTCCTGAGTGGGTAGAAAAAAAAACTTTCCGGCTCTTTCGTAGACAATGAGGTTATCAGCAGAATATTCCTCGTGCACTCATGTCAATTCTTACATTAGAAGTACTTTTACTTTTGGCGTTGACGTATGATTATACTTTTGGCTGTTGCATGGTATTTTTTAACTTTATTAATCTTCATAAATGACGACGAAGGTATGGCAGTGTCTTCTAAATTGCATTTCCAAAACTGGCGTGACGTCTGGCTAAAAAACTAATCGACCAATTCTGATGAAATTTGGTTTAAATCTTTCAAAAATTATTGTCTAAAACATGAACCTAAATGTTTGAAAAAATAAAAAGATTTTTTATTGCAAAATGTAGCCTTTTTCGGGCAATTCAACCTTTTGTTTCAAAGCGTACCGTTTTATCGATTTTCAACATTTCTCACTTTTTCTTGGATCATATTCTGCGTCTGAGTGTTAATGAAGGAAAAATTTTTGTTGATTTTTTTTTATTCTGCCGACGCTACGTGTCCCGCCGTCTGACAACATCCGCGGCAACCCGTTTAATGAATTTTGAGCACTTTGCAATAACATTAAAATCTGAAAAAAATCAACCGTATTGAAGATGCTAAGAACATTGATTTTAAATAATAAGAATGCCAAAAATTTGTAAAAAAAATTGTTAAAGCAAAAATTGGTTTAAAAAATCTGCGGTAAACTTGATTTTTTGTGACATTAAATGAATTATGATATTTTTCTGAATACATATGATTTTTTAAAGAATTTTCTCTCCATTTTGAAAATCCGGTTTTTGGAATTTTCCAGAGGCTGTACCTATGACACTGTTTGTTCAATACCCCGGACACTTCTTGGATTTAATATGAAACATTACTTCGAAAACATATTAGAACTTGGCGACGCTTCATGCATTCTCTTAAATTGAAAAAATTAAAATAGAAAGGAAATTCGAAAAAAATTATACCTATCCAGAAAAATCTGCGAATTCATTTTATAATATGAAAAAACTATTTCACCGGATACTTGGTGAAGAATTTTTTTCCAACGATTTACTTATAACTTTTTTGCATCATTGTTGCCGGAAATTAATGTTCTTAGCAGCTTCAAAGTGGTTGATTTTTTTGAAAATTTCAATCTCATGGCAAAGTACTGAAAATTCTCGCCGAAACTCACTCTTGGTAGGGAATGTACGGGCAATACATCCTTAAAAGACCGTGCCATACCTCTCCCATTTGTGAAGATTAATTTTTAAAAAATACAATGTAACAGTCAAAAGAAAAGTTGAAAAAAAAAGGACAATTTTTTCCCCGCGCAAAGGAATCACCCCCTTAAGCTTAACCTTAAGGTCTTTCTTGAACGCTCATTCGAACGTTTCTCGGTGCGTTTTCATTTGCATTTCATTGCCGAGAGGCGGCGCGCGTGAACCGAAGTCTCGTGACGGTGGTAAATTTTCGAATATGCGTTCAGACCCGCGGGGAGGTCTATCCGAACGTTATCGCAACAAAATGTTGTCGACATTGCTCCGAGGCGCCAGAGTGAAATTGTGCTAAGAGGTAAAAGTTGAATCAGTCAGTGGGACGTTTAAGTGCGCGAGCGCACTGGCGAAAGCCGCGTTAAGAAGAAAGTTATCCGCGGCATTTACGGTCACTGTGTACACGAGTCCCGCTTGCTCTGCCAAACGTGCTCTGGCTCGAGTATTACTTTACTCGGTGGGTGAACCGGACGTGGGCGGCGAGCGAGTACTACAGGAGATGAAAAAATGTAGAAAACGACAACTATACCAACTATCGGCAAAGAAATAAGAAAAGTGCAATTTATCCGTCGCGTCAAACAAACAACCAAGTCGAACGAATGGAAATTTTGAAAAAGTCACTTACAGTCCAACGATAGCGTCCATTTTCTTTTCCATAAAAACCGAAGCATCAGGTCCCCGTTGTATCATGGCCTCGCAGAAAATTCTCTTGGCGCAAGGCGCGTTTGTCCAATCCCCGTCGATGTTGGAAGCCTCGGAATATTCGGCGTTCTCGAGGTTTTGAAAAGCATCGTCAATTTCGCGATCGCTTTCCGTGTCTCGACGTGCTCTTCGTACGCTCGCTCTTTTCTGACGGCCTTGGATGGATTCTGCAACGGCGAGCGTTCGGACGCGTAGTAGATCAGCCAGAGGTGTCTCCTGTACGTCAATGCTATTTCCCGGGAGCACGCTTGGGCTCGGACTCGGAACGGTGAAAATGTCGAGGGCGTCTTTTTTCCGTAATTTCGTCAAAGTATGAGGAATATGGGTATTTCTCTTGCTCGGTACATCGATCTCGATTATTTCGACCAGAGAATCCGATCCCGTTCGTCTGAGATGTTCATTTCCGCTTTGATATTGATTATCCTCGATGCTATCGAAATGTTGGTCATCGAGGCTGCGTCGTCGACGTTTCCGCGCCTCGACGTAACCGACCTCGTCGACCATTGGCATGGTCTGCCGATTTTCGATCCTCCCCGTGTCATCGGTTTCCTCCAATACCATAAAAACGCCATCTTCCTCCTGGCTCGAGCGGTTCTCCGAGTTGTTCGAAGTAACGGGCGCATCGCGAGTGTCCGAGCCTGCAAGAGTCACTCCTCCGATGTCTTTTCGAGGTTCCATTGGAGGCTCGACGTTCGGTAAGGAAGCTTCGATCGCTTCGATCGCTCTGCTGTTCTCCAATTCGCGATCTTCCCCAATGTTCCCTTCATCCTGGCTCGTCCTGCCGCGTTTGAGCACGTCCACGTCCAGGTAGCGCCCAACCGCGACAGCTCCAATTCCGAGAGCAGCTCCAGATGCGACGAGACCAAGTGCCGGTATGAGAATCGAGCCGGTATTCGCGATTGTTCCAATTTTGTCCTGAGCCTCTTTGCCCCTCGAGAGGCCCAAGTTTTGCGATATTTTCTGGGTCGCCTCGACCAACGGATCGAAAACTGGCCTCGTAAGCTGTGATACTCTCTCGACACCGGTGGAAAATTGATTTCTCAAATTTTCCGATATTTTTACCCAAAACGACTGCTCGCTCGGCTGCTTCAACCCGTAAAAATACTGATTGGGATAATAATTCTTCCGCGTGTACGAATCAACGACGTTCTTGTCGTTCAACACGTACTTCTTCTTGTGCTTTTGCTCCGTAAAGGAATTTTGATTTTCGGGAAAGTTATCGGGTCGCCGCTTTTCGGAATTCTTGAGTATCTTGGCAGGTTGTACTCCCAACTCCGGATGAGCGTATTGAAGAACTGGCGCACGAGCACCCGGCTTCAGTACGATTGGCGAGATTTTTTGACTCTCCGGCGTGTACATCTGGGAATTTGGATAGACCTGGTAACTATCCGGATGCAACATTCGCTTTTGTATGTTCGAGCGGTAATTGTCGTTTCGGGTCTCGTAGACCTCGGCATTCAGCCCCGGATTCTGATTCGCCTTTGGATCCCATTCGAAATAAACGTTCCTCTCCTCGCCAAAATTTCTCCCGTATCTGAACGGTATTAGATCGAAACGATTAATGACCTGGGGAGACTTTTTTTGTAAAACAAATCATCAAATCATTGAGTTGCGGATAAGCTTTGATTTGCAAATAAATTTGTGGAAAATTTTCGATCAACTGTTAATTGTTGCTCGGCCGTTTTGCAATTACTTATTCTCTTCTTTAACTGCAGAATGCTTTCACAGTCACCGCAAAAGTATTTAGTTACCAATATAGTAATTCGTTCATGAGCAAGCTAATACAGTGATATTATGTTGCTCATGAACGAACCACGTTTCTGCAATTACACTGCGGAGGGTGAATTTTCCAAAATTATCATGAGAAAAGACGAACTTTCGAAAATTCGTATTATTTCAAGTACCTGCGATTGACATCCTTAAAAAATCTTTCGAATCGCTGTCTCTCAGCTGCACCCTCGGACGCGTAAAAGCCTGTGGACGGTTCGATGTTCTGGGCGTCAGGATTCTCGGTGATCAGTTTGTTATTGATGACCCTAGCGTTTCTCCAAGTTTGAATTTTGTCCATAGGCTCGTCGGGTACCCGGGTACCCTGAATAACAGGGGTACCGTCGGCATCGATTGACATTGCGGTCCTTTTCGGCAACGATTTCACCTTTATTTCTGATCTTACGGTGACTTCTGGTGGAACATTTTTGCCACCTCGATTTTTCGACAAATTAGCTCCGATGTTCGTTCTCGTGAGTGGTCTCGATTGATGCGGCAAAAATGCATACTGAGTAGGTCCATTGCCAACGTTACGACTCTTCGATGCGCCATCAGCCTCGTAACTCTTCGTCTCGCGATCTTGGAAGTTTCTCCCGAAGATCAAGCCCTCCCGAAGATTCGACGGATTCTGATAGCGAGCAAAATTTGTCCTATCGTTGGGGATTATTTCCGCATTCGTTCCAAGTGGTTTCCAATTCGAGTATTTGTCATCTTTTCCATCGTTTGTCTCGAGTGCTCGGCCGTCCTTGCTCAGGGGTGTCCAATTGCCATAGTCGATCATTCGCTCGTTGACGAATGTGCTCCGGGCAGTGACGATTTTCGAAGAATTTGTCTCGTCACTTCGATCGGTCAAGACGTCCGGTACTGCTGGTTTCTCGTTTTGGAGACTAAAATTTCCGCTCGACGTTTTCTCACGAACTTCCTCGACCTGCCGAACTTCTGATCTTCTGATCTCCTCCTTTCGAGACTGCGAGATTGGCTCAGCGTTTGCCGCTAATGGCGTCGAGATATTTTCATTCTTCTCAACAATGCCATTTCCGGCTTTCGTTTCTACCGAGTCTCCGGACGCACGCTGTTCCTCGGGAGTACCAGTTCTTTCGCGACGTTTTACTATCAAAGTTGCCACATTTCCCTCGCTCGTTCGTACCTTGAGCTCCTCCGTCTCACCGGGCAAACTCCGAGACACCTTCAGCATAGTCCTCGTGTAACCGGGCTTTGGTATTTCTGCCGTCCATACCAAGAGACTTCCGGCAATGAGGATCAGTCCGAGGATTACCTGAGAGCGCAAAATTCCCTCTCAAATAAATCGAATTTTTGATTTTCTAGGCTTATATTGGAACACAATGTTAATATTTTACCATAGTGCAGGTAAGTACAATTATTTTTTCCATTCGTACCTACAACGTGCCCAAAAGGAACAAAATCGTGACGTTCGAGAAAGCCGAATGGCCGGTATTATGCAAATTGGAAAATGTACTCGGGGGCATCGTGATCGAAGGTGATCGATGTGATATCTACGGTAATTAGTATCGCGATCAGGATCGTGGACGGTTCTTCAAATCTGCATACTTTCATTCGTACGATCAATGTAACGTAAATATTCATGAGTGTATTCGTGAGCTCAAGCGAGGATCTCGTTTGCGTTGAGGAATAGCAAATTTCCAATATACATCTACATATATACACATACATAGCGGGGGAAGTATAGACGATGCGCTTTAGTGTACGACAATTTCTACTTGCACGAATCGCAGCCTTGAAAAACGTTCAATGAATAAGACCCACTTAAAAATTCGTGACCCGAGACCCAAGAACTTTTCCCGACACTGCTCTCTTTCGGTCAACTAAGTAGAGTAATTAACATTTAACATTTTGAAAGGTTTACACCTAACTAATGGCCGAAAGAAAGAGGAATTTGCATGCATTTGTTCTCAACCAACGTGCAGGTTTTCAAAAAAAATGTTCATACTAAAGAGTATGGTTTTAAGTATCTTTTACAGTTTTGTATTGAATAATATTCATCAATGTGGTAAATACAATGGTTTGTACAGACCGCTGTTTGAAAAATGTCCTTTGCGGTGACAACTGCGACTCGAAAAGAAATCTTCCGAAATAAAAAATCAAACGTATTTAGTTTTTCCGTGAAATTATCTAGTGCTTGGACAAAGGATTTAATAAGATATTGATTTTGGAAAAAGTGGTCGTAGTCTAAAGTGAATATATTGATTTTCGGAAAAAAAAGCTCTACTTTGGTTAATTGAAAAAAAAATAATGCATCAAAAGGAAAAAATCCTTCATTCGCGCACTGCTTTTTGATGTGCAAAAAAAGTTTCTGAAATTTTAAGTTGATCGGTGGAGTGATTTTTGAGATACCGTGGTCACCGACCTTGAAAAAGTCATTTTAACAATAAACGCGGTTAAAGTTCGTCGGTTCGCGGAATCTACCCACAACTCCCGCAAATGTCAAACAAATCGATTTGACATTTTCGGAGAATATTTTTGAAGTGATGAATGCACGCCAATTGTAATCCAATTTTATAAATAAAACTTATGAAATCATATTTCACTTGCATACCAACTGTTAATTCAAATTTTAATATTAGGCCAAGAATGTGTACCGCGTGTTGTCTACAAAAATATATATATAATTTTGCAAACCCAGCCCAGGCTCTACTCTTTCCAGACAATTTTTCCTTTGTTCCAAAAACGGGACACACATTTCGAGTGAAATAATGTTCCTTATGTTCGATTACTATTCGGTCATGGATTCAATAAAATTGAAAGCATAATCTTCTCGACTGAAATTCAACCATAACTAGATTATTACCAGGACCCTCATTCGCGATTGATTTGTTATAAACAATAGTTAACGGGTTTTCATACTGTTAATTTCAATGTTTTTTACAAGAAAGACTCGACATAGGTGCATGCATGTTCATTTCTACACATGTGCAATCGAACCGATAGTAGAAAGTAAGCAGACAAGACCAGCTGTGCAGTCTATTGAAGTGAAGAGTCTAATGCCGCAAAAACAATTTTCTCTCATCGAAGAATTCCTCGACCTCGGGAACGCAATTTCGCAAGGAACGATTAAATTTCTCCGGACAACAACATGAGAGAGAGAGGGGGGGCTAACATGGATAGAAAATGTAATACGGGAATATAGAAATTAGAGTCCATCCAGCTGATGAATGAGTCAGCCTTATTCCATGCGTACGTATAAAGTATGGTTTTATTAAAATACGACCCCCTGTGCAGCTATAATTTCCAATGCAATCGTGACAATATAACGACCCATATAGAACTCGAGACTGCATTCTCGAACGAGAAAAATGCGTAATAAGTAACTGTCATCACGTGGACGAGCGCAATTTTTTCTGACCGTGTGACGGATCTTGGAAAACGGTACTGGGATATTTGTCAAGAAATCAGGATAAGCCTTCACAGCCGACAAGCATTAAGTCACGTTTCATATTATTCTACTTGTGTCCAGTTTCGTGTCAATGTTACATTCGTATGCGAGAAATTATTTATTATGGTCATTTGGAAATCATTATGAATGATTTTGCATCGAATTGGCATCAATTTTCATTTGGTATTTTCTATTTCTCATGTTTCTCCAATCCGACGTATGTGCTAATCAATCTTCTTCCCGTATCATTCGCGATCGGTTTGCAATATTTCTCCTTCATTAAGCGATTCTTTTTCCATCATTATTTCTACTGTACGGCACATCGATCTTTCTGCCCATTCACTTTCTATGGCGTTCTTCGTGCCTTCTACCTCTCTCCCTCCCCCTCTCTCGCTGGCTTGCTCTAAGACTGGTATTCCTATAGCATGCGCTGTAAATCTTCTCTCCATGCCCGTAGCAACTTTCACCGCTGAGTAAATTAAGTTCCTGTCTCGCTGTCGCGAGGATAATCATTTTTTTTCAATACAATTTATCAAGGATGCGAGGAAGAAGAATCAAGAATAAAAAGATCGAAGAAATGATACAATTTCGCGTACGCACAGAGGCATAAAATTGTCCTCGCGATGAAAAAAAAAGAATATTAATAATACCCATACGGCATTGCAATAATTACGATCATATTTACGGAAATATCAGGCATTACGTTGCACGAAAGATGCTCTGTGCACACGTTATGTGCCCCTGAACCATGTCAGACGCACACACACACACACACACACGGAATTATTTCCGCTCTACATAATGCAACGCTCAGACATTAATTGCCAGCCAATTAAGACGATCTAGTTTTTTTTCGTTCCTCCTATCGTAAAAAATGGGCATATCGAGCGTTTTGTGCAGCCAATGTAGATCATCCGTCAAATTCGATCATCCGAAATTGTCGAGGGCATCAAAAAGTATTTTTTAAAATTTATTTTAAACTAACCATCCCAGGTTTGCATCCGACACCCTTCGTGCCCTCGCAATCTGATACGTATCGTATAGCGATTTCCCATAAATACATAACGATCATAGTCGTATGACAATGTGACGAAAAAAACCTAAACTACTAGCTACAAAAGGGCGATGATCAAATTATGCTCCGATCATTCATATAATTATTGTTATTAGTCTAAATCACAGCATGGCCAACTTGTTTTTGCCAATGGCTTCAAATTTATTCTCGTTGTTATGAACAACCTAATAATAAAATCTATAAGAATATTATGATTAGGTGCGAACGTTGGCTATAATTGTGAAAAGGAACGTAGAGACTGAGCTGTACTCTGGACAGATAAAAATGGACGCACGTTTTGAAAAATTAAAGCAGATGTGATTCTTACCTGTAATCTAGTCATGATGATCGCCGAGGGAATACTCAATCTCTCGTAGCGATTTGACGAAGGTTTGGCGTCAAAGAAAAAAAAGCAGAGCGATTAAACAATACCCGACCGGTGGACGCCGGTCTTCTGCTTCCGGCTCTTCTTCTATGCGTTCGATTCACGGTTTTATCTTTCAAGGTATCATGGTCCTCTGATCGTTCCGCGACAATTGGTGATTCGTTTTTTACTTTTTTTTAAATTTTATAAGTAAACGTGACTAAAACGTGAACCGATTAATGTTGCGACGCTCGCGAGATATATGATACATTGATGTATATGTATATATGGTCCCTCTGTTTATTTCGTTCCCTCACGTGTTGCGTGTTGATTTTGCTTTTGCCCCGAACACCTGTTGACTCCCGGAATATCTTCACACGACTGACGGCAGTTCAGCGGCGACTCCTCATGTCGCGCTGCAGACTTCTCGCTGACCCACTTTGACGCCATTCTTACCAGGCTCTTTTGCCCATGTGTTCGAGCAATCCCTGATGAACATTTGTACACACGCATACACACATAGACACGTAAAATTCAATGCCATCTACGATACTGTACTTTTCGGTATGTCACAATATGTACATATGTAAAGTAACACGTGAACGAACAATCATACTTGCAATAATGATGATAATCATCGAAAAAAAACCCTATCGTAGGTACATAATTGCACGGAACTACCAAATGTCTCTGCTAAAGTAGGTATAAAAATGGAAAATTCAAAGGGAGACTTTTTCCGTGAGTATGCGAATCAAATGAGCATCGACCCAATCCTCTTGACGCGTCAGATTAACTACTTCGCAATGCTTTCATACTTTATTGGGTATTTATTTTTTATTTGCTTGATATAATGTGGGTCGTGTTGTATTTTTTTTTTTTTTTTTTTTCGAAATGTAGGAGAGCAAATAATGCGGATTTCGCCTTGCTTTCTATAGCAGGTGGGTTCGCGAGATACTCGAAATTACACTAGTGGAATTGATTCTGAACACTCAACGTTTTTTTTTTAATCTACAAGTATTGATAATTTTTACGTTATACAAACTTGTATTTTATATTTATATCAAAGTAGGCAATCCTATGAAGGCAAATTGAGTAGAAACATTATACATTTAAATATAAAAAAGCTAGTTTGTATTTGAAGTGTCCAAAATGAATACCACTAGTGTACTTGCGTAAAGTTAAAAATCCCTATGATTCCTCAGGAAATATCACGCACCGTATAGGCATTGAAAAACTAACTCGTTTCGATCCGAATTAGTTGGGTTTATATCAACGTAATTTAAATGTTGATGGACAGCCTTTTAATTAACGTCCAGTCGAGGTGAAAGGAATAATTGGATCAATCAATATTTCTCGGTGCGCGAGTCATTTTTCGTATAATACGTTTTTATTATTGAGCCTATGGTCCTAGCAGAAAAAAGCCCCTCATCAGCCTTGCGATGTGTGTTCGACAATTCATTATATCAAGCTACCAAGTATCAACATAATCATTATAATCTCTGACACCGCTCCATCTAATAGTCACACTTCTTAATAACAGTTGTTAGATTCGTGAGAATGCGGCTCGTGTATGTCCAGCTCAACGATGTATAATCATCATTTGATTCGGGTATGATTCCGTCTCTCTCCTTTCAAAATTCTTTCAGTCAGTCATCTGGTCAGGATCTCGTCTGGCGGTGCCAGTATGTCTCTCGAAATTCGAGTGAAACGGGGCGAGAATCCAAGCGAGCTGATGAGGAGCTCGAGCGGAGAAAGCGCCACATACGAGACTTGAAAAAAATGGTAAGGGGGAGGTTGAGAATGAGATATCGAAGAATTCAGGGAGAGAAAGGGACGGGGATCATTTGTAACACACTTTAGCGGACTACATCTACCTAGGTGGGTCAAAAAATAACATTTTCGAAAAATATTTTTATGCGATAGTATCACTTTGTAGCTATATGCCCGAAAAATTTGATTGAAATATTTCTCAAATTGAATGAGCTGCAGATTCTAACAGTCCGCCGGGCGAGCGGTAGCAGCACCATACTTCAAACTTTAGACGCGTAATATATTTTTCTTCTGCGTGGAACAGCTAAAAAAATCATGAAATTATAACTTTCCTCAGACTTTTTGAACGTCTTCTTAGTTCATTCAGAAGGGTGAGTTTCATACTAAAGAAATTAAACTTCGGTTTGATTCAATAGGTCGTTTCGCTTTTTGCTATCACGCCCACCGATTTGGAAAAATCGTGAAAATAACTGGCGAAAACGCGCTTCAAAGATTTGAATAGGAGGAAATATCACACACATTTGCTCGACGCTTCTCTGTTAGCCTCTGTAATTTTGTGAATATATCCTTGGATAGTTTATCCATCGATTTAAGCGATGAAAAAAAAAAACAGATTTTCGGACCTTCTAATTCAGGCTCTGCCCTTAAGCTGGAGAGTGTCCACTGCCAAATGTCGCGAAAAAAATTTCATCATCTGCCGGCGACCATGTTTTTATTATTTTTCTATAGTTTTTTGTGATTTTTCAAAAGGCTCTCAATTTGTGTCAAAAATGCGTTTCTTTTTCACCAACCGTTTACCAGAAAAAAAAACATCGGAATCTGGAAATTTCTTCGGGCCTCTAGGTAGATGTGTAGCCCCTTATACAATGATGTCGAAAAGTACATTTTCCTACGGTGACTCGTACTTCCGGATATATTCGTTGTAATATCATAATTATGGACGTCATTCGGTCTGACAATAAGCCCAATTTCAAATAAGCGTTTGAAAAAAATACGCTACGGTTCTTACGTTTCGTCACGTGTGTCATACATTTTTCGCACCGAAATTCCGCTAGATGAGACTAATTTTTGCACCGAGGAGAGACGAGAGAGCTCTCTTGAACGACAACGATCTGGTTCACGAATGGAAAGTGGCTGTATCGTCGTATTCCGTGCCGATACTAATTCATTTCTCGCCGCTTGAGATCTCGGTCTTCCCAAATCGAGATCGCGAATAAATACTCGCAAGAAGCTCTCGAGAGAAAGAAGAAAAGTGCACAGTCACGTGCCATTAATTGCAATTGTTCATCGTTGTTTGTCTTTGCGCTTTCGAAATTTCGGGAAACGACCATTCGCGAAATTTCGGAACGTCGATACTATTGACACGTAAAAAAGTACAACGTGCATTGTAAAGGGATATATTTCTTTCTTTTTTTTTTTTTTTTTTTTTTTGGTTTTTTCCTTAGGTACACGCTTTTCGCGTTTGTTACCTATTCTTTCCCATCATTATGGCCGTTCTTTCCTCTACTGTTTACACTCCTTTTTGTTCTCCATCTTTCTCCCTGTTCCCCCCCTCTTGCGGCCGCAGCCGACTTCCCCCCCTCTGTATTATATTCATCATGACATTTCTGTCAGGGGTATAGGGAAACTGCGGAAAACCTATACCAATACAGCCGGTCATCGAGTTCGCCCCCCAGTCGTGGAACTAGTCTTATTTCGCCGCGAAATGCCGAAGAAAAATATTTCACGACGAAATGTACGCGACCGGGATTCGAACCCGCGACCTTCCAGTCCGCTGGTTTAGTATATTTCTTTCTTATTTGTCTCCATTTCGAAGTTCATCCAGAGCTCTCAGTATGCAGAAGTAATTTTTGCCAGCCGCGTGATTGACGTCTGACCAATAACGAGGCTTATCTACTATTGACTCATAAGGCGACATATGTCTGGTGCTTTTCTTGCGACGTGGCCCACCGGTCATTATGACGAAGCACACAGGCACACACGTGCCTACACATAGATGCATACACTTACAGCCCACAGAGTTCGGAGACCTTTCAGTGAAAGTCCACCAGTAGCGAGTAACACCCGTGATGTGCACATCCGTAACCTGCGCATCCTCTTCCTTGCAATTATACCCACACACTCGGATACAGATATATGTATATATAAATTTCAACAAATAAGTTGACATCATTCATTATAAATTTGACTGATGACTTTATTTCATCACCAATGGGAAAATTCATTTTGTGATAGCCACCGATACAGAATATTTTATACGTTAATGTGCATGAAAAAAAAAACTTATATCCTAATTAAAACTTCAGTGTTTCGGAAAAGAACGAAAATGTGCTCACCCACTTTTGAATAATTAACTTTTCATTGGGCTGCCAATATTTTTTCTGGAGACTGATACATTTTTGGCTCGTTAGAAAGTTACTTGTAAGTGAAGTTCTATCGCTCGATCCTTCGAATTATAATATAACATAGTTGTTTACTGTATAAGTATATAGTTTTGCGTGCGTGTGTATATTTACATATACAGGGTGCCCTATTTTAAGTACGTATCCCAAATTCAATCACAAAGATAAATTCTGCTGAAAGCCATTGCTTAAAAGAGGTTCCCTTGTTTAACGCACCTATAAACAGTTTTTATCACACTTTTTTCGTCGACGCGTTTACACAATTTCGCGTCGAACTTTATTTCCAATTCCATCATACGGTCTTTGTTTCTACGAAAAATGGTGGACGCTAAAATAAATTTAAAAAAAAACTAATTCGCCATTGTAACATAAAAATATAATTACGAATTACCGAAGGTGTGTTACCGCGTGGAGGTTGTAAGATAGAATCTACGTCCTGTGTGTGCGTGGGTGACCGGAGTACGACATTGTTACGGCATAAAGCACAAAAGAAATATGCATTCTGATAAAAACTAAATCATTCTGCACGAATGAATTTGCGATGGTGTATGGAAATTTTTTTTTAACGGAATAATAAAACCATAAAAAGGAATAATGTAGCAAGTACAAGCTGATGTTTTTTTTTACCAAGTGGTATCATCGAGTTTATCGGCGCATGCAAAATAAATCTTGGCAATGAATGAAATCATTGCCACTATTTATTAGATGGATGCGTGACTGTAACGCCGGGACAGACGAACAATAGAGTAATCTTACAAGTATTCTATTTTGTCACGCATAGATATAGAATTATAACAAAAATTCGGAGCAAGGTTTTTTTCATCCAAAATTCGTCATTGGGGTAGTATTTTTTGAAGCGCTGTTTTAAAGGTGAGTTTTCGGATGGAATAGCCGGAGAAATAAACTGAACAAATAACTGCACATGTTTATTGATCCTTCAAGAATAAGTGCAAATAAAAAGTAAATAAAATGACATACATATTTATTATCATATACTTTTCGACGTTTGTTTACAACGATGCGCTGAAAAATCCTCTAAATAGCGACTGTGGACGTTGTAGGAATCCGAAAAAACCAACCTTATTCTCAATCTGTATGAGTGTTGTGACATTTCCGATGACATACCGGATTCGGCAAAAAAAAGTTACAAATTGGCGACATGTTGATTTCTGATTAAAATTATTCCCATTTTTCTGACCGTTCCACGAGGTATATATTAAAAGAATCATTTCGATTCTATTTTTCTACTAATGTTGAAAAAACGATCGACGAAGGTGGATCCCGAATCTGAAGTTAATCGGCCAATTGGTTATCGGGATGTGGTTGCCGATTTTAAAAGCATAGTTTCGAGAAAAACGCGTTCGAAGTTGCTGCGTCTCGTGCGTGCTCCCTGAGCATGCTCCTTATTATTTCTATAAGTCGATTGATTTTGCGACAATCGTTAAGAAGTCAGATACTTTTAGGCGATAAAAAAAATTGGCTGATTTTCACGATTTTTTTAAAGGATAGATTTCTTCACTATTTTTGAGACTTCGGGTATGTTTTATTACTGCTTTCGGCTGTTAAGTAGTATTTTTAGCGAAGGTGTGTCACGGTCATCCAAACTAAATTTTTTAACTGGTGTGACACAGCTAGAAAACTAATCGACCGATTCTGATGAAATTTGCGATAAAACTTTCTGACCTCATTGTCTGAAGCGTGGCCCTAAATGTTCTTGAAAATGAAAATAAAAGTATTTTTTATTGTGAAATGTAGCTATTTTTTCGGAAAATTTAATCTTTTTGTTGCAAAGTGTACCATTTAATCAAATTTCATCATTTCCCACTTTTTCTTGGTTCTTATTCTGCGTATGAGTGTTAATGACAGAAAAGTGTTCGTTTTTTTTTTCAGATTAATCCCGCGGACAATTAAAATTGAACACCCTGTATATATAAGTACGTATGCGTATGACTATAATGACAAAGTCACATAATACACTGTTCCCTGATTCGTGGCCCTTATTATTGTGATTAATGTAACAACGAATCACGAGAGTGGAGAAATGTGAATTTAATGGCAACATCAACGAGCGGTTTCTTTTTTGGGCTAAAGAAAACGCTTCGGGAATCAGATCAGTGGGTGAATTATGAGAGTCAAATACACCACCAACGGTCTTTCCTTGGTCGATCTCTCAATTTTTAATACATCTCTGTCCTATAAAAAAAAAACCTCTCGTGACTGATTCCTTGTTTGCCGCGGCGCTCGAGAGATCGAAACAACACACGCTCTTCTTCATCAGCCAATATTCATTAGTCATGGTGGATTCTTCCATCAATTATGATATTGTGTATTTACGTAATGGTTAAGAATTTTCTATTTACTAAAATATGTACACAGAGAGAAATGTATAGTAACCTCAACCATATTTCAACCATATTTTATATTACCCTGAAGAGACAATAATATTTTACAGTCATGGTTACTGCCGAAAATATAGTACTACTTATGATATTTTAGCAGTTGTGTTAACTATGATCATATGTTAACCCCAAACAACAATCTTTCAAGCATACGTTGTTTGTCAATGTTATATAATATAGTAGGTTTTCATAAAATATATGATTCCTTACACTATCAAACAATAGTGGTTTTTACCATTTTTAATGATAAGTCTACTAAATGTATACGATATTTCATAAACTCAAAAATTTTCAATTAGAGTACTACCTGTATGATTGTTTATCATGATTTGTTATGATTTGTATCGCAGAAAATATTTCATCCACACGGAGATTCGAACCTACGACCTACCTATCTATATTCAGGCACGCTGCCACTATGCTACCGGGTACTGATGGTATTTCGATCGTAGATTTGGCATAACCGATAAAAGTAATTCTAGCTGCATTTCCGAATAGCTGCTACCTCTGATATAGGTGGAATTATGCACCGATTGCTTTTTTGATAATATATGTCACTGCTTGAATGGATTTTTGGCGCGGCCCAATAGTTTTCGAAATATCGGATCCTAAAAACTGATAAATCAATGCGCTAATATATCTATATCGATCATAGCGTGCCACCAGTGTCTCTACTTTATTGATAAATGATTTACGCCTTCACTATACGATTACCATAATGATGTTCGTATAGTCACTTTTCGTAAGATCTTTTAACAGTTTATACTCAACAAGTGTTCCTGTCAACCATATAAATAGTGCAAACTTGCACTGAGAAAAATGTCCATAGTATTTATACCATAAAAAAACATGGTAAAAGTGGGCACAGTAAAATTCATATAGCTTATTGCTACCGCAATCATAATATGGTCAACACAACTATAAGCGTCTATATAATCATGCCGTTTTGGTAGTGTGCTTTTTTATCTAGTATCCCTGAAATAACTATTAACTACTGTGAACGGCTTTACAATATCGATATAGTTAATTCAGTTAATATTTTTACAATAGTTAGTAATTTTATCCGGGAAAATAGATAGTCGAGCACGCCACCAAAGTTGGATGTTTAAATATATTTTTCGCTTATAGTTGTGTTAACGATATTACGATTACGGTGCCAATAAGCTATACAGGATTTTACTATCCTCTCTTTTGATATCTCAGCGACAAATGGTCGTACAGAGGTACGACCATTTGGCGCTGAGATATCGGCGATTAAAGAAAAAAGGAGCTTTTTCGCAGGTCATCGATATCTCATAAACAAATGATCGTACAGCGAGCTAAAGGTGGGTTTCGTAAACTGAAATAAATTCTCTAAAAGCACCTTTTGGTACTTTAGAGATTTTTTTTGTTTAACCTCAATATTGATTTGAAAAAGTACGATAAAATGACTTTTTTCTCGCTTTGGAAAATCCACGTCAACATGGCAAATATTGCGAAAATGACTCATGTTTCTAGGTTTTTTTTTAGTTCAATACATGCCCAACAGCCCCCACTATTTAAATCTGATAGGCTGAACCGTTATTTTTTACCGACCGGCCAGGTCGAGAAACGTCGATTCGAGGATGTAATAAGTAAAGAAAATGTCTTTTGACAGAGAACTCATGCGTGCCTATTGTCGCGATACGTTCAAGGACCCCACACCCCCGTTGTGTCGACATATTCTCTCCTCTGTTCATCACGTTTGTTATACACGACTCGCCCGACTTGCGAGGATTATCTTATGTAGTATAACTAAATACTCGTTTTCCTTGACATGCAGCAAAGAAAAATAGAAGTGATGAAACAGCTTCGGGAAAGCAGATGTGACTTGTAGAATGCTGACGAATATATGTCATTGTTCATTACGCAGTTAAGTTTGGCCGTTACAATAATAAACGGTGAGATTGCACAATGCAAGTCAGAAAATATTCGAAACAAGAGTAGTTAGCTTTGCATAATTATTCAAAACGCGGTTGAACATGGACGTAAAAAAAAAATTTAATTTACGTATAACACGATAAACCGAGTATTTAAAAAAAGAATAGAATTTTTCTGCTTCGTCGATGAGAGAAATATTGGCCTCAATATAGCGTCAAAAATCAATGAAATTCGATTAGTCGAATAATAAGAAAAGGTTTCTCAATAATCGTTCATATGGAATAATATCGAGTGTTTTGAAAGCGTTATCGAACCGTGGAACGAGAGCAAATACCGGTGTGTCGAGTCACTATTTACGCATTTTCGAATATTCCATATAGTAATCGGTCTAGAAAGTTTGAAAAAATAGTCTCAATGGTATACTATAAAACATCATAAGGGCCTTCGAGTTTATTTTTGTTCAGAATGAATACTGTTTTATCTTTGCGGCTAAAATATCTTGGCTCTGGTTTCGCTCGCTTTACTCAAGAGCCATATTGCTGATAGGAAAAAGTACAATTTAGTAGTCAATGCGGGATGACTTTTACGACTCCACTAACCGCGATGCTCTTCTCGTGCGAAGGCTGATAAGCGGACAGTGTGATAAAAAAAACGAAATACGATGTCAATAAAAATTTAAAAAAAGGCAAAACGGTAAATGCATGTACCTGGAAAATATGGATATTATTTATGAGAAGAAACTAATTACTTCTTCAACTTTCCTCCAATAACCGAAATGAAGAAGTTTCTTCTTCGGGGCAATTATACTGCCTAATTCCTCAACCAAACTGTACTGTCGTCTGTACGAATAAACACCGACTTAACAATTGAATAGCATCCGATCCTAAATGCTTTAAAAAAAACAAATTACGCTTCTCCAATTCGATTTAGAAAAAATCTTTTCAAGTAACAATTACTCCAAAATGCAACTGCGCGAAATGATATTAAAATTAGCATAAATAAAAGCGAAAAAGGATTTTTTAATCCAATTGCTTTGTTCTATTTAATCAATTAATTTTTTTCCTATAGAAAAAGTATTGCTCATTGATTTTTTTCTGTAAAAATGTTTTCACAAGATCGACGCCAGGATGAAATTGAATGTAGACTCCAAATACAATATTGTACGTATACACATCGGCCTGAAGAACACTCACACTCAGGCAATGCCGTTACCGATAACTGCACGTTATTTTCCTCTCTCAAAGTGGGACTTGAACACTTTTCTTCAGCCTCTTAAACTTTCCAACGTGTATCTCACATGTAACGACGGGAACTTGGAGCAAAAGTGACACATGCGTGTCCGTCCCGCACGCGTTAAGCGACATGTGCACGCGTTTGACGATCACTCGAACGATTTCGCGTGCTCCGATATCTCGCCTTGCCATATACAGGTACAAGGAATTCTAGCCAAAATCGCCTCAGTGACGGGACATTTCATATTGAGAAAGCAAAAGAATATAGAGTCATATTTAATAGACGAAATTTCGAGGAGATTTCGCATCCAACTCGTACTGAAATTAACTTTTACAAAATTTTACGAAAAATATGAAATTCCGTGAACGAGCAAAATACAAACGCTATTGCATAATGCGACCGACGCGACGTAGTATGAATGAATTTCGCGGATTTCCGGTGTACGTGACCCAGGAAGGCATCACGTGGCCGCAGCTCGTAAAAATAAATGAGTACTTTTACTGAGCCGACGAAAAATTCCGGATGAATGAGAGTAAGAGAGGAGAGAATAAGAGGAGGATGAGACCGTCGGGAGACGAGAGAGTGACCGGGAAGAGAGAAGGAATTCTTCAGGCCCATTCGTGTGGTCCCCACACTCGAAAGGGAGAGAGAAAGAGAGAGACCTCCGCTGACCCACTTTTCCTAGCGACTTTGTAGTTCTTACTTTCACTTGCTTCGTGTGTGTGAACGAATGTGCCGACACAAAAATAAAAAAAAAGGAAACGAATGAAAAGTAAAAAAAAAGAGTATCGAAGAGGTCATTCTCTTTCGCCTTCGTGAATCGTCTAGTCCTTTCTCACGTACCAATTTATAGTGTTTTCGCTTTTTTTTTCTTCGTCGATATCACTTTCACACCGGGGACACACGTGGAATTCGTGAATGAAAAAAAATCGTGAAGCGCATCTCGGCGAAAAAAAGATGGGTGTAAAAATACACGGTTAAATTAATGCGCTTTATTGTATTTTCTTGACATTGCAATTCGCGAGGTTAGGTCTAACAGTCTATCGAAGAACAGTCTTTTCTCTTGGCTGCCGAGAAAATTTCGTGAAGACCGTGCTTATGCGCCTCTTCGTCGGTTGATCTGTAAATTAAAACGTTTTTTTTTTTTTTCATTCTCATAATTAAGGCGGGGCGAGTGGCCGTGACGGATAACAAATCGATGTTTTCGCATTTTCTTAAAGTATACATATTCATAAGTATGTATTCGAGTTTATTTGTTCGAGTTTAAATATTAAAAATTGACCAAGTTACAGACGATTTGGTGAGAGCAGCTAGCGCAACGATTTACGTATAGTAAAACGTTCAATCGGGTTTTTCGCGCAACGACTTTTCTCGACCTGGCCGGAATGACAACTGGAGCTATGCTTATCCGATTTTCAATTTAAAATGGAAAATTTGAAATTGAAAATCGGATAAGATAAGATAAGATTGAATCGAATAAGATTGAAAATCGGATATTTCAATTAAATTTCAATTTAAAATTAAATTTTAAATCGAATTTAATTTCAATTTAATTTCAATATAATTAAATTTTTAATTTCATGTCAATTCCAATTAAATTTTCAATTTAAAATTTCCGTATGTTTTCCGGTGTTTTTTTTAGTTTAGTATTTTTTAAGCTCCCAATATAATTTGACCACGTTGTTATACAGAGGCTCTATTATACCTCTATAACGTGGTTAATTTTTTTTTTTTTCAAAGCAAAAATTTACACTCAATAAGTTCGATGTATGCTTGATATCGTACCTTTTTCGAAATTCCAAATACCTAATAGACTAGACAAAATGATTCGGTAAAAACGACCTTTCTTGGCTCGTCCTCCCTCATCAGTTTTTCGCTTTTTTTAGTGTACCATTTGTCAATAAATTTCAATGCAACAGTTTCACCGAGTTACTTTTGCCAAAGTAGGTTTGCTGCGATAGTTTTTCCAACATTTTTCCAGCAGCGAGTAATGAAGGAATGATAATAATTGAACAATGAATCGAATGGAGAATCGTCGAGAAAGTGCAGAAAGCCACGTTACATAAAAATTATAATGACAAACGCTTCGTAAAAAGTGAATAAATGAAAACATTACTTATTCGTAAGGTTCCAAAGAACATTGTGAAGGAGATTTGAACTCGGCTCGCTTCCGCTCACGATAAGTTCGCATATGAATCGGTCGTCGCACGTATCCTGATGATATTTGTCCCCGTGATCGTCCGCGATTCCGCCCCGCTTGTGCTCGGCTGGCAGGTCGACGACCCTCAGTTTCGAGAGAACGATATTCGGTTGTCTACAACGAGACGGAACAATTTATCGACCATCTTGGCCTCGCCCTCTCGCAATCGTGGCGTCCTTATCGATTTCACTCACGTCGTGTTCTCGATCTTGACGACGTTGGGCTTGAGAGTAGCGAGGAGGAGGCCGAGTGGTAAAAACGCGCCGATCAGATGAAAGATTTTCTTCCATGGCGAGACCCTGAATGATGGCCCAATTAAAGATTTTTATCGATTTTTCATCCGCATTCCAAATTACTGTCAAACGAAAGAGTGAAAGTACCTCCGTACTTTGGCCGGAAAAGCATAAGGTATTTCGTGAATGCCATGATGATACTCGTTGTCCTGATGTCCTACGACGGAAGGCTCGTAAAATTGGTAAGGGAATTTTCGCATTCTCGTTATCGCCGATTCCCGATGTGAGGTTGCGTAAAACAGCGTCTCAGGTTTGCCAATCTGATCCGGTGAGTGTTCCTGAGCGAAGGCTTGTTGATAATTATCGTCCTGATGATAATTACCTGCCTCGTGATGATTTTCACCCCGATAAATGTCGGTCTGACGGTGAAAACCTTGAACTTCCGGTTTCTTGATGACACCGCCACTTCCGACTGGCGTATATTCGTAAAGCTGATATTGTGCGATATTCGGTGACGGCGTGGCCGCATCGTCGTGCAATTTTGATGGTTTCGCGTGGACGGAGTAAAGGTTATCATAGGGTACACTGTGAGGCTGATGTTGATGATGGATCGGTAGGGGCTCCGGTGGTGTGGGAGTGTACGAGGTTCGTACGAAGCTCACCACAGGCCTAGAGGTCACGTATCCTTGCGACCTTGGATACTCGAGAGTCGCGAGAGCCTCCTGACCCTGTGAAATGATCGCCAAATGATCGTCCTGATATTGATTGTGATCGTTATCATCACCGGCGTTAACGTTTTCATCATGATCGTGGTTCATCTGTTGCACAGCCACATGGATTGCTTGAGGTTCGTAATATTCGTGGCGATGCTGATGATGAACGACGTCGACCGGTAGGGCGACGCCGTATCTACCGTCGGTCTCGAAGAACTTGACCGGGATCTTGTTGGTTTCAGCGATCGCGCCGGCGCTTCGCTCGCTGCCTCGCAACGAAGACGTTGGTACGCGTACTCGATCGGTATCGAGCGACTCGTCTATTCTCACCGTATTGTCGAACTTTACGTGCTTCGAATCGCCCAAATGATGCTTATCGATGTCTCCAGATTTTCTCGTTTCGTACTCGTATATCCCACCGATGTGGGTGCTTGGCTTGAAATCCATGATTTTCGAAGATGGCGAACATCGAAGGGACGTCGAATCGGCGGGCGATTTCGGCGTGGTAGAGGCTTCCGCCTCGGCGCTGTAGTCATTGTCGATTGTCACGTACGACGTTACGTTCGTCCGATGAGTCGTGCCGTCGAGGATTCGCGATTTTTTCGGCGCGTTCGACGAACCCGCCGTTTCCGGTTCCCGCGGTATCTTCGCAGAGCCTCGGCCCGAGTACGCTTTTGACGCGTTTCTTTCGGGACTCTCGATCGTCAGAGAGATCCCGCTCGTTATCGCGAAGCACAGTAAAAAACCCGAGAGTGCTGAATTAACGGCAGGCATTGTCGATTTTTTGACAAATTATCGCGAACCTTGCCATGCATGCGAATTTGTTCAATGACGATGTACGAAAACGTATTTGAACGAGGAGAAGAAAAAAAAATGTATAGGCACGATCGAAAGAGATCGGACGAACGCAAAGGAGCAAAAGTGCCAAAAGCGTCGAGAGAGAGAAAGAGAGTCCAAGGTGTTGTCGGCGTTGCATTAACTCGAGAACTAAACCGTGAGCTTTGGGAGTATCCCATTTTTATTAGACTTTCGCAGTACGTCGAGCACGCTCTCGAGGCTCTCGTTGTCTTTCCTCCAGGCTGAAGAAATAACCATTTCTAAAAAGCGTGAACGCTCTTTTGGTTACCTCTGCTGGTCCGCTGCCTCTCGTTAGGGTGTGCAAAACTCCAGAGCCCTACTCTCATTCGTAATCTCTCTTAATCGTTCCACCGGAGACCCAATTACCTGCTGCCATCAGAGAAACGCAACGACTCACACTCGCCTTTCATTTTTCTTTTTATTCTTTACAGCGAAGAGTTTAGTTCCGGCAGAATCTTCAACAATGGCCACTTCGGAGAAACGTAAACGTCATTTCTAAGCTTAATTTGCAACATTTTTACAAAGAAGATGACTCGACGCGAATTAGGGGAGACGACGTTTCAAAAGTACGACAAAAGCGGAGTAATAAATTTAAAAAAAAGAAAAAAAACATCGACCATCGTCGAACACGCAATTGTCATTGAAAACGTTACGGATGGAATTTCCGATTGGTCGAAGTGCCCGGAGAATTTCTAACCGTTGGAACGTCAGGCGATATACGAGTGCGGGATTGCGAATCTGAAGTTATGATCGATCGACGAAGCGAATTGTTGTTCGCGTCATTGGAAAAAGTGCAGTTATGGAGGAGAGGATGAAAAATGGCGGTGAACCTTTGAAAAATGTATAAATATATATATATAGAGTTACGAAGGAGGTAGTGTATAATTGTCAGCGTCATTCGATGAAACGACAAGAAAGGATAGGCTCGAGCAACCGGAAACGGGGTCATATCTCTCTTTTCCGCTCTTTCTCTCTTCCATCCTCTTCTTTACTATGCTTGTACCTTCTTCGCGCTCCGTGCACCGGCAACATCTCCCTCCGCTATACACACATAAAATTGTAGAAAGGAAAAAGCTAAAAATTTTGCTAGAAAGTTTTTTCTATCTCGAAGCTAAGCGAGGGCCTTCGATATATGACGGATAGAGATCGATAATCAACTATCCTTTGATTATCAATTTTCCCTATTTTTCTGACCATTTTATGAATTATACAGAAAGAAAAAAAAAATTCGCCTCAAATCTTCTACCAACGTTAAAGAACAGTCTACTGAATTAGTTATCGAGATGTCGTGGTTGCCGATTTGAAAAACATATTTTCGAGAAAAAAAACGCGTTTAAAGGTTGCTCCGTCGCGACCGCGCTCCCCAACGTACTTCTTATAACTTCTATAACTCGGTTAGATTTATGAGTATTATTGAAAGCTTTTCACAGACGTATTCAGAAAGGTCTGTAGGATAATCGAATAAAATGACAAAACGTCTTTTTTCAACTTTTGGACAAGATTACTACTGCCTTGATACCGTTTTCTTTTTCTACAAATTGGCACCAAATATTACTCAGATATTCACTCGCTTAAAATTTTACTGAATAGAACCATGAAGTATAAATGAAAAACAATAACGTTCCCGTCACTGTTACAAAGAACAGTCATTAAACATTGATGTGACGGCAAAGATGCCGTGATAAAAACGTCAATTTTTTTTCGAAATTCTAGCAACAATTGATAGTGAAGAAAGCCTTCGGGTAAGCAAATTTGTTTGAAAACGCGTCCTTAAAATAAGCACGAAAATATATTTTGCGCCTTGGGTTCGAACTTGAGAGTAGAAAAAAAGTGGTCTTCGTTTGAAATGTACAAATTCCTTCGCGAATGGCTATAGTTATAATAGAATCATGGCGAGTTTCGCGAAGACCGTTGGTGAACAATGAAAGTAGCGTTTGAGCACCTAGCGAAGTACTTTTTGCGGTAATCACATCGCCACTGACCCGATTCTCCCGGTTCGAGTAGGCCAGCAGGAATCATCAATAGCAGCGAGGATTTATGCACTATGCCTATATATATATATTTTTTTTTATACGGAAAGGTGATTTTGAAGACACTCGAGTTCGAGGATCCTTCTCGTAGCAGCATATTGTCCCCATACTCAACATTACGTTAACCCCAATGTCTGCAGCATCACCTATCGATAAATGTAAGCATATTTATATAAACGTCATTTCGAAAACCATTCTGTACACATCACCGATTCGCAAGAAAATGTGTAATAATCATTCTCAAAATAGCCATGAGGCAATGACGCACATACGAGTACAAAATTATCAATTTCGATATTCATATACATACACCACCTGTGAAAAGTTTCCGGATAAAAATTTTAAAAAGTTCCGGAACCATTTTTTATGCTATTTCGCCGATAGTTGACAAATGAATTTAATGAACAGCCTTTTGAAGGGGAGGTATTTACCTTCATTCGGGTTTTAAATTATTTTCTTACTTTTTTTTTACGACTAGTACCCTTTTTCGAAAACGACCATTTTCGCTTTTTTGTTCCTCTTTTGGTGGAACCCGTTTACAGACAAACATTTTTTTAATACTTTTCTTTGGCCGGAATCATCGAGGGGGAAGCTCAAGTTGTATTTTTTTTGCTTTCAAAGCTTCGTACGATTTTTTTTCGAAAGATATTTTGATTTAAAAAAAGAGACAATTTGAAGAGAAATAAAACCGCGTAACGCGAAAAGTACAAGGATTCAAGGAAAACCTCACGATAGTATAAAGTTGAATCGGTTTTCATTGAGTTCGCGAGAATTTTTTCAGACTCTTTTAACGACATTTTTTTCACCTTTTTGGTAAAAAAAACAGATGATTTAATTACCGTAAGTCGAGAACTAAGAGGATTTATGGTGAAATTTTACCACAAACTCCTCAGTTCTCGAGTTACGATAATTGAATTATCTGATTTTTACCGAAAATAGGTGAAAAAAAAATTCAAAAAAAAAAAATTCGAAAATATTCTCGCTGACTCAACGAAAATCGATTCAACTTTTTTACCATCTTGAGGTTTTTCTTGAATCCTCGTCGTTTTCGCGTTACGCGTTATTATACAAATTCTCTTTTTTTTTAAATCAAAATATCTTTAGAAAAACAAATTGTACGAAGCTTTAAAAAAGCATAATTGAAGCTTGATCTCCTCCCTTTGTAATGACGATCAAATAAATGCATAAAAACATTTTGTCGGTAAACGGGGTCCACCAGAAAAGGAACAAAATAGTCGAAAAATAGTCGTTTTCGAAAAAGAATACTAGTCGTAAAAAAAATGAAAAAATAAAGATAAAACGGCATGAAGGTGAATGTATGTCAAGTATCGGCGAAATGGCATAAAACATCGTTTCGGAACTTTTTTGAATTTTTGTCCGGAAACTTTGAGCCTGTAGTGTATGTAAACGAAAAAAATGTATTCTCAATCTTGAAATTCTTGGAATTCAACAATAAGTTCTAACATTTTCCACGTTTCATATATATCCGTAGTAAACAAGAGATACTATAGAGAAAAAAAACCTGCTGAAACTAAAAAATTGGAATTATCATGAGAATATGGACCAACATTTTTGTACCTTAAAAAAGTATTGTAAAAAACGACTCGTTGAGAGTCAGTCCGTAGCAACTATCATCTATTACGCCGGCAGGACTGGAATTAGACTGTTCGTAATCTTGGCGAATTTTTTTCTCTCCTCGTAAATCGACGTTTCTTCATGTCGGAAAAATAAACGCACTCTAATCGCGGAAACTGCGCATCGCCTGATTCTCTACGTGCCACAATGAAGTAGTCTCGAAACGATTCGAGGCAACGAAAAAAGAAATCAGAACAAAGTTAGAGCGCGCTTGGTGTGAAGATTCGAACGGGAAGACGAAGAGAAGTATTAGGACGACAAAGAAAAAGAATCGATAAAATTTCTGGGCCAACGATCTAGGGAAACGCGCAAAAATTAACGAGATATCATCACGAGTGTTAGTGACGACAAAAAAACGTATGTACATGTATAAGTGCAGCTTTGCTCTCATTGGGCAGTTTTTAAGTTTGAACTGAGAACGTATTGTTTGTCGACCACACTTTGAATCTGGATTGAATGTAGGTACATACTGTTCGCAGTGTATTTTTTTCCGGTATACGGATTTTTTTCCGTATTTTTTTCCGGTATAGGGAACGTATTCGTTCCCTATCCATTCGTCCCTCCCAATTTGGATGGCCCTCTTTTGTTCAATTGTTCGCGCCATGTTTAATTGTTGTGCCTCGTACACTTGGTCTCCTTTTGCCCGACCATGTTTGAGGGCTTAGGCTACTGTGAAATTGACGAACACTCATTCGTCGCTTGAGGCAACTCAAATTGGAAAGGAAGGTCCAACATACGGTGCAGAAATCACAGACTAAAGGTAAACCCATGATGAAAACTCTGAACGCGCTTTTCTCAAAAATATGTTTTTCAAAATGGCGTACACGATTGGTCGACATCCAATCAACTGATTTACTTGAAATTCGATACACTTATTCAGTGCAATAGTAGTTTACTCCTGACCGAAGTTTTTCTTCTTACTTTTTTTTTCATTAGTTATTAACAATAATGATGTTACTTTTCCTCAAAAAGTCGAAAAAACCCACACATTTTTTTGACGATTGCAACACGATAACACAAAAAATCTTGGTCAAGTCTTAGCCACTATTGTCGATTTTAAGAAAAAGCTCGTTTTTTTTTGTTGCGCATCAACTCGGTGGCCAAAATCAAGTACACCGTTGAGCCCCTCACATTCAACGGTCCTTCACGATATTGTTTATAACCTCCAATCGTATTTTTTTCATCTGATATTTAGCACACGACTTCGTTAATATACAAACGAATAAATAAATCGCCCGAGCGATTTTTCAATCATCTTACTTATTGCTACAAAATTATTTTTTTAAACTAACCCCCATTTTCGGTTCGTCACCGTACTCGTCACCCCTTAATTGCATGCTGTTGCAAAAATCATAAAATGAACAAGCACCGTGCAGTATGCTTCCAAAATATTTTTACCGCAACGAACCCAAAATCGCCGACTTGACTCCAAGATACATTATTATCGAGAGGCTAAAAAACTAATGCAAGACTTTCGAAACGAAACAGGCAGGTTTCTTTTCCACTCTGTTTTCCCGCTGTTCGTGGATTGCAGATGACGACCGGAAGCATAACTTGGATTCACGTTTCGCGATTTTCATTTTATTCCGTTTCATTTATATACAGCACACATTCGACGGCGAAAGAGAAGCTTTACAAAGAAAGTTGTCGTGACCACTCGGAGCTCTCGCCATTACCAGCAAAGACGAATATACTATTACTTTTATGTATATATAAACACATTAATGGTACAAATGACTAAGGGCCACATATATGTGTGTGTATATATATATATATATATATATATACACGAATGAATGTTACTCCGGATGCTACGGTGGCGCCACACGATGACCTACCTTAAAGGGGATCTCCTTATCAATTGCAAGTGTTCACCGCTTCCGCGGTGGCAAGAAATGGACAAGGACAAGCGATAATATAGTTCCCTCTCTCAGTCTCTGTCTTCCTTTCCCCCATTCCCGTCCCGTCTCTTTCTGTTTTTTTTTCTTCTCTTTCTCCTGCGATTGCTCTTCGCTATTTTATCGCGAGCAGACTAGTTTCAGGTCGAGCAGTCGTTAAATGGTGAAAGTCGGATTTTGATAAAAGGTTGCACACACACACACACACACGTAAATATACCGTGCTCGATTCATACATCGCGACGTGCTTCTTCACCGATGTACGGGTATAATAAATATACCTAGATCACAGGCAAAGGGAAAACAATTATTTCGAAGACGAAACAAGGGGCGCTCAAGGGGTTGGATAAACCTTTCGTACGCCATGCCAGTGCCACTGTGGATGGAAGCATTTTTGTTGAATATGGTAACGTCATAGCTGCTGGTTGTCCCAATGCCCTGGCAAAAGTTTTGCGAGCTCGTGCGAATAATTAGGCCGTGACGAGGTCCGAGCGACTGTCGCCGCGTCTCGTCCCCTCACGAATGAAGATCAAACGGGAAAAGACTGCACGCCGAACTTCGCATGTCTTTTTAGGGGTTACAATTACTCGATAAGTTCATCCGTAATGTGGGGAACTTGTTGAAAAAATATTTTGAAATGTGAAATAGCTACGATTATTTTCAAAGAGAAGTAATTTTTTTATTCTCAACATCAAAATTTACACCTATTACCAACATAACAAACGCAATGGTTTTTAGTAGGTTTTTTTTCTCAAAATTCACCTCGTATTTCATTATCCGTGGAAAAATCGATCAACCTTCAATCGGAAATGCGTAATGCCGAGTCAGAGACGAACCTTCTACGGTATTTCCGAAGAAACATCTCTGTAGAGAAATGGATCTCTCGTAGAAATATGGAGGACGGAGCAATCATTTTCGCCTGCGGAATCGGCGAGCAAAAATGCAGAAAAAAAATCGGTTTATCGATAGATCGGTGAATGTTGGCGATGCGTCGAAGAGAAGAATGGAGAGAGTGAGTCCTCTCCTCTCGAAGACTATAACTCACGATCGTTCCTCTCGTGTTTCGCGGGCCAGGTGCAAGGGCGCAGTGAAAGATAAGTGATATATACGTTCTCTCGGACATCGGTGAATTGATGCACGCCGTAGAGAACCGCAACGGACAAGTCGAGTAAAGTAAAGCTCGTTATGTACATGTATATAGACAAATATATATATATGTATGTATATGTATATATGCATGTATGTATTGGTAAGTGACTGAAGAGTTTCATGCCCGCGAGCGAGAGGGACGGAAAATGTGGACCACTTTGGTCAACGAAGTGGGGACCTGGATTAAAAGCAAACGAGGCCATAGACCGAGTCCCAGAGCAATCTCGTGTCTTGAAGAGTTAACGTCATTTTTCTATACGACTATACGAGGCTCCAAGATTTCTGCGGACCCCAGAAATACTTGCAGCTAAATCGCGGATGATTCGGTGAACGCGCACGCGATCTCCCAAACATCCGGAATCATTAGTTGAGATCGTACAGACGTACATATATGTGATTGATAAGCGCGGGGTCGGAAAATTCCGTCATATAAAAATCGACGGTTAGTGACGATTCGACTGTGTTGCGTGCTTTATTGTGTTGAGAAAAAGAGACCAATTTTCGGCGTACCACGCCGTTTTCACCGATCTATATCGACCTCAGAGGTAGCAGTTGAAATATTTCTCAGGTGTAACGAATCACTAATTTTCGCGTATATTTGTTTGGCTTTGTTGAAAATAGCTTATTTTCACGTATTTTGGTAAATAGCTGCTCGAATCTCATTGGAGGAAGTAGAGCAATATTTCGCTTCGTTGAACCAATAATTCGTCGGGCGGTTTTATTGAGTTTCGAGCAAGGTAAAGCGTAGGAATCGGTATCGCGAACATTTCTCGAGGCAAACGCTTGCCGAAGACAAAGATTTATGATCGCTTAAGAAGGACCGAAACGAGTAGTGAACGGGGGTGGATGCCTCGAGGCATCGAGGGTTTCACAAATTATTTGCTATTTATTGTTTTCAGAGGATGGCCTCGTCGGGGAAATTCGTCGTGGTGCTTTTAACGATAATCTCGATAATGCGTTCGTTCGACTGTGAGACTCGTTACTTCGTCAAAATGCTGACGAACTCGACGGATCCTCTTGGCAAGTTAACGGGAATCGATACCTCGAGGATGATCGATGATCGGCAGAAGAGAGGTAACGACACTAAAATCAATCGAGTCGCGAATCATCCCGACAAATCTAGGTCATCGTTTCGCATCGACGACGAGACAATGATACGCGAGACCCTGAAAGACAATTTCGAACGTCGCAATTCGTTCGTCGAAAGTTCAACCTTCGATCCTGACGTGCTCAACAAATTCCTCGATGATTATGCCAATAAGATGAAAACGACAACGGAAAAGAATTACAATTTTCCATTTCGTATCGGCAAACCCGATGTGGAAAAGTTTCACGGCGACAAAATCGACAACAGGCCCGTGCTGTCGAGCCTGGACAGAGAGAAAGACGTTGAAATTAATAAAACCACAGTAAATCTAACGAATTCGACGATTGAAAGTACAGGGGTAAGTTCGTCCTTCGATTATCGTCGAGATAATTTGCCATAAAAATATCCATTTTACAAAAGACTCGTTGAATCTTTGAGGCTGAAATGTCTTCGATATGTTAATGTTTTATCTACAATTATTTATTGAATACTCGCGAAAATTTGATTCAGTTGAATCAACAAGATCTGAATGACACCATAAAGCGAAACAAATACTTTGGTGCGCAAGTAAACGACGATCGCAACGGTTGGGTGACTCTCGAGGCGATTCCCTGGTCGAAAAGCAAAATCTCGAAATGGCAAGCTAGTTCGAGCTCGCAACGACCATGGCCCGACACGAAGACATGGGAAAAGCCAATCGCGGCAAAGCCATGGACTTCCGAATATCCCTCGCGACCTGCTTACATCAACAACGAACCCTGGTGAGTGAGTCCAGCCGGTGGAATAATACTTGGAGTACAATTTCGAAAGGAACCACGTTCTATTTTTCATTCGCGTTGCCCCTGCGCTCTTTCGATCGCGTTATTGTTCGATCAATTATCGTCAAACGATAATTTATCGAAAAAGTGAAAAATTCACGTCGCCCAATTGCAGGCCCGAAGTGGCAAAACCTCAGCGAGGGGAGTATCAAGAATCTGCGCGGCCACCGGCGGCGAGGCCGCAAACCACGACTCGACCTTCCTACTTCGACGATCGTTTCGATCACAACCCAAACCAGGCGCAAAAGTGGCCACCCGAGAGGCCGCAATCCTCGTGGGACAAATTCCCATCGATGGACACGTACAAGCCAAACATTGAGATCATAACGGACGACAGACCGTCGAACTTTCCCACCAGTTGGGACAAGTACACCCACGCATCGAGCAACAGCAACAAGAACCACCAATATTCTTACAACGACAGGGACAGATACACGAGCAATTACAATAACGGCAATAATCATCGACATCAGAACGAAGAGACGAATCACGATTGGCGAGACAACGTCAACAACGATTATCCATCGAAATTCGAGTCTTACAAGGACAGACCATCGAATTTCGGCAGGCCAACGAGTGATCATCAAAGCCCTCACAACAGTCGACCTCAGCATTTGTCCCACTACCAATACACTCCGGATCACCCACCGAGTCATCCGTCCAGCGGTGAAGGTCAATGGGTCCTACTGTCGACGAACGGTGGCTACTCGAAGTCACGCCAAAGATCCATCAAGTTGGACGACGTCAAACACGAGGACGGAACGATCAAGATAAACTCGACGATAGCAGCGAGAACGAGGAAGCAGAAGAACGAAGAAGAAGAAGGGGGAAACGTTGCCATGATGACCTCCAAACGCCAGGTTCGTGTAGGGATTTAAGCAAACAAAAACAAAACAATCACGAAATTGAAGCATATCCACTCTCGCCTACCCGTGTTGCGCCGGATGTGAGCTGGACAAGAAAAAAAGACTGAAAGGCTAGGATTTTCCACGTGCTTTTATCTCCCCCGCCTTCTCTCGCATCATCTTTCTCCACTTGGGCTGTCTCGCGCAAAAGCTTCTTCTTACGCTGTTCTTCCTTCCACCGAATGATCGCACAATCCTTGAATTCGTAATACAATTGATCCGTCGGCAGGTACGTTTGACCGTGCTACCGTCGATAAATGGAACTAACACGACAACCTCTCACGGTGGTCTGCTCGAAGTTGAGAAAACATTCAAAACCGTCGAACAGAGCAGGAAGGAGTACGAGGACAACAAGTTAACGTCCGTAAAACCGTTTATCCTTAAAAATCGACCGATAAGGAACACGATTGTCGGTAGACCCTCCAATTCCGCAATTCTAGCTGCGGTAGGTGCCGGTATGGTACCGGCTACGATGGCCATGATGATACCCATGATGCTGGGCCGTAAGAAACGATCACCCCAAATCCCGACGCGATATCCGGCAACTGGAAATACGATGAAACATTTTCAATTTCTCGCCAAGAGTTGGTGAAAAAAACTACCAAAATCACTTCCTAAGGGAGACTCGAAAAAAAATCATCCGGACGGGTAGAAAAAGATATCGTTGTCGAAATTTTTGTTACTCGCGCGAACATGTGAAATATCGAATCTTCGGTAACAAAAAAAAATGCTACAGTCTCTCAAGCTGTTTTTCTTTTTACTTTTGTTGTGCTTGTTTTTAGGTCGACGCGAATCTTGTAGAGTAGAATATTTATTTGCGCGTCGGTTCTTGTTAATTTTATAAATGTCGTTACGTATTGATAATTTGTGCAATTAAATGTGCCGACTTGCCAAACCGGTAGGCTTAAACTTGCGAAATAAAACGTTGTTTTTTTCCCCCCTTATTTTGGTAAGATGGAGAAAAATGGCTTTGCATGACCGGCAAAAATCACGACCGAAATATTAACATCGTTGAAAATTCTACGAAACGTTAAACGATGCCATTTTCTTATTTGAAATAAATAAAAATGCATATATTTATATCTATAACATTATGAGTGTTTTATTTACAAAATACAGCATTGAATGACTCCTCATTTATATTTGTGTACACATATAAATACGTCACAATAAATTATACCACAAAATTTGTCCTCGCGATCCCAATCCCAAATAAAAGATCACAATTACCAATAAATAACGCCGATTCGCTTTCCACAGACTTCCAAAATGGATTGGTGAGAGTTTTGGATTTTTTTTCTTCACATCTTCAAAAATTAGGAAAAACGAAGAAAAAATGATGAAGCTTGTGCGGTACTTCGGTAGCTCGTTCGTCAATGAAAATTCAATGCTGGGATAAAAATATACAATTTTGACGTTCCTTGATCTTTCAAAATCTACGCTCTGATAAAACTCTTCGTATAGCTCGAAGATGGCATCGTACCCTAGATTTTGAAAAATACCAACAGAACAACAACACGGACTCGCGTTAACTCGCGCATCCCAAAGTCATGGAAACTCCTCTCTTACCCTGGTCGTACGTTGATGCAAAATCATCAACATCGACTGGCAATTATTCATAATATTCCACATATATCCCTCTTTTGTCCTCAACGACATCCCTTCACTCTTCGCCGTTGATGCGCTTTTGCACGTGACCAAGATACCGTGCGAAACCCTCACTCGCGTGTTTCAAAATAGCTACGCCGAGTCTCAGCTTGACTTCGGCAATTTTCTTCACAAATGAAAACATATTGAAGGCTTCCTCATTTGGTTTTTTCGTTGTATCGTCGATAGACTCGATGCTTGTGCCGATTATCTCGTCTATCGTGAGGGTGTTGTCCGTGCTGGTCGTTTCGACGATCGACGAACCCGAGTCCACCGATTTTGAACTGGTCGTTTTCGGCTGCGACGACGATCCTGTGGTAGACTTTTCCGTAGATCCAATACTTTCTGTATTTACCTCCGCCGTCGGACTCGTTTTTTTCGTACTTTCCGTATCTCTTTTCGAAGCGAATGTAATTTTTTCCATAATTCCTGTTTCGGTCGTTACTCCTATGGACTGCTTCGTAAGACGATCGGTAACGTCTGTGCTCGTGGGAGTTGTTTTTTCCGCGCCGTTGATCTTCTCATTTCCACCGATTTCCGAATAGTTCGGAAGGCTCTTGTGAGTCACCGGACCCGGAATAACCGAGTCGATGATATCGAGAATCTCGTTGCTCAAGGGTTCCTCCGTCTGGATCTCCTTTTCTTCCTTTTCAATCTCGGTTCTCGATGGTATGAGCTGGATAACGGAGTCTCTTCTTTTCCGTCCAAGTATCCTCGAAGGCAGCTTCAAGGATCTTGGACCGTGTTCGACCTGAACGGCACTTGGTGTTATCTCAATGTCTTCGTAATCGTCGTGTGATTTCAAGGCTTCGGCTTGTCCGTAAGGCGCCGAATTATCCGCGGTATCGATCGAAAATTTGTGATTGTCCTGCTGGTAAAAGTTAGGTGGGAGATTTTCCGCAGCAACCGACTGCGCGTTGGCTACGTTGGCTCTGTTGTCGTGATTGTATTCCTTCGGGACGTTACCAACGACGAATTGCCGATCAGCCGATTTTTTCCCAACGAAATCGGGTTTCTTCGGGCTCTCGTAGTAATTGGGGGTTGACGACAATTCCGGATACTTGAACTCTGTATTGCGATATTTTTCGCGGTCGTACATGGTGGTTTGTGCCGGTCGATAGATGGAGGCTGAAGACGTCGAGTATTTCGATGTATCCGGGACTCTCCTGGTGGTATGTTGTAGAACATCGGGGTAAGAGTGACCGAAAGGCTGCTGCTGATATCTGTAGAAGTTGTTCTCGTAATCCTTTATGCCACCGTATTTGCCATCCTGATTGGTCATTCCTTGCAAAACCTTGGAAAATACTTCCTCCTCGTTCTGGCCGTACGTTCCACCGTATTCGTCCATATTGTACTTGTAGGGTTGCTCCACGACGTAATTTCTACGAGCTATCGTACCGCCAAACGGATAGAGGAAGTAAGAAGCCAGCCCGAGACCCAATCCCACAAGCGACATCACACCGAAACTCGGCATCACCTCGCGCGACAGGAAGTTGTATATTTGAGTGCCGATTGGTTTCTGAACTTGTTTCTTCTTGTTCTTCGTGTTGTTGACACCCTTGCCAGGCGTTACTTTCGATTCCGGAGCTATTTTGGACTCTTGAATCGTATTGTCGATAAGCCCGAGCTCCGTTAAAATGTCGAAAGTCTCCGTGGTGGAGGTAGCGAGTTCAGGGGGATCGGTAACGGAGGTGGCTGACGTGCTTTCGGGCGTCATCAGCGTAGATGGCGCTTCGGTCGTTGGTCTGCGTCTTCTAACTTTGTTCTTCTTTCTCTTGTGGGGGGACCTCTTGGTTGTTGTTGCGATCGAATCGACCGGACTAGCGGGCTCAACCTCAACTTTTGTGGCTTCCGGATTAAAATCAAACTTCACGTCTATTCGCGAGTCATTGGGAATCAGGGAAGGTAGAATTTTTGTGGGATTTCTCTGTTGGGCGATGTTTTCCTTGCCTTCTATCTTTTCTATTCGTAAAAGTGGAGTGTTGACTTTGATGGGTTGGAGCTCAATGTTCGTCGGAGCTTCGGTCGGTGCTTTCAATTGTACCTTTAGAACGTTGTTTATTTTAGCTGGCTTTTTCGTTTTTCCGACTACAAGCGGGCCAACGACATCCCCAGGGTGAGATTTGGTTTCGTGCTTAGTCACGATTGTACTGTTCGTCAGAGATGATTGTTGATGGCTGGCGTTTGTGTCGGCGGTGAAGGAGCTCTTTACCTTTGTCAATAATATCGGTCTCTCGACGTCCAGTCGATTGTCCATGCTTTTTGGGGTTGTTATCATGGGAACTGGTCTGAACGTGACTTTTTCGATCTTCGAGGTACTCGGATTTTTCGTCGTTTCCACGGGATACCTGGTCGATGGTTTTCTCGTTGGTGGTGTCTTTGATTTTGTCGACGAATTGGAGGGTCTCGATATCTTGGTCGACATAGGCTTTGATGTTACGTTTATGGCTTTCGGTGTCGTCAACTTGGGTCTCAGAGTCGAACGGTTAACGTCGAGAGGTTTTTGCGTCGTAGCTGAAGTTTTGGGTGTCGCGGTTGGACCAACTGTCCCAGTCGTCTGAACACGCGAATAGGCGACTGTCGAAACCTTATTTGGGCTCGGTGTTACCTTTGATTTTTCCATTTTGACAGTCGGCTGAGGAGGTTTTCGAGGCTTTTCGGTGGTGGTCGACGTCGCAAGAAGTGTGACAGGCTTTTTCAAACTTGGCGTAGTACTTTTGGTCAGGGTCGTTATTCTTTCCATTGGTGTGGTGGATTGCGGCGAAACATTTTTTTCCAAACTCGTAGCTGTTTTGAATTCGCTCTTTACCGTTGTCTCGAAAATCTGTACGGGTGTTGTTAATTTATTTTTCAATTGAACATTAACCACTTTCTCGTCGCTAGTCTCGCGATCTATGGTCGATTTGCTGGTCGTAGTTGGCGAATTCAGAAGAATCCACGTTGAGATGCCTCCTGTTGTCGTTGGATGATTCTTGTGAGCTGTGATCAACCTCGTCGAGGTGCTGCTACCCATCAATTCTCGCTCCAATTCTTCCTCGGTCATTGCCATCGCCACGCCCGGATGACTGGACTCGAAGTAACTAAATTTTGAATTCACGGGCCTGCTGTAACCAACGCCCACCGTACCCAATGAAATTATCGACGAATTGTTGTTCGCGTGTCCCGGCAGGTTGAAATTCGTTTTTTCGTTATTTTTCCCTATCGGCAATACAATCGACGAGATTTTTGGGCTCTTTGTTATTTTCTGTGTCCCCGGTGGATTTTCGGGCTCGTTCGGGCTCGTCACGTTGAGCAATTGTGTCGCCACAGTCCTCAGTGATTGATCCAACGATTTGAGCTCGGTTCTGCAAAATATACATATATCAATTCGTCAACATTCGCTTTTGGTTACAGATATATGTCGTTAAATGACTTCCGTAATGTCTCGACCAAACGAGGATACTCACCGATTGTTTCGGACGTTTTTATTTATTTTTTAACGTATCAATTTATGCCGTAAGATGCAGTGAATGAAAAGACATGTCGTTTACTAATAATTTATTATCGTTACAGTAGATAAATGGTAATGCCCTGAAATGTTAACATTTAAAATTATCCTGGATCAAGTTATGAGAAAAAACGGATTATCCAAAGCGCTAGTTCATTTATACGTACGAAGCGTGGCTGAAATAAATTTAACTACAAATTAAGTTATAAACTATGAATATTAATACCAGCGATATAGCAATTCTGTTCGGGAATCTTGAACAAACAAACAAAATACATTTGTTTCAACTATTTGACAATCAATCGAAGCTTCCGACCACTGCTGAATGAAAATATTGAACGGTCTGAAAATACGGCAAGTGCGATCGTATCCTAAATCCATACGTCACGACTATTTTACTCGAAAAACATATTTTCTAGGGAAAAATCGTTGGACAATTTGCTTTCGCGTGTTCGATTCTTGTCCTTCTTCCGTTTGCTCTTGGACTCGTGCCAGTCCCTGTACTTGTGTATAGACTGTCTGACGACTCCGTCCAGGCTAGGCCTCAATCTAATGGTAACTTTGTCAGAAGCGCGACCAAAGTCGAAGACGCCCGGCAGGGTCCACGGAAAGAAAATAGCGGCGATGCCAACGAAGCTAGCAGTCATGGCAGCGAATGGTGCAACAGCGAGACCGAATAGACCATAATTAAATGGATTTAGAAAAGTGAAGTAGGTAAAAATGGATTCCACGGATTCCACGAGGCCCGATAGACTCATGTCAAAATCATCATCGTCCCCGTCCTCGTTGACGGATGCCAAAGCCGTTGAACTCGACGGACCGCCGGGACTTCCAATCGACGAAATCCCGACAGATCCCGGCAAGGCAGGCAATAACCCACTCGCGGCTGTGAGAATCGGAAGTTGTCCGTTTGATGCAGAATCACCTATCGCTTGCCCCACCCCAGCTCCGGAGCCCGTCAGGCTCGATGGGTTTATTTGGGGTCTCAGTCCACTGACAGGAGATTGCTCCGGTGAAGCGGAAGCATCGGCAATATCAGGTTCACCAAGAGCATCAAATGTGTCCTCCTGCGGATCTCCGGTAGCCAATACAATTTCAGATTCTTGAGTGACAGTCGAGGTAAAAACTGAGCTATCGTCGTCCACGGTCGACGACGGCTGGTCAAAAATATCATTTCTATCCGAATCCTGCTCAGAATTATTCTGAGCAACGTCCTCCAATGAAGCATTGTTATTCTCTATGAAATTGTCGTCGACGTGAACCTGCTGGGGTGGGCTAACGGTAAAAGACGAACTGACATACTTATCCTGAGGATCATCGTTCGATTGCGAAACGCTCGATCCGGGCTTGAAGACATTTGTGCTCAGAACTTGGGAATTTATGACGATATTAAGATCGGTACAGCCTTCCTTGCTCTCTACGGTATTGTTGACACGAGTTATGGAATTGATCATAATGGTTGGGCAATTTTTGTCGGGAATCGACTGGGAGAGCGGTTTCTCGATATTGCTCATATCTTCGTTCATGAACATTATGTGAACGTTGGGAGGTGTAGCGGCGGGTAGGTTCGTATCATTTTCCACAAGACCCAATGGTTTCTCCATTTGTGGAACTTTCATTTCACTCACCGTCACGTTCGGTCTCTTCGACCCTGGATTTAAGATATGGACTATGGTATTTTGGCTAATTTCCGAGGATGGCTTGAAGATGGGCCATCTGTGAAGGTTGGTCTGTTTACTCGCCAAGTCTGTGAGAAGTGTGACAACGGATGTTGGAAGACTAACCGTTTCAACCGGACGAATAGGCTCGTTTGATGCGATCGAGGGGCTTTCCGAGATCGGAGTTTTAACGTACGTCAGTGTCGAGTGATAATCGCCATTGATCTGTATATTTTGAGGATCGAATTGATGATTTTTCATTGGTTTGTAATAATGATTATCGGATTCCTCGTAGGAATTCTTGGGTGGTAAATATTGATTGTGGCTGCCTAGCTGCTGATAATAGTTGGTGCTCGTCGAAGGCTGATTCCCGATGGGATTCGGACTGGGAACTTCTTGATAATGTGTAATTCCACCTGGGATCTCGTTCGCGTAATTTTTAGTAGGAACCGAGGTGCCAGGATACATATTTTCTTCTAGGTCAGCGTAAGTCGTGGCCGATGTAACGGGTCTCGAACTAGCGAAATCGTGATAAGTGTGATGAAAGGGGTCCCCGACAAATTCCTCGGGCAGAACATTGGATGCCGAGTGAGACTGATTTGTATGTGGGCCTACGGTTGGCATCTGTAGCCACTGAATAATTCCTTGAACATTTGGTTGCACGAGTGGCTCGCGATTGTAGGAGGAGCTCGAGAGTAAAGATTGCTGGGTCGTGGATGAAAATTTTTGGTAATTTGAATCGGAAGGATCGTGATGTTGATATTTGATTGGACTAGCGATCTGATTGGTTGGCTTTTTCTTTCGTTTCTTGAGGCCATTGAGAACGGGGGCAACACCGGAATTCAAAGGCGGCTTTTCATGGAAAACTGTCTCGATGCTCGAAGTGTATCTGTCGTAATTAAAAAGATCCTGAACGTCTTGGATAGGTTCGTTTGGCCAATTTTTTAAATCCTGCTTCGTAGCATGTTCGGAAAGGTTGGCGCTAGCGAGACTGACCGGTCGTAAGTTAGTCTCGTGTCTGGAGGGTTTCTCATGATAATCTGTCTTCAAGACTACGCGACTTTTTGCGTTTAGGGAGATTTCCGATAAATTCTGACTCTGCTTGGATCCCGTCTTGTTTACTGCTTTAATTGTATTCTTTGAACTATGATTGTTCTGCCGCATATTCGACCTAACGTTCGCCCTCGCTATCGAGGAAGAAGGCAATTTCGTGAATTTGTCATTTTGACTTTTGCGTGACATATTTGACGAATTTAAAATTGAAGAATCATCGGATTTTGCTATGGAAAATCGCAGTTTCTTAATCTCATCTATGAGTTTGTCGGATTCGCTTGATCGATTGTTCATACTCGATTTCAAGATTCTTGAAGATCCCAACAATTGCCAACCGCTCGGTAGACCAAAATTCTCGTCGATCTCGAAACTATTCGCTAAGCCTGGTGAAAAGCTACTTTGATAATATTTTTCAGTAAATTCGGTACTATTTTCCATCCGGCCTCTGTACCTGCTATCGGTCTTCACGACCGACGAGCTTATCGACTCGGTCGGTCGCCACGTCGACGAATCATCCACGATGCCTTTGGTAACTGACTTTTCCCCATTTCCCTCGACGATTTCCGAACTCCCTGCAACAGGAGGAAGTCGCGAGGTACAATTTAACGCTAGGTTAAGTTGCAATGTATTTTGCAACATGACAGACATATTACAACGACAAAAAGCAACGTATCGTTGCATGCTTATTATTTATTCAACGAGAACTTTCCCATGGGGGTAGAAACTGTAGCAATTTGATTGCTGACTTTTGGGGCCTTCCGATTGCGATCGACAATTATATGTCTCAGTGGAGCGTCGTACAAGCTGTTGTTAGAAGTTCACTTTCCATTTAAACGCCTACTATATGCCTTTTTTATTGACGTTACATTATTTATTGTTTTTTCGAGCTCGGACATTAAAACGGATAAATTATTATAAATGTAGAGATGTGGAGATTATATTTCAAATTAGTTTGATATGGCCCGTTTTAGTACACTCTTCGGCGCTCAATTTGTCGCCAAAGCGTCTGTTTGTAAAAAAAATAAGCTTGTAAAAATGATTTTGAAACTTACCGGTCTTTGAGGGTCTGGCATCGATCGATCCCACAACCAGTAGGATCGACAAGAAACTCCACGACTTGAATCGCATTTTTTACGCTGGAAGCAGAAAAAGATCGTCTTAAGTCCTATTGCCATTTCCCTTTACCTGAACATTCAAATGGTCGTAAATACACGTCAGCACGTGTCTCCCGGAGCAATCGTCTATTTCATTGTACATTTTTCAGTGAACATCGGTGTCGTTTTCGAATTAAGAGACGATTCACGTGGCCTTCGAGACGGTAAAGTTACGAAATTTGACGACTTTTCGGCAATGCCAGTAATATTCGTATCCATGGGAGAAATAAAAAAAAGACTAAATTATTCTAGTGACACTGGATACTGAAGTGTAAAAAAAAAAAGTCGTGACAACGATTCAAATGACGCAAGTCTTCGGAACGACGTGAGCAACAACACGATACGAATCCTTTATCGTCGATTTAACGGACCAAGGCCCCAAGAAGATCGTTCGTATTCGATGGTCACAACGAACGATTGATTCTCGAGGTGAATGTGTCGAATCTTAGATCATTATTCGTTTCCCGAATGCATACGATAGGTCATTTGATCAACGCTCTCCGCAGAATTACAAATTTTGTAACGAACTACCCAAAAAGATTCATTCTTCGAAGTATTGATCGTCTTCCATCGACGAGAATAGATAATCATACTTTCAATATTTTTGGTTAATTTACACATACTCGATACGTAATAAAATGTCTAATTTTGTAAATAAAAAAAACATAATTTTCTCGAATTTGATTGCAAATTATCATCTGGCGATCAAATGGTCCGTCTTTTTTTTACCGTTACATTTTCCTGCTCACTTTCAAGAGTTCCCGACACCGAGGCGACGATAACGGTACCCATCGGTATGTATATCGCTTATATGTATACATCTATATATATACGTTTGTTCCTTTCAATATCTTGTTCTCCGTTTTGGCATCGTGTTTCTTTAAATCGAACGAGAGTGGGTGTTACAAGAATGTAGACATAACTGTTCAAGTCTCACTATACGAAATTACGCGACGCAATTCACTGTCCATAAAATCGAGCAAACTCGAATTTACGATCATTCAAAATTAGGGATAACTTTTTTTGGAAGACACCAATTGACTCGATTATTCTTCAGATCACGATTTCCGTGGACGTACACGCGATACACTTTTATCGATCGTAAAGATATTTGCAAAATTAGCATTCCGATCATTTTCTCTCTTCCGGCTGTGATCACAATGACTTCCGTAAAAAAAAACGAGACGGAATTACGGGTACGTTTTTTTGGTACCGTCCACTGTCTTTCATACTTGTTGAACGAATTACGTAATGATTGCGTGAGAATAATATAAATATCACATAAGTTTTTGGATTCAGAAATTGAAGTTCATGGTAATTTTATTTCCGCACGATCAATTATTGAATATTTGAACGCATCCTCGCATTTCATAACCAGATTTATTTCCACCGAATAAATCTCGATAGACGCGAACGAATAATTTTATAGAGTGCAACAACCTACATATACTTTCTACGTGTTAGTTCCATCAAAGAAAATCCTAACAATGTGCATTGATACATTTGTACATGAGCTTGAAATTCGAGGAATTCATGGTTATTAAAATCGACCAACCGAGGCAAAGCATTGCGATGCGCGAACAACGTCACTCACTGTTCGACGTTTCCGGAACGTCGAACACAAGCGTAACAGATTTCCCTGGGACAAGTAAAAATGTCTGAATCGCTTGTTTCATATTCCCTTCGTTTTATTTGAATATTAATACGGAGAGCACTTTAGACCTAGCCGACAAATTACCCATGCTCACTGCATTAATATTGTTCTAGATATTTCGATTTTGACAAATTATTAGCATTTTAACATATTAACATTGAGACTGTCACTTTTACCATTTTTTCAAAAGTTAATCGTGGGTCGTGAAAACATTCAGTAAGGTTCAAAATCCTGTAAATTTGGTCTGGAAGGTTCTTTATATAAAAAAAAAACACGATAAAAAACGAGGGAACGAAAACGTGTTCCGCATTGTAATTACCGAGGCCATTATTATCGAAGCTTTGCCACGTCCATATTTGGCGTATTCGCGCAGGACGAGTTTGCATTATCAGACTTGTTCGAATCAATAGCGGAGCATTTAATGGAGAATGCATACGGAGCACATGAATGAAGCTCAAGGTCAACGAACTGAACATTTCCGTGCAACGAAGTCTCCGCATTGCGTGTGAACTATTTTTCAACTAGTTATACGTGAATTTCGTTGATTCAACAATCGCAAAAAAACATGCTGAAATTACAACAACAAAAAAGTACGAGGTACCCGAAAATAAAAGCAACGTTTCATTGCCGTATAAAATACGAAAAAATATCTTCTAATCGTTGGTGAACTTGTGCAAAATCACTGAAAATTTTTGTTTACCGCGTTAGCCACCCAACCCCATCAAGAAAGAAGCAACTCCTCTGACGGACTTACCCCTTGAACGATAGATCCACGATCCCCTTATCGGGGCATCGACGCACTCGAGTTTATCGCGCAAAGCCAAATAAACCGACACTCCACGGATTCCAACACGAATACAAAAAAATCACGATCTGACGCGAAGGAATTGACAAATTATGAGCCGAAAACAAAAAAAGCAATCAAACCGACGCGGAAAGAGTGTCAAGTTGAATACTGATGGTCGGGGATTTGAATGCCCGCAAGAACCGATAACCGTTGAAGCTCGAGTTGCATTGAAGTCCCCGGGGACGTTTCGTACGAAAGTGGACACGGCTAAGAGAGAAGTCCGAGGAAAATGTACGGCCAATGCAGAAGAGGACGATCTTTCGACTGCACGGCTGACTGAATGCCCGGCTTCTTCTCCAGGGGCAAGAGAGAGAAAGAGGGGGCGGGGGGAGGGGGGAAGCAAGAGAAGACCTTAGCCACACTGTCGATATATGGTGGACGCTTTTGTATAAAACGCACCTCTCCAACGAGGGTTCCCCGAGCCTCGAAAAACCCCGTTACTTATGGCCGCGAGAGGAGATCAACATACCCACACGGACATGCGTGTGCCTTCATATCCAGGCAAAAAACATTGATATGGAGACGTGGAGGGCGTTCTCTGGTCATTCCGCAACACATACACATATTACTATTTTTATATAATACGTGCACGTATCTGAGCATGCAAAGGTGGAGGCAACGATAACCATCGTCGAAGCTACGAGGCTTCAACGGGTTGAATAACCTTTTCGTAACGTTAGCATACGCTGAGCAATCGTTGTGTTACATGCATGCAGCCTTAGAGAAGACGAGTCCTAGTGTCTGGCATGATCCGAGGAGAGAAAGAGAGGGAGATGAAGATGCTTTTATTTATTGAAGACGAAGAGACGAAAAAGAGAAACGGAGACGAGAGAAAACCTGGTGAGAAGGTGAAGTACAATGTGGGTCCTTGAACCAGAGTCCACGAGATGTTGTCGTAGGCTGATACCTGAACTTCCACTCTAGTGACATAACACAGCATCAGCTTGGCATGTTGAAAAATCCGCAACGACTATTTTCTACTAGCTCTCGCCCCCTCTCTCTCTCTCGCTCCAAGTTTTTTCCTGAATGTCCATCATTCCATCAGAAGGATTTTCCACATACAAATGTATTTTGCCGCATTCGGTGGGGCATCGACCGTGGCAAGAGGAAGATATCACTGTTGTACATTCCACAGCAATTCCCTACATAGCTTTATACATGGCTGAGCAAATCGGGGATTAGGCATGAGTAGCATTCAAGGGTGTAGATCCATACGGACGTAAGATCGTGAGTTTCGTACCGTTAGGAACTTGCGCGATGTTTTTATACCTATCTGCGGCGGATATTAACGATACTACGATTATGGAGAAGATATTATTTCTCGGTTAGCTACGAACTTAGCGATTTTGTACAATTTCCAACATGTTGGTCTTTTCCGCTCGATATTGAGGGCCACATAGACGTAGGTTTTCAGACTTCATCCTACCATCCATTATCGTATGATGTGTGTCATATACACTGCCGGCCAAAAGTTTGGATACACTAGTCGAAATTTCTTACCGCATTAAAAGATAGATGGCGGACTCAAAAATAAAGATAATTGAACTTTCCAAATGGCGTTTTAAAGACGACAAATTTACCTTTGTTTTGGTTTTTTAGAAAATTTCCTACGCTTTTTTTTCGCCTTGGTACGCACTTTTGAACGCGGCCTCTTTCGGCTATTTTTGGTCGTCGAAAATGAACTGCAAAGTTTGTGGAAAAAATTTCCTCGGCTTTTTCCATGGTTACCTTGGAAAGGACATGAAAACCGACATTTTGGTTTTTTAGAAAGTTTCGGACGATCTTTTTCGCCCCAGTATTGGATTTTTAGCTAAAAAATATATGATTTAGAAAGAAAGGCATCATCGAAGAAATATAGGCCTTCGAAGGAAATCTCGAGAGAGTAAAAAGTTGCACGGGTTCACACTGGGGTGGCTAGAATTTTTTCAGAATTGTTTTGGACATTTTTTTCACCGTTTTGGTTGCAACTTTGATGAGCGGAGAGGCTCCACTTGGAAATGATGGGGTCTAGGACAATATATTAAGAAAGGCAATTAGTTTAGATTGTTATTTTTAATTAACTACAACTTTTTTAGTTTTTTTCTAATTTTTTTCGGTGAAACCCGTAGAATCTTTTTTCGATAGAAAAAACTCGTATAGAGGAGGTAAGAGACTTGATTGACTATTTTTTTGTGTTAAAAAGCAAGTCGCAAAGTTTAAAGTCGCGTTGGGCTGGGTTTGTGATGAAGGGTCAAAAAAAGCACCTCGTTATTTGACGAAAAAATCACGGTAAAAAAGTTTTCAAAAGGAAATCTGGAAAAAAAAGTCAGCAAATCAAAAATGAAAAATTAAAACGTCTTTTTAATATTTTGTCTCAAATCCGATAGTTCTCGAGCCACAATAACCAACTGACGACGATTCTCTGAGATCCACTGAAAAATTAAAAGAACAACTAAAAAATTGTAGTCACTTAAAAATAAAAATGTTAACAAATGTCCTTTCTTAATATATTGTCCTAGACCTCATAATTCCCAAGTGGAGCCTCTCCACTCATCCAAGTTCCAACCAAAAATGTTAATGAAAAAAGGCGAAAAAAAATTCTAGCTGCTCCAGTGCGAACCCATATAACTTTGTACACTTTTGACATTTTCTCTCGAACCCTGTAGGTCTTCAATCACGCCTTTTTTTCTAAAACATGTCTTTTTCAGCTCAAAATGCAATACTGGGTAAAAAAAATCGTACGATACTTTCTATGAAAACAAAAATGTCAGTTTTGATGTCCTTTTTAAATTTAGCATGGAAAAAAACGAGGAAATTATTTTCCACAACTTTGTAGTTCATTTTCGACGGCCAAAAAGTTGAACGAGGAGCACGTTGAATCTCGAACGGACTTTGATCGTTCACAAGTAGTAGGCGGGATTGCACTCGTATAAGTAGAACACCTTCTCAAAAGGACCTCGCGGGCTATCCCAAGAATTCCTCAGAGTTTTCAAGCTCGTAAAGCAGAGCTGTATTCACGGGTCGAAGGAACCTGCTTATCGGGCCATATTATTCCGACATCGGGGCAGATGAGCAAAAAATATGTAGTTGAGAAAAAGAAAGAAGAGAAGGACGAAAAAATGACGTCACTCACGACATCGCACAATAGGCAGCATATAAATCCATATACACTCGTGCGCGCGCGTGCACACATGTATATATATATATGTATATGGGTTACTCCTTTGCCTCCTCCTTATCCCCGGTCTCAGAATCGTGAGCCCGTGTTATGTGGGACATAGCGGAACTTCCTGTGTCCTCTTGCTTGGCTCTAAAGATCTTACGTCTTACAAACGACCATTCACGAACTCGGAATCCTCCATTCTCTCTTTCGCCTCTTCCTTCGTCAATTTTACCACCTTCAAGAGATTGGACTGTTTGACAAATCTTAAGATGTAAGTTCATAATTTTCATTATTTGTTTTTTTATAGGAAATACTTGTTCGCCATTTTTGAGACTTAGGGTATGTTTTATTACTACTTTTGGGTGTTACGTGGTATTTTTGTTATCAATGTTTAAAAATGGCGGATATATGGGCTTTTAAACTTCATTTTCAACACTGGCGTGGCCTGTAGCCAAAAAAACTAATCAAGCGATTGTGATGGAATTTGGTACAAATCTTTCTAACCCCATTGTCTAAAACATGACACCAAATGTTCTGAAATTTTTTTTTTGGAAAATTCAATCTTGCTTTTCAAGCGTGCCATTTCGTCGATTTTCAACATTTGTCACTTTTTCTTGGTTGATATTTTGCGTACGAGTGTTAATGAAAGTAAAATATTCGTTGGTTTTTTTTCGGATTAATCCCATCGACCCTACGTGTCCGCCGCAACCCGTTTAGAATACCGCCGCCGTTTTTGAAGATTAACGAAAAAAACCACGTACAGGCAAAAGTCGTTCCCTAAGTCTGAAAAACGGCGAACAAATAATCCTTCCTTAAGAAGAAAAAACGAATAATCCAAAGACGCGGGAATAATAAAGTTGTAATGTGGAAAAAAAGTAAGCCACGTTGAAAATCATGTGCGCAACGCGCACCTAAATGTTCTCAGCAATTAAGGGCGTTTCATACAGAGCCCCGAGACACGCAAAGTTGTATAACGACGATGCAACGCGTGTGTTGCACTTTCCGAGAACGAGGCTCGAGTAAAAGTTGCGCGTGGAGGAACGCAGCAGCGGGTGAAGAAAAAACAAGTCTTTCCACCACCTGATCTTGCAAGATCGAAGGCAACTTCCTCCAGGTACCTCATTTAGGTATTTTAACGGACATCCATCCGAGAAGAAAGAAAAGTCCGCTCAAACGTATGCAATAAGTGTAGCCTTCCATAAAATATATGATGATATTGAGGTTTGCATCGTTGGAACACAACGGAAGTTCCGTAGCACAATTTCTTTGTGCACGTTTAGCCCTCCAAAATCACTCGAACGTTTTTCAAAAATCTTAATAGCTATTTTCAGTCTCAATATGCAAAAACAAAAAGATTCTCGATGACGATGAACATAAGAAAAAATAAAAATAAAAAGCTTTTTCGTTGCATTGCAACGATGCAAACTTCGGTATCTTGCAATATGCAAATATCGATTTTTTTTTACATTTTGATTCTACATTTCATGTTCGAAAAACCGGAAAAAGCGTTTTTCAGTCGTTGCAATGGAAGGTGACACTTAAACGCACACACTTCGGTATTTTGTAACGGCTCTTCTATATCGCCGGATTCACAATATACGACGCACTGTATGGAAAATCGGAGGACTTTACGGTTAAACGTTAACGACAGAGGACAGCTGACCGTTCCTTCTGTTGCGACAGTTGCCACAACCATCATTTTATAACGCGAATATAAAACGGTATAGTAATATAATAAAGTATATACATACTCTATTATATTATTAATAATATGATCATTGTTTTTATATAATTATATATAATATAATATATTATTTATAACATAATGTAATAATTGAATATAAAGCGGTGTGCAAGGATTCGACGACGACGAAGAATACGTGTGCATAAATCGAAATGTACTCGTGACTCGTCCACATTTTATCAACTAACGGTAGTCGAGTTCGCACCGCGAGTTATTAAATCTCCGGTTAATTGGCCCATTTGTTTACTTGGTAGTCCTCGCGCCTGGTCTTTGCGTTGAGAACAACGAAAAAAAGCATTAAGCAAACCCCGCTGCTCGAAATTTGTACCGAGAAAGCAAAACAAGTATGCTACATAGTGAGGAATGATCGAATATCCCGGAACCTAACCGGACGTTGCCTCCGTACGAAAAAGTAGAAGCGGCAAAAAAGGCCTCACAATATACTCCAGTGATCAACGTATTTTACTTATTTTTTGCGTAACGTATTTTTTTTCGGTAACATAATTTAAGCCACGTACTCCAAATTCGTTATGGAAAATCAACGTCGTTTTTAACGCACAGAGAATATTAATCGCGAGAGCTTTGGTCTAAATATTGCGGTTCGGTAAATTTGGTTATCTTTTTTTTACGAAGCTAGGTAACTTGTAGTTTTTTAGTTTTCTAGAAAAAAATGGTTTTTAAATTATTTCGGGCTTTCCTGTAACATAGGTATTTATTTTCTTCCCTTCTGTGTATGACGTTGCTCTTGAAAGTTTTTAAAAGTGATAAGGACTTATTCAGAGTAGTAAAAGTATTTTTTTTTCAACATCTGAGCTTTGGTGACTGATCTTCTTAAACCTATTTTTTAAACTCTTGAATAAAATCTAAAGCATTTACGTTCGTGTTCAGCTGGCAATTTATTTATTGCTCAACATACATGGAGGATAGAATGATTTGAGATAGGTATTGACGAGGTATCTAGATTTTATTTTTGGACGTCACTTTTCGGACCACGCTGTGTATATATATACATATATATATAATGACCGGACTATACGAAACTTCATTTTCACACGTCACACTATGCGTGTATGTGTCAAACTTTTTGCGTGTCAGACACATGCCTAAAATCGTCCCTTTAATCAGCCCAAACAAACCTTTTTTTTTACCATGAAAAGTCAATTCTTTTTTGCTACGAAAAGCCAATTTTTTCATACCCGAAAAATGTCCTTTGTTTCGATTTAAAAAAACGAAAAGTCATCCATTGAATTAAAAAGTTGACGAATGCGGTATTGTAATAATAAACCGTCGGAAGCAGTTGAAATAAAATATTTTCGTGGCCCATTGTTGGCTTCTTTTTCTTTCATTTAGGTTTCGAAACGTTTCTTGGGCACTCGGTATTGCCGAAGTCTAATCGCGTTTTCGTAGCGTCGCAGTTAACGGTGCGCGCTGAGAGTAGGAAATATTACCGTTGATGGGACATCGCGCGGGGAACATCGTCGTCGAGACACCGAGCAATGCCAACGGATTTCCTCCACCTGGACAAGCGAACGATTGCTTGATATGTATAGTAATTATGCGAGGAAGTGCCGCGTATATGGACTCGGCGAAGCGTGTATTAACGGGCTCACATACATCTATATATACGATCGTAATAATTTTTTTTTCTTCATATTAAGGTCTATAGACATCTCATCAATGGGTCCTCGTTTCCGCATCATTTTTCCTCCACAATGGTTTTTGGCAACAGATCGGTATAGAAAATAACTGCTTTTTTTACCAAGACGTGTCGAATAAAAGATAACAACAAACTTGTCGATTTTAATTGAGTACTAATAATCTTCACATCGCTTCAATGTTATTGCATCGTAATACTGTGGAGTGAATAAGCAAAATTGAGCTACTACTGTGCTGTGAACTGGCTACGTTTACCTAGGTGGGTCAAAAAATTGCATTTGCCAAAAAAAATGTATTCGATACTATCACTTTTTAGCTAAATTGCCTGAAAATTGCATAAAAGTATTTCTAAAATCGAATGAGCTAAAGCTTCTACTAGTCATACTTCAAACTTCAAACGCGTTTTTCTCGAAATACTGTTTTCAGTCGTTGGACATGATATCCCGAGAATCACTAGATGGATTTTTCGAAATTTACAGAAGATACGATGAGAAACATTCAAAGGTCGTTGATGATCTTACTTTTTGAAAATCGATCCTGATTTTTTTACAGTTGCGTGAAAATAACGAATTTTTTCATATAATTCCCCATACAATTTTTTATAGAATTCCATAGGATTGTGTAGAATTTTTCCATAAAATTTTTCATACAATTTCATAGTTGCGTAAAAATAACGACTTTTTCCATAAATTTTGCATGCTCGAGTTTCAATTCGTCGCCACGTCGTTGAAAAGAAGATTTAAAAAATCGACCATCGTCAACGTCAACGACTCGGATTTATTGTTAACTTGAATAACCCGTTTGATTTTTAGATTTCAGATGGACCGTTTGAGCTGGAGATCGTCCACTGAAAAACAGTCGCGAAAAAAATGTCAGCATCTGCCGGCGGCCACGTTTTCGTTGTTTTTCTTTATTTTTTGGTAATTTTTTTCAAAATATGTTCCATTTGTGTTAAAAAAAATATTGCTTTTTCACCAACCGCTCTCCAGAAAAAAATGCCAATTTTGATCATTTTTTCGGGCCTCCAGGTTTTTTCGGGCCCCTTAATAATAATCAGATGCAACGAAATAATTGATCTCGTTAGTGTCACCGAAATGTCAGATTTTCCATTCACTTTGAATCACAATTCGACAATATTTTGTCGATTGCGAGCCTCCTTATTTCCCAACGAGATGTAACTATAATTTGCGAGACTTATGGCTAGAGGTAAAGGCATACGGTGCAGTCTATGTATGGTAATCGGTGGGCGGTCTCGATCGAGTGTACATCATGAATAAGTCAGCGCGAGGAAAGAATCCCCCTATGGCCAACCGTCAGTGATTAGACTGCTCTTTGCACGTCATACATTGTGTTACGAATTGACCAATTATTATTTTTATTATTATTACTATTATTATCATCATGAGTTCGAGAATTCGTCGCCTTGTTTTTGACGCAAATTATTCACTGTCGTCAATCACTTAAAACGATTAGCCAAAAAAGCTGTTGTACATAACACCACCGGGTGTAAGAACAATATTCCTTATCAGACGAAAAAAATGATAGCAACCGATAAACTCGCTGATTGATATAAGCACTGTTGGGAGCAAGCAGATTTTTTTTAATTGCGCCATTTTCTCCAGCCTATCTAGGCTACGAAAATCACTAGAACGTTTTAACATGCACTCATTAAAGATTTACGACCTTAATCGTCGACAATTTTTTTTGGGATAATAATCAGAATAAAGAAAAGAAAAAAATCGTGTGTCGCAACGATGCAAACTTCGACGCAGTGGAGATCGAAAAGAATAAAAATGTACTGGGCGTAAACGATTTTTTTATCAGGATAAAATTATCGTCGATCAAAATTGGCATAAACGTCAAGTCAATTTTTTCGCTCTCTCTCTCTCTCTGCATTTATCTCCGCCTCTCGCGCAGAGAATTTACGATGGCGAAGAGTATTGTATATTTCTGTGTTTGTAAACAAACTACGAGACACCGAGTCATTAATTTACCGTTTGAATAACGATCTGCGATATTTACGACTCTGTCTTAACGAGATTTCTGCTACTTTCAGACTCACCGATTATGGAGATCGAACAGGAAGCGTTTGTCGAGACTCTTCTACCCTCCCACGTTCTTCCAACGTTGATATATTCCATTGGATCCGGTTGGACTTTTCTGCGCGTATTTGAAAATAAAAACCAAAAAATTAACGTCGCACACCATAGGAATTTTACTTTTTGTACTATTCGCACCCCCTACCTTATTTTATTTATTCATTCGCCGCGATGAATCCCTTTTTTGACGTTCAGCTTGGAAATTCGGCTCAAAATGTTCGCAGCCTTCCAAAATCGTCAACTTTTTTGTTTCCTTTGAAGTTTTCTTCGCCCGAATCTTCCTCGAAGTAGGGCGGGAAGAATAATTATTCGCTTGTGGCAGATTTTGAAGCTTCACGATACTTTTCACTATGTTATAACATTTTTCGAGATCAAAAGTGGAATTCTGCAGATATTTCGTGTGTTGAAAAATTCCGGACGAATTTTCTCTTCTCAATTTTTGGATCTTGGTTCCAATACGATCCGTGTACGTCACGATTTTTCGGGTTCGTCGTTTTTTTTTTTTCGAAACGAATTTTTAGTCAAGCTCCATGCAAGACCTTTTCCGGTCGATGAAAAGCTTTTGGATTAGCTTTACACACGAAGAACACTGTCTCTGCCGAAGTTTATAGTCGCCTATCCACTTTCATCGATTAATCAATCATTGCCACTCACATATGACGCTCAACATCCACGAATCAACGATTGACATAGTCAATCCTTTTAATTCAATTTAGCAAACAGTGCATCCACCGAATAGAAGTGCAAGACGTATTAATCCCGAAACTGTTTTCGATGCCAATATTTTTAAATATCTCTGTCTCTCCGTCCCATGCAACCGCGTTGCAGTCAACGTCCTTTCAACCAACCCTGGTAAAGTTTGTATCGAAGTTCTTCGCGATGTCGTTGCTGGCCAGTGATCAAAGCTGGCAGGACTTTATCGCAAACTTGCCAAAACCTTGACGAAGCTCTGAGATGTCGTTTTTCCCAAAATTTTCATCAAAGGTTGCTGCTCACCTCCCAAAGCCAATAATCCAAAAAAATCTCGCGGAGATAAAGTTTTTCCCAAAGCTGCGAATGTCTTCAAACGTTGGACAGCTGCCGAAGCCAATAATCCAAAGGAATTTCTCGAAGGTGACGAACCTTCCAAAGCTACGAATGTCTTCAAACGTTGGACAGCTGCCGAAGCAAATAGACCCAAGAAATCTCGCGAAGATGAAGTTTCTTCCAAAGCTTCGATAGTCTTAAAAGGTTCGACCGCTGGCAAAAGTTGCGTTCGAGGAAAATGACGAGGTCTAAGGAGCGACGCACCGTATACGGCGTTTCGGCCCAAAGTCGAAGTGCTTGTGATAAGTGCGACGTGGTTGATGTTGAATTTGTACTGAGGCTGGATAAGGAATAACGCCCCCGTTGTGGACTTTCCCATGCCTTGGTCTCATCTCGTTGCGGCTTGCTCTTGAAATTTAATATAGGTGGCGTGGAGGGAAGCGAGGGCACGGAGAGGGGAGGTATTTTGCTGCTGGGTTGCTCTAATCCCTTCTTTCGCACTGTTATGTACGTACCGTACAGTAAAGAGGCATCCTCTTTATTTCTCGTCGTGTCTTTGGTATTTGTCGTGGTAGCGTGGTGTGTGATGTACGTACATCACTCTACCTTACGAAGCCGGGGCGCCCGAGAATCCTTTTTCCCACGCGACTACATTAACTAGTACGCGCACCTCGACCAAGTACACAGCCGCGATTTTGCTACCTATCTTCGCACCGCGGCGGGCCCGTGCTACTGGAGCACGAAAAAAAATGCACTTGAGTGCGTGTGCCTACGTGCATTAGCTTATCCGACACGCACTTCATTGTAATATTCAATTCAATTCACCTTCGATAAAATTACGCGTGAATCTGGTGTGGATTAAGGGGGGAGATACTTTCAAAGGAGGACATTTTTTCTGATTTTTACGATTTTTTTTTGAGGAAAGAATTTCTCGTAACTTTTTAGACTTAGGGTATGTTTTATTACCACTTTTGGTTGTTGCGTGATATTTTTTTATGGCAGTGCTCGGTCTTCTAAACTGCATTTTCAAAACTGGCGCAACGTATAGCTAAAAACTATACACCGATTCTAATGAAATTTCGTATAAATATTTCTAACCTTATTGTCCGAAACATGTCCCCCAATATTTGTGAAAAAAAACGTTTTTTTTTATTGCAAAAATGTCGATATTTTTTTTCGAAAAATTCAATCTTTTTCTTGCAAAACGTACCATTTCATCTATTTTCAACATTCCTCACTTTTTTTGTTTCATATTCTGCATATGAGTACCACTTTTAGCGATTACTGAATAAGTGAAAATACCATGTAACAGCCAAAACTAGAAATTAAACATACCCTAAATGTCAAAAATCGAGACGAAATCTTTCCCATTAAAAACATAATGAATAGCAATTATATCCTCGCCCAAAGGCGAAACTGCATATTTTTATAAATATTTTCTCTATACCGATCCTCTTTCAACACTTAATTTTGATATTCCACGCAAGAACACGGAAATATATCATATGTAAATAAAATCTTATTTTATTGAGCAATTTAAGTTTTATCGAATATTTTTGCCTTGAGTGAGCTTCATTTTCGTGATTTTCTTGAGTGAGACTTGTAGAGGCAGTCGCGCACCAAACTCCCATTTTCCCCGATGACTATCTTCCACGATTTTTATGTCTTGATGGAAGCGTTCTCTTTGCTCTTCACTGAACGAGCCAAGATTTTCTGCGAATTTATCTTGATCTTTTTTATTTATATCCAGCAAAGAGGAAAAAAGCCCTTTTTACGAAATCTGCAATGGTTTTTGGAAATTTTTCACTAACATACCCGCCGTATATATAACAAAATGTATTGGGGTAGTTTGAACAAACTCGTCTTCGCTTTACTACCGTCGACATATCACTGAATTAACTTATTTCAGCAAATATTTTAACAAAAAAGGAAAAACTTCTTAAGGCGTTAGGCCACAGTAACGGGTATAAAATCATGTACGAATTTAACGATTTTTTCGTATGAAAAAGTGATTCTCTCATAAAATTAATTACACATCTATTTAGTATGAATATCAAGCTGTTAAAAATGTTTTTTTCGATGTACAAAATGACCGACTACGAATTTGAGCGACGCTTTGGACTCGTTTTTTTTTTCAACCGAATTATTCCGGAAAAACCCTAAAAATTGTAAATCAAGTTACTCGATGAATGCTATTTTTGTGATTTCCGTCGGATGTTTAACCCAAAAAGTCGCAATAATTTGGGGGAGGGGGCACTCTACTATGACAACCGGAAGGGGCAAGATGATAAGAATTGCAAGTAGCTAGTACCCTTTGAAAGGACTAAAAGTTCAGTGGCACGGGAAGAAGTTTGTACGGAAAAAAAGTTGAACAGGAGAAAGAAAAAGAAACATCCCACACTCACGCACCGGGCAAAGAGATCATCAATGGGAAGAAAGGAGTCTCGTGAACCAGGGCGCAAAGTGGAAACTCGTGTCACCTCGAAATTTCATTATAGCAGGTAACAAAAACGGCACGAAAGAATGGTAACGAGAGGTTAAAGTCAACGACGAGTTTGACGGGAAACGAGCAACGAGCAGAGGCAGAAAGAAGGGGAAAGACCAGTAAGTAAATTATCATATTGAACATGATTGTACCTTTAGATGTCTTCAACCCCGTTATTATAATGAATGAAAAAGCCATAATCAACGTTATCTTCGCGAGGAATCTGGTCTTCGCTATTCAACTAGCCACTGTGCTAGAAATGACGTCAGTGGAGCTTTGTGGAGAACATTTACGACTGAAAGATGGCGCTGCTAAAACGAGGCTGTCGCAGTAATTCGGGATCGAGTAGGCGTGCATCGCAGGTGGTTTTCAAACGAATGGGTTGTCGCCTTTGTCTGGTGATACCATTGTTTGGGAACGCCGTAAACTCTCATGGTACTTAAAATTTCTTGATATTTTGAGGAAAAAAAAATTAGTTCAGGCCAACTCGGTAGCCAAAACAAAGTATCGTTAATTAACGATATTTTTTACGAAGATTGGTACACAACTTTATTACTATACATACAAATGAATGTTCAAAACGATTTTTTCGAATGAGCCTGATTTTCGGGTCGTCACAGTAGCCTAACCCCTCAATAGAGAGCATGAACAAGCGCACGCTTTTCGATACCATGAAAAACGATGAAAGTTTAATTGACATCGAGATGGTGAGTTGACAATGAGATTTACATCTAATATGGTTTCTCCACGGGGTGAACGAATTGCAATTTAATAACGATAAATTATGGCTGAGATCGTATACCAAACGAAAAGCAGTACAAATAAGAAAAAATCTAAAAAAAAATTAAATCTGAATAAAAATGCGTTTTCGATGGAACTCTAAAGTTCCGGACTGTGCACCCGTCAAAAAAGTATATTTCCTTTTCCCTCGTCAAGTGATATACACGTCGATGTGTATTTAATTAGTATGTTCGGTAAATTTCTTGGTAAATTTCTCTTCATAATTATCCAAACGATCAATAACATTTGTGAGTATTCCGCTCGAAATATGGAGATGTTTCATTTGATCTCGATATAAATGGCCTCGCGCTTAAAACGCATAATAAATCAAAGTACGGGCACGCAGCGGTGCGGAGAAAAAAAAGTGTATTTATCACGCAATGCAACGTATAGGTATCGTATAATGGTTGAACGCGTGCGTGAATCTTGGTAAAATCGTGAGAATCTTTATGTTTCAGAGTATGGCGTACACTCAATGTGTTTTTACTTTTTCTCGCCATTTCGCGGCTAGGCGAAGAAAAAAAAATGACATCGATATGTCCAATAGTTCATTTCTTTAATCAAAAATCAATTTTTGGGAAATTTTCTTTTGAGAGAGGCAAGATACGTTTTTGTTTGGGTTAGGCTGCTGTGAGAATAACGAGCACTCGTTCGGCGCTAGAGGCAAATCATATTGACGAGGAACACTCATCCAATGTAGTAGTAGTAGTTTAATCTTCATCGACGATTTTCTGCGCAACATTGTTTTTTTTTCATTTATCTTCGACAATGTCATTTTTCGTCGAGAAAAAATTTTTTTGGTGGTTGAAAAACGATAATAAAAAAAGCTCGGTCAAATATCAGCCAATATTATTGTCTCAGATCGACCGGGTGGCCAAAATCACGTACACCATTGAGTCTCTCACGTTCAAAGGTTACGAGATGGTTTATAAATTATTTAATTATACATTTTTTTTATGAAATTTGCTAAACAAATAAATATACATAAAAAAAGTCCAATGATTTTTCGATCATCTTACTTACGCCTTCAAATATATTTTTTTTTAATAAGCATAATCCCTCAAAAGGCCGATAACATGAAAATCAGATTATTACCTACATTACTATAATATATAAAAAATATGACGTAATTTTTGTCATGTTTCCATATTCATTTAGAAATATCATTAGGGCAAAAAAAAGCATCAATTTACGGTCGGAAAATTCTTTATTGACATCGCATAACGAAGAAAATGAAAAAATCAAAATTTAATTTCCGATTTCTGTAAAATCATTCGCTCTGGAATAACGCAAGAAAAAAAATAATGAATATTTTATCGAAATATTTTATATGGAAAATAAAAAAATGAGAATACGATTTGCATGCAGAAGGATAACGTTTTCCTTCGGTGGGTCCTATTCCGTCTATTTCGCATAATTAGGATAATAAAACTGCCGATCCTTACGTCGATGTAAATATATATATATATATATACATATATTCGTAGTAAATGCCTAGGTAGTAACATTGTAGTACACGTAGTACAAACACGTATCCGAGAGGAAAATAACGCTGTCTGATCCCGTGGCATAATAATTAGACGTAACAATTAGCGTTACGGTAAAGCTGCACGTGCATAAGCGTGCTCGATCTTTACCGCTCAAAGGGGCTCAACGTCCTCGACACTCTACGCCACGTGAACGAGAAAAAAAAGCTTCTCACGACACGAGAAGGCCCGCCCGAGGATACTCCTTCAAACTGTGCGGACAGTTATGTATTCTGTTGTAAGCGTCTATCCTCGACGAAGAGGCACGAAAAAAAAAACCCAAAGAAGAAGTAATCTCAGAGAGGGAGCCGAAACATTAGCGTTTCGTGTAAAACGAATCAGGCCAAATGCGAGAATTTATGCTTGGGCGACTTGAAGAAAAAAAAACGGATTTCCTGCGAAAAAAAAGATCCATCGTTGCTTCGTTTCGGAATAAGGACTCTTGGCGTCCGCAACATCGGTTGTCTACCCGAGTCGAAATTTAGACCCTCCTTTAAACCTCCTTTCGATCCCAATTTGTCATTCAATGGAGGTTCAAGAGGTTCAAATGGAAATCTCAAAAACATGTATATCAGAACCTACTGAACCTCCAAATGTGGCAGAAATTGGACTTTTTCACTCAAAGGAGGTTTAATAGGTTCATCTGAACCTCCTTTAAACCCTAGTGAGCCTGATTTAATGCTTACGCAAACCTACAGACCCTCTTTTAAACCTCCTTTCGCCCTACTAACTCTCCTTTGACTCCTTTCGACGGTGGCTCGCAGAGCCTCCTAGCCCTCCTTTAAACCTCTTCTGACCCTACTAACCCTCCTTTACGCCTACTTCAATATGCTGCCCTCCGCTCCCCCCCCCCCCTTTCTCCCATCAGCAGTTCACCGATATTCCAAAGAAGGGATAATTATAATTAAAAATTATTTTCAGTTACACGAAATAATTTATAGTTGTGACAATGTATGTATATGTTTCGAATTAATAAATCAATCTTATAATAAATAATCAAACATCATATTTTTAATTCACACATATAATTTATTTTTCAGATATAGCTTGACCCTACAGAACCTCCTTTGGATCCAATCTTTCATTTTCCTTCTGCTTTGGATTCAAAGGAGGTTCTGTAGGGTACAGATAGGACTTTAGGCCAAAACGAGGTTGTGTAGGTTCACGCAAGCCGAGCCCATAGGCCTAAAGGAGGCTCAGGAGGTTGAATAGAAGATTCAGTAGGGCTAAAGGAGGGTCGCCAACGGTGCAAATTTCTTCATATAGGTTCAACGGGAGTCAAAGGAGGGCGGCGGTCTGTGCGTTACAAAGGAAATAGGTTCTCGAGCATTCAAAGGAGGGTCTAAATTTCGACTCGGGTAATTTCGCCGTGTGTAATAAAACACTGTGAGGTTGAGGGGTCGATGGACGAGCTGAATTTAATTTGTCGAATCGCCTGTTGAAACCTCAGTGACGGAACTTTTTCTGGCTCGAGGCATGAAACGCGAAAAAAATAAGGTAATGTACGCTAATTCTTAGGCTACGCCATCCCCTGTGGAAACGGTCCCCTATAAAAATGTTCGGACCAACCATTATCGAATTATCGGTCCGGCCGTTGGACCTCATTCTTTACACAGATGCTCTATTATACTTATTATACCTGAATAACGTTGTTAATTTTCATTCTTTTTTAAGAACTTACACCACTGTAAACGTCTGTAATAAAGTGATTTTTCGCGATTTTTTTTTTGGTTGGAAGGACAAGTGGGAGGATAATAATATTCAAGGATGTTATTAATCATATCTTCAAGTGAACAAAAAAAAATTATATTATAAAATTATACAAAATGGTGATGCTGAAGGTATTCTGGCGAGGCATGTTGAATTTGAGACGCTCTGCGGTACGCAAATTTGAATTTGGAAAAAAAATTTAAAAATTCTATTAATTTCCATGAGTATAACTAGTGAAATACGTAGAAAATTGTTTAAATATGAATTTTTGAAGGAAGGAAGGAAGGAAGGAAGGAAGGAAGGAAGGAAGGAAGGAAGGAAGGAAGGAAGGAAGGAAGGAAGAACAAGCGTGGCAGGGAATAAGTTGTCAATGTACGCTCGTAACCAAGAATAAAACTCGCAAACTTTGCTTCTTAATTGATTTATTTACACGCGAATATATTATATCACTGTTATCGTTTTTTTATACCCCTTCAAGATTTACACGTAACGACTACAAACTTCGGTCATCTTCGTCAAAGGTTCGTCCTCGAAATCGGGCGAGGAAAGTCGACGATTTGGCACAGATTGTTCGATGTTTTATGCATTTTGTTCTTTTTTTCTTTCTCTCGCAATGCTTTTGTGCGAATGAGTCGAACGATTCTCGAACGAACGCACGTCGACGGCAAGCCTGCCATTCGAGACAACGCCCTCCATCTTCATTTTAGTCTTTTCATTCGCTCACTCTTTGCAAATACGATATACAAACATTAAAGATAACCATAATATTAATAATATAATAGTAATAAATGGTTCGCGAAACGTAAACGTGCGACTGCGAACTGAATTGGATCGTCCAATTTTCACGAGAACAGCCATTGTTTTCTGCGTCGTGTTAACCGACCGTTATGGTACGAACGAACGAATGAGGTTCGAAAAACCGTGACGTCCAATTCTTCGCCGTCTTATATTTTCGCGAGTTTATATATTTATATGTATATATTTTTTTAACGCGCAGCTGCATATACAAATAATCGCGCACAAAAAAATCCGTACTCGAAACAAATGGTCGCGTAATTTTATTTTCTTCTTCTCATTCTAGCCTCTCTGGTGTGAAACGTGCAGTTTTAGCCCTTCGTTGACACACTGGGTCGATTTGACCCAGCGAAAACAATCATCAGACGCACACTTAAACATTTCATAATCCGTCTGCAGAATTACATTTCGGAACATTCAAAATCAAATCGTTTAAAAAAATCATTGAAAATGTTGAATATTGGAAAAGTGAGGATTTATCGGAAAATTCATCCGGGTCACGATGAGCGAGTGTGTCAACGTAGGATCAATGTTCGTTCTCTACATTTGCCATGTAAAAAACGCATCCGTTTTATCGTTGGAGCGTGCAAAAAAATAGCAACCTTTTTAACAGTCTGTTTTCGCAAGCTTTCGTAAACGAAACGAATCGTCAATCATGTCCCATTTGGTGCAACGAGTTTACACCGAATACAGAGAGATAAATAATACATACAGAATTAGAGAGATAATTAATACATAGAGAAATTTTCTGGCTCATTGCAATTGTCATCTTGGTCAATTGATAGTCTCATTTTTATAATCGAAATTTGATAATATTGTTCGCGTTACCATTGTCATTGAAAAAATTGTCGAAACAATTTTAATACAAAAAATGCACTTTTCTTTGTTTCTTTTTGATCGTAAAAAAGTGGGGCGAAAAGTCGGTTTTCTCAGACACACTCTATAATACAATCGGTAAATCTTTTTTAACACTAGATTCGAGTGCCTTTACTTCGCAAATTAAGAAGAAAAAGCCCGAAACACCGGGCCGATATGTTTCTCTCTCTGGCTCTCTCTTTGCTCTCTGACGAATAGATCAACGTATTTATTTTAGACAAAGAAACGGACTGGACTGACAAAGGACTGACAGGGAAAAAATAAAAGTACCTCGATGGATAAGGAAGTCTTGAGAATTGGAAATTCCGCCAAAAGGTGTAAAACTCTTGAAATCTTCGTGTTGCGGGATCAAGCTTTAGAATAATTCGCCTTTTCGTATTTTCCCGAGTAAAACGTCGGTCTTTCTTTCTTGCGCAACTGAAACGGGACAGAGAGAAAGAGAGAGAGACACGTGCGAAACGCGAAGATAAAAAAACGTGAATTTAAAAATAAAACAACGTGTCGAAGCCACAAGGAAAAGGATTGCAAGTTACAACATACATAGGAAAAATCGAATTGCACTATTTTTAAGATGGGAAGGCAATGTATCTCGCATCTTGGTCGCAAAATTGCGCAACTTCGAAGATGAGAAGAAATTCATTATTTGCACAAAACAATGAAGAAATAACTTTTTGTTCGCGCCTCGCCGCGATAACTTCCGTCAACGCGTGGTTCGATACATAACGTGTAACTTTTTTTCCTCTCGCACAGGGTTCATACATTTATTAAAAACAAATTTGATCGTTCAGCCCGATTTGAATAACTTTATGGCACAATTTAGTTCGTTGACGTCACGGGCGCATGGACAATTAAGGGAGCTTTCCAGTGTGGAATTTTCAAAAAATCGATTTTTTTTTTTTTGCTTTATCGAATAGTATACACTCTTCCGAATATTCCCTGAAATTTTCATGCCGAAATTCAGATTATTTCGGTTACTGTACAGCATTTCTTGGAAGAAGGCAACGGAGCGCTACAGCTACAGCGAAACTTTGAACGCGTTTTTCTCGAAACAGCATTTTTCAAAACGGTGTCCAACTTGGAGGGCAGAGTTTTAAAGCTATCGAGTTGAATTTTTTACACAATATTCTTAACGTCATTGTTTATCGTGCTATGGAAGCTTTTTTTTTTTTTGACATCTTCCTATTTTTTTGTAAAAAAAACTGCCAAAAAAATGCTAAAATCGATACTTTTTGTTCAAACCGGCGCCATTTTTGCAAAAAAAATAAAAAAAGCCTCCATAGCACGAAAGCCAATTATATACCGATCAATAATCTTTTTGTGTTTTTTGTTTCAGATCAAAATTGTGACCCCCAACGTGGACACCACATCCAAGTGCATTTTCTGCAACAATTGTTTCATCATTTTTATAGATATTAATTAATAAATAAATCGATCTTTAAAAAATTGTTTTGTATTCTTCAATACCCAATTAATATACAAAAAAAAAACGAGTCCGATTAGATTATTTTTTCTTTAAAAAAAAAAATCGCGAAAAACAGCGATTTTTCGGGCTGTCACACTGGAAAGCTCCCTTAACGACGAAAGGAAAAAGTCCGTGATAACAAAAATAATAACGTTGATACTTTGAACGTATTTCAATAGTACCATGCGAACCAAGCGTACGGTATCATATCGCAAGCAAAAAATTGTCATGTCTAATTCACAGGCGCGTTTCGCCATAAAAATTCAAATAATACTTTCGTCTTTTTTAATAAACGTTGAAAGAAAATCGTGCATTTATCTGTTTCGATAATTTCCCGCTAAGGGCTAGGGGACAAGCCGAATTTCGCGTTTTCATAGCATCACAGGAGTAAGAAAGTATGTAATAAAAAGCAACGGCCATAACCGGGTACAATATTGGCGAACTGTTTTTTCGTTATCTCCGCAACCCCCCCCCCTTTTACACTGGACCGCGAAAAATGCGTTCTCACTTATCTACTGGTATCTCTCCTCGAGTGAAGCTGACATTCCCTTTTCCGCATGGAAGTTGAGAAAATAAAAGAGAGTAAAGCAAGATGACGTTTCTGCGACAAAGCACGAAACTGAAATATTTACACGACGGTAATGGCGATTAGTCCGCCCGTGAAAACAAAAGGATAGTCCATTAATATCGCCGTTATCAACAGAATGGTGGAAAACTAAACAATTGCGTCGAACCTATTACGCGTTTTTACTTATATTCTTTCGCCACTAACGAGGCTTGAGCCCACGGCTCGTGGGTCGGTTTGGTCCTCAACATTTATACCGAAAAATGGGAATAAAAGAACTCGATAAAACGTGAAAGGGAAGAGTGGCGTATTCAAATGAAGACACGTTCAACCAAATTCACTGCAGAACGAAAGAGTCGTCTACCGATTGCACGATAAAGTTTCTATCTACGGTAAAAATTATCGGTAATAGTAGTGTCTTTGCGGTTATTAGTTAATGCTTATCCTCTATCGCTTTCTTGCTTTCTTTTCGTTTTCGTCTCGTTAATTTATGCGTATATATGTATATACGCGCAAATATACATACATACGTGCTGATATATGTGGGTGTGTGTGTGTGTGTGTGTGGGTGGGTGTGTGTGTGTGTGTGTTTCCGAATGAAATGTTTACGCTATTACCAGTGGCTCGTCGTCCGAAAAGCCCCTAATTACCGGGGTGTCCTCCTCGTCTGCTGAAAGGTACGGAAAAAGGTGTTAAAAAAATTCAAAGAAAAGCAACACGATGGTTGCGTGGTTGCGAGAGTGAAGAAAAATATTGGAAAAATACCCAATACGTCGGTGGTACCCGGGAACGTTGCCTGTCCCCGTCTCGTGTCGTAATGACTATTGGCAAATTGCGTAAAGCTATTGGACAATCTTCTGTGCCTGACAACGAAGTAGGCGAGACCAGCACCAAGAGCGATTATCAGGAGCAATATCGGTATCGCGAGTGACACGATATTCGACGTGTTGATCGTAACCGGCCAATCTGCAACTTAAGATGCGATTATCGTTTAAAGGGTGAGAAAAAGTGTTTATCGTCGAAGGTTGAAAAGTCATTCGAGGAAAACCCGGCGATAAGCGGAATGGATTTAGCAAGTGCGGGGATCGTCATTGAACAGCCGAACTCACCCGAAGGGCTCTGAATGCTGACGGCTTCACTGCGTATACTCTGATAGCCCTCCCCCGTAACGAGACGTACGGCGTACGTGTAAATGACACCGGCCTTGGGTTGCTTGAAAATGAAGGGCGGTGCCTGCGAATGGAACTTTTTCGCGCTCGTTTCGTTGATGGTACGTTCGCCCTCGTTGACGATTATCTCGTAATGATACTCCGTGTTTCTGGCAATACCATCGGGCAGGCCTTGCTCCTGCCAATACAATACGTAAGTGTCTCCCTCGGGCAACACCGTCAACTGATGGGGTGGCAATATCGGTGGCGCGACGTAAATCACCGGTTGACTCGGTATAGCGTTCTCGACGTCCGTTGATATCGTTATACGATACTTTCCACCGTATTTTATTCCCTTGAACGTGTGTTTTATGAGCGTGTCGTTGGTCGCTGGTAGTGTAACCATTGATTGCTTGTTCAGTGTCATTTCGATCACGGATATCTGCAAAACCGGGTGGTGAGAATAAGAAAAACATACGATTGTACAAACGGGGATGAGAGAAACGGGGTACCGCCGTTGTACGAGTAGCGGGATAAGAAAAATTCAAGGTAAAAGAGTGGACGGGATTACCGTATAATTGATGGGTTCGACGACCATGGGACAGCTGGCGCTCCACGAGACGATGATCGTGTCGGGTTTGTCGGAAGGCGTAACCCTCAGTCTCTTGGGTGGTGCGTGTATGTCGTAATAAGTGGGCACGGTGACAGGTTGGCTGAGCGGTCCAGCCCCGTAAGATCCGCGCACACCAACGGCGAATATGTACGATTCGCACGCTTCGAGATCCTTGACGGTGGCGGTCTTGTTAGGAGTGAGAAGTTTCGGTGCTCCGAAGAGATCTTGCATGTTGAGAGCGTAATAAACGGCGTACTGCCATTTGATCTTTCTCGTGCTCTTCGGTGGATCCCAGCTCAATTTAACGGCGGTGCCGGGGAATTTGACGGGTACGGCGATGAGATTGGAGACGGTGGGCAACGGTTGTCCCGCGGTGGTCGCGCTTACGAAGACTACCTTACCGACGTAGGTCTTCTTCACGGCGTTAACCTCAAAGGTGTATTGCGTACCGGGCGCAAGATCCTTAACCTCGTAAGTATTTTCCAGTGTCAACTGAGTAGGCAAGAACGGATAAGGCGAGGGTGAAGTGGGACCTCTCGGTGTGACGTGATAACCATCGACATCGTTGAGCTTTCTCCACGTGAGCTTTACGGAATTGTTGGTCGTATCGAGAACCCTGAGATCCCGAATATCGTCGACATTTGCCGATCCGTCGAAGGTCAACGTCGTAACTTTCGAGGAGGCTGATGCGTGTTCCCGATTTTTCGCTATCACCCAGAATGAATAATTTTTGCCAGCCTCGAAGGGTATATCGACGATCATCGAGGTTTTTTGCAGCGAGTATTGCATGGGTGGTATGGGCGGTGTGACGAAGCCCTCGTAGCCGGTAATCGGTCCGTTGGGTTTCAAGGGAGGCCTCCAGGAGACTTCGACCCTCGTGCCGTTCCTCTGTACGGCCGTAACGTTCCAAGGCTCGCTCGGCACGCCTTCGCCTGTTTTCATAACGAGATACTTGGAGGGTGGAAAGGCGTTGGTCTGTCCCTTGAGTCTGACGTAAACGGTGAGATTGTAGGAGGTGAAGGGTTCGAGAGCGTTGAACTGATATTCGGTGTCCTCGATCCACTTGGATGCGTTGGTCCACTTGGCGGAGGGCTCGACGAGCGAGTAAGATGGCAAAAATTCGAAGGTGACGTTTGCCGGTATCGGCATCCACCAGAAGAGAAAGAGACTGGTGGCGTTCGTCGAGCGTTCGTCCATTCCCATTATCATGACTTGATAGACGCGGGTATTGTTCTTCTCGCAGTTGGCCTCGTCGAAGCCATCGAAGCAGTCCTGCTTGCCGTCGCAGTAGGACGAGAGGGCGAGGCAGAGTGTCTCGTCGCACGAGAAGAAGCCGGAGTAGCACGAGGGCGTAGCTGCCGGACTGGGGCTCTGATCGTTGTCGCAGCCAAGCTCGTCGCTGCGATCGGGACAATCGTCGTAGCCGTTGCACATGTTGGTAAGGGGGACGCAAGAGCCGTCGGTGCGACACATGAATTGATCCTCCCGGCAGCCCCGATGTTTCGTGCCGCAGAAGAGTTCGTCCTCGCCCATGCGACAGTCGTTGGTGCCGTCGCAAACCCAAGCGTCGACGAGGCACTTGCCGTCGTAACACTGGAATAGATTTTCGCCGCAGACTCTGGGCAATTCGGTCGTGTTGGGAGATTCGGAAGGTACGAATGACTTGTTGCATCCGACCTCGTCGGATCCGTCCCCGCAATCGTCCACGTCGTCGCACTTCCACCAGTAGGGCACGCACTTTTTGTTGTTGCAAGAGAACATCCATTGGCTGCACGAATTGGTGGGCAAGACGGACGGCGGTAGGGTGGTCGGTAGGGTGGTGGCGATAGTGCAGTTAGCCTCGTCGGAGCCGTCCTTGCAATCGGCCACGCCGTCGCAAACCCAAGACTGATATATGCAACGATCGTGGCTCGGTTGAGACTTCGGGCCGCACTCGAAGAGCCATGGTGCGCAGGTCGTTCCGTTGCAGTCCCTCTCGTCCGAGTGATCCTCGCAATCTTGCTCGCCGTCGCAGCGCCAAGTTCTCGGTATGCAAGTTTTGTCGCTGAGACAGGTGATCTCCTCGCTTCTGCAGGTACCAGGCTCGTGCTCGTTCGTGCAATTAACCTCGTCCGAATTGTCCCGGCAGTCGTTTTCCCCGTCGCAGTACCAGCGGTGCGATATGCATCGTCCGTTGGCGCATTTGAATTGCGACTCGGTGCAATTCGAGTAGGTACAGTTGATCTCGTCACGGCCGTCCCGGCAGTCCCAATCGAGATCGCACAGCCAGTACTTGGGTATGCATTTGTCGTAGTCGCACTCGAAATCGTTGGGACTGCAGGTTGGCCGGTTGCACGACGTCTCGTCGGAATTGTCGCCGCAATCGTTGTCGCCGTCGCATTTCCAGAAGGCCGGCACGCAGACACCGTTGCCACAGGGAAACTGATTGGCGGCGCACGTAGTGGCGACGCGCGGACAGGTTGAATTTTCGAAGGGCGCCACGTTGCCGGGACACATGCATTTATCGTCGATCATCTCCATGCCGTCGGGACAGAGACACACGTACGAGTCGTTCGGTGCACCGAGACACAGATGAGAACAGGCCGCGCTGTTGTTCGTGCACTTGTTCGTGCCGGTTTGTATGCTATGGGCGAATACCTTGAGATCCATCAGACCGGCGAGCTCGCCCAGCTTGGACTCCCTGCCAACCCCGTGATCCTTGTCCGCGATGTATATCATGAGCTGCTTCCAATCGTCCCAGTACATGCTACCCTTGTAGACAGCTACCGCGAACGGATGCGAGACGCGATCGTCGTTGTGAATGATTTTCTTGAAACGCCTGCCGTCAAAGTCCGACGAGCCTATGTAATCCTCGCGCGCGTCCACCCAGTATATTCTCTCGGCAATGTGATCAATCGTAATGCCGTTCGGCCACTCGACCGTGCCTTTCGTGAAGAGACGCTTGACGTTGCTCCCGTCGAGATTGGCCCGGGAGACCGAGGCGTTGCCGGGAGCCCAATCGGTCCAGAACATGTAGCCGGCCATCGGGTGGACGGCTATACCTCGAGGTTTTTGCAAATTGTCCGCTCCCAATATCGTTCTTCTCATTCTTCCGGCGATCTTGAGATCCGTGCGTATTATCTGTATGCGCATCTTGACACCGTCGACGAAGTACAAAACGTTGGATATCCAATCGAGGGCCATACCCTCGATCGAGCTTAGATCGGTTTCCACGAGAATCTCCGGATAGCTCCGACCGTCGCCGAAACACTGACGGCCGATCGTATCGTTGACTATGTCCGCCCAGTAGAGGCACTTGTTCCTCATGTCGAATTCAATCGCAATGACGTTCTTCAAGTCGCGCACGGGCAATCGCTCGAGTGTCTGATTGGTGAGGTCGATTTTCGAGATGTGCTCGCGCTGAGCCACGAGGAGAAACTCGGCGAAACCGTCCATAGGGCAGGGTATCTGGTCGGGCTCGAATCTCCTCGCCGCACCGCCGATGCACTCGTCGTCCGGTACTTTCCGATAGCCTTTCGTGCGATTGTAAAATTCGCCGGGTTTGCACGTTTCCGGTACGGCGTACGGATCGTAGCCGACCAAATTTTTGTCCTGAATGCAGTGATAGGGTGTGCCCGTGCGCACGAAGCCCACGTCGCAGTGATAATCGGACAGATCGCACTGGCAAAACTCGTGCTTGATCGGCCTGTCGTAATTTATGCCCGTGTAACAGTTGGTCGTTGCCGCTCGTCTCTCGTACGTTTCTTTTCGTCCGAGGACGCAAGCCATCACCGGCTGCTCGGTGCTCGTGGGCGACCAAAATTTGAAATCGTCCGGTGTACAGTCGCGCTCGAAAACCTTGCGAAGATCGACCTTTATGATGAGCCATCTGTGTTGGTCCGGCATCGAACCGAACATCGTGAATACCGTCGTGTTCTCGCCAGGCTCCGTCATCAAGCCGTACACCCGTAACATCTCGTCGTGAAATCTGTACGTTTTCCACGATTTACCCTCGTCCGTGGAGTACAAAAATTCGTACGTTTCGCCCCTCGTTTTGAAGTATTTCACCGCGACGAGTACGCCACCGTGATCCCCCATGTTGAAGAAGTAAAAGTCTTTCAGTACCATTTTCCACGTGAGACCGGCGTCTCGCGAAACGAACAGAGCCGGATGCGACTTGAAGTTCTGTCCCATTACTCCGGTGGCCATTATTATACCCGGTGCCGAGTCTGAGCTCATTATCGAGACCGACCTAGTCACCGGATAAAGCTGACTGAACTTTTGACAGAGATGCAACGAACAATCGTTGGCGCATTGGACCCAAAAACCATCGTGCTTTACCGAGGGACCTTTTATCTTGTTCCACGTTACACCGTGATCGTACGTTATCAACGAGCCCAAATGTTCCGGCCCTATCGAGCCGGCTTTTGGTGTTTGCTTCACCTGCGAGGCTATGTAGATACCTCGCATACCCTCGACTTTGTAGAGATCGGTGAACGCCTCGTCGGCTACGTCACTGTAACGCGATCGTAAAATTCAATCGGGGAGATCGGGATCGTCGTTATCGACAAAAATACGGAGCTCCTTTCTCTTAATCGATCGAACCGTATGAGTTTCGGATAATAATGCAAATGAGAAATTGACTAAAAAAATGTCCATTGAATTTCAACGATGGAAACTTCAATCTCCGCGGAATGAACTTACTTCAACCAGCTGTCCTTCCACGTGGTGTTGGGGAAGAAGGTGAGAATCGATTCGAGTGACAGGGCAAATTTGACGTCGGTGGGGCTTATACCCTCGAGGACGTAGAGATTGACCTGTGTCGCGCTGTGCGCAACGGCAACGAATACACGATTGTTCGAAACGTCAGCGATATGATAATCGTAACGATCGAGATCGGTATTGAAATCAGCCTTTACGAATCGACTATTCTTGTAAGATACGTAGAGATCCAGATTCGTCTTGGTGTCGTTCGTTTGTTTCTAAAAAACAACAGGCTTCCGAAATTTAACAGGCTACATCTACCTAGATCGGTCGAAAAATTGCATTCTCCGAAAATATTTTTATTCGATAGCATCACCTTTTACCTACTGAGATGTTGAACACATGGGTCGTTTGATAAGTCCGTGCAAAAATGTGAACTACTTAATTTTTTGGGATAAACCTTTTTTTTTCAACATAGTCTCCTTTTAGGCTTGTACAGTTCATCCATCGCTACTCTAGTTTGTTTATCCCTTCCGTATAATGGGATTTGTCTAAGTGTGCAAAATAGCCATTCGTTTCTGCAATCACCTCCTCGTATGTATAAAATCTTTATCCCGCCAGCCATTTCTCCATATTGGGGAACAAATAATAGTCCGAGAGAGCCGGATCTGGAGATTAGGGGGGATGTGAAACGAGTTGGAACCCTATTTCCATGATCTTTGCGACCACAACTGCTGAGGCGTGAGCCGGTGCGTTGTCGTGATGGAGGACTTTTTTGTGGGCCAATCGTGGACGTTTTTCTTGCAGCTCGGTTTTCAAACGGTCCAATAACGATGAATAATATGCGCCTGTAATAATTTTACCCTTTTCCAGATAGTCGATGAGGATTATTCCTTGCGAATCCCAAAAGCCAGTCGCCATAAGCTTGCCGACCGAGGGAACGGCCTTCGCCTTTTTAGTGCTGATTCCCCCTTGCCAACCCATTGTTTAGATTGTTCTTTGGTCTCGGGAGTATAGAGATGTATCCATGTTTCATCCACAGTAACGAAACGACGCTTAAAGTCCCGCGGATTCCTTTGGAACAGCTGCAAACCGTCCTTGCGACACTTGACACGATTTCGTTTTTGGTCAATCGTGAGCAATCGCGGCGCCCATCTTGCCGATAGCTTTTTCATGTCCAAATGTTGGTGCAAAATATTGTGTTCCCGTTCATTCGAGATGACTAGCAATCTCACGCACTTTCACTCTCCTGTCGTCCATCGCCATATCATGGATTTTATCAATGATTTCTGGAGTAGTGACCTCAACAGGGCGTCCAGACGGCTCAGCGTCGCTTGTGCCCATATGGCCATTGGGAAAATGTTGAAACCACTCATAAACTGTTCTAATCAAAGGTGCACCGTCACCATAATGTTTATCATAATGTTTTTTTCAAATCATTCGACTTCCTCGCCTCAAACGAATGCCAAACACATAGAAATACACCGATCCAGCTGAAACTCGGTATGTTTTCTTCCAAGAGATGCTACTAACTGAAAAAGTAGTGCCATCTCTCTGACTTTGCGCGGACTTTTCAAACGACCCTCTTAAGTCGTCGCTGTATTTTTTCGTAAAAAATAATAGTTTATTGAGAAAAAAAAACATCATTCCTAACGATTTTGTTTTCCTGTATTCGTTTAAGCTTTAATGGTTTAATCAGTTACCTCTGGATTCGTGACTTTTTCCTGGACGGTCGCGAACATCCAATCGCCGCGAACTTGAAAATCGTGAGCGTTCTCGAAAACGACTTTGACCTGGGCCGCGCGTTGTCCGGGCATGGTTCGATTAGATTCGACTACGGTGTTGCTTTCCGGCGATTCGATTCTCTCGATGAGCAACGTCTTCGGCTGGGCATTCGACCAGAAGTACGCCTTGACGTACATGTGAATGAATTCCCAGGTTTTGCCGAGATCCGTGGTCATCCATAGCTGAGAATGACAAGACAAAAAAAACGAAAGTACAGCATTGCTGCCACGCCCTTAACGGAACACCATCAATTGCGTAAAAGCTTTACTCACCCGTCTCTTGGGATCAACTTTATCGAAGGCCAAAAAATGATTGGGATTATCCTCGTTGAACGAAATCTCGCTCGGCGTGAATTCGAGTTTTTGCCTTGTGATGTTTTTCCCATTGTCGCTCGTTACGAATATTACATTGTTCGTGCTATCGGCAAACACGCACTGGCGAACGAAGAGAAAAAACAATCGTTCGACTATAACGCAATCTCACGCGACCTGTCGTGTACACGTGTGTATGTAAATATATTTATGTATGCTTACGTAAGTATTGAATTTCGGATGATTGTAAAATTTGTCGAGCCGAGCGTATTCGGGATTCGGGCCGTCGGTGATTTTGAAGTGTTCGTTCTTGTTCTCGAAAGTATCGCCGTAGTCGTAGCTGATGTAAACCGTGCTCGGATTGAACTTCCTCGAAAATCTCATGTGCGAGAACTTCATGACCGGTGTGCTGTCTCTCGCTAGGCATATTATAACGTTCGATTTCTCCCCGACCCAGTGTACCATCAACTGTTGATGCGTGTCGTTGAGAACGTTGACCTGCGAATGTTCGAGAGTTGCAGTGATACAGAGAGAAGAGCGATCGCGCCAGCGAGAGAGAGAGAGAGAGAGAGAGAGAGAGAGAGAGAGAGAGAGAAGGAGGGAGGAGGAAGAAAGAGAGAAAACGATCAATCTGCATTGACACAGAGGCTTCGATACAAGTATACACTGCATTTCACACTGTATTACGGGCCACAAAGAGCAGAGCTCTCTTCAAAGCTCGTCCAAGGGACCTGTGCCATTCTCAAGTCTAGGCAGAATATTCCTTTTTTCATTTCATTATTCCATTATCCGTCCGTTAATTGGATAACATTAGACAAACACCGAGAGAATTCTTCGATGCGGTGGAAGACAAAAAAAACGAGTACGATGAAAAGTATAGTGGTGACGATCAGGAGTGCAGCATTTGTAAATGAAAATAAAGTACAGGGAAATATCTTATTTTTGGACGTTGAAGTGTACGTCGTTGGAATGCAACGAAAATGCATTCTTTTCAATAGCTCACATTTCTTGACGATTTAGGCTGTGAAAATCAGGCATTTTTACGAATTCTCATTAGTGAATTACGATCTCAATAAAAAAAAAAAAAAAAAGGCATGACGTTGCAGTTTGCATCGTTGGGAGGCAACGATTATTTCCCATCATTTTTATTATTATCGTTATCAATATTAGTTTATACTGATCGTATACTTATTATTACGAATAATAATGAAGAAATGAGAAATGATGGAAAAAGAATCGTTGCATTCCAACGATTTCGTTATTTGTAATTTCGTTATTTTTTTTCGCTGTCTACGCTTTTTACCAGATTTGAGTTATGGAACTCCAATAAAGATCTATAAAAATGTTTCAGTGATTTTTGCAGCGATGTGGCAAAAGAAATTAGGCAATAGAAAAAAAAATTACGAAGTTTGCATCGTTGGAAAGCAATGATTTCTTTTCCATTCTTTATTTCTGTACTTTTAGTATTATCCAAAGCCTTTTTCAAATTGAGATCGTAGATTTCCGATAAGGATGTATGAAAACGTTCGAGTGATTTTCATAGTCCAAATCGGCAAAAGGAAAATTTGAGCAATCAGAAGGAATTCATGTTCGTTGCATTCCAACAATGCAAACTTCGATACATTTTTTTATGACTTCGAAATTTGCATCCTCGCAATGCAACGGAAATTAATATTATCAATCGATGAAGTACTATTTCCTGCCGATTCGGACCATGAAAATCACCTCATTGTTTTTACCCATCCTTGTTAAGGTTTTCGACAATAATGGAAATAAAGAAATGAAAAATAAGCGACGCCAACTGTTGCGCTCACGGTCACGCATAATTTCTCGAGATAAATATTTCTCGCTCGTTTTCGACATTGATATCATCACAGATGTTGCAGTTTGAATAACGCAAAAAAAGCATGCTAAGGCCACAATCTGTCAAGCTTTGGGAAGGAAGAAAAAATGACATACGATCATTGTTCTTCCCCTCGAATAATCAGTGGCGATTATTGTTATCGCTTTATCGCGAAGCGAAATACATGTTGGTTCGTGGTTGTGTTCATCGGGGCGAACGATAAGCGATAGGCTATAATTTTTTGTTCAACTTTAAAAGGCGTATCTCGTTTCTTGGTCGTAACTGATACCGGCACACCCACACCAACACTCGTACGCTTTGTGCGTGTCCAAGCGCGCAGATGCGTAATGTCCATTGGGACTGAATAAAGAGCAATGTCTATGACTAATAAAAGAGTTTGAAGACTCAGCGAGACCGGTTGGAACCTTATCTCCCCGCGATGAGGTTTCGTCTATACCACCGACAAAAAAGAAACATAATAAGACTGGAAGTGATGAGCAAACGGACAAAGACGAATAAATAAAAAAACGAAAAGCGATGATATTAAAATTTGCATAACAAAAATATTTTTTCGTCACCGTCCATTTTTTTTCACCACCTTGAGGCTACAACGATAACCGAAACATTTTTCAACATCCTTATCAAAGATCGACACCCTAAACGTGAGAAAAAAATAATTTTGATGATGGAAAAATAAGGAATGAAATAAAAAAGAATTTGGATGGTGCAAAAATGAGGAATGAGATAATAAAGAATTTTCAATTAATTCAAAAATCGTATTTGAATTTTGAAAATAGTGTTGAAGTTCGCGTCTTCGAAGTGCCAAGTTCTTTTGTACATTTTCGTTTCCTCATTCTTGTCACTGTACGCAATCTTATTTTGCAGATTCATATTGTAGCTCTCTTGATAACTATTTAAAAAAAGTGATAGAGCGACATTGTCGACAAAGTTCGGCGAAAGATGGCCTTGAAGTTTGAATGGTCCAAACGCAACGAAAATTTTTCTTTATATTTGTATAATTTATGATATCGTGTTTCTGTAGATTTAGATTGTATATTTCCAAACGAAAATACTGAAAATGTTTCAGTGATTTTTGTCGCTCGAACGGGGATGAAAGAAATTTGAGAAAAAAGACATATGTTGCATCGGTATGATGCAAACTACAATTCAATCCCGAATGAAATTAGAGCAGTTCATAACTATTAATTTCCATTGTATTCCAAGAACGCACACTTCGATCGCATGACAAAATAGCAGCCCATCAGTTTGAAATGGCGAACGAACGATTCCCAATTTGATAACACGGACGAAGCAGTCACCTCCCCCTTGTTACTAGCGGAACCACTGTGGCTGATATATCGCCGCGATAATAACCAAGAAAAAAAAAGACAACGAAAACTCGTCTATCTCTCCAGCTATTGTGAATCGCATGTCGCAATTGCCATGTCCAGATTGAACGAATGAGATTATTGTTACTCAACTATGCGGAGTATCGAATGAATCGAAAAAAATGGTGTTGAAGTTTGCATCGTTGGAACGCAAAGAAAGTGTTTTTTACATCTTATTTTCCATACTTTTATTCTGATAGCAGATCTTTTTTATAGATTTATATTATAGATTGCTAAATGAAAATCTTGAGAAATGGTTGAACGATTTCTGTAGACAAAATCTGCCAAAGAAAATTCAAGGATTTTAAAGATATTTATTTTCGTTGCGATCGAATAATGCAAAGTTCGTCCTCATTGAAAAAATAAGGCTGTTGATACAGAGACTGGAAAGGAGCTACATTTTATTTTAATCTGAATAATTCAATTCTGAAAGAGGCTTGAAAAGGTGCCGATTATACACGAGTCTGGCAATTATGTAGCAATTGCCATTGGCGATTCCCCCAACGTGGAGGTGCCTCGGTCCAACCATCAAGGATGGCTGCCAAAAAACCCAAATAAGCTAGAAGTTTCAACAGAATCGTGGGCGATCGATGGCCCACAAATCTGGTTCGTCACGATATGGAATAGAAGAAACGAATGGATTGCCCGTGGCTTGGGGACTGGCGATCGAGAGCGGCGGTCCGCGGCTGTATTTGTGAGGAGACAAAAGTCCAAGGCTGCTCTACGTGTCGCAGTCGTAATTGATGTTTGTCTTGGAAAAAAAAGAGCAACGAAAAAGTGCGAACTACGCAACGCGAGGAGATAAGAGCGCGTAGCAAGGAAAATTTATCATTCGTTCGCGACGACTCTGTTTGCCGCAGACTTTTGTTCCGCCGAATGCACCGAGGCAAATAATCGATATTGCGAACGACAGCGACGCACTTGCAAAAACAGAGCCAAAGATGTTCTTCGTATCTCGAAAATTGTTTCACAACAGTGAAAGACGCGGGCTTCGGTAAAGTGTTTTTTTTGTTGTTATTACGAGACAATGGTACGAACGGAAAAATAGACAAACGGAGTAAACTCCGGGAAGTAATTGCGCAAAGAATTTTCGTGCTTTGTTTGGAAAATTGCATTGTCACGGTGGGCATGTTGCTGCAATTTTTGGCACGGAAAATTGTCGACATACGTCGCGTTGTATCGTTTTCCCGATGCTCTTCGACGATACAGTGGCAATTAACGATATTATTTTTTCGCTCAACGTCGATCAACGATTATGTAGATGGAAGGCGTATTTTTGTCGAAAAGAAAGTTTTCCCCAGCTTTTGAAGGGGCTCACCTTGGTCGTGATGTTTGGATTGTTGTCGGGAAATTCCGCGACAGCTTCCCTTCGCTTTCTCGCGAATGACGTTTCCTCGTCGCGATCATCTCCGTCACCGTAATCGGATAGGTCGTTGTTATTGACGACGTACGTCCTACCGAGTCCGGAATTGGTCTTGTCCGGACTAATGTGCAATCTTCTAGCTCTGTTACCGTATTCCGCGCCATAATTGCAATTCACGAGTTGCAATATAATTAAAATAAGAGCCAAGCGATAGAAGCCCGATGTCAGCCGGGCGGCCATCTTGTCCAAACTCCAGGCTAGCGCGCTGTCCACAAAACATACACACGCGAGCGCGCACGCACGCACGCACGAGGAAAAAAACGTTTAAACTGCACGGGGATAGATTCACCGGGAGAAAAGCTTAGGGAAGAATATAGCTACGGTGAGCATTCTATTTCCACCAGTCACGCTGTCAAAATTATCTATACATGTGTACCGCTTGTGGGCGTTATAGCTCAACAATGTTACACGCTAAACGGACGAGCCAAGTGGGACGAAAAAAAATGCGCAACGATTGCGCTCCGCGATGCAACGCCAGACACTAGCTGCTCCGAAATCGTTCGTATTTCGTCAAGTTAAAAACGCATCCATTGCGCATGACCGACCGCGCATTACTGAGCGCGTCAGTGCGGAGCGTGTGCTGTTTTTTGTCGAGCCCTCCCCCGCTTCTCGATTGCTTCCTGCTATGCGCACCCCGATATTGACGCTCCGCTCTTCATTGGTCGCTCCGGCCGCGCAGGGATTCGGAAAGCGATGAATCTACGGCCAATCACGGATCTTGTTACTCGCCGGAAGCTCTCCCAACGGAATACACAGCTTGGCGAATATTGCAGTAGAGTGCACTCTAAGCATTCTAGTTTCCGGTTTATCAACGGGCTATTTTTCACCATAGATCTATCGTAACTTTATCGTCGGAATGTTCGTGTCTCCTCTAATCGCTGTACGCATAGAAAAACACGAAATAACCATTTCCGGTAATGCATCGATGCAGTTTGATAAATATGGGGTGCCTTTCGCTACGGGGCACAGAGGGGTGCTTAAGCCAATTAGGCGGCCAACATTATTATCTTTGTATGTATTGGAAATCGTCCCGTTTGGGTAACGGCAGAGGGTCTCATTGTTCGGTGTCTATTGAAAATTCTCAGGTAGCAATTTTGTTTACCTGGAACAAATTTAATGAATTCTATTTTTGGCCGCCTAATTAGCAGTAATGCCCCTATGTGCGAGGTCTCGATTACTAACCAGAAGTCTCGCGCATCGTCCGTTTTCTACGCTCAACGAAGAGACAAAAAGCGACAGACTCGCAGCCAATTGATCCCTTTGAATGATTACTAAACTCGTGACTGTGTGGAAAAAAAACGCTTCGGTCAAATTGATTTCTCTCGAGATTTTCTTCGGCCAGCTTTTAAATACTGTCAACGGGCTACATCTACCTTGGTGGGTGAAAAAATTGCAATTCGAGCGCAGTTTTGAAACCGATCTTCACGTATCAATAGTTACGTAAAAATAACGACTTTTTAATATATTCTGTATTCGCGAATTTAAATTCGTTGCCACGTTGTTAAAAAAATGATTAAAAAATCGAAGGTCGTCGACGACTCGTATTTATTGTTGAATTGAATATGCTGTTTGGTTTTTAGCCTTCGGATGTATTGTTTGAGCTGGCCACCGCCAAACACCAAGTTTCGTCACCTTCCAGCGGCCATGTTTTTCTTGTGATTTTTAAGGCTAAATGTATGTAGCTGTGATTTAAAAAGTGCGTTTCTTTTTCACCAACTATTTCCCAGAAAAGAAAATTCGGAATTTTGCCGTTTTTTCGATGTACAAAATGACCCGAGCACCGCGTCTCGTCGACTCAGTCGGCGAACTTGCGGGCGTCGTGTAAATAAAAGATTCGAGCAAGATAATTGGCGCCAAGTACCGAAATTAAACGGCAAAACCGACTTGGAAGATATAGAGCCGTAAGTATAGTATACGACTAAGCGCTTTTAATGAGTACCCCTAGATATAATAATAAAAGTATATTAGATAATGGGTTCCATTTCCTGATAGCTCGAACAGGGGACCCCGTTGCTCGTCCCCATCGTCCGAGTCATTTAAGCCTAGCTACTCTTAGCCTCACGATACTCGTATAGCTTTCATGCGCTCCCGCATACAGCTGGAACTCGGTCGACGTTCGTCGACTCGTATCGATGGAAAGCTACCTCCGTGCTCTCTTCCTCGTTTTCGGTCGAGAACTGTTTTTTCGCACAAAAAAAAACTTTTCATCCATATCCGTATGAAAAAAAAAGAATAAATAAAAAACGGAGAGAAAAACGATATTTTCGGCTGACGATGAAATAGTTTAATGACTTTAGTGTACGCTGGTACAATACGACGCTGTTTGCAATCAGCAGGATAAATCCACTACAGTCATTTCTCATAGATTGCAAAATTTTCAAACTTAAATATATATATTTTTATGTATATATGTATAGAGACAATGTACACACACGCACGCACATTCACGTACACTCACGCGCGCGCGCGCACATGGACGAAGGGCACGTTGCTTTTTTTTACCACCGATATAGCCACTGATGTCTTACCCTACGTTTTCGTCTTTCAAATGGAATCAACGGGTTAGGCTACTGTGAAAATGGCGAAAAATCGCGCTCGAGGCGATGCAAATTTATTTTACTTATTCCAACGATTGAACTACTGGTAAAACTTTAAGGGCGTTTCTCTCGAAAACACGATTTTGCGACATCCAACGAACGAATTGACTTGGATTTTGGTAAACTCGTTCAGTGTTACAGTCGTTTAGTCTTGACCGACGTTTTTCTTCTCAACATTTCTTTTTTTTTTTTGCTTATTAACAATGATTTAATTTTTCCTCGAAAAAATCGGAGAAAAAATCCTTTTTTTACGATTCATGGTCGTTACGCATGTTGAGTCAGAAATTCCAAGTCTTCCACACAGGTTTTGCGAATATTCCAGGGAAATTTGGGCCAATGAAAAAAAAAACATAATTTATTATAACATCAAACATATGAAATTGTTAAATATTGAAACAAAAAAAAACTGAAATTCGAAAAATAATTCAACCACTGTAAAGTAAAAAAAAAAGAACCTGTTCTTTATCGCAAGCTGAATTTTTTTATGTCTGTGCTCATAAATAAAATATAAATATGAACACTTGTCTATAATGATATATGTATGGTTGTGTGATCGACGAATCGAATGCAAATAAAGCTTTAGAGTAAATGAGTTTTGAGTTTTCGAAATTTTCAATACTCGGCACTGACATAAATTATTTTGGATATAATACGAATATTAAAAATGCCTGGTAAAAAGCCGAAAAGGCTGGGCAAGTAAAACTTCAATAAATAAAAAATATACGACAAAAAATATTGTTTCACCTTTCAATTTGTTTTTTCACGTCGATTTCATTTTTCGTAATTCTCGCAATTCTGGAAAAATTCCAGAGAATGTTCAAAACCCTCGGACTTTTCTCCGTTTATTCCAGGTGGACAGAAATTACCTGAGTTGTTTGTTTTCCGTTTTCCATACGTGTAACAGCCATGCGATTAAAATACGATAAGAAAAAAACTCGGTCAATGAGAAAACTCATTTTTTTTTACTTCAGATCAACCGGCTAGCCAAAATCAAGTACACCGTTGAGCCCCTCGCGTTGGAAAGCCCTTCACGAAATTATTTGTAACTTCTTGAACAATAAATATTTTTTCATGAAATTTGATAGCCAACTCTGTTAATGCGTTCATGCAAATAAATGTCCAAACGATTTTTCAATCATCTTACTTATTCCGTGAAAATTAATATTTTCAAATAATCCTGATTTTCGGGTCGTCACAATAGCCTGACCCCTTAACCGTAATCTAAGGACTTGTCAAAATTGGTTACGTTTGGTATGTATGGGGTCGACGACGAGAGAATCTCTATCGCTATTACGGAGACGAGGATGTTTTCGTTTATAATAACGCCTTATTAATAGTCTTTCGAAAGCGAATAAACTGCATCGCTTTTGTCCGTTCTTTTTTTAATGATTTCTCTTATTCGCAGCACGTTCCACTTAATATTGCGGCAAAAATGCACAAAAGAATATATATATATATATATATATATATATATATTTTTTTAACTATTTAGAAATGATTTGCGTGACACCGAAATGCCGGTGGTACTAATTTTTTTTATTTTGTTTCGCTAACAAGAAACTCCGAAACGTCGCTCTACTAGCGGCGTTTTTTTTTCTCTCTTCGAAACTCAGAGTTGCAGTCAATTGGAGAACACAAGCAACGACGAATTTTCGTTAAAATATTTTAACGTCCCAGCGTTTCAACGTTGAATGTTAAAGGAAGCTTATTTTTTTGTTTAAGACACGGGTACGTCGAATAAACGTTCGATAAGAAGCACTGCGTTGTTTTTGAGAACCAAATAAATAAATGTAAGCTGATTCAGCGCAGTTGTTCATGGAAAATTGTGGATTTAGTCGCAGTCGAAATCGCTTGCTGATATATTGCTCATATCGACGGTGAATTCCCAGCGCAATTCGCGGTTCCTCGAAAGACCTCGAAAACCAAACTTTGAGGAGCTAGCGTACAAAACCGGACTTGTCCATACTACGTCAATTTTTTTTTCTCGTATTCTACAAGCTTTATTAGCTTCCGAAATATTTGGAATAAAATCCGGCTCTAAACACCTGAAAATTTGTCAAAAACTGCCCTTTCAAGCGAAATGGCATTTTATAAGCAGAACCGTTTTAAAAATTGACGCGGACAATCCAGTTTTGTTCGCCGGCTCGTAATTAATCCTTGGCCGTATCGACGTCCAATAAGTCTCGTGTAAGATTGATCGGCCAATCCTTCGATTCCTCCTCGATCTTTCGAATTTTCCGTAAACTTGACGCGAGCGAGAACGAACCTAAAGTCCGGCGTGTGTACGAGTGTGCATACATTCGCGCGCACGCGTGTGTGTATTTGTGTGTACGCGGTGTGTAAACTTATAAATTAACAACGATCCGTCAATCTCGATAAACTTTTGGTCGAGTTATATCTTTCCTCGTTGAATCGGCCCTTTTTCACGGGACCCATCAATGGAAACGTCTAAATAAGCAACATTGAAAGCTCTCGCGTTGATGGGGCAATTGCTCCAAGATAAAAAAAAAGAAAAAGCAAAGAGAGAGATGGAGAAAGAGCGAGATACAACGTCCGAAAAACAATCGCGAAAGGCATCGAGTCATTCACGCGGATTCTTTCGTTCGCAGTCACACGTTTTCGAGCACTTAAACGTAGGAGGTATCGTAGAAACGTCTGCGGATTTTTGCGAGGAAGGCCGTTTCAAGACGAAAATATCTATCGGTTTTACAATGATATATTATATATAATAACTTTTTTTTCTTCTCCCTCTCTTCTCTCCTCTCTCATAACTTATATTTATTCTTTCCCGTTGGATATATTTTTTAAAAAACGCAGAGCGATGTCAATATTTTTTCTTGTTTTTGTGAAAGTTTATGTTTGATCCGTGCGACTCGGACCTTACGGGAGAGGGGAATCGCGTATCCGTTATTTTCATTATCATTCCCATTGGGCAAATCATGACATTTATATAAATTCACGGGTGCAGCATCTTCCTGTATCCGGTGCATCGTCATTCGGGCATCTCGTGCATTCGTATGTACAAGTCCCTCTCGTGCGGTAAGCCTCGCTTTGCGGGGTGTTGGTTGGGGGGAGGGAGGAGTTGGGAGGAGTTGGGAGAGATTTACACAAAAAACGAAGTCGCATGTCATCCCTCTCCCGTACGCTAGCCTCGATTATTTACCTTCCGAATTTTACACGTCGAGTTTTGAGTCGCATTCGCTCGAAATTTATATATATATATATATATATATGTAATATATATTATACTCGTAGATATAAATTGAGGGAATACTCAGAAGCGGCAGCGTTCGTAAATGAAAAAAGGAAGATAAAAACGAAATCGTAAAAAGCTATGGTGCAGAATCGTGAAATTCCGACTTTTGTCCGAGTCTTGTTTCTTGCTTGCGCGAATATTGAATCTTGTTTTTATTTTTATTTCTTAGTCTCTTATATCCTAAGGAAACAGAATTGCGTTCGATAAATATCGATGAAAAATAACAATTAAGAAAACATCTCGCGCGAACACTACGACGAACGTGTGTAAGAAACAAAAAAAACAACAACTAAAAACGCGTCGATACGAGGTCGAAAGAATTGAAGTATATTTTTCGCTTATAGTTTCGTAAAATGAGTCGTTTTCATTTTCCTCCTGCTTTCCGTGCACGTTGATATTGCGCACAGACGAAAACTCGTGGTGTGCTTTCGTTTTTCGTTCCGCAATTTGTTATTACAGCGTTCGATATAATTTTCTTTCTTTCACTCGTTCAATTTCAGGATAGATATTTCGTCGCTTATTCTTCAGCTGCAGTAAGACTCTTTTCCCTTGAGGGGGGGGGGGGGCATTGCATCTAACATCTGTTAAAAGCTATTTTAAATGTAAGACATCCCAGGTGAGCGCCCTCCTTAAAATATATGGCAGTTATTCAAACGCAGACGGGCCTTGTTTGCTAGAGCAAAGAGGGACTGTGAGATTTGAGAAAATAATCGATAGAGTCTAAAACGGTAAAAGGGCGGAAAAAGAATAAAATAAAAATACCATCGTTCCTCGCTAGCTCGTACACAGTTTCCTCTCGAATTGTGCGTGTTGCCTCGTCCAACAGGAGAAAAAAATGGAAAAAATCATATCTTCCCACGCGTACGGCAAGCGTTGTGTCGAATGGGAGACAAAAAAATTGTACCAGCAAAAAAAAGCTTCCGAAAAATCCTCTCTCGAATTTTCTCGCCTGGTCCATCGAAATGGCCAAATTTCGTACAGGTTCGTCCCGTTATTATCCGAGTTGCTGTCTTTTTTTGTTTCATTGCCGCGAAATTTCGCGTTACCTCGCACGATGCGTTGGAATTCAACCAAAATAAAGTTATCTCAAAAAACCAAGATTATCGTTCCACAGGTGTGCGATCGCAGAAGATTCGCGGTACAATATCATCGGAATTTCGTAAACTAAGAGTATTGCGACAACGAGGCATGAGCCGGTGATCCAAAATTGACCGATAATATTATTACGCTCGACCTCCTCACAATTATTTGCTATTTCGATGAAGTTTGGCGAGTTCGAACAAAAGATTCGGATCATCGATAATATTGCGCAGGTGGGTCTCGTCCTGTTTTCGATATTATCGACCGCACACGTTTCGCGGGTGTTGGGAAAACACAAATATCAATTGAAAAAACAAAAAAAAAACAAGTTTGCATCCGCATGAGTCACGAGAGTCGTACAAGTTCGTCGTTCGCATGCATTTGTTCGATTCTATGTACGCCCTGTACGTTATTATCTTCGTTTAGTTTCGTCGTTCGTTTTAACTTCTCCGGAGGCAGACAAGGGGTGTGTAGTCAACAAGAGAGAGTTCGTACTCGGAGAATTTCATTTTTCGCTTCCTCTTTCTTGGAAAATATGATTTTTGGTCGCGCTAACCTGGGACGTATGAATGTTACTGCTTCTTCTATCTTAGCGATATTGCAGACGTTCCGAAATACACCGAGAAGCCAAATTGCGTGCGGACCTTCGAGAGGCTACCTCCGCATCTTTCGTTACTCTCCGTTCGTTCGCTTTCTCTCTCCGACTCGCTCGGTTTTATTCTCCTTTTTTCCTCTTCGTGTATCTTTGCGCGTCGATAACTCAGACACTCTCTCTCTCTCTCACACACACACACACACACACACACACGCGCGCGCGCGCATGTACGAACAGGCTCGCACACGTTCACTCGCAATAACACCACCGGTACAGCCATTCTCGGGCGTCATTATCATCTCGAGAATATACGAAAGACTCGGTCAATCTGGCTCTCGCCTCCAATTCGAGACTCTCCGTGGGCCTGGATCGTCTCGTTTCGTTTATTTTTTTTTCTTTCCACTTTGTTTTATTAGCGTTGCTTTAGCCGTGTAGAGCGACGAAATAAATGTCTCCACCACCCCCTGGCCTCCTCGGTCTTTCGTTCCTGTGATTTTTCTCTTCTTGGACGCTGATCCGGCCCTCGTCGACGCGTTTCTCTTCCGGCGAAACTCCACGGCTCCGGTTTAACTGCTCAACGAGAAAGATAAAACGTGATAGAATGTTGAACGTTTCCTGTTGCACGTCTCGACAACAAATCTTTGCACTTGTGACCAAGTGAAATTTGGGCGCGCGGGGCTTTACGCTCGACAACTGCTGACCTTCGAATGTAGTTCCGCCGAGAAAAAAACCGATTAAAAATCGCTACAGAGAAATTGCATGTAATGGTTTGTTGCATCAAAAGAACATGCGGTCTTTTTTGTGCTTTCCAGTATCTGTCGTGGATTTTTCTTTTCGTCTGTCTTTATTTCAATAAAACCAAATGTTCATATACGAATGAATCGTTTTACGTGAGGATGTATTTTCAACAAATTTTGCTTCGGGATGTCCTTTAAGATTTTTTTTTCCTTCGACTGGTTCAGAGGCAGCGTAAAGCCTTGCGCCCCCTCCAGAACGTACTGGCAGCAGTGACCACAAAAATCAACGCTATCGAAAAGAATCTTGAAATCTCGTACTTGTGCTAAACCAAAGAGGAAATCAAACCGAATAATGCATCTCGTCTAGGGAAAGGCTGTAGAAGCCATTTTCTACGATTCTCTATTTTTCTCGAGGCAACGTTACACTGGGTCCTCCCCTCAATCTCTTAAGGGGTGAGATTCAGTCAGAATTCTCGAAAAATCGATTTTCTTTACATTTTTTTGACGTATGATGCTTCGAAAATATTCCCTGAAAATTTCAAGCCAATCCAATGAATAGTTTCCGGGATATCCCACAAAAAAACGCGCAAACGATAATACCTGGGAAGGCAGAATGCTTCGAAGACAACAAGGAACGCCAGGAATTGATGATTCGATGTAAGTAATTTTTTAATTAGTATTTCTATACAAAAATCAAGTGTAAAATTGGAAAACGCTTTCAGAAATGTTCAAAAATGTATTACTCAAAAACTATGATTTTTAGCAAAATTTTATAAAGAATACTTTCATTTTTAAATTGCCCAAAATGTTTAAAAAATAATAATTCATCGCGAAAGGCTTTGATTTTTTGAAAAATTGTTTTAATAATTGGCTATAAACAATTGAATGCTCGACTTTTCGGCAAAAAAAATGTCATATTTGGATTCAGCGGCTCAAAATACATAAAAAAAAGTTTAGCTTCATCCATCGAGCTCAAAATTTTACGAATATATAATACCGTATCCACATCGAAAAACTTTAAACGCGTTTTTCTCGCAACTGTGTTTTTCAACTCGGTGACCACTATAATTCAAAAACCACTCGATCGATTTTGATGAAATTTGGTCCTTAATCGGAGGATGAAAATTCCTATTTTTTTAAACCAATAAACTAGCGATTTTTTGGTCGAAAATCGAAAGTTATCTGTCGGAAGCGGCCATTTTGTTAACTTTTGAAAAAAAAGCTTCGATTAAGGACTAGATTTATTATTAAACTAATGATTTTTTTTTTGGTTTTTTCATTTCAGATGATCCAATAACATTTTATGATGGTCACCGCAAAGCACTACATGCCAAAGGGGGTCCCGACAAAGATGGCGATATTTTTTATAAATAACCAACATTTTTCTTTGAAAATTTGCACAAGTCAAGTTGAAATATAACATAAAAAGTCTGTGTAACCACTTTTGTAAAACGAACTTAATTACTACTAAAAAAAACATTTATTGTAAATGCTCGTTTTTTCACGCCTCTGACTGCATCTCACTCCTTAAAGAACTCTTGATTGGATGACTCTTTTTGCTCGAATAATGAAGAAACGTGATGAGCTCGCTCTTAAGGGGTTAGGCTACTGTGAAAACGACGACTCGGTCGTCGCGTTAGGCAACCTGAGCATTATCGATTTGAAATTTGATACACTTGTTCAATGGAATGGCAGTTTAGTGTCTTGACCGACGTTTTTCTTTGTAACATTTTTTTCATTAGTTATTCACGATAATGTCATTTTTCCCGACCAATAGAAAAGGAATGTTTTTTTTATTGAAAAACGATCGCAAAAAAGCTTGGCCATGTCCTAGCAAATACTATCTATCTTAAGAAGAGAAAAAACTCGTTTTTGTTTTGTTTTCGATTAAGCGGGTGACCAGAATTACGTTTAAAGGTCCTTCGCGAGATTATTCATAACGTCTTTAACGATTGACATTTTGTTATGAAAATTTGCTAAGCAACGGTGTTGACGAACATGCAAATAAATGTCCAAACGATTTTTCAGTTATCCTGTACCTTGAAAATAAATGTTTTCAATAACCCTGATTTTCGGGTCGTCGCAGTAGCCTAACTCCTTAACAGACAAAAAAAAACATCGTAATACATCGTGAACATTGTGAAATTTCGACAACATGCGAAGTACACTATCGGTGAAAACATCCTACGCCAATTGGCACTACAATCAGGCTCACCTGGTGAGTAAGGAAAATAGCAGCGAAGAATAAGAAAAAAGTATAGCGCATCCTGTTTTCTTATCTTCCAACCGCTATCTCGAACATTGCTTTGCGCTTTTTCGTATCTGCGATCAGCAACTTTTCGTCCGAGTGACAAATTCGCAAAGCGTAGCCGTACTTTTCGCCGATAGTGTACGTGGTACGAAACGGGTGGAGAGTTTCTGCGTCTCATAAATGTGTATGTGGGTGATAAGCACGACGAATAATCGCGTGATTGTATAGAGGGGAGACAAAGAGGAGAAGCGTTCGCAATGTATAAACATGTATGCGTATTATGAGCTAAGCACAACGATACAACAATAGTTATCGACACAACTACGCCACAGTATTACGAACGAATGGACGAGAAAGAGAAAACGAAAATGTTTAACAAAAAAGTCAAATGATACAGCCAAAACGAACGAAAGGTATTTTTTTTTTCTCAGGTATTGCGTCGCCGTTGCGACAGCACGAAATGTCCAAAAAGCAAAAATAGAAAATACGCGTCTGCATGATATATGGACAAGATAGAAAAAGAAAGAAAAAAAATGGATGAATCAGCGACGAATATTTGAAGACACGCGCATCGCCTCGCCCCTTTAATCCTCCCACGGATGACAAAACAAATTCTATTGTTCCTTTTTTCCTTTCTTCGCGTCAGACGTCATTCCGCATTCACAATTGGAAAAACATTCCTCCCGTATACTCAATAAATCATAACTAATCGAAGAAATTTGTGTCAACGAAAAGAAATATATATATATGTACCGAGTGAGGCAACGTCTATCATGCGGCAAAAATATTCTCCAACCTATCAGACTTGAGAAAACTGGTTGTACAAAAGTTGCACAGCTCGAAAGGGGTCATCAAGGTTCGTCGCTTCGGAGATTTCAGTCACCTACTGTTTTTTCAAGGGGGAACCACAATTTTTTTTCTCATAATTTCATCTAGGAACTAAAATCAAGTTCACATACTAAATTTCCAGATAATCGATCAAGATTTAGCATGAAAAATTCATAAAATAGAAATTTGCCCATTTAAGAAAAGTTTTCTCCCAAGTCTGATAGGTTGGAAAATATTTCCGCTGCTGATATAGTTTTCGCCTCACCAGGTATATACAAATAACGCATAATAAAAAAATAAATAAACATATGATAGAAGAAGGATTCGTAACCAATCGGGACGAATTATATCGTTGAATATCGTGCATATTTATTACGACGTTAACGAGCTAGATAGACTCTCACCGACTCACCGCATCTAAATGTTGTTCCAATTGTGTACTGATTTTTTTCTTACGATCATTCGGTATTGCGCTTTCTACTTTTTGGCTTTTCTAAAAATATATATATGACAAATGCAGTACGATCGAATGCGAGGCTGCGGGTTTTTTTTTTTATTGCGTTAATTATGGCATGAGAAAGAAAAGAAATTAGCGAGAAATGAGTTTTTTTTTCTTCGTCAATAATTCACAATCGTTCGCGATGGCGCGCGACGGTCATATGACGCGGACAATCGAGACAGTGTGAAATGATTCATCGGTGCGAAGGATAACATTCAGTGGATGCTCGAGACTGCACAGTCCGGTCGAGAAGTTCCGATTCGATGACAAATTTGTTTGGAACCGATTGATAAGTTTATTTTAAGCAAACTGCTCTATTTGAACGACTTTTTCGATGCGTTTCGTGAAACAAAGAGATTTTCGCATGAATCATTCTACGAACACTTTTCTATTGTTAAGGCGGGACACCTTTTTTATTTTTCAAACCAACCATTGTCAATTTATCGATGCGGCCGTTGGACCACATTTTTTATACAGAGGCTCTATCGTGCCTTAGTAACGTTAGTTTTTGATTTTTTTGATGAATATTTACACGAAATAAGCTCAGTACATGCTCGATAACATATTTTTCTTCCAAATTACAAATAAATAATCTAGTAGACAAAAAAAATCGGAAAAAACATTCCCTCGATGTTATTTTAAATCAATGTTCTTTTCGAACGGATGAGCGCAAACGCGGACTATCTTTTAGCCATGTTTTTCGCAGGCTGTAGAAAAAATCTCTCATTGAATCGAATCTCGATCGCTCCTTCGTACAGACCAAGAATCCCCAACACTCGTGAATACAATGAAAAAAGAATAATTTATGGGTATATCGATGGGAGATCCTCAGGTAGTGAGAATGAGATTGTAGGTGGAAAAAAAACTCGCGGTTTTTTTTCTTTCACGAACACACATCCTTGACAATTTCTGCGACCATTGTCTCGCCAAGTTTTCCATTCGTCAGAACGAGGGAGAAAATAAAATGAGTATAGCGCGAAGAAGAACAAAAGAGGCTCACTTTTTCTTGAGTGTGAAGAAACTGCGTCGTTTCGTTTCGGCTTGCGTTGGTGCGGGCAGAGTATGCGCCCTCGATGAACCGGCCGCCGATGTTCCTTGGGCCGCTTGATTCAGTGCTCTTACCCATTCGTGCATCTCGGCGTCGTCCTTCGCCTGGAACAAGAAATCCGCTCCGCCTTGCGACCTTTGCGGACAAAGCACGTTATTAATGGCTTCAGATGGAGAACAAGCTTCGATGACTGATGACGTTCCATCGAACTTTTGCGTTATTCTATATTGTTTACGATTTGAGGTGGGCGGCGTTTATTTTCTCGTGTTGAATTTCCCGACATTAATCAAATTTTCGACCGTTTTCATTCAAATAATAGTCATAATTATTTAAAGACTATAGCAAATATTGTTCTACTCTACTGTGACGTAATGAATAAATGGAATTTTTATTTTTTGCATTTTTCAACAACTCTATTTCATCGTAAAATTGATATTCAACTGCTGGTAAAGCAGATTTTCACTTTGTCGACTCAGTAGAGCGGTTCAAAGTAGAAGATCTCGGTGCGCGCGCTCTAGCGCAGTAGTACTATTGAGTAGTAGTGTCTTTTTTTCACTGTGTGAGTAAAAGGACGCTCTATAGGTTAGTATAGGATAGTGAACTTTAAACGCGTTTTCCTCGAAACGACTTTTTCACCTGGCGTTGATGATTACGAAAAAACCGCTTAAACAATCGATTTCTTTTAAGGGGCTATTTTATTTCACAAAATTATCCCGTCGAGATGTTTTTCAGGCAAAAATGTATTCGGAAAAATTTGAGATTGAGCTGTTCCGTTATATTTGGAGAATCCATTGACGGCAAACGGGAAATTATAAAAGAGACCGAAAGAAATCAATTTGAGGAAAATGAGATGGCACGAATTTCAATAGAAAATGGTACATTATTTTCGACTTACTTGACACGGAAGACGTGTTTCTTCTTGGTATAATCGCTGGCTACGATAATCGTGGCGCCTCTGAGATCCAACGAGGCTTCGCCCTTGTACGGTTGATCCGGGGCGGACTTGTAAGACTTTTGATCCTTGTAGGCGATCAAGTTTTGTCCCCTAACGATCATGTAGATCTTGTCCCACGATCTGTTGGACGCCCTCTTGGTCATCGTCTCCCAGACGTGTTTGCGCACAAGAGTGCCCTCGAATTCGTCGTCGCTCGGACTTCTTTGCTCTGCGAATGATTTTTCGCGGCAGACATTAGCACAATGCGTACGAAATTTTGTCTCCGGCGGATCTACGCGGTTCTACGAATATGACGACAATGAAACGTGTGGACTGCTCCGGAATAGGGTTCGCCGGATCTTCCCTGACTTTCTACGGACGCGCATTGCTGAAGAATCTTGTGAAAGCTATCGTTTCAATCAACGCTCGCTACTCACTTGTGTCACCCTTCGCTAATAATCTTATGGCTAAAAAAGCATGAAAAAGAGACACCAAGATACTCCTCTGCTGAAGAATTTTCTTCTCGATCCGTTGACGGCGTGTGCCTGCAATCGCGGGCAAGAAATTCAGACATCCGAATTCTTTGGATTTACGCGCTTGTTGTTTAACTTACCGCGGAAACTACGCTCATCATCGCTCACACCGCTACGATCTAAGCTCGGTGACTTGGCCGACTTTTTCCAATGGAAGCTCCGGAACGGGGATTTGCTGCGACTGCGTTCCTTACGCCTTAACGTACCGGATTCTGAGCCGCTTCCGCCTCTCGGAGCTTATGATCGTACACAACACACGTTTTTTGTTTTTCGTTTTATATATTAAAAAAAAATTATTTGCACAAATGTTACCTCTATCCTATTTGTATCTTTTGTCCATTGGGAGCCCCGGGAATTGTGTTTTTTTTGTTGTTGTTCGTCTTATAAGAATAACGCATACGCCCGAGTGCGACAGAATTTTTTCTTTGTTCCGAACATGCTCATGCATCGATTCTACAGTCGAGAGCTACAAATTCGAGAGCTACTGCAGGGGACTATTGTTCGACTGAAAAATGAAGATATTTCACGACCATTCCTAGGAGTGTCAAAAAAAAACGAGAATCTATCCTACGTCGAGCTTCCTTTGTTTTGAACATTGAACGCCGAGGCCTCGTTTGACGAATAATCAAAATGATCAGTCACAATTGACACAAAAAATTTCCGCGTAAAGTTTATCCAAATCCGCGATAATTTGAACAAAAATGAGCGTCATGCCGAAGAGAAACGAGATTTGCTGCAAATACGAGAGTCACCGTTCGTCCGTGAAAAGTGACAACCCGATAACAAGAGGGGTTGAATCGACAGGGCCAAGCCTCGAAGTTACCCGACCGGCCCCTCGCTGGTCCGGTGTCGCGATCAAGGATTCCAAAATAATGGATCTTTCACTGGACGATTATCGAGGGAATTATCTCGTCTTGATCTTCTATCCGCACGACTTCGCGATCGTTTGTCCAACCGAACTTTTGAAGTTCAGCGATCGTGTCGACGAATTCGAGGCTCTGAGTGAGAAAATTCGATAAAACTGTAGAATCACGGCTCCGGACCAATTTCAATGCCAACATTCTTTTTCGCCATGAACGCCTTTGTAATGTCATCACTATTGATACTCAGTTGGGGGAGAACGAAATTTTTCATTAATTCCATAAATTATAGGATTTTGAAGTTTGCGGAAACGAGGGACAAAATAGCGCATTATAGACACACTCACACACGTGTACATATATGCATACTCGCACGAAGCAAATTGAATTGATGAAACATAAACAAGGTAAGGTAAACAGGGTGAAAGGTAAGTATATTTCGAACGAACTTTGAAATATCAGTATTCCAATGGAATGACACTTTTTAACGTTTTTTTTTTTTTTTTTTTTTTTTTTCATATTATAGCTTCCCCCATCTTAATAGCACAAAAAAATTTCGGACCGATTTTGGGTTGGAGCCGTGATTCTATAATTTTACCGAAAATTCATCGAGATAATTCGATATAAGAGTCCTGAAAGCCTTTCGATCCTCGTCGGAAAGTACATATCGTTTATTTTCGTGAATTTGTTCAAAGATTGCAAAGTGGTGGCTGTGTCGACGGATTCGGAGTACGCCCATTTGGTATGGTCGACAACACCGAGGAAGCAAGGTGGCCTGGGTGAGATGAGGATTCCAATGTTGTCCGACAAACGTCACGAAATATCAAAGTTGTACGGTGTGTACGACTCGTCGATGGGAATTTGTTATCGCGGCTTGTTCGTTATCGACGACAAGTCGATTCTTCGTCACGTGACGATAAACGACGGTGCGATACCGCGATCGGTCGACGAGGTGTTGCGCGTCGTCGAGGCCTCGAAATTCGTCGACGAGCATGGCAACGTGTGTCCAATGGGGCCCATCGAAACGACGCCCGAGCCCGAGCTTTCTCACGAAAACGCCAAAAGATACTTCAGTACCGATTTAATAACAAACGCGTGACACTGCGAGCCTTGAAATATCTTCGAACTTTTCGTACGTTTTTTCACTTTTCATACGTCCCTCGAGTTTATTCGGTTCTCCACTGCTTGTGGAGAATTTTCTCAATTTTCGTTCCACAGTAGCCTGACCCCTTAATTAAGGGATAACACCACTCTAGGATTTTGGGAAAATCGTTTTTTGTTCGCTCAGAAAATACTTTGGGGTCGTAACAACAATGCGCAATTGGTCCTGCAGCGATTTTTTTTTTAAGTTCAATTATCGATTTTTTTCGAGCTGGGACGACGTATTATTCGAACAACTTTGCATGGATCGATTTGAAACTTTGATAGTAGCTTCAAAAATATATTCTCTATGGGAGTAGGTAGCCGCTTTTGAATTAAATGTAAACTCTTTTTTTTATAAACAATTTACTGCTTATTTTTTGGGCAAAAAATCGATTTATTTCTTCCAAAGTGCGCCATCATTCGAAAATGTCATTTAAAAAATCCCTACCTGGTCCCATAGCTAATAAATATATACCGATAAATTTCCGAAAAGCCCATACCTCTGATTAATTTGTAATTTCGTGTTCCTATGTATTTTGACTCGCTGAGCACGAATATCATATTGAAAACACCCGCAAATTTGATTTTCAAGGATGACACTTACGAAAACTGATTTTTTAACAGTTTTTCGGTTTTATTTTGGTAAATATTCATTTTAGAGACAAAATATTTCACACAAAAGTTGTAGCCTATGAAAATATTGATATTTTATGTTCCATACAATTTTTGTCTAAAACCACTCCGTTTCGAGAAAAATGGGATAATGATGCAATAAGTGAAAATTGCTTAGCTTCACTAGGTTCCATATTATCTACTTATCTATAGTAACGGATCGGTAACAGCAAGAATATAGATGATGTTCATTAGCCCACACGAACCCAAAAAACAAAACCAAATTCACTGAAACAAAATCAACGAAAAAATCCAAACACAAATATAAACAAAAAAACCCAAGGTAAAAAAAAATTAAATAAAAAGCCCAAGCCAGCCCAGCAAAAAAAAAACAAAACCCAAACAAAAAATGCAAAAATAGTATATAATACAAAAAGAAACTAAAATAAAAGCAAAAAAAAACACGCACTTTAAAGACTCCAACCTTGTCACGGTAAAGTGCGTAAGTAGGTAACATCGAAACTAACGGAGCTAAGCAATTTTCACTTGTTAGACCATTATCCCATTTTTCTGGAAACGGAATGGTTTTAGATAAAAACTATATAGAAAATGAAAGATCAATATTTTCATAGGCTATAATTTTTATGGGAAACATTTTTTTCTAATATGAATATTTGCTAAAATAAAACAGAAAAACTGTTTTAAAAAATCAGTTTATAATATTCGTAATCAGCGAGTCAAAATACACGGGTACGCGAAATTCCAAATTAATCAGAGGTATGGGCTTTGGAAACTACACCCATTTTTTTTTAATACGTCGATATGTGTCAAATAGACCCTCTCAAAAGAAATCCAATTCCTTTTTTCATACTCCAAAAATAAATCGTCAAAGTTAGGCCTTATTTTCCGCCGCTAGAGTGGTGTTGACCCTCGAATCTCTGACTTACATTGATCAGATAAAATTGTTTTTTTTTGTGGTCCAAGGATCCCCGATGTGTCTCTCGGACGATAGAAAAAAGGGAGCCGAAGAATGAAAAAAAAGCACGGAACTTAGAGAGAGACAAAACTTACTTGTCGGCGTCGAGGGAACAGAGGCTCGTGATATCGGGGTTGTCGGTGTGACGGGTCGAGTAGTTCCTTCCCCAGTTTGGGAGGAGAGTCGTGCGGGCTTCTGTGCATGCACTACGCCATACCAATCACAAAAAAAAAATCAATATTCATGCTCGCGTGGACAACTCGATTGTTACTCTTCGACGATGTTTCTCAAAATTGACTTCGTAGTGAAAATAAAGTCTGCTGAATTTTCACGAACGAAAGATGAATGTTGAATGGAGTCGAGGCTTGCGTTTTGATTTGCACAATGAAAATCGTCAGTCCCGATTTTTCGCTAGCACAAGAGTTACTTCACAATCGAAGATACGAGCTTGGGAATGAGCGAGGAAAGAAAAAAAAAGCCCGTATGGAAGAAGCGTACCATAAAGCCGTAACAAACACTAAAGTAGCTTCTATAAGTTTGAGAAATGTTCATGCAGGCTTACCTTGAACCACCAGAGAGAGAGAGAGAGAAAGAGTGACAAAGTGGTCTATAAGGATCGTCCCTACGGGAAGCGTGCCGCAGAGATGCTCTATTTTGTCATCACTATCTTTTTTTTACAAACAAAACAAAGCGAGTAACACGCCTAGCCAAGGAAAATTGACCGTTTGATGACACCTGTGAAACTTTATGACAATGAGACTAAAACACACGGAGAGAAAAAAAGAGAGAGAGAGCGCGACGAGTCCCCGACACCTGGTGAGAAAGAAATTCGTCAAATTTCAGAAGCCAACGAAGGGGATAAATAACAGCGTGACAAAAATAAATACATTGTGCGTGGAGTTATCGACGCGAGATTTTTCCGCTACCGCCTCTCATCTACGGTTATTCGCTGCAAAAATTCCGTGTTATATCGGACGTGACGAGGAGCGCAAGAATAACATTTACAGAAGTACGTGTATAACTAATACTAGGGTATTAAATATTAAACATTACGACTAAATGAGTGGGATGAATATGTTGCCGTTCTGGGACTAAAAGAGTGCCGACCTGTGTACGAACAAAGTGATGAAATAAGTGATTGCGTGTGTGATGACAGCGACAAAGATAATGACAAAATTTGCGAGCTGGCAGTGTCCGGAGGTCGTCCATGAAAATTCGTTAGTAAAAAGATTGACCGTATATACGTTTTTTTTCTCGACTTTTTCTTTCAATTAAAAAGAGAGTCATTGGTAAATTCTACCGAACACTCACCTTCCTTGGGTTTTTCTTGGGATTGCGGTGTTCGTGTAGAAGAAGCCTTGCGCAGTGCCACTGCGGTTTGTGCATTCCGTGCCGCGTTTTTTTTTTTTTGGGAAATTACGTTCGGGATGTATTGTTTTCGAACACGGGAGTATCGATGAGGAGGAGGATAAAATTTCGGTAATGGTTGATTGGTAAGGAGTGGCAAAAACAAACGTGCTGTTAGCAATTGTCATGCTTGACCATAAAACCACGTCTCGTAATATATGTTTATAATAAGACTCTCGTTAAGTTTTAGTTATTTATATGAGACAATTAGAATCGATTCCCGTTCGGATTTCACTCGATTACTGGCGTTGCGCTGTTTTTAAAATAAATATACAGATGTGTGTATTTTTTCTGTTTCCAATACGGTACTACATAGAGCAAAGCATATTCCCAGGCTTCAACTAAATTTTTCTTTACGTTGATCGTTATTTGAGGGGTCTGCATAAGCTTGTAGTTGGCAAAATACCACGTTTTATTGCACAGTTTTAGAGCTTCGGTTTTTAACTTTTATTTGTGACAAAGATTTCGTAAAAACTGCCACAGCTGATCGAGAACAGGCAAAGTATATACGTCCGATTCGCTTTAAATTGGATAAATCCATTTGTTGATATAAAAATGATTCCAGTTGTTTCTTTTGTTCAATAATCGAGTTTTTTCCGCTTGCCATTTGAGTAATTTTCAAGGTTGCAAAAGAGTGTCTGGTCATACGAAATTTGTATTATTGTACCAAAGGTCAATTTTTTATTTTTCATCTCAGCTCACCCTAGTTACTAGAACCTCAACCGATTGGCCGTCCGTCAACGGGGCGGCCCTTTGCTTACATAATAAATATGTTGGTCAACATTTTTCGATTTAAAAAAACTCAAATTTGGCCAGACTATGTATTAATAGTGTGTACAATCCTGACCCCGTGATGCCAGCACTTGCGTCAGAAAAAAAAAATATTGAAACCTATTGTTTGTGCCCCAAGCTTGTGCAGACCCGTTAGTACCATGACCGTTGAATCTCAAATCAGCTGCTCCATTGACTCTACTTTTCATGGAGTAAGAGCCGAACTTGGATCGATTGAGCAATGTCTCATACACGCGTCAAATATTGTTTACGAATTAGTGGAAATTTTCTCGCGATCGAACTCTATCGATCATGTACGCAAAAGAGTTGGAAAAACTTTAAAGCGCAAAAGTTTAAGTACTTTTCGAGCAAACGTGACCCACGCGAGAATATTGAAGCAAGAATTTCGTTTTCCGCAATACCCGATCGTACCCAGATATGCTTTCGATACGATGTTACTCGCACAAAATGTTAATCTTTCTCGTAACCGCAATAGGGGACGATCGTAAGGATAATTACCATGCGAATCGTCATCTCCGCGATCTCCGCTCGTTGCACCGTCGACTTCGGCTCTGCGAACGAAAAATTCACTTTTGAAGGAAGGTCTTTCCTCGTTTGATTCAAACTTACATTGATTTTGCCTATGAAATTTTCAAACGTGAATGTTTTTTCATATTTGAAAGAAAATCGCATACCGATAAAAATTGATTTAAATCGTAAACACTAGTTGCACCCCCCCCCCCCCCCCCCCCTTTAATGCGATTCAATAAGTCCAATTCTGATCTCCCAATTTTTATTATTACGATGTAACTTGCTATTACAATGTAACATTCTTATTACAGTGTAAAATGTTTTGATTTTGTGAAGGTAAATATTTGATATATTTACCGTTCGCTAGGTGGCTCGTCCGGACTGGTGACCGGTGTTGCTCTCGCCTGTCTCGCTGCTTCGGCAGCCGCAGCCTCCTCCTTCTTGCGCCTCTCTTCTTCTTCCTGTTCCTGCTCTCGCCTCTTCAATTCCTTCAACTCGAACTGCAAAAGTACGATTGATTCTCAGGCGCAACCCCGTCTCACCTTCTTACCAGAAAATAATTTGTATACGAGAGCTTCGCGACACAATACCGGAAATGGCAAAGCGGGTATACCAGGTGTAGAAGTACGAAATCTTCGTCCAATAAGGGTTGCAGTTCGTTGTCTGCGAACTTTTTCGGTGGTTTCCCAAGCTCTTCGTTTCTCACGTAAAAATCACGACTTTTGAATTTTTTGAGCCACTCGAAACACTGTGTGTTTTGCCGGGAGCATATTCACCGTAAGCTTCGACAAGCATTCGATGCGATTCTGCAGCAGTTTTTTTCAAACGATAACAGAAAACCAATGCTGTCCGAAAATCGTAGAGTTCGTAGGCACAAAACTCGACATGTTTAAGGTTACAGAAAAAATATACCGGTGTAGGGAACTTGGGTTGTTGTGTGTTGAAAATCTTCGCCAGGTGTTACAGGGAAATTTCGGTTTCATACTTCTACACCTGGTAAGTGGCGTGGGAGCACGCGTCAAGAGTATTCGTTCCATGATAAAGGCCGTGAGAAATTCATTCTACACACCGATAAAATTGATATATGAGAAACGTGTTTTTTTTCGGTACGACTTTTTTTGTAAGTGCAGCAATGAAAGCATTTCTCATGACGAATGCTTTTAAAAAATGGGGGAAAAAATGTAATTGTTTTGTGCACTTGAAATATACGGGACTCGAATCCAAAAGGTTTTATTTCGATATCTGACGTGGAGTTTAAGGGGAGAAGAAAAAGATGTTTCGGCGATTTCGATTGGACGGTACTCTGAACGTGATATTCCGTAAGCTCGTTAGGTACGCGCGTGATTGTGATATTGAAGACAAAACTCATTTTGTGACTCAGCTTTTATGATGATTGAATCCCGATAACAAAAAAAACTCGGTCAAGTCTTAGGCAATGTCATCTATTTTGAGAGAAAAAAAGACGATTTTTTCGATGTAGTCTAATGACTCATGGATGATCTATATTTTCCGAGTTTTTAAAAAGCTCTACTCTTGGAAGAAAAAAATCGGAAAAACGTTGTTTCACACTCGAGCTGAAGGTATGTAAACCGTTTAAAAAAAGTACTCATACTTGTGGATATTGTGAATATGTGTATAACTAAAGCTTGCTACGATGGAAATAGCTTAACGCTGAGTCGTGCATAATAAGAAGAAAGGACGCGTGCAGTACTCACCCGACTACCAACGAATCTTTCGTCTAAATAATCTAAGGTGGGGGGGACGTAGGCTACAGGATTGTCGGAGCTGGGACGTGTCCTCGAGGAAAAGGGATGCGTATCGTCGCTACATTTCCTAAGATCGTTGGTCAATTCTTCGATGCAATTTTGCAGTCTTCTGACGTTAGTTATGGAATGTTCAATATCAAAAGTGCCGCCGGGGCCGAACAAAATGTCATCCTCGTCGCGTCTCCGATTGATCTGACCCTCGAGCGCGTGCTCGTTTCTTATGAAATCCTCAACGTAACGAAATTTCCCATATTTGTGTTCATTGTCGAATCGCGAAAGAGCAACGTTCGATTCGGGGCTGCGAATCGTCGAATTTTCACGAGACTTTTTCAAATGCAAATTCCCCGACGTTTCACCGCCTCGACCGTGATATTTGCATTTTTTGAAACTTCCACTTTCGAGTCGGCGCTGCGGAGTGTGGGACGAGCGAGCACTAATGGTATTGATACGACGGAGATTTTTCGCGTTATCGAGTCCGCTCGTGTCGTAGGAAAAAGGATCGTTAAGTTGAAGCTCGCGGCTCGGACTGTCCGACTCGAGGCTCGAACTGTAAGAACATTGCCAATCTGAATTCCACAAGAACGACGTGGGACGGTTTGATGTTTTTTGCCCCCCGTCGTCCGGCGAATCGGGATAATGTATTTTCGAACCGGTCGAAGTTCTTTCGCGTCTCTGTTTGCACAGCGATTTGTAAAAACGATCGCAGTCAAGTATGATCCGCCGTACGACGCTAGCCTGAGGAATATCGCGGTGCGTATCGGTCTTGGGAATGAGCGAATGGCTCTTAGTGATGGATTCGGGAATAAATTCGGGTGTATGAGCGGTTATGTCATTGTAATCCAGCACCGGCATGCCCAATTTGAAGTCAGTAACGAGCGAACTTGCGGACTACACGAGGATCACCACAAACAAAAGTGCGTTTGTTCGTACAAGTCGCAAAGGTGCCATGCAAAACATACAAAGGATTAATGTACCACCGGATTCAACGTCCAACTATTAGCCTTTAACATCGATATAGCTGAGGAGGTTCGAGCGAGAATCCCCCCTTTTTCCTGCATCCACGGGCAATCGTTTAAGGGGTTAGGCTACTGTGTAAATGACCGACACTCGTTCGTCGCTTGAGGCGACTCAAATTGGAAACGAACGTCCAACGTATAGTTGAGGAATTGCAGATTCAAGATAAACTTGTGACTCCTACGATAGAACTGCTGGGAAAGTTTGAACAATAAAATTTTGATACAAGAATTCAACGGTAGACATTTCTCGTCGGGTCAATAGGCCCTTTTGAGAAAAATTTCGCGAATTTCTTGACCGACAGAGTCGTGTGTCGTTTCGTCTTAAGGGAACTTGAGCTTTCAAAATTGTTCGTTTCAATATTCTCATTTCCAAATGACGATAGCGCCTCTGACTCGAACCTCCTCGACCTCGTTACAACCAACGAAAATCATCGTGTCCCAAATGGATAAAACAAATTAGCGACAAACCCAAACAATTTTTACGAATGCTGTTGCCAGTTTGTTTTTTGTCCCGTGCTACGTCGATCTATAATTACCGTAGTGAGTCGTTCCAAGGCACTGAATCTCTCCTCCTGTGCAGCTGCCGATTTTTCGAACGCTTCGTGCTTTTTAATGAGATTCTCGACCTCGTCTATGGTGAGCTGCAAGAAAACGAGTGATACGTTAAAAGAAAAAGAAAAGAAAAACACCCTCTCCCAGATAAACAATATTATTGAGAAACACGACGCCACTTACACCGAGTTCTTGACTCATTAGATATGGTTCTTGGGCAATCAGCCATGCCTCAGCCACAGCAGCGTCTCTCGCGAATTGATAAACTTCCAATACTGCGGAACAAAAAGAAAAGATACGAGTTTAACTGCGAAAAGTAATCGTAGTTGCGAGTTCGTGTTTTTGTGGCCTCGGTAACGAGGACGTTTTTTTTTTTTCGTTCCGCAACGTAGCCTAAATTTCAATAATGTTTCAGGGTGGCCGTAATTGTGCCGAATAAATGCCGAGGGAGAACGTTGACGTACGAATGAAGGTAAAAAGAAGGCTTACTGAGCTGCAGGTTTTCCCAGCGTTCCTCCCATCGGTGCAAGAGTGCATTTCTGTGATCGGTGAGCGCGGACAATTTATCTTTGATCTGCGAGCTGGCGTAGTGATTTCTGGCGAGCAGGTCCTTTCCAAGATTGATGCAAGCAAGCAGGTTGTCCTCTCTCGTGTCGATTTCCGCCTTGAGGCTCTGATGATTGTTCATCAAGAGTTCGACGCCCGAGACGTCGCGTGGCTTTTCCGAGGTGTTCATCTGTCTGACGACGTCGTCCATCCAGATCATAAGTGTACGAACCATATTGAAGAATCTGAACAGATCGCCGGTGTCCTCGAGTTTGGCTTTTCTTCCTTCGCAGAGTGCCTGAAGGTTGTTCCAGGCGGCGACGACCTCGGCCTCGCGATTCGTGATTTCGCTTGCTTTGTCGCCTGCGTAACTTGCCTGAAGTTTCATCGACTCGTCCTGTATCTGGGTCACTTGATTCTGCAGAGTCGACAGGTCCTGTATGAAATTTGCGTGTTTGCGTTGGAGCGCGGAAACGGAGCCGGCGTCGCGTCCAAGCTCGTCCGACATCGCGTTCTGTTTCTCGAGTATACGGCCAAGCACGTCTTTGCAATCGTGAAAGAATTTGTGGAGTTCCCGACTGGCGGCGAGCATCTGCGTCCTCGTCTCGATCAATTCGAGAAGATCCTGCCAGAGCTCGTTCAGGCCGTCCTTCCATTCGGCGATCGTGGCAGCGTCCGAGTGTCCGGTGGCGATGAGGGAATCGGCGATCCCGTTGACCGCGGCGACTCTCTCGTTGCCGATCGTCTCGGTGTCGCGAGCGAATTCCTTGAATCTCTCCCACAGCAGCGTAACGTGATCGTAATCCTGGCCGAGTTCTTGGCTTCCGGCTACCAGTTCCCGCTCGGCGATCCATTGCTCGAGATCGTCGACCTCGCGATTCAGCATGAAAAGTTGGAGGGCCTCGTCGAGTTTGGCTCGTCTCTCACCCGCGAGATCCTTGAGGCCGGCGTAGAGTTTGTCAACTTGGGACTGCTTGACGGCGATCTGATCGGCGAGAGGATGTTGATCGTTGATCAGCTGTCGCGATGTTTCGCCGAGCTGACGTATCGTCTCGGCGTAATCCTCGACCGCGTTTTCCAACGACTCGTGTTTCTTCATGAGATTCTGCGCCGAGATCTCGTCCTTGCCTCGATCCTCGACCATCATGTACAATTCTTGCTCGCTCATCCACGACTCGGCCTCGGTCGAGTCGAAGAAGTATTGCTGGGCCTTCTCGTTCTGCAGCAACATTTTGTTTCTTTCGTCAACCGCGTCGTTGAGCTCTCGCCATTTTTCCGCCAATTCGGATATCAAACGGGTAAATTCTTCGGTGGCCTCGTGTCCCTCGTCGATCAATTTTCGCCCGTTGTCGCAAACAAGATTGATGCGCGGCTCGTGATTCTCGATTTCCGTTCTCAACGATTGATTCTTCTTCTTGAGCGTGTGAACGTTGAAGAGGGAATTTCCGTACTCGGTGCTGGTCGCCTGTGGCATTTTCTCGGCGATCCAGAGTTTCTCGTCCTCGACGTCGCGACGGAATTGGAAGGCTTCCTTCTTCTTTTCCAACTGGCGTTGCCGATCGACCAACGGTTCCTTCAGCTGAGCGAAACGCTGAGCGACCTTTTCCTTCTTGAACTTGATCTCCTCCATTTTGCCGTCGGGTGCGGTGCGCTGAAGATGCTCGGCCTGTTTGTCGAGTTCGGTCACCTGACGAGCCTTAACGGCCATCTGGGTCTCGATCATCTGTTGCTTCTGCATGAGAATATTAACGGAAGCGAGATCGGAGCCGGTGTCGGTGCTCTCGATCTGCTTCTCGAGCTCGTTCATCCACGAGTCGATGTCGTCGCACGTTTGGTGTATGAGAACTTCGCGATTCGCGTCGAACAGACGTTCGCCCTTGTCGTGAGTGGTGGTCTCCAATTCCTCGAACTGATCAGCCAATTCGAGCACCTTGGGGCTTATGATCTCGCGGAGCTCGGGCTTCTGGCCGATCAGCTCGTCGGCTGCTTGTTGCAACTGTTGAAGGCGATCCTTGTTGCTGGCGATCTCGGCCTCGAACGCCTGATGGCGCGTCCACTTGCTGTGGACGGTCTTGGCGCTTCGGTAAGTCTCGTCCTGGGCAGTGATGTGTTTCTCCTGCACCCACTCGCCCAATTCCTCGCAATCCTGGAGGAACATTTGCAGCTGCAGTTGATCCTTGAGCTTCTCCATAAGTCGATTGGCCTTGTCGCGATTCGCGTTTCTCCGCTCGCTGATGCTCTCGGCCTTCTTCTTGACTTTGTCCGCGGCGAAGTGTCCCTCGTCGACGAGTGTGCCGGCGAATTGAACGACCGAGTTGATCTTCTCGTCGTTCGCGTCCATCGTCGTCATGAAGGCCTCGTGGCGTTTTATCAAATTTTCCGCTTGCTCGAAGTTGCCGGGTGTCTCGTCCTTGGCGAGTATGTGCTCCTGTTGGGAGAGCAATACCTCGGCCTGTCGGGCGTCGCGATCGAGCAGCTGAAGATTCAGAGAGTTCGAGAGAAGATTCTGCCTGTTCGCCCACATCTGGTGCAACTCCTCCCAGCCCATTTTAAGGGCGTTCAAACGCTCGCGGAGGAACATGTACTGGGTATCGCCGTCCCCGGCTTCGGCGGTAAGCCGCTCCCCGTACTCCATCATCTTCTGATAATCGTCGGTATAATTGTCAATCTCCTCCTTGATGTTTTGATGTTGGGTGAGGAGTTTTTCCGCGTCGGCGAGACTGGTCGGTGTGTCCTCGCTCGCGACGTCGGTCTGCGTCTTGGTCAGCCAAGCCTGGAAATGATCGAGATCGCGAAGGAAACGATGAAGATCGCCGGCTTCCTCGAGCTTCGAGTCTCTCTCCTTGAGCATCTGCGTAAGTTGTTCCCAGATCGCGTGGATCTGAGTTATTCTCTCGCGTATGAGAGCGGCCTCCTCGGGATGTTCTTGCTCGATGAGACGCGCCTCTTTCTCCAGGGCGTCGAGTTTCGCCTGAATCGCCGCAAGATCTCGCTCCATGCCGCTCAATCTACGCTGAAGCGTCATCACACCCGTAAGATCCATCTCGAGACTGTCGGTCTGCTGCAGTATGCGTTTCTTGTCCTCGATCCAGGAAACGGTCTCGCGGCACTCTATGTGGAACGTTTGTACTCCGTGGGCCGAATTCAAGGCCTCTCTCTTGCCCTCGGCCTTCTCCCTCAGCTCGGACCACTTTTGATTCAGATCGTTCTGCCGTAGGACGATTTCCTCGGAATTCGGATGTTCGACGTGAAGCAACTGGCGCGCCAATTGATTTACGACCGCGACGCGCGACGCGTTGGCGTTCATTTCCTTCTCGAAACCGTCGTAACGATGCTTCATTATCTCAACGTCCTCGATGTCCTTGGCCGGTACCATGGTATCGAGCATCCGATTTTTCTCACCGATCCATTGCTCCACGCCGTCGGACTCGCTGAACAGCTTGTACAACGAGAGGGCATCGAGCAAGCGTTGCTTGCGCAGTTTCGCGAGTTCGAGGAGTTCCTTGTATCGGGAATCGATCGAGGCCAGCCGCTCGAGTACTTCGGGCGATTTTGAATCTTGCTCGCCGAGCTGGCGAGCCTGTTGATGCAACTGTTCGATGGTGGTTGCGTAATTTTTCAGCTCGTCGGTAACGTCCTTGTGTTTTTTCAGAAGCGACTGAACGTTGGCCTCGTCGCGACCAACGTCCTCGGAGGAGACCAGCCGAACGGTGTCCAACATCCAGATGTCGATGTCGTCCGCGTCGGCGAACAATTGATGATAGTCGACGGCCTCCTCGAGGCGCTTTCGCCGGAAGGCAGCGAGATCGAGAAGGTGATTCCACATTCCGAGAATCTCCTCGAGCCTCTCCTGTATGCGATCGGAGCCAAAGTGTCGTTGGCGTACGAGCTCGTCACCGACCGCCGCGACCGACATGAGTTGCGGCTCGTGCGACTGTATCTCGTTCTCGAGTGCCTTGTGCTTCGACAGAAGAAGATTAACGGTGGTGAGATCGTGTCCCGTGTCGCCGGTCGAAACTATCTGTTCCTTCTCCTTGATCCAATTCTCCTCGTCCGCCATGTCCCAATAGAATTGCCATAGCTGTCGAGACTCCTCGAGGCGGGCGCGTCTCTCGACCGCCAACCGAACCAACTCGGCATAAGCGTCCTCGAGTTGTTGAACGCGCTCGACGATTATCGTCGGATCGCAGGGACGATAACCGTCTCCCTGTTCCATGAACTTTTGGCTCTGCTGAACGACGGCTTTCACGCGTTCGCCCAACACGTTTATGTCCGCCTCGACGAGTGAATGTTTCTGCAAGAGATCCTCGACGCCCATCAGATGTTTCCCGTAGTCGTCGGTCAACAGACGCATCTTTATCTCCTCCATGCTGTCGAGTATGTACAGCATCTCCTGGAAGTTTTGCTGCAACTGCAACGAGAGATCGAGCCTCAATCTACGAGCTCGCAGAAGCTCGCGGAGATAATTCCATAGGCGCAAAACGTTGTCCTTGCGATCGTTTATTCTCTCGATGTCGTGATAACTCTCGGCCTCGAGTTCCTGCCATACGGCCATAACCGCCTGTACGCGTTCCCCGTAGGCGAACGTGTCGGTCGCGATAGCCTCGTGCTTTTTCGCGGCTGCCTCGAGCGCCGCGAGATCGGAGCCGAAATTATCCTGCGACACGAGACGTTGATTCTCGGATAGCCAGGTCTCGCGCAGGCTCGCCTTGCGACTGAATCGCGCCGCCAATTGTTCCAATTTCTCCTGACGTATGAGTTCTTCCCGCAGGGCCAGTTCGCGCTCGTGCTCGGCCTTCTCCAATCTCTCCCAAGCCTTGTTTATGTCCGCTATCATTTTGCCCTCCTTCGGTGTGTAGGGCTTTTGATTGTTGGCTCGCATCTTCGACTGCAGAGTGAATAGGAGCACCTCGAGATTGCCCTTCTCCACGAATTTCGGCGGTTTCTCGATCGTTCGATAATTGGAGAATTGCGACAGTTGGGACTGCACACCGACGAGGGAATTGGCGAAACGACGATCGCCAAGGGCCTCGATGGTTCCCTCGATCCAGCGCAACAGATCGCTCGTCAGACTCTCGTACTCGTGTATCATGTGATCGTTCTCCATGGCTATGCCGACGACTTTGCCGATTCGCTTACCGTGCACCGTCTCCTGTTTCATCTTCGAGAAATAGTGATAATACGTGACGACGTAGGTGATGATGGATTTTTCGTCCGGATGATCGACGAATATGTCCTCGGCGTCGAGCAGCTTCATAAGCCCGAGCTTGTCCTCGGCAACGTTGAACGCGTTGTTTAGATTGTAGATTGCGTTGGATTTGGACAATTTTTCGAATTGTATGAGATCGGGACGGTGCTTGTGGATTATCGCGTTGAATGCGAGACCGTCGCGCCACGAGGTCGTAAAATTTCTCACGTTTACGTTGTGATAACCGGCCGTTTTCATCTGGCACCAGAGCAATAGCGCGTCCTTGGCCGATTTTGTTTCTTGATTGTCGGTCTCCTCGATCGTGATGTCCTGTATTTGAAAGCGCAATATTATCGTCCATATGAGACCGAGACTCAGACGCGGATTTCCATCGACTATGTCGTGTGATCCCATGTTCTCCAGATGCACCCGCTGCTCCCGCAGAAATTGCAACGCCTTGTCGACATTCTCGAGGCAGTGAATCCGCATTTTACCCTTCGTCGGTCGCGGCAAACGTTCGCCCGACAATATCTCGAGCAACTTTATCAGCATCTTGCCGTCCCGCAGATCGACGTAGAGATCGCCGATTCGGCAGGAGCATCGCACCAGATGCGAATTTACCCATTTTTGAAAAGTCTTCTTTTGCACCGCTTCTCGCTCACCTGTGGAACGAGCGGAAAATCAATTTATCCAAGAGAAACACACACCCTGAGACCAGGGTCGGATTTAGAGGTCTGGAGACCTTGGGGCAACAATTTTTTTCACTCGAGTTTTTCAATAAATAATTTATTGTGAAACCAAGTAGATTCTCTTAGCATTTAACAAACATATATCAATATAATCGAAAACGAGAATTATCTGAAATCAAATTTTAGTGCTAACGAGCGGAACCTTCCGAGCTTTTTTCGCCGAAAAATCGTTGATGATTTCGCTGAAATCCAGTTCCCGAAGTAAATCACTTTCAATGCTTAGGAGCGATAGCTTTGATAGACGGTTTTGTCCCATCGTGGTTCGCAGCCTATTTTTTATCATTTTCATTTTTGAAAATGAGCGCTCTCCAGTGCAATTCGACACCCTCAAAACCAAATACATTCTCAATGCAATTTCGAGGTTTGGGAATGTAGCTCTGAAATTTTGATCTTCGAGAATTTAGTAGTAAAATAGCTCCGGAGATTGGTCTTTCCCATAGTCCTGTTTGTACACGTCGATCAAAGATACAAATTGAACCAACTCGTTACCAAGACTAGGTTCTAAATCATCCTTGTACACTTTCACCAATGCCTCTGCTGCAGCGTGCACATTTTCAGCATCCATCTTCTCAATGTGATTAAGAAATCTACATCTCGAACGTACAGCTTCATATGCGTGCAATCTTTCAGTCAGAGAAACACACAGCCATTGGGATACTCGCTCAAGATGGAGCGTAAATTGCAAGAGCTTATCAGGGCCATTTGAGATTTTGATATTTTACTGATTGCCCGATTGAAGTGAACAAATATAGATGAATCGTTTTTTTTTATAGTTAAGAACAATATAATCATGTTTGTACAAAGTATTATAGGTGAAAGTAAAGCAGCGAAAAAAAAGATCAAAGGAAAAGTTGTTTACTAGTGTTTACTAGTTTACTCGTCGGAATTTGAAAGATTTTTTTTTCCGAAGTCTCTATTGTGGAGTCTCTCTCACTGGATTATCGCTTGCCGAAGATTATCACGAAAATTCCGATCCCGCAAAACTGTCCCTTGATGCTGCGATATTTTCCTTCGAATTTTTGGTATACTTTTTTGTTCCTCCACATACTTGAGCTTTTCCTTCTATCTTATACGTCACAGGATAATTGTTTTTTTTCTTCACGCTACATTTGTCATGCATTTTCTTACAATTGTGCTATTTCATAAACTCCTCATTGTTTTTTCGAGAAAGATCGCAAATAAATCATCACATCGGAGTTTGCATCATGAGTGAAGTTCACTCCTAGCCTCCTTCTATCATAGGCACCAATATTCCGGGTGATACAAGTAATCAGACAACGACTGCGAGAACTTTGTCATTCGATCCAGCCATTCTCTAAGGAATGGTTCGAAAAGTCCCTAATGAAATTTCTCCATTTTTTTGTTTCAACACATTCTCAAAATACACTACTCCAAAATATTAAAGGAGCAGAAAATATGTCTTCGATTTTTGAGTGTTTTTTCTTTTGAAGCACCGTATCTAAGTGAAAAATGGTCGTGTCGAAATTAAAAAAAAAAAAAGCACTTTAAAGCTTTAAGTTTCTAGTGTCGGGATCTTTTGGTCAACAAATTTGTGAGCTACGCTTTTCGCATAATCATAAGAAGTAGCGAGAGAAAAAATAGCCAATTTTTTTTGTTTTGTTTAAAGCATTTTTTTTTACCGAAAATCGACATTTTGCCTTTTGACTGCGGCTATTCATTAGAAATCAATTCAAAAATTCAATTCAAATTCAATTAAAAAATCAATGTAAAAAAATCACATCATTCCTTCGTCCAAATAGTAGACAATTTCATGCACAAATTAAATGCGTTTGATTTTTTTCTTTCGAATTTGTGTCCGAACCGACGTTTTTCAAATGGCGGTCTGTGCGAAACATTGTATCGATCACATTTATAAATATCCATCAATACAAATATTATAAAAGATCCTCAAAACCATACTCTTTGATTTAAAAGAAAAAACAAAATGGAAAGCCTGAACACGTTTTCTCGTTTAGAAAATTCACGAAAAATCGTTCTTTTTCCGGTCAAGTAAAACTTGAAAAAATTCCGTGATTCACCTCGAAGGTCCAAGACAACCTTGTCGTAATAATCCTCCAGAGATTCACATATGGACACTCGCCCGCTCATTTTGCCGCAAATTCACCGTTTACATCGAAAAGTCACTGTCTCGTTATTTTTCACGACTTCAAAACGTGAATGAAATTACATTTTCATCGCTAAACTGCCGTGAAGAGAAATCGACGCGATGGTAAAGCGGAGGAAAAAAAAAGTCGTTAGAAAATTGTAGCGCGAGCTCTGAAGGGATATTCGCGACTGATTGAAAATTCTCGACGTTTTTTTTTTAAATGTTGGTCAGGCGGATAGGAGTGCCAAGAAGCGATAAGGCGTATCATTGAATGCGGTCACAGATTTCCTCTCGTGTATGGCTATCCATACGTACACACATATTTCTATTGTTCTTGACACTTTTTGCCAAGTTTTTTTTTTTACGAAAGATTTAAAAGAGGGATCTTACCGGCGAGAGCCTTTATTCTCGAGCGCTCAAAGAGCCTCGAGCTTGAGTTTCCTCCATCGTATTCGTACTCATCGACAATCTCTTGTTGTAGCGTAGGGTCCCAACCCGTACGAACCACTGAGATGTCGGTCGTCATTTTGTCAAACGGACCAACAGCTCAATTGCTTCTTAACCCTTTCAAGGGCCCACCTGAAACGAGACCAAAAATACGACTGTAAAATCACAATGCGTTTCGTCAAATTATTGTATTCGATGATCGTTCTTCTATGATTTTAAAATTTTTGTTATTTTTATTGTCATCGGAAGATTTTTCTTTCTGATTTAGATTGTGGAACCCTAATAAGGAAAAAAGGTTTCAGTGATTTTTCGATAACCTAAATGTGTCGAAAAACATTTGGCAAGAGGAAAAAAAATATTTTCGTTGCATCCCAACGATGCAAATTTCGATACCATGAAATATAGTTTTGAATTTTGCATTTTTGGAATGTAACAAAAATATTATTTTTTCATTCCTTTATTTTTATCATCTAAAAGTTTTTCTTTTTTTAAGTTTGGATTATGGAGCCCTAAAAAGGATCTTCAAAAATGTTTGAGTGATTTCCGTAGCCTAAATGTGGCGAAAAAATCATATTCGTTGCATCCCAACGATTCACACTTCGTTACCCCGAAATGGAGCTGCGTTACGCAACTACGCATTTTTTTTACCCGCGTGCAGCTTGTAAAGTGCGCGGATGAGAAGAGAAAAAATAGTTATTTATAGCGCCGCTATCGCGCGATTCGAATATTCAATGGAGTCAAATAAAGGAGGGAAAAAAAGAAGATAAAACACCAACGGCAACGAGAGTGTACTTGAAGCGAAAGGAAATCATTTAATACGAGCTCGGTTACCTAAGCTTGTACACTATACTATGCGTAGTGTTGTATAGTAGCGAAGATTCAGCGTGTGGGTTTCCTCCAGCGCACACCGAGAGCATAATCGTCTCTTCCAATTACGTCACTCGCATGATATCATGCACGAAAAATATACACACGCACACATGTATATAGGACATTCCGCGTCAAGTCGACCATTTAGTTTGCATCGTTGAAATGCAACGAAAATGATTTTTTTTCTCCTATTTGCCAAACTTTCTTCGGCGGTCCGAAAATCACGAAAATTTTTTTTTACGATTCTTATTTGGCGATCTACAACCTAAATCTGCTAAATATGACTGGACAGTGATGAAAGTAATAAATTAAAAAGAATTTCCGTTGGATTCCAACGATGCAAACTTAGGACCCATCCCTATTAAGCCATGATGTTGAAGTTTGCATCGTTGGAAAGCAACGATCTTTTTTTCTTTGTTCTTATTTTTATTATTACCGAAAGCCTCTTTTGCTACTTGGGGTCGTAAATCTGTAATAAGAATATATAAATAAATTTGAGTGATGTCCATATCCCAAATTGGGCAAAAAAAATTGGAGCATTTAAAAAGAATTCATTTTCGTTCCATTACAACGATGCACCCTTAAATACCACTGTGCGCGTAAATAAGGAAATAGTACAACATTTTTATTTCGGATTTTTTATAGCCGAAAAACGCTTTCATAGGCATGGTTGAAAAATGACGAGGCTCCCGATCCGACAGGGAAAGACTCGTACACGTAGGACAGGTTGTGAGCAATCAGGTGGCCTTTTAAATGAAACACGTCATCTCTATTGGCTCTTGCAGCGGTCGAAAAACCTTGCTGGAAATCGTGAACTTTCATATTTTGCAGTAAAAAAAACACTCTTCTCAAAATGTTTTACAGACTTTGAATTTGATAATTATTATTATTCTCCGTCGACAATACAGAATGCCTCAAAGCATGATATTTCATTACTGACTTTTTCAAACGCTCTTTCGACTCGCATGAATAATTTCAGCGACAACTTTTGGCTTCGTTGTTTTCACATCTCGAAAAGAAAAAGATCGATTGGAAAAAAGAAATCTCGAAAAATGATCACTTCTCGTGAAGAACGCAGTATCGAAAAATAGTGAACATTTTCAAGGAAAACCGCAGAGCGCTCGGCCGTAGGTACGAGCCAAGCTGGAAAAAATCCAAGTAAGAGAAAACGGCATTTCAAACGCCATGAATGGAGAGAAACGTTTCCAGATCGCGTCGGAAATTCCTAATTCGACATCCAACGATACGAAAAAGCGCTCGCACGCAGACAATCCGTTGCAAAAAATTAAATTCCATGAAAATTCGTAATATCGTCGAAGATTCGTGTTGTCCGCGTGATAAAACGTGGGGGCGTTTATTAGTGATCGAAAGTTGATATTGTGATCAAGGCCAAAAGCGAGGCTAGGTGAGAAGGGAGAAAAAAAACTGAGGGACATTCGTTGATTTTGTGCTCCACGTCTCCTCTTTTTTTATTACATTAGCGCAAAGGTGGGGCTTGTGACACGTGTCTTCCGTGGGTAAAATTCTCATCCAGTGCAAGCTCGTTAATCGATTATGTCAACAATTGTATTATACGACGTTAAAGATTTTTTTTTCATTGCACTTTTAGCTGTTGCGAGGACAGATCGTCCTCAGCTAAAAGTGCAAAAGGGATAGAATCGTAAGAGCCCGGAGAGCATACGAGTGAAAATTGGAAATTCGGGGCTTCGAAAAAGTAAGAGTAGAACAAATTAATAACCATACGTTGCCAATGTGTTTGAATGTATGTAAAGTAGAGTTCCATAGTGTGCGATCGAAGTTCGCATAATTGGAGTGCAATGAAAATGAATCTCTCTCTCTCTCTCTCTCTCTCTCTCTCAAATTTCTTAGCACATTCAGCTACAAAAATCATAAAGGATTTGAGCTACGAAAATCATAAGTAATTTTAGCTACGAAAATCATAAGTGATTTTAGCTACGAAAATCATAAGTGCTTCTGGCTACGAAAATCATAAGTGATTTTATCTACGAAAATCATCACGTGATTTACGACAATCATAAGTGATTTTAGGTACGAAAATCATAAGCGATTTCAGCTTACGTGATTTGAGCTACGAAAATCAAAGTGATTTTACCTTCGAAAATCGTAAGTGATCGCCGATCCCCAAAGGAGCATCTTCAACAATGATGTTGAAATTTGCATTGTTGGCGTGCAACGAATATAAAGTTTTTCAATTCTTTGCATTTTTTGTCAATTTAGGCTGTGTAAGTTACTCAAACATTTTTACAAATTCTTATAAGAGATTTACGTCTTCAGTTTGCAAAAAAGCCTGTGGATAGAGATAAAAGTAAAGGAATGAAAAAAAAGACAAAAAAAATCGTTACGATCCAACGATATAAACTTCATTGTGGAGCACATCGCAAATCACTTTGGAGCTTAATATTTCGCCGATGACGTTTGAAAATGAAAAATGTGTAAATGGAACCTCATTTTGGAGCACGATAAAAAAAATTCTTCCCCGCTTAAACAGGGCAACAATCCTGCAATTTTGTTCAATATTTTACTACGCATCAATTGAGAGATCCCTTTATGAAGCACATAGGTGTAAAACTAGAAACTGTGGTGCTGTGACAGACGGACGGAGCCTACAAAATAATCCGGATTAGTTGTTTGCCTACGGAACCCTGAAAAGGTCGCTCAATAATCTTCCCTGCTAAGCCCCAATTCAGTCAGTTATCCAGCCCGTTCAAAGAGACACCTTCGATGTACCTGGCTCCACCGGAGCCCGAAAACTACTGTGAACACCAAAGAGCTCCCTTCCGAACGAAAGTACAAACGAAGTAAATGGGCATTCGCGAGTGTACGGTCCGATCGTGGGGGCGAGAGTGACATTCCTGCGAGTCTGGTGACCACTTGACGTCGAATTCAGGGCAATTAGTATAACCGTGACGTCATAAGCTCGATGAATAAATGACGCGAGGCGGATCGTCGTCATCTTATCCGAAAGATTTTCGAGGGTCATCGCGCAACCCTGAGTCGTTAAGAACTTACCTGGGTAGGTCAAAAAGATCGATTTTTCAAAAAGGTGCTCATTCGAAAGTACTATCCTTTGAGGGTCTACCCCAAAAATTTCATAAGGAAATTCGCAGTAATGACGAAGTTATAGCGTTTTGTACCTGACCGGATGAGCAACGACTAACGGTTGGGGTGCAGGTGTAAAGTGTACTCAAAACTTTAAACGCGTTTTACTCGAAACAGTGTTTTCAAAATCGGTACAAGAAATATCTCCGCAACTGCTGGACCGATCGGGATCAACTTTTGCACAGTTATGCTTCACACAATAATCTAGTACTGAACAATTTTGAGGCGAAAAATCGTCTGCTTTATTCCAGTGACTGCCATGACCCGATGTAACTTTTTTACGGTTTAAAATCGTTTAACCTAATTTTCACACAATGTAGATAAAATGTCGTACTTTAAAATGTATATCATGGTTGTTCAATAAAATGCAGTTTTATGCACGAGAAAATTCGATGTTTTCCCCGCTAAAACGGTGCTTTATCAATGGTGCTGAAGTTTGCATCGTTGGAATGCAACGAAAATTTTTTTTGATTTTTTTTTACTTCTTAATTTTTACTATTTCCAAAAAAAAATTTTTTGCAACTTTTGGTTATAATGTTGAAAGATTGTCAGAAAAGTTTCGGCGACTTTCGCAGCCTTGATGTGCTTAAAAAAAATACGGGAATTCGAAAGTAATATATTTTCGTTGCATTCCAACGATGCAAACTTCAGTACCGTGCTTTATCATCATAAGAATAAGTTACTGTTCGATTTATAGCGAGGCAATTTTTTTTTACCGAGTTTAAGCGTATAACGTAAGCCCACCTCTGGCACGACCATAGAGTAGAGAGAACTTCAAGCGCGTTTTTCTCGAAACAGCTTTTTTCCAATTGGCGTGACAAATAACTTCAACAATTTTCGCTCGATTTACTTCAAATTTAAAAGTTATGTTCGTAATTGCATTTCGCAGAGAAGGACATATGGAATTTCTGATCAATCGAAAACTTTTAATTTTGTGAGCAGTTTTATCCGAATTTTTTCACTGAAAATTCATTTCTTAACTTCAAATACCTACAACTTTTGAATAAAGCAATATTTTTTAAATTCCGTACGTACTTCTCTAGGTATTCTAATGTTCTATTGACGAGAATTTTCGTCTTTTGTTCTAGGTAAAAAATTGTGAATGCTAAATGTCACGCCGCGGAGCGCCTAAAAAAAGATAATAAAATAAAATATATGTAAGTAGTCGGCCATTTTGTACATCGAAAAAAAAAATTCTAACAGCTTGATATTCATACTAAATAGACGTGTAATTAATTTTATGAGTTATTTACTTTTTCATACGAAAAAAATTGTTAAATTGGCACATGATTTTATACCCGTTACTGTGGCCTAAACCCTTGAACATAACCTTACTTTTAGCCGTCTCGGGTGTATGTAAGCCCTTAATAGAGTTTCATACGTTGTCGATCGCGACTCGGAAGAAATTCGTCGTCCGAGTAATTAATTGTCGGGGCAAGCGCTTGTGCTGATTAAGGTGGATGCATTCTCGTATTTTCAACGACTCGCAGTGAGTCATAAGACGTGAATGACCGTCGGGCGACCGAGATCTAGGAGATTGAGAGAGGGAGAAAGAAAGAGTAGGACGCCTCGGGTTTCGCACACGGATTAAAAGGGCTGGACCGCTCTCCAGTCTGTCGAGAAAGACTCGGAGTCACGTGACAAGGTGGGAGATAAAAAAAGGATGATAAGGGCGACGTAGAGGGAGACAAATATAAAAGAGAAATATATCCAAACGAATGAAAATTGAGCCGACGCATTGAAAACGTTACGGTAACGCGAGAACGTGGCTACTTTGTAAGCCAGTTGCGCTATTCGTGGCTACAACGTAACTCTTGGTACAGTGTGTTATAAGAATGATTTTGTGCAGAAACCGCAAGCTCCGCGGGACGGAAAACCGTTCCGCTTTGTTTGGGTTATACACCCAAGACGTTCCACTTTAAGGGGGGAGATACCTTTAGGCGAGGAAAAAAATGGCTGATTTTAATTTTTTTAAGCAAGATTTCTTCGTCATTTTTTTAGACTTGGGTTACTACTTTTGGCTGTTACGTGGTATTTTTTATTTTTTTGTTAATCTCCGAATCTGACACGGTATGGATTTTCGTTGGCCCAGACAGCAATACTGCCTCAAAAATAAAAATTTCCATACAAACTCGTAGATCGATTGACGACTCTTTAAGGAGGTACAATCACTTCCACGGGGTCAAACAAGAGTCTAAATTAATTTTACCCACAGCTGCTCTGATTGATGTTTACTTATGTTGATTATTCGTATTATCGATTTTAGTGTGCCAAGTGTTGTGGTAAATGGTGAATTTATTGCATGTGAACTGAAAAATTAGATTGTCAACGACTCGGTACTAATCTTCGTAATAACATTAACGTAATAAACCTCAGCGGAATTAACACGATAGGCAGAATATAATTGTACATATTATTGATACGTGATAAATGATAAAAGTCCATAAATGCTTGTAAACTGAGACACCGCTTATTCGTAAAGAGATGGAAAGTTTGTTATGTATACACACACATGTGCAGGTATAAATATAAAATGGGATATGAGTGGTCGCCTACACGGAGGCTGACAGGCCAAGCTTTCATAGACGCGCTTGAAAACCGTGAAGTCAAGAACTTTGTGCTCGTGCTCGACGTGAGAGAAAACAATGACCCTTTGTCGATCGAGACGAATGAATAGCCAATAACGAGGCCACCGTAGCTAAATCGAGTATACATAGTATTTAGATCGAACATCGAGCACAACTACGACTCGCTGTTGCGCCCGACAGCTTGACGTTTTTATCGCAACTTCCAAAGAATCCCTTGATTTTTCTGTCGACAACTTTTTAAGCGGGTGGTGAATGAATTGAGGGGTTGCATTCAGCATTTTTTTAAATATCGATTTTTTGCGTTTTGGATACTTATCCTTCATACCTTTAAACGTCTTAAAAAAATCGTAATCTCAATTAGAGGCAAGCTCAGGGCGAGCTCGGGTGCAAGTACACTCAGGCACACTTCTTGTTTCATGATTATGAATTTCTTTAATTAAAAACGTTTTTTTAATGAAATTTCGTACACAACTCTCTTAATCTAGATGCAAATAAATGTTCAAACGTTTTTTCAATCATCTTAATTATTCCTTCAAAATAAATTGTTTTTAAATAACCCTGATTTTCGGGTCGCCAGAGGCTTAACCCCTTAATCCTCTTGAAAAAAATCTGCACAACGATTTCAGAGCGAGTCGGAAGTATATTAACCAACGTTTTTTTATCTTCGTGTTTTTCTCCATTTCATTGTTATCCAAAATCACTTTTCATAGATTGAGGTTGTAGATATCTAATAATGATGTTAGGAAAGTTCACAAAAGTTTTGATTTGCCAGAAAAAAATTAGCAATTGGAAGAAAATTATTTTCGTTGCGCTCCAACGATGCAAACTTTACCATCATATTAGCCATACCATCCGTACCATCATCGTCGGTTGCTAAAGAAGACGAAGATAACAAAAGGTTCTTTTCCCAATTCACGATTTGTGAAAATTTCTATGAGACTCACTCGGCGAATTTTCGGTTTTGACATTTTAAAAGGTGATGGAAAAAGAAACAAGGAGAATCGACGGAACGAAGAAGATAGAAAAAAGAAGAAAAAGGGACCGGAACAAAGCGAAAAACGAGATCGACAGGGAGAAAGAGAAGGTGAAAAAAGGAATGAAGAAAAGAGGGGAAGAGGAGAGAGAGAGAACGGCAAAAACCCATATATATATATATAGAAAGAGTGAGGAGGGCGAGGGCCACTCTCACACACACAGGACAGCTATTGATTTTCCGATGCAGTCAACTCGGCGCCGGTTTCACATCCACAAGGAGGCGGGAGTCCGCCTCATACAACGCCTACATAAAACTTCCTACTCTACTCCAACCGGCCTAGCATACTTTCTGCACAGGGAGAATAGCGTCGACATGAAGATGTGACTGGACGCCAAGCGGCAGTGGACCAGGCTTCGTCGCGGATTCTCAAAGGGTCACGTTTCTTATGAATCCCGCGTGAATCCCAGCGACGAAGCCGATCGAATAAACGTAGATAATTTTAATTCAGCTGCACGTATATGTATATATATATTTCGGACCTATCATAACTTTGTGAAGTTTAGTTATCAGCACATCCGACCGAAAATGGTCATTGACGCTTTCTTCAACGTGTCATTGTTTTTGGTGATTACGCGGTCCTTGAAATGACCTATACGTGGGTTTACATTTGTGGAACGAGTCTGCATAAGTTTGGGGCCCAAAAAGTAGGTCCAAGTTAAATATTTTTTTCTGATGAGAGCATTGAGATGATGACCAGGTCGGGATTTTACACACAATTGATAGTCGTGCCAAGTTTGAATTTTTTTAATTGAATAGTATCGATAAACAATGAAGTTAATATTATTTAAATAAAGTGCCGCCGATGCTGCATGGTTAATCGGTGTAGGTGGTTCCGACAACTGGGTGGTCTGACAAGAAAAATTAAAAAATGTACTTTCGTCCGAAAACTTACGTCCAAACGGATACTTGTTTGAATTTTTGAAAGTTATAAAAATGGGAAACTGTAGAAAAACCAAGTTTGATTTGCAACGAAACAAAGCTACCTTAATCATTTGTTATTGACGAATGGATAAAAATGTTGAAAATCAACCGTTCGTACGATAGAAAATGTTATGTACTATGCGCTCTCCGAATATGAAGTACATTGGACGAATGGATTTTGAGACATGACTTACGCTGCTTCAGAAGAAAAAGAGCCGAAAGAAAACGAAAGGTTAAATCGCAGGTTCGCCCTAGCACAATCGGTAATCTGATCTTTCATGAAAAACGCGATAATTCTGTCACTTTTTGGAATTTTTACAAAAGTTTTGTTGCAATCTGAAGTTAAGGGGTTACAAGGGTTATGAAATTTCATAAAATCCGTCTAAAAAAAATATCTTACGCACAACATGTAAAGAATATTTTCCCGAAGGGGGTGGAATAGACGATAACATGTAAGTTAATAAAAAAAAAATCCCCGCTTTATTCCTACTTAAAACTTTAATCGCTTTTTCTCAAAACTGTACTTTTCAAGTCGGAGATACAATTTCTTAAAAACTAGTTAACTGATCTTCAAATTTTGCATACTTCTTCTTGATAGTATTAGGGATGAACGAAGGATTTTTTTTTCTTTAATATCAACTTATTTTACACGACAACACAGGGTCTAGATTTTACCGAAAACCCTACTGTTTTGCATACAACTCTACCAAAAATTAAAATTTCATTTTTTTAAACCTTCGGTCCATCACGAGATATCGGGTGTATTGCCCGCAGCATAAATCGGCGAGACTGAAAACTGTACAATCGTGAAAACATTCGGTTCGAACCCAGCTATTCTTAAACAATTCAATAATGGATAGTTCGATTAAAAATTATGAACCCCGCTGCGAGATCTAGCAAGCGCGTTGACGCATATATTTTTTAACATTTCTATTGGATGTCCCTTTGAAAACCATCCGCAGTAAAAGTTTTTCGACCATACTTCGTTTTAACTATTTATTAGAAATGTGCAATTAAAATGGGCCACCCTTCGTAGGAATGAGTGTATGCTTGTCCACAAATACGTACATTCATACACAGACACATGTACGCAATAACAGCAGGGTATATATACGTGCTTCGAGAAGCAACGTCACGTCCGCATTTGCGTTAATCTACCAGGGTACGATGCTCGTACAGGAAGGAACGACGAGAATGAATGGGCCATTTGCTGTGCAAGAAGAACTCGTTACGAGAGGCCGAAAAAGAAAAGCTTTCACGTCGACGACCACCAATGGTTTTCCATTCGACCTTTGACATTCTCCTATAGACTTCGCTTTACAATGATTCCCTTCATTAGCCGTATCAGGTTTTGGCAGTTCTACGATAACCGTGGCGCCGCGATTTAATGATGGACTCTTGTGCATCTCGACAAGAAAAATCGAAATTGAAGAATACCATTTTTCGATATCGCTATTAGTTTTTGAGATATCGAATTTTTTAATGATTTTTTTTTTATAGATAATATAGTAAATCTATCGTGTGTGCGTGTATGTAGACACACACGCACATCACAAAAAAAATAAGCATTCAACTGGTTGACAATTTTATCAGGAAAAACAATTATATCGATCTAGTCAGGCGACTCGTTTTTCGATAAATTTCTTTAATTTAAAGAGAAAAAAATCCTATATGAAGATTTCGCCCACCTTAATGTTATGCCATTGTCTAGTTATAACGTTTTGTGACCAATGTGGTAGACTTACATGATCGCGGTCGCGAATACGCACACACACATATGTACCAAATATTCGTTCATCTAAACATACATATCTCAGCTACATATATCCCAGATATTTATTCATTTTAACACTATATTTTCGTCTTAGGGGGCTCCGCCCGTCCACACCCCCACAAGAGGCTGTGCCTCTTGGCTCTGCTGGGAGGTTCCAACCCCCAGACCCCCCCATTCGTCACACCGCAGAAGTACGTTCCAATAAGGATTTTTTTTACTTAAAAAAAAATTTTAATATTTTTTTTACTTAAAAAAAAATTTTAATATTTTTTTTATTTAAAAAAAAATTTTAATATTTTTTTAACTCGATATCTCGAAAATTAATATCGATATCGAAAAATGGTATTCTTCACTTTCGGTTTATCTCGTCAAGATACAAAACAATCCGACATTGAATCGCGGCGCCACGGTTATCGTAGAATCCACATTTAACCAAGTGGACGACTAATAAATTGGTACGAAAATGTGAACCATTTGAAAAAAATTAAAGCCACAGAAAAAGTTCTAGACAAAAGTCAGCGATTTTGTTATGGAAAAAAATTTTTGAGAATAAAAAATATTGGTTCGTATTTACTTAAAAATCCAAACCTACGGGAAAACACGAAATTACTTTCCGAACTAACCAATATACGTGGCATAGGCTCGAGCCCTACCGTACCCTCGTACCCCCTAATGCGAAATTGTAAATATGTATATTTAAATGTGTATATATATATATATACATTTAAAGCAGCACGCCCACGCATGTACACTTGCACACGCACACACACACACACACGTCCATACGAGGGACTGGCAGTCTCATTTCGTCAAGAAAAGATGTGCCTGAAGTTTGCATCGTTGCTATCCAACGATTTCATTTTTTTTTTTAACTTTTTAATTTCCTACAATTTCTTACTCAGTTCGGCTTTAGTGACTAAAAAAACATGGTAAAATGAATTTAAAATATTTTCGACCATCCGGACCAACCCTTATGGGGGGGTGAAATTTGAAGAATTCTATCTCCAGCACGTTTGATACAATCTATTTTTTTTTTTGGCGTCGATGTAAGGTGGCATGAAAAGGAACACGAAAAAAAAATCTCAACCCCCAAAATGTTCCGGAACGCAGTCATATAGGAGGGAGAACGGGGGGGTGAAATTCGAAAACATATTTTATTTCCGATGCATTCGACATAATCGATTTTTTTATTGATGGAGCCTGTAGGGTGGCTCGAAAGACGCCTCCAATAAAAAAATCAACCCTCTAAATGTTCCGGAACGCAGTCATATTGGGGCGGAAGGAGGTGGGGGAAATTCGAAATTTTTTTAAATTTCCGATGCATTCGACATAATCGATTTTTTTATTGATGGAGCCTGTAGGGTGGCTCAAAAGACAACTCCAATAAAAAAATCAACCCTCTAAATGTTCCGGAACGCAGTCATATGGGGGGCGGAAAGAGGTGGGGGAAATTCGACATTTTTTTTATTTCCGATGCATTCGACATAATCGATTTTTTTATTGATGGAGCCTGTACGGTAGCTCAAAAGACGCCTCCAATAAAAAAATCAACCCTCTAAATGTTCCGGAACGCAGTCATATTGGGGCGGAAGGAGGTGGGGGAAATTCGAAATTTTTTTAAATTTCCGATGCATTCGACATAATCGATTTTTTTATTGATGGAGCCTGTAGGGTGGCTCAAAAGACAACTCCAATAAAAAAATCAACCCTCTAAATGTTCCGGAACGCAGTCATATGGGGGGCGGAAAGAGGTGGGGGAAATTCGACATTTTTTTTATTTCCGATGCATTCGACATAATCGATTTTTTTATTGATGGAGCCTGTACGGTAGCTCAAAAGACGCCTCCAATAAAAAAATCAACCCTCTAAATGTTCCGGAACGCAGTCATATGGGGGGTGCAAGGTGGTGGGGGAAATTCGAAATTTTCTTTTATTTCCGATGCATTCGACATAATCGATTTTTTTATTGATGGAGTCTGTAGGGTGGCTCAAAAGACGCCTCCAATAAAAAAATCAGCCCTCTAAATGTTCCGGAACGCAGTCATATGGGGGGCGGATGGAGGTGGGGGAAATTCGAATTTTTTATTTATTTCCAATGCATTCGACATAATCGATTTTTTTATTGATGGAGCCTGTAGGGTAGCTCAAACGACGCCTCCAATAAAAAAATCAACCCTCTAAATGTTCCGGAACGCAGTCATATGGGGGGCGGAAGGTGATGGGGGAAATTCGAAATTTTTTATTATTTCCGATGCATTCGACATAATCGATTTTTTTATTGATGGAGCCTGTATGGTGGCCCAAAAGAGGCATCCAAAAAAAAATCGGCCATCTTAACCCATCCTAACCCATCCCAACCCATCCCAACCCATCCCGACCCATCCCGAGCCATCCCGAGCCATTCCGAGCCATCCCGAGCCATTCCGAGCCATCCCGAGCCATCCCGAGCCATCCCAAGCCATCCCGAGCCATCCGAGCCATCCCGAGCCATCCCGACCCATCCCGAGCCATCCCGAGCCATCCCGAGCCATCCCCAGCCATCCCGAGCCATCCCGAGCCATTCCGAGCCATCCCGAGCCATCCCGAGCCATTCCGAGCCATCCCGAGCCATCCCGAGCCATCCCGAGCCATCCCGAGCCATCCCGAGCCATTCCGAGCCATCCCGAGCCATCCCGAGCCATCCCGAGCCATCCCGAGCCATCCCAAGCCATCCCGAGCCATTCCGAGCCATCCCGAGCCATCCCGAGCCATTCCGAGCCATCCCGAGCCATCCCGAGCCATCCCGAGCCATCCCGAGCCATCCCCAGCCATCCCGAGCCATCCCGAGCCATCCCGAGCCATCCCGAGCCATTCCGAGCCATCCCGAGCCATCCCGAGCCATCCCGAGCCATCCCGAGCCATCCCGAGCCATCCCCAGCCATCCCGAGCCATCCCGAGCCATCCCGAGCCATCCCGAGCCATCCCGACCCATCCTAACCCATCCTAACCCATCCTAACCCATCCTAACCCATCCTAACCCAAACAAACCCATCCTAACCCAAACAAACCCATCCTAACCCAAACAAACCCATCCTAACCCATCCTAACCCATCCTAACCCATCCTAACCCATCCTAACCCATCCTAACCCAGCCTAACCCATCCTAACCCATCCTAACCCGAACAAACCCATCCTGACCCGAACAAACCCATCCTAACCCGAACAACCCCATCCTAACCCGAACAGCCCCATCCTAACCCAAACAAACCCATCCTAACCCATCCTAACCCATCCTAACCCATCCTAACCCATCCTAACCCATCCTAACCCATCCTAACCCATCCTAACCCATCCTAACCCATCCTAACCCATCCTAACCCATCCTAACCCATCCTAACCCATCCTAACCCATCCTAACCCAAACAAACCCATCCTAACCCAAACAAACCCATCCTAACCCATCCTAACCCATCCTAACCCATCCTAACCCATCCTAACCCATCCTAACCCATCCTAACCCATCCTAACCCATCCTAACCCATCCTAACCGATCCTAACCCAAACAAACCCATCCTAACCCATCCTAACCCATCCTAACCCATTTTTTTTGTCGCAATTTTCAACGTCATTTTAGGGTGAACTTGAATTTAAACGAATAAAAACAAATATTTTTCAAATTATAATGATGTTTCGGCCAAAAAAATAGTGATTATCCGTCGCGCATTAATTCATTAATACAAGTACATTATGAAATCCCGTTCTCTGCTCCGGCCATTAATAAAACGTCCACGTGCCGCGCATAACATTTTCCTCATTGCACAGCCCGATGTAAATGAAACAAGTTAAACGAGAAAAAACAAGGAAAAAAAGTCACGGTGGGACGCCCTTGCCAACTCGTAAATTAAGAACAACGATGACACGTTTCTCGTTGCGAAAACGAAGCCAAAAAGGTCTCCAAAAGTGTACAACACACGTCGGTTATTAGCCTTGGAAACAGAACGCTAATTTGACGAGCTGCTTTGGCTTTTTTTTTGCCGAAAAATAGAATTCACCTTCGGTTCTTGGTTTCCTCAACTGGAGAATACATGCTCAATAAATCCAACCGAACTGCAGCGACGACGATGTCAATTAATACTGGAATATCCCGTATTTGCGTACACGCAACGATATATATGTGCGCGCGCCCGGCACAGAGAGCAGCGTGGCAGCTGATTTAGCGCGCGCTACGATTCGTCATGCGAACGAGGCAAAATTCGATCGAAAACAAGATTTAAAAAATGCTTCATATATCTTCGATCGGAGCGTCAGCGGTATATTTTTTTTTTTAAGTAACAAAGAGGGCACACGCACGACGCGTAAATTGACTTTGCATCGTATATCGCGCCTGCTATAGACGATGTTTGTTTTTTACCGCGCGCGCACCTCACTCTCTTTCTGACAAAGTGGCAACATTTTTTTTCACCCAAACAAACGCGCGGCATATTTTTCACGCCCATACGCGCCGGGCCCCATGATTTTTTTCAACGTGAAGAACGATACACGCAGACGCATACTGAATAAATTATATAGCCATATTGACAAAACAAACGAACTAAGTAAACGAAATAAATAACTAGGAAGATTAACTAACTAAATTAATTAAATAACTAATTAGGAAATAATTAAAAAAATTAAAAAATTAACCAACTTGAAAAATTAATAAATTTTACAGGCATATTTTTGAAAGCTTCTTCTTCTCGTTACTTTTTTTATTTATTCCAAATGAATTCAAATTGAATGAGACTTCGAGCTCAGAGCCGTAATCTCTACACTGGCAAATTGTTACCTAAAGTTTCCGCCTCAAAAATGTTGAAGATGCGAAGGAGAGAAGAGAAAGACACGAGAGAGAGAGAGAGAGAGAGAGGGAGAGGCAAAGGTGGAAGTTTACACATCGACCCTCCGAGCACAGCAGCCTGTGCACGCACGAAATGCGTGCCTGGCTCTTTTCCTCCCGTTTCTCTTCGATATAACACGTCTTCCTGCTGGTCTGCGCGCCTTGCCGCATGCTCCTGTGCGCGCATATATCCTCGCTCGCTGCTCTCCTTTCCTACGCGCGCTCGCGGCTTTCACGAGGGACAAAATTACCATTCCTGGAGAGGGTCGTGAGCCCTCGGAGGAGCCATATACAGGGGAATCTCGAATATCGCATCGCGCTCCGCAAAGAGCATTTTCTTTCCCGTTGCGAGTGGGGAAACGTAAGAGAGAGAGAGAGAGAGAGAGAGAGATAATGGGCGGGCCGGAGGTCAGCCTTATCACGAGAAATTCAGGGTGTCTCGTACATCGGCAGAAAAAGATTCTTCTCAAGGCCTCTCCCGAGCGAAGCAATCATTTTTCCAAACAAAAATGTCCAACAGCAAACATTTTTTTTTCTTGAATTACGTACATGATAAGGAAGAAACGTTTTTTTTCTTCTTCCTTCCGTCGCTAAAAAATGGCGCCACGCTGGCAATTTAAAATTACCAAAACTCGTTCCGAGAAACCGCAATTCTTAAACTTGGTCCCTTTAAGGGGTTATATACAGTTAAAATTTTCGAAAAATCGATTAAAAAGAAATAAATTCGTAGTGCACATATATTTAATGGTGCTGAAGTTTGCATCGTTGGAGTGCCATGAAAGTTGTTTATCAGATTTCAATATTAAAATGTTTATTCTAATGAAAAATTATTTTTCACGCATTTACATTGTAGATGTTCGAACAACTGTATAAAAAGGATTAATTTTCGTTGCGTCCCAACGATGCAAACTTCAATTTTATAAAAGAGGGATTAACGATCTTAATTGACGATGGGAGGGGAGAAGAGGAAAGGCAGGAGGCACGAAGGCGCATGCGGAGTAGGAGAAGAAGGAAGCATGCAAGTATCGTGTGCGTGTATAATGTCGCGTTACAGGGGAGGTCGAAGGGACATTGTGTGCCGTGCGCGTACGGGATAAACGTGGCGACCCGGAGACAAGGCGGAAACTCGCCCTGATTGACTTCGGTCGCTTCGCCGACGTGCCGACGAGCAAGCGAGCGAGGGAGAAAGATAGAAAGAGTGAGGAGCGCGCTCATTGGGACGTCGGAGAATCTGGGTCATCGGGATGATAAAGAAAAAAAGGGGTGGAAGAAAAATATATATATAAAAAAAAAAGAAAAAATAAAGGGTGAGTGGCCCCACGTGGCAGGCCGTGCACCGAGCTGAACGAATTAGCACAAGAGCGCAAAGAAACAACACGAGGAAGTAGAATAAAATCGCTGAAAAAAAGGAGCAAAAAAAACGAAAATTTATCGCCGAATCGATAAAATCGTGCGTACTGGAGTAAAAACTGAAGAGGCGGAGTACGCAAGTTCACTATTGAGAAGAGAACAACCCTCGGAAGTCTCCGGCGTACAGTCATCGCTTCTAAATATAAAGTCTCACAGCCCAACGAGGCTTTCGTCTTTCGTTACAGAATTGAATATTCTTGGAGGGAGGCCTTCCTCTCGCTCTCTCGCTCTTACATCTTTGCACGCCGAGAAAGCGGCGTGCAAAGATTTCCTATCAACAATTAATGCGTCGTGTATAAATGTCTATAGTGCTCGAGACTCGGCGATGCTCGACAGGGTGGGGCTAACGAAACAACGGAATTTATATATTTTTGTGTCGTTACCGAATATCGTAATATCGAGGCCAAGTCAGCGCCATTGGTAAACATTGACTTAGTCATCAGAAGATTATTAAGGTGGGAGATACTTTGAGGCGAAGAAAAAATTGCTGATTTTAATTATTTTTTTTTCATGAAAGTTTTATTCCCTTTTTTTCAGACCTAAGGTACGTTTTATTGCTTCTTTTGACTGTTACGTGGTATTTTTAGTTTTATTGATATTTCAGATGGCGATGGTACGGCACGGTCTTCTAAACTGCATTTTCGAAACTGGCAAAACTGGAGCAACGATGGCACAAAGTGCCATTTGAGTCGAGTTGACACTAATTGGGCCCCGAGCACATGCAGACCCATTCAGATACAGTCCCCGTGAAAGAACAAGGGCTATGGTCGTTATAATTCCATTACCCGTTTCAAATCATTTTCCATCGAAAAAGAAATAAAAATACGGGGTGTTAATAAAAACACATTTACAAACTTATGAATATTTTGTAGGTCATCTCGTTTCCTTAATAACGGAAGCACTTGGCAAACAGAAAATAAGTGATATCGTCACTAACTAGAAACATCACTTTGGTGTCCTCCTCCGATTTTGTTGAAACTTTTTTATGTGGAAGAGTATAAAAAACTAAGAGCCGAGCATTTTTTTGATCGGCGGAAAAACAGTTTTAAGCGGTGAAACGCACCCTCGAAAATAGGGGTGTTTTTCGTTTTTCGTCGATGACGTTATCGTTTTCATCTCCAATGTATAGTACACGAAAAAATAAACATTGTTGCAATTTGAAATTTTTTAATATCTCGTACCCTTAAAACGTTATCGATGAAGAACGAAAAACATCCCCATTTATGAGGGTGAGTTTCACGCCTTAAAACCATTCTTCCGTCGATAAAAAAAAAATACGTGTCTCTTAGTTTTTGATACTCGTCCACATAAAAAAGTTTCAAAAAAATCGGAGGAAGACACCAAAGTGATGTTCCTTGTAGTGCGCCGGAAGGCCTACAAAATATTGATAAGTTTGTAAATGTATTTTTATCAACTCCCCGTATTTTCATCTATTGTTTATGATGCCGAAGTTTGCACCGTTGAAATTAGAGCATGGGTACCGCGTTTTCGATAATGTCGAAAACCCGAAATGGCGGACGAAAAGTCCGATATTGGACTCGAATAATACCGACGTTTCGATATCAGAGTTGAAATGCCGGTATTCCGTTATTACAACTTCTTGATATCGAAATAATACCGGTAATAGAAAAAGTTCCGATCCAAGGTGCGAAAAAGTACAAGCTTTAGTTGGAGTGCAACGAAAGTCGATTTCTCTTCAATTCCTCTCATATCTTTCCACCGATGTGGCGTACGAAAACAACTCTAACGAATTTTCTTATTCTCCTTAAAGCTCCACGATCTATGGAATTGAAGTTCGCATCCTTGGAACACAATGAAAATAATGATTTTTTAATTGCTCGATTTTTTTGCCGAATATTTCTTACGAAAATTCATCGGTCATTCTTCAATTCGCTTATGTAGAGGTCCAGAATTTAATGCAAAAAATGATATTGTATCATAATAAAACACATGCCTTAATTTTTTTTTAAATGAACTTTCGTTGCATTCGAACTATGCAAACTCCATCCTTCTTTGGTGGAAATATTATATATAGAATATATATACGTGTGTGCGCTGTGAAATAACATCGGTTAAACAATACAGAGTTGACTCGCTTAATGTTAAATCAAAGATTACATTGTGAGTGGATATGGGCGCGACCGAAAATTATCAGGGTTGCCTATCGGGCTCGTTGGTCATTACATCGGTAAACTCATCGTGGAGGCAAGCTCTTGGTTTATTCTTATCAACGTGCGGTATCTTCATCGTGCGGTATATCGAACATGTATATAGGTTATTGATACAGTAGTGGTATACGCGCACACGCATGAGAACTTGATACGCTTACTGTACGAAGAATGAGAGAGAGAGCGAGAGAGAGAGGTGGGCCATACGATAATGAAAAGTCTGTACTCGGTGAGTGAAGAAGCCACTCGACTGTAATTCTTTCGGCCACAAAATCTGATCGTAGTTATCGCATTAGCTGAAGGGACGGGAAAATTTTTTTTACAGAGTTTCGAGACCATAACCGAAATGCATGTAGACGATTGACATTTATATCATCGAGGGATTAATTTAGGCTTAACTGTCCAAAAATCAATCAGTTTCACAACATAGTTTCGGAGATTTTTAATGTTCAAGATTTCGATTTTTTGTACCCGAATAAATTACGTAATTACAGTGTCAGGAATATCGTGTCAAATAATTAAGTGGTTTCTCTGCGTCGTTCATTGATAATACTCGGAAAGAAGATGTGAATTTTGAGCTCGAATGGTTTGTTTTCTCGGGCATTAACGAAATTTGTAGGTTGAGGTTAACCTAAATACATTAACGTAATTTATAGGTAAAAGTTAACCTAAGCATACCTTTAAGTGAGAAAAAATATATAAAAATATGTAACAGCTAAACGTGGTAATAAAACATACCCTAAGTCCCAAAAATAGTGAAAAAATCTGTCCGTAAAAAAATCAAGAAAATCAGCAATTTTTTTCTTTTCCTGACCTTCTCCGAGCTATTCTGGCCTTTTTTGTACTTTCTTGGGTGCGTTTTTCAGCAAGCGATATAGGGTGCTCGCCTTTGTCATTGCACGTGTCATAACAATTATTACCTCCGATGTTTAATATTAATAATAATTAATAATTTTATTAATTAATATTAATATTAATCATATTAATTTAATTATATTAATTATATTATATTATTATATTTATGATATTAATAATATTAATTTTATTAATTAATATTAATAATAATGATGTTTAATATTAACAAAATATTACTATAGCCATCATTATAAATACAGGTAGCGATGTAAATAGTTTAATGAGTATTGAGCTTAGAGAAAAATGTTTCCCACAAAAGTTGTAGGCTGTAAAAAGATAGATCTTTTATATCCTCTGCAGGCTTTGTCTAAAACCATTCTGTGTCGCGAAAAACGGGATATTCCAATAAATACATTTTGCTGAACTCCATTAGTTTCGATATTATCTACTCATGCACTTTACCGCGAAAAGGTTGGATTTTAGTCTCTAAAATGCAGTTTAATCTTTAAATCCAAACAAAAGAACATTTAAAAAATGCAACAAAAACTAACATAAAATAAAAAACAATCGAAAAATAAAATAAAATTTTCAAAAAAAGCATAAATAGGCATGCACTTTAAAGACTAAACTCCAACCTTCCCCCGGTAAAGTGCGTAAGTAGAGACTATCAAAACTGATGGAGTTGAGCAAAATATACTTACTGGAGCATTATCCCATTTTTTTCTCGAAACGGAATGGTTTTAGACAAACACCGTATAGAACATAAAAGATCAACCTTTTTATAGGCTACAATTTTTTTTTAGACCAACTCTTTTCACCGAGCGGTCAAAATTCGTAATTAGGCTTCGTTGCTCGAATATTTACGATTAAAATTCGCCCAGCTGGCGTTTTTCATATCTTCTACGGAACTACAATTATTTCTTATCGCCAATCCATAGTAAACGCTCAATTCGTCTATTAGCTTTCCTGTAAGTTTACCTCTACCGCCGAGTCCTTCATTATCATTTTTCACCTTGCAGAATGTATCTAAGGGAGCGCTGTACAGTGCGGTAGAAAATATTGATATCTTCGTTAATATTGTAGGTACGGACTTCGCATACAGCTTCAAATTTTCTTTAAAGTTCGAACCACGAGAAAAAAAATTAACACAAAGAACCGATTTTTCGAAAATTTCAACGTAGTGTAACCCCTTAACGAAAGAGCGAAAAGGCGCGAAAAAGAGCCACGCTCAGGATCATCTGTCTACGAAAGTGGTCACCTGTGGTCTTGAAATATGACGCCAGTAGCCACGGAAACGTTGCTATGTCAAAAGAATTCCAAAAATATCTCGTTTCCATTTCTACGAAATTTAGACTTTTACAATGCAAAGTGTCGAAAAAAAACCTCGTAATATCCATATAAAACTAATAATAATGATGATAACAGAGCCTGACTTCAGGAGAAAAAAATTGCGAGAGGATAAGCAAGGCTGCGCACAGATGGATGAAGTGTCGACCTTCAAAAAATGTCAACAGTCTCGTAACGCGCTTCTCGCCAACGAGTTTATCATTATTATTGCTGTATTTTTCGCCCCCGGCATAAAAAAGCCTGTAACGCGAGACCATACGAGCGGGACAATCCACCGTGACGTGCTGCTAATGCAGCTTTGTGAGTGCGAGCACTATGAGGCAAACACAAACAGATGCGGAAAGCAAGTCGTTCTTTTTTTGGAAGCTCAAATTGAATGTAGTTTGTTAACTGAACTGAATCTTTTTTATTGCCATAAGGAGAGTAGAGCATCAGGCACAATCCAAGATCAAATGTTTTAAATATATGTTATTGTATAGACTATACTGACAACGAGTCTACGATTTTTGTGAAATTTTTTCACCACCCCACCAAATACTAAAGATAAATAATGCTTTAATGTATGTAATTTTACGTGAGATTGGATGGGCGTTTACGCTACGGGTGATGTAATTTTTTTTTGCTATTTAGCACGAAGATAAATCATTTCTAGCGACAGATTAACGCAAACTAAACCTCTGGCAACATTTCGAAGAAAAAAAAATGTCGTCTTACCCATCGTAAAGCATACAGTGGGTAAAAAAAAGTATTTGTACATCTCACACGAAACTGTTGTTAATTTGGCTTTATTTTTTTGTTCGTATTTTCCCAAGATTTTTGTAGACACCATGCATATTTACGCTAAGCTATGGAACACAGAAACTTAATAAAGCGTTTTATTTTTTTTTTCAAAGGACAATTTGAAAAAGACGACGTGTACAAATACATTTTTTGCCCACTGTATATATGCAATGTTAAACCATCAAAGTTTCATGAAAGATTGCGAATAAAAAGTATTGGTGCCAACCTCAATGTCCGCGAAGTTGCCGTATCTCGGCAACACTTAATATAAATTAATGGTAATAATAACTTATCTTGTGGCGTAAATATGAATAGGCATAATTATAGATGAATAAAAATTGCATTCTGAGAGTTGTACAAAACATTTGCTGACGCAGTTTTTCGACAATAGTCATCGATAATGTTATACTTTTTCAAGTTTGCAGTAACACAAATAAACATACACGTAATAAAAATATATCAATTTATAATTTTTCTCGTTAAATATATTTTATGAAAAATTTGCATTTACAAAATAAATCAACACCGCCTATGGATTTTTTTTAGGTTCGTTGGAAAAAAAATCACTAACTGTCATTTGACACAACTAGACCGCTCCAACCTCCTCAAAGTAGAGGCTTTTTTTAAGGGGTCGTCCATTAATCACGTGAGGTTTTTAGGTCACTTTTTGAGCCTCCCTCCCCCATGGTGATATGTGGTTAGGTTCTAGGGCACCCCCCCCCCTCTCGCCCGCAACACCGCGTGTATTTTTTTTGTTAAGAAATGTCAGGCACAAGCTATAGAGAGTACGGTATTTTATTGTGAAAAACGAAGTAATATATGTTGTCAGTATACTTTAATGGCATTGTCCGAGCAGTTACAAAAAAATATATACGTGAATGCTTCAGAAATGAAATTTGAATAAATGTTTTCGAAGCCCGCATTTAAGGGATTAGGCTGCTGTGAAAATTGCTTTTTTTCGAGCCACGAGCTAGGTGCAACCCATTAACGGGAATGTCTTTCGCGCGAATTTCCAATGTGAACGAGACAGCGACAGGGATAGGTGGAGATATTTCACACCACGAGTCGCACGGAAGACGCCCAGTTCCTCACACGCGCACGCTCCCACATTCGTAATTTACAATTCCGAGCGCGCGCTGCAAGCGTAACACCGTGAGTTCTCCATACTGACGTAACAGTAAACGTACACATGGAAAAAAAAACAAAATGGCCGAAAGGAAGTTGATCACCGTAAAACAAACGTGCGGTGGTTTTCCGTAGTTGCAATCAATCGATACGTCTCTCGTCGCCTATTTTTCACCCATTTCCAATTCTCCCAACGTATCAACGATGACACTCGAAAATCAATTCTACGATACTCGCCTGACGTTCAAAAAAATACGAGCCATTAAGCACTACAATGAAGAAGATAGGAAACTTTTATTAATGAAAAAAAAAAAATATATGGAATTCAATTCGACGTGTTTGTCGTCTGAGATAATAAATCGTCAATTGGCCTGATAAAACTTGGCTCTAATCCAAGCGATACGTACGAGCGTTCGAAGAACGCGTATTAATAGCGAACCATCAATGTGCCACCTATATCGATACACCCGAGACTAAATAGTGTATTTAGAAAAAATGAAAAATAAGTTTTCTTTTTTATAATTTTTTTTAATAGAAATAAAATTAAATTAAAATTTTTAATATTTTTTTTAAAATAAAAAAATGGTTTTTTAATTTTTCACGTTTGACACGTTATTTCGTAAGGAACCAAGTCTACGTCCGTTGATGCTTATGATGCGAGCCAATTGAACGAAATCGCTTGTACATTTTTACATACGATAAGGCATAATATTTCTTTTTCTATCGAATATCAACGACCGTGTGAAAAAAAGCCGCGCCGCTCAAGTTCGACATTTCCGAAACGCTTGAAAGCCCAGAAACGTTGGGGAAACGACGCGTTGAGGGGTTGGGCTAGTGGGAAAATGACGAACCCTCGTTCGTCGCTTGAGGCAACTCATACTGAAGAGTCCGACATATGGTGCACGAATCGCAGATTGAAGATAAACTTATAATTACAACGAGAGAATTAGCCAAACTTTAAACGCGTTTTTCTCGAAAGTGTTTTTCAAAATGGTGTAAACAATTTCTCGGGATCTGACGAACGAATTGACTTAAGATTTATTAAATTATTAAAATATTAAATTATAAAATATTAAACTGCTATTACGCTTATTTCGTGTAATAGTAGTTTAGCCATGACTTAGCCATGATCGAAAAATCAAAAATAAAATTCGAATTAATTGATCGAAAAAACAAAAATAAAATTCGAATTAATGATCGAAAAAACAAAAATAAAATTCGAATTAATTGATCGAAAAAACAAAAATAAAATTCGAATTAATTGATCGAAAAAAAACCCTCGGTCAAGTTTGGGCCAATATTGTATTTTTTTTTTTAAACTCGTTTTTTTCGGATCAACCGGATGGCCAGAATGAAGTACATCCTTGAGCCCCTCACGTTCGAAGGTCCTTCACGAGATTGCTTCTAACTACTTTAATTATTATTTTCGAACGAAATTTGGTACACAACTTTGTTAACGTACAGAAAAATAAATAGTCCAAACGATTGTCCAATAATCTTACTTATTCCTTCGAAATTAATTTATTCAAACATTCAAACCCTTGATAAAATGTTTCCCAATGCGGCAAAGTCCGGATATTTGGTACGCCAATATCCAACGCGCAATGTTCTCGATATCTCCGTAAATTCCGATTCACCGATGGTGTTGAAGTTTGCATCGTACGAACACAACAAAAGTTCTTTTCTACATTTTACTTTCCATTTTCATTATTACACATCTTTTTTCGCGAATTTATGTTGTAGATCGTTGAATAAATATCTTAAGAAATGACTGAATAATTTGTAAGCTAGATCTGTCGAAATAAATAAAAGTACGACCGAAATAAAAATCTTCGTTCCATTCCAACGATGTAAACTTCAACCTCATATTCAACGAGCATAGATCGAATTTTATCTTGTTCTGTTCAAATATATTCCGAGTATCGCACCGGAGGAAAATGTACAGCTTTGCGTGTATTTTTCCGCTCTCGATCGAGGAATCTCGTCACGAGCGTTAGAGCACGATATCATTGATAATTCCGTCGCGGATGACACATTCGAAGTAACCGTGAGAAGCCACGACGTTAAAACGCTTTCGGGGGAGCTCGCTTAGGGACGGCACGAGACGGGAGTGGCGAAGAAAGATTATTTATTTCAAACGTACGGGGCAAAAAACGGGGCTGGAATGACGCGCGTATAGTTTTGCGGTAAACTTGACACGGTGGGGAGACCGAAATTGGGTCACGCACAGGTACTTTCTGACAGGTGAACGCGTTACTTCGAGTAACGCCAAAGAGAAGAAAAAAAAAAGGGTGGGACTTTAACGGGTTCCAACGGAATTTTCATAGTTCTCTGCTGTCACGGAACGTCGCGTTTTCTTCTCGTACGAATACGAGGCTAGCCCAAAAGCGGCAGCAGCGTCCACAAATTCTCGCTCGCTCGTCGCTTACGTGGACGATCGTTTCTGGCTCGTTCAGGCGCGAAAAAAAAGCATTTCTCGTTCAATGTTGAAGCAACGTTGAACGGAGTCGAAGGAACGAGAGGAAAGTGCCGACAGCTCGAGCTTTGCGGCGTCCTCTATCTCGACGTTGTCATAAATGCGTGACACCATTTTTCCGGATCACGAATTCGCGCATTTTTCCGAACTACGCGAACGGAGGAGGGACGCCGGAAACGAACAGTAATTGTGGAAATAATTGGATTTATGAGGTCGTAGGAGAGCCAAGTTGAAGTAACAATCCATGGAGGATCGCGGCATACGCCATTTTTACATCGGAGTATCACGTAGCTGCCGCTGCACGGTCAATGTTGTACGATGAGGGGGAGCGAGAGAGAGAAAAAGTGTTTGAAAACTTACCGTCTCGTAAAGAACGCACACCCCTTTGTCGCACTTTTAAATTCCACTTATCCGAGACGTAAATTCGACGCCCCGATTCGCGAACAAACACAAATGATTATTGTTATATGTATATATTTATCGTTTTTCCCCACTTATAGATCGTGAGACCCGAACAACACCAATCACGTCCTCTCACACAGTCAACCGGCGCGCAACTGACCCGGAGCCACTACGCGGCCTACGCCAGCGATCGACTACGCCCGTGTAAAGTAGTCCCGCGCGGCCGCTTGGTGGCGCTGACACACCGCCCCACTGTGCATACTATGGAGACTAGATACCAGGAGACCAAACTCCCGTGCAAAGCCGCCGAAAAAAGCGTCCCCAAAAATGGCTCCAGCAAAGATGCCGCGGGGGTGCCGCGGGCCCTATGTATAGTAATATCATGGAGACTCTCTGATCGGACCCATGTTTGCATATATCTATACATGTAGTCTGGAGCACCCCAGCGCCATCTATCGTGATACCGTTTTGGGGACGAGTTGAAAAGCCGAGTGTGGCCTCCTGTATCGAGGTCTCCATGGTGCATACGTTTCCTTGACGAAACCCTTAACGGGCTACATCTACCTGGGTCAAAAAATCTCATTTTCCAAAAATATTTTTGTTCGACAGTATCACCTTTTAGCTGTATTCTCTGAAAATTTCATTGAAATATTCCTAAAGTTGCACGAACTGCAGCTTCTAACAGAAGCACGGGCGAGCGGTAGCAGCACCATACTTCAAAATGCTTTTTTCTAAGCACCGTGTTCAAAGTCGGTGGACATATCACGAAAACCACTTGATGGATTGTTTCCAAGTTTACAGGAGAAACGATGAGAAACATTAAGACGTCGTTAACCATCGCACTTTTAAAAAATCGATCTTCATTTTTTAAGTTACGTAAACATGACGACCTTTTTCATAGATTTCGTATACTCGAGTGTCGATTGATTGCCACTTAGTTTAAAAAAAATTATTTATGAAATCAACGGTCGTCAGCGGCTCGCATTTATCGTTAACTTGAATAACCCGTTTGGTTTTTAGATTTTGGATGGACCGTTTAAGCTGGAGTGTCTAACGCCAGCGTCGCGAAAAAATTTCATCGTCTGTCTGCAAAAAAGTATTTTTTTCTTACCAACCGTTTCCCAGATTTTTTTTCTCGGAATTTAGGCACTTTTTTCGTGTCTCTAGGTAGATGTAGCCCCTTAATACGCTAACTTATTTTTGTCCCACTACCAGGTACATGCTAACTTTTGAGATCAGATGGCAATCCAATCTTACCTAATTATTAGTAAATCATATTAACACAATAACCGGAAATACCTGATAGAGTTAGGAGCTCTATAATAGATTAGTGGAATTCCGCGCGCTTTAAGCGGCTGGCCGCCATCTTGAACGTGAGGAAAAGCGATCACCGTTCCCAGGGAGACTAGAGTAAAGGAGTGGACACTGTGTGCTAACGATGTGGCTCCAGAATCAAGGAAAATAAGAGTTTGTATAGGTGGCGTTGCAATCGGTTTTCCCTTATATATAGATATACTCTCTTGCTAGGCTTTCCGTCAGCTACATGCGCATGCCTAGAACCTTTAGCTACAAGTATTACTATACATCGGGGAATCGCGATCGCAGCGCCTCTCGCGGTCGCTTATAAGTCGGGATTTTGGGGCCGTCTTTCGCTGCTTATCTCCTATGGAGTGTCCACTCCTTTACTCTAGTCTCCCTGACCGTTCCGCTACAAACGTAAAACTAGCAAGTGACTAGAAAAGGAAAGGAAAGAAAAAAAACGTACTTTTTTCCCAACCACCGAAATACTTGTCAAAATTACTGTAAGCTGTACCCCATTGTTTTATTATGATTTTTTAGCGGGCTGAATAGGTCTAAACTATCGCCCTAATATTGTATTTTAATAAAAGATGAATAAATATAAAAATGCCCACGTTTCATTACGGGTACCTGAATTTGTCCAGATATTCTGCGTTCGATGGGGAAAAAACGATTCGTAGATGCCGACACCGGCGTTCCGGTGTGTCATGGCTGCCCAAAAGTGACATTTTACGAGGCGGAAAAATACAGCAGAGCATCTTGTAAAAAGGGATCGATGACAATGAATGTTTTTTTAATTGTCACAACACGGGGCTGTTCGTGTTTGGCAAAACGTTATTTTGAATAGCTTCGTGCAGAAATACAATGTATCCCCTGCGTTTGCAATAAGATTTTGCGAAGCGTTCCGATGTTCGTACACTTTGATAAATGCCCAGTTACTATTCCTATGATAAATCAATTTCGAAATGCAACGAGCGTTTTTATATATCTACGCAATATGGTATTCCGTTGTTTTTTAAGGGATCTGCATAAGCTTGAAATTTCAAAAAGACGGTTTGAGAAAGTATCGTTATAGGCTAGGACCTTTTACAGTTGCACCTAATTCGTGACTGGGGAGAAAATGAATTCCAAAACCGTGAATTTTCCCTTCGATGATGAGTGCAGGTTAAAAAAATATTCCCATTAATGAGTATGGCTTTAAGTATCTTTACAATTTTTGTATTGGAAAATATCAATGAATGTGCTATACTGCTCGGAAACAAATCATCCAAAATAAAAAAATTTAACGCATTTAGTCTTTGTATGCAATTATCTACTGATTGGACGAAGGACTCGATAGAACATGAACTTGTTTTAATCTGCCGCAGTCCAATGTGAAAATAGCGATTTCGGTGATAAAAACGCTTCATTTTGGTTGCTAAAAAAAACTATGCATCGAATAAAATGTACTCGTTTATGAGCACAAATTCAGAACACTTATAATTGCCGCAATTCTTGAGAAAATTTTGGAAAACATTTTTTAAATGTATTTTGAGAATCCGTCGAAAACCAAAAAACAATATTTTTTTAACGTTACATTTGCGAGACTGTACAAAACTACTGATTGTAAGATACTCACAAGTCGTTTGGACGTTACGCAAAATTCCATATCAATTTTGTCCCTAAACGTACGAGTTTTCACTTATTGTTGGTCAATATCTAAATAAATATTTGCTCAAGCAGTATTCAAGATAAACGTGCCCTAGAAGAGATATATGTGTCTATGTCACTGAAATTACGCGTATACGTATCCCCATGCCAGGCGTAGGAATACAAGCTCGGGTATGACATCATCAGTCCCGTTTACACGTTTTCCGAGGACCGGGCACGCCCCGGCCCGCTCGCAAAATTTTTCTTTTTACTTCTATCGTTTTTAAGGGCTTAGGCTACTGTGACGACCTGAAAAATAGGATTATCGAAAAAAAACAATTTCGAAGGAACAAGATAATTGAAAAATCCTTGGAACATTTATTTACATGTACATTGCAAAATTGTGCACCAATTTCTAATGAAAAAAATATTGAAAGAAGTTATATACGATCTCGTGAAGGACCTTTGAACGTGAGGTGCACAGCGGTGTACTTGATTTTTAAAAAACGTTTTTTTTTTAGTCGATAATATTGGCTGAGACTTGACCGACCCTTTTTTTTTATCGTGTTTCAGTCATAAAAAAATATTTTTGCCATTTTTAAGAAAAAAATAACATTGTTAATAACTAATCAGACAAAAATGTCAAGGATAACGTGACTCAAGACTAAACTAGTATTACACCGAAAAAGTGCACCAAATTGCGAGTCAGTCAATTTGATTTGCCTAACCCCTCAATTAAACAGGGTGAGAGGACTGTTTGACGCAAGCTTCGCACCTTTTATCCGAGGAAAAACTTTTCGCTGGGTGAATATTACATCAATGCACTTTAATTTATATACATGGAATGGTTAATTCTATGAAGTATACTTTTTCAAACCGTCAGTGGTGTCATAAGTTGCTTTTTATTACTTGACGTCGAAACGGTGTCGCGTCTCTTGATATTTATTATTTTTCATATAAATGCGTTTATATATATATATTAGTATATTACTTTAGAGAAATGAAGTACGCACTTTTCCATTCATGTAGGATGGTCCCTCGCGTACTTTATTTTGTCCAGTAGTATTACATATTCAATATGCAATATATTATGTATATGGGGGATGCCAGCTCAACCCAGACAATTATTTCCCTCACCACCGCTGATGATAGATTTCCATAGTAGAAAACCTCACTCCTAGTGTAAAAAACACCTAATTTTCCTGAAATGCCCCCCACCCTGTTTGCCTTTCTACGGCTGCAAATAATGGTTGAGTCCACACTAGCCGTTTTAAAAAGTCTGAAAATTGGGTACGTTTGAGACCAGTTTTCCCGCGACATATCGACTTTGGGGATGATTATTCGACTGTTTGCAAGTCAGAAGAGTACTTTTTCGGTATCGTGAAGAAAAAACTGTTGGATCGACTTCCCGAAGATCGCAATTTCACAATAAAATGGTACATATCGGAAGCACAAGTTGAGCTTTAGTGAAAAATGCACAAAACGCGTATAAAATATTTTTCGGAATTTGGAGAAGTGCTAAGACGACTCGTCGATGTGGGGGAACACCATTTGAAAAAAAATAAGTATTTTTTGACACCAGGAGTGGGATTTTTCACCATGGAAAGCTTTAATTAGCGATGGTGAGGGGAACGGTTGTCCGAGTTTAGCTGAAATACCCCATTTATACACAGCCTATACTATCGAATAGTTTTAGTTGTCATCTATAAGACTATCTTATCACTGTATACGGTATGTACAAGTTCTTCAGTATGGTTTTTTAAATGTATATTTTACAATATAAAAAACGAAAGTTTGGTAAAATTGCACCTCAAATTTGTTCAACCTGATCCGGCCACTTCTATAACTTGCGGTCCTGGCACGAGTAATGAACAATGTCACCGCTCGGGTATCTGGCGAATGCACTGAGAACAAATGAATGCGTTGCGAGTAAATAAATAAAAGTATGATGAATCGATTAGCGGTAAGCAGCGTGTCACTCGGGCGATTCGAAGAACGCAATAAAAGCGACGCGCCAAAATTTACCTCTGATTGCCAAAGCGTTTCTTGCACACAGGACATATGTTGTATTCGGTCATGAGAACGCTCTGGGACTCGTAATACATTCGTTGCTCCTGTACTTGAAGATGTTCCGCGTGCAAGAGGCCCTTCAACACTTGAGTTCGCCTTCTCTCGTTCAATTGATTCTGCAAGCTTGCCTCCACAAAATGCCTTATACGACCGATCGGCACGCTGTCCGGCAGAATCTCCAACACTTTCGTAGCGTTTATCTTAAGGGCGTACTCTTCGAGAAGCTCCAGAGCGGTTTCGAGATCCGGTTGGATCGTTTTCTGTAATTCGGGACGCGAACCTGCAAAATAAATTGTTCGGTACGTTTAAGCGTTTTTCGGTTTCTCGGTCTTTTGGGAATGTGCCCATTCATTCCAAGCGTAATGCTTTATTTTATCAGGAGTACGCGGTTCGACAAAAATCGGAAAAAGTTGAGGAATATTAAAACTTTTACGAAGTCGGATAATAATAAAGCCAAAAAGATAGTCACAAATAACTGTTAAACGAATGATTGAAGAAAAGAAACGTTTATTCGAGTGCAATGACTTTGTTAATTTTTATTGCGATTCGTAACCTTTTTCAGAACTTTTCTCTTCTAATTGTTTTTTTTTTTTATGAGACGTAGATAAACGGCGCATTTTAAACACTTTTTCAAGTGAAGATTTTACATTAAACAGAAAGTTACCCGTTATCAGTTTCACAAATGTAACCTTCAAGGTGAAAAAGGGAGTTTGACAAGGACAGAAAAATCTTTAAGAATTCGTAAGTGTTTAGGAAATTCAAGTATTCCATTTTAAACGAAGAATTTTTTTTACTGATAATTTGTCGAAGATTTCTTTGTTTGCCCAATTTATTACTGTTTTACGTTATTATTTTTCGAAATGAATGTTCGTCACATTTGGAATCTGGCAGGTCTTACCCGTCATGCCTCCTATATCGGGCTGGAGCAACTGTTGAATGAGCGTTACGTAAACCTCGTCGGAGCCATCGTGGCTCTTTGAAAGATCTTGATTTTTTTGGTATCTCGTGTAAATGTTGTTGCAATATAGAATAGCTCGTGGTACGTCATTCAACAAATTTACGTATATGGATATGGCTTGCTGATGACGACCGAGACGTCCGAGAATAATGGCTCGTTCCTCGAACAGGCAGTCGGTTGGGAATTGCGAGAGGACTGTCTCCGGCGTATAGTGGATCGATTTTTCCAAAAATTGTTGCAACTTTTGTCGCACGTGATCGATATTTTGTTTCTCGGCCGGTGTCGCATTTGGACCCATAGACGTCAAACATTTTTCCTTGTACTGATGCACGAGAACATCGTGAAACAATGGATTCGTGTCTTCCCAAACCCTCACGACGTACTCTAAATACGTGATGACCAAATTTTTGTGACAACGTAGCAGATAGTCCAACACTTTTGGCCTCGGCAAATGTTCGACTTCCTGCAATCGAATTCAAGAGTTTGAACATCATCCACAGGGTAAAAAGAACTCACGCTTGAAAAAGTAACACGTGCTGCGATAAATTGTTTTTTTCCCTTCAAACACGTAACTGATATCGATGAACATACATTTTTTCCACATGATTACTTTTTTCGGACTAAATTTATTGTACGTTCTTCAAAATCAATTATCTTTTGCAATTGATGGTGAATGAATGAAATTGAAACGCGTACGAAGGTTCCATTTTGAAACGACGAAAAATAACGTAAAACTATTTGTTGTCTTGCCTGAAGGTCCTCCATGAATATTCTCAAGCCCTGTTCGGGATCTTGCTCGAGTACCCAGCCGGAAAACTTGAGTATCAAGTCCATGTGATCTTTTCCCAAATGCTGAAGATACTGGATCGTTCGTTCGGTACCTTTGAGGCTGGAGTCACTCTTCTTCGATTGTTTTTCCAAAAGTTCAAGGGCTTTCTTGTGCTGACCTTTCGTTTGATAGAGTATTATGAGCTCGGGATACTTTTGATGCATCAGAAGTGTTTTTTCGGCCTCGGCGAGATGACAGTGATTCAAACGTAGGAGCGGAGCAACGAGAGCGTCGTTTGTCTGGAAGTGGTATTTATTGAATTTCTCCGGCGTATGTGAGACGCCGGGACGTGTTTGAATTTGAAAAAGATCATACCTGAAGATAACACTTGAGAAGGGTCGTGTCGATGATTTTCAAAAGCTGCTCGGTAGCGACAGCCGTCATATTTTTCGTTTTCTCCTTGTCCGTTCCCTTGTCGTTCTTCGTATCTTTGGAATCGCCGCCGCCCATCAAATTATGCCGCACTTCCGTGAGATAGGCTATCAAAGCGAGGAGCCCGTTCTCCAAGTCCCGATCCTGAAGCTTTGGCGTCGACGTGACGGGCTCGTTTGTCTCATTGGCGTTCGCAGGCTGGGACACCAAATCCGGAAACAGCCTGATTACTTCGTAAGGATCCGTACCCAACGTTTGAAACTGCTTCATCGCTTCTTGAAATTTCTTATTCGCAAAGAGATAATGCGCGTAGAGCGTCTGAATTTTGCACGTCTTTTTCGCTTTTTCCTCCTCGCTTACGTCCGATAAACTCTGCGGAGAAAATCATGAAAAATTTGAGACAACGAACTTTTCCCAAGACGGCCAACATGTGGTGCAGGAATCGCAGATTGAAGGTAAACTTATGATTACAATGATAGAATGTCTAGTACAACTTCAAACGTCTTTTTATCGAAACTATGTTTTTCAAAACGGTGTTCTCGACATCTAACGAACGACTTGAAAACCTTACAAACGACTAGCTGTCGGCGAAATCATAGGTGTCTTCGAGCAGCTGTAAATAGTGAGCAAGTGTGGGGCGTAGGACGGAAGGTATGGTAGGAATAAATAGAAGCCTCCAAGTGCTTAGAAATGAGAAGTAAAAAATGAAGAAAAAAGTCGGCTCAAAAGCCCTTTTGCCGCGATATACATAAGCCACATTTCGAGTCGCTAACCGTCAATTTTAGTGCCAGTTGAAACTGATTCTGTTCCAAAAGCGTTCTGATCTGTTGTCCCACGTCGACCGAGCTGACGCACCACACTTGGCTCATCGAGGCGATGTAAACTTTGCCCTGTTTGCTCCTGCATATCAAGCGTGCCTTGTTCAATTCCTCGAGCGTTTGAATGTGCAGACAGCCCTCGAGAGTGTAAACCTCGAGGGTATCGTGCACGATACCCAAGAGGTACGGATCGTCCCAGGCTGAGCGAAAACTCATTAAAAATATTGTTTCGCTTTACAAGGAAAGAGCGAGAGTAAAGAGGTTGATTCTACCTGTAGCGCTCGGCGAGTCGGTCCACTTCACTGGATTGTGCTGTATCAATTCACCCGACGTGTCCATTATGATTGACTGCGAATCTTTTCCAAGAGCGAACGAACTTTCCGAAAATTTCGTGATACTCGGCTTTGGCGGCTTCCCCGTCGGAAATAATTCCTTTGTCTTGCCGTCCAAGCTCAGGAGGGTGTACGATAAACCGTGAAAACCCACAACAAGAGTTTCTCCACACCTGCGGTCGATAATCAACGTTTTACTGACAACATCCAAATGTAGCGGGAATGATTTAAGCGTGCACAGTGACGAATCGAAACGAAGCATTTCTATATATTTTTTATAACATGGTGTATTCAACCGCGACGTCACAGACGAGGAATGTTCAACATAACGCTATGCTCCTTTGTTCAACCGCAACAGTAAAACTTGCCAGGCTAATTCGCGCGGCACTTCTGCCACTGATAGTTCGTTCCTCGACTCGTCGCCCAAATCTTCGAAATGATTTTTCTTCCAGTAATACAATTGCAATTTTCGCTTTACCGCTACGCACAAACGCACCACCGTATTCTTCTCTCCCGTCAGGCTCTCCGCTTGCTGAATGTTCAGAGCAAAGAGAGAAGCGCCTCGGGTCTTCGGGAGTTGGCAAATTTGTTGAATGTTCAGGGAGCTGAGATCGTGAACGCATATTATGTCGTCTGCAAGTGGAAGCAACGTTTGTCGTAATAATCCTCAAATTTGAAACCATAACAGGTGAGGCAACAACTATTAGCGGTAGAAATATTTTCTAGCCTATGAGACTTCGGAGACAACTTTTCCCACAAAAGTTGCATAGCGACGAGTCTGATAGAATGTATTTCTACCGCTAATAGTCGTTGCTCCTTTGATTGGATGAATTTTGTATCGCATCTGCATATACCTGTCAAGAGAATGAGCAAATTGTAAACGGGTACAATATCAATTTGCACGATTCTTTTTTTGCTAAAACTTTTGCTGTATCTCAACAATTCGAGTTTGTGATGTTCGTTGGCTTTCGAAGGAACATTGTACATCAACAGTCGCCCTTCCCGCGTGCCGATAATCAAATTGTCATCTGTAAAAAGGGCCCCGAAGGCGACAAAGACAATTGGATGAAAAAATATAGTTTTCGTAAAGAATTAAAAACAAATGAAAGAGGTTATGAACACTTTACCGTAAGCTGACATCGACTCAATTTGAACGGTCAAATTGAGGATGGGCGTTGCATCGTAAGCCTCATGCATTTTCGTTTTTTTTTTGTTTGTTCCTTTTGTATCAATGAAAGAATGTGAAATTATATTATTTTGAACGGGTCGATCATGAGAGGCATTTATTGACACTTGACCATGGAGGCTAGAGTTGCTCCATGGTCCTGCACAGGACTTTGAGAGTACTCCTAACGACATCTAGCGGCTAATCCGAGTATCCCGCGGATGACTTCGAGAGTCCCGCAACGGACTCTGAGAGTACCCTTAACGACATCTAGCGGCTAATCTGAGTATCCCGCGAACGACTCTCAGAGTCCCGCACATGGAGGCTAGAGATACCTTAAATAATACTGATGCTTTTTTTTCGTGAATCAATTTTTATTTTCTCAGGTAAATACAACGGTGAATTAATCCCTACTGTCAAAGAGCAATGCTTTGCGATCGGTTTATATTAAAAATCGCAAACAGAGAACGGTAACGTGATAATCCTAGACAAAGAACAATGGTTTGCGATCGGTTTGTATTAAAACTCTCAATCGGCGTATCGGTAACGCTATTATTTTGGCGATAACATACTTCAATGAAAATAAAAAGAAAATCGCACGAAAGAAATTGCAATTACTCAATGAGGCAAGAAATTTAAAAAAATGTCCAGTATTTCTTTTTCGATTTGAGAAAAACACCGTAATAACAATATAAAGTCGAAACGATATTGCTTACTTCAATTTTTCCAAGATAAAAACATGCTTTTATGTTTTAAAGGTAAAATATCTGTGTTCTCTTGTTCTCGCTGTGTTCTCAAATTGTTCGAATATGTGTGTATATTATCGTATTTGCTAATACAGTAGAACCTCGTTTATCAGACCTTCGATTAACCGCATTGTCCGAGGTGTAACCTAATATGTAAGATAATACGCAGAATCTCGAATAAAACGGAAGAATCTACTGTGCCTATACACGGAGTAGTCCTATATTCCTACTGTTTTCCACATTATCCGAGATTTCACTTATCCGAGGTACCCACGTTACCTCGGATAAGCGAGGTTCTACTGTATTTGCCATAGAATGCGTATTCGATCTTCTTCCGCCTCTCTTACACCACATCGATACTCAGCTTCTCTCGAGGTCTTAGAGATAGTGGCGCCAACCCTGTTTGGCCACATTTTTGGAGCCACTTTGCAATACTCTAACCTTCATGCACTTGACGAACGCCGCGCATATAAGCATGGAGTAGATGATTTCGAAATCAGTTCGAGACGTCCATAAAAATGTGACGCTTCGAGCTTCAGCTAATGTAAGCGACGCTCCTGTACGCTAGCACAAATGTCCCTTTAGAAGTCACCTATAAGTTCACATGTGTCCAATAGCTTTGGATGGTTTGAACTTGAAGGTAACAGCCGGGCGGAAATTTGGTACCCATTTAGCCGACTTCTGGACTACTTTTTGAAAATTGCTACTTCGAAGATTTCGTATAATAGAAAACTCATATTTTCGGATAAAAATACATGTACCCATTGCAGGCTTTTGTAATCTACTGAGTCAGAATTGTACTTGAATAGGATAAAAACAGAGCAAGCCTCTATATCGTTATCAATACATTATTGTTTCCTCTGTAAAGCTTTGTGAATAACTTCACGGAGTTCGTGTCTGGCTTAAAAAGTGGCTAATATCACATTGTTGGAAGTTCGATCAGCCGTAGCCTGCTGTGTGGGTTCTTGATATGACGTATCTCGATTCTTGAGCACTCAAGAGTCCACACATACATTTATACGGAGCATATACATATAAAAATTTCGTCGCGAAGAATGAGCGCGATGTCTCGTCGACTTTAGGTTCGTAAGGACGATACATTTTTCTCGGGCACATTAATTTCCAAGGTTTGGTCGAAACCTGGCGTCTCGAAGTGACGTTTGCAAAAGAAAGAAGTGATAAAGCAACAAGAGCGCGTGTGTAATGTCGGAATTCGACGAAAATCCCTTTGGCGAGCCAACTGTCAACGATCCGTTCGCGGTGAGTTTTTTTCTCTTTTAATCTCACCCTACTGCATATACGGAGATTAGTCACAGCATTCGCAACGTACGTCTTCGATAAACATACGGACCTCAAATATTTGCCTACCGTACAACGTCGTAGTTATATTTGCCAAAGTATTTACTGCGAGAATAAATTACTCGTGTCCTTTCCGTACTTGTCCGCTCCTCCCTCTCTCTCTCGCTCCCACGATAATCGCTAGTGAATCACCGTATTTCGGATCACTGCGACATTGCAAAGTATCTCGGATGGCGAAATCGATAACGATCTCAATCGATAAAGTTTCTTTTTAAGCGTAATAACATTTTTGTATATCGAACGAATTTTTTTTAATAACGGTCGTCGTTTTTAATTGAGTCTTGTGATGTTTTTGTCAGGATTTTCGCAATTTGTATAGCGGAGTGGGATATGTAAATAAAATGGAGAGAAAGAAGACTGGGGAGTTTAAAAATTGAATGTAAGCATGTAGGAATGTCGAAATGAACATCAACGGGTGAAATGTGTGATGTCTAAAATCTGTATTATATATTGCAATTGTCCTCTCGATATCATAAAATTGTAACATTGCCTGTGGGTTTGATCTTTTCAGGCGCTAGGGTTACAATGCAACGCCGGCAAGAGATCTAGCATGTTTTGAAATTTTAGCTACTCGAGCAAAGTTGGGCCGATAAGGTCTAGAGCTTTTTCCTGAATCCTTTTTATGCACAAATAAACGACTCTGGATATTCCCTACTGTGTATTTTGGCTTGTCTGTATACTTTGCTTCATACACCGTCAGGATTGCATCTTTGGAATGCAGTGAAGATTAATCTTTTGAATTGCCCAAATTGGTTTTCCACAGGTTCAAGCTACAAAAATTAGTCAAACGTTTTTTTCAGGATCTTCATTAAGGGCTCTATCTATCCAGAGGTTAACAACGAATAAGAGTCGTTCACGAACGTCAATTTGTAAAATAATTAATTTTTACAACATAAGGACAAATTAAAACTCAAGCATACAAAATCTATGAAGAAATCGTGATTTTTATGTAGCTATTAAAAAATGAACATCGATTTTGAAAAATTGAAATAGTCAACTACCTTTAAATGTTTCTCATTGTATCTCCTGTAAATTTTGAAAAAATCTGTCGATCTGTTGTCGAGAAATCATGTCCGCCAACTTCGAAAATAGTGCTTAGGGAAAAAAGTGTTTAAAGTTTGAAGTATCGTGATGCTATTGCTCGCCCGACCGACATTTAGAAGCTGTACTTGATTTAATTCCCCAAATATTTCGATGTGAGCGGCCGTCTGGTTAATTTACAACAAAAAAATGAGTTTTAAAAATTGAAATAGATAATATTGGCTGCGACGTGACTAAGCTATTTTTTTGTTACCACATTTCAAGCATCAAACAAATATGTTGATTTTTTTCTCTCGATTTTTCGAGGGAAAATGACATCATTATTGTTAATAATTAATGAAAAAGAAAGTCGAGAGGAAAAACGTCGAAAACTTGAGTTGCTTCAAGTGAGGATCGAGTGTTCTTCATTTTCTCGGTAAGCAAGCCCCTTAAATTCGTGTTCAATCGCTGCATTGATGAAATGTCTGATTTATCGTTCTATGCTCATGTAGCACTAGCTATTACAGTATGGATTCAGTAGTATTTTACAAAATGAGCCGTAGATTGGTCATACCAACCTTGGCATTATCTCGACAATCAGCCAGATAAGAGTCCGAGTCGTGCCACGTATATACGTGCTCTACCAGCCTGCGAATACAATGCGGACAAGTGTCCATGTATATTCAGACGCTATCTTGAGTTTGTGTTTCCTTGCAGGATCCTGCAGTGAGAAGAGCCGCAGCTGCGACTCCGGCGAACAGAGGCATCGAAGATTACAATCCGTTCGCGGAGCCTAGCTCGCAAGGAGCTACCCAAGTGCGGGGAGCTGCAAATCCGCCGATGTATGGCGGAATTGGAGCTACTCCATTGCCGGCTACCCTCCAACCGACGACCCAGGAAATCCCGCCTCCTGCTTATGCTCGCAGCCCGCAGCAAACGGTCCCCACCCCCAATTTGGGCAGTACGCTCTCGCCCAGCTCGGAGGTGAATATTGAGGATTAAAAGAGGCTCTAAAATTTTACCGATCAATGTTAAAAGGCGCGGCAACAGCTTGAACTCGAAATTGCAATCAGTCGGACGTTGGTTTTTCGAGAAGGAAAATTATATTTTTTAATATCAGAAAATAATATAAATATAAGAGTAGTGCAATATAAAAAAATAATTATTTAGGCGTATCTTACGTTTAAATCAGTACACTTTAAGGAGGGAGGTACTTTAAGGCGAGAAGCAGATGGCTGATTTTCATTTTTTTTTCTAAACGGACAGCGTCTTCATCATTTTTGAAACTTAAAGTATGTTTTATTACTAGTTTTGGCTGTTACATGGTACTTTTTTTTATTTAGGCACAGCCTTCTACGAGGATTGCGGCGGATGTTGATGAAAAGTTGATGAAAAAGTGAGAAATGTTAAAAATAAATGAAATGCTATGCTTTCAAGCAAAAAGATTGAATTTTCCGAAATCAAATGGCTACATATCTTGCAATAAAAAAATACTTTATTTCTATTTTCAAAAATATTTACTTCACAAAATGCAGTTTAGAAGACCGCGCCATAATCCCGCCATTTTTGAAGTTTAATTTAAAAAAAATACCATTTTAAAGCCAAAAGTAGTAAAAAAAACACCCCAAGTCTAAGCAACGGTGAAGAAATTTTGGCTTTTAAAAAGAATCATGAAAATCAGGAAAGGAAAACCCTTTTCTAAAGGAAGGAAAACAACATCCATCGGTAAAACACGCGACCCTTTGTAAAAATTCATCAGAAATATGTCATGCCGGTATAGTTTATTTTTCGATATTCTAGGCGGTGCCTTATAACAAGTTTTTTTTTCTCTCAGCAACGTGCGGAGGAAGAATGGAAAGCCAGCAGAGAGAGCGAGTTGAGGAACACATCTTACTATCGTGAGTGATCGTTGGACACAATCGTGTTCGCCGTTTGAAATATATTTTCGGCTTTGTAAAACGAACGCGGCGTTTTTCGCAGTGTTTCTATTATTTCTTGTACTCGAGCGCTGAAGAGAGCTGGCTGTGTTACGTTGTAGTAATATACGGCAATTTAATTCCTCAGCAGGACCAAACAATTGGCCGCCATTGCCTGAGAAGTGTTGCTTCCAACCGTGCTTTTATCAGGACATCGATGTTGACATAAACCCAAACTTTCAAAAAATTGTCAGACAACTCTACTACCTGTGGATGTGTGAGTTTACGTTTGCGGTACCAGCGTCGATAATTTTTCACGAAGTTCGCGATATACTAATTTATTCGATCATACATTTTAAGTGGCTAAGCGGTTTGTTTGGCGAAGAGATTTTTGTCATACGTGACTTTCATATTTTCCGATGGTTGCATCAACGCTCGAGCTTTGAATCAATCGAGTCTATTTCACAGTCCACAGTCTCGTGCTGATATTGAACGTCGTCGGTGGATTCGCACTCATGCTGTGCTTCGAGGAGTTTTCGACTTTCGGACTGGGTATTCTGTACGTCATTCTGTTCACACCGTTCTCTTTCGTCTGTTGGTTTCGCCCGGCGTATAAGGCTTTCAAGTGAGTTCTGGTTCCACGTAATGCGGCTAGGGAGTTGGGCTAACGCATCAACAAAATTGGGTTCCAAATTTCATTAAAAAATATTAATAACTGAACAATCTCGTGAAGGACCTTTGAAAACATGGTTTCAAGAAAAACGCGTTTAAAGTTTCAAAACAATTTTCTTCGGACCATGCCATTCTTGGGATGTCTATGCATATCAATCATATCATTCTTGGGGTGTTCATACATAATTTAAGCCAATAAAAAAACGCTACATTTTTTTTCTCTTCAAAGGTGTATAAGGCCTTAATCGGGTATCACGCATGTTCACTTATAAGAAACATTCACAATGAAACTCATTTTTTTCTTCGTTGATTCAACAGGAGCGATAGTTCAATCAACTTCATGGTATTCTTCTTCGTTTTCTTCTTCCAACTCGTTGTTACTAGTATACAAGCCATTGGGATTCCTGGATCGGGAACTTGGTAACGATTACTATTATCATTATCCTCGGTGCGGTTTGCCTATAAAAAAATTAGCAAATAATTAACAGCTATTAAAAAAAACGTTGTTCCAGCGGTATAATCAAAGCCATCACGACGTTCGATGGTTCCGGTAAAGGCACCGTCGTTGGAATTCTTCTACTGATGATCGCACTTTGTTACTGCGTTACAGCGGGCGGCGATCTTCTGCTTTTGACAAAGGTACCATTTGATGTGACAGCATTGAAACGCGTCGTTATTGGGGTTCCGTGGAATCTTTTTGGTTCCTTATCCTCGTGGCATTCGCATTGTACGCGCGTCGGCGCGTGTACTGGGCAAAAATGAAAAGGGAAATGAGTCTCGCCAATTTTTCAAATTTATGCCTCGTTGTTTGTTAAAAACGAGCATATCTTTGAGGGGCTACATCTAGACTTTTCGAGACGTTTTGCGGTGGACACTCTCCAACTTAAACGGTCCATCCGAAATCTACAAACCAAACGGAGTATTCAAGTTGACAATTAAATGCGAGTTGTGGAAGATTGTCGATTTTGAAAATCATTTTTTTAACAACGTTGCGACGAATTTAAACCCGAGCATACAAAATCTATGAAAAAAGTCGTCATTTTTACGCAATCATTGAAAAATGAATGAAAATATTTTCGAAAAATGCAATTTTTTTATCGACCTAGGTAGATGTAGCCTGTTAAAGTTTGAACTTACATTCAGTACCAGAAGTTTTCGATTTACCTTTAATCTGCAATGTCAGCACCATAAATTTGGCCTTCCAAATTATTTTCTTCCATTTCTTTCCTGATCGACTGAAAAGATTATCGAGCAGTTTCGCAGCACCAGTTAACGATCGCTCAAAAATTTGGGCGTCATTTGAGCATAAAAGATCGATTTTTTGAAAATCCTCGAGTGGCTTTACCGCTTAAAGGGACCTCCCACATTATCGGCAATATTCGCAAAGAAAGTAATTGAGCTTTATTGAAATATTGTATTCATGCGCGTATATAACGAGCTCCGCAAGCCCACTTTGACGCGTGGGTCGACGCGCGCTCGGCTGTTTTTCGTTCATCCCACAGGATCGGTTAAACGATCGTTGCAATCAGTCGTCGGTAATAGTCGCGGCCAAGGTTGCACCCAATTGTCAATAACTGCTGGAAATGTTGCAGATTCATCGCATGTATCGAACTTCAAGCGCGAGCGTGTCCAAGGCTCAGCAAGAATTCGCAACGACCTTCCTACGAAACGAGCACGTGCAAAACGCCGCGGGTAATGTAGCAGCCAGCGCCGTACGAAATCAAATGGCCAACGCAACACAGCCGCGCTATTAAAAAAAAAAACGCAAATCGCTAGGCGACATTCGGTGAATAATCAGAAACGGGAAGATGGGAGGAAATGAAGAACAAAAGAAATAAACTAAATATACACGTGCATTTTATCGATAACGCGATCTAATGGCAATTCCGACGGACCAGTGAGAATTGACCAGATATAAATAGCGAAGTATCGCGCGCGTGCGTAGTTTACGAATGACGCGGAAGTGCGTGGGATAAGAGGGTTGTAACTGCAAAGTTTCGTTTATCGAAACTCGTCGTGTCTTTTTTCGCGTATTATTTTCTCTCTCTCTCTCTCTCTCTCTCTCTCTCTCTCTCTCTCTCTCTCTCTCTTTCTTTCTTTCTTTTTCTCGTTATGTATGAAATCATTGATTACAAAGTTTGTTGATTGTTCGACGCGAATTAATGTGCTTAATTCGCACGAGATTGACTGAAGAGATCGGTCCATTTGAATCGACTAAATCTATAATGATTTTCCAAGACGCTTAAGTTCTTTTTCTCGCGACAGCAGTATTCGACGATAAATAAAAATATACCAAGAGAAATTGTATACCACGCGGCACAGAGCAGAGACCCCAGTTGCACAAATCTGGGAGGATACCTGTTTCGAATCCGAGGATAATGTTATTTGTTCCTGTTTAACGGGAGGAAGCACCCACGTGCAGATATGGGCACCACTCGTTATTTTGGCCAGAGACAAAGCATTTCTTTCCGAAGTAATTCACAAGGGAATATTTGTTTTTTTGAGGTATCGCACCTACGTTCCCAGCCAAGAGTTTTACTGGGTCAGAATTTCGGCACTTCGCGAATCGACGGAAATATAAATAAATTCAGACGTTCGAGATTTATGAACATTGATTTCAAATAATAATGCCGAAAAGTAATTAACAAATTGTTTAAACAAATAATCAGTCATAAAATGAAAGTCTGGCGATGTTATCTTCGTATGGAACAAAATCGTTGATTTTGCTAAAGGCTCCTGTAGTTTTTAAGAACTTCTTCGTCGTAAATGCCAGTGGTGGAAATTTTCAACTTTTTTCAATGACTCGCTAACTCTTGAAGGGTAACGTTAAATTTTTCTTGGAAAAAATAATCCAAATGTTTTTTCCGTTTTAGAGAACTTTTTTTCAAACGGTAAAAAACGCTGAGAAAGTTCGTAAGTATTTAGTCCGAATACCTTAAGTCCTAAGGTATCAATCTAAAGAAATGACTGCATATGAAGGGAGTATTTTTTTGACTGATGATTTGTTGAATATTTTTTTTTTAAGTATTTGTTAACCAATGTTGGTACCAACTTCAATGATCGATTTTTTTCAGATTTTTGTCGAATCACGAAGTACTGAAACTGCCGATCGACAAAAAATGTTTGCTCGGCGCGTACGTGTGATACACCTTTGAAAGAATTCCAATTCATTTTTGACTGCTTGTCTTCGTGTACTTTATTGTACAGTGGGATCGAAAATGATTGCGGAATAATGGATATGGAACAAATCATAGAAGCAATAAACGAATAATGGTTTTTTTCGTTCCCGAAATAACTAAACTTGCTCGTCTCCGCGAGCGAGTCTTAGTTATCGTTTTTATAGCAACTCTTTTTTTTTCTTTTTCGTTACCGTGATTAACACGCAAGTAGTCCGAGGTCTCGTCCTCCCTTCGACGCGAAGATTCAGGCGGAAGAGAGCGCGGTCAACAATATATTTTCTATAATGCAAATACGAAACGAGTCTAAACGAAAAGAAATTGCGATGGCGAGCAAAATAAATGGATTTCTGTTATTTAAAGAAGCGGAGTCGTCTGAAAATGATTTATTTACGGGTGAAAAAATAAATATCTTTGGGAGAACGTTGCTTTTCGATCGATGAGCGCGCGTGCGTTGTACCGATTGACGAATTGGGCTCACAACGACGTAACCAAGTTCTGGAGACCCAGACGATCGAGAAGTTGTGTAGCTGAAAAGAAAGATCCAATCCTTCGACGAGTGTTTAAGACACGACTGTATCCGAGGATACCGAATTTATTTCTACAAACTTCGTTACGGTGTTTGAGAATATTTAATTTTTATCTTACGTGTATTCGGCTGGATAAATCCTCTACGATTATCGGATAATCGACCTTGCGGAATTTTCCAATTCTAATTCCAATTGAACGCATTTACGTATAAAAAAAATCAGCGTCTCAACATTTATCGATGAAACGCTCTACGCTCCTTAATGGGCTACTGTGAAAATTTCAAAAAATTGTTCGTCGCTTGTGGCAACTCAAATTGAAGAGAAAGACCCAACACGACGTGCAGGAATCGCAGATTGGAGGTAAACTTATGATTACAACGATAGAAATGCTAATAAAACTCTGAACGCGTTTTTCTCGAAACTGTTTTTCTAAACGGTGCAGAGGATTTCTCGACATTCGACGAACGGATTGATTTGAAATTTGGTACACTTCGTCAGTGTAACAGTAGTTCAGTCTTGATCGAATTTTTTCTTAACATTTTTCTTTCATCTGTTAGTAACAGCAATAATGTCATTATTTCGTGAAAAATGGAAATAAAATAAAGATTTTTTTAATTATTAAAATACGATAATAACAAACGCTCGGCCAAGTCTTAGCCAATATTATCCATTGTGAGAAAAAAAACTTTTTTGTTTCAGATCAACCGGGTGGCTAAGTCGTCAAGAGTACGATTTTCGTGGCGCCCCAATTTGATGGTGAATTTCGGCTTATCAAGTCAAAATAAACACAATTTGAAGGGTGGTCAAAGTTGATATTTCGATTATTTTGCGTTAAAATGAGCTTGTTCCGTAAGAACGATCTTTTAAAAATAACGTTTTTCGGGTCGTCGCAGTAGCCTAACCCTTTAAATTCTACGAGTGTAAAGTATGCGCGATAATCAGGAATGCGTACCTTCATCGATAAACGCAGCGGCAGGATCAGTGGGAAAAGGGCAACCGATGTCATTGTTGCTCGACGGATGCGTGCCGATGAGCTGTGCCGCGACTACGGCGTCCATCACGTTCACCTGACTTCTGTACATCAAACGTGCGTGACCCTCGGCCAAACTGACGAGAGCGAAGATAACATTTTTCAAAAATTCCACCACAAGTTTGTCCATAATCAGCAGGTGTGGGTAGAAAAAGGGATCTTTTGTCAAAGGTTGGTCGAAGGAACAAAATACTTTACCGGATAAGGCTGTCGAGGAGGCGAATCGTCGTTCTTTCTTCTCGCCTGTTGGGATTCGATCTGTGGTACAGGAACACTGTACTCAGTACCCTCTCGGCCTCGCTCGTGAGTACGGGCTTGAGCGAATGCACGTGGGCCAAATATTCGCGCAAACTTTCCTCTTTCCACAGGCCCTCGGACTTTAGGAGATCCATGTGTTTCTTCGAGACCCTGATTCGACAAGAAATTTTTCTTACTTCCGCGTCTCACTCGTTTCAATGCAATCCATTATTTTGTCCACTTTACATTTTGTTCTGTCCGTCTACGTCCCTGCATGCAGCTTTCAATATGTGATCCGACGTCATGCGATCCCATTCAGGATTTTTGTTGTCCTTCAGCAGTAGTATGAGGTCGAAACGTGACAGGAGTGGATTGCCCAAACGCGTTTTCATCTCGACGCCTTCGACGAATTTTCCACCCACCGGATTTATCGCCGCGACTACGGTGCATCGAGAGTTTAGGGTGCTGACTAATCCAGCTTTGGCTATCGATATCGTTTGCTGCTCCATCGCTTCGTGAAGGGAGGCACGATCCTGGGAATTCATCGTTGTGAACTCGTCGACGCAGCAAACACCACCGTCCGCCAGAACTAGGGCACCGCCCTCCAAATGCCAGCCATCCGTATCCTGCAAATGTTTGTCCTTAAGTAGCGTCGACCGTTTCATCGATGGATGCAGTGAAACTTTAATTTCCAACGTTTCCGTAAATTTCACTGCGTCGTTTTGGAGAAAAAAAAAATTTCAACTGGGCGACTTAACGCACTTTTTCATGGAGAATCGCGAATTGAGCTGAAACTTTATTGTCATTGAAAAATTAGACTTTTTTCAGCATTTTCTTGTTATAGTAAAAAAGCAATCAAAATGACGTTTGGAGAGTTCATTCTTAATTTGTTGACGTATACGAAAAAAATGTTATGAAAAAAAAACCCAAAATGGCATCTTAGTTGTAGTTACACTGCCGCTCAAAAGTTTGGATACACCAGTTGATAGTTCTTGCCGCACTAAAAGTTACACAGCTTCGTCAAAAAAAAAAAACGAAAGTTATCGAACGGTGTTTTGAAGGGAAAAAATTCAACTTTGTTTTGCTTTCTTGAAATATTTTTTATAGTTTTTTTTCGACCCGGTACGTTGTGGACATTTTTTTGTCATGTTTATCCATGATAAACTTGAATGGAGCTCCATTTTCGTTTTTTTTTAAATTTTTGTACGATTCTTTCCGGACAGTTATTTCATTTTTGGCTAACAAAGACAAATTTTCGAAAATGCAACGTAACTCAAGAACTATAGGGTTTAAGAGGAAACGTCAAAGATGTGAAAAGCGGCATAAGTTTATACTGGCTCGCCTGAAATTTTTTCAAAAACCCTTGAGATTTTTTTTTTGACTATTTCCGTTCGAAATTCTGATGAGTAGGATGGCTTACCTCGAAAAGTATGGCGTTTACAACAGAATGTCAGAAGGAGACATTTCTTTGATTTTCGATTTTAAATTCACTGAAATTTTTTCATTTTTTTGTTTTGACCGAACCTCGGAGAGTCGTACGAACAATTAATTCGCTTATCTCGAAAACTATTGAGTTAGAGACAAAATATCAAGAGGGGAAAATGTTGCAGCGTTTCGTTTTAAATACGTTTACACTTATCAGATTTTTTCAAAAAATTTTTGACACTTTTTTTCAGGTCTAGGTGCTTTTGAAATATTGAAAGACTTGATGCTTTCAATTTGTCGCAGTAAGAATTTCAACGTTTACAGTTCGACGACGCAGTGAAAACGAACTTTTACTGCTGCCGCGGTCAGCCCCGCCGCCGTGGTGCCAACTCCCGTTGTCAGGACCGAACGAACAGCCAAACGTGAAGCAGCCCGCAGCAACTGAGATTTTCCAGTTCCCGGATCTCCGATGAGAAGCAGATGCGGCTCGCCACGTACTCGTGAACCTTTCGCAAACAAGAACTACAATTATGAAAGATCAAGTGCTAGGAAAATAAATAATTTCAGTATTGTCAATCGAGTAACAAAAATACGCCTAAAAATGGAATAAGGGTGATTAAAATTTATTGATTCGATTGTAACGAGGTGCTTATTACAATCACCTGTTTCGTTCGTTTTCGGTACTCCACCGGCCAGCACAACTGCGAGGGCCAGTTTGACGAGGTACATGCCAAAAATCTGCAAAATGATATTCCAAGATAAGACGGGCATTCTTTTTGTTCGTAACAGTATCGTCGGTATAAAGTCGCAGTGCTTGCCATACTTGGGGTGAGATAGATGCGAGAATGTTGTCTCTGCCGACCAGCGGATTATCTCGATAGTTTTCCCAATAATTCGTAAAAATATCCTTGATCTCGGTCGACGAGAACTTCGATTCGGATATTTTGTGCCTCACGGATATGCTATTCGCCATCATGATGGTAGTTGCCTCCATTCTTCGACCCTCTGCCAAAGGTCCCCAACGTCGAACGATAATACCGCTACGACGATGAACAAAGTCAAACGGGGAGGATGTTTTTAGGCGAGGAAAAAATTTGCCGGTTTTCATTATTTTTTCAAGCGGACAGATTTCTTCACCATTCTTGAGACTAAGGGTACGTTTTGTTACGACTTTTGGCTGTCACATGGTATTTTTTAATTATTAACATTGAAAAATGGCGTGACGGGTAGCTAAATATCTAATCGACCGATTCTGGTCAGTTTTGGTGTACATATTTCTAACCTTATTGTCTAAATCACGACCCTAAATGTTTTTGAAAAGAAAAAAGTTCTCTTAGTATTGCAAATTGTCGCCATGTTTTTTTCGAAAATTTAAATCTTTTTGGTTCATATTCTGCGTATGAGTCTTTATGAAAAGAAATCTTATGTACTTTGTAAATTATTCGATAGAAATGGGGCCCGCGTGTCATCTTCGTAGAGCCCCGTATAAGCTGGACGATTTTTAGAGTCGTAATTATTTAATAAAAGGACGGTAACTTGGCGTGAAATTGTATAAGTACACTAGCATGGATTTTTACTTCGTTGTAGCCAAAAATCAGTTGTTGAATATTTGGAATGAGAAAAAATTCACATCCAGATTTTTGAAAAACAAACGTTAACAAACCTTATGTCTACTTGATCACCCGGCCGGCATTTGTCGACCAGATCGTCCATCAGAATAACTTGTAACCCCAGCGTGTACGAAGTGGTCGTATCCGTAGTGCACTTTTCCTGCGTTAGAAATAAAAATTATATCATTATGGTTTTCAAGCATTTAATTATTTTTCCTTACGATCTGTCTGTACACACTTCCGGCGAAAAGTATGAACTCATTTTTCGCGGTTTTCGACCAACATCGTTATAAAAGCAAAACCTCAACTTTTTTTTCTCGAAATTCCAATTCGTTTATTTTTTAAATCGAATTTTTCTCGCGAAATACTTTAGTTTTCGAGAGTGAGAAAATTGAAAAGAAAACAACAATGTTTAAACTCCAGAGTTAGTGAAGAGAAAATTTATTTGCTTTTTATTTTCTTTCGTATGTTTTTAATAGTACCTTGAATATCTCTTGCGCTTTTTTTCAGCCGAGTTGTGTAATTTTTCGTTGGAGTATATATTTCTTTAAAAAACTTTGAGAGTTTCCCTGCGAGCATTCAAACTTTTCTCGTAAAAGATATAAAGTTCGGTCGAATTGTTGAAAAAAGAGCACAGTTAACAAAAAATTGTAAACAGAATGGTCTGTGAAAAAAGGTCAAATAGAGATTGAACTTGCCTGAATCTTTATCTCCTGATAATCGGCGCAATCTTCCTGTTGCAGCGATGACATTACAGCTATACTTCTGGCGTTGCATGCTCCGCATTCCTTTATCTCCCGAAATACTTGTCTCTCCCATTCCAACTGGGCGTTGCGAGAAAAAAATGTATATGTAAAATCATACGCCGGAAGGAGAAAAAGTCGAGTTTTAGGGGTTTAGATATTTGTGCAGAGCTTTCCAGAGCAGAAGAGAAGAAAAGTTTTATCTGAGCTTCCCTAGGCGGCCGGACAAATGGTAAGGGAATATATTGATTTTTCTGACGTGGGTAGGTTGAAAAGTCATTCACGGAATCGAAAGTAAGTCATTTCTCAGATCAATGAGACAAATGGTCATCTGGAACAAAAAACAAGCGTACAAACTTTGACGACCGTGACGTGCTTGCACTTCCGACACTCGTAGCGCTTGGCGAGTTTCAGGATTGTTGGCTGCGAAATTCGAACCGTTATGCCGCTGGTCGAGACGAGTTCGCCGATGAGGCCCTGGTTCACGTTGAGGGGAACACCGGTGATCCTGGTTCGCACCTGCTCCAAAAAGTATCCAATTGTAGCAACGACGATGGAAGGGACCAGTAACGAATAAACTAAATGTAACGTTCGAAGAATAGCGAGACATAATTACTCTTCGTTTGACGGTCTGTTCGCTCGTTGCTATCGACTGTTGGGCCTTGATCGCAGACTCGTCGCATCGCGGCAAATATTCTCGAGGACGATGACGAATTTTATTGGCGCAATCGACGTCCGCTTCAAATAAATCTAAAAAACTAAGATGTAACATGGATCTATTATGAATGTAGATTTTTTGTTTTGAAGAATCAAGCCCGGGGTGTGAATTTATTTGTAGTTCCTCGATAAAATTCTGAAAAATAATGAGGTCCATTTTTTAAAAAATGGAGGATCCCCTGAAATCTTTGAAGCGCCTCTCCCTGGATGAACCCTGTAGCGACCACTCGAGCCATGACCTGCTTCGAACTATGCAACTTTTGTAGGAAAAGTTTTATTCTTAGTTTCTACTGCTAATAATTGATGGTTTTGAAATTTGCATAGTTGGAACGCAACGCTAATTCTTTTATATATTTTAATTTCCTCTCTTTAAGTTGCTTACGAGATTATTTTTTACAGATTTATACTGTAGATTTATAAATAAGCAACTTAAAAAATGATTGGGGGATTTTTATAAGATTTGCTAAAAGAAAATTCGAGCAATCGAAAAATAACGATGTTTATAGCGTTTCAACTATGCAAACTTCAACATCATAATAATTGATGACTCATTGGATATATTAAAATATATTACTGTTCCTTCTAATATTATGTTTCGCATTCTCTGTCTTTTTTTTTTTTTTCCTCGCTAAATTATCACGAACATGGTTGGTTAATTTTTGCGATTTTTGCGCTTCACACACTGCCGTATTATTCTTTTGGAAACGGCACTGGAATTTTCTTTCATAAGGGACGTGAAGGGACTTAACCTCCGATTGGTCTATGAAAATGGTGTATGTTTTTCCCGTAAGCTTATTCTTTTCTATTCAGTTTTTTGTAAAGTTGTGCTGTAACTCGAAAACTTGGATTTGGAATAAATGTTTTAGAGGGAGAAACGTTCGGTCGAAAAAATATGAAACGGATTAGAGTTCGAAGAAAATACATATTCGAGAAAATTCGTTTTTGCGAGTCCGGCCGGAAAACCGCGTGAAATGCGCCCATACTTTTCTCTTGTGAAGAAAATTCACTGAAAATGACTTACTTGACGTATATCGAGTACTGGGCACATTCTTCGGTTGCATTTAATATTTCTGTCAGTTCGCAAGTGTGGTGCTTTAAAAAGTATTCTGTCAACATTGTCTAAAAACGTGTTGTTGTTCACCGGTTTTAAGGTTATATTCGTGTTTACGGGTTTCTCGAAGGCAAAATGCGTCATTACGCGTATCATGTACTGCGGGAACTTCAATTGTCCGTTACGCTTCTAAGATTTAGTGTAAAAAGCTTCGGGAATAAAAGCGTTCGATGACGAGTGAATACGATCATTCGTCGCGTACGAACATATGGTTTACAAGTAAATTTCGGCGACCGAGATTTGAAACACCTCGGGCATGCGCGATGCAAATGAAATTAACGATCAAAATGAATGAAAGTGCGCATGCGTTAGAAACATTTCACTAATTGGCGCGAGCACGGTCGTCTATACGCTGCCGTCATATCGAAGAAGGCGGCGTGTAGAAAAAAATCGAAAAAGCGTTTTGCTATACAGAACGATGGGAAATTTCGTACTGATTCCAACGGTACCAAAAATGCATTTTTGAGGTTTTTTTGTAGATGCCGCCTTCTTTCATATGATGGCAGTAGGCCTCTTCTGGAACTCGGTAGCGACAGTTTTCGCTATCGTCAGCTAGCGACAGCCAATGAGAGACTCCATTTCTTCTGTCGCTAGCTAACGATAATGAAAGTTGTCCTTACGAGTTACAGAATAGGCCTACAGTGCAAGTGTTGAAACGGCGGTCGTATTTGATAGGCTGCGAGTGAGCCGCTTAGTGTTCAAAAGCTTTCCTTTCCTGTCGCCGCACATTGTGTGTCGTTGTGATCGGGGCGACAGGATGAGACTAACGTGAACCAATCATAAATTGTTTCGTCGCGTGTGCGTACAACAGTTGAAAGTCGTTACGCGTATGAAAAAAAACGTTGGATAGGTCTAAATAAGTTATCGACAGTTTAATTCCGTGATAATGCCGAAATCCTGTGCGGTACCTCAATGTAAAACGAGGTACAAAATTAGATCAAGATCCGCGATATTTAAAGTGCCAAAAGACACCGAACTATTAAAAAAGTGGTAAACAGTGATCCCCGGAGTGGAGTGAAATCCAACGCAATGTGTTCGTGAAAAACATTTCGAAGATAAATTCGTCCTCAACGAGTGGATAAAACGCGATGGTGAGGGCGAGATTATTGCACAAGTGAGTTTACTTTTTTTTTTAAATCGCTTTCGGCAAACCATTTTCAAGTATTCGAGATTGCTGTCTCTTTCGGCAAATCATTTTCAAATATTCAAGATTGCTGTCTCTTTCGCACACGATATCGCCGTTTCTTTCGCACACGATATTGCCGTCCCTTTCGTAAACGATATTACCGTCTCTTTCGCAAACGAAAATGCTGTCTTCTTCGCCCGCGAACTCCCCCCCCCCTTTCCTATGCACACCGTGCAGCCGAAAATTGAATTGAATTGAATTTTTTTGGTAAATGCCGCCTTCTTTCATATGATGGCAGTAGGCCTCTTCTGGAACTTGGTAGCGACAGTTTTCGCTATCTTTAGCTAGCGACAGCCAATGAGAGACTCCGTTTCTTCTGTCGCTAGCTAACGATAAAGAAAGTTGTCCTTACGAGTTACAGAATAGGCCTACAGTGCAAGTGTTGAAACGGCGGTCGTATTTGATAGGCTGTGAGTGGGCCGCTTACTGTTCATAAGCTTTCCTTTCTTGTCGCCGACAATGTGTGTCGTTGTGATCGGGGCGACAGGATGAGACTAACCTGAACCAATCATAAATTGTTTCGTCGCGTGTGCGTATAACAGTTGAAAGTCGTTACGCGTATGAAAAAAACGTTGCATAGGTCTAAATAACTTATCGACAGTTTAATTCCGTGACAATGCCGAAATCCTGTGCGGTACTTCAACGTAAAACGACGTACAAAATTAGATCAAGTTCCGCGATATTTGAAGTGCCAAAAGACACCGAACTATTGAAAAAGTGGTAAACAGCGATTTCCGGAGTGGAGTGAAACGAGTGAAACCCAACGCAGTGTGTTCGTGAAAAACATTTCGAAGAAAAATTCGTACTCAAGGAGTGGATAGAACGCGATGGTGAGGGCGAGATTATTGCACAAGTAAGTTTATTTTTTTTTTTAATCGCTTTCGGCAAACCATTTTCAAGTATTCGAGATTGCTGTCTCTTTCGGCAAATCATTTTCAAATATTCAAGATTGCTGTCTCTTTCGCACACGATATCGCCATTTCTTTCGCACGCGATATTGCCGTCCCTTTCGTAAACGATATTACCGTCTCTTTCGCATACGAAATTGCTGTCTTCGCCCGCAAACTCCCCCCCCCCCTTCCTGTGCACACCGGGCAACCGAAAATTGAATTGAATTTTTTTGTAGATGCCACCTTTCATATGATGGCAGTAGGCCTCTTCTGGAACTTGGTAGCGACAGTTTTCGCTATCGTTAGCTAGCGACAGCCAATGAGAGACTCCGTTTCTTCTGTCGCTAGCTAACGATAACGAAAGTTGTCCTTACGAGTTACAGAATAGGCCTACAGTGCGATTGTTGAAACGGCGGTCGTATTTGATAGGCTGCGAGTGGGCCGCTTAGTGTTCAAAAGCTTCCCTTTCTTGTCGCCGCACAATGTGTGTCGTTGTGATCGGGGCGACAGGATGAGACTAAACCGAACCAATCATAAATTGTTTCGTCGCGTGTGCGCATAACAGTTGAAAGTCGTTACGCGTATGAAAAAAACGTTGCATAGGTCTAAATAATTAATCGACAGTTTAATCCCGTGACAACGCCGGAATCCTGTGCGGTACCTCAATGTAAACCGAGGTACAAAATTAGATCAAGATCCGCAATATTTGAAGTGCCAAAAGACACTGAACTATTGAAAAAGTGGTAAACAGCGATTCCCGGAGTGAAGTGAAAACCAACGCAGTGTGTTCGTGAAAAACATCTCGAAGAAAAATTCGTACTCAACGAGTGGATAGAACGCGATGGTGAGGGCGAGATTATTGCACAAGTAAGTTTACTTTTTTTTTTAATCGATTTCGGCAAACCATTTTCAAGTATTCGAGATTGCTGTCTCTTTTGCACACGATATCGCCATTTCTTTCGCACACGATATTGCCGTCCCTTTCGTAAACAATATTACCGTCTCTTTCACACACGAAATTGCTGTCTTCTTCGCACGCGAACCCCCCCCCCCCCCCTTCGTATGCGCACCACGCGGCCGAAAATTGAAGCAAAAACGACGCTAATCGAACCCTCCCCCCACTACCGTCGTTTCAAGACTTGTATGTAAGACCGCGCTTAAGGTGTCAAACGATCGAATTTCCTTGATAACATTAAGGGGTTAGGTTACTGTGAATATGACTTTCGTTCATCGCTTGATGCAATTTAAATCGAAGGTCCGACATATCAGGCAGGAGTCGCAGTTCGAAGGTAAAACTTATGATTACAACGATATAATTGCTAGGAAAACTTTAAGGGGGGAGATATCTTTTGGTAACGAAAATATTGGCTGATTTTCATGATATTTTTAAAGAAAAATTCTCTTCATCATTTTTGAGACTTCGCGTACGGTTTATTACTACTTTTGGCTGTTACATGGTATTTATTAATATTATTTATCTTTGAAAATGACGGAGGTGTAGCACGGTCTTCTAAACGCTATTTTCAAAACTGGTGTGACGCATAATTTAACGAAGAATCGACCGATTCTGATGAATTTTGGTATTAATCTTTCTAACCTCATTGTCTAGAGCATGACCTTAAATATTTTTGAACGTTGAAAAGGAAGTATTCTTTTGATTGCAAAATTTAGCTACTTTTCGGAAAATTCAATCCTTTTATTTCAAAGCGGACTTCAAAGCATTTAATCGATTCTCAACATTTCTCATTTTTTAATTTTATTCTTCATTTTCTCACTTATTCTATGTATAAGTGTTAATGAAAGAAAAATCTTCGTTGGTTTTTTTAAAAGATTGAACCCGCCACCATTTTTGAAGAACAATAAAACGATACCATGTAACAGCCAAAAGTAGTAATAAAACATATCCTAAATCTCGAAAATAGTGGAGAAATAATGAAAATCAGCAATTTTTTTCCTCGCCTGAAGTAAGTAACGTAATGATGATATTGAAGTTTGCATCGTTGGAACGCAATGCACATCAATTTTTTTTCATTGATAAATATCTTTCGGTCCGTTTTAAGCTACGAAGATCATTTCAATGTTTTTGCGTATTTTTATTACAGACTTGTGACCTTAAGTTACAAAACAAAGATTTCGAATAATAATGAAAATGAAGGAATAAGATAATAATCGTTGCATTCCAACGATGCAAACTTCAACGCCATAACTTAATGTTAAGTTAAATGAAGTCAACTCAATGTTAAGTTAACTTAACTTAATGTTAAGTTAAGTTATCTTATAAGTTACTTTTCAACAATAATCAGGTCATTTTTCTTCGAAAAATTGAAAAAGATCGACATTTTTCCCAAAATCGCCAAATCCTAAAAACTTCAAACAGCTGCAGCGTCAGTCCTATTTGAGTGACAAAAACTTCGCGGGGGGGAGTAAAAGGATTTTGGTATCCTTAGAAAATTCCGCTTGATTCAGCCCGACATCTTAATTAGTTGTCCTGAAAAAGTCCACGTGAAAACGGGCTGAAAAATTGGTATTGAAAAATTGGCAAAAGTCAATGTTCGGACTTCGAAATTCTGCGGAAAATCGAAAAATTAAGTGAGCTTAATTAATCAAATGGCTTTTCGAATACAGAATGGAGTTCTAATTCGAAGCAGAAAAAAAAGATCGACGATTTAGTGACGCCATTTACTTTTTGGCCGAGATAGAATTTGGAATAAATTTTTTTCCACGTCCATACTGATGTATTTTTACGCTTTGAACACAAAATCACCATTAATTTCCTCCAAAAGCCTCAATTCTCAATAAAAAACGTCGCAAACATATGGAATGCGGTTTAACCCCTTAAGCCTGCTTGGCAAAAATACGTAAAGTGCAATTTTGTCCCCCCTTGAAAATTCTACCCGTTACGTCCAATTTAGTGCACCGCTTTTAGATATAGGGCGAGAGAAAGAACAATAAAAGCGTGGTTCGTCGTTAATTTTTTTTTCTTTCAATATAATGGTGGTCTGTGTCCTCTGAAGAAGAGGATGCTATTTGGTATGGTAGAATTGACCTTAATTATTCTTGCATTAATACGTAAACATTTTAAAAGATATTTTATACCGTAGCTAATTAAACCCCGGGTTTTCGGTAGAATAGTGCGATTCTAGCGTGAGGTAAAAACAAACAATTGTAAGAACAAGTTTCTAATAATTGTTAAATACCGTGTGGATCGAAGTTCCTTGCGAAATTCGTATTTTCGAATATTACTATTTTAATTTTGAAGATTATAATTTGAATTAACGTCGGAATTGGAAAGTCGTTTTTCATTGAATATCCTACTTACGAAACGTACTTTCAATATGATGATGTACTTTGTATGGTTGGAATGCCGCAACGATATTTTTTTTTTAATTGCCAGTTTTAGGTGCAAATTAAACCTACTGCCAACTTTTCTAAGGTCCTCATCAGAGACTTACAACTTAACTCTATCAAAAATGATTTTGGATAATAATAAGAATGGAGAAAAACGAAAATAAAAAAGAATTTTGAACGAGAAACGATGCAAACTTCAATGCCATCGTTCAATTTACATCACCATAAACGAGGAAGTAGAATCTACATCGCATCACGTTAGTCTCCAAATTTTAAGTCGAAGATACCAGTGATTCGAGATTATTCAAGAAAATAGTTATAGTTTTGCACATGCAGCTGAAGCCGATAAATTAAGGTGCATTTTTTAATATATATCGCCAAAACGATTAATTATTTGGAGGGTATTCTGGCGAAGAAGTAGCTCGTTACACTTAAATTTTTATCTCCACATGTACCCTTTGCATTACTATAGGGTTAAAATAAGGAACAAAAGTCTGCGTCGTAAAAAAAAACCATAAAGAGTAATATATATAGCCATTAATGTAGGGCTCATATATATATATACACACAAACACATAGGTATATATGTGTGTTTCTATACAGGGTGTCCTGTTGCGAATGGATAATCTTGCAACTATCGATAGGTCAGATCATGTCCTACCAAATGCTGGAATTTCAGTTTAGTAAAACACCCACGGTTTTCGAGATTTTGGGTTTTATGTTATTATTTGAAAAAAAATCATCTACTTTTGGTTTTTTGCATGCCATTACTACGAACGATATAAATCGACAATAACTAAGCAACTTTTTTAAGTTATTGGTACGATATACGTAGTACATTATTTTTACACCGCAGGCTATGAGTCAGATGTTCGAATTGGTTTGTATGGAAATTCTGTATAAGATCTTCGTTCATAAAGTTTCTTAATATTTAAGGTTAAAAAGAAGACTTTTCTAGATAAAACAAATAACTGAGAGTATTTTTTTTACCGGGTAAAAAAGTTTTTATTTGTGGAAATGGCATGCAAAAAACTAAAAGCAGATGATTTTTATCTTGGAAACTGTGGGTCTTTTACTGAACTGAAATTCCAGCATATAGTAGGACATGATCTGACCTATCGACAGTTGTAGAATTATCCATTGATAACAGGACACCCTATATATATATATATACGTGGTTATAACCAGGAACATAGTTTTACGATCTCACTTTACAAGGGTCATAATCCAAGGATCATAATCGCTTTTTATAAAGGCTTCACCGTGGCAAAACACTATCGGGCGAAATGTTGAAGGACGATATATAGCCAAGTGCGACGGCCGCAGATCCAATCGCTTGTTTCGTAATACTAATGATATAAAAAAGTACATAGATAAAATATATACACGTAAGAAGAGGATATTTTGGATCCATCAAACCAGTGTAATGTTGGCTCTCGGGACATTTAGTTGCTTTGAGGACGGCACTTGACGAAAAAAAAAAATGAATTGCTAATTTTGCATAGAGGACGATTTTCGAAATTACCTTCATATACATATTTGTATACTATTTGGTGGGGATTTTTAAGACATATGGGTTTAGATGACGTTGGGTATGGCGACAACTGCCAACCTTGAGGACCGTCCACGAAGTGCCTTTAAAATTACCTTTCTCCATATATATATACTTTTTCGATGAGGGTATGAGGATGACGAGGTCGGGATTTTATATACATCTGATATATAGCCTTGCCAAGGTTAAGTTATTTTTTAGTTGAGAAATTCTGATAAACAATGAAGTTATTATCATTTGAACAACATTTTGCCGTTATCGCGTGGCCAATTGGTGTAGGTGGTTCTCGCAACTACCCAGATAGACACATATAATAAGAAATACCACGTAACAGCCAAAAGCGAAAATAAAATATACCCGAAGTCTCGAAAATGGTGAATAAATCTTTCCTTTTAGAAACAGTCACGAAAATCGGTAAATCTTTTCCTCGCCAAAAGGTGTCTCACCCCTTAAGATTTCCTTTCCACGATTTCCGTCGCAGAACCGGGCGGACCTAATTTATCCTCGCAGAAAGAAACCACAGTAATTGCAGTTGTATCCTCGAGGTAGATGAAAATCCGTTGGAAAAAAGAAGAAGCAGGATGATTAGAGGAGAGCGAACGAGAGATATCGCGAGTTTGGTACGGAATGTCCAATACAATATATAACAGCCCTGCTATCGGTCGTAATAGGAAGACTCGCAGTTGTCACCGCAGTCTCGGTTACTTTTCACAAAACCGCATTGGCAGCCCACCCATTAATCAATTTCCCGTTTCTTTTTTTCCCTTCGGTCGTAGTTTTTTCCCCTTTTTTTGCTCTCCGTCTACCCTCCCCCCTCCTCTTTCTTCCTTTCTCGACATTTCTATTTTTTTCGTGGTACTTCAATTTCTCTCCGTCCCTCGTTTTCTCGTCGACGTCGGAAGCGGTTCTACGTAGCCCGGTAATTCTGTTTCGTGGTTTCGCGCGAATTTCTGCGGTAAAACTTGCTCTGGCGTTACATCGGAATCCTTTTGTGTCCTCGCGTTCGCCACTTTTCATTTCTCCGGCACTGGCGACGAATAACCGCCCTCTTCTTCCCTCTGCCACCCTGAGTTCCTCTTTTTGCTTGCTCTTACCCTCTATTTTTCTACCTCTTGCTTCGTCACTTTCCCGCCTGATTTTTCCCATCGATTTCAGCCCGATATGAGAATATGTTGGACCAATATGTGTGTAGTGTGTGCTCGAGTGTGACCTCAAAGGTTTAACATGTAAATCTCAATGTTTTAAAAATAATTTTTGGATAAATGAAAGCGTTTCCATGTAGAAATTATTTCAAGGACCAAGTACACATGCCAAATCCGCTGCATCTATCGGTTTTCCTGCGTTTCATTTACTTTTTTTTTCACACGGCGTTTTTTTTATTACGTCTATGTTACTTACCGAAGAATTCGTCGTTTCTTCGGGTTTTTTTTGGAAAATACTAAAACAGCAATCACAATGAGGTTTGGAAGGTTTATTCTACATGTGAAGACGAATACAAAAACATGATGGAAAAAAATACGTAATGGTGGCTCATTCGTAGACATACTGAGAGCGTTTTTTTAAGGCGGATGTGGAACTCTTATGGATAAGCACTTGAACAAAGAAACCGCCATTTACATTAGTTTTGCTAGCGAAGTACAGATTTTTATTACAAAACATGGGTTTTCCGCAAAATGGCCACATTTTATATGCATTTTGTTTTTTGCTAAAAAATCCGCCGTAATTTGTTTATAAAAACGCGAATTGTTAGTGAATCGTGAAACGCTCGAAGACTCGTGCGTTTACGAGCGCTCGAAGACGCTTCGGAAAATGAGCTCTAAACATAACGACAAAATAATTTCACGTATATTTCCGTAAGTCATTTTTGCGATGGTTATATATCAATTAAGCGAATAGAAAAAAATGGCAAAAAATCTCTTTATGCTCAGATGCAAGGCCGGGTTTTTTTTCGTCTAATTCGCTGCATTACTTTAAATTCGGAGCTTTCCGTACACGACGTTTTTTTCTTTTAATATGGATACAACTATTTACAAATGGTAACAATAATTCCTCATGTGAGTTTTTTTGCTCGGGTCAGTGGATTTACATTAGCGAAAGAAAGCGAAATATTTTACGAATATTTAAGAAAAGTGACAGAAGCGTCCTCGTTGACGGATACAGCAAGAGGGTGGCAGTTTTAATCGGGTAGAGCTCCACGCGGCAGCCCCGATGCTCCGTGGCTCACGATATACTTACGTCAGTAGGGGCTGGTGGACCGCATCTCGAGAGCAACTTGCCCTGCTCTTCGCGGAGATTAAGTACGCCGGCTGGTCCCGGAGAAACTAATGCGGAATAAAGTACCTACTTCCGGTCGGTTATTACCGTCCTACATTTATTTTTGTATTAAATCCCTTGGGTAAGAAGTATAGAAGATGGAAAAGAACAGCGGTGAACAAAAAATAAGCCAGCGAGACGTCAAGAAAAGAAGAAGAAGAGAGATGACGCGTAGAGGGCGATGAAATCCACCGCGAGTGTGATAGTGGAGACGGCCGTTTCAACAGCAGCACTCGTTGCGGTGAAGACGGGAAGTTGTAAAATATTCAGCGCCGTCTTGCGTACAAGTCTCGAAATTCAAGCTGATTCGGTGGTGGGAAACGTTTTCGAAGGCTTGGCAATTTTAATTCAACGGAATGCCGTCGTGTGTCTCTGCGAGTCTTATTTTTCCGTGAGCCACATATAGGTGTAGCGACTCAGCCGATCACACACGCTTTTGCAAACCATGGCATAACGTAGCGTAAATTGTTTCGACCAATCACATATCTCGATGCGCGTATATATGGATGGCTACAGCAGAGCATAGTGAAAAGTTGAAAAATCCGCATCGTCGAAATTTTACGATGTGCTATGCTAAGGGCACTACGGACAGCGAATCACGAGCGAGCAGGTAGTCATAGCCACGGTCTTACTACAGGTCTGGAAACTCTAATGCCGGCAATCGCGATCAGGTGCGTCAGTTAGCGTGGCAAATTTCGGTCCTAGCGCCGTCACTAGTTGTCGCTTCGGCTTTTGAAACCCGGACATGCATAACCTCAATACGGCGAACAACGGAGTGAGCGTTTTTTCCTGCGTTTTGTACACAGTACGTTTTCGATACATTGAAAGCATATTCTTTTAAAATGGTGAAGTGGTGCGCCGTACGGAATTGTCAATCCGGCAGCAAAACTTAAGCGTAGTGCTCGATGTTTCACGTATCAAGAGACACAGTGATGTGGAAAAAGTGGGAAGAGGCTATTCGGAGAATTGTTAAGGGGAAACGGACAGACGTTGTGTGTGAAAAACATTTCGATGACGACGATATTTCTCGAGAATGGGTCAAGCTCGATGCAAATGGGCAGATAAGATTCAAGAGTTCTTACGAAATTTCTTTTTGTAGGCCACATACAAACGTCCGAGACTGAAAGACCTTTTTTGCATTTGCATTTTTTGCAGTTGTATTTTAATTAAATTGCATAAAAAACACGGGAATGAGGGATGGAAGAAAAAATTGAGACAAGTAGCTTTGAAAGTTTACATGCAGTGTGACACCTCCAAAATCGTGTGCATATGCTTGTCACGCTCGCTTGGATTTAGGAAGTTTGTTTGATTACGATTAGGATCATATTTTTTTATTGTATTAACCGAAACTGACAGGACCTACGCCTTTTCCTGGCCCTTTTAAAAGTGTTTCGAACTCATAATAAATATCCGTGTATAGAACATAAAGGTGGGACAGAGGTAGAGAGATAGAAGCATGGCCAACTAGTGCTTTCCCTGTCTGCCCCCCCCCCCCAGGCCGCGCCAAGGGTATTATGATCAGAACGAACCTAGTGGCGACGAGTGAACTACCAAGTCTCTTCAATAAGCTACCTACCCGTTCCACTGGACTTTCCAGACCTGTATGTAAGACCGTGGTCATAGCAACAGCGTCTGGCGTCACAGCGGTAAGCAGACATAGCCGTATATGCTCTGTTATGCTATGCTCTGCAAAAACGAGTGTAATCGGCTTAAGCAGCTTAACCTGCATATAAGCAGTCCAGGATTTGCCAATAGGCCGTATAGGCAGGTACCTAGGGGCGGCAGACTTTAGGGGGCCGTGCATTATAGAGGCACCTAAAAAGGCCTAGATAAGTACAAGTGATTAAGATAGGAGGGGCGGCACAAAGTCACGTGGCCTATACTTAAGAAAAGTATAAATCTAGCACTGCATGTGAGATGGTGTCTTATGCTGCTACATTGCCATTGGCGCGCGGTGACAGCGTTTGCTATTCGCTGTGTTTTACGTCAGCGCGGTTGCTGTTGGCTGCCGTTGTCAGGTTCCTTGCTGGACCAGAGCCTCTTTAATTCTCCATATACGGAGATTGAATCACGTGAAGGTTTGCACTTGGCAATGTGTGGTATCCTACGGCAATTGAACGTAAAATGAGACATTTGTAGGGAAAGCGGGACAAAGATGATCGACAAGATGTGGACTCGTGACCTGCTTCCATATGAGTACAAGGCATCATTTCCGCCGCTTGTGAGAATCCATTTTCGGCCTCTCCATCCAGTCCTACCTCCGTATAATCCATGTATGGATGTGTGTGTGTTTTAGCCCGAGTTTGGGTGTATGTATATCAACGAATAATTAGACGCAATTACCGCAATTCCATTCCGTTATGCCCCGCACCCGACGAGTCGAGCGTGTGTCCCTTCGTCCGGAGTTCCGGCGAGCAATTCTCGCATTTAGAATGTCTCATTCTCCGTCTCGTTGCTCGCATTCTCCGTACTCGGAGACCCGGACATCATTGTACTTGGAGCAACAGTGCGCGGGTCTTGAAGGGATGAGGACGGTGATTCTCCCCTTTTCGGCATTCACCCTGCTCCAAGAGATGGAGAGGTGGAACATTCTATCATACTTCGACAGAGGCGCGGGTTTCCGTCCCGTGTGTGCACTGACGGTGCTGTCGAGGGAACTCTCCATCACGACCCTAATATCCTCGCTCGTGGGTGTGTGTGTTTGCGTGCGGGCGCGCGTCGTGGCCATCCTCATTCCGCCGTCAATGAATTCGAATTATTTCCCTGCTCACGGTCAAACCGATACCGCACAGAAATGATCCCTCGTCATCTTCCTTCGATGATGATCCATTGTCGTTGTCCCTTATCGCTTGACGGTGGAATGCAATGCGACTCCATTACACAGCTCAACAGCCGACTCGGTCCGGCAAAGCTGTATATTTTTTCTGAATCTCATCTCAATTTTGATATTATTTTAAGGGGGAGGTACCTTCAGGCGAAAAACATAGCTGATTTTCGTGTTTTTTTTTAAAGAAAGTATTTCTTCACTATTTTTGAGACTTTGGGTATGTTTTATTAATACTTTTGGCTGTGACGTGGTATTTTTATCATTAGTCTTTAAAAATGGCGGGGGTATGGCACGGTCTGCTGAACTGCATTTTAAAACTGGCGGGACGTTTAGCTAAGAACCTCATCGACCGATTCTGATGAAATTTGGTATAAATCTTTCAAAGCTTCTTGTCTACAACATGACCCTAAATGTTCTTGGGAAAAAAAAAATTTGTTGCAAAATGTATAGCCATTTGTTCAGAAAATTCAATCTTGTAGTTTGACGGCGTAACATTTAATCGATTTTAAACATTCCTCACTTTTTCTCGGTTCATATTCTGCGTATGAGTGTCAATGAGAAAAAATTTGTAAGATGGTACCATACATCCGCCATTTTTGAAGGTTAATAAAAAATACAATGTAACAGCCAAACGTAGTAATAAAACATATCATAAGTCTAACAAAGGTGAAGAAATACATCCCTTTGAAAAAAAATCACGAAATGCAGCATTAATTTCCTCGCCTAAAGATATCTCCCTTAATATTGATATAGAACGTAGAAATATACACTTAAAATAAAATCTAATTTTATGAAAAAGCTTAAGTTTTATTAAATATTTTTACAACAAGTAAGCTTCTTTTTCGTTATTTTCTTGATTGAGTGAGTAAAATGACTTTACTTTAAGGGGGCTATGCAAATACACGTTTCATCATTCCTCGCGATTGCGCATAATCAGCGATTCCTTTCTCTCACGATTGCCATTTTTTGTTCGTTTAAAATTTTCCAAAACGTGTCACAAACTTATACCTAGGCTTATACATATATAGATCGAGTATGGGAGCGGAGAGGAAAGTGTTCCTCCTGAGAGGCCGTTCTCTCGCCCAATAATCCCCGTGTGAATAATTTCTTCTCACGTCGTATAGCTTTGCCTCCCGAACTTTTGTAAAGCCCGTTAACTGCACGGTGGGAAAAACGAGGCGGTAGTGCAGTACGACTTACCTCACGTCGAATATATATATATATATATATATATATATATCTGTATACGTTGCCCTAAGTTGCAGTATATATAGTGCTTATACGCCGTGCTTTTGCCTTTTTGTCTTTTTTTTATCGGTTTTACGTAAAAGCTCTAGCACCTTCGCTCCGGTAAATGTTCTTCGTATCGTGAATGAAATTATGCATTTTAGAAAATTTTACAGTTCCAAGTCCATCTCTGAATTTTTTAACGTTTAAAGGAGTCTCATCGACTGTTTTTTATCCAGAGACTAAATCGCGAAGTTACAAAAACTTCACGTCATAAAACGGTTTTTATTTATATCTTGCTTATAAATGAATGTAAAGTAAATGTTGGACTAAAGAAAAGGAAATCGAAATATACAATGAAATCGAACTCGTGCTCTCTGCAGTGTAAAACAAAAACAATTAATCACAAAGCCAAGTTTGGAAAATTTTGCGAAAAGCGACTTGGTGAATAACATTTCTTTGGTCCTGGATTTTCAGAATCTCCCATTAACGGGTCGCATAAACTTGGCCGCAAAAAACAGGTCAATTTTCAATATTTTTCTTCGATGAGAGTATTGTGATGACAATCGAAATTTTACACACACAGCAAGGGCATTATCTTTCCGTCTTTAGTTTATTTTTATTGAAAATGTTCATGAACAATCTGGAATGAAGAATTAACAATACTTTTACATATAATGAAAATAATAATTACATTTAGTATGATACCATTTTCGTATGACCGGGTCTTTATTGAATTCACATAATTACGAAAGCTCTAGAAAAGGAAGTTCGATTTTTGACAAAAAGGGTATAATGTGCTATTAACAAATGGATAAACATAGAAAAAAATAATCTGGTCGTACCATAGAAAATGTTATAAAGAGAGAGTTGTAAAGTTATAAAAATGTAAAGAGTGTTCGATTTTCGACCAACAAAACGACTTAAATAATGTCTCATTAACAAATAGAGAAAAAATTTTTTTAAGTCATCCAGTAATACGAAGAAAAACGTTATAAGCTATGCCCTGTCCAAATTTGGAGTGGGAAATCTGACCCTTCACACAACTTTATAACCGTGCAATAAAAAGATCGGATTTTTTTAAATTTCGAGCTTACGGAGCATTCTTTAAGGCTCTTAAAGGCTATTCACGGGATTTTTTCTCTACATTCTATATTTTTCACATTCCCGTTTGTTATTGGATACTGACGGCGGTAAAAAGTTTATTGCAGAGGGAGAAAGGACTAGCCCGTCAATCCGAGAATTTAGTTGCACACGATTGACAGTGGACGACGTTTTCTAAATGCCAACATTTATTATTACTTCCGAATATATTATCGATTCATCGACCAACCTGTTTCGTGTTCACCGGCCATAAAATTTATTCTAATCAACATTGGAAGCAACAACTCGGATGAATTTAACATTCCTGTATGTTCCTCTCGAACCCGAAGCTACATTTTCATTGTGGCGACGAAACCTGCAACTCCATATACTCGCATTGCAGACATCGGAGGTATATTTAGACAGTATAATTGTGGAAATGTAAAATGAAAACATGACTTGCCCACATTGGTTCTACGGGCTGCAACGTACTAGCATACTCAAGTAGTAGCGTCTGTAATTCCTACTCACGAAGGGCCGATCGTACGGGGCCAATCAGTCTCGATCTCATCTGCTGTCCCCCCTTGGGTTTGTAGGGGAAAGAATACATTATACTTTTTCAAAAATGTTTATTTTGATGATACGAAATATGCTTATGATACGATACTTGTTAGGAGAAAATCATTTTTACGCAAGCTCGACTATTCCCCAAAAAATGACTAAAATCACTAAATCGGGCTTATCTTAAGGTGTTCTATAACTTTGGATGGTTGAGAAGCGAGGTTTTTTTTAATTAAAAAAGAAAAAAATTATAATGCTATTGAAATGAGGATCTGAGGGTTTATTTTACGTATAGGTACTCAAATCAATTTTTCATTTTTCAAAAAATACAAAATGACGTATAAAACAAATCCTAAGTGTCGAAAATGGTGAAGAAATTTATCCTGTTTAAAAAAATCCTGAAAATCAGCATATTTTTTCTTTATCCAAAGGTCCCTCCCCCTTAATAATCCAAAACGGTCACTTAGTTGAGTTCGCATCAATTGCGCGTAGATGAAGATTTTTAATTGACGGCATAAATGCAAGTGACGTGAAAGGGAATTCGTCGCTGAATACGAGTGCAAAAAGTCGAGAAGATTAACGCGCTTCGCAGCAATTTTAACGATGCTGATAAACGTTTTACTCCACGGGTTAAAATCCGTCTATTTTTAGGTTAATTTCTTTTTCAACGGCCCAATTTTGATAAATCAAGTGTCTGTCATTATAGAACAGATCCGATCAAAAAAATCTAACTCGAAATGAAAAAAAGGCAAACGGATGATGGTCTCGATTTATCCTTCGATTTGTCCATCCCGAATCCGAAATATATCATCGGGGTAATGTGCGGCTACGAACTTCTCGGATCTTGCGGAGAAACTCTCGATCTCGCGATTTATAGACGTTTCAAAAATTCAATTAGTCGCCGGGAACGACCAGAAGGGCTGGGGGGAAGAGAAACGGAGAGGAGGATGTAGAAAATGATAGAGAAGTTGAGAAGCGGAAAGAGAGCTAGAGATCCGGGTGATCGAAACCGAGTGGTGTTGTGCCATGGCTATGAATCCTGTCCCTTCTTCTTTTTCGTGTATTTTTTTTTTAATTTTATTTTCCCCTCTTCGAGCACTCCACAGACTTTTACCGGCTGTTGTTCTTTTACTCGTAACTGTTCGATAGAGCCCAAAGATTCGTTCTATCATAGTGCAATATTATCATGGTTAGTAATAAAAATACTATATAAAGTTTAATTTCAAATATGGTCTTGATGTTTCTAACCTTATTGTCCAAATCCTGATCCTAAATGTTTTTGAAAATAAAAAAGAGTATTTTTTTATTGCAAAATGTAGCAATTGTTGTCGGAAAACTCGCAAATGAAAAGTGACAAATTTTTAATATGTTCTCGGAGCAACATTCCATATTAAATCCAAGAAGTGTCCGGGGTCTTGAACGAACAGTATCACAGGCACAGCATCTGAAAAAATCCAAAAACGGGACTTTCGAAATAGAGAGAAAATTCTTTAAAAAATAATATGCATTCAAAAAAATATAACATTTAATTTAATGTCACAAACATTCAAGTTTACCGGAGATATTTTAAACAAATTTTTGTTTGAACAATTTATTGATAAATTTTTGGCATTCTTATTATTGAAAACCAATGTTCTTGGCATCTTAAATACGGTTGATTTTTTTCAGATTTTAATGTTATCGCAAAGTACTCAAAATTCTCACCGGAACTCACTTTTGGTAGGGAATGTACGGGCAATGCATCCTCAACTGCTCGGGGTTGTATGTAGAAGGGGGCAAAACAATGATTGGCCAGTCTATTCGATACTCGTGCCACACTGGTGAAAAAAAGGTCGGTGGGGGTGATCGGTGATCGATAATCACCGCGATCTTGCTTTCGCTTCGTTTTGGAGCTGCTTCACCCTGATACCAACTCCGTATCTCTTTCTCATCTGCTGGCTACCCCTCTTGTGAGTGGGTCACGACAAAACGACTGCATGGAGGGCCGCGGTTGAAATGAACCAGCCTCATTTTGGTGATACGAACCGTGCGATGGAGAGAGGGAGGGAGAGAGAGAGGGAGAGAGAGAGAGAGAGAGAGAGAGAGAGAGAGAGAGAGAGAGAGAGAGAGAGAGAGAGAGAGAGAGAGAGAGAGAGAGAGAGAGATTGATTGATTGATTATTTATGTACTATGCCTTGGCAAAGCCTTGAGGCAAATGGTGTACAATTCAAGAAAGAAACCAAATCAAATAAATAAAAATAACAATATTGTTCTAATAATACAGACTATAAATAGATTCTGAGTACTTATCACTAAAGATGATATTCTTAACCATATTATAACTATTAATGTTGATAGCTAACTAAATTAATAACTAAATTAATAACAACTCGGTGCGATGGTCTAGTGGTTAGCGTGCTTGCCACTAAACCTGCGGACCGGGAGGTCCCGGGTTCGAATCCCAGTCGCGTACATTTCGTCGTGAAATTTTTTTCTTCGGCATTTCGCGGCGAAATAAGACTAGTTTCACAACTGGGGGGCGAACTTGATGACCGGCTGTATTGGTATAGGTTTTCCGCGGTTTCCCTATACCCATGACAGAAATGTCATGATGAATATGATACAGAGGGGGAAGTCGGCTGCGGCCGCAAGGAGGGCGGGGGGGGGGGGGGGGGGCGGGAATAGGGACAAAAAAGTGAACAAAGGACGGTGGAAAAAGAAACAGTGGAGGAAAATAATAGGTAACAAACGCGAACAGCGTGTACCTTAGGAAAAAACAATTTAAAAAAAAACTAAATTAATAACTAAATTTCAGATCCCGAAGCTAACTAAATAAATAACTAAGTTACAGTCCCCGAAGCATATTTCGACACTACTCTATATAATTCAAAATTGGAAATTAACAAAACAAATTACAAATTACAAATCACCATTAAAAAGGTGGGTGAATAGGCGCTGTTTGAGTAAATTCAGTGAGGACGAAGTAATGATTTAAAGAGAGAGAGAGAGAGGGATCAAGTACGAGAGGGCTTCAAGTGCTCGTAGAGAGCTCAAACGTGTGGGGATGTGGGACAACCGCAGGATTTCCGTTACTAAGATAATACCTATATATAACTGGAGAAAGGGCGTGGTGGATGGTCCATCGTGTCCGGCAAGAATTCCACACGATATATGCTTTCTCTCTCTCTCTCTCTCTGGCCCCTACTGCTTCTATACATCCTTGCCCCCTTAATCTTCTATCCCCTTCGGTGCTTTTGCCAACCAGCGGCCCCTTTAATAATACATCATTTTCTATATACTTCATACGTTCGCCGTTAATCACCCGATGAGATATAATTTAATACCTCGACGTCAGTCCTTCTCATATTCTCGTATCGTACTTGTCGTATACAAGTCGTCCAGGGCTTTGCTTGTTTCACCGCTGAAAATGATCTACGACCCAGAACACACACGTTGCTTGGCCAACCGTAAGCACAATGACGAAATGCCCACGTGCGTCACAAACGAGAGTACGATTGGTCGAAATTTTCAAAATTTTTTTGGAAAATTGCGAAAACCGAGCGAATTTGATGATCGTGTCATTGGATCAAAGCGATGTATTTATCGAGGCGACGAATGGTGGCGATAGCTTCGATGTGAATTGTCAAGCCATCGACAACGTCACCCAACATGAAAACCAGCTCGGGTATGCAGACCTGCATGCACGATCACCGTGTCGCCCACGTACCTTTTTTCAACGAGAAATTCGCCATTAACATACATACGTGCGTCCGTTTTTCGATGGAGCATTATACCTGATAGCCATCGAACGAACGTGACGAATAATTCAATCGTATGCAATCGTCCCTACCATGGAATATCAGTGTTTTTCTGCCCTTTATTGTGAGCGATGTGAACGTACCCGAGTTGATCCTCCGCATACGCAACGTACGTGAAAAATAAATTGGAATATCGAAAATTTTCCCGTGGGAAGATCCACCGACTAGTTCACGTGTTTTTATCTCGATATACACTCCTGTGAAGCTCAAATCGAGAAGACATTTTTTACCGACGAAATGTTCGATCTTTGTTGCACGGAAAAAATGACTTTTCGGAGCAGGCTCTGTAGTGCGGTAATTTTCTGGATTTTTTCCGTGGTGGAGAGGCGCAGACCTGAAACAAAAATACGTGTTGGATTGCGAGAAGAAAAAGTGGTTAGAAAATAACGATAGCTTTGGGCCATCGTATCGAGGGTCACATATTGCAGGTTTGTTGGCCTGGAGGGGTCTCATACATTTATTTTCCGATCCCCGGGCAGTTAGGATATGAATTATCGCTGAAGAGCAAGTCGATGGTCGAGGGATATATCAAATATATAATGTTGCCCTTCGGTATTGCACACGTGTAACTGCTCGATCGACTGCGGCCAACAATCGACGATCACCTTTTAACGCGCATTTAAATACTTCGGCTCCAATTCATTCGACGCTTTTACCTGTGTCCTGTTCTCTTTACAGTATCTCAAACCACGCGAAATGCCCGTTACAGGGGATTCGCAAGAGGATGAAATTCAGTAGGTAATAACATAAATAATTACAATAAAATCAGTTGGAAAAGGGCAGCGCGCGCGTTACGTAGGCACTGAAAGCTCACTGTTTAACAGATATATAACATCACGCCCGAAACTGGCAATATCGAGGGGTTTTCCGAAATGGGGTAATAAAGATATAGGAGAGAATTTTATCGGGCCGTGTATAGATGGTCAGAAAGGCTCAGCCTTCAAGCGTGGAAGTTCTGCCACGATCATCGAGAACATTTCTAGCTATATCGCAGGGACTACCGATACTATCATATTGACGAGACAAAAAGTTCGAAGAATTCATTATTTCACTGAATTAAAAAAAATCCTTAAAAAACTACTTTCATCGGGTTGAAAGGCGCTTCTCGAAATAAAATTTGAATCAGCTTTCAAAGTTGGCTTCTTAGATAGATTTTCGAGCGACGCACACACGATTTTACCATCGATTAACAATTACGTTTTTCGTTAAAAAATTGAGGCCGTTTTTCTAGTTGAAGATGTGATTTTTTTTCGTCAGAATGGTGCTAAATTTGCGAAAATTAATATTTTAGAAAAATCCTTCAAACCTCATTATGATTGGTTTATTAGTATTTTAACAAAAATCACTAAAAAACCTTGTTTTCGATCATCAAAGGGTATAAAAGGGCTTAAAAAGAGCCATGTACATGTTTATAGCAACATAAGGTCTCCCAAAGGCTAAATTAATCAAACAATTTTTCATTGCTTCATTTATTTTCGTTTTTTTAACAAAATCGTATAATTTATGGCATTTGCCAAATATATCTACATTTATGCATTTATCTATACGTTTATTTTATTAACTTTTTTATTTCGTCAGTGGAACTTAATATTGTATGAAATAGTATAATGTTGACGACAATTTTGTAAATAAATGGGAACTCGGCAAGTTTCGTGTCAAAATCCGCGAGCAGAACGTAACGCTAGGTCTCAAAGCAGTCTTAGACTAAAAAAAGTGGTCAGTTTTCCGCTGTACACAAGGAAAAACCTGCACTGGAGGAAAAAAATATGACGTTTCCGCGAAACTGAAGAGTATCGCGTGACGAAACGTGTACAGGGACGCTGTTTTTTTTTTCGTTATATTATCATGGGCTCTTTTATTCCCGTCCACATGCCGCAGTCACTGGGATAATGGTGGCTCCGAAAAACCATACTGGCGTATTATCTTTTTCATATTACACTCGAGAGGCATTTTCACGAGGCCGGGGCTTAACAGAACCCGGCCCTCTGAGGGATAAACGATGGGGCGTAATATTGTAGAATATGTTGGAAAAATGTATTCAAACAATATTACAATGTCATACGTACCAGGAAAAAGGTATCGATATTAATACTTGAATGCAAAACATACGAGTATAAAGATGATGCATAATCGTAGATTATTGTGATAATGGACACACGAGGGGATGCACATTTTTATCGTAAAAAAATCATCTGGATTTTTAAAGCTCGAAATATTTATGTACATTTATTTATATATAAATTATATTATTATATAAACAATTATTATAAATTATATAAAAATAGGAAATGAAAAAGCGAATATAAAAAGTATATACGTTCGAACATATTTATAATATACTATATATATGCACTACCGGCGAAAAGTTTTCCGGACAAACATTCAGAAAAGTTCCGGAACGATTTACTATGCTGTTTCGTCGATAATTAACATAAATGAATTTAATCAACGTTATTTTGAAGGGGAGGCATTCACTTTCATTCCCGTTTTTTTTGGCAAATTTTTCCTTTTTTTTTTGCGACTAGTACACTTTTTCGAAAACGACCATTTTTAGCTTTTTTTGGTTCCGTTTCTCGTGGACCTCGTTTACAGACAAAATTGTATTTCTTTAACCGGAATTATAAAAAGGAAAGCTTAATATTCATTTTTTTTTTTTTCATCTTCGTACGATTTGCTTTTCTAAAGATATTTCGATTAAAAAAAGACAATTTAAAAAATAACGCGAAAACGACAAGAATTCGAGAAAAACTTCGAGACACTAAAAAGTTGAATCGATTTTCGTTGAGTTCGCGAGAATTATATCAGATTTTTTTCGAATTTCTTTTTCGCCTATTTTCGGTAAAAAATCAAATAATTTAATTCCCGTAACTCGAGACCTAAGGGGTTTGTGCTAAAATTTTATGAGCGGAAAAAATTGGATTTTCCTATGTTTAATGCAATGGAAACGCGTAAAAATGTGGAAAATATATTAATTTCATTCGAAAGTAATGATTATACAATAATTTAAGAACGACAATTATTTAGTTATTCCTCCAATATATAAAAAAAAAAATATTTTAAAATTCAATAAAAATTAATAAAATTATCCAGTAGCATTCTTGGAGTGTATATTTTGTGGGCAAATAAAAATTCATTGTTATATGGGAATAGAAAAGAAAAAGGGGCATTGAGTAGCACCACGAGACAAACAAGTCAGAATATTAGATGGAAGATGGGTACAGGAATGGTTGGTTCGCTTGCTGCTGGGGTAGAAACACGAGCAAGAGTTGCACCCCATAAATTATATCGGCAGAGAAGAGGGCGTGCCACGTCTCTGGGTCGGGCACGTGACTACGGCTTGAGACTGCGAAGACTTCGACGACGACGAATACGTCGAGGATCTCGGTCTATACTCTCCATCTTCCGTTCTCCTGGTCGTCCGGAATTCGAAATTCCGAATTACCACAGCAATGTTCGGAAGAGGGTTGGTTGTGAGAGCCGGAGGACGGGAGAAACAGCGAGAGAGAGAGAGAGAGAGAGAGACAGAAAGAGAGAGAGAGAGTTCCACTACGAAGTTGACTCGACAATCGATCGAACAACTTTTCACGTGAACCGTCCAAAACAAATTTCACCATAAAAGAGTAATGTGTATATACAAATAATCGAGATGTGTTTTTGGAAAATGAATACATTTTGGATTGTGTGTAACTTCTAGTCGTTGCTGTCTTTTCGAATACTAAAAGCAACTTTTTTAGGAAGCCTTCATCGTTTTTTTAACGATGTTGTAAAAATGTCTCGCTTTGACCATGCGTCGAAATGCAGCCAATAAAGTACACAATTGTCCAGCAGTCTTATTTAAAAAATCATGGTGGGTACAGCCACAATATGTACAACTAGAAAACTCAGCATATTTCAGGGAGGAGGTACCTTTGGGCGAGGAACGAATAGCTGATTTTCATGATTTTTTTTTTTAAAGAAAAAATTTCTTCGTTATTTTTTAGACTTAGGGTATGTTTTATCACTACTTTTGACTGATACATGGTATTTTTTTAAAAATTAACCTTCGAACATGGCGAAGGTATGGCACGGTCTTTTAAACTGCATTTTCAAAACTGGCGTGACGTATTATTTAAAAACTAATCGATCGATTCTAATGAAATTTGGTATAAATCTTTCTACCTTTATGGTCTCAAAGATGATCCTTCATGTTTTAAAAAATAAGAAAGTATATTTTGATTGCGAAATATAGCCATTTTTTCCGGAAAATTCAATATTTTTTTTCTAAGCATTTCATCGATATCCAAAATTTCTCACTTTTTGTGAGAACGTGGAAGAATTCTTTTCGTAAAAAAAATCATAAAAATCGGCAATTTTTTTTTTCGTCTAAAGGTATCTCCACCCTTAAGGTAGACGCGAGAATCAGAAACGTTGCGTATAGCGTATTGAAATTAGACACGTGTGTGAGGAGTCGCAAGATCCCTTCTAACTTGAGAAGAAAAAACAAAACCAACAAGTCGCGCACGCGTTGTCGAATCGACCACGATGTCCACCGAATGTAATAAAATTTCCATTCAATTCTCATTGGCCAAAATCCGGCCCTTGCGTGGAAGAGTGCGATTTCAGTGTACTGCTAAAAAAGTAGTAGAGAAAACTCGCGGTGCGAGATCTGTCAATATGAACAATGTGTACTTGGTCCACGAGTAAATCCAGTCCGCAGTCTCTTGCAGTCTCGTGCAAAACATCGTCGAGAATTAGCATTCGCAATGCGTCACAATCCGCACGCTCATTTACATTCCGCGTGGCCGGCGAAGCTGCCCACTGTGCCATGCTCTCTATGCTAATTTTTTAATGCATCGATAACGGGAAATGCTGATAGGGAGCTCCGGAAAAGTTCCGATTCCGCGACAAAGGGACCAGCGAAATCTCCTGTAGCGCATTCGCGGCAAACAGGGAAAAAAATGTATTTTCTGAACACGAAAAAAATTAAGGAGTTACGTGGGTTTCGGAAGCAAAAAAACCAAATTTTCTCTATTTAAAAAAATATAATATATAAATTATTTTATTCAAAATTAAAGTACATAAAAGAGCATTATTTCACCAAAATTTCAAAAAAAATGTATCCAAAATATTGGGAGATTCAGCCGGTGGTACCTGGTTTCCGGAGACCTTTAAAAAAAGTGTCCTCGTATTGCTCGGGATAACTCGTGATAGCTTTATATGAAATTGAAAAACCAATTTTTTCTGTTAGTAGATAAGTATAGCTCGTCATTGAACGAAGGAATTTTTAAAAAATTGAAATTTGAATTTCTGGCAGAGTTTTATGCAAAATAGTTAAATTTTTGGTACAATTTACACTACGTGTGGCCTTGTAAAAGTTAGTTGTAATCGAAAAAAAACCTTCGTTCAATCACTAGTCAATGCTATTTTGAAGAAGTGTGCAAAATTTAAATAAGATCGGTGGATTAGTTTTTGCGAAATTGTGTCCATCGATTTCAAAAATAGTGTTTGGAGAAAAATGCGATATCTGTGTCTATCCCAAAGGGAGGAATTTCCAAAGGCTCTCTCTCTCTCTCTCTGTCTTAGACTCTTACTCCGATTGACTTAAAACTTTGGGAGAATATTCTAGACATATTGTACTATTTTATAATCAAATTTTAAAAATTGATTTTTAAAAATATAGCGTGTCCTATAACAAGTCTTAGAATTTCCGAACCGGCAGTAAACTGCTATATTTTCTAGCACTGAATATTAGAATTCTGGCAATGAGTGTTAGAATTTGAGGCCGTAAAGTTAATTTTAAAAAAGTCCAGTGTATCAGCCAAACGTAGAAATGAAACTATACCCCAGATATCAAAAACAACGAAGAAAGCTGTCCTTAAAAAAAAAAATAAATAAAACATGAGAATAATCAAATTTGACGTCTGAATGCCATCCTTCCTGTGGGTCAGTGCAATATCATGTCGACCATCACTCGGACGTTCGTATTTTCAGCACCCCTATGGTCGATCGCTACACCCCCGTGTGGACGAAGCGACTGAGTTGTCAGCCAAATTTTTTAGACATCGGAAGTACCTATATACCGATGCCTCTAGGGAACATCCCGGCGTACACGAGACTCGACGATTACGCGGAGGACTGCATCAAGGAAATCGAGACTATTGGGATTCTAGAGCCGATTGGGCCAAGCACAGCTTTATTGCGCTCGACGACGTTCGAGAATAGAAGAAGTACGCTCAAATTGGCAATCGGGCATTTACGTACCGAGTACGCTTATCCGATCGGGGCGGACGGTGTTTGTCGTGGTTTACGAGTACGTATATAAAATCGATACGAGACTTCCAACTGTAATTATATTATCCGCCATCGACTTCCGGTATACCCGAATCTCGCTACCCTTCCCTCCGCCCTCCTGCCGGTCCTAGCCGCGTCCACCCTCGCGTCACCACCCCTCGAGGTACCGGTCGCCCTTAGCGGGGGGCCTCTCGAAACTCGAGTAAACACGTAGCGCTTGTTGCAGAATGCGTGGGACGCGGTCAGGGTATACGGTGCACTGGCTAAACGTAACGGTGAGATCGTCCTCCTGGTCGATTATATCGCGCAGGTCGACGATTTCGAGGCTTGCGAGGAAACTTTGGCCGCGGTTGCCAACTTCGCTCGCACCAAGTACAGCATGTACAAGTACGATCCAATGACGAACGGACAGCTGCGAAGTCACGTGGAAAAAATGACGAACGGGGAAGAGGTCGATCCTGGGCAATCGTCTTGAACGTTGGTCGGTAAAGTTTGTTTTGAGTGACCACTTAACTTAAGTCGTTACCCCCACTTGTAGCGCAAAAAAGGCCTTTTTCATGAATTTTTTTAAAGACAACCACAAAACTTTTTCAATCGATCAATATACCATCTTAAAGAACACATCTTGAAGAACTTTCAGTAATTTTTTTATTGAAAAATATTACATTGTTTAGTGGCAAATGGCCGTCAATGAAATAATGTTTTTATATACACGGTTTGCGGTGACCAACATTGCGGCGAAGTGGATCATCTGAAAAAAAAAATGCGGATGGATTTAGTCAAATATAAGTATAAACTAGTCTTTGATCGAAGGATTTTAAAAAATATTCATTTTTCACAAAATGGCGGACAGTCAAAGTTAATGGTTCGATTTTAACGAAAAAAAACGGCCGTTTTTTGGCTATAAAACGACCATTTTTTTCGAAAAAAAAAATCGAACGATTAAAGACTACATTTTTATGTATTAAATAAGCCTGCAAAATTTCAAGAAGATCGGTTCATTAGTGTTCGAGTAATCTTGGTCACCGACTTCAGAAATGCCATTTTGAGAAAAACGCGTTTAAAGTTTCAATTTCAGTTCTTCAATTCACGGATTCTTCTCTTTCAACGCTCATATCTCAGTCAATTTTGTTCGGATCGACTTGAAATTTTCAGGACATATTCTCAGATACTTATACTTCAAAAAAATGCAATAAAAAGAACGATTTTTTCAAAATCGCAAGTGGGGGTAACCCCTTAACATTTGTAGTAATCGAATGCTCTAAGAAAAAATACGATTGTAATATCAAGTTTGATTTGAACTTCCGGTATTGGATTTATTGCCCCTTGCTACGATAAAGAGAGGTGACAGCAAGGCAACAGCTGACCGTAGGCGTAACCTCATCTCACTTTAGGCAGCCGAAAAAAAGCGAATTTTCAACGACAAACATTTCCGATGAAACTATTTATTCCGCATAATTGCATGTACATAGTATTACATATTTTGATTTCGAAATTTCCTTTATATTCAAAAATGACGGCTGTACGGCACTCAGCGTACCACCTAGCGTCTGGTGCATTGATCTGAAACATCAGAGCCAAGAAGTTTTAGATTTCTAAGACCCGCACGCTCTGTGTGGACCTAAAAAATCAATTGGGGAACTGTTCGACTGACGCTTTACTCAACTTGCGAAAAGGGCGTACGTTCCCTACCACGATAATAAGTTACGCGGGAATGCCAAACTTGTTGGAATTGACGGAAGTAGTGCGAAAATACCGTTAATTGGCACAGAAGAATATAAAACCAACAAGGCTTATCCCTTGTCCGCCAAAATAAAAAAACATACACTGTAAAAAGAGATATGAAATTTACAATACATTTAAGATACAAAAGAATTGAATTTTACGAACTCGGTAGATGAAATTAAATTTGAAACACTTGTACCGTAAATTTAAAACAGGAACGTGAAATTCTAACGTGGATATAGAATTTAATAGATGCAACATGGAATTTCCAAGAAAAGTTTGTAAATTTGTGGGAAATGTATTGCATCAACCCGTGCCTTAAATTAAAGATTACAACAGTTGTATATTAATTCAAATACAAAAAACAGAGTATTGCAAATACAAAACGCGCTCAACCCACTTCGGCCGCTCGCGACGACCGATGGTCGCGCGTAGTTCGCGTAGCGTCCGAGGGACGGCGCCTTGTTCCGCACTTTTCCATAGCCACTCGAAGCTTCGGTCGGGCATATAACCCGACCACCGGCTACGATCGTCCTGGGAAAAACAGACGCGTTTGCAACTCGTGCACGCGTCGGAGAGTGTCACAAATTCGTTACCTCTCCATATCCACGCCAGAGTCGCAGTTCTTGAACTCGCCTTTCCGGAAGGAAATTATTTTTCCCTTTTTGCGCCGCCCGGTGTTGAAGAAAGAAATTTCACAAAAATCACCTTTTTTTTTTTATCTCTAGCTCCCCGTCGAGGAGGATAAATACGAGTCACATTTTCAGTGGGCTTAATTATCAATTTCTGAAATAAACTTAATACTTAGGATCAGTAATTTTAATATACACGCGTATGTTGATATTAGCAAATGGTTCTTGAATTTAATATACACTCGTATATTGATATCACCAACTGGTTCTTGATTTCAATATACTTGGATGTGATTATTTCTTTACACGTGCATTATTTTTCAAACGCACAAGTATATTAATATTACGGAGGTACACTTTCATTTTTCAAATAACCTGTTTTGGATTTTCAAAGTCGTATCTGAAATTTCATAAGCGGTATCCGCATAAAAACTTCCTACACTTGTGTATTAATTTCCATACAGAAATTTTTTACAGTGTACCATTGAAGAAGGCAATAAAAAAAGGGAAAAAAACATGCACCCTCGCGAAGACTCGGTCGAGTTTGAAGTTGACGGCGAGCAATTTTTAAACTAGCACAAAGTTTCGTATCGCGGCAATTTACTGTGCTGATAAAAATTCATTGCTTAGCGAATGGGACGGCGAGTTGCAACTTTCGACAGACTTCGATCCCAATTTCGAGAGGCTTCGAGAGGTTAATTTAAAAAATAGTTCAAATGAGAGGAAATAAACTTGTCCTACCATACTCTAACGTATTGGTTAATAAAATAAATAAATATTTCTAATAGCATTATCAATAGTTAATAACTGAGAAAAAAAATAAAATCCATTATAGTTAATAACAATAAACAGCGACAGAAGCTTGTCTTGTCAGTCTCTATAGTGTTGGTTAATACAATTCATTAATATTTAACAATAATATTAACAGTTAATAAGTAAAATAAAATAAATTATGGTTAATAAAAATAAACTGCCGCAGAAGCTTTTCGTATCAGTCTCTATTGTGTTGGCGCGAGAATGTGTTAGTCGGAAATTCAGATTTAGCGAAACGTGTCAGGACTGCGTAACGATTATTCGAAAAACTGGTTGATTAAGAGCCCCACAAAATGAGAGAGAGAGAGAGAGAGAGAGAGAGAGTATGGTAATTTAAAAAACAAAAAGATGATGATTAATACGAGCGATGGAGGCACGTATACACGAAGCCTGTTAAAAAGTGGGCTACATCTTGTGACACGAGGGAAGTGATGGGGCGTGATAAATTACCCGCGAGAGAGCAAAATCGGATATTCTTCCGTTCTTCTCAACGTTTAAGAAGGCTCCATCGTGTCACGTTATATCAGGGGAGAGCGAGGGAGAGAGCGAAAGACGAGAAAAAGGGAGCAAAAAAGGGAGAGACGTCAACGAACGGATCAACGTCTTTTTTTCTCCATTCAGCAATTATTGGCGAGGAATGGATTGCTAATCTCTTTATCCAAATCTGCGGAACAAAGAGAATTATCCGCTGGACGGAGAGAACCCGCCGAACAGGCAATGCGCAAAGCCGTATTCACCGTTTGGTGATTACTTGGAAATTCGAGTTTCATTATGAGATAAATCAGCTCGAAAAGTCCCTGAAGTACGCGATCATTGTTGCTCGTCCGCTATTATTTGTCCTAATACGATTAAGGGAGAGGTGGGGGATACTTTCAGGCGATGAAAAATTGCTGAATTCCGCGATTTTTTGTTTCAAGAAAAGATTTCTTCACCTTTTTTGAGACTTCGGTATTTTATTACTACTTTTGGTATTTTTTTAAAATTAATCTTCAAAAATAGCAAAGTCGATCGGTCTTCTGAACAGGTTGCGGCGGATGTTGGCAGACGGCGTGACGCGTAGCGTTGGCGGGATTAATCTAAAAAAAAACCAACAAAGATTTTTCATTATTTAACACTCATATGCAGAATATAAACCAAGGAAACGTGAGAAATGTTGAAAATCCACGAAATGTCACGCTTTGAAACAAAAAGATTGAATTTTACGAAAAAAAAATAAGTACATTTAGCAAGAAAACAAACTTCTTTTTTAATTTTCAAAAATATTTAGTGTCATTTTTTCAACAATAAGGTTGGGAAAATTTATACCAAATTTCATCAGAATCGGCGGATTAGTATTTTAGCCGTACGCCACGCCAGTTTTAAAGATTAAGAAAAAAAAACCACGTAACAGCCAAAAGTAGCAATAAAGCATACCCTGAATGTAAAAAATGGTGAAGAAATCTCTTCTTCTAGAAAAAAACCATGAAAATCAGTTATTCTTTCCTCGCCTAAAGATATTTCCCCCCCTCAAGCGCGATGATCGAGTATGACGTCATCGTCCAATTATGAAAGTACAATACGAGCCACCATTAATGCTTCCTCCTCTTGCAAATCTGCGTTAGTTCCGGGCTACGAGAAACAACTATTTATGTCGGAGAGAATACGAGGAAAATTGGCAAATTGATGAGAGGATCGTGATAATCAGCTCACGAGGATGCAGGGCTGGAAGCGTTCATTCCTTTTTCATGGTCCGATTCGTTGCGTGGGAAACTTCCCTGACGTTACCGTCCAATCTCTCGGGGAGTCATATCGATATTTCCATTTTTTGCTTCGAGAGCATTGCCCGCTTGTTAGGCTGACGCAGGAATACGAAAAAATTGTTGTCATCGAAGATACTTGATCAAAATTTCGCAGTTTCATACGTATACATTTACAACGATCGTAAAATCAATTTTTTTTTCAACGGTAGAAGCACGTAAGTAGAATATATTTCCAAAATTCAAAGCGGAATTCGAAAACGCTGTGCCTCACCGCTCGGATTCGCAGCGGGCGTAAACTTCAAACGCGATTTTCTCAAAACGGCATTTTGGAAAATTTGGCGTACGGGATTACTCAAAAACTATGGAGCCGATTAACTTGAAACTTGTTAGATATATTGATAACATTGCTACTTTCTAGTTGGCGAGAATAGTTTTGGAATAATTTGAAAAAAGCTGCTTTTTAAATCCAAATTTTACAGAAATTTCGCGTGAAATATTGATTCTTTGTTGTTGCAAATACGGTAAACAAAAAGTGAATCAAATTTCGTTTATAAAAAAATAAGCTTATCCACCGCTAGTTCCCAGACCCAAATGTCAGATCGTGGTTTTACGTGTTCCCATTGAAACGAGTGGAGGCTAGGATTGATTTTGTACACGGTCCTTTGGACTTGTTTTTTCATCGCTTGAATACGAAATTTTTCACGGCACTACATGTGGACGAATAAAAATGAACGATGTACATTTTGTGCCTTGCGAGGCTCGTCATTTCTCTTTCTCTTCATCTTTCACTTTGTCTCTTCAGAACACACGGGCACACATCATGCATCCGTGCATACACATATATAATATATATATATATATACTCAGGGTATATATATGGCGGTAAAGAGACTCCGTGATCATTGGATAATGATGGGATGTCCTATTCGCTTCCATTCGTTTACAATCCCATCTGTCCCCCGATACTTAGGCTCGTTCGTATGGTCGAGATAGATCAAAACCACGCGATCGTCGTGACATGCATATATACGTGTATCCGTATAACGGAGGCGCGCTTACCGTGCCCGTATTCGATATACGTAGTCGGAACTATACAGCTTCCGTACGAGTGGACGCATAGTATTTTTCATTCGTGCATATCAGCTTGAATATAAAGTGCAACATCTGTTTGTACCTTGTCATAAGTGGAGATCCATCGAGCCTTTTTATAACGATTGCCTGATTGTCGTGGGTGGTCACAGGCTGGGCACGTTTAGGAGATCAGGTGCGTAAAAGGTGAGCAATATATTCGCTCACTTTTAAATCTGACGTGGTTTTCACTTGTCAGTTGATTCGTCGTGCACCGTTGCACCGAACGCAGCTTCTCGTTTTGCAGCCACGCGATGCAGGGCCATACGTCACCCCCGAAATTCCGACCAGTTCTTTAACGGAGGACACCACCGTGACGGACTGAAAAAAGTCGTTTCCTCCGATTTTTTTTATCCGCTAGATTTAAGATGCTGGTATAAAAAATATAGGTTCCTTTTCTACGCTCACCTTGAAATCATGTTGAAAACGTCCACTGAATGAAAATGTTACCCGAATATACTCTTATTTTTCGACAACATCTCATCGATCCATATAGCTGAAAGCCCAAAGTTCCAGCAACTAAATTCGCAACAAAAGCAGTGTACGTGTATGCATGCAAATTACAAAAGCTGAGCGAGTTCCAATCATTTTGAGGGTCGAGTATGCAGTTACCCAAGCGCCGCTTTACTTTAAATAACGTTAAATTCAACCATGGCAATAATGACGGAGTCATACCCGAGAGCGGTTAGAATTCGATTGGATTCGATTTCGAAATCCGTGCGAACGTAGCTGAAACTATGGGGATCAGCCAATCCACCGAAATTGCTTATACGAGACGTTCCATCCGAATTCCGATCGTTGTCATCGCAACGTCGAATGCTTCGGGGCTTCTCGCAAAGGCGAACGATCGAAGGGAGAAGAAAGGGTACCTTTAACGCGGCGGGCTTCGGAGTAGCAGTCGGAGAAGGAGAACGGCGATATACGTCGTAGGAGTCGACGCGAAACGTGGTAATCGAGCCTGAACGGAACGGAAGAAGGAAATTGAAAAACCGTATAGTTTGAGGATTAACGGAAATTCGCGGCTTGAGACACCTCCGGTGGTGTGATCGCATCGGCACTTCGATCGAAGAGTGTTGGGCGAGGGGCGAAGGAGGCGATGAAACCGATACTACGTCCTGATAGAAAGGGTGTCATGGGGGTGTCCGTAGCTGCTGTTTGCTACTGTGTCGCTTCCTTGTTTCTCCTCGATAGTTTTTCGTGTTCTTTCGTATTCCAAACTCGAATTAACGGGCTACGTACACTGTAAAAAATTTCTTTATGAAAATTAATACACAAGTATAGGAAGTTTTTATGCGGATACCGCTTATGAAATTTCAGATACGACTTTGAAAATCCAAAACGGGTTATTTGAAAAATGAAAGTGTAGCTCCGTAATATTAATATACTTGTGCGTTTGAAAAATAATGCACGTGTAAAGAAATAATCACATCCAAGTATATTGAAATCAAGAACCAGTTGGTGATATCAATATACGAGTGTATATTAAATTCAAGAACCATTTGCTAATATCAACATACGGGTGTGTATTAAAATTACTGATCCTAAGTATTAAGTTTATTTCAGAAATTGATAATTAAGCCCACTGAAAATGTGACTCGTATTTATCCTCCTCGACGGGGGAGCTAGAGATAAAAAAAAAAGGTGATTTTTGTGAAATTTCTTTCTTCAACACCTGGCGGCGTAAAAAGGGAAAAATAATTTCCTTCCGGAAAGGCGAGTTCAAGAACTGCGACTCTGGCGTGGATATGGAGAGGTAACGAATTTGTGACACTCTCCGACGCGTGCACGAGTTGCAAACGCGTCTGTTTTTCCCAGGACGATCGTAGCCGGTGGTCGGGTTATATGCCCGACCGAAGCTGCGAGTGGCTATGGGAAAGTGCGGAACAAGGCGCCGTCCCTCGGACGCTACGCGAACTACGCGCGACCATCGGTCGTCGCGAGCGGCCGAAGTGGGTTGAGCGCGTTTTGTATTTGCAATACTCTGTTTTTTGTATTTGAATTAATATACAACTGTTGTAATCTTTAATTTAAGGCACGGGTTAATGCAATACATTTTCCACAAATTTACAAACTTGTCTTTGAAATTCCATGTTCCATCTATTAAATTCTATATCCACGTTAGAATTTCATGTTCCTATTTTAAATTTACGATACAAGTGTTTCAAATTTAATTTCATCTACTGAGTTCGTAAAATTCAATTCTTTTGTATCTTAAATGTATTGTAAATTTCATATCTTTTTTTACAGTGTAGTTGAGTTAAAAAATTGCATTTTCCAAAAATATTTTATCGTTTCCCGGCGGCCGTTATCCTGTTGTTTTTCTTTTTTTAAGCCTCTCAATCCATGTACCTTTGTGTTAAGAAAATGCATTTATTTTTCACCAACCGTTGCCCCGAAAAAAGTTCGGAATTTGGCAATTTTTTGCTGCCTTCTAGGTAGATGTAGCCCCATAGAAGACCACCTACTATGGAACGTGCCAAGACGTTCCCTCTTGCTCGATACTTTACTCGTCGGTCGTACCTTAGAATCTGGCGCGAGCTCAAGCACAAACACCCCCCCCCCCCCCCCACACACACATAAACACGGAAGGAAACTCCATCTGCGGATATTGCGTTACTGTATTTCATTACCGGACGCGAGCTAGTCGACAACAGATTTCTCGTCCTTTGTATTGATTCACCAACACACGGTTCTTATATGTCATAAACAGGTGTAAACGACCGGTCTTTTTGTCCATCCTGTCATCTTGTGTTTGGCCTCTCGTACTCGCCCTGATCGTCCATTGTTGTTTCTTTTCATACGAGGACAATACACCACCGGAGAGTTTCCTGTGTACGCGAACTGACTCGCCTTACAGTCTTGGCGCGCTCATAACCTGTCGCCCGCAGGGTATGAAAGAAATTGGCCCATATCCCGATCAGGTTTGCGTCGACCGGATCGTCTCGTCTCTCAGGGGCTTTCCGGAAATGAGCGAGTTAGACGCCCGGTCGGTATCTTTGTCGCTTGACAATTCGCCGGCTAAGCTAACATTTCATGGGCAGCCAAATGCAGCAGCGTTTTAGTAACTTAGTAGTTTCTTTTTTACCGGCGTTAGAAAGCTGCTGTGTTTTTACTGAGCATACGGTGCTTGCGTTAGGCGGGCAGTAAAAGGCAGCAGCGTTGCGTTTTGAAAGACCAAACTTGTGCTGGACACAACTAGAACGGGAACTCTAGGATACTATTCCTAGGACTGTAGTAATTGACGACTGGTTGGACGGTAGTGAAGTCAACGACTAGTGAAGTACTAAAACGTTATTTACTACATGGGGAATTTCAAGCTACTGGTAGCATTTCAGCGGCAGCATGTAACAGCCATGACCTGTCAGAATCCAGAAACGTCATACTCCGGATCATGACACCCTTCCGATGAGCCTAGAAACGTTCTACTCCCGAAATGTCACTGCAATTTCTACATTGAAATTTATGGACACTTGGCCGATGGCGGCATTGTTCATTCAAACGGAGGATGTTATTAGTGCCATCGGTGGGTAGCAAAATCTGTCCAGACGTTAAATTCCGAATGGTGACGTTCCGGGAATGTCGCATTTCTGAGTTACGATCTTTCGGCGATATATGTAATTTCTGGAGTATGACATTACTGGATTCTGACAGTCTACTTATAGCAGCAACGTTTGAATAAAACTCGGGCGTTACGCCGATACACGGTCTTACATACAGGCCTGGAAACTCGGGCATTTTTGAGCGGGTGAAAGTGGCGCCGTCAGAGAGGCACCAATTTAGTTCCGCATCTATCCGCTAAGAGCGCCGTCACATAGCGGTCTATATGCAGCCATTTACACACCTATATAGATATAGACCGCTACTCACGTAACGGTTTATATCTATATAGGTGTGTAAATGGCTGCAGACACTTTTTACACGTTGTAACGCGTGTAAGCCCGAGTCGAAATTTAGACCCTCCTCTAAACCTCCTTTCGATCCCAATTTGCCATTCAATGGAGGTTCAAGAGGTTCAAATGGAAATCTCAAAAACATGTATATCAGAACCTACTGAACCTCCAAAAGTGGCAGAAATTGGACTTTTTCACTCAAAGGAGGTTTAGTAGGTTCATCTGAACCTCCTTTAAACCCTAGTGAGCCTGATTTAATGCTTACGCAAACCTACAGACCCTCTTTTAAACCTCCTTTCGCCCTACTAACTCTCCTTTGACTCCTTTCACCGGTGGCTCGCAGAGCCTCCTAGCCCTCCTTTAAACCTCTTCTGGCCCTACTAACCCTCCTTTAAGCCTACTTCAATATGCTGCCCTCCGCTCCGCCCCCCCTTCTCTCCCATCCGCAGTTCACCGATATCCAATCTTTCATTTTCCTTCTGCTTTGGATTCAAAGGAGGTTCTGTAGGGTACAGATAGGACTTTAGGCCAAAACGAGGTTGTGTAGGTTCACGCAAGCCGAGCCCATAGGCCTAAAGGAGGCTCAGGCGGTTGAATAGAAGGTTCAGTAGGGCTAAAGGAGGGTCGCCAACGGTGCAAATTTCTCCACATAGGTTCAAGGGGAGTCAAAGGAAGGCGGCGGTCTGTGCGTTACAAAGGAAATAGGTTCTCGAGCATTCAAAGGAGGGTCTAAATTTCGACTCGGGAGAAAATAACACACGTAAGTGTGCTGTTTGAACGCACGTATCCGTGTTATTTTTGCACCGTCATTTTTTTTACACACGTTAAAACGTGTAATAAGTGTCTACAGCCATTTACACACGTAGAGTGCTTAAAAACGACACACTTGGTTTGCAGTGTGCTTTTTACTGTACGTGAAATGTTAGCCTCTGGCACTTGATGGTGGCAAAGCCGTTCACCCGAGTCGGATTCATTCGTTTGACAGGGTTGCGCGAACACTCGTTCGACAGCTGTTTTTGGTAATTGCGCTGCACTCCCTTCGACGTCGGCGACGTAACCGCACTTTGACAGTCCTTGTACGCGAGCGACGGCTTACGTGTTTCCCTCTTCCCGTCCTGCAGTTCTGCTCCTCGCTCCTTCCGATTCTGTCATGTTCCATTCAGCAATATCGAATTACCTTGGACTTCTCCGTCTTTGCGCTCCTCGAGGATGACACCAAAGCGAGCAGGACGCCGAACGAAGAAGGAACAGGGGATCGTGTGTAGTCTGAGTTGAAACTGACGAGAGAAAGAGCGGGCAAGAGGGCGTGAGGCGAAATGAGAGCGAGAGAGAAAAAGCCAGAGGCCGCCTACGGTGACGATAATCCCTCTAGCGTGTATCTCGTGTACTAACGAAGAACACCAGACCAAAAGGATTATCCTAGCTTCGCGACTCATTCCCTTCGTAATACTTGCCTCGATGCAACATGCTTGTGTATACACATCTCGGAGAACAACCGCGAGAGAGCGACGCGAGATTATGCTCGTTCTCCCACCATTCGAACTGTACTGCTTTGCCATTGGGTCGCGAAGAAATGTTGATGCGGACCGCGGAATTCACTCATTGCCCTCGGACGTATGGAAATATTCGTGCGAATATCGTTAACCTACATCTACCTGGTCGAAAAATGCATTTTTCAATAATATTTTTATTTGATAGTATCAGCTTTCGGCTGTATTCCCTGAAAATTTCATTGATATATGCCTAAAATTGAATGAGCTGCGGTTTCTAACAGTCGGCCGGGCGAAACTAGCATGGAACATCCCTCAGGTGACACCCTTCGATTTAGTTGAAATTTGGATATGTTATAAAGCACCAAAAAGTAAGCGATACGTACTTTTTTTTATCGCCGGAAAAACAGTTTTAAGGGGTGAAACCGCCCCTCGAAAGAAAAGGATCTCCAGGGTATTGCACCCCTTAATTTTTTTTGCATTGTCACTATAGTGGATTTTTCATTGCTTCGGATTAGAAGAATTTTCGTTTTTGTTTCATTAAAATCGGTGGACTCCTTGCGTGTGAAACTGCTATATTACCCCTAGAGATGACTTTTTCCGAGGGGTGGTATCACCCCTTAAACCCGTTTTTCCGCCGATAAAAAAAATACGTATCGCTCACTTTTCGGTGCTTTATAACATATCCAAATTTCAACAAAATCGACGGATGTCACCTGAGGGATGTTCCTTGTAGGTGGCGAAGTTAGATGTAGGAGCACCATACTTCAAACTAACCACGTTTTTCTCGAAACTCGTATTGACTGTTAACGTGAAAAGACCGTTTGGTTTTTAGATATCGGATCAACCGTTTAAGCTGGAGAGTGTCCATCAGCAAACGTCGCGAAAAAATGTTATTATCTGCCGGTGGCCATATTTTTGTTGGTTTGCTGCAGTGTCTGGCGGTTTTTTTTCAACACTCTCTATGTACCTTTGTGTTTAAAAAAGCGCTTTCTTCACCAACCCAGGGAAAACATTGGGAATTTGGCCATTTTGCGGGATTCTAGGTAGCCCCTTAATAATTCGCATAGGTAATTTCCAGCAATGAGTCTGGGAATCAATATCTCGTTGTGTTGGCATCTGGAAATAGCTGTGGATAAGTTTAATAGGGCTATTTTTTGCGGACAAAAGGTCTAAATTAGAGCAATTTTTACAAGCATTTTCCAATCAGAACATACCCGAGTCGAAATTTAGACCCTCCTTTAAACCTCCTTTCGATCCCAATTTGTCATTCGATGGAGGTTCAAGAGGTTCAAATGGAAATCTCAAAAACATGTATATCAGAACCTACTGAATCTCCAGAAGTGGCAGAAATTGGACTTTTTCACTCAAAGGAGGTTTAGTAGGTTCATCTGAACCTCCTTTAAACCCTAGTGAGCCTGATTTAATGCTTACGCAAACCTACAGACCCTCTTTTAAACCTCCTTTCGCCCTAGTAACTCTCCTTTGACTCCTTTCACCGGTGGCTCGCAGAGCCTCCTAGCCCTCCTTTAAACCTCTTCTGACCCTACTAACCTTTAAGCCTACTCCTTTAAGCCTACTTCAATATGCTGCCCTCCGCTCCCCCCCCCCCCCCCCCCCCCTTCGCTCCCATCCGCAGTCCACCGATATTCCAAAGAAGGGATAATTATAATTAAAAAATATTTTCAGTTACACGAAATAATTTATAGTTGTGACAATGTATGTATATGTTTCGAATTAATAAATCAATCTTATAATAAATAATCAAACATCATATTTTTAATTCACACATATAATTTATTTTTCAGATATAGCTTGACCCTACAGAACCTCCTTTGGATCCAATCTTTCATTTTCCTTCCGCTTTGGATTCAAAGGAGGTTCTGTAGGGTACAGATAGGACTTTAGGCCAAAACGAGGTTGTGTAGGTTCACGCAAGCCGAGCCCATAGGCCTAAAGGAGGCTCAGGAGGTTGAATAGAAGGTTCAGTAGGGCTAAAGGAGGGTCGCCAACGGTGCAAATTTCTCTATATAGGTTCAAGGGGAGTCAAAGGAGGGCGGCGGTCTGTGCGTTACAAAGGAAATAGGTTCTCGAGCATTCAAAGGAGGGTCTAAATTTCGACTCGGGTAATGTATATTATTATGTCCTTGTGTCAAGGATTCGGGTGTCTATCGGACGGAAAGGACGAATCTTCGTTATATCGAGGTTCGACTGTATATGTCTATATAGATAAAGGGTGGTTTTATTGTCTTTGGGGTATATGAACGTCTGTTCTGTTGTCGTCACATTCCAAGATTATCCGGAGTCTATTATTCACTGCTTCTCGCGACATTTTATCTTCCCTGTTATTACTGTTGCCGTTACCTATTCCTTATTCCTGTCTGCCTGTCTGTATTTTTCTCTCGCTCTCTCAATTTGTCTCTCACAGGCGGTCCGCCACTCTTCTCGTACCTCTTACATTGGAATGTCTTTTCCAAATAGTTAAATCCTGTTAACCCGTGCATGAGGAATCGCACGAGAGAAGTCACGTTACTTATAACGCTGTATAAAGTCGTACGATCGGGCTGAAAACGACATACGCAATATTGCAATTCACCGTCGTCTACGCGTGCATTGTATCCTTTGTGGGTATCGCGTATAGGTACGTCGAGACACGACTGTGAAAATTTCAATAAGTTTGAAGCCTCCGCATGGCGACGTTCCCCATACGGCAAATGTTCACGTTTCCAAGCCCATTGGGAAACGACATTTGATTATTCTTTTAACGCGTTTGCGTAAACTTGATATTAAAAACGAGCATTTTTTATTGGACAGTTTTATAGTCTAGGTTTTTTAAATTTAACGTGCAACGAAAGTTTTGTCAAAATTCCGGACAGAGTTATTACGATTTTTGTGAAGGCTGTGACTTGCGCTTTTCGGAAGTCACTTTATTATTAACATTAAATATTATTAGGCTACAAGTGAAATTCTTTATTTCACATTTCACGTCACCCTAGTTGCCAGTACCACGTACACCGATTGGCTGCGCAGGTGGCGCTTTATTTGAACAACCATAATTCCGCTGTTTATCAACATTTCTCAATTAAAGAAAATCTCAAACTTGTCAAGACTATGCATTTATTGCGTGTAAAATCTCGACCACGTCGGCCGGATAATTTCATGAAAAAAAATGTTGAAAACTGACTAGTCGTTTGAACCCCAAGCTAATGCAAACAGGGTAACATCCTCATACGCAGCACCCTCCTTGAGGGTGTATTGCCCGTACATTCCCTACCAAAAGTGAGTTTGGGCGGGAATTTTGAGTACTTTGCGATGAGATTGAATTTTTTGAAAAATCAACCACATTGCAGATGTTTAGAACATTAATTTCCGATATTAATAACGCAAAAAAGTTATGAGTAAATTGTTAAAAAAAAATTGTTCAGCAAAGGTCCACTGGACCACTTTTTTTTATATTATAAAATTAATTCATAGATTTTTCTGAATAGGTATGCATTTTTTAGAATTTACTGTCTAAATTTAATTTTTGTTAATTAAAAAAAAAAATTCGAGATAGGAAGAAAATTCTTTAAAAAATCATATATATTCGGAAAAATATCATGATTCATTTATCGTCACAAAAAATCAAGTTTACCAGAGATTTTTTTAACAAATCTTCGTTTAAACAATTTATTTGTAAATTTTTGGCATTCTTATTATTCAAAACCAATGTTCCAAGCATCTCCAATACGGTCGATTTTATTCCGATGTTAATGTTATCGCAAAGTGCTCAAAATTCTCACCGAAGCTCACTTTTAGTAGGGAATCCTCAATAACGCCCCAGCTGTCTCTCTCCATTGAATAAAAATCGGTTTCCCGTACAACGTGCGATGACTTTTCTAATCCTCTTCAGCAATTATTTTGCGCGTGTATCAATCTATCGACTGAGATTGGTGATCGCAAGTAGCGTCGACTAGAATTTTTTTTTTCCCATGGCAAACGCCAATGAAGCTTCGAACTGTAATTGATCTGTCGACTCGTGGGAAGCAAACTTATCGAAAATTCCACCGTACGGTGGTACGATATGCCGTGTATTTCGCTGGCATAAATAGCTCGGGATGTGTACGTAACGAGAATTCCTTGCCTCGATGCAAGCTCGTACGTCTGTATATGCAGCGCGTATCTAAATTGCCTGCAATACACGGGATTTTAGTATAATAGGAGCAGGGGTACAGAGTTTGCGAAGTGTTTGGCAAAGTTCTCGAGACAATGGATAATAGCGAATAGCGTGTAACGGGCGTTTAGATAAGTGTACTCTATGGGAACGTGTACAGAGGGAGTGTGTACCTCTCGTTTCGTCTATATGCATCCTCAATGTAGATGTATACAGCAAACAAGCTCGAATGCATATTACGCGTAGAGAGATGGGCGCGGATCAGGGAGTCCATGTACCCTAGAACCGTCAGCAGACGCGCCTACGCCTTTCGACCCGGAACAGCTCGATCGTTTGGAGCAATTAAGCGCTGCAAATTATAATCGGCGATACGAATAAGTGTCTTTGGTGGGCGTGCACTCGAAACACGTAGCTGTTGATTGACGAAAGCTTCGTTTTCGAGAACTCGAATTTCTCGAATATTGGAAAAGTCGTGACGGAGAAATATTATCGTTCGAAATGTTACCGCGCGTCTGGATCGATTTTGCTGTTAAGGGGGAGATACCTTTAGGCGGGAAAAAATTTGTTGATTTTCATGTGTTTTTTTTTTTTAAGGGAAGATTTCTTCACTGTTTTTGAGACTTAGGGTATGTTTTATTACTACTTTTGGATATGGTTCTGAACCCCCCCTACTCCTCCGATCGAGCTGGAATTTTGCACAAATCTCCTTAATATTTTAAGACAGTCTCTAGAGGGATTTTTGGCAACGCGCATTGGGTTTTTTTGTTTGGACAAAACGGAGAGCGCGATAACATACTGGGATATTCTACACCATTTCAGCGAACACGTGACCCCGCTCATTTTTGGTTTTCCTGATTTTTTTTTTGTAAAATTCTACCCCACGAAGGGAATATCCACAATAATTTTTAGATTTTTATCACTTCTCTTCCAGGACTCATAATTGTCCAAAAAATGTTGACTTCAAAAGTTTCGGAAACGTTCAAACGCTGATAACTCCTCAACTAAGTGACATCGACAAATGGCGCACTATATATATATTTATCATTTTGACGCATTCTTTCGGTAGAAAATATGAACAAAATGATCAATTATCAATGTCAAGGTTTTTTTCGCTTCTAAAGTGAAAACTATTAAAAAAAAAAAGATTGCCTTTTTTTTGTTCGTTCTAAAAATGCTCTAAAATAGAGTGACCCATTCCATGATTTTTAAGAGTAGTCTCATCGTGGGCCTATTTTTCCTTCCATTTTTTTTCTCGAATTAATCATATTTTTTCAAACGATTTTTATAATTTCAATGTCCAATAATGTTATTAATGATTTTGTGATTTCCAATTCGGCTTTGACAGGCCCGAAACGGTTTATTTTTCATTTGTACTGAAATTAACAAAAAAAAGTGATTTCGAATAAAAAAAAAATAAATTCAAAATTTCTGGAGTCCGACATTTGCGAATTCTGGTGATCTATCATACATGGCGCGTACTCGGGAACATATTCCCGCTTCAATTTGCAATTTTTGTAATAAGCACGGAGAATTTTTCATATCGCCAGACAGGGCGATGGAAAATCATTTGGAGGAAGTGTTCCAATTGGTTTTGCGTCGCTCGTTACGACAATGCAAATTTAATTTTGCGTGAGAAAAAGAACCACTTTCACCACTGGAGTTCCCAGACGTGTATGAGACAACTGCGGCCCGTGGGGTAAAACGTTAACTAGACGAAAAAGAAAGAGACAGAGATATATATAACTCGAAGATTCCCTACTGATAAAACGTGACGAAATTAGCACAGACAGTCGGGGATCTCACGAGACGAGATCTATCTACGATGATTCCGGGGAATGCGCCGCGTTCTCTCATTCGTATTAAATATATTCTCATAGCCATCCCTAATACTTAATGATATAAACGTATAATGGACCACATTGTCAACTAAGTGTGGACGACGAAAAAACAGCCACTTTTTATCATAACAAAACGTTCTGTTTTTATGAAACTTCAGGCATAGTTTATTAAATAATTCGACCATTAACATTTTCTTTGTCATCGCATTTATTTTGTAAAATCGTTAAGGGGGTTTTTCAGGAAGGTCTTGGCGGCAGTTGTACCGTTTGTGTGAAAAATGCGAGTTAACAATTATTGGCATTGCAATATCCGAATGCTGAACTTATCCCAAAGAAACATTAAAAAAGTTGAAGATGAAAAAATCGGCCCCTTCGGAAAAAATGTTCAACGTTTAAACAACAACTTCGTTTTTTTTTTTTTTTTTTCAATAAAAAGGTAATTTTCCAAAGTAACTTTCAAAACTAAGTATGAGTCCAAGGTAATATCGTCAGTGAATTGTGTGCACAATTTTAGCACGATGAGCGATTCTAGGGCCATCCAATAGTCCTTCAGCATCTTCGTGAAGCTGATTTTGCTTCGGCAGCTGCTCTTTTCCGGCTTCACGAGCTTCTCCCCTCGATAATGAGTTGCGCCACCCTTGTCCAGTCACTCGACGCTGATCCATATTTGCAGCATGCATTTTCGTTTGCTGCCCAATAATAATAATATCCAAAGTACTCATCGTGCATAAAATGGAACCCTATCCGTCATTGAACATTTCGGCGGTTAAATATGCGGTAATTTCAACAATGATAAGCCCAGAGTGCAGCTGGTTTCTGAATATGGCGCCTAAGCATCTTTGGGGCGGGTCTTCATAAATAGGAAGAACATGCTTCTAGATATCCAGGTGCGAAGTGGTGCAGTGTTATTATCTTTTTTGAGAACTCTTTACACTGGACCCAATTTTTTGAGCGACATATGTTTCATATGCGCAATATTCAGGATGGATTGTGAAAAATAATTGCAAATCGTTCAGACCGGACCCGATGAAAATATTCGTTCGTCGTTAGTATATGTGCAGAGCCTTTGAAATTCTGTACTAGAAACGCAGCTGTTAAAAATCGTTTGCAACTTTAGATGATTGGACATTTGTTTTTTTTCGCTCTCTCCCTTTTCGTTCGTACATATATGTATAGTCTTAGAAACTGAAATAGAGGAAATAAGCTCGGAAGAGAATAGAAGTGAAGCGGGTTGCCTTTATGTCGCTCCGTTCCCATTATAGCTGCACAGTGCGCTGTGTGCACGACGAGACCGGTAAATTGGAGGGAAGCCGTGCTTTTCGAGCTGCGAGCTCGCTTTCTGCTGATTTCTCCATTGCGACGACAGCGTCGGATCCCCGGGTGACCGGCCATACTTTTACTCCCGTCCACGTTTCCCTTATGCCCCTTTGGGGCGTTTGAATTTCCTTCGAGTTCGTTCAACCAAATCATTGCCTTTGGCTACAGATGATCCTTGAAATGATCTATGTGTAAGTATGCTTGCACTCGTCTGAAGGTGATTCTGAAGTAATCGAGGATTGGAAGACGTTCGAAGTTGAATAATGTCCCCCTGTACAAATACAGGGTACCATTTTTACCGTTTGAGCTGGTACGACGAATATCTCGAGAGGGATGGAATTTAGGAAAAATTGTTTCGTACAAAAGTTTCATAGTTTCAAGGATGAAAAATAATGGCGTAAGATATTTTTTCATTCAGCGAACTTTAGTTTTTTTTTAATGGCAATTTATATTTTCCATTTCCAAAAAGTAGGTATGTCTTGGCGGGAAATTTATTTTGTCTGAGATTTACGACGATATCTTAACGGGCTACATTTACCTAGAGGTCCAAAGAGAACGACCAAATTCCGAATTTGTATTGTGGGAAACGATTGGTGAAAAAAAAAAACGCATTTTTTCTTAAACAAAGGTATATATCTATTAACTGCATTTTTTTTAAATACCAAAAAAAAAAACAGAAAAACCTAATTTTGGGAAATTTTCCAAAAATCATACCATGACAACTCGAAAGCCTTAGACTTTGGACTAAGGTGACCTAGGTTAGATATGTTCCTAACGAGGTGACCTATCACCCCCTTAAGGCTTTGCATCGACCTTTTAACACCCTGTATATAGCTCAATAGCGAGTGCTCAAAGGATCCTTCAAGAGCTCCCTCGCCGCTCTTCGTACCTCCATTTCTATTCATCCCAAAGAATAAAGGCGTAACCACGATCGGAAATTTCGATAGCCATGAATATCTTATCTGCATAATATCCCGCTTGCTCTCGTTCACCGTTTCTTACTCCTTCAGCGCAAAGATCTTGCTGCTCTTTTCGTCTCTCGTCCGCTCGCCCTCTCGTTCGTTCTCTCTTCTTCCGCAGAACCTCGAATCATACCGAACTGCATATCGCAGCTCCGAGATTCTTTGTGTGCGAAGCAAGCTCCGTGGTGCTTTTTCTCGAACGACGAGTGAGTCGTCGAGTTCCACGTGCTCGTAAGTTCCCCCGCGGATTCCTATCTGCTGTCTGCACGTAAAAACCAACGCGTGTAGATGCGCGGGCGTGTATATGTCGAAATTTTATTTCACCCGAATTCGGTTTGTCTAGATCGATAAACGTCAGCGTGCATGGAATTTTTCTTGTTAAAAACAAAAATATTCAAATACGTCTCTTTGTGCACGAGGAATTGGGTATGACTACGGATTTCCAATTGATAGCCGTAGTCTCGTATTAGAGGCGTGTTGAGGTTGGTAATACTCGTCTTCGGAATGTCTGAACGCAACTGTCAAACTTATTTGATGCTACTCGGCTGAAGCGTAAACGGTTGATATGTCTACTTTTGTACCGAAAAAACAACGTCATTTGCGAGAAGTGTTCCTGCATTATTTTGCTGGAAAGGTGCAGGTGAGAGCCGCGGTTTGCTTTTGGATGCTTGCAAAGAATATTTGCTCCATCGGTAAGCATGTGCAAAAAGTGGCTTGAACGGTTTGGAAAGCATGAATTTGATGATAAACCGCATGGAAAGTGACCGAGAGAAATAAAAGACGCACATTTTGGATGAAGGTGCGTGTCAAATGGAAAAAAAGAATAGGCTGCAGCACTACGTGTTACCCAACAATGCATTTCCTTACGACTGAATACCATGGAAGTGGTCTAAGAGCCAGGAAATTAGGTGGCACATTAATAGAGAGCATTTTATAGCTTGGCAATAGAGGAGAGGCACCATATATCGGATACGTTTGTTTGAAATTGAAAAAATAAACATGTCAACAATTGCTGAGTGCTTCAAATTTGTTTCGAGCGAAAATAATGTTTTTTAAATCTCGAAGGAAAATTCTGAAAAAAATTCCAGGCGATCCAGTATCAACGGGAATTCTCGAGTTACGTTGCATTTTCCAAAATTTGGCTCTTTTAGCCGGAAATAAAATAACTTTCTTAAAAAAATCGTACGAACCTTTTTAAAAAACGAAAATGGAGCTTCTTCTACCCCTTTCTAGTTTGTCATGGATAAAAATGACAAAAAAAATTGCATAAATTATGCGCCGAATTCTCGATAGTCGAAAAATAGCCGAAAAATGGTCACGTACAAAAGTGCGTATTGGGTCGAAAAAAAATCAAAAAATATTTCAAAAAACTTTTAGTGCGGCAAGAAATATCGACTGGTGTATCCAAACTTTCGAGCGGTAGTGTACGTCAGTAAAAAAAAAAGTCTTGGTGGCGGCAAAATTTGTATGATTTTTTATAAAGTGACTACTGGTGGGACCTATACCAACGTATATGTCAAGTTACACACAGGGTTTTCAAGTGAATGTTCATTTCGTTGTAAGTCCTGTTAGCAGTTCATTTGAGAAATTTCTTTTTTTTGTCATTATCTGGCATTCGAATTACCCTAATATTTTTTTTATATATGCGGAGAGTGTGTTATTGAAAAAATTTGAAAAACGATTATCGATTTCGTGAAACAAATGCTTCTTCTCTCTTATTCCGGGATAGAAATAAAGCATGAAGATAAATTCACAGAAAATCTTGGCTTCTTCAGTGAAGAGCAAGGAGAACGCTTCCACCAAGACAGAAAAGTCACGGAAGATAGGTATCAGGAAAGATGGGACACACGCAACACGATGGCAGATTACGTTAGGAGTTTGATGCATGGCTGCCTTGACAAGTCTCACTAAAAAGAAAAACACGAAGAAGAAGCTTACGCAATGTGAAAATGTTTAGTAAATCCTAAAACTTTCAATAAAATTCAATTTTGGTTAAACAATTTTATATTTCCATGTTTTTACGTATAATAACGGTACTGAAGTTTGCATCGTTGGAATGCAACGAAAATATATTACTTTCGAATTCCCGTATTTTTTTTAAGCACATCAAGGCTGCGAAAGTCGCCGAAACTTTTCTGACAATCTTCCAACGTTATAACCAAAAGTTGCAAAAAATTTTTTTTGGGAAATAGTAAAAATTAAGAATTAAAAAAAAATCAAAAAAAATTTTCGTTGCATTCCAACGATGCAAACTTCAGCACCATGTATAATATCAATATCAAGTGTTAAAATAGGATCAGTATGGAGATAAAGTTAAGAAATAAATATACAAAATCGGCTATTGAGCTGTATTGCGTTTAGAAAAAAATCCTAAAGTCACGTACGTGTCATACAAATACACATAAATATTCGAGCCCAAAGATAAACGTCTAGCTCGCGAAATCGAAGGGAATCTCAGCCTTTTTTTTTCATCAAACGACCGATCGGCATAACTTGTACATTATTCAAGAATTTTCACGCAACGATAATAGAACAGAATGCCAAGAATGAAAAAAAAAAGTGGACTTTCGGTACGCCTGTCGCATTCGAAGCGTATTTTCTTCATCTTATGTTAGTCGCGTTCGCGTCCCCGCTCGTTCTCATCACGCTGTTCTCGTCCGCTGGGAAGGTCACGCCGTGTACAAACAGAGACGCCACCAAAGTGCGAGAACCCGCAGCGTGTATACGCGTATATATCATTTGTAAGAGAGCTATAGAGCGGGGTTCTTCCGATTGAGCTTGAAGCGAGCTCGCACCCTCCACCCACGCGAGTCCTCCTACCGATATACCTCTATATATGCATACCGATGATGGGTATGTGCGTGTATACACATATATGTACAACGCTCTATGGGCGTATATAGTCAATGACGACGACAAATCTCTCGTGTGCGCCACAGGGGCGACACGCACCAGTGTAAACGGCGGTCGACGGAGGCCTTTGACTACACGCGAGATGATCGCACTGAATGTTACAGAGAGAGAGAGAGAGAGAGAGAGCTAGGGAGAGACGTGAAATTTTGGTATAATACACGTGGAAGAAAAAAAGGGAGAACGTAGATAATTACAAGAAAAAACACCCTGGTCCTACATCCGCGGCACACTTATATATATGTATGAGGTATTTCACATGAATCCGGTGGACTTTTTCCCCGACCCCCGCCAATTCGTTTCATTTATTTTTATCTGATTCCATTGCCTCTAAAAGACGCCCTGATTTTTTTTCTTCATTTTTGGGAACAAGTTTGAGTAAAAAAGAAATTCCGAAAAGACGCCCCGATTTAAAAATCTGAGAAAATTCCCAAAAACGCGCGATTATATGTAAACATTTTCAAGCCATCACCCGCAGTGGAGGTATGATTTTTTCTGTGCTGAAGACGACTTCAATTGAAATTAATGCCAGAATTTTTTGACTGCTGACTGTTCAAGGTCCATGATTGTGATTTGGTTATTAAAAAATGGTAATAAATGAGGTAAGCGGTTCTTGAATTTTTCCGATTTTTTTTAACTCGCTCAGAAAGCACGGAATAAATCATACTTCCACTGATAGCTTGAAAATTATTACATATGATTACGCATTTTGGGAATTTCTTCAGATTTTTAAATTGAGGTGTTTATTTTCGGGAATTTTTTTTTTTTGATTAAGGGTTGTTTCGAAAAATGTCAAAAAAATCAGGGTGTAGTTTAGAGTCAATGGAATCAGATTTTAAAAAATTAATCGAATTGGCGGGGTCAGGAAAAAAGTCCATCGGATTCACGTGGAATACCTCATATATATGTTCACTCGTTGATATATATATATATATGTATACAGGCACATATATTGAACATATGGGAAATTTCAAGGCCCGTCGGTAGAGCGCTGACCCTCTTAATATTCTTTCCTCTGAAAACCGCGATTTCGATGTCCTATATAAAAAAAACTCTGAAGGGAAGAACATCATTATCGCATTACGAGCGTGAGAATCCTATTAACGAGTCTGCGTTAGCCCAAAAAACAGATTTTAAGATCTTTTTTTTCGAATGTGAGTGCTGGAAGGACGGGAGCAGCATTTTACAGACAATTAAACCATACCTTGGCCAACTTTGAGTTTTTTTCGTTGAAAAATATTGTTAGGCACTGAAATGATTATAATTTAAACAAAGTGCCGCTGTGTTGCATAGCCAGGTACAGTTCGTTCAACTAGGATGATCTGAAATGGAAATTGGAAAAACGTAGTTGTAGGACGCTGAGGTGAGAATGGCAAGCTGGGGACAAAAGTTCGACCTTCGACAAAATCAAGGGCAATCGTTTGTTGTTAATTGCTGGATAAACATATTCAAAAATCATTCGGTCCTACGGTAGAAAATGTTATAAAGTATGCTGTACGAATTTTTACGAAATCGTTCTCCTAAGTTACAATCAAGACCATAGGCTATAAAAAACTGAGTGACGAAAAAATCGTGGTTTCGAAATTTCAAGCTTATGCGCACCCCTTGCAAAAATGTTATTGGTACTCGAGCGACGAAGGAACAGTTGTACAATTATCATTCCTTAGGAAATAAAAGAAATGGAAATTAAATGATCAAATGAAATATCACTTCTGTACAAATACAGAATAGCATTATCGAAGGTTCCCAGGCTAAATCATCTCACGGTGAATGAGATTGGACAATATATTTATTCAAATGAATGAGTACGTCCGGGAAATTCGCTTCCTGCAATTGGATCTCGTATAGATTCGGCGATAAAAGGTAAAAAAGGCAATTTTTGGACGTTGTCGTTGGGACTTCCAGCTCCATGCGAATAAAAAATAAATGGAAAAGATTGAAAAAACATTCCCGAGTCAGCGAGCTGTCAATTTGGCTCCAAGTGTCCCGTGCATGTTACACGTATTTTTGGGCCCTCGTATCCGTGCACTAGAGAGACACGCGGGAGTGTATTGTCGGAGGAACGAGGGAGAAAGTATAGAAACGAAAGAGTGAGTGAGGGAGAAAAAGAAAGAGCGAGAAAGAGAGAGAGAGAGAGAGAGAGAGAGAGAGAGAGATGGAAGACACGCGGTATACGCAACGATCGCCGAGGTTTGAGGTTTCAGTGCGTCTTGTACGCTTAGGCCGGTATCACGTGTGTACGCGTTATTTCCGATCGACGTAAAGTCATCGAGTGCTCGATCTCGGCGGTCACGTCGTCATTCACCGGCGTGTCATTTGGATTGATTTTGAAGAGGGAAAATCGAAGAAATATCATTTTCATTAACGTGACGAGTGTACCGGAAGTGAAGATGTGAGCTTTGACAATAGGGCAGAAAAACATTCGAGTGTTTGAGTGCCGTTTTATCCGGAGTTTTTCCATTTACCGAAGAAAATCAATAACTTTCGCAGTTTGGATTATATCGAGCGAGAATCGAAAGTAAGAAATTCGAATTGAAGAATTGTCTTGATTTTTTTTTTTGCTGAGCATGATAGGTCCTTATTTGTCTATCCTTTCTTGATGTTTCTGTATGTGGGATACGAGATCTTCATTGTTCTTATTGAAGATGAATGATTCTCAGTTTTCGAGAGAGATAGAGAGTTCCCTGCAGGTCACTCTTTCCCAATGCACAACTGTATCGCAGTTGCACGAGGGCACAGGGAAACTGAGGAAAACCTGCGTATACAGAGGCGATATCGTACTCGACAAGCATCAACCGTCACTTCGTTTGAGAGAAACATTATTTTCTTATTATTGATTACTGACTGATATGACGAGTTCTTTTTTTTTTTTATCGATTTTTCGCGAAATGCCCCATACACTCACACATAGAGAAATTCTTATGGTCCATGGAAGCAGAAGAATGAAAGCGTTACGAGCGTGGATTTGTAATAATTTTATATCACGAGCGAATTTTCACCGAAGCACCAAACACCGGGAACACTAAAATCCATGAAAGGATGTTTCGACGTCATAGCCAAATTCCGTAGCCGAAGGCTTCGTCCTGTCGGCGATTTCTGTGCCAGGAGGAAGAGGAGGAGCCTGAGAGTGAGAAAAATAGCGGGATATAGAGAGAGGGAGGATTGGGTTGAAATAGGGGTAGTAATGCAGGAGTTACGATTTTTCCTCCTCCTCCCCCCCCCCCCGCTCACGATCTCACTCCCTCGACGATAAAAGAGCGGAGACATTTTTGCCGAATACGTGAAATTAGGATTACGAGAGAGGTCCACCAAGGGATACGGACCGAGATTCGATTCAAACACGAAAAACCAATTGAGCGAATACTCGAACGATGGATTTCGAAAGTAGAATAGGGGAGTCCGGTGGGGACCTGTGGCGATGCGAATGGTCCGCCCGGCGGTCAATAAAATCATAATTACTTTGGCCCAGATCGATATTCTTCAAATTCACCCACCGTACCTCTTTGACCGGGCAAACGTTTTTTCCGCTAAATAAATCTCGAATGAAGACTCTCCTTGCCTTTTCGCTATTTACTTTAATTCAACTCGTATTATCGTTTGGGCAAAGTCCCAGTGATCATTTCCGAAGCTTGGTTGAAGAATGATTAAAGTGGAGATATCGCAATGCAGCTTGGAGTAGGTGGAACGTCTGGAAATGTTCTTTCAGCTTGAAAAATTAAGGGGTTTGTGCTACGATTTTTTAAGCCTCCGATAAATGCGGTGTAGTCCTGGACATCGTTCGAATTCATATTGGCCATCCATGTAGAGTAGCGTGGCCCAATTTTGAGCTTTATCTTTTTTCCTTTTTCTCATCATCCGATTATCTTCTTTGAAGAAATAAAAATTGTCGCGAAAGCTGCGAGCTGTCAAAAAATATTTAGAGGTCGCACAAGCCATCCAAATGTTCAAGTTTTCATTAAAAAATCGATTTTTGTTAGTGCACATCTCACCCATGATTTTTACGCTTTGCAATTTTGAAAATATCCTTGAAAATATCCTCGCGAGAGCTCCAGCCGGGAAATGAATATTTAGTGGTCGTTCGAGAGCTTCGAAATTTCCAAATTTCGCAGATTTTTTTACTCTTCTCACTCATAAATTTGACGCTTTGTAAATTGCTCAAAACAATTAATCCTTCTTTCTTTAGAATCGGATTTTTCACATTTACCTCACACTTCTAACCCAATAAAACGACCTATAATTGTGTTTACGTACAAGCGCTGTAAATAATTATTCAATGAGAACAAAGATTATAATTATTGCGTTAGAAGTGTGAGGTAAATTTGGAAAATCTGTTTCGACTTAGTACTTTTATACTGTTAGTATTTTTTGTCATTGAGCTTTTAATCTGTTGCTGATTAGAAAGGAACAACGATTTTTTTAGGCGAAAATGAGACGATTCTCCAACTAAATTTTCGTTTGTATAATTGAGGCTTAAGGATCCTTTGTTATAATAAAGAAAAACATACATCTGTTGAAGTATTTGATTGATTTTTATTCATATTTATCTTTCGAAATCAATAACTTATGATTAGGAGTTAAAAGTGCCCCCCTTTCCACTGCTTGTTCAGCTGAGACGCAGCGGCAAAACGTCAATCATCATTTCAAAGTTTCACGAAAAATGGATCTGTACGCACAACGCTCTTTAAAAAGATCGACAAGATTTTGCTCGTGAAGAATCGTGTTTTAATTCCGTAATGACAGTCCTCTCTCATTTCACCCCAAACCCAACATTCATTTGCAACAAAGTACATTACTTATCCATTCACATTTCGAAAAGAATCATCACGAGTAAAAAAATGAATAGAGCCATTTGTGTTAGAAGTTTAAGGAGGTTCGAATGTTAGCCACAAACCAAGATTTTATTTAAAAAAATGATACGTTATTGTTTAGACTGTACTGATACCCTTTACGAATTAAAAAACAATTTAACCACGAAACACCAGGGATAGAAAATAGCACTGAGATAAATCATTCCCAACAACGCATTAACGCTAACAGAACCTTTGTAAACATTCAGAGAAAAAAAACCACATCGTGCCCATCGTAAACCATATAAGCCTCGGCCAAAAGTATTAGGCCATCCTATAAAAAATTGATATTTTGAAAAGTACAAAAACTTTTACAATTGCTTTGAACTGAAGCTGAGACGGCGTCATCAAATACAAAATGAAACAATAGAAAACCTCTTTTGGCGGATTGCGAAACATCGGGATCGTAAAACGCTAAACAACAGTCAACTTTTCACTCCTTAGACTAAATATTCCAAACTTCATAGTTATCAAGTTTTTTTTCCAAGAAAAAACTAAAGAACTCTGCGAAAGAAAAAGCATTTAAAAAAATGAAACTACAGCCAACGATGTCCCTTTCAAAGACCGTATCACTAAAAGGTGAGATTCCTATTTTTCAAAGTCCAGCATGCGATTTTGCAAAGTGCGAAAATCGTGAAAGGCATTTTCAGAATGACGTACCGGGTACAAAAAAAATCCGAAAAATAAAAACCACGAAGCAAAATGAAGCTGGCTCTGTCCGTGTCGAAACCCTGTTTGGTAAATTGGATTACGCATAATTTTACCTCTTAATCATATGTTTTATGAGAAAATAGCATCTACCGAATACATTTACACGGCGTATGCATTTTTTGGAGGTTCGTGGAAAAAAAATTATAAACCATCGTTTGCAACTGGACCGCTTCATCCCCTTAACGAGGGAAATTCTGCGTATTTCTGTTTATGAGAGAAAACACATTTCAAAGAATGTATCCAGAAATAAAATGATCGAGTCCGGTTCGAGATGAATCATTGTGCAGGGATTTGGTGAAAATGTATCTATCACTATTCTAGCATTGGTCAAAGCTCCCACACGCTTGGAGATTTGCCCAAAGAGTCAACGTGCTCTGAGAATAGACAATAAAAGACGAATTCCGCTACGTATTCAGCCCAGTGTTCGTGACAATGCGCAGCATTGCACGGATGGGAGAGACGATCGCATCTTTGAATGTTCTTCCGTTTGGCGATGCGCAATACTCGCTGATTGTCACTAAACATTGTTGCTTGCGGTATACCGTCCACTTGGACGAGTCCGCCCGGGCAAAATGCTCGCAGCACTGGTCGCTCAAATGCGCGCGAAAACTGCTCGCCACCGGGGGGTCCTTTGAACGCGGTCGTTTCGAGGAAGCGTTTGTCCAAAGTGCACTAGTCCGCGAGGTGGCGCTCCGCGATGCGCGAAAACTACTCGCCGGGAAAATGGGAATGCGAGTGTTGCTGGGCTTTAACGTTTACTGTGTCTTTACCGCGCACACGACGAAACCGGAAATTCGCACGGTCGAATTATTCGGACACGCATACAACGTCAGTTATTTTTTTTCTAGCGTAAAAATTGCCTTTTGAAAAAGCCCGATAACATACAAAAATGCAAAGGGAAAAACAAAAAAAACCTTCCGTTCCGTATACGCATATTCCAACGGAGAGGATAGGCTGGGAAAACTACGTTTCGTTAGTATAGAACAAGAACACAGCAGGATAGAGAGAGAGAACAGGCTGGGATTAAAGTTGAAGATAGAAGTTGAGAGTTTCGGTGCAAAAGAAATCTCGTTCGAGCCCAACGATGCAAACCTCAGACCTATAATAATATATGCGTGGGCCAATGAACTCTGGAATATTAAACATAATTGATGCACCCTTGTCAACCCCTTCATCGGTTGTCAACCTCTTCATCGTCAATTCTCGCAGAACGATTCCATTTCTACCAACCGGTAGACTTTTTTCGTCACGTAAAACGTCACAACACGTTCGAGTTCTCTCTGGTTTACATTAGTTACCGGAAATTGCCAGAGAGCACACAAGCAGCAATCTTTTCCTTCCGTTATTCGTCGTTCATAACTTGCACATGTATTTCGAATCGTTGATTCAATATGGAACACGCAATGTACAGAAGTACAGCTGTATAGAGATACGTGTAAATATGGAGATGGCGTATGTACATGCGCCATCAACTTTTGACGGAAGGCATATGCAGTAGCCTGCGGTGCTTTGACGTACCGAATCTGTGTCAACAGGATACATATATATACACGCTAAAACTGTATCGTTTGGGTGTCTACGTGCTTGTTAGTGACGGGAGCAAGAGTATCGTCCACCGTGGCTCGGGTTTGTCATGTAAACGAGGCTATTGCATAAAATCAACTGTTTTCCGTAGTACCTAAAACTTATACGTATAGAACATTATTTGCACTCAGGTATAGATGCGCGTAGGTCGTGTGTACGCACACGCCGATATATTAGGTGGTTGCGTTGAAAAGCCGCTGCTCGGTTGTAGGTGTTCCATCGTGTTTTGTACTTTAGTGCCGACAGATGTCGCTCGTACCACCTTTTGAAGGCTGGCTCTGTGTCCCTGACTTCCAGCCAAAAGACCCCGTATTTGGGATAGGTGTTTCGAACCAGTAATTTCATAACAAGTGACAAGTTGTTTTTCGCACCGATCGCTTACACAGGCGACTTGTGGAGTGTCCGCACCATCTGAAACACTGCGTGGAGATTAGTTTCGACGATTTGGAAGGGGCGATTGTAATCCTTGTGACAAAGCAATGACTAGGTCAGGTGAAAAAATTGAAAATGCCGAGTTACAAAGTTTACTGGATGAAAACTCTTCTCCGCCACTTGAGGGTGGAGATACCTTTAGGCGAGGAAACAATTGCTGATTTTCATGATTTTTTTTCAAGGCAAGAACTCTTTACCATTTTTGAAGCCTAGGGTATGTTTCGTTACTACTTTTGGCTGTCACATGGTATTTTTGAAAAATAATCTTCAAGAAACGATGGATATATGACACGGTCTTCAAAACGGGTTGCGGCGGATGTTGTCCAGCCAAAGGTAGTAACAAAACATACCCCAAGTCTTAAAAATAGTGAATAAATCTTGTCTTAAAAAATTCATCTTCAACACTAAAAGATCTAACATCTATCCAATACAGCTTTTTGTCCCCCTTTTTCCCTATGAATTATTAGCAGTATTTATTCCCGAGTTGCAGGAATAAAAATCGTAGAATTTGACCTAGACAAGTGGAATAATTGCGAAAGTAACTAATTATTCCGATTAATAACGCTGGGTTGGACATTTTATATGCCGTTCGTAACAAGGGTCATCGTTTTTCCGGCTCATTCCGTTCTTCTTTCTGGCTCATCTTCCAGTTGTGTCCGTTTCAGTAGTCTCGTGCTGTGCGGCCATACGGGAGGTCAAGCAATGTTTTGTAGAATCAGGTTGGGACAGTGATACTTTAATTCGTTGGGAACTGACTCGTAACGAAGGGCGGACGTTTTAATCTGACATTCTGTCGCTGCACATGATTTTCTTACAGACTCTCCCGCCCTCTCTCTCTCTCTTTTTCTCTTCCGCTGTGCTTTTATCCATCTTCTGCAAAAGTTAATTAACTTTCGTAATTATGTGTATGCAGTGAGGGCGTGGAACGAAAACAAAAGGGCACTTGAGTTAGGAAAAATCGACGGTGGCTTCGTATATATCGAGGTCACGGAGTGATCACTGAATTTTCTCCTTCCTCATAGGGTGCTGTTTGCATCCTTGAATCCTATCTCTCTCTCTCTCTCTCCTCTCTCCTCTCTTCATCTATCGCGATCCTCCTGCACCAAACGTCACCCTGCAGCCTCTTTATACCTGGCCCCCGTGCATACGTTCACTCCTCGACAACCAACCTACATGTGAAATATATTGAAAAGATACAAATGTAGAGCGGCATTCGTCGCTCTGTTAAAGTTCATTAAAAACCGCCATCACAAAGGCTCGCTAGCCCGGACAGGAATAAAATAGCACGCGCATATATTCGCGAAGCTCAATGAAAAAAATGACCTCATTTTTCTTCGTGCCGTTTCAATTTTAATAAAAGAACGTTCATTCGGCCTCGTCTTTGGTGCGTAATGAAATTCGTCCACTCGCAAAAACGGTATGGCCGAGAGCAATTGTTATGTTTCTAGAATGTATTGAAACGGTTTTTTAAATTTAATACACATCACGATAGAAAAAATGTTATAAATTCTAGTTTTTTTCCCCCAGACCGCTGTAAACATATTCTGGATAACCCAAATGCAATTTTAATCATCATAACTATGCTCGTAATTTGTCTTTCTTTTCATTCAATGTTTACGATTGATCCACGTATTCATTATTCCGTTCGTATTTTAATGATCCATCTGTTTCGAAAACATATGTACACGTGATTTTGTGTTGCTTCATTGTATAATCTGGACATCACTTCAAATCAACGCAACAATGGGATGATTGTTATCGCAAACAAGCAGTGAGAGAGAGAGAGAGAGAGAGAGAGAGAGAGAGAGAGAGAGAGAGGGACAGGGAGATTTGTTAATTCAATGACCATCACGGAATAAAGGAAGCGATAAATGCTGATTGATGCCCGATGGCTGTGAACATGTTTTCGATACTTCAAACACGTTTTCAATTATCATAATTATACCCGAAATTTATCCCCATTTAATATCAATTGCAATCGCTCCGCATGTTCATTATTTCGTTCTCATTTTCGTAATTAATTTCTTCGATAAACATACGTACACTTTATTTTTTAAGGAAGCTTTCCAGTGTGACAGCCCGAAAAATCGCTGTTTTTCGCGATTTTTTTTTTTTAATAAAAAATAATCTAATCGGTCTGGTTTTTTTTTTATATATTAATTGGGTATTGAAGAATACAAAACAATTTTTTAAAGATCGATTTATTTATTAATTAATATCTATAAAAATGATGAAACAATTGTTGCAGAAAATGCACTTGGATGTGGTGTCCACGTTGGGGGTCACAATTTTGATCTGAAACAAAAAACACAAAAAGATTATTGATCGGTATATAATTGGCTTTCGTGCTATGGAGGCTTTTTTTTTTTTTTTTGCAAAAATGGCGCCGGTTTGAACAAAAAGTATCGATTTTAGCATTTTTTTTGGCAGTTTTTTTTACAAAAAAATAGGAAGATGTCAAAAAAAAAAAAAAAGCTTCCATAGCACGATAAACAATGACGTTAAGAATATTGTGTAAAAAATTCAACTCGATAGCTTTAAAACTCTGCCCTCCAAGTTGGACACCGTTTTGAAAAATGCTGTTTCGAGAAAAACGCGTTCAAAGTTTCGTTGTAGCTGTAGCGCTCCGTTGCCTTCTTCCAAGAAATGCTGTACAGTAACCGAAATAATCTGAATTTCGGCATGAAAATTTCAGGGAATATTCGGAAGAGTGTATACTATTCGATAAAGCAAAAAAAAAAAATCGATTTTTTGAAAATTTCACACTGGAAAGCTCCCTTAAGCCACTCCATTTGTTAACCAGAACATTGCGTTTAATTGAGGGAATCATGGGTAAACGGAGACTATAAGAGAGATTGATTCATTGATATTCAGCACCGGTCAAAAGATTTCGTTCACTTTGGATAATTGTAAAAATATATTAGAATAAATAATTAATTTTGTAGAAGTATATAGCATCTCCGTAGGATAAGAAATAAGATGAATTATATTATTCTAATATAATTCTGCAATTATCCAAAATGATTGAAAATTTTGCAATTATCGAAAGTAATCGAAAACTTTTGACCGGTACCATGTATATATATATATATATATATTATGACTTAGATAAATGACGTCGGGGAAAATTTCGAACAGTGAATTTAAATTTAAATTTCTGCTCTCTTCATCTCTCCATGCAATAAAATGAAAATTGATAAAACAAATAAAAAATAATAACGAAAAAATATTTTTAAAAGCAAACTCATCGTATTCGATTAAAGGATAGCATACAGCATGGTCCCATCATGGTGAATCGTATAAAATCATATAAAATCAAAGTTGTTCAGTCCACATCGTGGCACAAAACCGTAAAAATAAAAATTAATGAGAAATCATAGAAAATTTTACAAATTCATACAAAGTAATACAAAGAAACCGAAAGAGCAAGAGAGAGAGAGAGAGAGGGAGAGAGAGAGGGAGAAAAAGTTGGAGGAACGTAAAAATAAAACGAACTATAACGACGCGCGCGAAGTTGCCGTCCTCGAAGTCACTAGGCTCGGGAACGCGTGCGTGTGTTTAGCGTGGATGAAGCTCGTAAAGTGTTGCTCTCTAGTAGAGTTCTGTACCGCGCGGAATTGTCAGTATGCCAAAAGCTTGGGACGATTCGGCAGCAGGAAGGAACGCGAAACGCGTGCACACGTATTATACTATGATGCTATATATGTCTCACTATAGGACATAACTCCGAGGAGGCACGTGTGTTTTGCATCTACGCCTCATTGCACCTGTGCGGCTCTTGCGTTGCGCTTTAAGGAGATTTATATGGACAGAATGGATACATATACTTATATATCTTTATACAGCTTTACATATATATATAAATAGTACAATGCAAAATAAAGTGCCCAAAGGACCATGCAAAGTAAATGGGAAGTTGCGAATTCTATCTTGTCCAGTGTACTATATACATATCCGTGGTTGTGTTTCGTTTGATGCGAAAGTCATAATTACACGAGAGATCAAAGGTAAAGAACCTTATCATCAGACGGAGTCTGTATTTAGGTCAATTTCGAAATAGGATTGAGCGTTATTGCCCTTTAGGGGAAAGATACCTCGAGGCGAGGAAACAAATGCTGACTATCATGATTTTTATTAAAAGAAATATATCTTCACCTTTTTTGAGACTCAGGGTATGTTTTATTGCTACTTTTGGCTGATGCATGGTATTCTTTAAAATAAATCTTCCAAAATAGCAGAGGTATGGCACGGTCTGAACGGGTGGCGGAATTAAACTGAAAAAAAATACAAAGATTTTTCTTTCATTAACGCTCAGCCCAGGATATGAATCATGAAAAAGAGAGAAATGTTGAAAATTGGTAAAATGGTACGCTTTGACACTAGAAGATCGAATTTTCCGAAAAAAAATGGTCCCATTTTGCAATAAAAGAATACTTTCTTTTTTTTTTTCAATTTTTCCAAACCATTTAGGGTCATGTTTTAGGCAATGAGGTTAGAAATATTTCTATCAAATTTCATCAGAATCGGCCGAACGGTTTTTTAGCTAGGAGTCACGCCAGTTTTGAAAACGCAATTTAGAAGACTTCGCCATACCTCCGCCACTTTTGAAGATTAATAATAAAAATGAATTCCATGTAACAGCCAAAAGTAGCGATAAAACATACCCCATTTCTTAAAAATGGTGAAGAAATCTTTCCTTTAAGGAAAGCCAATTTTTTCCTCGCCTAAAGGTATGCCCTCCCCCCCTTTAGAAAGATTCGTTTGGTTGAGAGAACATTGCACCGCGATCGCTAAAACTTTTGCAACCCTCTTTGTACAAGGTCGATGAAATATTTATTTTCTTATTATATATTCAATATCACGAAAGTCGGCATCATTAAGGGACTATACCAGTGCGAACGCTGAAAATTTGGGTGATTTTCGGGAATTTTTTTGAAGAAAAGAACTCAGTTAAATGTTTTGGAAAATTAAGAATATATTTGGCTATATTTGACCTATATTACATAATTTTTTCATAGAAAAATATTGAGAACCAAGCGATTTATGCGCTGCCTTCGGGGGGCGCCAAAAAAAAAGTTCCTCCACTGCTGACATGATTCCGGCCGATTAAGTAGCCGAAACCAAAAAAGGACAAAATGTCGTTAAACTGGAAGGTATTTCCTATACAATGACCTAGGACTTTCCAAAAATATCAAAATCTAACAAAATGGCGTCGTTATGAAAAAAAAGTATGTTTTCTTGCCTATAAAATGGTCGTTTTTTTCAACGCCAAATCGTCAATTTTCATCCAATCAAAAATATCCTACGTCATTGTAGAGTAAATATATTCAAGAGCACTCAGCTCAAATTTCAAGTCAATCGGATAATTGCTCTTTGAGTTACAATGTCAGCAAGTTTGAAAAGTCTCATTTCGAAAAAAACGCGTTTAAAGATTTAACTGGGGCATTATATACCTACGAGCGGTTGCTCTTTAGAAGGCTGCCATTCGGGGAGTATTAGAGATACGGCCTTGACATTTTTACAGGATATTCTTGAAAGTATAAACTGTCGAAAAAGGCAAAAAAAAATCCATTTTTATAAGTGTCACACTGGTATAGCCCCTTAATGAAAATAATGAAAAATCTGCCGTTCACTGTTTCTTAGAGGCGTCCTTAAACGTCCAAGCCAAGTTGCCTTCTCTGAAGTCGCCCGAGTCGAAATTTAGACCCTTCTTTGAATGCTCGAGAACCTATTTCCTTTGTAACGCACAGACCGCCGCCTTCCTTTGACTCCCCTTGAACCTATATGGAGAAATTTGCACCGTTGGCGACCCTCCTTTAGCCCTACTGAACCTTCTATTCAACCTCCTGAGCCTCCTTTAGGCCTATGGGCTCGGCTTGCGTGAACCTACACCACCTCGTTTTGGCCTAAAGTCCTATCTGTACCCTACAGAACCTCCTTTGAAGCCAAAGCAGAAGGAAAATGAAAGATTGGATCCAAAGGAGGTTCTGTGGGGTCAAGCTATATCTGTAAAATAAATTATATGTGTGATTTCAAAATATGATGTTTGATTATTTATTATAAGATTGATTTATTAATTCGACGAACGGAATATGAAAAACTATAGTTTTAATACGTTTGTACTATAGTTATAGTACAAAGATAGTATACGTTAATATAATCTAGTAAAGTACGCTGGTACTACATTTGTTTGTGTGTTATTCAAGTTTACCATATTTCTATATTTGCACTATAGTATAGTACAAATATAGTATACGTTAGTAGTCCAGTAAAGTACGCTGGTACTACATTTGTTTGTGTGTTTTCAAGTTTATTTCATTATTATAAATAAATGATATATAGTTTATCTGAAAATATTTTTTAATTATAATTATCCCTTCTTTGGCATATCGGTGAACTGCGGATGGGAGAGAAGGGGGGGGGGAGCGGAGGGCAGCATATTGAAGTAGGCTTAAAGGAGGGTTAGTAGGGTCAGAAGAGGTTTAAAGGAGGGCTAGGAGGCTCTGCGAGCCACCGGTGAAAGGAGTCAAAGGAGAGTTAGTAGGGCGAAAGGAGGTTTAAAAGAGGGTCTGTAGGTTTGCGTAAGCATTAAATCAGGCTCACTAGGGTTTAAAGGAGGTTCAGATGAACCTACTAAACCTCCTTTGAGTGAAAAAGTCCAATTTCTGCCACTTTTGGAGGTTCAGTAGGTTCTGATATACATGTTTTTGAGATTTCCATTTGAACCTCTTGAACCTCCATTGAATGACAAATTGGGATCGAAAGGAGGTTTAAAGGAGGGTCTAAATTTCGACTCGGGCGGCCTTCTCGCGAGAACACAAAGTGCCAACGTCACTCTATGCGTTCGTATCGCTTTGGAGACTGCAATGAGCCACGATTTTTTGTCGTCTTTCCATTATTAAGCATCAATTAAAAGTTGTATGGAGTCGGAAGGTTTTTTCGACTTCGAAAAATTGTTGGGAGTGAGACGAGGGTAAATCCGAGAGGAAATCCCTCCAGGAACAAAACTTTTCCGTGTTGAAGCAGCGAGTGTGTATGGGTATAACAAGCACAAAAAGAATACCTACCGGACTGAAGTATACCGAGGGGCATTAATTAGCGTTGAGATGTAATTACCTACGTACTTAGCTGTATTTCAATTCGAATTATCCCTCCTTTCCGTTCCGACTCTCTCTCTCTCTCTCTCTGTTTCTGCTTAGCTCTTTCTCATTACCTCTTCCCGAAAGACGTCTCTTTTTTCTCTCCGTCACCGGCGATGTGTCCGACTTCTTCGCAAGAGCTGACGACCTTTCACAGCAAAGTATCCGCCTTTAAGAGCAGGGTAGTTGTCTTTTAACTGTCGTCATCGAGTCCTTTAGCGCTTGAGCTCGACATTGAGTTTATATGAGGAGTGTGCACGGGATATTTGCATACATAAATACACAAAGTGCATTCCGAATTAATTAATTGCACATGGGATAGGTGTCTCTACCTTCATTTTTTCGCCACTGGAATCCCTGAATCACATTCACACATCCGGAGCCTCGCTTTATGAAACTTTTTTCCCATAGCCTCTATAGCCATCCCTTCACAAAGACCCGTCATTATTTTAGCAGTTATGAATTTGGGAGTGTGGTGACTGCTATTCGATTTTTCGCTTTTCCATTATTTTTACATATCTGTACACCAGGAATGAAAATCCATCGACATAGAAAACGATCTATTGGCAAACTGAGACTCTTCGTCCTGCCCTGAATTAATCGTACACTAATTGTATTATTTTGTCAACGTACGATTTGATCGGTATATTAAAATTGTAAAAAAACGAGTGGAACATTCGGAACAACGTGGCCCATTTGATCGCTGGTATCAAATCGATCGGACGGAGCCACGATGAAATGTATTCGGTTCCACCTACCGGCGGTTCTTGGCCAGTCCTTTTTTATCCCAATTTTTTCCCAGTCCTTTTTCATCTTTATTTTTTTCCTAGTCGTTTTTTTTATATCTTTTTTTGTAGTTCTTTTTTACCCCTTTTTGTCTCTCCACGGTTATTAGTTTACGAGCACACACAATTGCGCAAAAGATAATATACTCATGCCTGATCAGTATCCACTGCACCACCCTGTTTATTTGATTTATTCGGTATAATTAAGAGCAATAATATCGTGCGTGGTGTCCATAATTTTCGAGCTTAATTAAACGTGAGGGGATAACAAAAAAATAGCCCATCGAAAGCACTAGATATCACAAAATTGTGCGCACGTATAGGCAGAGAAATTGAGATAAAAATACGAGATTTATGTATACAATCGTTGCTACCCGATCGCGCCGTGAAATTTGATATACGTTGGTACATACGCTGCCGTTCAAAAGTTTGGATACACCAGTAGATATTTCTTGCTGCACTAAAAGTTACGGCTTCGTCAAAAAAAAAAAGATAACCAAATTTACCGAACCGCGTTCTGGAGGGAACAAATTCAGCTTTCTTTAGCTTTTTCTGAAATATGTTTGAAGATTTTTTTTCGACCGGGTACGCACTTTTGTACGTGACTGTTTTTCGGCCACCGAGAATTGGGTGCATGACTTATGGAAAAAATGTTTGTCATGTTTATCCATGATAAACTTGAACGGGGTCGCAGGGGCTCCATTCTCGTTTTTTAAAAAGGTTCGCACAATTTTTTTTCGCAGTCATTTCATTTTTGGCTAAAAAAGATAAATTTTGGAAAATGCATCGTAGCTCAAGAACTATACGGTTTGAGAGGAAACGTCACAGATGCGAAAAGTTGCGTAAGTTTATACTGGATCGCCTGGAATTATTTCAAAATTTTCCTCTGAAATTTTTTAAAAACTATTTCCCCTCGAATCTCTGATGGGCAAGGATGGCTTGCCCGTTTGATACAATGTTTCAAAAACACTTACGCGACCTGAAAAAAAATATAGTAAAAAAAATTTTCGATAAATTTGGTTATCTTTTTTTTTGACGAAGCTACGTAACTTTTAGTGCGACAAGAAATATCGACTGGTGTGTCCAAAGTTTTGAGCGCCAGTGTAAATATATGTCATACGAACTGTATCATGCTTTCGCATGATTATGGACGGGCGAATCAGTCTATAGATTGCGTGAAAGAATTGCGGGGGCGTTCTATGTTTACAGGGAACCTTGTTTCCATTCGTTTGACTTCGGTTCGGCTATGCGGCTCTTAGTCGTGGTTTTTTGAGTGACAGCGGGTTAAATTTAACTTCGACAAGCCACGGCTCGAGAATATCGCGGCCTCGGGGCATGTGAATGAAGAGAAAAATCAAAGAGAATTTCTTAAACATATACAGGCGAATTCTTTTTTGATCCACGAATCAATGACCCAGAGCGAGAAAAGAGAGAAGGAGAGAGAGAGAGAGAGAAAGGGAAGCCGTGTAATATTTTATCTACGCTGGAAATTGATGTTAGGGGTCTTCCCACTTTTGACGCTAAAAAAGGCTTTTTTTAATGCATTTTTAAAAATAGGTGTAGATTATCGATATTGATATAAAAGTTGGTACACTTAATAAATACACTTTCGAAGTACATTGAATTTTTTTCTTTTCATGTATTTATGTAACCAAAAAAACTTTAAACACGTTCTTTTCGAAACAAAGTTTTTCGACGGCTCGTTGATAAAATCTTCGAAATTACCGAACCGATCCTTAGAAAATTTTAACCGCATATTCTTTACAACTATAGCTATAGCGCATTGGAACGATTTTTTTAAATTGTGATATTTACTTTTTTTTTGCCAAAAACCGTGAAAGAAGACACGTTTTTTTGTTTTTTTTTTTTGCGAAAAATGTCCGCTATTTTGTTATTTTTGCATCTATCAAAAATGTTATGACATGCGCTATAGCCATTTACATACTGAATCTAAAACCGTTTGATTTTTTTGTTTCGGATGATCCATCTCCGAGATTTCATCATTGCGCAGACTTAGAATTTTTTCAGGATATTTTTTTAACTACCATTTTCGTCTATAAATAGTGACTTAAATAAATAAATTTTGAAAAATACTTCTTTTTTCGAAAGCGTATTTATTAAGGGGGGATTGTCTTTTTTTTTCGCAAAATTTACCGCTTTTTGGGAATTTTTTTGTGAAGAAAGTATACAACGGAAAACTTGTAAAACTTGGCATATAGTTTTATTGATCTGTTTACTACATACAAAAAAATTTTTAAACAATTTCATCAAAAAATCCGCCTCCCACCCCCCTCGAAGCGCGATGGTCCTTTTTTGATGGTGTGCACGATTACAGCCTTCACGTTCATCTTGCAACAAAAACCCAAAAAGCATTTTACTTTAGACACATATAGCTATCGTTCGATGAAGGGAAAAAAAAAATTGACGATTTGGTGACGTTTTGAACTTGAAGTATCGATTTTTCGAAAAAAATTGATCGATTTTTTGTTATAAATAAAAAACTATTGAACGTATTACTTTTTTGCTTCATCAAACGATAAAAGGATGTCAGCTGAGCATTCTGTGCAAATTTGAAGGCAATCGGTTGAATAGTTTTTGAGAAATCGTGCACACCATCAAAAAAGGACCATCGCGCGTCGAGGGGGGTGGGAGGCGGATTTTTTGATGAAATTGTTTAAAAATTTTTTTGTATGTAGTAAACAGATCAATAAAACTATATGCCAAGTTTCACAAGTTTTCCGTAGTATACTTTCTTCACAAAAAAATTCCCAAAAAGCGGTAAATTTTGCGAAAAAAAAGACAATCCTCCCTTAAGTGTAACAACTTTTATATCAATATCTATAATATAAATCTATCCAAAAAATCATGAAAATAGCCTTTTTTAGCGTCTAAAGTGAGAAGACTCCTGAATAAATAAAGGAACTAAAGTTATTTTTTCAATATTTTCATCGGGATCCAATACCCTAGGTACATACGTTCTACCTCTGCGCCATACAAGTGCATTCGTTCTGTTCCGCGATTATGTGAAACGCATTCGTAAATTGTTCCCCACGCATCATTTGTTTGAAGTTTCGTATTTCTCAAAACGAAAGTCATACGAGAGGGCAAAGGCGTCGGGCAAATGAAAAACCTGATTATATCGCGTTATATCAGTTTTTTCATTTTGTCAATCGATTAAAACGCTAAACCTGATTATATCGCTTAATATCAGCTTTTTCATTTTGTCAATCGATTAAAACGCTAAACCTCATTATATCGCTTAATATCAGCTTTTTCATTTTGTCAATCGATTGAAACGCTTTGGCTTTTCGTTTTTTTTTTTTCGGCAAAACCGTCGGTGAAAAAAAAATCTCGCGCAAAAATGCTTCGACTGTACGCGTGACCCTAACATTTCACACTTCGAATTTCTTATCGCGCTGTTTTTTTTTCGAACGTCATGTAGATTTTTTTTAGTGATTTTTCGCTTCATTCCCCTAGCCCCGGGATATTTTTTGCAGCTTCGCACGAGGGGAAGTACATTTGTTATGCGAACGCGAGTGGCGCACGCCGAACGCCAGACCCGCAGTTCATTTATCACGGAAAGTCGCCCCCTTTTCTCTCTCTTTCCACTTTTTACAAGGTTCGGTCGTGCTACGCGATTTTTCAATTCGCAAAAATACTCTCGCCGGATCTTTCACGCGTTTATGATAGTTTCAATATCTGCGTATGGATTTATGTACGTCTATTCGCATGTACACTGCAGTGGTGGATTTCATCACATATGTATAATGTTATTTCCACCACTTTGCCGAGAAGCTTGATCGATTGTCATGGATATTTTTGGCATTTTGTATTTACAGATATGTTCACTCGTATATAGAGACATATATACGTGCCAACGAGCTATTCGAGGGTCGCGATTACTTGAAAGGAACCACCCCTGATGCCAACCGTTATATTCCATCGATACAGCCAGAAGCACAAAAAAACAACCGAATTGAAAAATGTAAAAAACATCGTGTTTCCTCGTCGTGACTATACTTTGTCGATAGCCGAGAAAACAGAATCAAAAATATATAAGTCGTGACGATGAAAATAATATTCTTTGAAGAGAAAAAAATCATTTCAAGGAGGTACGATCACTTCTACGGGCTCAAAAAAGAGTCTAAATTTATTTTACCCACAGCTGCTCTGATTGATGTTTACTCGTGTTGATTATTCGTATTATCGATTATAGTGTGACAAATCTTGTGGTAAATGACGAATTTATTGCACGTGAACAAATAAAAACCGAAAAATTAGGTTGTCAATGCCTCGGTAGTAATCTTCGCAATAATATTAACGTAATAAAATGCAAGCCTATTAAAATAGGCTTGAATCACCTCAGCGGAATTAACACGATAGGCAGAATATAATTATACATATTATTGATACGTGATAAATGATAAAACTCCATAAATTCTTGTTTGAATATTTCGTGGTGGCTTCTATTCAAATGAATTTCAAAACAAAGCTGGCTTATGTTCGCCAAACGCATCAGCTGTTACTCGCGACGTTGCTAAGTCTGTGGTCGCTATTTCGTCGTTCTGACCATTTTCAACCGGAAATTGAAACTTTCTTGTAACGTAGTGCTTTAACTACACGGTGAAGATTGGTTTTCTTATTTTTCACAATATCTGTTATATCTAATCTATCGAAATTGAGTTTTCCAACGGGTTTAGTTGGATACGTGAGCAGAAAAACCACGATCACCGCACTTCCGGTTGACCGTCTCCACAAGACGACGTGCTTCGGTAGCTCAAAGTGCTCGACTTTGCAGTTTTATTGCGAAACAAACTAAACGTTCAAAATAGCTCAAAATTTGCCAACAGGCGCATAAATTATTCGCCAAAATCATGTGAAAAATAGCAAATTCGAAAGTTGGATTCGTAGTAATGATCGTACCTCCTTAACGCTGCGTTGTTCTCTCTCGAAATATGATAGAATAGAATCGACATAGTTGGTGAATTCTCCGTTGAAATTGACGCAGGAAAAATCGTTAAATTCGTTTGTAAATTCATCCGCGTATGAAAATAGTGAGAAAACGACACAAATCTGATTGCCCATTCGTGGGACGGTGAAAAAGAATTCGATTCGATCGCGCGAGTCTCGCGGCCCGAAATACATCGAGGTCGTGTTCGAGAATTCGACGAGGGGAACAATAGAAAAGAGTGTTTTGGGTGTCCGAAATGACACAATAGAGCGGCAAGTACCGCAAGAGGTTGTTTCCTCCGTCAAATTTTATTTATCGCGTCGAGTGAAATAATTATTTATCGTGAGGTCGAATTTGCAAAATCCTCGAGGGTACGTTCACGTGGACGTGCGATAGTGCGAAAAAGTGTTTGACAAGAAAAATCGCTAAACTCGTAATTCCAACGGTGTGGAGATTTTTACGTACGTGGGAAGGATAAAGCTATGAAGCAGGACTTGTGAAGATGCAGGGCCCAATAATCGGTTGCCCACTTTCGTCCAAGTCGAGCAATGGATGCGAGGGATGGATTTTTTGCGAAAAATCGTCGAACCCTCAATTGCGGAATTCGAGATTTCGCACCTCGAGACGTCTGTTGCCTGCTGTTTTGCTGTGCTGCTGTGTTCTTATACCGAAACCTGCTGTATCGGGTGAGCTAATTTTTCGTACTTTTAACGGCTAACACTGTGGAATTTTCAAAATATCGATTTCTCTTGAATTTACTCGAGAGATACTTTGAAGCATCTAGATTAAGGGGGAAAAAAGTTTGGAACACAATTTTTCAAAACGACACGCGGTGTAAGTCCAACAATTTTCATTATTTTCACTCCAAATTTTGAGCACATTTTCGAAATAACATTCCGAAGTGAAACACGCACGGGATTTTCCCCGAGTCAAATATAGCGTTAGTTATTAACAAATGATTGTCCTTTTTTTCTGTCAAAAGTTGCGTTTTTACTTTAAATGCTTGCCAATTACGCAAAAATTAATATTTTAAAAATTTCCTACCTATTTCACTAGCTATACTCATGTAAATTAATGGAATTTTAATTTTTTTCCAAATTCGAATTTGCATCCGTTGCAATACGCGCCTCAATAAATTCAACATGCTTTTGCGAGAATGTCTCCAGCGTCACAATATTGTATAATTTTATGATATATTTTTTTTTTCTAACTTGAAGACAGGACTACTAACATCCTTGAATATTATGTTTATCTTACTTGTCCTTCCGCCCAAAAAAAGTCGCGAAAAATCACTTAATTTTAACGTTGTGTAAGCCCTTAAGGCTTTGTCGTAATGGGGAAAAAAACGTTGAACGTGAAAGTCACGTGAATTTTAACTTGCATACATTCTCGATAAAAAAAAAAATTAAAATCTCATCGATTTAGCACACCTATGAACAATCGAGAATTCAGCCGCAGTTAATATCTATCGTTGAGACATTTACTGCGCTCATCGACGATGAAACTTTCCCTCAATTTGCGTTGCTTCGTGAAAAATGTAATTAATTGCCTAGATTGAATTTTTTTCGCAACTATTTAGTGGAGCTTGCGGACACTTCGGAGATAAACTTTTACGGGCCGTGTGTACGTTTGAAAAATAAATAAGTAGACTTTAAGGGCTCACGCATAGTTGACATTTTGGAAAATGTCGATTTTTAGTTTTCGATGGATTCGCAAAATATAACAATTCAAAAATATACTCGAAAAATTTCAACTCGATCTTTCCAAAAATGATGAATTTATGGGCGTTCGGTTCAAGTAGGTTTAGGGAAAAATTACCTTCTCAAAATTGGTGACCACGAACAACTTTAAATTTTTCTCCTTCTCAATGCATAGATTTTTATCAACGAAAATAGAGCGTTTTTTCTAGATCTAGGTCATCTTGAATCTAGATTATTCAAGGTCGACTTTATTACTACTTTCGGCTGTTATATCGTATTAAAAAAAAATAAATCTTTAAAAGGGTCGGAGGTCTACTAAACAGGTTGCGGCGATTGAAAAACAACCAACGGAGATTTTTCTTTAATTAACGCAGAATTTCTCATTTTGAAAATCGATTGTACACTTTGAACCGAAAATATTGAATTTTCCGAAAAAGACGACTACATTTTGCAACTAAAATATACTTACTTTTTTTTATTTTAAAAAAATATTTAGAGTTTTATTTTGGACAATAATGTTAGAAATATTTATACCAAATTCGATCAGAACCGGCCGGTTAGTTTTTTTAGCTTTACGTCACGCCAGTTTTGAAAGTGCAGTTCAGAAGACGGTGGCATACCTTCGCCATTGTTAAAGATTAATAATAAAAAAATACGATGTAACAGCCAATAATAGTTTTTTAAATATACTCCAAATCTAAAAAATAGGGAAGACATTTTTTCTTTAGAAAAAAAACCATGAAAATGAGCAATTTTTTCCTGGCCTAAAGATTTCTCCCTCCTGAAGATTTATCGCCAGACCTTGCGACCCTACTATAAACGATAGCTTATAGAATCGAATTCAAAATAATATCGAATGTTCGATATCGGTACAGGAGCGGCTTATCCAACTTGGAGCGAGCGATGTATTTTTTTTTCTCGGTTTTTACTTGAAATTTCCTAATTGAAGGTGGTGCGAAGGGAAATAACCGCGGGAGTAGATAGTTTAACGTGACTCCGCGAGAAACTCGAAGCTGACGTTGGTACCAGGCGATTTTTGCTTCTCATCTTACCGTAAACCATCACGTTTGCGTACGTATGGATAGAGTTTTATAATTTACCGGCGTTAGAGCTTGGATAAGTAGTTTCCGAACTACGCTAAATGTAGCGTGGTTAACTGCTCGTGGTAATTAGACGATGAAGCGGCGTTTTGAAGTCAGGAGCTCTCGTGGTTTTGGGCCAGAAAAGTTGGACGACCGCGCGAGCAGCCTCGGCGGATCGAAAAGTTTGGCGAACGATTTCTGTACGATAAATATTTGTTCAACTCGAATCTTTCGGATTTGTCGAATAAAATATTCTTTTTATCGTATAAAATCGAATAAAATATTATTTTGAGCGAATAAAATCGAATAAAATAATCGTTTGATCGGATAAAATCGGATAAAAAAAAATGTTCTTAAAATACGTATTCGAAATAAATATTCTTCGAATATTCTCTGCATAAAAAATTCCTAACATAAATTACATATTATAAAATATTCGAATAAAATCGAATAAAATATTTTTTCAACCGAATGAAATCGAATAAAATATTCGTCGTCGAATAGAATATTCTTCGAATATTCTTCGCACAAAAAATACCTAACATAAATAAAATGTTATAAAAAATTCGAATTAAATCGAAGAAAATATTCTTAAAATAAATGACATTCTTTTTCGTTGAAAACTTTTCCATAATCATTTGCGGGCGATGATTTTGTTTCCCCACCGACATTATAATCGCATCCAATGTAGAGTTTATGAAAACTCCATGATTTCAAATTGAGATAATACCGTGAATTTTAAATACGACGGGTACGTCGCAATCAATCACAACATATCGAACTATTTTTCAAAATGCGATATCGCAAAAATACTGACGTTCCGTTTACCAGATGCTCGCAACAATATCGATGCGTCAACATAATTGTATTTAGCGTCAGCTTTGTAATTGCCGTCGAATTTCGATATAACGAAACTCGACTTTGTTAGATTTTTATTTAAAAAAATATAAATTAGTACTACAAATATACACGGAGAGAATTTTTAAGTAATTTTTACTGTGAAATCACAGTAACTCGGTGACAAATGTGCAATTCTTCAGGTTTCTAGGAAATAAATTATAAATTTTCATGGAAATGAATCAAAATTTACTTTTGCGTATCAGAAATTTAAAATATTTTCCAGAATTTTTACTGAAATTAATAGTAAAATTTCACGAAACGTAAAGATTACGACAATAAGTTAAAAAAGTGCTAATATAAATGAAATTTTTCAGTGGAACATTGAGAAATTTGCGTGTTTTCCATAAAAATTTAAAAAAAGAAGCCGAAATTTTCCGTGCGTCCACCGGAATTTTACGTTCTTTATAGTAAAATCAGTTAGGGCTAGGTCGCCTGACCGTACGCGTGAGCTCTGTGTGCGAGCGTGCGTATACGTGAACGCAAGCTGTGAGAGTGGGCTTGTGTACGACGCAGTATGACGAGCACGAACGACGCCGACCCGCGTTGCTTAGCAACAGCGGTACCGCGCATGCGCATTATAGTACGAAACATGGGCCAAGAAAGCCTCGTGGTCTCGTGCAGTCCAACGTGTTCTACGCAGTTCTACGGAAGAAAACAAAGAAACGTGAAAATAAACTTCGATAAAGGACGTCTACAATGGTACGGAAAGATGATATGCTAAAATAAGTAGCAATCAAGAACACAAATGTTCAGAAATACAGTATATAGAGTATTTATTTAATCATAGGGAATTCATTTTTCGCTAGGGATTTTAGAAATTTCAAGTTTGTCCAGGTTATTTTTACTGTAGAAACTTGGAATTTTTGAGGCAGCCCATTGTTAAAATTCTACATGAGAATGTGTCAGAATTTTTACTGAAAGAAATGTAAAAAATTATGCTACTTGCTTAAATTTTTACACGAATGAAAGCAAAATATTAAAAGCTAGTGTCAATTTTTGACTATGTGCACATTTGTCACCGGTTTCAAATTTTTTATGTAATTTTTACGGAGATTTCACCGTAAAAAATACTTAAAAATTCTCTCCGTGTAGGGATATTTTCCAAAGAAAGAAATGTTTAAATTATAGCAATTTTCACTAGCCACCAACCCAAACAAACTTACAAGCAATTAGCAGTTGGAGCATAATGTACATTATTTTGTCGCCGTATCAACGTTTCGATCGTCGCTCGGAAGGGAGTGAACAAATCTTCGTTATATCGAGATTTGACTGTACTACTGTATAAAAGTAATTATTTTCATTGGTTTGTTCTTTTTTTTTTACGTAAAAACGCAAGAGCCATACTTTTGAAGTGTTCTGTCCGAAATTTCTGTGCAAACAATTCTCAACTCGAGACGTCCGAGACTCGAAAAAGAAGAATTGTTCTGAGAAGAAGAATTTTATTTTTCAAACAAAGATTCCTACGGAGAGATGACAAATTGTGTGCTTGAAAGTGACGCTCGGGTCCTCGCTTGGATTCTCACGTTCTCGAATTTTTTCTCATTTTCATACCTCTATCTTTCTCTCCCTCTCTCTCTCTCTTGGCTCGGGCAGTTACTCACGTTTAGGACAAATTTCGCTCAATTAATTAACCAGCTCTGTGACGTTACGTTAATTTATGTTCATGGAATGATTCACTGCACTTCTCGCCACTCCGGAGACTTTCTCTCCTATGCTTTCGCGACGGGATGGAAGTCCTATCCGGTTTTTCGCGAAACGTCAACCTATTCTCATCTCACCCCTAAGGCAGAGCGACCCCTAAAGCGGCGCGTTTGCATATTCGAAGATCGAAAAGTAAGCGCAAATACATAAACAATAAACTATTATTGAAATGACATGGCAGCAAATAATTATACGTACTTCCTTTCGGACTTCAATAATTGTCGGAAGATTGTCAGTATCGTTTCTCCTTAAGGAGATACGACCATTACTACGAATCAAACTTTCGGATATGAAATTTTTATATGATTTTGACGGATACTTTATACGACCATTGGCAAATTTTGAGCTATTTTGAACGTTTAGTTTTTTCGCAATAAAGCTGCAAAGTCGAGCACTTTGAGTTACCGAAGCACGTCGTCTTATGGAGACGGTCAACCGGAAGTGCGGTGATCGAGGTTTTTCTGCTCACGTATCCAACTAAACCCGTTGGAAAACTCAAATTCGATAGATTAGATATAACAGATATTGTGAAAAATAAGAAAACCAATCTTCACCGTGTAGTTAAAGCACAACGTTACAAGAAAGTTTCAATTTCCGGTTGAAAATGGTCAGAACGACGAAATAGCGACCACAGACTTAGCAACGTGGCGAGTAACAGCTGATGCGTTTGGCGAACATAAGCCAGCTTTGTTTTGAAATTCATTTGAATAGAAGCCACCACAAAATATGCAAACAAGAATTTATGGAGTTTTATCATTTATCACGTATCAATAATATGTATAATTATATTCTGCCTATCGTGTTAATTCCGCTGAGGTGATTCAAGCCTATTTTAATAGGCTTGCATTTTATTACGTTAATATTATTACGAAGATTACCACCGAGGCGTTGAAAATCAAATTTTTCGGTTTTTATTTGTTCACGTGCAATAAATTCGTCATTTACCACAACATTTGTCACACTATAATCGATAATACGAATAATCAACACGAGTAAACATCAATCAGAGTAGCTGTGGGTAAAATAAATTTAGACTCTTTTTCGACCCCGTGGAAGTGATCGTACCTCCTTAACTGGCAGCTGAAAAAGACAAATTCCTTGCTTAATAGAACCGGAAGTATTTGAAATATTTCATAATCTCGCGTTTCATCGTAAAGCAAGGGACGTACCAATGAAATATTTATACCGAACTATTGTACGAGTTTACAAACTCCTTCGGATTAAACCACCCAATAATTCGCGATTGGAAATTCCGGACGAACTTGCGGTTGGGCGTCCCGTTGGTTGATGAAGGAAATGAAGTCGGAGGGAGAGAGGGGGGGATGGCGTAGGAAAAGGATCTATAGCAAATTCGGAGCCTCGAGAGGGATGGACAATAAAATAATGTTGGGGAGCAACAACGAGCAAAGTTTTAGTTCCAAACGTCAACTTTAATAACAGGAGTAAAGCAAGGATAAGGTTACGAGTGGGCGTGGACATAAATACATGCACTATAAATAATAAACCAACTATAGGCTCAACACATTTTTTTAACAATGTTTTAAAAGCACCTAGACCTGAAAAAAAACATCGTAAAAAAATGTTTGAAAAAAATCTGAAAAAATGTCAACGTCTTCATAACGAAACACTGCAATATTTTCCTTTCTTGATATTTTGTCTCTAACTCAATAGTTTTCGAGATACGCCGATCAATTGTTCGATTCGCCGAGGTTCGGCCGAAAAATTCAGAAAACGATTCTGAAAAAAATAAAGCTAATTTAAAATCGAAAATTAAAAAATTTCCTCCTTTTTATATTTTGTCCTAACCGCCATACTTTTCGAGTTAAGCCATCCTACTCGTCAGAGATTCGAGCGAAAATAGTAAAAAAAAACCTCAGAGGAAAATTTTGAAAAAATTCCAGGCAATCCAGTATAAACTTACGCAACTTTTTACATCTTTGATATTTCCTCTTAGACCCTATAGTTTTGGAGTTACGTTGCATTTCCCAAAATTTGTACTTCTTAGCCAAAAATGAAACAACTTTGCGTAAAAAATCGTACGAAACTTAAAAAAAACGTAAATGGAGCTCTTGCTACTCCGTTCAAGTTTATCACGGATAAACATTTTTTTCATAAGTCATGCACCCAATTTTCGATGGTCAAAAAAAAAGCCGAACAACAGTCACGTACAATAGTGCGTACCGGTTCGACAAAAAATCATAAAAAATATTGCAAAAAAGCAAAACAAAGCTGAATTCGTTTCCTTCAAAACGCCGTTTCGTAAACTTGGTAATCTTTTTTTTTGACGAAGCTATGGAACTTTCAGTGCGACAAGAAATATCGTCTGTTGTATGCAAACTTTTGAGGGGCAGTGTACTTTTTCCCTGACCCCCGCCAATTCGATTGTTTTTATTTATCCGATTCCATTGACTCTAAAGGACACCCTGAATTTTTTTAACATTTTTCGAAACAACCCTTGGTGAAAAAAAAAATTCCGTAAAAACGCCTCGATTGGAAATTCTGAAAAAATTCCCAAAAAAGCGTGATTATATGTAAAAATTTTCAAGCTATCACCCTCAGTGGAGGTATGATTTTTTCTCTGCCGAAGACGACTTCGATTGAAATTAATACCAGAATTTCTCGTCTGCTAACTGTTCAAGGTCCATGATTGTGATTTGTTTATTCAGAAATGGTCAAAAAAATTCATCGTGGTTATCAAAATATTTAAGTATCCGCCCAAAGTAAGCGGTTCTTGAATTTTTCGGATTTTTCAAAACGTTAATCGCTCAGACGCACAGAAAAAATCATACTTCCACTGCGGGTGATAGCTTGAAAATTTTTCCATACAAACACGCATTTTTTTGACTTTTTTCAGATTTTTAAATAGGGGCGTTTTTTTCTGAATTGTTTTTTTTTGACTAAGGGTTGTTTTGAAAAATGTTTAAAAAATTCAGGGTGTCTTTTAGAGTCAATGGAATGAGATGAAAAAAAATTAATCGAATTGGCGGGCTTCAGGGAAAAAGTTCACCGGATTCACGTGGAATATTTGCATAGATGTCCGTGGGGGCATAATTCGAAAAATACTCAGAGTGTTCTCATCTATGTAAGCATGTAAAGTCTGGAGAGTGTACACTTCCACCAATCTTAGGCATATGCGGAGGATAATTTCTTAATCCGGGGACTGGAACTTTATATCAACTTTATATCATATATATATATATATATATATATATATATATATATATATATATATATATATATATATATATATATATATATATATATATATATATATATATATATATATATGTCCGACGGAGAAAAGCTCGCGAGTATTTGAGAGGGAAATTCAAACACTTTAAGTCTCTCGATAAATCTGCTCCGTGGGGAAATATTATATAAGCGCAATACCACACGCAGGCAAATGCGGTGCAGATGGTGAAGGGAAGGCGATCAAACTTCCCACACATAATATCTACTTACCGCGGATTTAAGCCACGGATCTATGAGACGTAAATGGAGGACGAAATTGGAGGGGGGGGGGGGGTGGAAGATAGCGAGAATGGAAAAGCAAAAGAGGGAGAAGGATGGGGGTAATAGGAAATAACGAATTAAGTGAACCACGACTAACGATTGTGGTGAAAAGAAAGGAATCATCGGCACGGTAAAAATGTATGTATGAACGCGAGAAGAAATAAGAAACGTTCGTAAAATTTGTAAACAAAAGACGAATTCGACATAAAGATTTCTCATTTTCCTCAATTTTATTCCGATTTGGAAAATTATGTAGGAAAATGAATGCCAACACGATATACGGATATACCGAAAAAAATGAGTTTTCTCACGCAACATTTTGCTGAACGCACTGCATTTATAAGGCCGGAAATAAACAGAAAGTGTCTCAGGCGAGGGTCCTGAACTTTCTTATAACATGTTTGTTGGTCTTTCTTTATTGATATTTAATACGCTGCGGTAAACGTGGAAAATCTTTAAAGGCCCCAGCAATGTTAATACGAACAATGGAACAGCCACCTTCAGACGCTCGAATGGTGCATTTCTCTCTTGTTCTTTCTCCCTTTCTCGCTCTCCCGATCTCTTTCCTGGCCTGGGGAGTCGTTCTGAGGTTTTCATTCATTTTCTCGTTTTCCAGCGCGTCGAAATTGCGCTGGTCTTGTTAAGGGTATAGCAGTTTACTTTTATGTATATATATATATATATATATATATATATATATATATATATATATATATATATATATGTATGTGCATATGTACATACGAGGCATGTACATGCCAAATCGCCTTAGCTTTGGACCATTAAAGTTTTTCCCTCCTTTCAGCATATTGCAGCGTGTCGGAAAAACAGGCCAGTTTTCTGACTTTCAAGAAACACGCTCGAACAGCATTTCTTACATCAAAGTGCTCATAGAATTTTTTATTGAACTCCTGCATTGTAAACAATAAAGCCATATCGAGGTTTCGTCAAAGTGTGCCATAAACGACAACTATTCGACGACATCAATACAGCAGTCAAATTCGTTCTTATGCGAGAAGAAATGTGTTGGTTTCACACACTTTAGCAAATGGCTGCAGACACTTTTTACACGTTTCGACGTGTGTGAAAAATAACATGACTAGATGCGTTCGATCAACACTCTTACGTGTGTTATTTTCTTACACACGTTGAAACGTGTAAAACGTGTCTTCAGGGATTTACACACGTAAAGTGCATAAAAAGAACAGACTTGTTTTTGCATGGGGACAGGTACGAAGCTGTGTAATAATTCAATGGGCAAAAATTGCACACTCGCGTGTGTAACTTTAACGCATTACGTGTTACCAAGTGCATAAGTGTGTAGAATCATCATGGCAACGCGTGTCTAGCCTGATGTTGCTTTACTTCTCCATACTTTGACAACACGTCAAACACGTCTAGTTTTTCCAGTCTCCACCATAGCGAATATTTTTCATTTTTTATCCGCGGAAAAATCCTTTCAAGGGGTGAAACGCACCCTCGAAAATAGGGGTGTTTTTCGTTTTTCGTCGATAACGTTATCGTTCTCATCTCCAATGTACAGTACACGACAAAAATAAACATTGTCGCAATTTGAATTTTTTTTATATCTCGTATCGTTAAAACGTTATGGACGAAAAACGAAAAACATGCCCATTTTTGAGGGTGCGTTTCACCCTCTTCCACGTAAAAAAGTTTCAACAAAATTGGAGGAGGACACCAAAGTGACGTTCCTTGTAAGCTGTGAAACTATGCAGTCAAAAAATCGCATTTTTGACTTCACAAGCTTATGCAGACCCTTCAACACGATTGCCTACCAATCTCGGTGAGCAATGTTTTTTTTTTGTTCAAACACTGTCTGCGATTGCTGTGATTGAACGGTCGTACAGAAAGACGTTGGTACGATGATAATCAGAGTCAACGTTGTGCGACCAGGATTTTAATTGTGCAGTGTGAATGTTGTACGAATCCACTACGATATTAATTTAACAGCAGTACAGTACTCGTTGCAGGGTCATGTTTACGAATGATTTCAATTGTCGGGATACGAGCACCGTGTTCTCTTATTTATGCAAATAAATCGCAATATTCTCTCCGAATTGCGTTTGGGCTGGTCGCGGGAATTCGAGACCTGATGCGGTTTCCGCCTCGTGGTATGTCGCTATATGGTTAATGTAGGTCGGTCAAACTACAGTGGCAATGGGCAATTTGGATGAGACTACATTCATAATATGGTACACTTCGCATGGGATATTCCACGCCATTTCATCTAGCCCGTGAGCCCGACTATTTTTGGTTTTTCTCTTTTTTTTTAAACATTGTTTGATAATTAGAATTTTTTTACGCACAATTGTCCAAAAAATGGCGATTTCAGAAGTTTTGGAAACGTTTAAACGCTGATGACTCCTGAACTAATTCAGATATGGACAAATGGCACTATATGTTTTTTTTCCATTTGAAAGCATACTTTCGTTAAAGAATATGAAAAAAATTATCAATTATCAATCCCGACGTTTTTTTTGCTTCTACAGTGAAAACAATTTGTTTGAAAAAATTGGTGTTTTAAAATTATTTCAAGAAAATTCTCTAAAATACTGACCCATTCTATGGTTTTTAAGACTAGTCTCATCGTGGGCCCATTTATCCTTCCATTTTTTTCGACTTAATTATATTTTTTTTGGGCGATTCTTATCATTTTAATGTCTAATAATGCTATTAATGATTTTCCGATTTCCAATTCGGCTTCGACAGGTCTGAAAGGGTTTATTTTTTATTTGTGCTGGATGTAACGGAAACAAAAAAAATTATTCGAAATAGCTTTTTTTTCTTAAGTTCAGAACGATTGAAAAATAATAAATAGCATTATTGGCCATAAAAATGATAAAAATTGTTTTAAAAACATACGGTTAATTTGAAAAAAAATATAACGAACGTTTTTTTTTCGGATTTTTACCGAGATTCCTGTTTTGAAAAAAAATGTCGATATTCGACAAAAAATGACTATAAACGTTTGTTATTAAAAAACGGAGGAACATATCAAAAAATCATCGGGTCGGTCGATCGAAAATATTATAAAATGTGTTCAGTCCAAATTTGTAGTAAATGGGACCATTAGATCTTGAGATATGACGTATGCCAAATTGCAAAGTATACTTTGGAGATTAACGCAAGAGGAAAAAACGTACTCCATCCACTTTTTCCGTATACAATTTTCGTACAAATGTTTGGGTCTGCTCAATATCTTTGGTGGTTCTTTATGGTTTCGGGTACAGGCAACACGAATGGAACCGTTATTTTCTTCTAAAACTGTTTTTTTTTTTCGTTATAAACGATTTAATTATTACAATGACGATTGCGACGAAAAAGTGCATTTTGTCGACTAAAAGTTTTCAATAAAAGGTGTTTCTTTTCGAATTGACAATAGAAAATATTTTTCATTTTTTTTTGCTAGCTCCATTAGCAATGAAGACACTGGAACGATGAGTGGAGGGACGAAACGATGAGAGGTGACGCGATTAATTTTCATCGCTTATATCTCCATTACTAATGGAGCTAGTAAAAAAATGAAACATCTTTTATTTAAAATATCTATCCACGAAATGCACTCTTCCGTCCCAATTGTTATTTGAAAAATTTAATAGTAAGAAAGTGCTTGAGATAAAATCACAATTATTTTTCGTACCTTCGATCTGCGATTCCTGCACCGTATAACAATCAACAGCCTGGTTGGACAGTTATCTCAATGCCCTTAGAAACCATACAACGCACCGTGCAGCGCTAGAGCCGTAACGCAACGGGACGTTCTGACCTGCTCCACTAAAATCGTCATAACTCGTTCAATTTTTGAATTTTTCACAAAATCTTCGAACCAAATCAAAGTTAAGACTCAAAGGCTTTCTTAAAAAAGTTGAGAAATTTCCAGGGATCGTAGCTACAAGGTGGTACTGTGTAATTAAAATATTTTCGGAAAATGCAATTTTTCGACCCACCCAGCGTCAAACTTCCAGTTCCTTCCCTCGTGTTTCGTTCCAACTTCCATTGGCTATTTCAGCATGTGATGTGTCGCGGTAATTTTTTTTTTTTATGTACACGAAACAAACGTTGCGTTACGATGATGTTAAAAAAAAATTAGGGCAGTCTCCGTTTCACCATCCTGAACGAACACACGTTGTACATTGGACCATCGTATGCGCATATACGAGCGATCCAGACGGCGCAATTGCGCATTTATATTTTCCGCAGTAGGGAACATCCTGGACGAGCGATAAAACATTCACGCGTATGCTCCTACGCGGATGTAACGTTAATGCGCGTAATTAATCCATAAACAGGTGGAGACACGTCGAATTAAAGGGCGAAGAGTGGTGACAGGAAAACCCGAATCCGAAAGGGAAAAAGAGCCCGGGCTTTTCGTCCTCTCTCTGACATCATTTATGGTCAATATGTTTGTGCCCGGGTGGGTGCGTGTGCATGCGTTTTTGTACGAGGCGGAGCGAGGGAAAAAGCGGACGTTTGTTTGATTGCCAGCATGTACGGGCGGGAGAGAGAGAGAGAGAGAGAGAGAGAGAGAGAGAGAGAGTCTTCGTACGTGGTAGTAAAGCTCGTTTCTGCAATTACCCAGAGCGTCAGGTTTAGCTGAGTACATAAGCGTAGCAAGCATTATTTTCTAGCAGCCGTTAGGGGCGCGGTGGGGGGGGGGGGGGGGGGGGGGTTGCCAAAAAGAGGTTACGTTCACAATAATCTCTTTTAAAATGAAATTCACATAATAGTCGATAATCACGTAACACACATAAAATACAAAGCTTTAATCATACGTTCAAATTGCCATGTGAATATCACACTACTGTAATACCTTAAAAAAAATCTACTCATTTTTCATCATTCTTTAGTCCAGAGATTGAACTTGAAAAAAATATATATATATATGTTATTGTCTAGACGATACTGAGGTCTTTATGAGTTTTTTGGAGTTCTTTCACCTCAAGTCGGAGAGCGATACGCTGGCTGATCGGTCGTACACGTCCAATAATTTTCAATGCTTTATCACATATATGAATTTCAAAACAGGGTGTCCCAGAACTGAATGCGTTCCTTGAAATAGGGGGTTGGGGGGTGAAATTCTGAGTCGATTGATATAAGCATGTGTGGCTCTCAGATCAAGCCCTGAATTATTATGAATTTTTAAAGGCGGACCAATGAGGTGCGCCCGATACGCCGGCTTATCGGGCGCACCTGATTGGCCCGCCTTAAAAAATTCATAATAATTCAGGGGCTGATCCGAGACCCACACATGCTTATATCAATCGACTCAGAATTTCACCCCCAACCTTCCCATTTTAGGGAACGCATTCCGTTCTGGAACACCCTGTATATATGGGGACTGAACATTTTTAACGTGATGTAGTCTACGGTGGTTATCAGCACATCCGACTCTTACGAGAATAGACCTCAACATTTTTTAATCCGAACGTTTAATTTTGGGAACGGGGTGGTCCTGTATATGATCTTTATATCAATATGCTTATATCCAAAGCTGATTTTGAAAACTTTGAGGCTTACATGTTGGGTAGGGATTGACTACTATGAGGACGATCTCAAAGTTGGATGCGTCAAAGCCACCTTTTCTAATATTCGGTTTATATATATATATATATATATATATATATATGTATATATATACAAACATACATATATACGTACACGTATTTGTCCAGGGCGAAAGGGAGTTGGCCACGAACTCGCTTGCCGGGCGATCTCTGCACGCTCTTGTTGATTTAGGGCTTTCGTGTTATTTCGGGTAGCACGCGCGAACAAACGAATGTTTTCCTGTTCATGTAGGTCGCATTCCCGATGTAATTCGTCCTCCTACTCGGTACCCCGCGTTTCCTAAACCAACTATATATAGACGCTGGCTTCGCGTCAACTCGGATCATCGTTTTAGTTCCGGCGGTCATGGATTTTTCGCCTAAATAAGATCGAAGATCGAAGCAAAGGAAGCTCGCTAGATTCCGGTGATCGATATTTCAAAATCGCGCTGTAGATCGAGCACAAGGTACCCTTCGAGCTTTTTATTTTTATTTTTTTTTTCGTCAAGGGACACCACCGTAATGGGTAAAAAAAATCGATTTTTTCGTCATTCTCTCCAAGTATACGAATTCGAGAATATGTGAAAAAAAATTCGAGTTAAAATATTGAAAATTGACCAAACCGATGGAGTAAGAGTAGGTGGCGCTACATGAGCATCTATAAATGTTCGATTTTCGATTTAAAAAAATCAATATTTCCGCAATTTCAGTACCTAACGTTTTACGTAGCCGTTTTTTTTTTTAAATTTAGTATTTCTCGAATATAAGTAAAAATTTCGCCAAAACTACTCTTTTTTTCGAACTCACAGCTTTTGCTGAATTTTTCTTTCGAAAAAAGGCTATGTACAACGTGAACTACATTTACATCGATTCCAAAACCCTTCTATTTTTCAGACCAACCATTGCCAAGTTATCGATCCGGACGTTGAACCACATTTTTCACACAGAGGTTCAATTATACCTCAATAACATTGTTAATTTTTGTTTTTTTTTTTATGAACATTTACCCGAAATAAGTTCAATGTATGCTTGATAAAATATATTTTTTTTTTCAAATCCCAAATAAATAATTTAGGAGACAAAAAAAATTGGAAAAAACTACCCTTGTAGTTTTTTTGTTTTTAATTATTTATATTTTTTTATGGTTCAAGGGGGGAGATACCTTTAGGCGAGGACCAAATTGCTGATTTTCATGGTTTTTTTTTCAATGGGAAAGATTTCACCATTTTTGAGACTTAGAGTATGTTTTATTACTACTTTTGGCTGTTACGTGGCATTTAAAATAAATGTGTCTTTAAAAATGGCGGAGGTATAGCTGAAAACCAATCGACCAATATTTCTAACCTCATTGTCTAAAACGAGAACCTGAATGCTTTTGAAAAAAACAATATTTTTTAAAATCGTATATATCTCCGCTATTTTTAAAGATGAATAAAAAAATATCACGTAACAGTTACAAGAAGTAATAAAACATACCATAAGTCTCCAAAAAGGTAAAGAATTCTTTCCTTAAAATAAAATCATGAAAGTAAGGATTTTTTCCTCGCCTTAAGGTATCTCCCCCCTTGATGGCAATGATTAAAATTTATTTGGTGTGGACTTAAAGTCGATATGAAAATTTCAATATTACGTCTTTAGATAAAAATGGAAATGTTCACCTGTCAATGCCTCGTCGATGAATTTTGTGACAATACATTTTTTTTTGTACGTTACGATTGCCGTAGTAATTTAGTTTTATTTTTTTTCATGGACGGTATTCGTTTTGGGGGAACTGTGTATATTTTATTTTTGAATTCTGGCTTTGAAAGGAAATGGTTAACAGCGTTCGCGGATCGATCTGCTGTCTGGCTTTGACATCTGGCTTGACGGAGGAAAATAGACGTAGAATTTGAACGGAAACGCGAATCTCGATTGTGTACACATAGATATACGTTACTGGCGCTACGGGAGTTATATCGTATCCGAGTAATTGACAAATAAACAAAGGCAAAATTTCATTCACCGAATGGTTATTAATCTTTTTTGTTTTTTTTTTTTACTTTTATGACTCCCTTTAGTAAAGGGAAAAATAACCTCGTGCCGGAACGTGTATTAATTTTTGTGCGGCTCCTTTGTCGAAGCTACGCGATCTTTTTTGCTATACATTTTCCAATCTCGCTGCTCTCCTGATTCCAATTATTTTAGCAAGCTTGTCCTTCGGTCGTGCTGTCGATAACAGTGAACTTCTTTTTAAAATCTTCTCTCTTATGCAAGAAAATGTTGTAATGGAAAAATGCGGGTGAGTCTATCGAGAGCGGTCAAATACGTAACGCCAGTTTTGAAAATGCAGTTTTGAAAACTCAAAAATCCTGCATACCCTATTCACAAAAATAGTGAAGAAATCTTTTCTTTTGAAAAAACATAATGAAAATCAGCAAATCATGAAACGATTGATCCTCCACTGGTAACGCGGCCAAACATCTTTTCGAGAAATCAATGAAACTCTTTTCCGCTCGAGGGAACTGGCAATTAAAGAGAACGGCGCGTTCTGGTGTTGAAACAGCTTTGGGTCGGAAGCCGGTCGACTGCAATGAGAGGTAATGGATCAGAAACCATATACCCTGGACTATAATTAGTCGCGTCCTTCTACGAGTAGGCAAATCGTGTCAGAGAGCCGACGACAGGTCTCGTGCTTGGAGGCCCCGGCGCTTTGCACCCTCGCGTTCACGACTATATCCCCAGTAACATTGTAACACGTTCCAACTGTGAAACGTTTCCGGTTCGTTGTTGACTCGCCTGTCATCGTGTCTCTCTAATTTTCATTTCAAATGTATTTTTTTTCTCTCTCACTTTTTCACCTATCCACGAACGTAGAGACACACACACAGGCACACTCTTGCATCACAGTTTCCAATACTCCGTTTGACCCATTTATTTTCGTTGCGTTTAGCTGCCCCTTGGGCGTATTTAATTTGTTATCACAGGTCTCCGAGTGCTTTTTACTTTTTATTCGCCCTCGAATCCATTTTACACACTATCGCGTTTCATTAACGTATCACACTTTAACACCAGATGTCGTGTTCTATTTTTCAATTACGAACATTGGGTCGAAAAATATGTCGGAAAAGAGGAAGAGCAATGGCGTAGCCGGCATATGTTTTTGGGGGTTGAGGTTAAAAAAAAATCGTTTCATTAACAATCTTTTTTTTAATTGAAATTTACATAATAGTCGATAATCGTGAGGCACTTTAAATATAGAGCTTTAAGGCCGTCTAGTGTGAACACTAGGCACAAATTTGAGCTTTATTTTTTCTCCTTTCTCTCACCAACTAATTGTCTTCTTTAAGGGGCAATATACTTTTGTGAGGGCAAAATCAAGGGTCATTTTTGACAATTTATTTAAGAAAAACAAAACAACATTTTTAAGTTCAGTTTTTTATACATGTCAGAGAAACGTTTTTTTATTCTTTTGAAACAAAATGGCGGCGCAGTAGTCGATGAAAGAAAACTCCTTTTTTTTTATAGTCCTCTACGGGCGTATTCGCATAGGTCATAATTTTCAAGCTAAAATAAAAAACGAAAAATATTTTGAAAGTAGATATAAAAAACTAGTACAGTACGTAGGTGTTTTCCAAAATATTGATAAAAAATAATGGCTGTGATATGGGTAAAAAAAAACTTAAAAAAGTCGGTCGAATCTCGAGTATAAAATTTTTAAATTTCAACTTATCGTAAAAATGGTGCAAATATTATGTACCCGTTCATTCGAGATGCCCACAGCACTAGCAATCTCACGCACTTTCACTCTCCTGTCGTCCATCACCATATCGTGGATTTTATCAATGATTTCTGGGGTAGTGACCTCAACAGGGCGTCCAGAAGGTTCGCGTCTGTTGTGCCCATATGGCCTTTCGGAAAATTTTGAAACCACTTATAAACTGTTCTAATCGAAGGTGCACAGTCACCATAACGTTTATCAAGCTTCTCTTTAGTCTCCTGAGGCGTTTTGCCTTTCATAAAGTAATGTTTAAGGATGTTGAGTCCGGAATCGCAAATGATGATAAAATTCTGAAAATTTGATATGTTTTTGTACGAAGTATTTCAGAGGTCGTGTAAAAATTTCACGACAATTAGGAAGCTCGTTATTGAACAATTAACATTCACAAATTAAATGTTGTTTTATGGAAACTGATGTAACTTTGCAATAAGTTTTTTTTTTTTGACCTCTCAATTTTATGATATCTACAATATACTGAAAGCAACGGAAACAAAACGAAGTTTATTGATAAATTTTTTTGTTATTTCTTTTAAAAATTGTTCTTAACAAAATGTTAATTTTTTAATAACGAGCTTCCTAATCGTCGTGAAATTTTAACACGACCTCTTAAATACTTCATACAAAAACATACGAAATTTTCCGAATTTTCTTATCATTTTTTATTTCAACCCTTATGGAGGTTGAAGTAATGATGATAGAATTCGGAAAATTTGGTATGTTTTTACATGAAGTATTCAGGAGGTCGTGTAAAAATTTCATGACGATTAAGAAGCTATTTATTGAACAATTAACATTAACATGTTTCATAGGGACTCAACATCCTTAATCAACACACGAAACTCTTTTTCGTCCATTTTTTTAAAATCGTTCGACTTCCTCGACCCAAACGACCCTCGTATTCTCTCTCTCTCTCTCTCTCTCTCTCTCTCCCTCTCTCTGACTTTTATAGCTATCGGGTAGCATAAAATTGGCATGGTTTTTGGGCGGAAGCGAGTGTGCACAGTTCACAGGATCGTACCCGTTAAAGGCCCTCTCTCTCTCTCTCACTCTATATCGTCCACCCCAACAACGCGTGCCTGCAACGATTCGTTGCATCAAACCTAACGGACGATTACTCCAACCTGTTTACCCAATCTCGGATAAACAAATAAACGAATGGCACCCTCGTGAATTCGCACACGTATGAATGCATTATCACGCAAAACTGAACGCCATTACGGACTCCTTTACGAGTGTTGCATATGGGACGATAGGTGCTTGAATGGCTGAACGGGCTGAGCACACGTGGCGGTCACGCGAATCGCTATATTTGTACCTTCAGCATTGAAAAAAAGTGCTGGTGCCAACGTCTTTTTTTTTTTTTTTTTTTTTTTTTTAATAATTACTGCTCAAAATAAGACCGCGCACGAGCGGAAAAAAAGTTGCGGAAAAAATGATATTTAGTATGATATAATCGTTATTAAATTTTTTGTAAGAGGTTCAATGACGATGGTTTGTTATTATTAAGTTTTTTAATTTCAGATAGCAAGATGTTTAGGTATATTACAAAATTGTCGTACATTAGTTTTTTATCAGGCTGTAAGCTGCTAAGCTTCAGGGGGGAATACCTTTGGGCGAGAGAAAAATTGTACGATTTTCGTAATTTTTTTCAAAGGAAAGATTTTTTTATCATTTTTCAGACTCAGGGTATGTTTTTTTACTATTTTTGGCTGTGACGTGGTATTTTTATTTTATTTTCATTAATATTTAAAAATGGCATGGTCTTCTAAGCGGGTTGCGGTAGATTTTGCCAGACGGCGTGACACGAAGCGTCGGCGAGATTAATCCGAAAACAAACCAATGAAGATTTTCATTTAATGGACAATAATACGCAGAATATAAACCAAGAAAAAGTGAGAAATGTTGAAAATCGATGTAATGGTACGCTTTGAAACAAAAAGATTAATTTTTTTGAAAAAATGCTTACATTTTGTAATAAAAAAACTCTTTTTTTTCATTTTCAAAAATATTCAAGGTCATGTTTTCGACAATAAGATTTGTACCAAATTTCATCAGAATCGGTTGATTAATTTTTAAGTTGTACGTCACGTCAGTTTTGAAAATGCAGTTTAGAAGACCGTGCCATACCTCCGCTATTTTTTGAATATTAATAATAAAAAAAAATATCATGTAACAGTCGAAAGTAGCAATAAAACATACCCTAAGTTTTAAAAAAATACCAAAAAAATATTTCTTTTTAAAAAAATCCATGAAAATCAGCAAATTTTTTTCGCGCCTAAAATGCTAGGTCGACAGCTATAATTATTTTAAATTTTGTCTGTCTGTTTGAGCTGACGTGAAAATGCCTGGAGCCTTTTTCCTGAACCTTTGGTACGTGAAAATAAACGCTTTCACAATTTCCCTTCACTTTGTTTCATCTGGATTCGCCAAGAGGAACGTGAGAAAATACAATTTTCCTTTTGAGAACAGGGGCGCGCCATACCCTTCCGCGTTTATGACGAAGCTTCTCGAGTAAAACTCAATGTGAAACAGCTTCATTGGCATCGATCATTATTTTACTCAATATTTATGTTCTTCTTTTTGTGATGTGAATATGCAACTAAAAAAACGTGTTTATTTCTACTTTACAGAAAATGTCAATTTAAATAGTTGAAAAACGTTTTTTCCGTTATCACCATGGTACATAACGCTTAATATGATATGATCCCGGATTCCACTCACAAGGAACATTATTTAAAAGTCCGCCTTCGATTTGTTAGAAACTCATATATGTGGTAAAGCATTGAAAACTTTTAGACACGTGTTTTTATTTATCGACGAAAACGGTTTTAAGAGGGGGGGCACCTCTCAAAGAAAGGGGTTTTTATTTAATTTAATTTTGTTTTGATTTATGAAATTTTTTTTCAATACTAATAGAGAGGATTTTTCAAATTGATTTTGCAAAATCATTTTCCCCCCCCTTGAATCAGTTTTTGCGCCGATAAAAAAATCCGTGTGCAATAAGCGTTTTTCATGTGCCTTCGTGTTGCTTCGTATAGTAGTGCATTGATGAAATTGTGCGGTAGAAGTAAAGGGGATAGAATAGTAAAGGCTGCAAACGAATACGGTGGAGATAAGAACTAATATTTTTTAAGCACATTAAGGGACTAACTACATTTACCTAGAGAGCCGAAAAAATGGCCAAATTCCGATTTCTTTTTTGGTAAACGGTTCCTGAAAAAGAGACGCATTTGTTTAAACACAAAGGTGTTTAGAAAAAAAATTCCAAAAAATACAGAAAAACATGACATTTCTTTCCCGACGTTTGGCGGTGGACACTCTCCAGCTTGAACAGTTCATCCCAAATTTGAAAACCAAATAGGTTATGCAAGTAAACAATAAATACGAGTCGTTGACGATCGTCGATTTATTCCGATATTTTCGAAACAGAAAAATCAAACGGATTCAATTTTTGGATGAAATTATCTAGTGCTTGGACGGAAAATTTAATAAAATATTGATTAAAAAAAATGGCCGCTATCCAAAGTGAAGGTTTCAATTTTCAGTGAAAAAACGCTGTATTTGTTGATAAAAAATTATGCATCGAAAGAAAAATTCCTTCGTCCAAGCACTGCTTTTCGATAAGTTAAAAAAGCTCGTAAAATTTGAATTCGATCGGTCGGTGATTTTTGGACATCGTGATCACCTATTTTGAAAAAGTCGTTTAAAAAAAAACGCGTTTAAAGTTCGCCGGTTTGCGAATCTACCAATAACGGACTACAGCTCCCACAATTTGGAACCGATCGATCAAAAATTTCAAAGATTATTTTCGAAACGTCATATTTTCAGAATCCGCCAAAAACAAAAGACGATATTTCAAAAAATTCAGATAGGTGCAGCCGTCGAATCGAAAACATTAAAAAAAAGTAAGTGATCATTATATAAAACAATACGTAATATTTTAGTTACGAAGAAACACTCACGTACTGCATTATATTGGAGTAATTTATTCATACTTGTTACGCTGTGCAGTCTACTTGCAAGTATTCGGAAAATCCTGTGTGCGTGCGTTTTGTTTGTCAGAAAAAATCACAAAGATGCGTGTTTTTTTTTTTTCATAAAAAATGTGGCGTATTCTTTTTCGGAGTATTTCGTTTCAGTGAAAGGGTACAAAGACTATGTTGGGAAATTGTTTCGGAAGAAATGTTTTTTTTTGTCCCGAAGCAACATAATATCTATTCGGGGAATGTTTCTGGTGCAGTTCTTGGAGCGAAACATCATCCAGCATTTCCCTTCTCTTCCGAGTCCCTTTCGTCTCGGCCGTTTCGCAAAACTGCGAGCTCACGTAGAAGCGTTGTGCCCACCGTGTCTCTCGGGTTTGAAGAAGAGCCTTTCTTCCCTGGGGAGAGAATGCGGGCGTGTTTCCGGTCTCGTTTCCACGTTCGGCTCTTACTCCCGAGCTCTCTCTCTCTCTCTCTCTCTCTCTCTCTGTCTCTCTCTCCCTCTCTCGGCTCCAGTACATCGTTTTCTCCCTCGACGTGTGGTTTCAATTAACGTACCGTAAATACAATTTTTGCACGCGTAACACGTTCGCGGTAAAAGCTACAATGCAATTATGGTTTCTGAAAAAAAAAACGCAGTAGCAGAGCCGTACAATCACATCATATTTTGTGATTACCATTGTGAATGAGTTTGGTCGGAGCGTGAAACCGATACGTTGCGTCGTTTATTCAACATCGGAGGAGGAAAAAAATTGTCGATTTTTATGAATTTTTTCTTCACAAGGGAAGATTTCTCCGCCAATTTTGAGACGTGGGGTATGTTTCGTTAGTAGTTTTGGTTATTGCATAGAATAAAAAAAATGATCAATCTGTAAAAATGGCGAAGGCATGGCACGGTCTTCCGAAGGGGTTGCGGTGGATGTCGTCGGACGGCGTGCCACGCAGCGTCGGCGGGATCAATCTGAAATAAAACCAACGACGATTTTTCTTTCATTAACACTCATACGCAGTATATGAACCAAGAAAAAGTGATAAATGTCGAAAATCGATGAAATGGTACGCTTTGAATAAAAAAGATTGCATTTTTCGAAAAATCACAACATTTTGCAATAAAGAATACTTTTTGTTTTGTTTTCAAGAACATTTAGAATCATGATTTAGTCAATGAGGTTAGAAAGATTTATACCAAATTTCATCAGGGTCGGCCGATTAGTTTTTTTAGTTATACGTCACGTCGGTTTTGAAAATCCATTTTAGAAGACCGTGCCATAATAACAAAATATCATGTAACAGTCAAAAGTCATAATATAACACACCCTAAGTCTTAAAAATGGAGAAGACATCTTTCCTTTAAAAAAAAGTGAAAGTCATGAAAATCAGCAAATTTTTTTTCTCGCCTAAAGGTATCTTCCCCCTTAAAATGAGTTGCTGGGACGACATGAGATATGAAAAAATGTCAAAGTGCAATGTTTATTCTTTCGTGTACATTGCAGATGAGAACGATAACGTTATCGACGAAAAACCGAAAAACACCCCTACTTTGGAGGGTGCGTTTCACCCCTTAAAATCCGAATTTCGCGGATATAAAAAAATACGTGTCGCCTATTTTTACCCATTCTGCACGCATGTCAAATTTCATCGAAATCGGAGAGTCCGACCTCGCAACCTTTCCTCGTGTTTCGTCGGGTTTCTTCGATAGGACGATGAGTTTGATAGCACGTGTCACAGCCAGATCTATTCACAGGTGGGATCCTTGATCCGTGCAATTACCGACTCAATTGTTCGCTCGGACCGGAAGTTTGAACGGCGTAGGTAGAAACAACAAGTCATTTCCAGATTTCAAGGTTCGAACGGAGTTCTTCTGTGAAAGTACCACATCTCGCCACAGTGATCGCTCATTCTCAATTCCTCCTTTATCTACTCAATGCGAGTATTCGTGAATGGTCGCCCGTCAGCCTGTTTAACGATTAATCAATGTGGTATACACGGATGAATCGTCAAATGTGGTTTCTCGATTTATCCTTTATGTGACTTGTACATATGTACGTAACATTTCGATACATGGAGACATGCGGGCTAGGAATTGTTGGTCGGCCAATAAACCGTACCGCGCTTATAGTTGTCGACGAGACGAAAACTGACTCATCACTTTCATAAATCATCGCGCATCACACCTGCCTGTATGCTGTCTCGCGCTATATATATGTACACACATATATATATATATATATGTACACACATATATATATATATATGGGACACCCGCTATATATATATATATATATATATATAGCGGGTGTCCCATTTTAATCTCACGCCTGATTTATCTCGCAAAATACTGCTTCGATCGACTATCGAGTATAATAAAACATTCGAGGTTCACAGGGGGACGTTGAAAAAAATCATTTTTTAGTCAAAAATTCGAAATGGCATCGTTAAGATGGCCGACGTTTTTTTTTTGTAAAATTGGATAATTACATGTTTTTTTTTACCACAACAGTTATTAGGTGAAAACTAACAATTTTTGTGGGAAAACTTTTTTGACATCGTTCACAATGTTTAGGTTAGAATACCATTCTTCAGCCGAAGTGACGAGCCGCAGAGACCTAATCCTAGTTTGTGTTTGTTTGGGTTTTCGATGAAACCCAAACATACTCACACCCACATACGCGCACTTCCACTAGGGACGTTGAAGACTACCTGCTCGTGGTACATAATGGATAACACTGAAATAGTAAATAATGGTATTTTAACCGAAAAATTATGAACGTTATCAAAAACCGTGTCCCACAAAAGTTGTTAGTTTTGACCTGATAAATGTTTTGCTGAAAAAATGCATGATCCTATGAAAAAAAAAAACATGTCAGCCAGCAAAACATGTATTAACGTCGACATTTTTTATTTTGGACCAGCCATTTTCGTTGAGGAACCTGTCCCTTTGAACCCTAGTTTTGTGATACTCAATTATTGATCGGAGCAGTATTTTTCGAGATAAATCACGTGTGAGATTAAAATGGGACACCCGGTCACTACATACACATATTTACATAAAATATCGTACACAAGGCTTACGCGTGCAGTTTAACCGCACTTTATGAGGAAGAGTGAGTTCGCCTCAGTTAAAATATATGATTCACCTCCAGCTCTTTCACTATCCTTCTTCCCCTTTCTCTCTCTCGCTCTCGTCCTCTGCTTCTCGCCCCAGCCGTAAACTTTGTCCCTCATTGTTTTCAAGAGGAAGTGAAGCCCGAATCTCTCTCTCTCTCTTTTTCTCTCCCCCTCTCTCTTCATAGTTCTGCTCTCGCTTTCCCTCACAGGGGCGTATCCTCAGTTGTCCCTCCAAGCGCCGTTTCAAGGGGAGGGGGCGGTTGTACGTGGCTCGCACGTTTTGAATTTAGCCGGGTGGTAGACCGCGAATCGTCGCGCGTATCCAGCGAAACGTAAGATTAACTGCTAGTTTATTTTATAATCCGGCGCGCTCTCGCTCTTCGGGGTTGACAAGGCTCGGGGCAAGCAAGTAGCGAAGGGGTTGGAAAAGAGGGCGCACGGAGAGCAACGAGGATCGCGAAGGGATGAAGTGGAGGAGAGGCACGAAAAACTCATGCAGAGATGGAAAAGCGTGGAGGGTGGGTTGGGGAGGACTGAGGGTGGATTCTCCACGTGTGTTCGTTTCGCGGAATTCGGGAAAATTCAACCGAGCGACCGTGCTACGGTGGATAGTTTTTATGCACGTACGAGGAGAAATGCTCGCGTGCAGGGAAAATAAATATGTATGGGGGTTGGCTTCGTAGGAAAGGGTTGAAAAGGGTGGATTATTTTTCTACGAATAACTTTGTAACGTCAACGTCTATGTACGTCCCTCTCTGTCTCTCTCGTTCTCCCCCTCTCCCTGGGCTCCATAGACGGCTTCGCGCACCCCCGTTAATCCAACAAGGCCTGCGTACCGAATCACCCCCTGATGGAGAATCGAGGATTTACGAGGAAAGAAGTGGCTCAGCTGAGCTTGAAACGAAACTACTTGGGGGATGGGGGTGGTGTTTGAGGAGTACGCCTCATTACTTGTTAACCGAAGTGGAATTTATTTCACATCGTGTCAACGTGCAACTACCCCCCAGTTCCCTTCTCGTACGTTTCATATTTATGACGGCAAGTGCCTTGCGCCCGTAACTCAAACAATTCCAACGGATATTCCGCTGGGCTCACATTTTTCGTAATCTTTTTTTAAATTAATTGTCCGACGCGGGAACTGTTATTCATAACGCATTTTCGGCCTGTCTTGTGTCTTGTGTTTTTGTCGACGGTCGAGCATACTTTTGTGAATCTATCGAAAATAAGTGTCAATGAAAATATGGCCATGTTCCGGATTTTTGAAATGGGGAATGGGTGGTGAAAAAGAAACCCATTTTTTTAAACATCTACATATGTTGAGAGCCTACAGCATATGGGATTATTTTTCATGAACCATTTAAACACACTGTCTTCGAGTTTTTAACACACATTTATTAACATTTTTCAAGTCGATTTTTACGATTTACACAAATAAAATGTCGACTCACCATTAGTCCGCTGCGCCGGGTCGATATAACACGTTTTTGGCAAAAATTTTTTTTTCGTCTTTCCGGAAGTGTTACAAGAGATGACCGTATTAAAGTTTGAAGTATGGTGCTGTTACCGCTTACTTTCAACTTTTGGAACATTTAAATGACATTTTCAGGGAATGTAGGTAAAAGGTGATACTATCGAATGGAAATATTTTTGGTAAATGTCATTTTTTGACCCACCCAAGTAGATGTAGCCCATTCGAAATATACACTTTGACTCAACGCAATGCGAAAGTATTACAAATATAAATTCGTGTATTTTTGTCGATTTTCTTTTTTCCCCCAGATACAGTCATAGTTCATAGCAGTTGAAAACTAGATTAACGGAATGGGTTGTTTGTCCATCCCGGAAAGTTGTCTTTCAAAGCGATGACCGCCCACCCGTCTCCGTTTGCTGACAGTTTTTCTGGAAACGTTAATTTACGTGTATACTGGAAGAAAGACGTACTGCGATTCTATTATGGCTTGCCTTTTCGCATTTTTACAAAGCATTTTGCACGAAATTGTCTTTTAAAGAGCTTTCGTAATTCAGTCGTGGCCCTTTGAGCTATTTTTCACTGTCTTTTGTATTTCAACATTCATTACTATCCATTCAAACGTCCTTGCTGATGTTTCGTCGACGGCAATCTTTTTCCATATACAATTTGTTGCTCTGAACGGATGTCGCATGAAAGTCGTTCACGGAGAGAGTCTCTTTCGCGATAACTTTATTGCTCTGATGCCCTCTCGTCGTGGTGGAAGTCATATAGGCATATGCATTTAGTGGTGATTCGATGAAACCTCAAGGATGTATTGCCCGTACATTCCCTACCAAAAGTGACTTTCGGTGAGAATCTTGAGTACTTTGGGATAACATTAAAATCTGAAAAAAATCCAACGTATTGAAGATGCTAAGTACATTGGTTCTGAATAATAAGAATGCCAAAAAATTATAAATAAATTGTGTAAACAAAAATTTGTTTAACAAATCTCCGGTAAACTTGATTTTTTGTGGCATTAAATAAATTACGATATTTTTCTGAATACATATGATTTTTTATAGAATTTTCTCTCTTTTTCGAAAATCCCGTTCTTGGAATTTTTCTGAGGCTGTACTTATGACACTGCTCGTTCAATACCCCGGACACTTCTTGGATTTAATATGCAACATTGCTCCGAAAACATGTCGAACATTACTATCTCTTCATCAATTTAAAAAAATGAAAACATATTTAAATACAAACAGAAAGAAACTTCTAAAAAAATTCATACCTATTCAGAAAAATCTACGAATTCATTTTATAATATGCAAAAAATAGTTCACCGGACATTTGTCGGACAATTTTTCAACAATTTACTCATAGCTTTTTTGCATTATTATTACCGGAAATTAATGCAATAAAAAAGTTGTACGAGAATATATTTTCTTTCCATCATTTTTGTTTGACTCTCGAATCCTTTTGTTTATAATGAAAAACCAGAATGTTTATGTATGAGAGGAGAAATCCGTCTGAGGAAATTCTGAGGGAGTTCTACTCTCGTTTCCAGCGCCGTTTCAAATTCCGGAAATTTCTCGGCAAAGATCGCAGAATGTTGAGGGCGAGTACGGGGATCAGGACTTGCCGGTTTTCGAACAAACAGCACCCAATGTGACGGCGTTTGTTGGGCAGACCGTTTACCTGCCTTGCCGAGTGAGAAATTTGCGAGACAAAGTGGTGAGTAAATTTTTTTTTTCTCACACGTACTTATGCTTACTTTTATTGCTCAACCGAAATAAAACACCGAACCGTTGATTCCGGAAGATCCCGTGTCAGCAATAAAAAGTGTGACGTTGGATTAACGGGATTGGGGGAGTGAGACGATTGATTACTTCACTAAAGGGCAGTTACAACCCTCGGGGCTATTAGTCAGACACGCTGTAGAAACGTAAATACTTCTGGAAGCTTTAAGGGCCACATCTACCCGAGGCAGAAAAAAATTGGCCAAATTCGGAATTTTTTTCTGGACAACGATTGGTAACAACGAAACGCATTTTTTTTTAACACAAAGGACCATATATTCAGAGACTTTGAAGAAAAATAACCAAAATGTACAGAAAAAATAACAAATACATGGCTGTCCAACTTAAACGGCTCATCCGAAACCTAAAAACCAAACGGGCCATTCAAGTTAACAATAAATGAGGAGCCGGCGAACAGAGCCGGACTTGCCTATGAATTACTTTATTACAGGCAAGGTCAAAAACCAAAATAACCAAATAGAGATGAGTAAGAATTTTTGAGCTTCAATATATGAAGGCCCTTTCAAAATGTAAGCGTGGACCTGGCTTTACTTTCACAAAAACACTAACTGCCATGTGTTTATTTTTATTTTGGACCAGTTCGGCTAGATAATAATAAATTTACATGTTTGTAAAATAAAATTCTTTTTTATTATCAACTTAATAATCGTACACAAATTCTTCGACGTCAGGTTCAAAACAATCGCATTCAATATCATCATCGTCATAACTGTAGTCATCTGGTACTAATGTTTCATCCAGCCAGTCATGGACAATTCTGTTCCTGCTTGAAAAGGCAATTTGAACTAATTTTAAGGTGTTCAGAGCTCCATTGCAAAATATATTGGGAGCTAATAAAGGTGCGTTTGAAGAACGCGAAAAGAAAAAACATGTTTCACGTAATGTGTACAAGTCCGATGTTGTTCGCGAGCTCCTTAGATACGAGTCGTTGACGATCGTCGATTTGAAAAATCATTTTTCATACAAAATCTATAAAAAAAGTTGTCATTTTTACGTAACTATTAAAAAGTGAAGATCGATTAAAAAAAAGTGATATCGTCAACGACCATTAAATGTTTCTCATCGTATCTCCTGTAAAATTGGAAACAATCCATCAAGTCGTTCCCGAAATATATCCACCTACTTTGAAAACAGTGTTTCCTGAAAAACGCGTCGAAGTTTCAAGTATGGTGCTGCGCTACCGCCCTAGTCCAGTAAAAGAGACGAGAAACCAGCACTTTTAGTGTAGAATTAAAATTTTTGACTGAAGCTAGATGGTTGTATACTTCAAGTAACCCCTCAACAGGCCCCAACCCTACGAAATAGGGGTTGAAAACTTAAAAATCGCCGTATCTCGATAATCAATAGTCCGATCGAAAAATGTTTCAAACAAAAGTTGTTTGGAATAATGAAATACGTTTAAAGTTATTCAACGTCCAATCTCCTATCTTTGTAAATAGCGGCACAAAATCGACATGTCTACTCCGCTCGCACATGCATCAACCCCGAATTTTCTAATCGTTTCTGTGCCGCTATTTTTAAAGATGGAGGGTTGGACGTCGGATAACTTTATATGCATTTTATTATTGCTAACAACTTTTGTTTGAAACATTTTTCGATCGGGTCCTTAATTATCGAGATACGGCGATTTTTAAGTTTTCAACTTCTATCTCGATAATTAGTAGCCCGATCGAACAATGTTTCAAACAAAAGTTGTTCGGAATAATAAAATACGTATAAAGTTATCGAACCTCCAATCCCCTACCTTTGAAAATAGCGGCACAAAAACGATATGTCTACTTCGCTCGCACACGCATCAACCCCGAATTTTCGAATCATTTTTGTGCCGCTATTTTTAAAGATAGGGGGTTGGACGTTGGATAACTTTGTATTCATTTTATTATTGCTAACAACTTTTGTTCGAAATATTTTTCGATCGGGTCATTAATTATCGAGATACGACGATTTTTAAGTTTATCAACTCTTATTTCTTCGAATTGGGGCGAGTTTAGGGGCAACGTTTCATTGGATTCACTTTCAGTATGCAATCATCTAGCTTCAGTCGGAAATTCTAACTGTACGCTAAAAGTGCTAGGTTTTAGTCTCTTTTACTTTACTCTTTTACATTGAATTTTAGGACTGTGTCAATGAAATTTCCAGTGACCATAGCTAAGAGGTGATACTATCGAATAAAAATATTTTTGTAAAATGCAATTCTTTGACCTACCTAGGTAGCGGTAGCCCGTTAATTCTCGCCTGTACCTCCGCAATTTGGGCGAGTTTCCCCAGCTACATGTACTTCCTTAGATATATGCAGATATAGCTGATGGACACGTTGGCGTTGGTAGGATATTAAAAGCCGGAGATCGAGTGAGCGCTTCGGCCAGAATATAGAAGGTGGAAGAAAGGTCGTCGGTGGGGCTGCAAAGCCTGGGGGTGTTCGATCATTCGTGACACTCGATCGTAACTCGCCCCGGAACGTTCGTCTTTCTTTCCCAATAGCAAGTGCACGACCGGCCAGACGGTCCTGAATGACAGGGTTGTGTTCCTCTCTCGCCAGCATTGGCAGACCCATAGAGGCTACTTCGGACTAACTTTGATGGAAATAACGGTTGCTCAGTTTTGTTTGTCACGAGACTCCCGGAGATGCGTGCTATCCATCACGGTTCAAAAGACAAAGATGGCTTTGCCGAGGTCTTTCAGCCTCCGAGGCTACCGCGGATGATGGAGTAGTCGGAAATTCGTTGATTTTTCCACGACGAGCAAGTCCTTCGAGGATGAATTATTTGGGTCCAAAGCCTGCGGAAATTCCAACAAACGTGCAGGTTTAATGGTCATACCAGTTTGGATCGTCATTAGTCGATTTTCAGCTCGTAACCGTTAGATTCGTTAGTGAGTGGTCATGCGGTGAACCCAAACAAATCGGACAGAACCGGTGCATCGTACTAGTCGAGTCTTCGTCATGACCTACGAACCAGCAGCAAAGCCGCAAGTTAAACTGCAAAAACTAGGCGTGTTTCACGTGTGTTCAAAGTATGCAGAAGTAACATGACATAAAGGCGAGTCACGCGTTGCCATATTGATTCTACACGCATTTGGTGACACTTAAGGATGTTGAGTCCCTATGAAACATGTTAATGTTAATTGTTCAATAAATAGCTTCTTAAGGAAGCTTTCCAGTGTGACAGCCCGAAAAATCGCTGTTTTTCGCGATTTTTTTTTTTAAAGAAAAAATAATCTAATCGGTCTGGTTTTTTTTTGTATATTAATTGGGTATTGAAGAATACAAAACAATTTTTTAAAGATCGATTTATTTATTAATTAATATCTATAAAAATGATGAAACAATTGTTGCAGAAAATGCACTTGGATGTGGTGTCCACGTTGGGGGTCACAATTTTGATCTGAAACAAAAAACACAAAAAGATTATTGATCGGTATATAATTGGCTTTCGTGCTATGGAGGCTTTTTTTTTTTTTTTTTTTGCAAAAATGGCGCCGGTTTGAACAAAAAGTATCGATTTTAGCATTTTTTTGGCAGTTTTTTTACAAAAAAATAGGAGGATGTCAAAAAAAAAAAAAAGCTTCTACAGCACGATAAACAATGACGTTAAGAATATTGTGTAAAAAATTCAACTCGATGGCTTTAAAACTCTGCCCTCCAAGTTGGACACCGTTTTGAAAAATGCTGTTTCGAGAAAAACGCGTTCAAAGTTTCGCTGTAGCTGTAGCGCTCCGTTGCCTTCTTCCAAGAAATGCTGTACAGTAACCGAAATAATCTGAATTTCGGCATGAAAATTTCAGGGAATATTCGGAAGAGTGTATACTATTCGATAAAGCAAAAAAAAAAAAATCGATTTTTTGAAAATTTCACACTGGAAAGCTCCCTTAATCGTCATGAAATTTTTACACGACCTCCTGAATACTTCGTGTAAAAACATACGAAATTTTCCGAATTCTATCATCATTACTTCAACCTCCTTAAGGGTTGAAATAAAAAATGATAAGAAAATTCGGAAAATTTCGTATGTTTTTGTATGAAGTATTTAAGAGGTCGTGTTAAAATTTCACGACGATTAGGAGGCTCGTTATTAAAAAATTAACATTTTGTTAAGAACAATTTTTCAAAGAAATAACAAAAAAATGTATCAATAAACTTCGTTTTGTTTCCGTTGCATTCGGTATATTGTAGATATTATAAAATTGAGAGGTCAAAAAAAAAAACTTATTGCAAAGTTACATCAGTTTCCATAAAACAACATTTAATTTGTGAATGTTAATCGTTCAATAACGAGCTTCCTAATTGTCGTGAAATTTTTACACGACCTCTGAAATACTTCATACAAAAACATACCAAATTTTCCGAATTTTATCATCATTTGCGATTTGGGACTCAACATCCTTAATGTCGAGTTATTGATGATATGTTTTAAAAATAACCTTACAAGGAACATCCCTCGGGTGACACGCTTTGATCTTGTTGAAATTTGGATATGTTATGAAGCACCGAAAAGTAAGCGATACGTATTTTTTTTTATCGGCGGAAAAACGATTTTAAGTTGAATTCATTTTTCCGACGGATCCCATGTGTATGCAGTACTGCGAAAATAAGTGTGTTGCTTCTACACACTTTGAGTGTGTAAATGGCTGCAGACGTGTCAAAAAGTGCCCACAACCATTTTGTTTGTTTGGGTTAGTTTGGGTCAGTTTGGGTTTGAACACACGTAAAGTGCATGAAAACAACACCCTCGTTTTTGCAGTGAATTTTTTCACATCAGCCTGTGCACCCTCTATAGACACGTGGGTTCGACACGTCCGCTATAAAAGTAGGGTATCATCGGTAGGGTATATCGTCGCATCTTTGGGCTATCCGGGAAAGAGTACGCGTTCAATGCTCGCCAGAAATTGACTCGTTGCTCGTATAGGGCAGACGTTCAGCAGCGGGACTCCTTTAGCTTGATGGATCGTTTCCGAAGGAGTCTCGCGTCTCTGGGCGTCCCTCGGAAACGTATGACCCTGGAAATATCGCGATCCCGCACGTTCCTTCGTCGAGCGAGTCCTCTGACGTTTGTCCCAGGTGGTCCAGCAGCTCGATCGATGAGCTCCGGATCATTGGGACGAATGTCCAACGTACTCCATGCTCCTGCTCCGTGTAATCAGGCTGAATCGGTTGCCATGACTGCCACGACATGTTCGTTCGCCGTTCTCCGACGATCCTGCGAATCAGCCGGCATTATTCGTAAGGGCTGCCCTTCCCCCCCTTAAGGCGTTACCCCCACTTGTGGCGCAAAACAAGACCTTTTTCATGAATTTTTTTGCAGAAAACCACGAAACTTTTTTAATCGATCAATATACCATCTTAAAGAACACATCTTGAAGAACTTTCAGTAATTTTTTTATTGAAAAATATTACATTGTTTAGTGGCAAATGGCCGTCAATGAAATAATGTTTTTGTATACACGGTTTGCGGTGACCAACATTGCGGCGAAGTGGACCATCTGAAAAAAAAATGCGGATGGATTTGGTCAAATATAAGTATAAACTAGTCTTTAATCGAAGGATTTTAAAAAATATTCATTTTTCACAAAATGGCGGACAGACAAATAAGTTAATGGTTCGATTTTAACGAAAAAAAACGGCCGTTTTTTGGCTATAAAACGGCCATTTTTTTTCGAAAAAAAAAATCGAACGATTAAAGACTACATTTTTATGTATTAAATAAGCCTGCAAAATTTCAAGAAGATCGGTTCATTAGTGTTCGAGTAATCTTGGTCACCGACTTCAGAAATGCCATTTTGAGAAAAACGCGTTTGAAGTTTCAATTTCCGTTCTTCAATTCACGGATTCTTCTCTTTCAACGCTCATATCTCAGTGAATTTTGTTCGGATCGACTTGAAATTTTCAGGACATATTCTCAGATACTTACACTACAAAAAAATGCGATAAAAAAAATCGATTTTTTCAAAATCGCAAAACCCTTAATGTTTGTTCGCAAGGGCGTGCACCTCGCGCCCTCATGGGGGACGCTCTTACTGACACAGTCGTCCAGAGGTGCACGTGCCGCTGTGGACTCGACACGATATTCATTTACCATCCGGTTTTCCACTCGACCTCCCCGCGGAAGCATCCACCTGGCCGCTTTCCCACTTCGAATGTGTGTTAACGAGCGCCAAGATTCGAAATGGGTGCGCGCAAAGTGCCGGAGGGAAAGCCTCGGGAAGATGGACTACGGACGCGGAAGATTAAACGCGCTGGAGACGGGGAATGCAAGGGTGAACGGAAGGGATTAAGGATGTTGAGTCCCTATGAAACATGTTAATGTTAATTGTTCAATAAATAGCTTCTTAATCGTCATGAAATTTTTACACGACCTCCTGAATACTTCGTGTAAAAACATACGAAATTTTCCGAATTCTATCATCATTACTTCAACCTCCTTAAGGGTTGAAATAAAAAATGATAAGAAAATTCGGAAAATTTCGTATGTTTTTGTATGAAGTGTTTAAGAGGTCGTGTTAAAATTTCACGACGATTAGGAAGCTCGTTATTAAAAAATTAACATTTTGTTAAGAACAATTTTTCAAAGAAATAACAAAAAAATGTATCAATAAACTTCGTTTTGTTTCCGTTGCTTTCGGTATATTGTAGATATTATAAAATTGAGAGGTCAAAAAAAAAACTTATTGCAAAGTTACATCAGTTTCCATAAAACAACATTTAATTTGTGAATGTTAATTGTTCAATAACGAGCTTCCTAATTGTCGTGAAATTTTTACACGACCTCTGAAATACTTCATACAAAAACATACCAAATTTTCCGAATTTTATCATCATTTGCGATTTGGGACTCAACATCCTTAAAGAGAAGGATAGCCCTTCGTTTTTTGAGGAACGATCTCGTAGATTTCTGTCCCTTCGTCCTTTGAAGGCGAACGGTCTCGTGAATCCGTATCCTCATGGGCTGGAGATCGCGAGACCCCCGCCGAACACGGGAATTCCTCTCGTTTGTACATAACTGTGTGTGCTGGACATAAATTCATTAAAAGGTAATCAAACTATCAAACGGGACTTCGCGCAAAGTCGCGAAGGAGCTGCGAGGCGTGGAGATTTTGCTCGGAATGCTCATCGAAATTTATTTTGCACGACTGTTGCATCTGATTACTATTCGTAATACTGCCTCGTTCGATCGAAAAAATTACTGGCTTTCGTGATTTTTTTTTTCAAGGAAATATTTCTCCAACTTTTTTCAGACTCAGGGTATGGTTTGGCTTTTGGCTGTTGCGTGGTATTTTTAAAAATTATTTACGACGAAAAGTGGTGGAGGTCTCCAAAAGGGGTTGCGGCGGATGTTGCCAGACGGCGTGGCACGTAGCGTCCGCGGGATCAATGCGAAAAAAACCAACGACGATTTTTCTTTCTTCAACACTCAAACGCAGAATATGAACCAAGAAAAAGTGATAAATGTTATGAAATTCGATGAAATGGTACGCTTTGAAACATAAATAATGAATTTTCCGAAAAAAATGCTACATTTTGTAATAAAATAGTACTTTTTTTTGTTTTAATTTTCAGCTACGTTTATCACGATTTAGACTTAGGAAGACTTATACGAAATTTCACAAAAATAGGTCGATTTTAGTTATAAATAGTTTTTTCGTTGTACGTCACGACAGTTTCGAAAATGCAATTCAGACCTCTGGCATCGTAAAAAATCGATAACAAAAATGAATACCGTGTCACAGTTGAAGGCAATGACAAAATATATCCGAAGTTTAAAAAATCGCGAATAAAGTGTTTCTCTTGAAAAAGTCACGGAAATCAGCAAAAAAAAAATCCTCGCCTAAAGATATTTCCCCCCCGATGCTAAAATCTTGCGACAGGCAGTCCGGAAAAAACAGATTAATAATCATTAATGAGTTAAGAGAAATTGTTCATTTTTCGAATTTTCTACGAAAACAATCGCCAGAACCGACCACGAGGTTTCTCAGGGAAGATTTCCATATGGGATCCTCTTCAGTGAGCGCCACAACCTTTCACATTTTTCCAATCAACGATACGGCAATTTAATTGCTATTTCGCGTGTAGGGCAGAAATATTGGCCATTCGTATTCCGTAAGTTGAATTTTTCCCTTTGTCCATTTTCCCTGTAGCTGAACAAAGGGGAGCCGGAGGGAAAAAAAAAAAAAACAGTCGCACCGGCGAAAACGAGCCGGAGGGTGGTCATTTTTCTCAATAGAACGATACAGGGTCACGTATAACCGATGAAAACCAAGCACGTCCACTCTCCCGGGCAGCGAGTGTTTCTCGATGGAAAATAAGCGGCGGGACAAAACAGGAAATAGGATTGGAAAATAAGAGAATGCGAAAAAAAAGTCGGAGAGAAAAGGGAGTGGGAGAAAAAGTGAACGGGGAGTGAGTGAGAGCGAGAGAGAGAGAGAGAGAGGAACAGGAAATTGTGGATGAGCACAGATTTCTTTTATCGTTGAATTGAAGACTTTTCGTTGGGAGATTTTTCATAGAGTCGCTGTAAAGATCAGACTCTGTTGCCTTGTATGGTCATCGTATGGCCATTATGGGGCAGGGATAGGGTACCTCTTACGTTTGAAATATAATATCGTACTGCAGGATGTTGCATGAAAGCTCGGAAAGTAGCTTACAAAATGGCAAAGTAGCGAAAGTATATTGCGAGGGGATCAAAAAAAAAAAACACACAGTTCGGAGTTGTAAAAATACAGTACAGTATAACCCAAACAAACCCATACGAAAAAAGTATTTCTCATTTAGGCAATAAAAGTATAAAATAGCACAACTTTGTCCTTCAATTATACGTTCTATGAAAAATCAGCATCGACGAAATAAATGTGCAGCTCGTGTGCATTTTTTTGGGGTTCGTTGGAAGAAAATTCATAAAGTGTCATTTGACTAAAGTGGACCGCTCCAACAAAGCTGAACAAAAATCAATGCTTCCGATGGTACTGAAGTTTGCATCGTTGGAATGCAACGAAAATATATTTCTTTCGAATTCCCGTATTTTTTTTAAGCACATCAAGGCTGCGGAAGTCGCCGAAACTTTTGTGACAATCTTTCAACGTTATAACCAAAAGGTGCAAACAATTTTTTTTGAGAAATAGTAAAAATTAAGAAGTAAAAAAAATAAAAAAAAAAATTTCGTTGCATTCCAACGATGCAAACTTCAGCACCATTGCTTCCGAACGTCCGGAGTTACCCCTTAACGAACGAAAAAACAACGGCGGAATCGATCGCCACTGACCACTTCGTACACCTCCGTAAAAACGAATGCAGCAATTAATCTGATAATCTGTACGAAAGAATTGCCGTTAAAATTCCGAAGGGTTGAAAGTAATGAGAATATAACAAGCTACGGGGGTGGCGTTTGAACATTTTTGTTTTGTAAACGTTTCGAGAGACTTTATAATGAAGTCAAAACAAAAATATCAGCAACCCCGAGAATACTACCTTCTTTTTCAACCCTCGCGCCTCTCATTTCCGTACCCTCTCGTATCATTTTATGGCGCACCGGATGCCAGACCGATCATTGTTTTTCGCCTGGCGCACGATTTATGGTGGCGACGTATTCCATATTCTAATATTCGCGAAGATTTTCCCATAATATACTTCGCCAGAAAGAGGAGTTTTCTGTTGAAGGGGAGACGAGGGGAGAGCGAGAGAGGGCGCTACAGGGGTACGAATGGATCTTAATATACGACGGCGTCTACAGGGAGATGGAGGGGAAAGTCTGTATAAGCCCTTTTCGTCCGTATAGTCTCACTACCGTCCGCATCCTCTGGAAGCAAAAACTTTTAGTTCTTCGCCAAAGTCGTCGTCTACGAGACCTTATAAATTAACATAAATTAAAAGGTTGTAAAGAAAAAGAAGAAAGGGCACAAAGGGGGGTTTCCGTCGCTGGCCCATGTCCGGGGGCTGCACGGTGGGCATGGACTGAAGATGACACGCGACAAGGTGCCAAGAAATATAGCTCGAATTATATTTTCTTTCTGCCTCAATACATGCAGCATCGTGTTCAGTGGGACATTCCGGATAAAATATTTCTTTGATTTCCTCTTTGGATATTATTGAAAGCGATTCAAGCAGTATTGTTACGTGGAAATTTGAAAGAAAATCGTCTTTTTCAAATTTCGTTTTATCATTCTAAAGACCTTTTCGAAAACATCTGTAACAACCGTTCAACGATAGGGGAGAAGCACCATATATCACGCAAGCCAGGTAAAAGTAAAAAGCAAGGGTTGTCTACACTACAACAAAAATACAAGAATTCCAATCCGAAGGCTGTGCCTGTCTATTTTTTAATGAGTTGTCGAATCGTGGTTCTATTTTTGAGACGCAAATAATCAAATCGTGTTCTAATTGCAGCCTATTTCACTTGTTAGTTTTTGTGTCCACCTTCGAAAAGAACGTTATAGTCCAATAAAATAGACGAAAACCCAGCGCATTTAGCGTAGAATCAAATTTTTTGACTGAAACTAGATGGTTTCGTGCTAAAAGTAACCCCGATGAGACGTTGCCCCTCAACTCGCCCCAACCCTAAGAAATAGGGGTTGAAAACTCAAAAATCGCCGTATCAACATGATTAGGCGCCCGATCAGAAAATGTTTCAAACAAAAGTTGCTGGGAATAATAAAATACGTATAAAGTTATCCGACGTCCAATTCCCTATCTTCGAAAATAGCGGCACAAAAACGCGATCCAGTCACCCAGCATTTTCTAATAGTTTTTGTGCCGCTATTTTCAAAGGTAGGACGTTGGACGTCAGACAACGTTATACGTATTTTATTATTCCAAACAACTTTTATTTGAAACATTTTTCGATCGGGCCATTAATTATCGAGATACGTCGATTTTTCACTTTTCAACCCCTATTTCTTGGTGGTGGGGCTAGTTGAGGCACAATATTTCATCGTATTCATGGAGGTTGTACTGTACTTTTTGCGGTTTTTTGACGATTTTTTGGGATTTTTCTTAGAAAACTTACCTTGGTATCGGTGAAAGTTAGAAATACATACCGCCAAAGTTTACCTCAGGGCTGCATTATTGACGAAAAATCATAACATTTGTTTGGGTTTATTTGGGTACCATTTTACACTTTCGAAGTTGAGACTCTTTAGCAGTGCTGCTTTTAGCACTGCAGTCTATTTGGCAATCCAGTTTTAGCATTAGAGCCCATTTAGCACTAGAGCTTTCAGCAGTACAATTTTAGCAGTAGAGCTTTTAGCAGTACAGTTTTAGCAATAGAGCACGTTTAGCAGTAGAATTTTTAGCGGTTCTTTTTTAGAAGTAAAGCCCTAGTGCCCATTTCAGTTGCGTTACTTTCACCATGCAACCATCTAGCTTCAGTAAAAAATTCTAATTCTACGCTGAAAGTGCTGGGTTTTCGTCTCTTTAAGGATGTTGAGTCCCAAATCGCAAATGATGATAAAATTCGGAAAATTTGGTATGTTTTTGTATGAAGTATTTGAGAGGTCGTGTAAAAATTTCACGACAATTAGGAAGCTCGTTATTGAACGATTAACATTCACAAATTAAATGTTGTTTTATGGAAACTGATGTAACTTTGCAATAAGTTTTGTTTTTTGACCTCTCAATTTTATAATATCTACAATATACCGAAAGCAACGGAAACAAAACGAAGTTTATTGATAAATTTTTTTGTTATTTCTTTTAAAAATTGTTCTTAACAAAATGTTAATTTTTTAATAACGAGCTTCCTAATCGTCGTGAAATTTTAACACGACCTCTTAAATACTTCATACAAAAACATACGAAATTTTCCGAATTTTCTTATCATTTTTTATTTCAACCCTTAAGGAGGTTGAAGTAATGATGATAGAATTCGGAAAATTTCGTATGTTTTTACACGAAGTATTCAGGAGGTCGTGTAAAAATTTCATGACGATTAAAAAGCTATTTATTGAACAATTAACATTAACATGTTTCATAGGGACTCAACATTCTTAACTGGACTAGTAGATGATCCGACGATTACGTTCACATAGGTAGAAAGTGGCCAATGGCACTAATCACTTCAAAGCTTCCCTTGCCTATTAAAGGTTGAAAAATACTGCACTAGACGACAATACAGCTTCAACCACGAAATCCCATATTCTCAGTCTCTCCGTTGTCATTCGTCAAGCTTCTTACAATTCGAGCCGACGACTACTTTTGCCTCGAATCCAATGAAAGCCTCGCGAAAGGCCAAAATTGAACAACTCCAGGCGTTCGGTATCGCTGGAACGTTCAAACGGTGGTTTCCAAAAGTAATTAAGGATACGATATCTGAGTGCCTCGTGTGTGTACACACACGCCTCCATGCAGGCATATACACGCCCAATACATTATGACCCCAGCGTGATCACATCGGAGTAAAACTTTCGCCCCGCTTTTGTCGAACTCCGGAGCTTGCATGAGAATTTCGTTGGCACGATAGACGTTGTAAAGCACACGAATATCCAAGGGACCCACGCGCGTTTGCTGGCTGCATAGAACACGTTGCTCGTAATAAGAGTAAGGTATAAGGGCGGTAAGGGTTGGCCTGCGATTTTGTCCGGAGATTCCGGGAAGCGAATCGTGTTTGCGGTGCGATGTTCGCAGTGCTCGAGTCTGCCAAGGAGAAACCACGAATAATCTTTAGGGGTCCGTCCGTGTAACGAGGGGTTGCCGGTTGTTCGCGTGACCGGGCCACTGAATTCACTCGTTGCACGTACAAAAGCGTCTATACAGACGCGAATATACGAGTACACAAATATACGACAGGTGACTGTTTCCAAGAGGGAGAAACGTGGTGTAGGATCGTTCAGGACGTTCCGGTTGTCCATTGTCGATCATATTCGTTTACGGGCGTCGAGGCTCTCCCAGAAGTGTCCCGAGACCTTCGTACCTCCGACAATGCTGTCGTGTGCGAGTGCTGGTCGAACGAGACGCCGGAATGCCGGAATTAGAAGTGCCGAGAAAAGAAACCGGGGTGAACAAGAGTCTCGGGCTGAAAGTTCCCTCGAGATTTCGCGCTAGTCTTGAGCTTTTATCGGTACGGTTCGAATGTCACGAATCGCGACTGCTTTGACCCTATGGCACCTTCGACACTGCTCGAAAGGGTCGAGGATTAAAATTGGTAGCGTTCGTCGATTCTTCCCCGGATTCGCGTTCCACCGGAGCGTGGATCACACTGATGATGCGAAAATCGACAACATTTTTTTTAATTCTCTTCGTTTTTGTTTTTAATGCTTGTTAGTGTGGAATAAATGAGCTGGGACGATCTATTGTGGAGTGGAATTAATTCAAATATGTTTTCACTTCAAACGCATGAAAAATATATCTGAATCGTCGATATTTCGATTTGCATTTAGCAAATTCATATTTACCTAAAATAGATTTTTGTGATCATCATGTGGAAGGTGGATGCAAGGAAGGTTAATTTTATATTTTTCTATAGCACGTATACACGCATATTGCGTGTGGTCACAGTATGCACATCAATATATTTGGAGGATTAAATAAAAGATTTTACTACCGAACGTGGGTTAATAGCTTGATTAAAATAAGTAAGTATTTGTTGCAATAAAGTCAGACCATTAATTCAATCGAATAGACAAATATTTGACTCTACGAAAATTCTATTCAATTACATTTTTTTTACATCAATCAGATGTATTCGGTAGATTCAGCTCAATTATTTTTCGATCAGGTGAAACCGAATCACCCGTTTATTAGGAATGCATAAAATATTTAGGCATTCGACGACATTGATGCGTGTATCTGATTTTTTGAACTTGTATTTATTAGATTTTTCGTGAAATCAATTTTTTTTCGATATCAATTTAATTCAATGTTAGTATCGATATAATTTTTCTGCCAGTGTCATCATATTTAGAATAAACAATTCCAATAATGGAATGCAGTAGGAAAAATTTGATTTCGCGAAAAATCTAGTTAATACAAATAAAAAATCAAATAGACGCATCTAGTTACTATCAATAGAATTTTTCTGTCAGTGTCATCATATTCAAAGTGGACAATTCTAATAACGGAATGCAATAGCAAAAATTTGATGTCACGAAAAATCTAGTTAATACAAAGAAAATATCAAATGTACGCATCTAAGTAATATCAATAGAATTTTTTAGCCAGTTCCCTTTTCTTTTTCTCTCCAACTTACCCTGCGTAATCAGTCTTCGCGAAGAATATCTCGATGTAACGAAAGAGATATCACATCGACAAGTGTTCCTACGCAAAGGACAAAAATATCACTAGTGCCACTTTCCACCGTGCCTAACTAGTCTTCGCGAGGAGTACTGCTTGTGGAGACTAATTGGACAGGACAATAAGTTACACTAGTTTTACCTCCAACATCGTCGTAGAACTGGTAACCTTTCGTGCTCATTATTCTTAGCAAATAATTCTCGCGACGATTGGTTGGGGACGATATAAAATGGCTCACCAATGTTGCCAGTAAATTCAATCCAAATGGTAAGTTACACCAACTATCCAGAGAGCTGGACTTCGTGACATCAAATGGCTGACATCAAATGGTTGACACCAAATGGTTGACATCAGATGGGTGACATCAAATGGTTAACACCAAATGGTTGACATCAAAAGGGTGACATCAAATGGTTGACATCAAATGGTTGACATAAAATGGGTGCATCAAATGTTTGACATCAAATGGTCGACATCAAATGGGTGACATCAAATGGTTGACACCAAATGGTTGACATCAAATGATTGACATTAAATGGTTGACACCAAATGGTTGACATCAAATGGTTGACATCAAATGGTTGACATCAAATAGTTGACATCAAATGGTTGACATCAAATGGTTGACATCAAATGGTTGACATCAAATGGTTGACATCAAATGGTTGACATCAAATGGTTGACATCAAATGGTTGACATCAAATGGTTGACATCAAATGGTTGACATCAAATGGTTGACATCAAATGGTTGACATCAAATGGTTGACATCAAATGATTGACATCAAATGGTTGACACCAAATGGTTGACATCAAATGGTTGACATCAAATGGTTGCCATCAAATGGTTGACACCAAATGGTTGACATCAAATGGGTGACATCAAATAGTTGACATCAAATGGTTGCCATCAAATGGTTGACACCAAATGGTTGACATCAAATGGTTGACACCAAATGGTTGACATCAAATGGGTGACATCAAATGGTTGACATCAAATGGTTGACCTCAAATGGTTGACATCAATATCGATATCCAATCCACAAAAGTTAGTTACTGCAATCCTATAAGCCATCTATGGAAAAGTATCCGAAAAGTGAGTGTTCACAACCATTCTGTGGTCTCGATCGGATCAATTTTTTTTTCTCTGCATTACTTCCGTATTCGAATGAGCTCAACGTGTCTCGAGATTCAATATCAGAAAAAGCATTGAGCATGTAGAAAGTCTCGGTCGTCCTTTGTCAAAAACCTCTTACTCCTCGGTCTGACCAGTCACGGGATCGCACTACTTGCACGTATTACACCAGCGAACGGCGCAGTGATTTTCCAGCTCCCCGGGGAATCGCGTGGAGTTTGGGGTCCCGGCGATAGCGAACGCGATTCGCCATCTTTCGTGGCACGAGAACTCCGTATACGTGCCAAGATCATACGATATGCCGAGGTGATACCGGTCTTGGGTATAGAGGCGAGAAGAGCGTTAAGGGTGAAGGAACTCTCGGGGCGTTGGAGATTGAATTCGAACTGACTTTGCCACGTGAAAGTGTATCGAGACCTTTGCGCTAACCGGACTGGCCCGAACAAAATGGGCTTTGTGAAGATGCGTGCTTCAAAGAGGCCACAGGAATCTTGCGAATCCCCAATAGACCCATCGCTGAGTCTCTCTCTCTCTCGCTCTCTCTTCAAATCTCTCCTTTCCGCAGTCCATCTTATCGACGTGCCAGCTCGTACAAAGCAGTCGAAATACCGGATGAATATCGCGAGTGTTACGTTGAAAGGATGTTTCACTACAGACGCCGCGTTCTCCCAAATCGTTTCAACTTTAGCCCCGCCGCGGTTGATGCACTCCCAATGCCGAACAACATCACAAGCAGAGAACAAAGCGCCAACTTCGATGTTGCACGAAGTTAAAATGATGATACACTGCTGTTCAAAAATTTGGATACACCAGTCGATATTTCTTGGCGCACTAAAAGTTACCTGGCTATGTCAAACAAAAATAAAACTAAATTTACCGAACGGCGTTTTGAAGGGAACGAATTCAGCTTTGTTTTGCTTTAAAAAAATATTTTTTATCATTTTTTTTCGACTCGGTACGCACTTTTGTACGTGATTGTTTTTTTTGGCTTTTTTTCGAACACCGAAAATTGGGCGCATGACTATAACGGAACATTTTTTGTCACGTCCAAGTTTATCCATGATAAACTTGAACTGGGCAGCGGGAGCTCCATTTTCGTTTTTTTAAAGGTTTCGTACGATTTTTTTTCGCAAAGTTATTTTATTTTCCTCTTGAGCTATAGGGCTCAAGAGGAAATGTCAAAGATGTAAAAAGTTGCGTAAGTTTATACTGGGACGCCTGGAATTTTTTCGAAATTTACCTCTGAGATTTTTTAAAAACTATTTTCGTTTAAAACTCCGATGAGTAGTATGGCTTAACTCAAAAAGTATGGCGTTTATTACAAAATATCATAAAGAGAAACGTTTTTAATTTTCCATTTTACAATCGCCTAAATTTTTTCAGAATTTTTTTCCGAAATTTTTTGGCCGAACAATTGATTGCCATATCTCGAAAACTATTGAGTTAGAGACAAAATATCAAGAGCTAAAAATATTGCAGTGTTTCGTTTTAAATAGGTTGACATTTATTCAGATTTTTTCGAGAATATTTTTTACAATGTTTTTTTTCAGGTCCTCCAGGTGCTTCTGAGACATGGCGAAAAAATTGAAAAAAATTGAAAAATGTCTACGTATTCAAAACGAAACCCTGCAACATTTGTTCCTCTTGATATTTTGTCTTATAACTTGAATCTGGGACAAAAGACTTGAATGTAATGAAAAAAAAAAATGGTTGCACTGCAACGATGAAAACTCCACCAGCGTCTGTATGAGCACTGTTCGTAAGTGCAATTTGTACGAAGAAAGCACAAAGTAGACATCGTGGCAGCGATACTCAAAGTGGAGCATCCCGTGTGTCGCGGTTACGGTGGATAGAAGTATACACATAATCGTACGGTTTGAAGTAAAGTGGATATTACATATGGAAATATGGCATCCACTTATTCCAGTGGGACTCCGCGGTATTATCATTCTTGCGTACTCTCAATGAGCTACACGAAAGTCCTTTCGTTGCGTGGATAGGAAGGCGAGAAAGAAGAAAGATGGAGAAAAGACTTTCGGTTTATCGGGACGCTCTCGTTGCACCTCCGTGCAGGTGCTACGAAACCGATAATATTTATCCACAGTTATTTCAAGCCAAGAAAACGAAACTGCCCACAGTTTTCTGTACAGGCATATATAGGTATATATATCCGGTATATATAGGGTATCCCAGAACTGATGGTAGTCTCTGGAATGGTGGGTCGGGGGTGAAATTCTGAGTCGATTGATATAAGCATGTATGGGTCTCAGATCAACCGCTGAATTATTATGATTTTTTAAAGGCGGGCCAATCAGGCGGGAGCGTCGCACTTACAGGCTCCGCCCGCTACACGCGGGTGCACCTGATTGGCCCGCCTTTAAAAATGAATAATAATTCAGCGGTTGATCTGAGACCCATACATGCTTATATCAATCGACTCAGAATTTCACCCTCGACCCCCCACTTCAGGGACTACCATCAGCTCTGGGACACCCTGTATAGGTACATACCTCGAGACTACCGTTCTTTTTATAGTTATCTGTATATCTATTATACGTGAGCTTAGTCGTTGTCTCGGTCGTCTCCGGGAAATTCACTTCAGACGGTTATCGGTACGTGAGGTCTTCGCGAAATCGAATTAGGGATGGAAAGAGCAGAAAAAAGAAAATACACACGAGAGGGGACTTTATAGCGGAGCCGTGTACGAGAAAGTAGAATCGCGCCCTCTTCCTATCGGCGAACTTTGTCGTTCTATTTTTCCCCATTGTCGATCCCCAAAATACCCCTCTGGCACTTTTTATTATTTTTCTACTTTCCGGAATTCCCGCATTGGGATTTGTGTAGTTTAATGAAAGCCGGGCACGTGTAATCGCCGTGTAACCCGGGGCGCTTTTTCTTCCAACGTAAGAACTTTATTCTCTTTGGATCGCCCGGAATTATAGGGTCGAACCGAGACGCGGGGATGAAGACGCACGATTCAGCGAGAAATATCTCGCGGTGGACATCGGGAGGGGTCATCCTATTAGGATCATTCGAAATTTCGATCATCACGCTGCATTGTCAACTATTATTGTCGCATTTTATTGGCGTAAAAAATACATCATTATTTCGAGAGACGAAAATAAAAAGAAAAACAAGGTAGTTTGTTTAGGTTTTTTTCGGTACCTTTTTATAGTATGAGGTTTATTGGTACCTTTTTGGCACTCCTGGAAGTATCGTAAGCAAAATCAAAATATGAGGGACACAAATCCTGATATGATTATTTTGCCGCCATAATCGCGATAACCACTGTCAGCTGATGTACTCTTTTTGAAAGAGTTGTATGGTGTTGACGATTGCATCGCTGGACGCCAACGATAATTCATTTTCTTCGATTGCTAAAGCATTTTTTGGCCGATTATCTACAATAATCGATCAAACGTTTTTCTGTATCCTTATTAACAATCGACAACATAAATTGACAAGTAGTATTGTCAATAATGATGGCAATGAAAGAAAAAAAAGGGTCTCGTTGCTTTCCAACGATGCAAATTTCGACATCGTAGAGTTTTCTGACCGGAATAAAAATTTTCTACAAATCGGCGCCTTCGGTAATTCAAAAGTTGAACGTTTAATTTTTAAGGGGAGAGATATGTTTAGGCGAGGAAAAATGGCTGATTTTCATGATTTTTTTAAAGGGTACATTTTTCTACCATTTTTGAGGCTTAGGGTATGTTTTATTGCTACCAATGGCTATTGCATAGTATTTTTTAAAATGATAAATCTGTAAAAATGGCGAAGGCGTGGCACGGTCTTATGAGGGGGTTGCAGCGGATGTTGTCAGACGTTAGTGACACGTAGCGTCGGCGGGAGTAAACCGAAAAAAGCCGACCGAATTTTTTTTTCTCATTAACAGAACTATTTTTTCATAAACAGAATATAAACCAAGAAAAAGTGAGAAATATGGAAAATCTATGAAATAGTCCGCTCTGAAACCAAAAAATTGAGTTCTCCGAACAAAATGGCTACATTGTGCAATAAAAAAATATACTTGAAAAAAAATTCAAAAAAATTAAGGTTCATGTTTTAGACAATGACGTTAGAAACTTTATAAAGATTAATAAAATGCGCCATTTCGACAAAAAACAATACATCACAAAAATCCTACGTACTTCTATAGCTATTCCTATATATAATCGAAAAAACTTTAGTGTCTCGTCATAACTGAAAAATTACAGGACCTGTCAGTTCGGCCTTCCCGAAATAAAAGCGTCATCGGAAAAATGCTGCACGGTCGTCATTTTGACATGTGTCGCTGTGAAAAAAAAAAATCCGTATAGTCAATTACGTCCACAATAAAACCCCCATTTAATAATTTTGATTTATTTTATATTTTTGCTGAAAAAAAAATCACAAAATGTGGCCTTTTTGGCCTATAGAGTGGCCTAAGCCCTTAACGTGGCAGCGCGAAAGAGGATAAACCGAATAGCGTTCCTACTCAATCTGCGTTTCTCCTCATGTCGAATAGCCGAAGTATCGCACATAGTAACCATTCATTTTTGGAGACACTTCGATTCTTCGCTCATAACCGTGCAATACCTGAAATAACGAGATGACGCGTGGTGAAAAATGGCTTTTGCGTCAGATAATATCACTCTCTCGCGTCCCTCCACGCACGCACACACACACGCGCGGGACCGCGGAGCCCATAATTTTTCAGCAACTCGTATGGCACGTATAAAGTGCAAAACTGGTACGGTGCCGAACCGTAACCGGCTCGTTCCACTGCCAGGGCTCGCGCGCCCTCGATTTCGCGAGCGAGCCTGGATCTGTCCGCGGCGAGAAAACGAGTCGTACGTTTTCGAGGTAGATACCGTTTTAATTACAACCCGTTCGTCCATAAGTCAATCCGTACACGTAACGCCCCAGGGACAAAAGTTTCGCGATTCCACCCTCATCCCCTCGTCCTTCTACTACTGGATCCTCTAACCCTTCCTATTATATGTACACACCTACACACACATGTATATTTACATATATAAATATATATATATATATGTTCAGCAATCCTCGCCCTCGTCCAGGATTCACCATCAACTGCCTCCCCCCTTCATCCCCCTTGACCCCGCAGTGTTCCGGATTCTACACGAACCGGTGGCTTTACCGAGCGACAAAAATGTAATTATCACTCAGACGGACTAGAAAAGGGCTGCGATGAAAATGAAAAAAAATCGAATAAATGGTCAAGATATCGAGATGTGAACAACTTTGGTTGTTTACCAGTATATCCTCGTACAAGATAAATCTGATGAGATCTACACATTTTTTCAGTGGCTGGAAAAATCTGGTGTTCGGGTTCGGAAGCATACAGACATGCCTAGGCACATCACCGTATACGCGTTGTAGTAGGGGAGACTGGGGCTGGATATGACATTTTTATCAAATTTACCTACTACCATTTTTACCTACTCATATTTATATAATATTCACCTACAAGTCGTCTTTGGAATAATCGGATAATTTTATGTATTTTTCATACGAGGCATTAATAACCTTTCAATACATGTGCATGATTTAATTGTGAGGTTCACGCAATTGTTGGATATTAATGTTTGAAATAAAAATGACAGGAACTTTTTGCACTAGGGATTAGTTGTTGCACTATAAGGAGTTATGCACATGTCACAACAAGAAATACACAGGCTTACTAATCAGCGTTCTATTTTGAGAAGCATCAAAATCACTATTCATTCAACAAATAATAGGTAGGCGTAGAACAAGCTTCAGATACCCAGCTTACTAACAGAAACATCGAAAATGTTGACTTCAACACAAAATATGATTATTTTCATCTTGAAAACAACGATAAAAGTCAAGTTATAGCAACCAAACAAGAAAAAGACACTAAACCACAAAGTCATTCATCGGAATAATTACTATTGCAAACGTGGTGTTTCTCCACTCCAATGGTGCATTGGACCCATTCTTCACCAGAGCGAATTTGATCGAACGGATCACAACAAACCCCATCTTCCTCTTCTTCAGAATCGATCAGAATTTTCCTTTTTTCCGGCTTTCTTCTTACCCTTCGTTTTCTTTGAAGGGTCATTCACCTTTTTCGTTGTGCTCCTCAGCTGAGGCCTTCTTTACTGGAAATACTAGATAGGGCAGGTTGCGACGTACCTCCGATATCTGTAGCTCTTAGCCCCGTCACCAAAATTGACCATTAAAAAGGTTACGATATTTTTTAGGTTATCTCAGCTGCAAAATCTTGGTTTTAGCCCACAAGGAACACGTCAGCGCACGCCATGGCACCATTTAAGCCCTTTAATAATAACAGCGGCAGCTACATACAAAAATGACTAAATATAAGAAGTTACGAATCACCAAGTCTTAGCAATGGTTTACGTGTTTTATTTATTTTTTATTTCAAGCAAAAGAATCCGATATATGGCGCGTCTCCCCTAGTATACTATTCTGACGGAACGAAGGGTTCGTTTAGGGTTATACCTTTGAGCCTTGTCCGCGATTGAAATAAAAATCCGCTCGATTTTATGGGTCCAGCGTTGCCCAGCCTGAAACAAATCACACACTTTTACGTCGCACGGAGATTCCTTCTTTTTCCAACAAGGAAATCCGTGGCGACCCGAAATACCCTGGTTATCCTCGACACCCGCAGGATCAGTGGCCATAACGGTGGTATATCAAAGAGAGAGAAAGCTCATAGAGCTGGCCCTCGCGAAGAAGTAGAGCCTCGTTGTGTACGAGAGCTTCCCTACTTTCGAAAACAGCCCACTGCGAGTTCATGGTGAAACACAGTGGCGAACTCGTCTTGGTTGCGCCGCGGCTCGTATTATCGCCTCGCTGCATTGTTACAGGGGAGAGCGATATTTTTGCTCGGCAAGGATATAGCGAAACTACAAGCATCTCCTCCCTGCCCTTCCCCCCCGCTTTCTCCGTGGGTTGTTCGTACATTCGTACCAGGACCTCTGTAGAAGCGAGTAGGGAGAAACCGTGAAGGAGTAGGAAGAGCGAGGGGAGAGGAAAAGCCCGACGTGTCCCCATTGTCCGGGCCGCGAGCTGGCGAGGGGTTGGTTCACCTAGGTCAGGGATTCGGGGTTGGGCGGTGGTAGCTGCTACGACCCTTCCCTAGAAACAGGGGGACAAAAAAAATCTTAAATTTATACGTGTTACGGACTACGCCGTGTTTATCACACATACATACTTTTATCTACCCAACGAACAAAAGCGTGTAGAGTATACGTGCGTGTGCGCGTCTATGTGCGGACGTATATATATAATTGGTTCAACGTTCTCGTTCTTTGCTGGTACATGCACAAGGATGCTCTCGAATACACGAGCGATACTTGATCATGACATACCAAAGCGAGAGGATATACCGCCGCGACCAGGTACCACGGAGGAGCTCTCGATTCTGCTGGCGAGTTACAAACGATGACGCCGCGGTATTATTTCATTATTTATGGTTTCGAATTTCGTACCGTGTCCGAAGATCGGGGGGTGATCTTCCTTTGGCCGTTAGTGGATATCCCATTCTCCATGCCCTATACTCACTATAATAATACATTCAGCGCTGTAGCGCAAACCGCATATGTACGTATACAGTGCCTTTGTATATGTACAATCCGGCGTATGTAAGCGGGGCGAGATGACGAAATTGAAGGGGGGGTACGGCGGTGCACGTATGTACGGGGTACATGCCTTTCAGGCTAGGAAAACGAAGCGTCCGAATGGTAGAGAAAGGCGAGCGAGCGCGCGTGACGTTTTTCCGATTTCACGGGATTAAGTTACCGGCGCGGCGCTGAATTAAAACGCTAATAACGAGCAACGATATTTATTGGACGGCTTTGCGGACGTTGGTACGGAAACTCCGATATCCGTAAACCAGCCTGGTGTATGTTTGGATGACAGTTGAAACTCGATTGAGGCTTCGCCTGCACAGTTTCTCTTTGTTCGATCGTTGCGCTGCATTGTGGTGGGGGAGACTGCTTCTCGTTGGCTGAGGCCGGCGCGGTGGGGATCCGCGTCTCGCCGGTTGGACAGAGTCCCCTTGACGGGGACTCGCCGGCCGTTCGAACGGGTCCGAATGTCGCGTGGAAGGGCCACCCGAATGAAACTTTTCCCGTGTAACGCGCGGGTGTTTCCGGTCCGTGGGCCATGTACGGAACGGTTATGTGGAAGCTGGAGGAGATTGTTGTGCACCGTGACAACTGCCCATTGGGAGAGTTTCAATGCCGTCATCAGAAATGACAACGGCACGGTGGTGGTATATCCCCGTAACGATCGCGGTGGCAGCAAAGGCCAAAAGAGTCGTAGGAAACAACGAGCGAGGCTCGGTGGAGCAGAAGGAGGGGGGAAAAAGACTCCGGTGGTATATACCGGCGTCGGGAGCGACGCCGCTACTGAGTTCTTCCGACCTCCGTCTGCTTCATTGTTTTCCCAAACAGGCTCCTTACGACTTTTATGAGGGAGATTTCTGGCTTAGCCGGCCGGATAACTTCCCCGTCGTATATACAGCTCCCCCGCCCTTCACAGTCGCTCTTGCTCATCCCGCGTCTCTCCATAGCCGCCTGGTTGTAAAGAAAGACCAGGTCGCTTTACATCAAGCCGCCCTATCCTTATATACATATATGCACACTTGTATGTACGCGTGTGTACGTGCAGCTTTGTCAGAGCCGCGCAACTCTATGAATCCACGCATCTTCCTCAAGCCACAATCATCAAGCACTTTCGCCGATTCTCAATGGCTTTGCGGGATTTTTGTCCGAACAAAGGTTTCTCCTTTAACCAGCAGCAAACAGATGTATACGTCTGCGTGTACATAGGCAATAACGGCTCTGTGTTATATCTACTAGGATGCTAACTTCGATGAGGAAAGTCGTTAAAAGTGTACGAAAAATGTAACCAGAAGTCGAGAAATATCGGGCTTTCCTACACCCATCTCTCTACCTAGTAGAAAGTAGTCCTTTCTACTAGGTAGTAGAAAGTAGTCCTTCACTAGTCTACTAGTCTACTAGGTAGAAAGTAGTCTAGTAGGTAGTAGTAGAAAGTAGGTTTACCTAGTAGACAGTAGAGAGTAGGTCCTAGTAGACAGTAGGTCTACCTAGTAGAAAGTAGAAAGTAGTCTACCTAGTAGACTACTTTCTACCTAGTAGAGTCGTAGTAGTAGTCTACCTAGTAGACTACTTTCTACTAGGTAGAAAGTAGTCTACTAGGTAGTAGTAGAAAGTAGTCCTTTCTACTACTACCTAGTAGAAAGTAGTCCTTCCTACTAGTAGAAAGTAGTCCTTTCTACTTTTGGCACTTTTTTCTTCTACACTGCGGAATTGGGATTTTCATGATGCTGTGGAGAATATAAGCTGCCTAGTTTCCGCAATATCCGAAGTATACCTGTATTCGTTACTTAGGTGAAATTTATTCATTGGCGAACCCGTGAGGTATTTTCAACGTCCGAGCCGTCGACACTATCGGCTTTTCGAACATTGCATACACACACACACACTGCGCTCGCTGCCGGGACAGGCTGCATCCCCTCGAATGTTGCTGCTGTTGCAGCTGCAGGCTTATGCACGCGGCAACGACTGCTCGATGCTCTCACTTTGGGATCAGAGGATTTGGAAAAGAGGAATAGAGGGAGAGAGGAGAGAGAGAGAGAGAGAGAGAGAGAGAGAGAGAGAGAGAGAGAGAGAGAGAGAGAGAGAGAGAGATGACGAAATAGTATTGCGTAGCTATTGAGGATACCCGGGCCACCAAAGAGGATATCTAGGTTCATTTATCGTGCATCAAATGGCAACAAGCTCCCGAAGTCGAAAGCTTTGTCCATCAGAATTTGGATGCTTTGGAACCAGAGATAATTCTATTTCGTACCTAGCTATCGGTGAAATATCGCCGAAAAATCGTAAGCCAAGTTGAAATGACAGCGAAGGGTTTGAAGAACGATCATTGTGGGACACTAGGGTAAACGGGGGTTGGCTACGTCCACACCACAAAGGGTTGCGAGCACGCGTTTTCCGGCTCCGTCCTCTCATTCCCAATCGGAGATCTAAGTTACGCCCCGAGGAAGCACGAGGGAAAGGGTTCGAAGAAATATGCAAGCAAGATTGTGAAGGGCGAAAATTTCACCTCATAATCTTGGTAACAAGCAGCCTCTCGAGGCCTCCTCTCATTCCCTTTGGTATTTCCATGATGCAGCCATACACCGTACCCCCGTATACACCCTCTCAAAGTCTTTCCTATCTCAACGACTCGGGGCTCTCTTCGATAAATCACGCGCCCCGCAGTCTCCCGTGTTCGTCGGGGGCGGGATAGGGGTTGAGGACGTAGCGTCGCCGCGTGTAAATAGGGCCGAGTTAATAAATCTAATTATTCGAAGCGTCTGGGCCGTCAGGGAGAGTTTTGAAAGAATAAAAAAAAAAAAAAAACGTGAATGTCTCGAGAAGCATCGAAGTGGTTGGGGGGTTTGGTTGACGGATAGAGGGCGCAGACACGCGAGAAAAATAATTATAGACCGCTCGGAAAATGATTATCGTCGGCAATCTTCGGCAAAAAAGTCGAGAGGGAGAGGCTGAAGATGGGCTGGCTTTGCCTGGCACGTATTTTTCCACCCAACAACATTCAAAGCCACCCTTCTTTCTCAATCTCCATAGAGTTGAAGTTTTCCGACAACTTTTGTCGCCTACCAAGGCTCCTAGACAACACAATTGATACTGATTCTAACACGATGTTGTCGTAGAGCACCATGCTTCGAAAGCCATCTTCAAAGCACGCATTTTCCATTTAGGTACCTTGATTCGACTTCTAGAGCGAATGTATTGATCCGCGTTGTACGCACAAGACACCACATTTTCCTGTTGAATATGCATACCTTCTAACTGAAAAAAAAAATATACGGTCCGATGATTCTTCGTTTCTGTCGTCCAGCTCGGATCTCGCTTGCCGAGTAGACTCGTGCGATAAGGTCAGTCCGATCAGACGATTGAACGATGGATCAAGAAGAGACTCTCTCTTTCAGTGCCCATTTTCTTGGCCACACTTTCGTCTTGTCCAAGTCTTATCGACGTTCGTCATTCCTTCACCGTTTTTCCCAGCGTGATCTTGGCATTTTTTTCAGCTTGCCGATTGCCCTCGCTACCTCACCAGCCTCGTGCTTATGCCCTTCTATTTTCTCCGTTGAAATTCGCTTGTCGTATCGCGCGTATACCTCGCTGCCTCTTCGCGAACAACCTTCTTCTACTTCGATCTTTCGCTCTACTTCCGCTCCCTTTCTCCGCTTACAGCATGGCAAGCCCGACTTCTGCTTACCCTCGAGAACTTCCTGTTCCACCGAGCAACTTCTTGATTAGGGATTTGATAGGGTTTTTTACGAGATTTCCTCCGGGGCTGAATTCTAGGTGGCGCCCCTCACTCCCCCGCTCTTTCATCGTAGTGAAGCGAGGCGAGGTAATCGCGACGAACTATCTCTAAATTTAGTTCTTCATCCCTATGAGTAGCAGGCGGCATACTGGTATGTCGATCTCTGGTGGCCTCGCTGCGCCCCTTTCCAAGCTCCCTGCTCTCGAATCCTCTGCCTCCCTCGGTCCCTTTTCCTACTCCGTGCTCCCCCGCGCTTGCAAACTGGGTCTCCGGCAGTCGCGGGCGAGGCGAAATCTCGGATTAAAATTTGGAAAGTCGAGAACCTCCGACGGCACCTTTTTCGTTCGTTATCGGCCCAGACAACCGCTGATAACCTGATGGATCCAGCCGCAATAAATCCCTGAAGAAAATTTCGTTGTCGATAAGCCGCTAAGCGTCTTGGAGTTGAAAGACAACTGGATAGCTTGCCTGGCATGTTATTCCAGACGATTGTCGTTACTGGATTGTACTTATCGGCCTCATTGCGCGCCCGCAAGAACCACCGAAAAGACAACTGCTCCGGAGAAGCTTAAATTTCTTCGTCGAATTGCCGATTCGAAGCTTTTAGCAGGAATCGAAACATTTCGAGGCTACTATCGTCGTATCTTTTTCGCACTCGATTACTATCGGATTTTCGGAAATTATACGTAAAGTCGCACGTTGGGGAAATTGCGAGTTCATTCTCTTCGGGATCTGGTGTGGCGCCACCTGCTCAAACTTCTCAACCATCGTTCTTACCCTTCTGCGACGAGTTACGAGGGAGCCTGAGAAGGGGTCCGTAGTAGATTAACTATGGCGATAAAATAGGTAGTAAACAAGGGTAAGGGCACGTAACGCCAGAGAACACACCTAGAAGTGGATGAAGTTCAAGGGGTAAGAGAGAGAGAGAGAAAGGGACGTAGAAAGAGACGAAGGGGTAGGAGGATTCGAAATCCTTTGGTTCTGAAGATTGTGAAGTGGTATAGCCCAGGTTCTTCTTCTGCTCCCTCTTCATACTCTCGTATGGCGTAGGTTTGAGGGAACAAAAATCGAAGAAACTCGGTGGAGAAAGTTACTAGGTATAATCGTGAGAAGGGTGAGGGTGGGTTGCTCTTTTAAAGTCTCAGCCATTGCTCCCTTCCCACCTCCCGTAACTTGGCACATATTTTCCCCTCGCGCCTTTCCATTTGCTCTCTCGTTTCTTCTATCCTCCCTTGTTCCATCGGCGAACAGTCAACCAGCCAGCTATCCAGAAGCCCTTTCTCTCCGTCCTCTTCACTCTTTAACTGTGAAACTTATTTCTCTCGGCAGGCCTTGGCGTACTGAGTAGCTGCCTCGATGGCTCGCTCGTTCTCTTGGCTTGCGAGCTCGACTGCTCATTCCTTATACACACGTATATATACTTCGTTTTCCACAACTGTCCCTTACCTTCAAGCCAGCCACATTTTCTTCTCGAACGTGCCCTCGTGTACGTACACATAGACGTATACACTAGATTCTTCACTAGCCATCCCAGCGCCGTGCGACATTATTTCCCCCTTGGCTGCGAAACTTCTCGATTACTTCTAATAGAATGCAGTTCCGTGAATTAGGGTGGTTCGGACCGAAGAACGAAGAATGGAAGAAGCTCAACTGACCCGGGAGCGGAGCTTATTTGCCAGCTAGGAGAATCTTCCGTTCCATCTTGAAGTGGCGCTCTCTTGAGCCTCGTCAGCCTAGCCCAGCATCCAATGTAGTGATATCCGTTGCTCCTTGCACTGCAAAAACTAGGCGTGGTTGACACGTGTTCAAAGTATGTAGAAGTAACACAACGCCATATTGATTCTACGCACCTATGCATTTGGTAACACTTGATGCGTTAAAATTATACACGTGAATGTGCACTTTTTACGCATTAGATTGTTACACACCTTCGTGGCTGTCCCTATGAACAACACGCTTATTGGAACACCCATAAAGTGTGTACAATCAACATACAAGACGCATATTCACACACATTGAACTAAACAATACACGTTGATAGCAACACACGAGCAAAAATAACACGGGCAAAAGCAACACAGTTTACGTGTGTTAATTGCGAGTTATTGATCATACGTTTTAAAAATTACCTTGTTTATACCATCACGTGAAACTCGTCAGTTGGTGTGACATTTATTGATTGACCGGTGAACAAGGCCGCATTTGATCTTCAATTGCTCGGTTGACGGATTCAATTAACATCTCAGTATACACACACAAGCTCTATGATAAAATTTGTCGTAGCAGATCGCAATGTGCGGGTTAAAATACCGGAACCCATGGTCAACAAATCCATCGTGTGCCTACTCGCATCATACTACATCATCATAATGTATTTAAAAACGACAACTATCAAAACCGTAAATATATAATCAACCGTATAACTAATATAAATAATACAATCGACACAGTATAAGTAATCTCCAATAAATACACATATTTTGACGATGAAAAGCTTTGTCATCGAATTAATTTTTCCGACGCATCCCGTGTGTATGCAGTACTGCAAAAATAAGTGTGTTGTTTCTACACACTTTGATTGTGTAAATGGCTGCAGACGATTTTTCCACGTTTCAACGTGCGTAAGAAAATGACACACGTAAGTATGTTGTTTGAACGCATATATACGTGTTATTTTTACACCGTCATTTTTTTACACGCGTTAAAACGTGTAAGAGGTGTCTACAGCCATTTACACACGTAAAGTGCATAAAAACAACACACTTGTTTTTGCAGTGTGGGATCGGGAGCTTTTTCGTCTTCACGTGCGTCTATGCAATAAGTGTTCGATCCAAGTGTCGGGGGGATGATGGCAGAATGTCTTAACAACTCTCAGATCTAAAATCCGTCCTGTCTCGTGGATCAGCGAGTTCCTCGCGGTCAGTCCTGTACTTCCTCCTTCAACTCCTCTCGTCTCATCGAGAACTCCTGACGTTGAGAAACTCTTTCGTCACTTCGTCGCTTTTTAACTTCGTAACTTCTTTTGACCTTCGAAAAAGCAGTGATCTTTTTGCATAAAACCCCGAGTCGAAATGTAGACCCTCCTTTGAATGCTCGAGAACCTATTTCCTTTGTAACGCACAGACCGCCGCCCTCCTTTGACTCCCCTTGAACCTATATGGAGAAATTTGCACCGTTGGCGACCCTCCCTTAGCCCTACTGAACCTTCTATTCAACCTCCTGAGCCTCCTTTAGGCCTATGGGCTCGGCTTGCGTGAACCTACACAACCTCGTTTTGGCCTAAAGTCCTATCTGTACCCTACAGAACCTCCTTTGAATCCAAAGCAGAAGGAAAATGAAAGATTGGATCCAAAGGAGGTTCTGTAGGGTCAAGCTATATCTGAAAAATGAATTATATGTGTGAATTAAAAATATGATGTTTGATTATTTATTATAAGATTAATTTATTAATTCGAAACATATACATACATTGTCACAACTATAAATTATTTCGTCTAACTTAAAAAAACGTTATATTAAACCTACTCAAGTTCCATAGAATTTATAGGGTATCCTATGTACGATTGATTGTCGATAGAAATGAAGACGCATATTGATTGTAAGGTCGCTACAGGTATAAATAACTTGTCCTCAGTTCTATGGCACTTGTACAGATGTGGAAGCTCACAACGAACTCCGATATCTCCTGTTACTGGCAATAGATTTGTTATTATAATCGGAATAATTACTACACAATGATGTCCTTCGCACCTTTTAATTATAATTATCCCTTCTTTGGAATATCGGTGAACTGCGGATGGGAGAGAAGGGGGGGAGCGGAGGGCAGCATATTGAAGTAGGCTTAAAGGAGGGTTAGTAGGGTCAGAAGAGGTTTAAAGGAGGGCTAGGAGGCTCTGCGAGCCACCGGTGAAAGGAGTCAAAGGAGAGTTAGTAGGGCGAAAGGAGGTTTAAAAGAGGGTCTGTAGGTTTGCGTAAGCATTAAATCAGGCTCACTAGGGTTTAAAGGAGGTTCAGATGAACCTACTAAACCTCCTTTGAGTGAAAAAGTCCAATTTCTGCCACTTGAGGAGGTTCAGTAGGTTCCGATATACACATGTTTTTGCGATTTCTATTTGAACCTCTTGAACCTCCATTGAATGACAAATTGGGATCGAAAGGAGGTTTAAAGGAGGGTCCAAATTTCGACTCGGGACGTTTCGACGATAATCGCCTCGCGGTATAACTTCGGATCAAGAGAAAAGAGTATGCTCGTTCTCGCTGAAGTAACGAGCATTGCGATTGTACTGCGCGACATTTCGAAATTCTCTTACCGTTGTTGCCGTTCGGGGTGCTTTGTCGCTGCAAACCGGTCGGACAAAATTGCTCGCAACTGCGGTGCTTGTACATCGCTCCCGACGCAAAAGCGCAAACTCTGGAGAAACTTGAGACGGAGCACAGTGTGACGTCGCACGTGGTTACAATCGAATTGATGTAGCTGCCAGGAGCAGAGCACAGTGAATACGGTAATCCGAGGACCGTCGTTGAAACCGGAGCGAGAGAGGGTCGAGATGAAAGAGAGAGGGCGAGAGAGAGAGAGAGAGAGAGAGGGGCGGGGGTGGGGGTAGTAGACAGAAGAGCCGGAACTGTTAGTAATGCGTTGGTCCTTCGTTGCCAAATCGCTTGGCTCGAAATCTTTGCGTCCTCGGCAGGGCTTGTCCTCGCTCGCGGAGGAGAGCAATTGTGCCGTGGTATATGGGACAGTAAAATGGTGGTATATCGGTGTAGGTTATGGAGCGGATTATACGTAGGTACAATGGAGATGAGAAGGTTCCCATCCGTGCTTTCCGTATAACAACGAAACGAGACTCTCCATGAACTTTACAGTCGGATAAACGGTCAATTTTTTTTTCAATTTTTTTTTTTTTGAATACGAACGATCGCTTCGAATCCCCGGACAAACGCCCCCCGCTAAACCGGGCATTTCGTATTCAATGTGGAACCGCGTTTTGCCGCGTCAACCGAACCATCGAACAATCGAGTTTGCACCTTTCGTTGTTGGAACTTGGCGAATTAGGACGAGTGCATCCAGCACCCGAGTCACCCGCGATCGGATCGTGCGTGTAGACGTATGACCGGTCGAACGGAACTCCGCAAACTGTGAACTCGACGGACGTTTGGAGACGGTTTTGCAAATACGACCACGCGGGTATCACGCGCTTCGATGATTTACGGAAAGCCAATACGCAACGCCAAACTCGTTGGTCATGGACGTTTCGCTGTGTACACGTTGACGCGAATTACCGGGTAGGGGAAACAGGGGCAATACGAAGGTGCGGGGTAAGATGAATCATGAGTCTGGCACGGTGGCACGGTGCTCCCGTTGGAGTTCGAAGGGCAGGCGGGGGGAGGCGAATGAGCGCGAAAGTATCAACTGTGGCGGAAGCACGCATCTGGAGGGTGGAAGCAATATCGATTTTTTGACAAAACCATCCAATTTTTGGTGTACCATCGTTTACCGAGGCTAACCGTCTAACGGGGCAAGACGAATGCAAGCTATCGCAAAGCAGCAATATTTTACAACGTACCACTATCCACGTTAAAGTGACGTGTTAAGGAAGGACACCGCTGTAAACGTTTCGAAAAATCGTCTTTATAATTTAATTAAAAATTGTCAAAAATATTAATCAAATATTGCAAAAAATATTAATTGAAAATTGTGGTCGATAAAACGAACTTTCTTTCAAACTCGTCTGTATTTTTTCTTCTTCGTTATTTTTTCATTTCCACCTGCACTTGACCGCTCCAACTGATATTATCAACGAAAATATTGGCTGAAATCCAGTGATGCTGCAGCGACGCGTGAGCCGCCATTTATTATTCTTTGAACAAATAATTTTTTTTACGTACTTCGATAGAAAGTTAATAAAGTCAAAAAGTTTTTTTGAACGTATATTTTGTTCCTTTCTTTAAAAAAACAATCACAAGAAAATGGTCGAAAGTGGGTAGTTACAGCGGTGTCCTCCCTTAAAGCTATGAGATAGGTGAAATGGAACTAGTAGGGCCCTTGGTTCCTCTTCAATCGGTGTTTCTAGCAGAGGAAGAAGAAGAACTAACAAATGACGAATAATATGGAAACAAAATTATTCGGACTAAATACTACAGAACTTAGACGATTGGCTTATACTCGTATTGACAATGAAACATTTTTGTATGCGAAAGATGCCAATAATTCTTATTCCATCATGCTATCAGCGTTGATTCATATTGCCCCGCATATAGGATAAGATAAGAAAAATAAAGGTATAATTAAAAATATATATTGTGTGCTAACAGAGACTGATTTTTTGTTTCCAAAATTAAAAGATTCATAAACATTGATCAGTTTCAAATGATAATTGAAGTTGATTGATTTATATGTATCGTTTTATTTGAACATGACCTTAGCGTTTTTATCTTGCCCTACTTCCCCTACTTATTAATGTATATTAGGGTGGAACAAATTAGAGCTCTATATTTTTCCTTCTTCTCACTATCCAATTATCTTCTTAAAAAAAAAATGTCGCGAAAGCTGCGAGCTGTCAAAAAATAGTTAGAGGCCGCTGAAGGCTCCCAAAAATTCAAATTTTCATTAAAAAATTCATTTTCTTGGTCCACTTCTCACCAATGAATGTAAATATTCTTTGACCGCTCGTAGGTTCCGCGACAATTTTTTTCTTCAAGAAGATAATGTTATGGTGAGAAGGAGGGAAAAAGTAGATCTCAAATTTGTGCCACCCTAATGTATATCCACGTCTGCGGGACAGATATCGGAAGTCCAGGTGGACGAACTTGTCGTTTTTGAGACCTCGATACGCGGTACGTCGTATACCTCCATAACTGCGCGATACCGGTGAAAATCTTTCTCCCGTAAAGCTTTTATCCTCGATCCTCCTTCACGATCGGACGATAAAACGGGTGTAGTCGCGTGAACGTCCTCGTGAATTGAGTTTAACACCTCTCCTGTATTCCAGGGATATGGAACGTTTTTATGCAAAACTTTGTCGAAATATAAAACTTTTATCGTCTCGGCAGTTTTGAGGTTATATGGGGGTTCGTTTGTTTGCTTTTTTTTTTTTTCGTTGTAGGACGACTCGCGGCATTTCAGATATTTATCGTTTTGACGTGGGGCTAATTGTCTTGTATTGTTGAGCTAGTGCGAATACAGTATTAATTAATGTGTGTTAATTATAACGGCAATTAGTAGATCGTTGCTCAAAAAAATCAAGCTATCGGTAGAGCATAAAAAACTATTGGACACGTGTTTTTTTTTATCGGTGGAAAAGCGGGTTCGAAGGGCGAAACCACCCCTCAGACTGAAGCATGTCAAGGGTTGTTTTGCAGTTTCTCATGCAGGCAAAATGGTCAGTAATCCACCATAGGTACGTTGAAAGTAACAGAAAATAAGGGATGAACCATCCCTGAATTTTACTAACGCTCGCTTCACATTAAAAAGGGGTGCATTGCATTGAACGTGCCGGGTAACAGTTTAAAGGGGGGACGAAATTGAAGTGTACGTATTTTGGCATTTTTTCCGGATAGCAAGCTTAAGAGGGTAACATTCCATATATTTTCGACGATTCTTAATGAAAAATGAGGGTTTTGGGGACAATGAATGGTTAATTCGTGTTCAGGGGGTAAATATATACTATGACATGGAATTGGAAAAAAATGTTATCCTAATGTTTTAGCCATTTTGGCTAAAAATGGCTTCACTGAATCGTCGATCATTTTTTTCTGCTTCGATTTAGAAGTCTCCTCGCGCTCTCCCCCCGTTGTCGTTTGTTCCATAAAATACCGTTTGATTTATTGAGCTGCGATTATTTTTCGTTTTCTGACGGAATATCAAACACGGATCACTGATTTTCACCAATTTTTTCGTACTCTAAACGTCACTTCGAAGCGCCTAGAAATATTTTGAATCAACATAAATCGTATATTACAGAAGAACGCCATTGAGACTGTGCACCCAACCGATATATCACGATTGACGCTAACAAGGGAAGGTTGTGAGGTCGATTTCTCCGATTTCGATGAAATTTGACATACGCGTAGAATGGGTAAAAATAGGCGACACGTATTTTTTTATATCTGCGAAATTTGATTTATAAGGGGTGAAACGCACCTTCGAAAATAGGGGTGGTTTTCGTTTTTCGTCGATAACGTTATCGTTCTCGTCTCCAATGCATAGTACACGAAAAAAGAAACATTGTTGCAATTCGATTTTTTTCCACATCTCGTACCGTTAAAACGTTATCGACGAAAAAACAAAAAAACACCCCAATTTTCGAGGGTGCGTTTCACCCCTTAAAAATCGGGTTAGGCAGATAAAAAAAAGACGTGTCGCTTATTTTTACCCATTCTACAAGCATGCCAAATTTCATCGAAATCGGATAGATCGACCTCGCAAGCCTTCCTCGAAAGTGCATTCCACCTCACGATCGTCAATTATCGATCCGTGTATGGAACTTCGGGAATTCGTGGGGGTGCTTTTGAGAAAATTGCCGTCGTATAGCTGAGCGATCGTCGAGTGTTGCTCCTCCGCATTGGTAAACAAAATTGGAAATATCGTAGCCGCGAGGTTGCTAAAAGATTAAGCAGCATCGATAGGGGTTGGTGAGGAGGAGATACGTGACTATCGTAAAATCTGTCGTTTCACGAGCCCATAAGAAACGCGGCGTAACGTTTCTAGGTTAGGTGCATACGCGTTTCTCCTCCATCCTGACAAACGTTTCACGTTTCGCACATCCTGATAGTTGAGTTTTCTCATAACTGGTTCGTACTGCTCGAGAGTAGGTGAAAGTTATCTCGTTACACTTTCAAGATCCGATATTTATGATGTGTACACACCGCGGAGAGACGAAGCTCCGTTGCGAAACGAGACTCTTACGCTACGAGTGCTCGATTGGGTCCCGGGATATCTTTCGAGTTCCGACTATTTTGCGGCGAGATATTTTTTACTCCCGATACATAACCTCGTCCCGGGTTTTCCGCGGCGATCGTTTCGCGCACTTCTCGCACCCCTCTGTCACCCTTGACACTCTCGTAAAATCTCGGGCGAATGCGCGCACTCCTCGAATCTACCATTTGAGGAGCGGAACTCTGCTTAGTGGTTACTCGCCTTTCAAAGATTTTCGACGAGGGTATTAGGTACTGTGGCAAAACTGCGCGTATCAAAATGAATGATTCGGTCGGACTTTTGATGATTTTTTTTCGACCCGGTACGTGACTGTTTTTCGGCTTTTTTTTCGACCATCGAGAATTGGGCGCATGATTTGTGGAAAATTTTGTTTGTCATTTTTATCCATGGGTAACGTGATCGGGGTAGCAGGGGCGCCATGTTTTATTTTTTTTTATTTTCGTGCGTTTTTTTTCCCAAAGTGAATTCATTTTTGGCTAAAAAAGACAATTTTTGGAAAACGCAGCGTACCTCAAGAACTATAGGGTTTAAGAGGAAATCTCAAAGATTTACAAAGTTGCGTAAACTTATACTCGACCGCCTGGAATTTTTTCAAAATTTTCCTCTGCGATTTTTTTTCCCTATTTTTGCTCGAAACTCTGACGAGTAGGATGGCTTAACTCAAAAAGTATGGCGTTCATAACAAAATATCAGGAGGAGAAACTTTTTTTAATTTCGCTTGAATTTGTTCGGAATTTTTTTCGAAATTTTTCTGGCGGAATTTCGGAGACCCGTCCGACGAATTGATTGGCGTATCTCGAAAACTATTCAGTTAGGAACAAAATATCGTGAGGGGAAAATGTTGCAGTGTTTCGTTTCGAATACGTTGACATTTTTTCAGATAAAAAAAAAAATTTTACGTTCCAAAAGCAACAAGTCGACCTGAAAAAAAATTGTAAATTATGAATAAAAGTTGTCAGCGGCAGTGTATATATATGAAGACGATCGATTTCAAGGACCGACGTCCAAGTAGCGAATTCTCCTTATAATCCACATTACATACATCCCCGTTGTCTCCAAGTTCACTTTTCCATAAATGTAAGCATATTCATATGAGGCACCTTCGTAAGAAGGTAGCACCGTCTTGCCCCAAACTCAACTAAAGTTTCAAAAATGTTAAGAGCCTTCCTAAAATAGCCGGATGTGCTCTTAGTGAACATTACGTAGATATGATGGGTTCAAAACATTTTCTCCCTATATCAATACGTGTTCGTTTCCTGCATCCACTGTTGGTTCGACAACGGCAAGGAACGTGCGAGTATCGATACCGCAACATCGACACTCGTCATCAATTTTCCTTCAACTGTCCTCGAGCTTGTATTCTCCTCGGTTACCACCGCTGCCTTGCTGGGCTGCCACTGTAAATGCGAAAACACGTTTTCAGACATGATACCGGATGCCGTTGTTCTCTCCCGTCCACCACTGTATAGCAGAGAGTAAAATGTTGAAATTTGTGTGAAACAACGTCCCGTAAATATATCGCCAGTGTCGTAAATAGGGTTACGTCTGGGAATACGTGCACAGTTGTGCAGGACCACGAGAAATAGATTCATTCTTGCATGTACGGTTTTTTCGCTTCCTTATGGCAAAACCGTTGCCAGAAAGTTCAAGCACTACGTTTCTATTACGAAGTGCAATAAAGATACGAAAGAACGCAGTTGAGTTTCAGAAATTCCGCATCGATTGTCCTGCCTTCGATCCTGTATGAAATATTCTTTATTGGTATGATATTGCGACAAAAGAAAATATATGAATTTTCTCCATAACTTTCTTCATCTGTGACCTAAAACCCACCTACAATGACCTAGAATGTGAATTGGAAGTTTCAATTGTGCATTCATGAATTGTAACGAATCGAGTGACGAGATGATATTATAAATAAATGTTAACAAAATGATATTATAAATAAATGTTAACAATAAATACGAGTCGTTGACGATCGTCGATTTTTTAAATTATTTTTCTGAACAACGTGGTGACGCATTGAAGCTCAAGCATACAACATCCATGAAAAAAGTCGTCATTTTTACGTAACTCTTCAAAAAATGAAAATCGATTTTGAAAAAGTAAGATCGTCAACGACCTTCGAATGTTTCTTATGTCGTCTCCTGCAAATTCGAAAACAATCCATCAAGTGGTTCTCGAGATATCATGTCCACCGACTTTGAAAACAGTTTGAAGTATGGTGCTGCTTACTGCTCGTCCAGTCGACTGTTAGAAACTGTAGCTCATTCAATTTTGGGAATATTTCAATGAAATTTTCAGGGAATATAGCTAAAAGGTGATACTGTCGAATAAAAATATTTTTGGAAAATGCAATTTTTCGACCCACCTCGGTAGACATAGACCGTTGAATTTTACGCGCATTCGGGCTCTTTTTGTTGCAATCATTCTGGTTGATTACACACAAGTTTCGTGTGAATAAACTTCGGAATATTTCCATCGCACTTTTCCGGAGTATTGGATGATGGAACGCCATTTTTTCCGGCTCCATCTCTACCTTGGTACACGAACTGTCCGCGACCCTCCGTAGAAATAACAATCTACGGTGTTTGAGGATTTCGACTCTCCTTCGACGAAAGGTTCGAAATTGTATGAAACGAGGGAAGCATGATGTAAGGGGCACGGGATTCTTTGAAAGTAATCAAATATTCTCGGGTTCGCTTGTCGTTATCGTATTGCCAAATTGAGTTTAGCTTTTCTTCCGCAAATCTCGAGTCCGTCGCGTTCCTTTGAAACTACAAATACTAAATGTCCGGATGCCTGTGCGTGTGTGAGAAGACGGAAACGAACGGGAAAAAGATGGCAAAAGGTTAAGGACGAAGCGAGACCCACCTACCGTTGGATAAATCAAAAGTTCTACCATTCGAGGATGATTCATTGGAGTTTGTTTGCGTTACGGCACGCCTCTAGGGTTTTATGTAATTCAAGTGTTGATGCCTGCTGGGTTCGCGGCTGTTTCCGCCAGAGCTGAAGAAACAAAAAACAACATGCGGCCTTGGCGTAAATTCGGGTCTGCCTAAATTGGCCCTTCTGCTGGATATTCCGAAAAGAAGCTTCGTCAGTTGGGTCTTTTGCCTCGACCACGTGGCCCCTCGCTCCCTCGTTGTTATAGGTTCCGTAGCATATGCATACAGACCCGAATAATACATATACGCAATGTGGTAGCAAAGTTTCATGGGGTGGAGAGTACGACGAAAGTATGAGCAAAAGCAGCCTCGAGAGTAGAAGCATGTGGAACGGGTGATGCCATAAAGCTCATTGGCTGTGGAAGAGCGAATGAGCCGGGAGAAAATGTTGCTATCGAAACGGCCCTGAACGAAGAGAGCGCTGTTGTGCCAACGTAGGAGTTCTCTTCCCTGGAGGTTTCTTCCCAATCTTCCACTACACACAAGAGTCTTCAACAATTCCTCGCTTACCTCGCTCCCCGCTGCCTCAATCATCCTGGACTGTTTTCGTTCGCCTTCTTCGACTCTCTTACCTCATAATCTTCATCGCTTCGATCATTCTCCCTGTCGACTACCAGCACCGCATCTCCGCGTTTCATACCCTTAACCTCTCCAAGTTCGTTGTGCCTCGTTCCCGTTCCTTTCTTTCTAGCTCGCATCGTAACAAAGCGCCCACACATACCTACAAAAGTTTATCACTCCAGCTGTAGTCCGACCACCTTTGCACACTTTGGAAAGCCGAAATTCGGGCGTCCTTGTACCATATTGAGGCATTTGAGGCAATGCGACGATGGCAGACAACGAGCCAGGTTCTCCCTTCCCGGCAAAAGCTATTTATAGCTTTATGGGACCTCGCATTAGCCGTTTCTCTGCGATAAGAGTCCTACCTTTCGAAAAGGGATAAAAGAAGCGTTAGCAGAAGAAGCGATAAAGTGGGAGTCGGAAGGAATGGGAAAGAGAGAGGCAGAACGAGGGAGGTCGAGAAAGAACGCGAAGAGTTTGGTAAATGGCAAGGTCATGCGAACTTCTTCCCCCGTCAGAGCCATCCTAGAATTTTCTCCAGTAGCTTCTAGCTCCACAGTGAACGCGGCGATTGGTCGGGCGTGCAATTTTAACGGTCGGTAGAATTTCCCCTGGTGTGTGTGTTCGTCTCGTCCGCATTCTCTTTACTTCTACATTCAAACTGGCTCCGTCCTCGCTTCCCACCTTCTCCAGCTGCCCTTTTCCTCTCCTTCGCTCTTGCATATATGGATGTCGTTATGGTAATTTTCGCTCGCCCAACCGCGATTCCATGCTTTCCAGACTCGCCTCCACACCGGTGGATCCTTCTCATGGCTTTTCCTGGCGAGTTGTGCGCGACCTCAACGTACTTACTTCAGCTTCGCATTCCCCGACTGTCCTCCACGAGTCTGCGACCTTGTTATATCCTCCCTTTTCCAACGGGCTTTCCAATGCCTTCGAGGGAACTGCCAATACCGCTATTGCCCCGGTCCTTATACGTGCAACTGTGCGCCTTGAACAAACTGGTTCTTCAACTGCCCCCGCGTTATTTCGGTAGGCTGTGCAGAATCCTGAAACGTCATATGCTTCCTAAAAGTCATAACCGAAAACCGTTGCTTTCTCGACGTATCACTATAAAGAAAATTGCGGCGCTTTATCGTCTGGACAGATTTTGCCATCATTGTCATTTAGGTGTTTTTGTCAACAATTTTTCACTTGTTTTTCAATGAATGCCTTTTATTCGATTGAAAGATGTTATTAGTGCCGTCTGCTAATAGCAACATTTAAATAGACCTCACAACGCGCTGGACTCTTGCGTATGGTAATATTTTGGAAATAGACCATTTCTGAGTTCAGACCTTTCGGAAGTGTCATTTCTGGATTCTGACAGCCTACCGCTATTCCCTTAGTTTAGCAGGCTCACGCCGGCCCATTCGTCAACTCATATTTCCAAGCTCGTGCACATCCGTTGCAGAAATCGATCACAGGGTGAAGTATTTTTGATGACTGAATAGCAGTAGGTGCCGCCAGGGGCATCGGTAATAGTTTCTCAGGGTTTCCACTCAAAACGCCATCATCCTGTGTTTGGAAAGCGCCCATTCTCAGCTGTTATTCTCCACGGAAGGATACTTCGAGCATCGAATTGCCTTGTTCGCTGCAGCGATGTCTCTAGGTAGGCTACCCACGATCGAATTAAAGAACGAGGATGTGGCGATCGGTATAAAAACCAGGTGAGATCGCGATTGCGCTGGAGTTCGGCAGGTTTAAGAGCGGAAAGTAACGAGGGTTTCCCTTCCGTAACATGGCGGTTGGAATGTTCTCCAGACTGATCGTTCAAGGCTGGTTCCTCGTCGATCTTGGTCAACTGGGAGCTGCCGCGCGCGAGTCGGGGCAGTGGAAAGTTGCGGAGGGGGAGAAAATTCGATCAGTGCCTCTGGGCTGGATCGGAGGGTAGGGCAGACTGGAGTCCCGGAACGGAAACGGAGTAAGCACGGGATCGAGCGAATCGCGGAGTATTCTCATGGGTGAATCGTAAAAAGAGACGCTGGACGTAGATCCTTGGAGAGCATTCGATGAAAAGCATTTGAGGAAGACGTACAAGGTACATGGTTCCCGAAGGTACAGCGATCCTACGACTGATTGTGAGAGCGAGTGAATCCGAAGAATCGAGAGAAAAGGGAATTTTGGAGAGACGGTCGTGGGATGTTTACAACGACCGGAGACCATCGAGAATTTTTTTTTTCGCGTATCGTCCGAACCGATGTATCTTGGCGCAAAGTGAAATCTGCCGAGAAAGAATCAAGAGGAAGATAGGAGAAAAAAAATTCGTATCGTCGTTTGATTGCAAATAGAATAATTTCCATATCGATAACGAACGCTAGGGTCCTACCGAAATGCAAGTGGTTACGGAGGTTACTGAAAAACGAAAAAAAAAGTCAGTAGAAATCGGGAAGCCAAAATGGAAAAGAAGGAAATACGTGAAAAGGGGATAGATGAAGAATTTTACGAGAACCCCGTTCTTTCTCCAGTTAAGTTGTGGTTCGTGAAAAAATTAAATCGCGCAGCGACAGAGAATATTCACGGTCGAGAATTTAATTTGAATCCCAAGACTTTTTCTGCTCATTTTATTCAGTTTTTGACGTCAGTCGTGATCGTTTGAGACTCAAGACCGCTTCAGGTCGTTGGTACTCCGCTCCAGGAGTTGGAACATAGAGGGTGCTTTAGAAATTTAACTAAAGAGTCTCACTGGTGCAGATATATTTCAACGATCTTTCCTCGGAACGTGCATGAGCTCGCTAGTTGCAACGGAACGGCGTTCGCGTCTCGCTGAGCCGCAATAGATTCCTCGTTACGGAATACATGCCAAGTCAAGAGCATGTATATATTACGCGCATATATCATCTAAAAGAGAGGAAAAATGAAGATGGAGTAAAAAAGAAAGAGAGAAGGGGGATGACCCAGCGGGGGAGAGAGAGAGAGGAAAGGGACAGAGAGTAAAACAGGATGAAGGGCGAAGGAGAGCTAAAAATTGAGAGAGCATAAACGAATGAGCTTGGGTGAAATGTAGCAGTGGCGATGAATGTTAACTGGCTGCATTTACCTAGGTGGGTCACAAAATTGCATTTGCGAAAAATATATTTATTCGATTGGATCACCTTTTAGCTACATTCCCTGAAAATTTCATCGAAATATTCGTAAAATTGAACGAGCTGCAGCTTCTGACAGTCGGTCGGGCGAGCGGTAGCAGAATCATACTTCAAACTTCAAACGCGTTTTGCTCGAAATACTGTTTTCAAACTCGGTGGACATGATATCTCGAGAAACACTCGATGGATTGTTTCCAAATTCATAGGAGATACGATGAGAAAAATTTCAAGGTCGTTGACGATCTCACTTTTTATTAAATCGATCTTCATTTTTGAACCGCTACGCAAAAATGACGACTTTTTTCACACATTCTGTATGCTCGAGTTTCAATTCGTCGCCACTTTGTTAAAACAAATGATTTCAGAAATCGACGATCGTCAACGACTCGTATTTATTGTTAACTTGAATAACCCGTTTGGTTTTTAGATTTCGGATGGGCCATTTAAGCTGGACAGTGTCCACCGCCAAACGGCACGAAAACGTTAATCATTTACCGGCGACCATATTATTGTTATTTTTCGGTATTTATCGGTGACATTTTAAACGCTCTTAAGGAAGCTTTCCAGTGTGACAGCCCGAAAAATCGCTGTTTTTCGCGATTTTTTTTTTAAAGAAAAAATAATCTAATCGGTCTGGTTTTTTTTTTTGTATATTAATTGGGTATTGAAGAATACAAAACAATTTTTTAAAGATCGATTTATTTATTAATTAATATCTATAAAAATGATGAAACAATTGTTGCAGAAAATGCACTTGGATGTGGTGTCCACGTTGGGGGTCACAATTTTGATCTGAAACAAAAAACACAAAAAGATTATTGATCGGTATATAATTGGCTTTCGTGCTATGGAGGCTTTTTTTTTTGCAAAAATGGCGCCGGTTTGAACAAAAAGTATCGATTTTAGCATATTTTTTGGCAGTTTTTTTTACAAAAAATAGGAAGATGTCAAAAAAAAAAAAGCTTCCATAGCACGATAAACAATGACGTTAAGAATATTGTGTAAAAAATTCAACTCGATAGCTTTAAAACTCTGCCCTCCAAGTTGGACACCGTTTTGAAAAATGCTGTTTCGAGAAAAACGCGTTCAAAGTTTCGCTGTAGCTGTAGCGCTCCGTTGCCTTCTTCCAAGAAATGCTGTACAGTAACCGAAATAATCTGAATTTCGGCATGAAAATTTCAGGGAATATTCGGAAGAGTGTATACTATTCGATAAAGCAAAAAAAAAATCGATTTTTTGAAAATTTCACACTGGAAAGCTCCCTTAATGTACCTTTGTACAGGGTTTTCCAATAAGGGCGGGTAGATGTTGAAATGGAATAAAACAAGCTGTGTCAGAGGTATTAACGAAATTCTTTTTTTATTTGACCGGCCTTCGTATGCCATTATGTATGGAATGTAACATCGGTCAAATATCCGCCGCGGCTTCTCACGGTGGCACGGATCCGAGTGGTCCAATTTTCAATGACTGCCGCATAGATCCAGCTGAATTCAAGGGGAGTGAATTTACTGAATTTACTCGGGGAAAAGCTTAGCTTCCTCTTTTCTCACTCCAGGAATCTTTCCACGGATTTGTCATTCACCCTTGTAGAAAACTGCGTAGTTAAACTTCCAGATACAGCCCGGTAAAAATACATATTTCGGATGGCAGGATTTCTTTTTGTATACTTTCCGTCGACGTCTACTTCCGTCACTGTGGCAATTAACTACTCTAGACGATAGCGTAGAGAATGGAGGGTCCTTCAGCGAGTACTCGGATGACATAGCTTGCTATCGTGAGTCGACACCGACACGCATACCCACACCAAGTGTCACCTATTGAACGGGAGAAATGGTAGAGTGGATGCTAGGGATAGCGAGGAGGGAGTCTGTAGGCTGATGTGCCTACAACAAGCTGAAGGTGCCGAGGCGCACTGGAAAGAGGTGCCGAGGCGAAACTTGGAAATGACAAGGAAATTCTCGAGGAAAGGAAATGGGAACGGAGTGCCTCGAAAGTGGCCTCGTCAGTATGCAAAATGTGCGAGACGCAGACTTCGTCTCTGGGCGCGCGCGTCTTTTGCTGTTGTTGCCATTAGATTCTTGTGTTCTCCACTCGCCCTAGCTCTTGGTCTCTCTTTACAAAACGATGTATAGCTTTTCTTTGCATCCTAGCTTCTTTCGCCTGCTTTTGTTCGTTTCGTGCGCCCTTTTTTAGCGATGAGTAACGTCCCGGATGCCAAATGAACGACCTGCACTGTGTCACCTTCTGACCTCTCGATACCTAAGCATATTTTACTAGTCTGGTGTAGTCCAGTCACTAGTCTTCCCTAAATGAATATCCGTCGAGACTATTGACATGGGATTGAAATATTCGTGGAGTGCACGGTCCAAGGGTAAGAGACGTGGCCAATAATGAAAAAGCCAGCTGAAGAGAAGGATCTCTAGATGGACGAATGAACGTAGTACCTTCCGGATTGCTACCTATTGTTATTTGGCGTCATTTTCCATTATTTCAATCTACTTTCTCGTTCGTTCTCTTCGTTCGATTGTCCAAATTCATCTGCCGTTGTCACTTAACATTCGACGATCATCAAGGTTTTTCATCATCATTTCAACTGGTATCAAGACCACTGCGTCTTTCTCTTTTCCAACGTTTGATTCTAGTTCCCTACGCTCCGAATCAATTCGGGTGATAAGCATTAAATTTCCGCAAAAGTAGAAGGGATCCGTAGTAATTTCGCGCGCTCTGAAGGAAAAGGGAAACAGTTGCCACTTGTCTTTCATCATCACGCATCTCGTGCTGTAACGTCTTGTGCACACGTACGCAAGTTCATTCGGTACAGCCGAAACGCTTTTTCACGTGGATCACTATACGTTATAGCCGAGTGCCTCTCGTCTACAAACTTCTGGTCGTTCTAGTTTCTCCATCCTGCCTGTGAAAGACTCTCAACGATGCTTTGTCTTATGTGAACGACGCGAAGTATCATCGTACCTCGCGCCGTTGGGACGCTCGCGTTGATGGCTTCCGCGAGTAATACACGTTTTCAACTTGAAGGAAGCAGCTTCTCGAGATTCGAGGAGCAAAAATGTGTAGCCGCGAAAGTTCCCATGTTCCTACAAATTGAAATGTGTAGAGGGTTCGTTGAATGAGCCAGTAACGAGTCTCGTTCGCGTGCAACGTTTTTTTAAAATGCTCATTCCTGAAAATGTCTTCCTGCAATATGTTTGGCGTACGAACCGCGAAGTAGACGGAACAAACGATTCGCCAAGTGTCGTTGAATACTTCATTGGTATTACGATGATACTTGTGGTCGTAATGTTGGCGAAGCTTTTTCTCGTGGAACGTACTTTTCTCTCTCATCAGATGAGACACGCGAATGAATCCATACTGGGCTGCTTTGACGCATTCATGCGTGATACCGCGCACCGGAGCTACCATTAGCATCACTCCGTCTACGGCTTTCCCGGGGGCTGAAGTAAATGCTTTCAGAGATTACGTTCGCTCGAACGGCTGTAGTATACGAAGTATACGAACGACCAGGATGGCGGGGCGCTCGCAAATATCTACGGTGAAATCCCTGTTCGCGTCTGCAGATCGGCACTATTCACAAATTGTACTCTCTTTCCTTCCATGCTACAAGAGAGGGTGGGATGAAACACCCTCGCCAGCCATGGGATAACGCCTTTCGATGGTACGTCCATAAAAGTGTATCCATCGAGATGGCTCGTAGTGCAGCATGGTGCATATCTATCGTTAGGTGTAAAGACAGAAATGGGCGGATTGTGAAGTCCTTTTGCATCCGAAGTCATGAAGATGCAAATGGACCAAAAACAAGGATGACCAAACATGGTAAAGGTACCCTACCGTTCACAAGTTTGGATACACCACTCGATATTTCTTGCCGCACTGGAAGTTACATAGCTTCGTCAAAAAAAAAGATAACCAAATTTACCGAACGGCGTTTTGAAAGGAACAAATTCAGCTTTGTTTTGCTTTTTTGAAATATTTTTGTGATTTTTTTTCCACCCGGTACGCACTTTTGTACGTGACTGTTTTTCGGATCTGTTTCGACCATCGAGAATAAAAATGAGCTTGGGTGAAATGTAGCAGTGGCGATGAATGTTAACCGGCTACATCTACCTAGGTGGGTCAAAAAATTGCATTTTCCTTTGAGATTTTTTAAAAATATTTTCGCTCGATACTCTGATGAGTAAGATGGCTTAACTCGAAAAGTATGGCGTTTATAAGAAAATATCAGGAAAAAAAACTTTTTTAATTTTCGACTTTAAATTCGCTTAAATTTCGTTAGAATTAAAAAATAAAAATGTTTGCCCCAACCTCGGAGAATCGTCTGAACAATTGATTGGCGCATCTCGAAAACTATTGAGTTAGAGACAAAATATCGAGAAGGGAAAATATTGCAGTGTTTAGTTTTAAATACGTTGACATTTTTCCAGATTTTTTGGTCAACATTTTTTTACAATCTTTTTTTTCAGATCGTATAGGTGCTTTTGAATCAATGTAAAAAAATTGACAAGGGTCTGAAAAAATGTCCACATATTCAAAACGAAACACTGCAACATTTTCCTCTCTCTCGATATTTTGTCTCCAACCCAATAGTTTTCGACATACGCCAATCAATTGTTTGGACGATGCTTCGAGGTTCGGCCAAAAGAATTTCGAAAGAATTTAAGCGAATTTAAAATCGAAAATTAAAGTAGTTTCTCTTCCTGATATTCGAAAAAATTCCAAGCGATCCAGTATAAACTTACGCAACTTTTTACATCTTTGACATCTTTTAAACCCTATAGTTCTTGAGTTACGTTGCATTTTCCAAAAATTGTCTTCTTTAGCCAAAAATGGAATACTTACTTTGCGAAAAAAACGTACGGAACTTAAAAAAAAACGAAAATGGAACTCCTACTACCCCGTTCAAATTTATCATGGCTAAACACGACAACATTTTTTTCCATAAGTCCACTTCTCGATGGTTGGAAAAAAGCCGTAAAACCGTCACGTACAAGAGTGCGTCCCGGGTCGAAAAAAAAAATCTTCAAGACTATTTAAAAAAAGAAAAATAGAGCTTAACTTGCTCCCTTCGAAACGCCATTCGGTAAGTTTGGTTATCTTTTTTTTTCGACGATGCTGTGTAACTTTTAGTGCGGCAAGAAATACCGACTGGTGTATCCAAGCTTTCGAGTGTCAGTTTAACTGCAAATAAAGCCATCAAGAGTTCATTGGATAGATGAAACTTCAATATGCACCTTCGCAATAATGTCACCATTGATTGGAACGAACCGTGCTTGGAGCATGTATTTGGGAGTCTGTGACGAACAGTTTATTCAATCGCGAATTATTTTGACACGCTTCTGTTGGTGCTCGTCTACCCTTATAGGCTTTCTCCAATAATTATTTGTCTCTTTCTACCCCTCATTGCATACGATCTCAGATAACGCGACTGCGGTAGGCTGATCCGTCTCTTTCATTTGAAGCTTCCCAACGTCCGCTAAGGTTCGGAGTACGCAATAACTTTTCAATCCTGCGACCCGACCGGTGTCTTCCAACCGTATCTCGTATTTCCTGACTCCATTTTTGAGGCTTTATCTCCGACTGCTCTCATCCGCGAAAAACGGCGTTTGGGACCTTGAAGAGGACAGTCCCACGTGCAAAGGAGAAACGACCTTATGGTCAGAACGCCCAGAGGTCTTCGCTAGACTTTATCCTTTCCCTCCATAGAAAATTCTTTTATCCGCATAAGTGTGCGAAAGCTTAGGGAGGAAAAGGTTCGGTCCGTAGGCGAGGGGCCAAGATCGTGGTAGTTGGGACGATGGCTCGTAACGTACACCGAGAAAACCCACGAAACTCCCAGTAGCGCGGTTGCATTTCTATCCCTCTAGCTTCCATCGTCGTTCTCCTTCTTCTGGTTGTCTTCGTGCAGACGTAGCAGATGAAAGCGGTTATATCGCCTGCTCCTATTCCCCATCTTTTGTCTCTTGCACCCTGCTCTCTCTCTCTCTCTCTCTCTGTCTCTCCTTCTCTCTCTACTTTGCGGTGAGTTTCGGCTGCTGGCTCGCTCGGCCGTTTCTTACTTGTTCCTTTTTATAATACTTTGAGAGGACACACGAGTAAACGCCATACGCTCAATCCAAAAGCCACGAAGAGAGACGGCGAGTGAAGAGACGGGACACATTCGGCCACACTTTGCTCAGCGCATTTCTTCCACACGGCTTACCGTTACTCCCACGTATATATCCTCGGACTTTTATTCGTTACACATTTTCGTATACTTGGATAAAATGTTGGAACGAGCGAGCGACCGAGAGAGCGAGAGAAATGGAAAAAGTGCCTGAAACGTATGAAGAGAACGATAAATAGAACGAGGTCTCGAGAATATTGCAACGAAAGGGTGAATCCCACGGAATGGAAAGTCTCACTGGCCTTCTCTCGATCGTATACACAACGTACAGTCCCGTTGTAAAACGCAACCCCCTATCGCAATTTTCGCACACGCTCCCACTCTCCCTCGCATCTCTCGCCTTTCTCTACCCTACGTATACACAAAAACCGCACCTTTTGCCATCATCGCTCGCGTTCCATCGCATCGTAGCTTCCCGAAGGCTTTTCCCTCCTTTTTCGCGACCTCAAAGCCACCCGGTAGTTCTATTTTGGACCATCCAACGTGGCACTGGCGTCGTACCAAATGCCATGGCGTATTTGTGGCCGTGTGTGTGTGGACGTATGGATGCGCGAGCTTTCTCGCTCCAAGGGGATGCCGTCCTATCGTGCAGAAAAGCACAGGCAGTATACACTCTATGGCGGAACGCCATGCCACCACGCTCTTTACTCTTTTCGCTCTTCCTTTTTTTTTCCTCCGCTATACCGTATACCTAATAGTCTCGAATGCTAGATTTTCTTGTGTCTTCTCTCGCCATGTATATTCTATTCTATCCAACTTGGTGTCTTCCCACTGGACGGGTACGTACCAACGGCTGATGTCGTCGGGGTGGCCCTTCAGGGAAGGCTGAATACGTCATACTTCCCAAATTGCATACTTCTCAAGCATTCTAACCTAGAAATGTTACTGAAATATCAGTTGATGCGGAATGGCGGAATTTCAGGTCTAGACGATTTTGCTATAAGCGAATGGCACTGGCAACATCTTCCAATTGAATGGAGAATCTTATAGGCCAAATTCAAGTACACTTCACTGCACATGGTGTTATTTATGACGTTTTTTTAGATGTACCAAGAGTAATGTGTTACACGTAGAAAAGAGTAGAAAATCGTAGGAAAAATGCCCTACTCGTTGAAGTTAATGGGTAGATTACACTTTTCATTCGATTGAGAGATGTTATTAGTGGCATATGTTAATATCAAAATCTGTCTACACTCGGATGTGTCGCAACCTTCCGTGTGGGGACATTTCGAGAATACCAGATTTCTGACTTGAGACGTTTAGTACGTCATTTCTGGACTATGGTGCGTCTGGATCTTGACAGTCTATGGCTCTTCATGGATTGTGGAATAGTCGTGCTGACGACTTGTCCAAAATCTGCTTTCCGCCGCACCCCCTTCACGTCAATGCCACCTTGCTACCTACGATCGGCATCATTCCCTTGTGTCCACTCTGCACTCCTCCCTCCTCCCTTAACCAATTGTTTCAAGCTTGAATCCATGCATTCAATTTCAGCGCGTTCCGCAACGCAATATCAAATTTTCGACGATTTCTGGGCAAGAGCCTCCGCATTGCGGATTCTCCATTAATGAGCGTGAAATTCGATATTTCTCTATGGCGCAGTCTTGTATGGTACGATACGTTCGTTAGTCGGACATGCGGTCAGTAGAAAAGTAGCTTGACGAAAGCCAAATACTCGAGTAAGAAAGCGTGGTGGCGGAGTAACTGTGTGTATTTTTTTTATTGTATGGAGATTTTCAATAATTAAAGAATAATTGAGAGTGTAATTTGCACAGATGGCAGTTGTGCGTTGTCCCCTTTAAGGAATGTTTGCTCCCTTGGTTTCTTGGCTTCTGTCCTATTTCTTTCGGGTCCTTGTTCCTCGTCGTTGCTTCCTTTTTCGTCTTTAAGCCGCTAACGTCGTGCCGAGAGGGATAAAGGTTATCACCGGTCGTTACAGGTCGTGCCAGGTCCATAGCTTTTCTCGGCTATATCTTCGGATCAGATATTTCCGTAGACGTATCCTTCATTTCCCGATGAGGGGTGGAAGGGCGCTTTTCCTCGATTTCCACGGATGGACCGCGTTTGGCTAACGGTCTCGATTACATTATCAGAGATAAATCAGGAAAGGCATGTCCCGGGAACGAATTTCCGACTTATCCGAAAGAGAACGGAGAATTTTATATCGCTCGTTGGCGTAGCGAAGGTTTTAACATTTGCTCAGCGTTGTTTATTTTCAATCGGGAAATATTTTGTTTATCTTCGCTCAATGCGAATGCCCGGGAAAATGTTGAAGGGTCTCGGATAAGCTCTACTCCTGTTTCCGATTCACGTAGCCTGGCCTCGATATTGACTCGTTTTCTCGAGAGCTGTACGAGCCTACGAGAACTTCCAATGCAACGTAAAAAGCCCAGTGGGAGTTGACTCTTTCCATGCGTTCACCGCAGTGCTCTGACGTTTCGCATTCTCAACTATCGATTTGATTTTTCCCGTCATCAATAACGGAATAAATCTTACCATCCGCCACGCGCTTATCGTACTTTTTCTTTTCATCGATTAAGCACACCGGAACAAGCTTCGAGGGCCCGAAAACTTTATTGCCTCGAGCTTTCGATGCTTCCGGAGGCTTTGTGAATTTAGTAGCCTGCAATTCATCATACCCGATAGACGCGACCGGCCTGCGGAAGCCCCGCGGCGGGTTGAATAAAACGAATGTAAAAAGAAGAGAAAAAGAGAGAGATGGAAAGATTGCACGTAAAGTGAGAATGGGAATGACCAAAAGGAGTGACCCATTGATCGATCTGTAAAAGATAGAATTTATGTGCTACCGCAGGTGTCCTGGATGCGAAGCCGAGATCTGCACATACTCACTTCGAGCGAGTTCGCGTTCAGTTCGGATTCGCGATTCGCACCCGAACACATGCCAGGCAGCGACGCCTGGACTCTTCGTCTTGATTCGGCGAGAAAAAGCGACTCGGGAAGATACGAGTGCCAGGTAAACACGGAGCCCAAGATCATGTACGCCGTACAGCTCTCCGTGCGAGGTAACAGTGATTTGCCAATCTTTGATATACCCAGGTCTTACATAGAGGTTTTGAAACTCTAGTGGTGGGGCGAAGGACTTTTTCGTCAGCCACATTTGATTCGTTTCGTCCTTACAAGTCTGCTTTCGGTCTGCTTTCGGTATTCTCTGGAACACACGATGCATCACACACAAAGCACTGCTTCCAATGTGACACTGTTGGTGTCATCAGAGTCACGGAGAAAAGAACAAATAATTTTTTTCCCTTTGATTGCAACCGCAGGTTTCCCGAAATCAATGTTGTCCCGATTCAAAATAAATCACAGTGCTTGGGGACTTCCAGCGTTGATCGGTTAAATTGGAAACTTGTTCGTTTAACATTTTGAGACTTAGCTGTAACAATGCAAGTGGTATGACCTGTTTTAAGGCATTTTTATTGTTCGCTCGCTTTGAGTTGGCAAGTTATGCTACTGAATCAAAGCCTTGAATATGCCTTGAATTCAAAGAGTTGAAGTTTCGAGAACGTCCATCACCAAAGCCAGTGGCGTTTCTAGATCTGTATATGTAGGACCGTATTCAAAATCATTCTTATACTTTGCTCACTCAACCTCTTTACTCGAGATGACTATCCAACGATTTAGATCCGAAAATTCGGACGATCGCTAATACCTCATCGGCACTGCTTTTCACCAAACGCGGACACTCTCGTGACCTTCCAATTTTTCTATTTTATTCTCTTTCCGTTTTTTTATCCTTGCTTTCAGATCCCGATAAGCCGGAAGGCTACGATGAGCCGCATTCCCAGCAGACGAGAATAAGTGAGTCACCTTTCTTGCTGTTTTGTTTCCGCTATTTTTATTCCAAGGCCGGCAGCAGCCGCGTTGATTTTTAAAATGAAATATACGATTTTGTGTCCGAAGATCGGAAAAAATGACCAGGAATAATCAAGTCATGACGATTCGCCATATTTGGGTGGAAAAAAGTTTTTTGATAGCCAATGGCGTCAGTTGCATCGGTAGGCCAGTTGCCGTTGATTATTCGGGCGCGAAGGGCGAACAGGGCAAATTTCAGAAGGTGTCCGGAGATCGTCACGGAGACTGTCTAACCTTTGAATCTTAAGAGTCCGGGAAGCGGATGCCTTGTTGTATTTCCACATGAATCAGTAATCCCGTTTCTCAAATCTACGGCAAATATTGTCTCTGTCGCGTCAAGTCGTTCATTCAGGGGGTGGTCGTAATCCTGAAGAGAACAAGCAACTCGTGCACGGTCGCGTTTCCCTCAGGATTATTGAGGAAGCTTTCCAGTGTGACAGCCCGAAAAATCGCTGTTTTTCGCGATTTTTTTTTTCAAAGAAAAAATAATCTAATCGGTCTGGTTTTTTTTTGTATATTAATTGGGTATTGAAGAATACGAAACAATTTTTTAAAGATCGATTTATTTATTAATTAATATCTATAAAAATGATGAAACAATTGTTGCAGAAAATGCACTTGGATGTGGTGTCCACGTTGGGGGTCACAATTTTGATCTGAAACAAAAAACACAAAAAGATTATTGATCGGTATATAATTGGCTTTCGTGCTATGGAGGCTTTTTTTTTTTTTTTTTTTGCAAAAATGGCGCCGGTTTGAACAAAAAGTATCGATTTTAGCATTTTTTTTGGCAGTTTTTTTTACAAAAAAATAGGAAGATGTCAAAAAAAAAAAAAAAGCTTCCATAGCACGATAAACAATGACGTTAAGAATATTGTGTAAAAAATTCAACTCGATAGCTTTGAAACTCTGCCCTCCAAGTTGGACACCGTTTTGAAAAATGCTGTTTCGAGAAAAACGCGTTCAAAGTTTCGCTGTAGCTGTAGCGCTCCGTTGCCTTCTTCCAAGAAATGCTGTACAGTAACCGAAATAATCTGAATTTCGGCATGAAAATTTCAGGGAATATTCGGAAGAGTGTATACTATTCGATAAAGCAAAAAAAAAAAAAAATCGATTTTTCGAAAATTTCACACTGGAAAGCTCCCTTAAGTCGGAAAAAAATCTTCGTGCAAGTACATCGAGCGACTGGAATTTACATGATTAAATTAATATTCTTTGCACAGGGAAATACACGATGTTCATCTTTCGTATCTTGTAGCCGTTTTATCTTGCGATCTCGCGTTTTTTTTTCTCGTGTTTTCTGCTTGCGCTTGTTTCCTCCGGGTTCATTGGATGTTTTTCTCGTAGTTCCGGCTGTGCGGGAGACGCAGCAATAAATCTGCGCAGGTTTTTCGTAATGCTCTCCATTGCTGTAAACACCAACTGTCCTTCTCTTGGCCTCTCTCTCTCTCTCTTTCTTTTCTTCGTCCCCTTCAGCGTGGCATTTCGCGGAGATGAAATCTTCGACCACGGAGAAAAAAGGACGTGGGGTATGGAAAAATCCCCGACGATGGTGAAATGCATTTTTATTCGTTCAAAGATGAGTTTGAATTATTTTCTCGGTTCTTCGAGGAATATATTAACAGAGACGGAGATACTCCTGGAGACATTTATTTAAGTCCGTCTATTTCCTTTCGCGGGGCGAGCTTGCTCGGCGTCGCTTGCTCACAGGATGCCCAGCACCCTCCGCTCTCATATTCCCATCGTCCTTTCTCTTCGCTCACTTTCCCTTTTCAGCTCTCATTCTCTCTCTCTCTCTCTCTCTCTCTCTCTCTCGTACCCCTACTTTCCGATTAAACTCCGCACTTAAGGGGTCTTCTCACTTGAGACCCTAAAAAGGCTACTTTCGTGAATTTTTTTGACACATTTGTATCATACGTAGATATTGATATAAAAGTTGTTACAGTTAACTACGTCACTAAGACACCCCGAGTCGAAATTTAGACCCTCCTTTAAACCTCCTTTCGATCCCAATTTGTCATTCAATGGAGGTTCAAGAGGTTCAAATGGAAATCTCAAAAACATGTATATCAGAACCTACCGAACCTCCAAAAGTGGCAGAAATTGGACTTTTTCACTCAAAGGAGGTTTAGTAGGTTCATCTGAACCTCCTTTAAACCCTAGTGAGCCTGATTTAATGCTTACGCAAACCTACAGACCCTCTTTTAAACCTCCTTTCGCCCTACTAACTCTCCTTTGACTCCTTTCACCGGTGGCTCGCAGAGCCTCCTAGCCCTCCTTTAAACCTCTTCTGACCCTACTAACCCTCCTTTAAGCCTACTTCAATATGCTGCCCTCCGCTCCCCCCCCCTTCTTTCCCATCCGCAGTTCACCGATATTCCAAAGAAGGGATAATTATAATTAAAAGGTGCGAAGGACATCATTGTGTAGTAATTATTCCGATTATAATAACAAATCTATTGCCAGTAACAGGAGATATCGGAGTTCGTTGTGAGCTTCCACATCTGTACAAGTGCCATAGAACTGAGGACAAGTTATTTATACCTGTAGCGACCTTACAATCAATATGAGTCTTCATTTCTATCGACAATCAATCGTACATAGGATACCCTATAAATTCTATGGAACTTGAGTAGGTTTAATATAACGTTTTTTTAAGTTAGACGAAATAATTTATAGTTGTGACAACGTATGTATATGTTTCGAATTAATAAATCAATCTTATAATAAATAATCAAACATTATATTTTTAATTCACACATATAATTTATTTTTCAGATATAGCTTGACCCTACAGAACCTCCTTTGGATCCAATCTTTCATTTTCCTTCTGCTTTGGATTCAAAGGAGGTTCTGTAGGGTACAGATAGGACTTTAGGCCAAAACGAGGTTGTGTAGGTTCACGCAAGCCGAGCCCATAGGCCTAAAGGAGGCTCAGGAGGTTGAATAGAAGGTTTAGTAGGGCTAAAGGAGGGTCGCCAACGGTGCAAATTTCTCCATATAGGTTCAAGGGGAGTCAAAGGAGGGCGGCGGTCTGTGCGTTACAAAGGAAATAGGTTCTCGAGCATTCAAAGGAGGGTCTAAATTTCGACTCGGGACTATTTATGGGTAGTTAAAAAAATTAAATTAACTTAAATTTAACAAAATTAAATGGGTTAAATTTGTGGGAACGCAAAGAAAAGAAGAAAACAGAAAATATAGCGTGTTTTGTTATTGTTGATTTGAGCGAGCAAACGTGTGTGGTCAGCTGTGAAAAAGAAAATAAGTCAGTTGAATGACAGACGCCGTTGTAGAAACGTCACTGATATAATAAACCTTTATTCAATTCGCATTCCCTCGACTCTCTTTCACTTAGAGCAAATAAAATTTATCTACAAATTTAATTCAATTAAATTTCAATAGGCAGTTAAAAAATGTATAGGCAGTAAAAAAAATTAAATGGTAGTTAAAAAAGGTTCTAAAAAAATTGTACGTCCGCGCTGTCGATGAAATATATCAGAGATGGATCATCCGAAACGAAAAAATTAAACGCTTTTATATTCAGTATGTTAACGGCTCTTGTGTATATCATACGATTTTCAATACATACAAAAATAACAAAATGGCGGACATTTATCGAAAAAACGTGTTTTTTTCACCGTTTTTTTGACAAAAAATGGTAAATATCGAAATGTAAAAAAATTCTTGATATGCGCTATAGCTATAGCTGTAAAGAATATTTGGTTAAAATTTCATGAGGACCGGTTCAGTAGATTCGAAGATTTTATCAATAAGCCGTGAAAAAACTTTGTCTCGGGCAAAACGCGTTTAAAGTTTGTTTGAGTTACATAAATATATACATTTTTTTTTGTATTTTAAAAGTGTATTTATCAAGTGTAACAACTTTCATATCAACATCTATAATATAAACTTGTGAAAAAAATTCATGAAAATAGCCACTTTTTAGGGTCTAAAGTGAGAAGACCCCTTAAATGGCCCTTAAACAGGACCGAGGTTCGAATCTGGGCGGACGAATGATAGAGAGAGAGAGAGGGGGGGGGGAAGAGAGGATGAGAGAGAGAGAGACTCAGAAGAAGTGGTGCAAAAATTGAAAAGGATGGTAGATCCAAAGAGCTCAGTAGCCAGGAAGCAATTAATAATGCATATCATAAAAATGGTATACCGGTTACGCTCGACGAATGCAGTTCCTCACGGATTAATTTAAGTCCAATAGGATTACCCGGAATCCCAGTTATCCTGAACTTCGTATCTGTCCTTCAAAGTTTCCGACAAAGAGAATGGAGATGCGTGCGACTTCTGCGTATATACAGCTTTCGCCTGTAGTTCACTATCTGGACATATCTGAATTTGGACATAGAGCACACTACGTTGACACGTAGTTGCAAGACTTTTTTAAGCTCTCCTTTCGATGTTATCGTGTGGTGCTTCCGATGCTTCGTTTCAGATTAGCCCTTTTGAATGAAATATTTTTGAAAAGTATACATTTGCATATATAAAAAGTTGAGTTTGAAACGAGTTTGGAAACATCTAGTGGATAAAAAAGGTATCTTGGCATTTCACTTCTCGTTTGAATCTACTTACTCTTGAGTTGCTTTGATGTGTCGAGGTAAAATGGACTTTGGAAGGAAACACCCAATGGCATTTTCGAAAAAGTTGTCGAAGGGATGGGTGGTGACGAACGTGCGAGTCAACAAATTAACTATATTGCTCTAATCTTCTATCTATAACGAATAAATTGATATTGAATTAGCAAAAAATATCTCTTTTTGTTCAAATGATTCGGTCAGAATCGATTGATAAAAATCGGTTGAAAATTAATCGATTGACGTAACTAGAAAAGTATAAAATTTCAACGGGGAACTAAATGTCGAAAAAAAAATCCGAAATAATTCTATTGCGTTGAAAAAAGAAAAAATACAGATTTTTCCTCTTTGAAATTTTACCACCAATTCCTTAGTTCTCGAGTTACGGTTATTGAATAATCCGATTTTTTTTACCGAAAGTAGGTTAAGAAAATCTGAAAAAATTCTCGCGATCTCAACGAAAACGAATTCGACTTTTTACTATTCTTGAGGTTTTCCTTGAATCCTTGTCGTTTTCGCGTTACACGTTTGAAATGGCACTAAAAAAAATCGAAATATCTTTAGAAAAAAAAATCGTACGAAGCTTTGAAAAAAAAAAAAAAGTGAAGCTTGACGTTCCCCCTTTACGATTTCGGTCAAAGAAATCCATTTAAAAAATGGTCTGTAAACGGGGTCCGCCAGAAAAGGAACAAAAAAGGCGACAAGCAGTCGTTTTCAAAAACGGCTACTAGTCGTAAAAAAAAACAGTAAACAAATTTTAAAAAAAAATGGAATAAAGATGAATTTCTCGCCTTCAAAATGCCGTTTATTAAATTCAATTGTGTCAACTATCGGCGAAATGGCATAAAAAATCGTTCCGGAACTTTTGTGACTTTTCGTCCGGCAGCATTTCGCCAGCAGTGTATGTATATGTATATTTTCTGAGAAAACAACACTATTTCAAGAGCGTACGAATTTGTAAAAGAATCAGTAGCAGTAGACTAGCAATTTTGACACATCTCCGCATACTTCGATCTATCACAATTCCAAAATGTTCACGTTCCGGTAGAAACGGACGGACGGGTGTATCAGCGACAAGCCACCGTACAATAGCGGATAGTCCAGTGCTTCCGCATTGGATATTCGATATATCGGAAATGTTGCATGGAACTGGTATCAGGGTTTGCGCGTACAATAATTAACCGCGCTCCCTCGCGCAGCTTGGCCGAGCTCGTTGGTGATTGCATCCTCCCGCGCGGGGGGTGGTAGCTCGGCAGCACGATGAGAATTCACGAAACTATCCTATTCGGATGAAAAGGACAGAGAACTTGCGAAGAGGAGAGCACGGGCGAGAGTTTGGGGTGAGGATAAAGGGATTCAAGGGGCGGGAGATTGTTGGAGAGAATTCCCACGCAGCTTCGAATTAGAAATAGCGATCTCTTGACACGTGAAATTCTCTTGGTGTCTTTCACTGACTCACTTTTTGCCCCATGACCCAACAAAAGTATGCTCCAACGAGTTCACATACGGAAATCTCGGCTTGTACGATATGACGTGGACATTGCACACGTCACACATATTTGGCTAGACGCTCGCCTTCTGTGTAGCAACAAGTTCGCACGATTGCCGAAACTCGTCCGGAACAAAATGTTCTAACGAGATTCCGCGCTGCTCGTGACTCGTTCATGGTGGACTAATGTCGACGACGGCGATGACGAGTTCGCCCCGTTGCGACGTACGTCGCCTGGACGTGTCACCTGCATACGCTCCGTAGCTTATCATTGGAAGAACAGGTCATCCCTGATATTTGAAAAGAATACATTTGTCACGTTGATATCGGTTTTCCGTTGCAAATGGGAGCATATGGTCTTGCAATATATCCCTATCCATTATAGCGTCCATATAGTGACGAATTTCCACCATCGGACCAATGCCGTCATCAGAATCCGCTCCCCAAACTTCATCGTTCTCGCCACCATATTTTCCATCAGGAACTTGGTATCTTCGGACGTTGACGCAACTCCAGGACATGGAGTAAATTCAAACGACTTTACCTTTTAATTATTAAATGCTCCTCAATGTTGTTCCCGAATACGCAGAATTGTCCAAAGTGCTTGATGGCCAACTACAGGCCAAGGCTCCACATATGCAGAGCCCACGCACTACATCTCCATTCTCTCTGTCGAGGACCTTAAATCCTTACGTTACCGTACCACACTCAAATCGCGCCACCGTGTTCTTCCCACGATTACGTTTGATTCGTTCGGACGATCACGGCAATATTTAATTGCTCCGTAGGACATTTATAGATCGGACTCATTACAGGTTACGAGAGCACAGCACCGGTGGCAGCCATAATGGGTCCTCGTGAACAGAGGGTACCATCGGGTGCCACAATTACCTTGAGATGCGTCGTAACATCTCCCTATCAGACTCGTCCCATCAGGGGCGTACAGTGGCTTCGGGACAACAAACTCCTGACATTCCAGGTAATTGAAGCCCGGCGACCAAACACCGCGTGCACCGTCGCACGTATATTCTCGCTCTGGACTGTTATGCATATACACCCTTTGTATTGTTACATATATGTAATATTAATATTGAATACTTATTGTTATAATATAATATTACAATGTTTATTATATAATAATGTGTATATTATAAATGGGAATTCTACGATAACCATGGCACCGCGATTTAATGACGGATTCTTGTGTCTCTCAACGAGACAAATCGAAAGTGAAGAATACAATTTTTCGATATCGATATTCGTTTTCGAGATATCGAATTTTTAATTTATTAAAATTTTTTTTTTTTCAATACTCATTGGATTGTGTGTCTGTGCTGTGATGATTGGGCGGGGGGGTTTTCCAGCACTGTCAAGAGGCTAAGCCTGTTGGGGGGGTCGAGGGGGCAGAGCCCCGCCGGGGTGGTTTTGGGGGTTGGGGGCGGAGTCGCCCCTAAGACAAAAATATAGTGTCAAAATGAATGAACATATGGGATATATGTGGCTGACAAGGGGGCATTCCTTACTCGTCATCACCGATTTCGCTCAAATTTATAGGACATGCAGAGCTTGGCTAGAAATGAAAGTACCCGAAGTGGGAACTCCAGATGGCCAAGCGTTTAGAAAAGAAAAATGTTGACGCGGCTCTCGCATCGTATAAGCAATTTACGTAAGCACGTTTTCCAAGCTGCGGTTGGCGTAGTGGTAAGAGCTCGGACTAGTAATTCGATGGTCGTGGGAGACTTTTTTTTCTTCTTTTTCTCAATTTTTATATTATTCATTTTCTACTTAAGCAAAGAGGTGAATAATTTATTTTATTTATTTATTTATACGCAAAAGGCATAGAAGAGGTAAAAAATTGGGATTTCGAACTTTTCAACAAGGGATTGTAATTAAAGCGCATACGAAAAGACTCGGTACATGAAAATTCAAATGAACCCTTCATATGGGAAAAAAAATGTAAGAAATTTTACGGAAAACGAATCGCCTGACTAGATCGATATCATTTTTTTTTTTGATAAAATTGTCGGCCAGTTAAATAGTTATTTTTGTGTGTGTGTAATTCCATAGATTTACTATATTAACTTAAAGAAAAGTTATTTAAAAACTCGATATCACGAAAACTAATATCGATATCGAAAAATGGTATTCTTCACTTTCGATTTGTCTAGTTCAGATACACAAGATTCCATCATTAAATCGTGGCGCCACGGTTATCGTAGAACTGCCTATAATTATATTATTATAATATTAAATACCAATATTTAAGTAACGTATGTTCGAAAAGAAGTGCCGCGAATTTAAACGAAAATGAGGATCGTTGAGTGCTGATAGAAGCGAAATATTGTGACGGTACAACGGAGGGTAACTAATGTGCCATGGGCTGAATATGAAATGGGCGAACGGAGGGTTATAAATTGGAAAAGTCTACTCCGTAGTACGATCCCGTACAGATAGACACGTGTGTTGTTTCGAACGTATCGTAGGAAACTTTGCGACCCTATACATTCGTTCCCCGGTGCTCTCGTTCTCTTTCCCTCGCTGGTTATTATCACGAGCACGTCACCATGGGGGTTTTCCTCCGTGAGCCAGGTGGCGGAGAAACGAGAGATATCACGTTCCGTTCTGATTCCGCAGGCCGAAAGAGGCGGCATAAACGTCGAGACGGAAAAGGACGCGGCTCAAACTGTATCCGTGGTGACCCTCGCCTCGGTAACTCAACGAGACGTCGGCAAATACACGTGCAGACCTACCGAGGGTCGAGCCGACACGGTTGTCCTACTCGTCGAGCAGGGTAAGACACTTTTTTTCTTCTTTCTTTTTTGCCTTCTTATGCGTTACGTTACAGATTATACGTTACGTTACGGATAATACGTTACGTTACTTCTTATACGTTACGTTACTTCTTATACGTTACGTTACTTCTTGTACGTTACGTTACTTCTTATACGTTACGTTACTTTGAAGAAAAAACATTTACATCCCTCGTTACGAAGGATTTATTCGAGTGAGCTTTTTTCGACTTTTGTACACGGCGAGTGTACACTGGTCGATGAATCGGCGATATTTTTTTTGTCCAACTTCTCGGAATGAGAGCATCGGTGATATGCAGTGGACGAGAAAAGTTGTACAGTGCTGCACCGGTGTCGACACTTGTGCTAGCGTTTATGTGAAAATGGATAAATAGAATAACCAGTCTGCTCATATGTCTCCACATAAGTAATATTAAAAATATTGGAAAGCCGTGTAGGACTGAGAGTGAGGAATCCGTAGAGGAACAATTTTCCTGTGGAGACCTATTTTTTAGTCCTGTTTCTCTTTAGCCACTGTATGATCAGAAATGTTCAAACCTGTCTCCTTTCAAACATCACATGGCTGGTGACCATCGGATTTTTTTTGGTTAGTTTCCCTTAGCATCGAATAAGCTCCTCGTTTTTTTTCTTCCACGTAGGTCCTCATCCCTTGCCACTGCACCTTCGCTTACTTCATATTTTCGTCCGATTTCCCTATTGCATAGATCTTCTTTCTGCCCCCCCAACGAGTTTCCTCACTCGGATCGAAACGTTCTCACATTACACCAAATCGAAATCGTGTCACCTACAAAAATAAGCAAAGCAAATATAAGTATACGAATATAAGTAAAGTAAGTACAGGTAAATATAAGTAGGCGAAATAGACGAAATAAGTAAAAACTTGTTGAATCATTTGTTGACCAACTTATGGAGGGTGTATTCTTTTTTCCAACGTAAAATTGCTAGTCCACTGGCTTCATTCAATCTTACAGGGTTGTCCAATATTTTCGACATTGATTTGATGAAAATATAGAAGCGAGCTAATTAACTTTTCTCCAGACTGCTTAATAATGCCTATTCTATTTATCATTTTCATGGGCACATCAGCATAAACCCGTAATCCGAACTCCCGCGCGGTAACCATCCCAGGCAGCCGCAAAAAATTCCTTTGCTCGAGTGCGAAAACCAATAAGGCCTAGGTCATCAAATATTGGAATTTTGATACGCGATTTTGATTTTTTTTTAATCTAACGTCAACCTGAGATTCAAAAACGTTAGAAGTGACGAATTTGTGTTGTTATCATGCATTTATGCCAAAATCCAACAATTTTACGAACCTACGAAACTGGTTGAATAATTTATTAACCAACCAATGAAGTTAGGGAAAATTAATGTGGCCGTAGATTCTTCCATTTCTCCATCGATCATCGAATTTCCATCGACCATCGAGTGGACACGTTTTTCTTTTTTTGTGAATATTTTGATGAAGATTTTCTCGACATTGGAAGTTTCCTAATGTTGAAATATTCGAACCCTATCGGTATCCCGGTAAGTCGCAATCGATCGTGCGCTGACGGAGTACCAACGGAGGAAAAAAAATGGTCCTCGGAGGTGAAAGGAACACGGGGAATAAACCTTATAACGTCGTAGCGACGATCCAGGCTCGGTCGGAGGGGGAGAAAAAAAAAATTAACGAGCCTGTTCAAGCGTGGCTAACGACCGACAGTCGTTATACGTTCCCTCCTCTCTGGCCCTTGCGACTCTCTACCAGATTATCTCAGAAATTGCGTATTCAAGAGTCCTCGAAGGTTTTTTTTTTTTTTTTTTTTTTCGGGGGAAAGAACTGTGTATCACGTCAGAGCTATTTGTCTAGCTGATTGCCCACGAAAACGGTTGGTCCAGGGTTACCGAAGCTGGATCGATTCTTCTTCCCGAGTGTACCATACGTATGAAGCTGGTTTCATTAGCGAACGGAATTCGATTTTCCGTTTTTTTTTTTTAATATTAAGGGGTCTTTCTCACTTTAGACGCTAAAAAGGCTATTTTCATGAATTTTGACTTTTACTCTTTTTTTTGTTGCCAAAAACGGTGAAAAAAACACATCTTTTGTTTTTTTTTTTCGAAAAATGTCGGATACCGAATTCGAATCTTTGTCTCGGATGATCGATCTCCGAGAATTCATCAACAGACGTACCATTTTTTTAGCTACCATTTTCGTCTATAACTAGTGACTTAAATAAATACGTTAAAAAAAAAAACATTTCGAAAGTGTATTTATTAAGGATGTTGAGTCCCTATGAAACATGTTAATGTTAATTGTTCAATAAATAGCTTCTTAATCGTCATGAAATTTTTACACGACCTCTTGAATACTTCATGTAAAAACATACGAAATTTTCCGAATTCTATCATCATTACTTCAACCTCCTTAAGGGTTGAAATAAAAAATGATAAGAAAATTCGGAAAATTTCGTATGTTTTTGTATGAAGTATTTAAGAGGTCGTGTTAAAATTTCACGACGATTAGGAAGCTCGTTATTAAAAAATTAACATTTTGTTAAGAACAATTTTTAAAAGAAATAACAAAAAAATTTATCAATAAACTTCGTTTTGTTTCCGTTGCTTTCGGTATATTGTAGATATTATAAAATTGAGAGGTCAAAAAACAAAACTTATTGCAAAGTTACATCAGTTTCCATAAAACAACATTTAATTTGTGAATGTTAATTGTTCAATAACGAGCTCCCTAATTGTCGTGAGATTTTTACACGACCTCTGAAATACTTCATACAAAAACATACCAAATTTTCAGAATTTTATCATCATTTGCGATTTGGGACTCAACATCCTTAAGCGTAACAACTTTTATATCAATATGTATAATATAAATGTATTTAAAAAAAGTGACGAAAGTAACCCTTTTTAGCGTCTGAAGTGAGAAGACCCCTTAACGTATTCAAAATTTGTCTTCGGATTTTTCCATTGGGTTAGTTTAGTTTTTCTAAACGTTGAGAACTTGTTTCGCAAAAACTCGCGATCTGAATTTCTACGGCGATCCAGAGGGAGGGAACTACCCTCAAATCAGCATCGCGTTCAACCACGCGATGACGTAAACGTGGGCCAATACACGTTCTTTTGTGCACACAGGGTCAATAAATTAACATTTCGTTGTTCCGTAATTTATACGGACTGCTGTTTCATCTTCTCGCGCAGTTTCTCATTGCTCGCAATACTTTTATCACTACCATTGTTGCATAGGCAAATGTGTCCCTGAGGTATCGTCCATACATAAACCTATATAACGTCTGACCGTAAATCAGAACTCCCTCGAGACTCATTTCGCAGTGCTGCAGATTGCGAATTCTCGCGTACTTTTTGTCGTTGGAGAAAAGAAAAATCAGCGGTTAATAATTCGTAATAATGGGAACGAAAAGGACTCGCCTTTTTATCACAACTTCGCTATTTTCAGGTGAAAAAAAGAATTACGAAATTCAATAGGACGTATCGATTTGACGTGTCTGAAATGTCAGCTGAAATTCGCAAGACGAATTATTACGAAAACATTATTATACGGTTTGTTTCTCACAGTTTTAACCTACCTTCGTCTTTCGGACTAATTCGACTCAATTTTGTCGTCTCGAAATACACGACAAGAACAACAGAGTAGTTGTCGAGTGTAGCTGGAAATACAAAAAACTTTCGAAAACTAATAACGCGCGCACGTCTGCAACAAAATTCGACGTACTTTTGTACAAAAGAATTAAAATAAAAAAATTGTGAGAAAATTTTTATCTAATTGAAAAACGAGAAATAAAAATGTTTGTCTCCTTGATATTTTGTCACGAACGCCATACTTTTCGAGTTAAGCCATCCTACTCATCAGCGTTTCGAGCGAAAATAGTGAAAAAAAATTTTGAAAAAATTCCAAACGATCCAGTATAAACTTACGCAACTTTTTACATCTTTGACATTTTGTCTCAAATCCCATAGTTTTTGAGGTACACTGCGTTTTCCAAAATTTGTCTTTTCTTAGCCAAAAATGAACTATGCGAAATAAAATCGTACGAAAGTTAAAAAAATGAAAATGCAGCTCCAGCTATCCCGTTCAATTTTATCATGGATAAAGATGACAAAAAAAATGTCCCTAAGTAAATTCTCCAATTCTCGATGGTCGAAAGAAGATGACAAAAGATATTTCAAAAAAGCAAAACAAAGCTGAATTTGTTTCCTTAAAAACGCCGTTCGATAAATTTGGTTATCTTTTTTTTTAACGAAGCTACGTAACTTTTAGTGAGGCGAGAAATATCGACTGATGTATCCAAACTTGTAAGCTGCAGTGTAGTCGTTGACGCTTTCGTTCAGAGGTTAGAGAGTAACTGCTTTCTTCCTCCGCTATGTCAATGACCTGACGTCGGAGTCCATGTTCCATGTTTCGCATGTTCGTTGAACGGATAGAAAAAGTATTTTTTTCGAAAATAAATTATGAAATTGATTGATTCGAAAACTACCCCATTCATACATCTCAGTATTTTCCTGACATAGAGTAGAATACCCTAGTTCGAATAAAAACTGGTCAAACGACGTAAATCGGTAAACGGACCCGAATGCACTTGGGTTCCCACGTCCCCACGTGCGTCGTCCCTACAAAATCCCCATAGGGATATGGCAGGATCTAGAGATTCTCCAACAAATGTCTGCCGAGTTCTCGAATACAATCTACCGCTTGACTAGAGGTCAAGCAAAAGCTTAGTAGGTCGAGATTCGAACAAAGTGTCGTTTGATTCGAACGGACGATTTTTCTCGCTCCATACGAGTAAGAACAACACGTGAATGTAATTTCTCAGTCCAAGCTAGGAAAATATCGCGGCTGCAATTGCACTGAAGCTTTCGTTACGAGTGCCGAGTGTACGAAAATCCATTCGGTAAATAAGTAGTCATTGAGCTCACGTTCCACATGACTACTTTTCGCCATGACTACTTTTCGCCATGACTACTTTTCGACATGACTACTTTTCGCCATGACTACTTTTCGCCATGACTACTTTTCGCCGTGACTACTTTTCGACATGACTACTTTTCGCCATGACTACTTTTCGCCATGACTACTTTTCGCCATGACTACTTTTCGCCATGACTACTTTTCGACATGACTACTTTTCGCCATGACTACTTTTCGACATGACTACTTTTCGCCATGACTACTTTTCGCCATGACTACTTTTCGCCATGACTACTTTTCGCCATGACTACTTTTCGACATGACTACTTTTCGCCATGACTACTTCTCGCCATGACTACTTTTCGCCATGACTACTTTTCGACATGACTACTTTTCGCCATGACTACTTTTCGCCATGACTACTTTTCGACATGACTACTTTTCGCCATGACTACTTTTCGACATGACTACTTTTCGCCATGACTACTTTTCGCCATGACTACTTTTCGCCATGACTACTTTTCGCCATGACTACTTTTCGCCATGACTACTTTTCGCCATGACTACTTTTCGACATGACTACTTTTCGCCATGACTACTTTTCGCCATGACTACTTTTCGACATGACTACTTTTCGACATGACTACTTTTCGCCATGACTACTTTTCGCCATGACTACTTTTCGCCATGACTACTTTTCGACATGACTACTTTTCGCCATGACTACTTTTCGCCATGACTACTTTTCGCCATGACTACTTTTCGCCATGACTACTTTTCGCCATGACTACTTTTCGCCATGACTACTTTTCGACATGACTACTTTTCGACATGACTACTTTTCGCCATGACTACTTTTCGCCATGACTACTTTTCGCCATGACTACTTTTCGACATGACTACTTTTCGCCATGACTACTTTTCGCCATGACTACTTTTCGCCATGACTACTTTTCGCCATGACTACTTTTCGACATGACTACTTTTCGCCATGACTACTTTTCGACATGACTACTTCTCGCCATGACTACTTTTCGCCATGACTACTTTTCGACATGACTACTTTTCGACATGACTACTTTTCGACATGACTACTTTTCGCCATGACTACTTTTCGACATGACTACTTTTCGCCATGACTACTTTTCGCCATGACTACTTTTCGACATGACTGCTTTTCGACATGACTGCTTTTCGACATGACTACTTTTCGCCATGACTACTTTTCGCCATGACTACTTTTCGCCATGACTACTTTTCGCCGTGCAGTGTGTCACCTGGCATATGATAAAAATAGGGTTGTCTATGTCAGCGCGTCGGGGTAAACGTCACCCTTGTACAATTGGTTGGAGGCAAACGGTGTTCGGGAAGGGTGTTGAGAGCCGAAGATAAGGGAGGTGGCGAGGATTCTTCACAGCCTCGTCCCTCCCCAGGGCTCCAACGAAACCGAGAGATCCACCGTGTTTGAGGAACCGCCAGACTCGTCCTCGTAGTCAGGGCATCCCGCGAGTTCGTTGCAAGCACGCGACGAGAGAAGCTTCCAGCGAGCGAACATAGGTCATGTCCCCCCCGTCCGTTCTTGCGTTGATGCAAAAAGCATCCCTCCCGCCCCTTTGTCGCCCCCCGTCTTCCCTGCTGCGCTGGAATCTCCGGGACGAAGGTGTGCTTTTTGTCAAACCGTGCGCGGGTTCGGTGCCGCTCGGGCTAATTCTTATGCGATCGTAAATAACGTCGCGCATATATCAAAACTTACAACGAGAATCCAAAGCCACGCCGTGGGCTAGGCGGGAGCAGCGCGCGAGAATCTTCCACCCTTATTTCATCGGGCTTTTGGCTCTGTATAGTCTCGATTCCAACCCTTACAGTCGTGCTTTCGCGAGATGCGTCTCACTGCTGTTCTACTTGCGTCTCGGGCTGGCTCTCGCCCTCCCTCTCTCTTTCACCCCTTTTTTCGTCTACCCTTTGCCTCATCTTTTCTCTCCTCTGCTCGATGAACGCGCTCGGCAAAATCTTCCACCCCCGCAAAGCCGCGGGTGGAGATGACTCAAAAAAAAAGATGAGGAATCCGAATAGGAGGCCGCGAAGGGAAAAGGGGAAGAAAAGAACCGGGCCACGCTCAGGATAGTAAAAACGTTCACTTTTATAAACACACACACACCGAAGGATACCAAGGGAGTATCCACTGCACCCAGCCTCTCAGATTAAAGATACAATCCGACGATTCTATTAATTAAGAAAGTTAATTACGAGAGAATTCAATTTTCCTAATTGCCCATCAGCGAGTTTTTCCATGCTTCTTTGAAAACCTTCGCCACGAAGCTTTTGCCCTCCATTCTCCTTTTTTTTTTCTTCATCCTGATACTGCCTATAGTGGGTGCTCCCACTTCTGGGGTTCAACGCTGCCACACTTTTAACTCGAGCTACTTTTTTTTCACCCCCTTTTTCTTGAATATCCTCTTTTCTCACGATTCTCGTACAATCCAGCCCCTTTTCATCCCTTGCCTGCCTAGTTGTGACTGTGGAGCTTCGCTCGTCGCTCTTCTTCGTTTCGTTTTATTCCGCCTCGACCACATCGCTATCTCGGCCTATCGTTCCGAGTCCGAGACTAGTTGTCTGCCCCTGCTGGAACTTGCCCTCGTCTCGTCTCGTCTCGGAGAGAAGAATTATTATTATGCCTCGAGGGCCGCGCGTTCGCCTCGTCGCGATCCCTCTCGCCCCCTCGGCCACCCTCTTTTCAACCCCCTCGATACAACGATGAATTTTTTTCAAGAAAACTACAAAACTTTTTTAATCGATCAATATACCATCTTAAATAACACATCTTGAAGAACTTTCAGTAATGTTTTTATTGAAAAATATTTGCATTGTTCAGTGGCAAATGGCCGTCAATGAAATAATGTTTTTATACGCACGGTTTGCGGTGACCAACATTGCGGCGAAGTGGATCATCTGAAAAAAAAATGCGGATGGATTTAGTCAAATATAAGTATAAACTAGTATTTAATCGAAGGATTTTAAAAAATATTCATTTTTCACGAAATGGCGGACAGGCAAAGTTAATGGTTCGATTTTAACGAAAAAAACGGCCGTTTTTTGGCTATAAAACGGCCATTTTTTTTTCGAAAAAAAAAATCGAACGATCAAAGACTACATTTTTATGTATTAAATAAGCCTGCAAAATTTCAAGAAGATCGGTTCATTAGTGTTCGAGTAATCTTGGTCACCGACTTCAGAAATGCCATTTTGAGAAAAACGCGTTTAAAGTTTCAATTTCAGTTCTTCAATTCACGGATTTTTCTCTTTCAACCCTCATATCTCAGTGAATTTTGTTCGGATCGACTTGAAATTTTCAGGACGTATTCTCAGATACTGATACTTCAAAAAAATGCAATGAAAAATAATCGATTTTTTCAAAATCACAAGTGGGGGTAACCCCTTAAGGGTTGACACAAAAAATGACAAGAAAATTCGGTATGTTTTTGTATGATGTATTTAAGAGGTCGTGTTAAAATTTCACGACGATTAGGAAGCTCGTTATCAAAAAAATTAACATTTTGTTGAGAACAATTTTTGAAAGAAATGAAAAAAAGTGTTATATTGTATAGTATATTGTAGATAGTACAAAATTGAGAGGTAAAAAAAAAACTTATTGCAAAGTCACATCAGTTTCCATAAAACAATATTTAATTTGCGAATGTTAAGGAAGCTTTCCAGTGTGACAGCCCGAAAAATCGCTGTTTTTCGCGATTTTTTTTTTTAAAGAAAAAATAATCTAATCGGTCTGGTTTTTTTTTTGTATATTAATTGGGTATTGAAGAATACAAAACAGTTTTTTAAAGATCGATTTATTTATTAATTAATATCTATAAAAATAGTGAAACAATTGTTGCAGAAAATGCACTTGGATGTGGTGTCCACGTTGGGGGTCACAATTTTGATCTGAAACAAAAAACACAAAAAGATTATTGATCGGTATATAATTGGCTTTCGTGCTATGGAGGCTTTTTTTTTTTTTTTGCAAAAATGGCGCCGGTTTGAACAAAAAGTATCGATTTTAGCATTTTTTTTGGCAGTTTTTTTTACAAAAAAATAGGAAGATGTCAAAAAAAAAAAAAAGCTTCCATAGCACGATAAACAATGACGTTAAGAATATTGTGTAAAAAATTCAACTCGATAGCTTTAAAACTCTGCCCTCCAAGTTGGACACCGTTTTGAAAAATGCTGTTCAAAGTTTCGCTGTAGCTGTAGCGCTCCGTTGCCTTCTTCCAAGAAATGCTGTACAGTAACCGAAATAATCTGAATTTCGGCATGAAAATTTCAGAGAATATTCGGAAGAGTGTATACTATTCGATAAAGCAAAAAAAAAAAAAATCGATTTTTTGAAAATTTCACACTGGAAAGCTCCCTTAATTGTTCAATAACGAGTTTCCTAATTGTCGTGAAATTTTAAAACGACCTCCGAAATACTTCATACAAAAACATACCGAATTTTCCGAATTTTATCATCATTTGCGATTTGGGACTCAGCATCCTTAATATGCACGACTACTGGAAGTACGACGTGAACTGAGCTGCTATCCGAGCGAATAACGTAACGCTTGTCCGATAACCGGACAGGGTGACACTCCGTAAAAACTTTGGTGGCCCCGAGAGAACTAATTTCCCGAAGACACTCGTGCATTCGAATAAAACGACATTGATATTGTCGCGTTTCGTCGACTCCTGTCTGTCTTTAATTTGCAGGTGAACGTACGGAAGCGATGCAACGAGATGCCGGTTACGTTTCGTCCGGAAGTGCGACAAACGTGGGTTACAGAAACGACCTAGGCACGCACTGGTGCCGCGCAACGCTTCCGTTTCTACTCGTGGGACTTCTAATTCACCGTCACAACGGCCAAACTTTCCTGCATTAACGCAACAACAGTATTTCACATGATGTACAGTTCTCTCGTTTCGTGTTGTTCATTCTTGCACCTTGCGTCGCTCGAGAGAATAAACTACTCGCTTACAGTACAACGAATACATACGTTACGTGTATAAATACGTACACCCACGCACTCGTATACGTGTTATATAGTATTTATCGTTAAGTTCTGCGACGCGAATTCATCGGTACGAATTGTCATGTTTAGGTGAAATACGATAGATTCCAGAGTCTTGTATATTTCGCTACTCGCCCACGGGAAGAAACTGTCATAACGCGAAAATGCTGCTTTGAGAAAAATGCATTTTCATTTTATTCTCACACTCGTGAGGCTGCGTGACGTCAATATTCATCTAAATTAGCATGTAATGATTTTATTTATTGTGACATTTATTAACCTTTTAGACGTTTTTTTTTCACTTTATGGTATACTTGACTCAAAGCAGCATTTTCTCCCTCAAAAGAGGACACCGTTGTGACAGGTCCAAAAGGTCGTTCTTTCCGAATTTATTTTGTCTCCTGGATAAATTTGTTTAGGATTCGGAAAGAGGCGTGTCATCGAGCATACATTGAACGTATTTGTTCTATACGATAAATGCAGCGATCGTTGTAGGTTTTTTGGAGAAAAAAATGACGCCGAGGCTGGCCGTTCGATTATCGGACGAACAAGCGTACGTTATTCGTCCGAATAGCGGCTAAGTTCACGCGTTTCACGCTGCGTAACGCCCCAAACAAACATTCCCAAACCCACGAACCAACGCAACCCAAGCAAATCAACCCAAACCCAAGCGCAAACAAACCACCTCGAAAAACAAATCCAAGCAAACCAACCCAAAGCCAAGCAGAACAAACCCACCCAAACCAAACAAACCCAAACACAACCAACCAACCCAAATACAAAAAAAAACCAAATAAACAAATTCAAACCAACCAACCCCAGACCCAATTCAAACCAACCCAATTCAACCCCAAACCCCAAACCCAATTCAAACCAACCCAATTCAACCCCGAAACCCGAACCCAATTCAAACCAACCCAATTCAACCCCAAACCCAATTCAAACCAACCCAATTCAAAGCCAAATAAACGAATTCAACCCCAAACCCAATTCAACCCCAAACCCCAAACCCAATTCAACCCCGAACCCAATTCGAACCAACCCAATTCAAAGCCAAATATACAAATTCAAACCAACCAACCCCAAACCCAATTCAAACCAACCAACCCCAAACCCAAACAAACAAACGCAAACAAATATACCCAAATAAACAAACCCAAACTAAAACCAACCAACCTAAACCGAACAAACCCAAACCCAAACAAACCCAAACAAAACCGACCAACCCAAATCCAAACAAATTCATGAAGATTTTCTTCGGAGTATCACGTGTAAATTATTCTCATATACAACTCGGAATAATATGGGCTCATTCGTCCGATAACCGGACGGGGAGACACTCCAAAAAAATTTATCATTTCACAAAATGCCAGGTATTTTTCAAAAAAGTTTTATTTTGACGACATTTTTATTTATACTCGGGGGCTTACGAAGGACAAAATTTCAAATTAAGGATGTCGAGTCCCAAATCGCAAATGATGATAAAATTCGGAAAATTTGGTATGTTTTTGTATGAAGTATTTCAGAGGTCGTGTAAAAATTTCACGACAATTAGGAAGCTCGTTATTGAACAATTAACATTCACAAATTAAATGTCGTTTTATGGAAACTGATGTAACTTTGCAATAAGTTTTTTTTTTGACCTCTCAATTTTATAATATCTACAATATACCGAAAGCAACGGAAACAAAACGAAGTTTATTGATAAATTTTTTTGTTATTTCTTTGAAAAATTGTTCTTAACAAAATGTTAATTTTTTAATAACGAGCTTCCTAATCGTCGTGAAATTTTAACACGACCTCTTAAATACTTCATACAAAAACATACGAAATTTTCCGAATTTTCTTATCATTTTTTATTTCAACCCTTAAGGAGGTTGAAGCAACGATGATAGAATTCGGAAAATTTCGTATGTTTTTACACGAAGTATTCAGGAGGTCGTGTAAAAATTTCATGACGATTACGAAGCTATTTATTGAACAATTAACATTAACACGTTTTATAGGGACTCAACATCCTTAATTGTGTCCGAATTGTGATCGTAGACACCAGTCTGCCCACCGGGCGGGTTTTATGAGCTACTTTTTATCCGGGGCTAGTTCCAGTAGCGTACGTATGGAAAATTGTATTTACGCAAAAAGAAGGTAAACAAATAAATGAGAGTAAAAATAAAATGATTAATATTGGCGAAAAAAAAAAAACAATGACTTCGTCGCTTTTATTCACCGAGCCTTCACTCCTGGGTATAGGAACAGCCTACGCGATTGTGACATTTGCATTTATCGAGCGCGGTATCATGAAAACCATATTTTTACGCTTCCGCGTGGGCTGTTTTTCATCAATCCTGAAGCCCGTCTCTTCGTATTATATTTTATCGCGTATTCGTTGCTATTTCATCGACGTTCTATCTCATTTTTCCAATCCTTTGGTGTCGTTAGTTTCGTCGGTACGAAAATTCAATCTCATAATTGGTTTTAGCCCGAATATTATGTCGCTCGGTCGCTGTTAGGGGACGGGGTTGAAAAAATTCGAAGGCCTTCCTTTCACGTTCGTTTCCAACTGTGCTCTCGGTATCAATGGATATAATGATATCCCATGCTTTTCGACGTTTCTTTCACGGGAAATTATTGGAAAATTGCTCTCTTGTTTTTGATCGACTATTCGTATTGGAAACGAGGGAAAAATATTGATAAAATTAGTATTAATATTTTTCTTTTCTTTCCAATAATATATATATATATATATATATGTAAGTATTAATAAAATTGCTCTGTGAATTACGTGATTACGAGAGAAAAGAAAATAAATAAATGAACAGTTGAATAATTTTACGGATCGTTTCGATTCATCAATCAGGTCAGGGTACACATTTATTTTGGTTTTTGACGTACGTTCGTTATTTCGAACGAAAATTGAATGAGCAAATAACTGAATAATTGCAGAGAACATTGAAATGAATTAATCAGGCCAGCGTAAACATCCTTTTCGATGTATGGCCCTGATAATAAATAGGAAGAAACGTTTTTACGTTCACGAATATCCGACGTCAACTCATCGAGCTTTCGTTTACGAAAATACCGAAATATACATATATGCTTCTTGTATGATTTTTCATATCACGTTAGGGAGAAATGTTCGAGATGAAAACTTTTAATTACACTCACTCCACCCTCGCCGCTTCCAATTAATTTCGTGGAAATTTTCATGCCGCACACACACACACACGTATAGATGAGTTGTCCTGTAAACTCAATCGCGATGTAAAGGTGCTCGTGAGGTACTTGACTCTGATTCGCGAACTCGGCTGTGGAAAAAAGTTGTACGGCTCAATGTTGTACGATATCAATACAGGCTCGTTCAAAATGACTTGACATTTTTATTTATCGATAAAACTTATTATTTATTTAAAAAGTACGAATATTTTAATTTTTATACGAGTTTATTTATATCTCGTTTTTATACGAGTTTATTTATATCTCGATATCAATACAGGCGGGTTCAAAATGACTTGACATTTTTATTTATCAATAAAACGTATTATTTATTTAAAAAGTACGAATATTTTAATTTTGATACGAGTTTAATTATATTTTAATGCAATGGTTAATATTTAGTATAAGAATCTTAATACTTTTCCGAAGATAAGTGTGAAAAAATTGCAAAGCGTTGATTCGAGGACCGATCGCGCGGTCAGTTTTTGGTCGACAGACTCCGAAAGTGACACTTTGCCGAGAATGGATAAAATTGAGGGCTGTGATGCTTAAGGATGTTGAGTCCCTATGAAACGTGTTAATGTTAATTGTTCAATAAATAGCTTCTCAATCGTCATGAAATTTTTACACGACCACCTGAATACTTCGTGTAAAAACATACGAAATTTTCCGAATTCTATCATCGTTGCTTCAACCTCCTTAAGGGTTGAAATAAAAAATGATAAGAAAATTCGGAAAATTTCGTATGTTTTTGTATGAAGTATTTAAGAGGTCGTGTTAAAATTTCACGACGATTGGGAAGCTCGTTATTAAAAAATTAACATTTTGTTAAGAACAATTTTTAAAAGAAATAACAAAAAAATTTATCAATAAACTTCGTTTTGTTTCCGTTGCTTTCGGTATATTGTAGATATTATAAAATTGAGAGGTCAAAAAAAAACTTATCGCAAAGTTACATCAGTTTCCATAAGACGACATTTAATTTGTGAATGTTAATTGTTCAATAACGAGCTTCCTAATTGTCGTGAAATTTTTACACGACCTCTGAAATACTTCATACAAAAACATACCAAATTTGCCGAATTTTATCGTCATTTGCGATTTGGGACTCAACATCCTTAAAAATGCTCTTAAAAGTACTCTTGAAAATGAAAAAAGAAAGAATACCATGTGACAGCCAAAAGTAGTGACAAAAAGTACCCTGAGCCTAAAAAGTGGTAGAAAAATGTACTCTTAAAAAAAAAAAATCATGAAAATCAGCAATTTTTGTCGAAAATGGTGAAGAAATATTTGAAAAAAAAAAGTTATGAAAATCAGCTATTTTTTTTCTCGCCTAAAGGTATCTCCTCCCTTGAAAATAACGACGAAAACTGTTCGACCAATGGCAAAAACGAGCGATAAAAAGCCGAAGTATTTCGTAGCGTCTCACTTGGCAACGTGACATTTCTCGCTCGGAGAACACGGAAACGCCGATTTCGTTCACGTTTCTTCCGCTGGAATAATCATCCGTCATTTCTGTCCAACGATGCTCACATCTGGCTTTCGACAAATTCGTTTCACCTCCTTCGTTTTTCAATATTTTTTTTCCCATCTCCATCCTGTTCGCACATTTTTATTTTTCTTCCATGTACTAAAATGCTCGTGGTTGGTCCGCTGAATAATTCATTCCTGTATGAATAGTTGTACCAGTCTGCGAGGATAAATCGACGTGGAACTACCAGAAGTCCGAGAGAAAAAGAGAAAGAAAGAGGGGGGGGGGGGGGGTAAAAATACAAAAACATGAAGCAATTACATGCAAGATGGTGAATCGTGTGTTTTGATGTCGAGTTTCAGAACTTCCGGTTAAATGACAATTTTATCGCAGCTCACGACAACGTAGGTACGTTCTGAATACACAAATTATTAGGAGTAATAAATATTTTTGCAATGGCTCATAACAATTAACTCACCAATGTACTACGGAGCAAACAAAAAAATTACCAGAATTTTACTAGCAATTTGTATCGTCGTCCATACGGATGTCTCGTAAGAAAAAAATCCTATCCTATTGCGGTGTATCTTTCCCCAAAGCGTCAACGAATTGTCGATAAATTTTCAGGACACTTTTCCAAATTTTGAAATTACCAGAAGGGGAAGGTGTGCGAAGCGGAAGTTGAATTATCGATGATCGTTATGAGTAATGATCGTCGATAATGTAAAAAAACCCAATATACAGGGTGTCCCGGAACTGAATGCGTTGCTTGAAATGGGGGGGTAGGGGGTGAAATTCCGAGTCGATTGATATAAGCATGTGTGGGTCTCGGATCAACCCGTGAATTGTTATTGATTTTTAAAGGCGGGCCAATGAGGTGCGGGCTCGTCGAGCGCACGTGATTGGCCCGCCTGTAAAAATTCATAATAATTCAGGGATTGATCTGACACCCACATATGCTTATATCAATCGACTCGGAATTTCATCCTCAACCTCCCATTTCAGGAAACACATCCAGTTTTCGGACACCCTGTATAGTGGATAAACACCATATATCGGATAGTGGACTATCTCGAGTTTTTATTTTATACGCTGAAAAATATTTTTCGAGTTAAAAAGTATCGTTTTCATTGAGGTAAGTCCGAATGATTTGTGATTTTGTTATTTTTGATGAATTATGGCATTTATGGTACTTAATAAAAATATAACGTTGACAAAAATAGCAATATGCACAAAAATAATACCATTCATATTCGGCCATGTTAAAACTTAATATCGGATACTTAACCAAGCCTAATATCGGACAACCGTTTGTGCCAAAATGTTCTCCTACCTAATCAAAGAAACTCACAAAGACTGATTGTTTCGTAATACCTACAAAGTTGAAACACTAAACGTTTTGTTTCATTTTATACAAAGACAGTCCTGTAATATCAGGTATAAGAAAAATAGAATTCGGTTATAGGCAACCGTGGGTGTAGTTCCGAAAAGCCTCTGATTAATTTGGAATTTTATGTACTCGTGTATTTTGACATTACTGATCACGAATATCATATTTAAAATACCCGCAAATTTGATTTCCACGGTCAGCACTCACGAAAACAGATTTTTTAACAATTTTTCTGTTTTATTTTAGTAAATATTCATTTTAGAGACAAAATATTTCTTACAGAAGTTGTAGCCTATGAAAATATTAATCTTTTATGTTCTATACAATTTTTGTCTAAAACCATTCCATTTCGAGAAAAATGGGACAATGGACAACAAGTGAAAATTGCTTAGCTCTATAAGTTTCGATATTATCTGCTTACGCACTTTACCGTGGGAAGGTTGGAGTTTGGTCTTTAAAGTGCATGTTTTTTTTGCTTTTTTTATTTTCCTTTCTTTTATTTTAGTTTCTTTTTGTATTATGTACTATTTTTGCATTTTTTGCGATTCAGTCAAATTTAGAGTGCATGTTTTTTTGTTTTTCTTTTGTTGGGCTTGCTTGAGTTTTTTAAAATTAATTTTGTTTTATTTTCTTTGGGTTGTTTGGGCTTTTTTTGTTTAGATTTGCGTTTGGATTTTTTGTTGGTTTTGTTTCAGTTTGAATTTGGTTTTTTTCTTCGGGTTTGTGTGGGCTAATGAACATTATCTATTTTCTTGCTGTTGCCGATCCGTTACAATGGATAAGTAGATAATATCGAACCTAATGAAGCTAAGCAATTTTCACTTATTGGACCATTATCCCCTTTTTCGCGAATTGGAACGGTTTTAGACAAAAGTTGTATGGAACATAAAAGATCAATATTTTCATAGGCTACAACTTTTGAAGGAAACATTTTCCTCTAAAATGAATATTTACATGATTTACATTTCATTTACATTTCTCTAAAATGAATATTTACAATACTTTCTCTAAAATGAATATTTACAATGAATATTAAAACAGAAAAACTGTGAAAAAATAAGTTTTCGTGAGTATTGACACTGACAATAAAATTTGCGGGCATTTTCAATATGATATTCGTGATCAGCGAGTCAAAGTACACAGATACATGAAATTCCACATTAATCAGAGGTATGGGCTTTTCGGAACTTTATCCAAAACAATTGTAAGCATATTATATTTTTGAATATGACGATCGTGAAACCGTCAAATTTAAAGATCTTACATGGAACATCCCTCAGTTGACACCCTTCGATTTTGTTGAAATTTGGATATGTTATAAAGCACCGAAAAGTAAGCGATACGTATTTTCTTTTATCGGCGGAAAAACGGTCTTAAGGGGTGAAACCACCCCTCGAAAAAGGCATCTCTAGGGGTAATATAGCAGTTTCACACACAAGGAGTCCACCGATTTTAATTAAACAAAAACGAAAATTCTTCCAACCCGAAGCAACGAAAAATCCACTATAGTGACGTTGCAAAAAAAATTAAGGGGTGAACCCTAGCGATGCCCTTCTTAGAGGGATGGTTGCACCCCTTGAAACCGTTTTTCCGCCGATAAAAAAAAATACGTATCGCTTACTTTTCGGTGCTTTATAAGATATCGAAATTTCAACAAAATCGAAGGGTGTCACCCGAGGGATGTTCCTTGTTAGTAATTGATTACGTTTTTTTTTCAATCCGAAATAAAAGTATGCGATATATGGTGCGGTTCTCCTATCGTCCGCTTCACGCATTTTTCCCTCTTGGTAGTTTTGGAAATTTGGAAAAGTGTCCCGAAAAAATACAGGATGGGGATAAATATATAACGTCCGGGTGATAAGGATCGGTAATCATGAAATTCCTCTCGATAGCTCCAAGACGGAGGGATGCGAGTGGCGAGAGAGCTTCCGAACGCGGAAGAGAAAAGGTGGGAGAGCGGAAGTTTGGGCCGCTATTATCGGTAATAGTTTTTGGCTCGTTAACGGGGACGCTTAAGGGAGGGCGGCAGTCCCACGGGAGCTTTCTCCTTCCGGAGCCGGAATAAAATAACACTAAATTCGAGGGTGGCGCAGTCGTGAATCAACGTGCTTTATGATTGTTCGGGAAAACTATATGCCCCTGGTCGAAGTGCGAAATCGTGGCGTGTACGTTTTGGTTTTTGGTGGGGTTGAAGAGGTTATGATAGATGCATATGCAATAATAACATATACCGGGTGTCCCATTTTAACCTTACACTAGTATAACAAAACTTTTAAGGCTCAAAGGGGAAAGATAAAAAAATCTTTTTCGATCCAAAATTCAAAATGGCGACGTTAAGAGGGCCGACATATTTTTTCAAAAATGGAGTTCTAAATTTTTTTCACTGAAACATCAGGACAAAGCTGACAACTTTTGTAGGAAAAGGATTTCAATAACGTTCATAAATTTTAGGTTGGAATTTAGGTTAGCTGAAGTGACGAGCCGCAGAGACTTAAGGATGTTGAGTCCCTATGAAACATGTTAATGTTAATTGTTCGATAAATAGCTTCTTAATCGTCATGAAATTTTTACACGACCTCCTCAATACTTCGTGTAAAAACATACGAAATTTTCCGAATTCTATCATCGTTACTTCAACCTCCTTAAGGGTTGAAATAAAAAATGATAAGAAAATTCGGAAAATTTCGTATGTTTTTGTATGAAGTATTTAAGAGGTCGTGTTAAAATTTCACGACGATTAGGAAGCTCGTTATTAAAAAATTAACATTTTGTTAAGAACAATTTTTAAAAGAAATAAAAAAATTTATCAATAAACTTCGTTTTGTTTCCGTTGCTTTCAGTATATTGTAGATATTATAAAATTGTGAGGTCAAAAAAAAAACTTATTGCAAAGTTACATCAGTTTCCATAAAACACCATTTAATTTGTGAATGTTAATTGTTCAATAACGAGCTTCCTAATTGTCGTGAAATTTTTACACGACCTCCGAAATACTTCGTACAAAAACGCAGCAAATTTTCCGAATTTTATTATCATTTGCGATTGGGGACCCAACAACCTTAAGGAAAAATCGGCATCGCCTGTCCGCGAACGTTTCTTTCGTAGCGAGGCCGAACGATTCGGATTTTTTTAGTTTTTCGCGCTGCACACAAAGCGCCCCACGGCCATCGATAAAACACACACGTGTGTGAGTCGTCGGGCACTTCAATTTAGCCGTAACAAATAGCGGCCCTCCGCGTGTACGTACAGCCTCCGATTCCGGGGGCCCAGCAGGCTTCCGGTATACAGGGGAAAAGGCTATCGAAAAACAATTAAACTGGTAAAATATCGGCAACACACAAATCGGACGGACGGCTGATATTTTATCAGCCAATGAACGAACGCGGAAAGTGGAAATGAGCGTTTGGCGAGAGGTATGGGATAAAAACGACGTCGGTATATACGTAGGGGTGAGTTGGTGGTTCGGAAGCGGAGGGGCCGTCGGGTGTGGAATTATCGAGGCTACACAGGGTGTCCGAAAACTGAATGCGTTGTCTGAACTGGGGGGATAGGGGGTGAAATTCTGAGTCGATTGATATAAGCATGTGTGGGTCTCGGACGAAGCCCTGAATTGTTATTGATTTTTAAAGGCGGGCCAATCGGGTGTGCCCGATAAGCCGGCTTATCGGGCGCACCCGATTGGCCCGCCTTTAAAAATCAATAACAATTCAGGGCCTCGTCCGAGACCCACACATGCTTATATCAATCGACTCAGAATTTCACCCCCTACCCCCCATTTCAAGGAACGCATTCAGTCCTCGGACACCCTGTATATCGCAGGAGGCTTCGAACGTTCGTGTTTTTATCCCGCTGTGTATGCGCGAGTGTATATGGCTGTAGGAGGGACGAGAAGACATTGTAGTGAGAGCGTCGAGCAATTTGCGATGGTATATGCGCGAATTCACGAGGGATCGAGGAGAACGATCGCGATAAACGAGAGAAAAAAGCATGCACGTTGGATTTCCACAAGCAAGAAAAAAAAAAGAAAGAAAGAAATTTCTTCGATTCGGGATGGGGTTGCACGAGGCAGCCGCAACGACGTGCTTATTCCTTCACCGTTCGGAATAATCGTAGGGAGGTTAAATTCATTCAATTGTCAACTGAACCATTCGCGAGCGACGTACAACTTCGTTTGCGTCATTTCTGTAGCTTGCCATGCAGGCAGAACTTTTTGGGACCAAAACGTTGGCCTCTTGAGAAAAACTTTTCAACAAATTTCAAAATTGTGTCATCTCGTTATACATAGTTTGAGTGCTGCGCTTCATCCAGTGGCGCCTCAATTCGTTGACGTGCGTCTGGCGTTTATTAATATTGGACGTTTGCTAGCGTGTATCGTTTCAACGTGCACCCACCACACGATTTTCCTTCCAACCCTCGGTGTTGTTTCATAAAGTATTTTTTTCCCTTTATTGTACGCATAATTCTTTTATATTGATCTTCCTCTCTCGCTCTCTTTTTTATTTGCTTTCCCGAATTCACGTGGCTGCGTATGCACGATACGGAATGTGCAAATTTCAATCGTTCGGTACGTATTCAATATACGATGTAACGGGTGGTAGCGAGTAAAACGCGGGGGTTAAAAAATGGATTGCATTATTATAGGTTCATATATATTTATAAAGCCCGACCATTTTTTGTGAAAGTGTAGCCCATGAAAAAAATATCCACACCAACTTTTACATTTTTATCTCTACTCTTTTAGTTCTAATTTTCCAAAAATGTGGACTTCGGGAGTTTTAGGAACATTCAAACGCTGACAACTCCTGAACTAATTGAGATATCGACAGGTGTCACTTTATATTTTTTTTTCGATTTGAAGCATACTGTCGATAAAAAAATATGGAAGAATTATCAGTTGTTAATTTCAACGTTTTTTTTGCTTCTAAAGTGAAAACTATTTTTTTTTAAGGTGATTACCTTTATTAATTTTTACCAAAAAATTCTCTATCAGCGAGTGACCCATTTTGTGATTTTTAAAAATACTCCCATCGCGGGCCCATTTGTCCTTCTATTTTTTTTTTTCGAATCAATCACATTATTTGAGAAGATTTTTATCAATTTAATCTCCAACAATGCTATTAATGTTTTCGCGATTTCCAATTCGGCTTCGCGAGGCGGGAAACGGTTCATTTTTAAGTAGTGCTGAATTTAGCTGCATTTAACGAAAAGAAAAGATGCGCAATGAAAAGATTAGAAAATTTCGTTAAATTCAGCATACATGAGATATAAACCGCTTTAGAGCCGACGAAGCCTCATTGTCTAAAACATTACCCTAAAGGTTTAAAAAGATTAAAAATAAATCGTTTTTTATCGCGTAATATAGTCATTTTTTTCGAAAAATACAATCTTTTCGATTCAAAGCCTACCATTTTATCGATTTTCAACATTTCTCACGTTTTTTTGGTTCATATTCTGCGTATGAATGTTAATGAAAGAAAAATCTTCGTCGTGTTTTTTTTCAGATTTATCTCGCCGACGCTACGTATCACGCCGTTTGAAAATATCCCCCGCAACCCGTTTAGACGATCGTGCCATACTTGCACCATTTTTAAAGATTGATTAAAAAAATACCATGTAACAGCCAAAAGTAGCAACAAAATTAGCCCCAAGTCACAAAACCCGTGGGGAAATATTCCCTTTAGAAAAAAACTTAGAAAAACCAGAAATTTGTTTTCTCCCCTAAACGTATCTCCCCCCTTAAGAGCATACTCTTCAACGTGAAAAAGATAATTGAAATCCTGCACAGATCCCAAAAAAAAAATCCACGAAAATTCGCTTCTTTTCGGGCCACGAGTTGGGTGGAACCCGTTAATAGGCGGAAGATTTTAAGCCGAATTCGTTCGTTCCTCCGCCGTTCCAATTCTCCGTCAGCGGCAATACCGTCGACGGCAATTCAGATAAATTTGCCCGCTTTGAAGCGTATATGTGCTCGGCACGATTCTTCTGCTCGCCTCTTTCCCCTGCGCTTTTCCTTCGTTCTTATTGCCAGCGAAATTATTTTTTTTTCCTTCACATTACTGAAACAGCATGCGAAACAACTCCTTTTTTTTAAATCCTCCCTCACTTCGTTTACCTTTACTCTTCGATATTGCACGTTCCATATTTGCCGCTCCCGCGTTTGTTGGATCGCACAAGCTTCTGCGTTTTCTCAATTACGCGATGAGAGGTAACATCCATGACGAGTGCATTAATTGCCGCTGGAATATTGCAAAAACTGTTGGATATACTGAAGCCGTTTCGGCAGCCAACATGTATCATGTGTCTCGGATATTCTCGGAAAAAAATCTACAGATATTACACGTAATGCAATTATTTCATAATATTAAAAATGTAATCAGACTCTTCGGGCAACAAAAAAAAAAACAGGTACGTGTAAAACATATGATTTAGTCTTAATTATTTTAAAAAAAATATCGATAGATTGAGGGGTTTGTTAGGATTCGTTTGTTTGTTTGCGTTTGTTTGGGCTTGTTTGTATAGTAATTGTTATATCATTTTTGTTATTACAAAAATTATAGGTTTTAATATAATTTTATTTTGTAATATAATTTTTATAACAAAAATTATAGGATGTGATATAATTTTGAAATTAACAGCAAGATTTGAATTGGGTGCGGAGAGGGCATTTTTCAACCGATCACAGGCATTAACCCTTTCAGTCACAGTGGGACCGCTACGATCCCACCCTTTAAAAAATCACCTCGGAGCTCTAATATTGAACCAATGCCTCTGAAAATACGGATCTAGGGGTTTTTTGAGTCGCTGATCACGAATATGAAGTCAGCTTTTCAAAATTCGAAATGGTGGATCCGGTATAGACGATCCAACTATGCAATGTAACGATAAAAATTTCAATCATATGAAATCCTACTTTATCAGGAATATTCCTTCAAACATACATTAGAAATAAATATTTCAGTTAATTTGAGATCACTCTGCAAACAAAATAATTTATGACTGCAAAATTAAAATCCGTAGTCCCATATTGGATCCGACATTCTGAATTTTGAAAATCTAATGCCAGATTCGTAATCAGCAACCCTGAAAACCCTTGAGCACAAAGTTTTAGAAGAATTGATTAGTATTTGGAATTTCACGTCCGCCATATTGGATCCGCCATTTTGAATTTTGAAAATCTAATGCCGGATTCGTGATCAGTGACTCGGAAAACCCCTGAGTACAAAGTTTTAGAAGAATTAATAAGTATTTGGAATTTTACGTCCGCCATATTGGATCCACCATTTTGAAGTTTGAAAATCTAATGCTAGATTCGTAATCAGTGACCCCGAAAATCCCCGAGTACCAATTTTCATCAAAATCGGTGCAGATGAAAAATGCATGACTGAAAGGGTTAAGTATGTCGCAGCTGCCCCCCACTCTACTACTATACGGCGGTAGTGGGGTGGGGGTAGCGTTAGTTATTTTTAAAGATAGGGGGTTGGACTATAGGTAACTTTGTACGTATTTTATTATTTCAAACAACTTTTGTTTGAAACACTTTTTGATCGAGCTATTAATTATCGAGATACGGCGATTTTTAAGTTTTCAAGTCCTATTGCTTAGGGTTGGGGCGACATTTCATTGGGGATACTTTCAGCATGCAACCATCTAGCTTCAGTCAAAAATTGTAATTCTACGTTAAAAGTGCTGGGGTTTCGTCTCTTTTGGTGGACTATAACTCACACCCTATACCCAGCCTACCTCTACAAACATACACAGTTTTAAAAGCATTTTCATTGCTGAATGTCCATCCACTCTCGATATTAACGATTCTATATGGGAGAGAAAAAACATTTGACGATTGTTTGTTCAGACAATCCAGAATTTCGAATGGTCGGTTCTAAAATTACAAATATTTGCGGTAGATAGATTGCACTCGGGAAATGCAGTCCGGCGGAAATGACTCCGCGAAATTCGAAATTATGTAGTTTTTTAACTGGCTACGTACCTCCGGATGGATCCACGTATTTCGATAGTTTATTTTTTCAAAGGGTGTACCGTGAAAAATCTGTAAAAATATCCGTAATTATTTATTGGTATGTGAATAAACTAATTTCAACGAATTGACGTAGCCATAAATCATTCTCCTAATGTACGCTGCCCAGGTCTCTGACGAAAATACACTTTCCCCATGTACGATAATCGTCCTAGGATTTGATGGATCTGAAAAATCCAAGATTCTTGTAAAGTAACATTTCACTTGCGGTCTGTCAAGCCGAATTCCTGAATGTCGGAAAAAAAACAATTTATCAAACATTAAAGTGAAATATTGTAGTCAGAACATTTGGTTTAGTTTTAAACTTGGCGTCCTGAGTGTTTATAAAAATTCTTGTAAATGAAAAATAAGAAAATTACTCGACAGACTGTTCGAGAGCGAGTTCGTTTCGGAACACTTCGCTCACCGACTTTGAAAACGTATTGTCGAAAAATAATTGTTTACAGTTTCGATCGACGCTCCGAGTGTTCCGACGGGCGTCAACATAACAGTCTACAAATCTGTCAATTTTGATCGGATCTTCAAATTTTGAGGGTACATTTATAAGATGACAGTCCGTCAAAATGTATTGGTTAACAAAAGTGATTTTTCGACGTTCACAACGAGGCATAACCCCTTAAAGTTTAAAACTGAAACGTCACTACCTTCGATCGAGCCCACATTCGCCCTCCCAATTCAGGCTCTGATGGAGATTTCCGAATATTTTTTGAACGCCTAAAAATATACAGAATGATAATCAACAAGAAAAACTTTTTCTTAAATATTAGAGAACTGTGACCCCTTAAGCACCCGGAAAAAGTGATAGCTATTTCTTGCTTGGGTCATGTTTCAAATTATGGTTGTAGAATTAAATGAAAATGGAAAAAGTATAATTTACGTTGAGGTTGCTTGTACAGTACAACATATACAGGGTGTCCCAGAACTGAATGCGTTCCCTGAAATGGGGGGTTGGGGATGAAATTCTGAGTCGATTGATATAAGCATGTATGGGTCTCCGATCAACCTCTGAATTATTATTCATATTCAAAGGCGGGCCAATCAGGTGCGCCCGCGTGTAGTGGGCGGAGCCTGTAGGTGCGATGCTCCCGCCTGATTGGCCCGCCTTTAAAAATTAATAATAATTCAGGGCTTGGTCTGAGACCCACACATGCTTATATCAATCGACTCAGAATTCCACCCCCAACCCCCCATTTCAAGGAAGGCGTTCAGTTCTAGGACACCCTGTATATCGAGCTGCATGGCTATATATATATTGATGTACATGCATAAGCTCGGATTTATGCAGCAGATACGTATATACATAGATGCTGTACAAGAGCCACTGAGTTGCCTGTCGTAATTACGTGTCCACGTCACGACGAGTAAAAACGAAATTAGTTCTTTCGCGAGTACCCAGTGTGTTTTATTCTCGATGTTTATCCCGGGCTTGCTGAGACTTGAGGTACTTTAGGAGTGGGCGCAGCTCTGCCAGAGTTTCGCGAGGCCGTAGCACAAAAATTGTTATTCTCGTCGCCCATAAAGTTACATTAAATTTGTACACAGGTCCGTGCAGAGTCCTGTCTGTTGATTACGCGTAGTTGAAGTCCACGATGACGAAGCAGGTACGAACTCTCATTGAATTGTACATCTTCATAAAACGCTCGTCGCCTTTGAACCTGTCTCAGGGTGAATTTGGCAGAAATACACACATACGGCTTTGTTTGCGTTCGTTAAATTAATCAATAAAGATTGTTTGAGAACGAGTTAATTAAATATGTAATTAAAATTACGTAATTAATCTTTGTGTTCTTTGAAGCGAGACTATTGCTCTTTAGTAGAGTCGTAATAAAATGTTATATGAAAATTGGCATGGAAGGATGCAACGTGATGTTTAAATGCGGTATTGCAAAATTGCATTGATTAGTTCAATGCAGGTATGGTAGAGAAAAAAAATAACAAGGCTTTGGAATATTCTACAGTTCCAAAGGGCTTTTATTTTGTATGCAGTAATTGAATATCGTGATACATTACTTGCGATATATTATTTCACTATACATTATTTCTACATTAAATACATTGTTGCCGATTGGAACAAAAAAAAAAAATTAATATGATTATGCAATCGCGAAATTGAAAGAGTTCTGGTAAACGATATCAAGGCAGTATCGATAGAGCGCTGTTTTGAGAGGTGATTTTCGGGATGAAACAACTGTTGAACTGTTTCACAATTCTTATTTTTAAAAATTACTCATTATTATTGATCCTTCAAGATATGTACAAATCCAAAAATAAATATTCATTATCATGCACTTTTATACGTTTGTTTACAACGGTGCGCGTAAAATGACCCCAATTGACCTGTATTGTGGACGTTGTATAAATGCGAAAAAAAACCGGACAAATTTTTAACCTCCCTGAGTATTTCAATGTATAGTGATACAGCGAAAAAATTACAAAATCGTGGCGAGTTAAACTTTGATTATTAATTTTTCCTATCTTCTCACCGTCTTGCGAGTTATATGAGAAAGGAAAAAATTTAATACCGCAGCCACCACGTGTCACGCCGTCTGACAACGTCCGCCGCAACCCGTTGAGAAAACTTTGGCCGTTTTTTCAAATTCATAAAAAAAATAGCATGTAACAGCCAAAAGTAGTAATAAAGCCTAAACAATAGGGAATAAATTTTTCTGAAAAAAAAAGGTATCTCCCCCCTTAATCATAACATGGTCTGAAAAGAAAAAAAAAACGATATTGTCAATACGACGTACATGTATGTGGTCCAGGAAGGGTAAGGCGCTAATAAAGTCCATTTTCATTGCTTTTCGCATAATCGTTACATTTATTTAAACAGCAATGTCACGTCAAGGGATATTTTTTCATCGCTTTCCATTACAGTGTATATCGAATCTTACATTTCATTCGTTCATATACATATCACGCCGGTGTAATAATTCGCCATACAAAAAAAAGTTGCTTTCTCTCTCTCTCGCACAAACACACTCGTACGCTTCTCGAACGTCTGTTGCTTCTGTCCTACGACATGATATACGATAATCATGGATTCGCTTAGAGGGAATGAACACCGTCGTCTCGATATTTCGACACGATCCGTTTTTTCTCCGTTATTTACAATCGCGGCTTGGGAGCTTAATCCAATTGTTTCGACTATTGTATACCTTTCTTTATCCACAGTATTACGATACTTCGAGACTCTTTCGAAGATCGTGATGACTCGACGATTTATACTTTCTCAAAATAATTCAAGCCCTCAGTGATCGATACATCGGAGTTATGAAAAATAATAAATGAACCAGTCCAACGATACGACCGAGTTTCGTCATTTGGTCGGCGTGTAATCTTCCTTATAATCATTTTAGAATACACTGTTTGCAATAGTGAGTATTTAGCTATTAATTTAAAGAACGAAAAGTGTCTGTTGACGGGCAACGAAAATCGTACAAAAATGAAACTAAATCTGGCGCTGTAGAACAATTATCGGCAAACTTTTATTGGATACGATAAAACGTAAAATTAAAGGGGTTAAATGAATCATAAGCCTAGTAGTCCAGTAAAAGAGACGAAAACCCAGCACTTTTTAGCATAGAATTAGAATTTTTGAACGAAGCTTGATGGTTGCATCCTGAAAGTAACCCCAATGAAAATGTTCTCCCTCAACTCGCCCCGACCCTAAGAAATAGGGGTTGAAAACTAAAAAGTCGCCGCATCTCGATAATTAATCGCCCGATCGAAAAATATTTTAAACAAAAGTTCTTTGAAATAACAAAATACGTGTAAAGTTACCTGACGTCCAATCCCCTATCTTTGAAAATAGCGGCACAAAAACGATTAGAAAATTGGGGGTTGATGCGAAAACGGTACATCTTCAGAAAATCGTAAAAAATATTTATATATTTGAAAAAATCAATATATATATCGAATCAGGATAAGTTCCTCTATAATCCTAGCAAGGAAATTTTTTTTCTTGCTAGAAATATTGAGGACCTTATCCTGATTCGATATATATCAACATTTTTCTTTTCCGAAAAGGACGTACCTCCGGTTAATTCAGAATTCCGTGTGCTCGCGTAGCTTGAGGGGCTGATTACGAGTACGATAGTGAAAATACCCGCAAATTTTATTTTCACGGACAAAACTCACAAAAATGATTTTTCAAAAAGTTTTTCTACTCTATTTGAGTAAATGTTGATCTGAGAGGAAAATGTTTCTCACAAAAGTTGTAGCCAATAATAAGATGGATCTTTTATGTTCTATACAGTTTTTGTCTAAAACCATTCTGTTTCGAGAAAAATGGGATAATGCTACAATAAATATATTTTGCTAAACTCCATTAATTTCGACATTATCTACTTACGCACTTTCACCGCGGGGTGATATCGAAACTAATAGAGTTTAGGAAAATGTACGTTTTGGAACATTATCCCATTTTCCTCGAAACAGAGTGGTTTTAGACAAAACTTATATAGAACGTAAAAGATTAATCTTTTCATAGGCTACAACTTTTGTAGGAAACATTTTTCTCCAAGATCACCTTTTATTACAGTAAAATAGAAAAACCTTAAAAAATCGGGTTCTTTGAGTTTTGACCTCGAAAATCAAATTTGCGGGTACTTTCACTATTCCCGATCAGCGAGTATTTTCGGAGCTTTCTACCCATTTTTATGAAAGATGCCAATAATTTATGTTCAATCAACCTTACGTTTCAAAATGATTGCTTTTACTTCAATGTTTTCGTTTACTGGTGGAGAAATGGGGCGTATAGTGATCGGCAGTTTTATCAGAGCAACCGTTTTGTCCTGAGACAAATGGAACGAGAGAGGGAGGGAGAAAAGGGGAGAGAGGAAGAGAATGAGGGCAAAACACCCTTATTAGCGAATGATCGATCGATACTCACATTGTGCTAACAACTCCTCGTTAACTGATTCAACTTTGCATGCTAAAAGCGGATAGACAATGGATATTTTTTGCCACTTTTCCTTCCGTCGAAATTTTATCACTGTCGCTACGACAAACTCCGCACGAACATCTAATTGTCCAATTATAAATAGGATTTCCTGTCTTCTGAAAGTCGAGCTCATCTTGTTATTCCTGAAACGTAAAGTCTCACGGGTCGTTCTCGTCTTTCTTTGCCTCAACACGTCAACCAGAAATTCGTTTCGTTTTATCGTTGGTCGACTGTATAGCGATATTTGATCGACGAAGAATTCGATTTTGATGCACACAAAAATGAAATTATGCCGTAAAATTTGATTTTATCGTAGCACGTATCGGTATCGTTCTTTATGCAACATAATATAATTATAATTATATTATATTAATTATAATATATTATTATTATATTATAATAATAAAATATTATAATATATATTATATCAAATAATACAATATTATAATAATATGATGTAATTGCACGAAGGTATAAATTCGTATGCACAACTGTGTTTATCCGATCGCACCATCTTTCTCATTCTCTCAATCGCGTTCTTCTTTTTTCTCATTGACCCCACACATAGGTGTGATTAAAAATTCCTATCTCTTACTCTCTCGTTCCGATGTGTTGACTTGTGGAATAAAAGGTTTCACGCGTTTTCGTATTTCTGCTTCGTCGTTTACACATACGTATTGATTTTTTTATTTTCATTCATTTTCGCTCTTGAGCTCTATTTCATTTGCGCCTCGCAGCAACTAGTACGTACACAGTTCGTAATAGCGAGACAAAACGAGAGTGTGAATCTCGTATCAATCCTGTCGCTCCGCTCTGCGATGCCTCAAAGAACGTGCAGCATATTTATTTTCCGTCTTCTCTCAGGATTCAGCTGTGTATGGTGTATTCTTTTCTCATTGTCAGTTCACACGTTTCTCAGTTCTGATAAAGCCCGACGAAGATTCGCTCACCCAATCGTCCACATACGTATAGCTTAACTTAAATATTTTCTTCCCTTTTTCTTAAAGGGGAGAGACATCTTGGACGAGAAAGAATTTGCTGATTGTCATGATTTCTTTTTAAGGAAAGATTTTTTCGCCATTTCTGAGATCTAGGGATGTTTTGTTACTACTTTTGGCTGTTGCGTGGTATTTTTTTTTTTCGAAGTAATCTTTATAAATGGGGCAAGTATTGCGCGTTCTTTTGAGCTGCGTTTTCTAAACTGGCTTGACGCATAGCTAAATAACTAATCGACCGATTCTGATGAAATTTTGTATGAATCTTTTTAACCTCATTGTCTAACACATGACCTTATGGTTTTCGAAAAAAAATTTGAAAGTTTTTGAAGATGAAGCTTTCGAAAAATTTTTGAAATTTTTTGTAAATTTTTGAAGTTTTTGAAAATGAAGTTTTCGAAATTTTTTGAATACGAAGTTTTGAACATTTTTGAAAATTTTTGAAAATGAAGCTTCCGAAAATAAAAAAAGTCTACCAACATCCGCCGCAACCCGTTTAGAAGACCGTGCCATAACTCCGCCATTTTTAACGATTAATTTATAAAAAATACCATTCAACAGCCAAAAGTAGTAACAAAACATACCCCAAGTCTCAAAAGTGGCGAAAAAAATCTTTCCTTTAGAAAAAAGATGAAAATCAGCAAATTTTTCTTCGCCTTAAGGTATCTTCCCCCTTAAACCGTACAACGAATAAATACTTCTTTAAATTGTATTTAAATATTTATATTATCTTCGTATCGTTATAATAATTATCTATGTTACGTGTTCTTCTCCTTCATTTTCGTATCGTTAATTTATTATCTCTACTTTTTATCGTTCAATTTTACAGACAACGCCGCATCGTACACTGTGATTTTTGTTCCTTCGCGATTCTTCGTTCCGTGACTTTTTCTTTCGTTTTTTTTTTCGTTATTATTACGTTGCGCATCGATAATAATGACAGTTTGATTGTTCGTTTGATCGAGCTCTAAATTTCGTTTGATTTTTCACTTGAACGATCTTCTGAATGGGACGAAAAACAGACGAGGCAAATATCGTTATACGAGAGACATTCGCCATGACATTTCTTCAACTGAATCGAAGGGGTATTGAGAAGTAAAAAAAAAAACGTTACACGCTTTTCTCGATGTATCGTATAACAGCTATAATGACGAGTAACCTGGTTTTTTTGCTCTTTGTTCGCTTTTATGCAATATTACATTCTTCACTTTATACCATGAATTTTCCTATCGTATAAACACTCACCCGTTCGCAAATCGAGTTCTACATATTTACCGAATATACAGTTGCGATTTTTTATTATCGTTGGCGAAACAGGTAATGTTGAAAAAAGAAACGTTCGCCTGTAACAATCGGTAGACACGCCACGCGACCTCGTCATACTTTTTCTTTAAAGATATACAATGGACTGTACAATGAATTCGATCGATATCGTCTTAAAATCTAGCCGTGGAATATTCAAATATTTACAGGAATTCTCGTATTCTCTCGTATGAGCAGAAATATAGGTTATATATATATATATATATATACAGGGTGTCCCAGAAGTGATGGTAGGCCCTGAAATGGGGGGTTGGGGTTAAAATTCTGAGTCGATTGATATAAGCATATATGGGTCTCAGATCAACCCCTGAATTATTATTAATTTTTAAAGGCGGCGGCACCTCATTGGCCCGCCTTTAAAAGTCAATAATAATTCAGGGGTTGATCTGAGACCCATACATGCTTATATTAATCGACTCAGAATTTCACCCCCAACCCCCCATTTCAGGGACAACCATCACTTCTGGGACACCCTATGTATATATATATATATATAATCGCAAAGATGATGTTTTTTTAGAATAATCGTCTCATCGTTCTAGAATCCAAAATCAGCATACCGTGTCCGCGAGATTTTAATCTCTAAACGCGCAATTCACTCTCGTTGATATCGCTCCTTAAACGGTACTTTTTTTTTAATCGTCCTTACGATTTATTCGTTATAAAAAAAAACGTTTTCCGTTAATTCGTCAATGCGATCGAACGATTTCTAATTCGCTTTTGTTTTTGCCGCGCACTCACTATCATACCTAGTGTCTCTTTCGAATTGAGCTGCACTCACTGTCGATCATTTTTGTATTTTTGGGCAAATCCGACTTATTCCGATTTAAAAAACAATCACTCATAATGGTAGTGAACATGATTTTTCAAGATTGTATCGTATTCGGGATCGGTGTATTCGTTTGCGATCGACCGTATTAATTCTCGATGTGCTTCGCTATTCGTTCGGTAAGGTTGATTTTTTTGAGACCGAAAAAGCGCCTCTCCGATGAGGTCACTCGGGACACACGATGAGCATACGCACATGTACGAGAGTTTTGGCGCACATATATATATATATATATATATATGTATATATTTGATTTAGGCCTCGTGGAAACGCGGCGGGTTCGCTCACCTCAGTAGATTAGCAAAGAGTAGCGTGAGGGTGGCTAGAAGAATCGTGGGTGCGACACCACAACTTCCGCCGTGCTGCATTGCTGCTGGATGCTCTCCTGCAACACAGATTTCAAGCAAAAACATTGAATTTCACGTATACCTCACTTTTAATAATTTTTAATAAAACAAATAATTAAACAGTATTAAATTGAAAAAATTCCTAGCCTTTTTCCACATTAGGGATTTGCAACGGTGATTTTTTGTCCAAATACATTTTTATCCGAATTTCAGGGATTTCTTCAGGGATAATTTGGAAGTTTCTCAAAAAAATGAGTGCTAATATCAATCAAAATTTTGAGCTTCGAAGAATCAACAAGGAACGTCACTTAAGTGTCCGCCTCCAATTTTGTTGAAACTCGTATATGTGATAAAGCACTGAGAACTGTTAGACACGTATTTTTTGTTTTCGCAGAGAAACTTTTTCCACGGGGTTGAACGCACCCTCGAAAATAGGGGTGTTTTTCGTTTTTCGCCGATAACGTTAGAACGGTACGAGATATGAAAAAATGTCTAATTGCAACAACGTTCATTTTTCCGTGTACTATACATTGGAGACGAGAGCGATAACGTTATCGACGAAAAACGAAAAGCACCCCTATTTTCGAGGGTGCGTTTCACCCCTTAAACATCGGGTACCGGAGATATAAAAAAATACTTGTCGCCTATTTTTACGCATTCTACGAATATGCCAAATTTCATTGAAATCGGAGAGTTCGACCTCGCGACCTTAAGCAATCGTGTGTCCAAAATTACAATTATTGTGGGACAACACGTGTGTATACAACGGTATGCATCTCATTAAGTGCGTTCACTCGCGTAGTTCTCTCTCTCTCTCTCTCTCTCTCTCTCTCTCTCTCTCTCTCTCTCTCTCTCCATTGCGCCTCGTCCATTTGTTTACGGTTGGCAACGTCGAGAGTTCGCCCAATATACCCCCTAAAGCTCATCCCCTCATAGACGAGAAAGCGTGAGACCGCAATTTACGAGCGAACTGAAAATCTAATCTGGCGTCGCGCGTGTTGCCATTACGATCATGTTTATATATACCGTACAGGGTGTATAATAAGCCCTTTCCCTTCCACCCCTCCTCCCTCCCTCTCTGTCCCACTCGTTGCCGCACTCAGTGTAAGGGTGGAAAATCAAGAGCCTGATTGAGAGGGTACGACAGAGGGTTGAATATGGCCACGTAGGCGATATCGAAAAAATTACACGAGGCGGTTTCCAACGGTGTTAATGCACTCGTGAAGGGTTGATGTTGGGCTCATACGTGCGAGGGAAAATACGCTTGAATTTTGTGTCCATCCTTTTTGCATACAGCGATGTTTCTCCGTCGTTTATTCGGGTCTGAAAAACATTCTTTCGCAATTCACTTAAATTTTACGTTCGTCGTAACACGTTCAAAAAAATGTCAAAAAAGAGAAAACTTCAAAACCGTGTTTTTCTGACAATTCGTAGCTTGGAAAAATAATCACGCACCTAGGCTAGTGAGTAGCAAGAATTATTTTTGAAAATGCCATTGATGCTACGTAATTAAGCCGCGTTTTCTGGAATTTGGGCAGGGATCAGTTAGAAGGGAATCCGATATTTTTTTAATACTTTTTTCCTCCAGCTGAAAACTAGAAAAAAGTATCTTGAGCTCTATGTTTTCTCTCCTCACCATACAATTAGCTTTTTTGAAGGGGGAAAAAAATCGTCGCGGAAGCTGCAAGCGGTCAAGAAATATTTAGAGGTTGCTCAAGCCTCCCAAAAACTTAAATTTTCCTAAAAAAGCGATTTTTTTTTCGTCAACTTCTCACCCATGAATTTGACGCTTCATAATTTTTAAATAAACCTCGCGAAAGCTCTAGCCGGCCAATGAATATTTAGGGGTTATTCAAAAGCTTCGAAATTTCACATTTTCGCAATTTTGTTTCGTTCTTCATCCTCATAACTTTGAAGATTTGTAAAATCTTCAAAACATTTAAACCTTTTTTCTTTAGAGACCGATTTTTCAAATTGACCTCAAACTTCTAACCCAAGAATTATAACCTTTGTTCTCATAAAATAATTATTGACAGCTCTTGTCCGTAAACAAAATTATAGGTCGTTTTATTGGGTTAGAAGTGTGAGGTAAATGTGAAAACTTCATTTCCTAAGAAAAAAGGATTAATTGTTTTGAAAATTTTACAAAGCGTCAAATTTATGAGTGAGAAGAGTAAAAAATTGCGATAATTGGAAATTTCGAAGCTCTTGAGCGACCACTAAATATTCATTGGTCGGCTAGCGCTTTCGCGAGGTTATTTTTTAAAAGATAAAGCATAAAATTCATGGGTGAGAAGTGGACGATGAAAAAAATCGATTTTTCAATGAAAGTTTGAATTTTTGGGAAGTTCGATTGACCTCTAAATATTTAGAATTTTTTTTACATTTTACGAAACAACCCTCAGTAAAAAAATTTTTTTTTCCGAAATACAAAAGGCCCAGGTTTAAAAATCTGAAAAAATTGGGGCGTTTTTTTCGGATTTTTTTTTGTTTTACCAAGGGTTGTTTCGAAAAATCAGGGTATCTTGTATAGTCAATGGAATCAGATAAAAAAAATAAAATAATCGATTTGGCAGGGTTCAGGGGAAAAGTCCACCGGATTCACGTGGAATGCCTCATATATTAATAGAACATCACATCGTAAGGTGTGATACGCGATGTATAGCGATGTGACGCCTCGTGGTATGGGATCGTCGAATTGCCCAGTAGTCGCAACAGCATACTCACCGTCAACTAGTATTTTAACATTATACACGCACTTGTGAAATCTGAGGTTTATTGCGAAATAATTGAAATTTGCGGCCAATTTTGTAGCTTAATTAGCTTCGTTTGAAGCAACGTCGATGGCCAATTCAACACCGAACGTCCGAGTATATTGGCTCTAAATTAATTATGCAGACGAACTCTGGGCAGCATTAATTTTCATCCACGACTCGTGTTGCGACCCTACGCCTGCGAGCATACGTATGGACGCACTCACGTTTATACATATGCATGTAAAATTCTACGGTGGCTACGTATATGGTGACGCGTTTCGTGTCTCCATGCGTGTGGCATTCCGTCTTAAATGTAGTCCGAGGTATCGAACAATAGCTCTTCAAGGGCAGAGCTACGTTAGGGGAGGAAAAATTCTACTACTTTTCATGATTTTTTTTTAAGGATAGATTTTATCGCCATTTTTTAGGCTCAGGGGAGGTTTTATTACTGCTTTTGGCTGTTACATGGTATTTTTGTTTAGTAATAGTATATCTAAAGTAAAGTATAGCTAAGGATAGCTAAAAATAAATCAACCGATTCTGATGGAGCTTGACATAAGTCTTGCTACAATTATATATATATATATAGCCAAAGGTGGGTTTCGTAAAGTGAAATAAATTCTCTAAAAGCATCAAAAATCTCTTTAGAGATTTTTTTTAACCTCAATATTGATTTGAAAAAGAACGAAAAAATGACGTTTTTTCCCGTTTTGGAAAAACCACGTCAACTTTGCAAATATAGCGAAAATGACTAATGTTTCTCAGTTTTTCTTTGAGTTCAATATATGCCCAAAGACCCCCCACAATTTAAAATCGATCGGCTGAACCGTTATTTTTGACCGAAGCGTCAAAGTTTTATTAAAAATTCAAGAAACACATTTGTTGTTCCTTAAATGTCAATTAATGATGATTAAAATGAAAAAAAATTCCGTTATTTTTTTTCACAGTTTCGCAATAACTGTAAATCTTGGAAATTAGTCATTTTCGCAATATTTGCAAAGTTGACGTGGATTTTCCAAAACGGGAAAAAAGCCATTTTTTCGGACTTTTCCAAATCAATATTAAGGTTAAAAAAATCTCTGAAGTACCAAAAGGTGCTATTAGAGAATTTATTCCAGTTTACGAAACTCACCTTTAGCTCGCTGTACGATCATTTGTTCATGGGATATTGATGATCGACGAAAAAAGCTCCTTTTTTCTTTAAACGCCGATACCTCAGCGACAAATGGTCGTACAGGGGTTCAAAAAATACTGTTTTGAAGCTGAAGAATCAGGCTAAATAGGCCCAGAATTGATGAAGCTCAGAAAAAAAATTGGGCCCGTGCACGATTTTGAAAAAAAAAGAATTCGGAAATGTTTGCCTCGCGCTATTTCTTAGATTCACGCCGAGTGTGTTGCTTAAAAAAATGTTTACCGGTGAGATTCGTAAACTAGAGATTTCAAGCGTTAAAACCCAATTTTTCTTACCATACGACCATTTTTCACAAAGTTACAGCTATTAAAAAAATCAATGAAAAAAGTTTTTTAATTTTACTGCTCCCTTAATTTTTGTAATGAGTGTGTATATATATAAAAATATATATATGCGTATGCACATTATGATCAGGGGACAAAACTTTCCGCTCTCCTGGTTGAGCAAATTTCATTGGAGGGCTGCCTCTCCATTGTTGCATTGCACTAGGGTGTCCATGTTCATTCGTTCATTCACCGGAATCCGAAATCGTGTTCGGATCGATCGAAATGCGTGAGCGGGGCGAGTTCCAATAACCATCCGGGACCCGTCTTTGCGCAAGACGAAACGATTCGTGCATGCGTGCGTTCTCAAATATCGAAACGCAGCAAGGGAAATTGTCGGTCAAGCTCTGCACCAGGGCGTTGGGATGCAAATAACGTGAGCACTTTGGCGATTGTAGGTGGAAGAAAATTCTTCTTCGTTAAAAATCGAAAATTCAAACAATTTGTGTTATTTTTTCGGGATGAGGTTCCAAAACCCACCCCCTCTGATTGAGTTAGAATTTTGCAAAAACCTTTCTTTTAACAATTTAAGATAACCCCTGAAGGAATTTTTGGCGACTCGGTTTAGTTTTCGAGATATTGAGTTTTTAAGTTTTTTTTGGTAAATATTCGGAAGTGGGGCTCCTATTAGAATCAGGCTAATTTTTTTCAAGTGTTCAAACAAACCCGAACAACCCAAAACATACCCAAACAACCCTGAACAACCTCAAACAACCCCGACCAACCCTGAACAACCTCAAAACGAATATTTACCGTTTTTTTAAGGGTAAGGTTCCGAAGGCTCCCGTTTTCTGGTCCGGTCGAAACGTGGTTAACATTTTTTTTACTTTAACTTTTGCTTTTGGTCGGTAAAAGTTTGCTATATTCAGGAAATCATTCAGATACATAAAAACAAGTGTAAAGCAATTTTGAAAAACTTAACTGGTATAATCCATATAAATGATGTTTTGGTTTGTTATATTTATTTACAAATGTCGCCAAAAAGTTTATTTGTGCCGTAATGTCGACTTGGATCTAATTTTGATCGGGCGTTTGTTTTTCTTATAAAATCAGATTGTTCAATTTTAGACTAGAGAAAAAATAAAATTAATAAACGATAGCAACAATTTTTGTCCTTGAACGTACTTAATGCTAAATAAAATCCATAATATACCTCTGAAAATTACGTACATGTATACAAAGTGTCAATTGACTTGAGGCCTGATGTGCCGTTCGATATAGCGCGCTAACCACTAGACCAACGCGTCGCTCTAAGCTTTTGTAGTCGTTATACAGTATTTTTATTTTTATAGTATTATATATATGTTCATATATATATATATATATATATATATATATATATGCACATATATATAATACTATAAAAATAAAAATATATCGAATATATATATTCGATACTATAAAAAATATATATATATATATATATATAATACTATCAAATATATAATATATATATATTTTATATATATATAGTAAATTTTAGTAAATTTTAGTAAAATTTTAGTAAATTTCTAGTAAATTTACTTTTAGTAAGTAAATAAAATAAAGTAAAAAGTAAAAAGTAAATTTACTTTTAGTAAATTTTATATATTTATTATATAGTAAAATATATAATATATATATATATATAATACTATAAAAATAAAAATATATCGAATATATATATTCGATATATATATATATATATATATATATATATATATTGAGTTCATTTTATTTTTGAAAATATGCATTTGGAGATTAAGATGGACGTCTACTGAGGATGCTAAAAACGCTTAAGTGATTTTCGTACCCTAGATCATTTTCATGAGATCTAAATCCGAAACCTAAATCATTTTCATGATATCTCAACATTGCAAATTTCGTCATTATCACCCATATTTATTCGGTGCATACGCAGGTCGTATGAATGTGTCAGCACTCCAAGACGTGACTGACGGGAGAGGCGTATAGGAGCGGGGGCAGAGTTAAGGGTAGATATCGGAGGCGGTTTCACGTTTGGGCACGTGCATTACGTCAATCCACCACCAACATTGTCAAACTTCGCCCAACGGGGTGTCGCGCCAGGGACTTGATGAACGAACCCGTTCACGCTGCTCTAGATAAATTGCCAGAAGACGAGAGGGAGAGAGAGAGAGAGATAGATAGAGAGAGAGAGAGAGAGAGAGAGAGATAGAGATAGAGAGAGTGGGTCAAGTAACCACGAGAGACTTGAATTCGCCGAAACTTTACTTCCAAAACTTGAATTGTTTAAACGCAAAAACCGTAATTCGATGGGCGTGAAAAGCCGTCCGCGATAAAGTGAGACACGTTTCCTCGCCTCGACGATTACGCGTTCTCATTTGAAGAGTAATTTTCGGCTTACTATATATGAAACGTGCAAAGTTCTGCCGAAAGTTGCCAAAAGTTCGAGCGCGGGAAGATGCCACAGAAAGGCGAAAATTTAGAGTTGTTTCTGTTTTGGAAGGTGGGAGGGTGCCCGTGTGTATATACAATATATAAATATATATATATATATATACCGTGGGTCCCATTTCAACCTTACACCTGATTTATCTTTATTTATTTTTTTAGTGATTTTATAGTTTTCATTATAGTGATTTAATGTTCTAGATTTATTTATAGTGAAACTTTTAGCGTTCGAAGGGGGACGTACAATCTTTTTTTCCAACATTCAAAACGGCAACTTTAACATGGCCGATATTTTTTTTAACGGGAACATGAACTTTTTTCACCCAAAAATTTTCGCGGCCAAAACTAACAACTTTTGTACGAGTTAAAAAAAATGAAATTCATAATTTTTTGATTGGAGCATCATTTTTTACTTTTAGGTTGGGTAGAAAGTCTTTGCATTTTACCACCAAAAATAAAATTAAGCAGCGTTGAAACGAACGATTAATTTTATGACTAAATTTTATGATTAAAGACTGCTTTTCATTTTATTTTTGGTTATAAAACGGGAAGACTTTGTTGCCAATTTAATATATTAGCGCTATCAAGAATGTACCACGAGAAGGTGAAGTCTTTAACGCCGCTAGTGTAAGTGTGTGTGTGTGGGTGTGAGTTTGAACGGGTTTGTTTGCTTTCGATTTGGTTTGTTTGAACTAATCCTTGTTTGAGTTTGTTTGGGTCATCGAACGAACCCAAAAACTCACACCCACACACACACACTTACACTAGAATTGTTGAAGACTTTACCTTCTCTTGTCATGGGTTTGAAGTATGCATCGTTGGAGTACAACGATTTTTCGAAATTTGTCACTCTCATTATTATCCAAAGCCATTTTAGGCAGATTCAGGTTCAGGCAGAATCCAATTAAATAGTTTCGAGATTTTCGTAGCTTGAAACAGCCAACAAAAATTTAGGAACATAAAAAAAAATCATTTTCGTTGCATTCCAACGATGCAAACTTCAACGCCATCTCTTGTTACATTCGGGATAGCGCTAAAATTGTAAAAAAATTGCATTCCAAACGACAAATTGTGAGCGTTATCAAAAAAATTTCCTACAAAAGGCGTTAGTTTTGGCCTCACAATTTTTTGGTGAAAAACAATGCGTAACCCCATTTAAAAAACATATCGGCTATCTTAACTCCGCCATTTCGAATTTTGGACCAAAACAGTTTTTTTACCGTCTCCCTATGAACTCTAAAAATTTTGTTCTACTCAATACCCGATCGGAGCAGTATTTTTTTTAAAGATAAATGAGGTTTAAGATTAAAATGGGACACCCGGTATATATATGTAAATTTTCTTCATGACAATCATGATATGAATATTCAGACTTATATATATATATATATGGATAAAATAAAAGCATATCTTTGTCGATATACAATACGAGATATAGTAAAGAACGCGGATATTCGAGGATTGCACCGCGACGTATATTTTCTCCGAAAAATTCTTAGTCGAAAATAAAATATCTTCCCGATGTTTCCTTTGCCCCTTTTATACGTTTTTCTACTACAACTCTCTGTCTTGCTCTTTTTCTTCCTCTCTCTCTCTCTCTCTCTTTCTCTCCGTGCCTTGCGATTTCGCCGGCGCTTTTCTGGTTTTTCCGGAAGTGACGAAAACTCCGGGAGCGCTGCAGTCCCTGGCAGCCGGAACTTCAATCCCAAGTAGGTCAGTCGCGATAGCGTCAGACTACCGGCGTCGCGGGTACGTCGTCCCAGTACCACCACTTATATATACATATATAAAAACACTCACACACATCCACACCAATACGTAGACGCAAATATATATGTAGGGGAGAGGTAACTTTGGGCCGGTATCTATTTTTTTGGGTGGTATCTATGCATTGTTGGCTATGAGCACATCTGGTCGTTTTGGGGACCATGCGGTCCATAAAACTAACTGACGTCATTATAAAAATGCTTCTGCGAAAGATGATCTTGGAGACATGGAGGCATGGGACGACAATTTTCATAAAAACTTTTTTCATAGTGTCCGTAACATTTAAGTTCAGAAACAAGACTTTTCTAAATGAAACAAACAACGAAGAGCATTTAAAAAAAAACAAGGTCCAACAAAGTCATCATTTGCAGAAATGGCATGCCAAAAACCAAGACGTACACTTTTGATTGGAAAATCAGCGGTTTTCGACTGTTACGACTAGGCACAACCCGTTAAAAAAACTGACCAAGAAAAAGCCCAATACTTCCGCGAGGCAAAATAAATGCTACCAACGAGTTTGGCCGGGTGATGCCTGGTTCAGTAAGTGGGCGTCGGCGTGCTAGCTTCCATAAAGCAGAGCATCGGGCGGCCGGACACAGTCCCAGGCATCTTCCGCAGCCTCCAACGTGAAGTACCCAAAGTGGTTCGGAACCTCCTGCATAGTAACAAAACTAGACCTGGTCCCTAATGACCATAGTGGTTGAAGCGACGCTACAAAGATAAGACAAACCACTAACCCATTGAAAGAATAAATAAACTGCAAAGCAAATGTATAAACTGCTCTGATTATTGAATAATTTGTTGATCGGTAAACTGTATAAATCCAAATGACGTGTTTTCGACGTGCCTTCCATATTCCACCCTCTCACATCGGGTAACTATAATAATTTCGTCCGAGAATGCAAAATCCAGATCGGCATGTTCAAAATCGTGATTCGCAATTTCCGGCGCGATCTCGGCGAAAAATTCATCCACTTCGTCACTTCGTAAAGCGGGAAATTCAGTGGCGTCAGTGGGAGCGCAGTCAAAGTACAAAGTGAACTAGTGAAATGGAGAGCCGACAAAGGAAACCGACCGTACGGTACGGGGCCGAGAGGAGGGGCGGTCACGTATATGCCGTTGATCGGAACGAATGAAGTGCGTCGGATTGGGTTATTTTTGCGAGGGTGGACCGGGCCAGTGGTGAAACGGAAAGGTATGTACGATTGAAGTCAGGCACAGGAGGATCAAATGGAACGTTATAGGGGAAGGGGAGAGCACCGTATATCGTATAGTTGCCTGATATCGGATAGTCGACTATCTCGAGTTTTCCCACAGTGACATCTGTTTTTGACTTTATACACTAATGACTAGTTAGATGTCGTTACCGCAAAACTTTTAGTTGCCTAGCAGCAAAAATGGCACAGCAGTGAACTCATGTTACTTTTCGTCGGTAGGAGTGTTTTATTCAACCCAAACAAACCCAAGGCAGATTTTTAAAAAACCAATTATATACCTCGATGTATTAATACTTTTGAAAAATAACAAAATCCAACTCACATTCCATGTATCTGTTTTTTTTTTATTACTGGTAAAGTCTGATTAAATTTTCAATGTCATGGAATAGTTGCACTTTGTGCGATAAAGAGGACCGAGAGATTGAGTGAGTGAGTGAGTGAGTCAGTGCGTGAGTGAGTGAGTAAGTGACTTAGTGCGTGAGTGAGTGAGTGAGTGAGTGAGTGAGTGTGAGTGAGTGAGTGAGTGAGTGAGTGAGTGAGTGAGTGCGAGAGTGAGTGAGTGAGTTAGTGAGTGCGTGAGTGAGTGAGTGAGTGTGAGTGAGTGAGTGAGTGAGTGAGTGAGTGAGTGCGCGAGTGAGTGAGTGTGAGTGAGTGAGTGAGTGAGTGAGTGAGTTAGTGAGTTAGTGAGTTAGTGAGTGAGTGAGTGAGTTAGTGAGTGTGAGTGAGTGTGAGTGAGTGAGTGTGAGTGAGTGAGTGAGTGAGTGAGTGAGTGAGTGCGTGCGTGAGTGAGTGAGTGAGTGAGTGAGTGAGTGAGTGAGTGAGTGAGTGAGTGAGTGAGTAAATGAGTGAGTGAGTGAGTGAGTGAGTGCGTGCGTGCGTGAGTGAGTGAGTGAGTGAGTGAGTGAGTGAGTGAGTGAGTGAGTGAGTGAGTGAGTGAGTGAGTGAGTGCGTGAGTGAGTTAGTGAGTGAGTGAGTGAGTGAGTGAGTGAGTCAGTGAGTGAGTAAGTGAGTGAGTGAGTGAGTGAGTGCGTTTGTGAGAGAGTGATAGAGTGAGTGTGAGAGAGAGAGAAAGAATAGTGCCTTCAGGCAAAAAAGCCACTTACCATTCAGCACATGGACCATGACGCTCGCGGGATTCGCGTTGCTCGGGACGCATGTGTAATTTCCGCTGTCAGTCGGTCTCGCCTGTGTCACGAGTAGCTTACTCGTAGTGCCGCTCTCAGTTTTTTCAGTTTCCAAGGAGACACCGCCCCTGTGGTGAATGCTGCATATTATCAAACACACTATCGTCCAGCTCTCGAAGGATTTCCGTTGGTTTGCATACTCGCGACAATGAAATTCTGTCGTGTTTTTCGTTTTTCGTGCGAGTTCAAAGGGCATTTGAAATAAAGTTTTAAGCAAGAGGGCACGAGGATACTCCCGGCTAATGAGCAATTGTGAAGAAAGCAAGGTTTAATACGGGCGCCCGTGTACGTGTGCGTGTGTCTACGTGTATCGTGTGCGGGGCTTAGAGATTTTGCAAACGTACCTGGGACTGTCGAAATCCACAACGGTTCCGCCATGATGCCATGTTACGCTGCTCGGGGGTGTGCTCTGCACGTTAACCGTGCACGTGAGGCTTATGGTGCTACCCTCCTTAACGTATACGTCTTCCGAACCGAGGATTTTCGCTTGTGCCGCTGCAACACAGATTAGAGAGACCCGCGGGCGCCACGCTTTAATGAGAGTTCTTGGTCCAATGAGTTTAGGCGAGGTAGCGGGCAAAAAGAAAGAGAGAGAGAGGGGGGGAGAGGCGAAGATGGGGTTGTCGGATCAAGGTGGGCTAAAATTTGGCTTCGCGGGGTGTTGGAGCATTCGGCGCAATACTAAAGTACAACGGAGCACTTGCATGGAACATATACACTTAGAAATCACAGACCTCTTACGAATTTGCGCCAGGAAATTAAGGCCCGAAGGTTGCAAGCTGCTTCCACGCCTCTCTCTTTGTCTCTTTCTGGCCCTCTTTCTACGACTAACACCCTTGAGCTGACTGCGCCTTTCGCCTCTTTCAAAATAGTTTACCTCGCCAACGAGTGGGATTAAACGTTCATTAAAAACATATAAAAGAAGAAGCTTGGAGCGTGCTAGAGTTTTGGAGTCACTTGGCGGGAGAGAGTGTAAGATTTGCCATGCACTTTCATCACTGTTCTCTGTATATACTTGCGAGACACGTAAGCCCGGAGCCGACTTTGGCTTCTCAAAACTCGCGGCTACAGGATCACAACGGACTTTCGTGACTTGGGTCTTGATCCTATTGGTTTTTTAATTTTTTGAAATGCCATGTTATATCGGGTCTCAGTGAATTTGGAAACTTCGTTCAATGATGCTACCGTGAGCATCGAAAATCACCTGACGTCTTCCACCCTTCTCGAAAAATCTCTCGGTCTCTGTCTGTCTCTCTCTCTCTCTCTGGCTTTCTCTCCTCCTACCACAGACAAAATTTTCGTATTTCCGATCCGGCAAAATCTGCTCGGGAACGACTAATGGCTTTTCGATGTGTGTAGGCGGTAATGTCAGCCTGGCCTAATTCTTTGCTTCAGGAAGTCGTGCCGGTTTACAGGATTTTTAAACTCATGAAAGTTCGGAACGTGTGTGCAACATCGAGATGAGGGTGTCTAGTCGAGTTGCGTACATATTCACATGCGGTTGGATAGCTCGGTCTTCATATTTATCATCTTCGAAAAGTAACTCTCCAGGTACTAGTCAACTCTTCGGTGACTAGTCACCTCTTAGCTGACTAGTCAACTCTTAGTTGACTATAGTCAACTCTTAGCTGACTAGTCAACTCTCAGCTGACTAGTCAACTCTCAGCTGACTAGTCAACTCTTAGCTGACTAGTCAACTCTCAGCTGACTAGTCAACTCTCAGCTGACTAGTCAACTCTCAGCTGACTAGTCAACTTTTGGCTGACTAGTCAACTCTTAGCTGACTAGTCAACTCTTAGCTGAGTAGTAAACTCTCAGCTGACTAGTCATCTCTTAGCTGACTAGTCAACTCTCAGCTGATTAGTCAACTCTCGGCTGACTAGTCAACTCTCAGCTGACTAGTCAACTCTTGGCTGACTAGTCAACTCTTGGCTGACTAGTCAACTCTCAGCTGACTAGTCAACTCTCAGCTGACTAGTCATCTCTCAGCTGACTAGTCAACTCTCAGCTGACTAGTAAATTTACTAGTATTTTATGTATATGACGAAATCAAATGTTCTCAAAACCCCATTTCTCCATGTAGGGGAGAAGCACCATATATCAGGTAGCTGCTGAATATCGGATAGTGGAAAATCCCTAAGAACCACAAAAAAATTGGCAATTATAATATCTGTTCATCATTGCTTCCAGATTACGAGAGGAGATAAATTATCTGTAAATAATAATTAGTATCTTGTTGTACATGACACGTGGATCATAAAATCGTAAAATTTGAAGGACTTAGCAATCTTTTACGTTTTTTTTTTTTAATTTCAACCAAAATATGCGATATACCGTGCCTGGCCCCTATATAGAAATGTCCATTTAAAGCCATTTCGTTTCGTTGGCCATCCTTAAAACATTCAGTTGGTAGCCAACATCAAATGCATACGGCAGGTTCAAAATTTCCCTTCTCCATCTGCATATATACATATATTTACATATACGGTAACTTCCTAGTTGCCTTTTGATACCACAAAAAAAGGCAAATCATAATATCGTTCCATGATTACTTTCTGATTACCAGAGGAGATAAATTATAGGCTGCATGTTCCAGCGTTTGGTTCAATATTGTCGAGTTCTTTCGGAAGGATGATTTTTCGAAATTATCCTTGGCTCAATAAATTATATATAATCTTCATCGATTTTCAAAGGGTCTCTCTATTTCCACGAGACTGCTAAGACGACATGAGCTTTTATAAAAACATATGTGGAAAATATGGGAATCGGCCCGATGTCCGACTATTAGGGGGCTCTTCCACTAGATTTCGTCTAGGCAATTCAGCTCCTCCGCGAAAAATATAATCGACTGCGTATACACCCACACATACACACGGAAGCATCAAAGCTAGCAAATATCGCAGCAAGATCGAGCGTAAAGATTCTCTTTGTTCTCCCCGAGTTCTCGTCGTCTTCGCCGTAATCGTCGTACACACGTTATTTACACGTACGCGTATACATATATAGCGTTCTATATATATATACAGGGTGTCCCAGAACCGAATGCGTTTCCCGAGATGGGGGGGTTGGGGATGAAATTCCGAGTCGATTGATATAAGCAAGTGCGGGTCTCAGATCAGCCCCTGAATTATTATTCAATTTTAAAAGCGGGCCAATCAGATGCGCCCGCCTTCAAAAATGAATAATAATTCAGGGGTTGCTCTGAGACCCGGACATGCTTATATCAATCGACTCAGAATTTGAACCCCAACCCTCCATTTCGGGAAAAGCATTCAGCTCTGGGACACCCTGTATATGCCGCACTACTAGTTCTATTTGCAAATGCGTTCTAACCTGATGTGAACATCCGGCGAGAGGCTTTCGTCGTTGTGGCAGGGACAGGGACACTCTCTGCAACCGGACGAGAGAAAAAAATACATCCGGGTTAATCGAAGCTGTCGATCTCCGTCGATTGTAATGAAGGCGCGATTTTTTAAATTACGTTACGTCGCGCTTGTGGTCTGACGGGGAAAAAAAGAAAAGAAAAAGGTGGATCTGACCAGGATTATACGATTGAGCTATATCTGCAGCGAGATTTTTTAAAAATTAATAACGTTTTGACAGCCTCGTGCCAGCTTCAATTTGCATACGTTTACTTTCTTCTTTTTTTTTTCATATGCCATAAGGAGAAGGGGCGATGCATTTGGTTGTGCTAATATTGACGCGTCAATGTTTGCAAGCTTAAATATTCTCTTGAAATAGTTCTCTTAAAATATTAATAGAAAAAAAGAACCCAAAGATTGTGGAGAAAATCGTGGAGAAGATATTCCTGCAAGTAGGAGTTTGGTTTCGTGTCACCGAATAATGAACAGTGCTGGGTAAATGATAATTTCCCGAAATATATACCCGTGTTTTTCCTTGTCTACCCTGAACTGCGCACATGAGATTTGACGGGCTACATTTATCTAGGTGAGCGAAAAAATGGCATTATCCAAAAAAAAAATTATTTGATAGTATCACTTTTTAGTTATATTCCCTGAAAATTTCATTGAAATATGCCTGAAATTCGATGAGTTACAGCTTCTGACAGTGGGCCGGGCGAAAAGCATTTAAAAATCGTTGACACTCTCACTTTTCAAAAATCTTCATTTTTTGATAGTTACGTAAAAATTAGGACTTTTTTTTCATAGATTTTGTATGCTCAAGTTTCAATTCGTCGGCATGTGTTAAAAAAAAACGATTTTAGAAATCAACAATCGTCAACGACTCGTTAAAACTGAAGAATGTCTACCGTCAAATGATGCGAAAAAATTTCATCTGCCGGCGGACATTTTTTTGTTTTTCCGTATTTTTTGGTGATTTATTTTAAAGACTCTCAATATCCGTACATTTGTGTTTAAAAAAATGCATTTCTTTTTCGTCAACCGTATCCCCGAAAAAAATGCGGAATTTGGCGCTTTTTTCGGGCTTCTAAGTAGATGTAGCCCCTTAAACGAAGATTATACTTTATTGAAACAAGATTTATACTTCCTCAGGTTTATACTTTTTTCAGATTTATACTTTCTCACGTTTATACTTTTTTTGGATTTATACTTTCTCACATTTACATTTTTTCACGATAAGATTTACTTCTTCAAGATAAGATTAATACTTTATTAAGATCCGCTCATTTTTTAAATCTCGACATTTCGCTTAGAAAATATATCGTACGGAATGTGATGGGGTTCATCAAGAATCGCATCGAACTCGATTCCGTAATTTCCAGGATTCAAGTTGGATTCGTACATTAGCTTCTAATGGAGAACCTCGATTAGAATCCAATGTACGAGCGTGACGTTTTAGTATAGGGATCCAATACAATAACCCATTGGGTCAGGAAGTTCGGACGACTATGGGAATCTAGTTGACTGCCTACAACAATTTCGGCACGGGTAGCTCCAATCCAATTCGAGGCCTTTGAGAGCTTAAATGTGACTGCCCTAACAATGATCAACATACAGTCCAATTTGGTAGCTGAATAATAAAAATAAATCTTAAACTAGAAAGCTAATTGCGGACCTAGTCATCTAATGTTAGAGAACTCGGACGAAAAATTCCAAACCCAAACAAACCCAAACAAACTCGGACGAACAATGCACAATTTTCAGTATCACACATTTTCTGAATTCAGTGTGGAAAAATAGAGGGTGTTTTCGTAATGTTATGCATATTGAGATTTTTTCTCCCGCTGCGGAATATTAATTTGATATCGTATGAGCAAAATTCAAAATATTCGAAAAAATTGAAAATAATTCGAAAATAAAACATCCGTAGATAACGTTTTAACGGTACGAGACCTGAAAAATTTCAAATACCAACAATGTTTATTTATTCGTGCATTGTACAATGGAGATGAGCACGATAACGTTATCGACGAAAAACGAAAAACCACCCTTATTTTCGAGGGTGAATTTCACCCCTTAAAAATCGGGTTCCGCAGATATAAAAAAATACGGGTCGCCTATTTTTACCAATTCTCCAAGCATGGCAAATTTCATCGAAATCGGAGAGATCGACCCTGCAAGCTTTCCTTGTTAGAAATTATTGACGTTTTTTTTTTTTTTTTCATTTTCGAAGAAAAGTATCGGATATACGGTGCCTATCCCCTATAGTCGTTGCCTAGGTACACGGTGGTAAAACATGCGCCATCTCGCGTGACTATTTCTCTTTTGATGTCTCCAACTAAACGCTATTCTCGTGGTCTCCCGTTTGGTCGCGCTAACGAGGATCACGACGAAGGCGACGAAGGAGTAGGAACGATCGTAACACGCGCGACGATTAACATGAAAAAGTTACCTTCGACGCTCAGGTGAAAGGCCAAATTCAGCTTGGGCTCGGTGTTCACCTGGCACTCGTACACCCCTGCGTCACGCGGCTGAACGAACGCTATCGTCAATCGCCACTCGTCACTCGCTTCCGGATGCTTCACTGAGAATCTTGCGTCCCCCGTGTACGTTATTATCGACGACGTTAGGATGTGAAGGTCTCTCTTTCGCATCCAGGAAATCTGCAATCAAATCGTCACGAATCCTTAATTATTGCCGAGCACACAATTCATTCGTGAACGCAAGTAATTTATTTGTAAAAAAATTATTTTCAGAAAAAAGTAGAAAAATTTTTTTTTTACCAAGTGACTATAAATAAATTATGTGTTGAGTGACTGTAAATAAATAATCATTTTTACCGAGAGACTATAAGTAAATAATTTAAAAAATTCGTGGTGATAAATAAACGCTTGGGGCGTCCGACTTTTTAAATGTCCAATAAATTCGATCAATTCAGTTTCGTAAACCGTATTTAATTTGGCACAAGAGTAATTAGAGAAATTATTATCACATGTTTATACACACTGTATACAAGCTTTCATTTATAGTCGCATATAGGTGACTTGGTAAAAAAAATATTATTTTCTACTTTTTAGTAAATTAAATGAAAGCTTGTTAAAAAATTTTTTTATATATAATTTTTATTTTCTAATTTTCGACTCGCAGTGTCGACCACAAAATTGTACAGGGTTCAACGAGATTTTGTCTAGTGGCATAAGACGTTGCAATTCGAGATGAAGAAAAATGGAACGTCTTTTTTCATTGAATTAAATGATTTATCAACATGATGTTATACACGATTTTTACAGTTTCTAAACACTCGTCGTTTTTGGAAACGAGTTAAGGCCAATTCTTGACGAAAAAAAAATCTTCAAAATTATGCTATTTCGAATAAACAACATATTTTTGAATAATCGTGTAGCAAAATGAGTGTGAATGTCGATTTTTTCTTGTTCCGTGTGTCGATCGACTCACGCACTTTTACTCACACAGTGAAAAGAGAGTTTACTACTATACAGTAAATGTATAGAAGTATACGTGTATACGTGTGTGCTCGGGTATAAATTCAAAACAGTCGTTCCCAACGGCTACTGGGGATCCGCGAGTAGCCGTACCAGAGCGCGCGCACCAAGCGCTTCTACTTTAAAGTGCTGTACTGAGTCGGCAAAGTGAAAATCGACTTTACCATCAACTGGACATCACTTCTATGATGAAATATAGTTGAAAAATACAAAAAAATCGTTTTTTTTCATCCCGTCACAGTACAATAGGTCCTTCAAAAAACCCATGAAAATTGGTAGTTTTTTCTTCGCCTTAAGGTGTATCCCCCCTCGAGCGAAAAAAATACCAGCAGTCGTTGGAGCTTCGAACAAGCTCAACAATTACAGAAGTACGTGCTCGGCACGTTCGGCCCGCGTATGGTTTACCCAGCGCGAGAAGGTAACGGCTCTTTGGTTGCTTGCACTTTTACGAAGTACGAAAGCGTGTTTTGCGATGACGACGTGCTCCTGGAGTGTGCAATATCAACACGTTTCCTCTCCGGTAGAGAAACTATATACATGTATATACATTGATCGTTGAGACAAAAGTTACCACGATTGATCCAATTATCGCAAATGGACAAACAGCCCGTTGATCCAAGTGACGGAGAAACATTAAGGGGGTTGTTGCCTTGAAGACTTTTCCAAGACTTCTAATTGACGATCAGGAAGATCCTAACTGCTCTGCTTACGTGAGCAAGTGTCAACCTGCGTGATATATCGAACGTAAATTTTGAGGGAAACGAGATATTTTCACGCCCTCGTTAATCATCCCCTTGGAGCACCTTCGGGTCACGTCGCCTTCGCTGGTCAAGCAGACGTGTCTTCATCTCCCCTCGTGTTTGCCGTCTTCCTTGAGTCTTGTCACTGGCCTTACGTGCCGTCGAGAGAGAAAGATAAGGCAGGGAACGATAGAGGAGAAAGAGCGGACGGAAATGAGACGAGTGGAAAGGCGAAAAATACACGAAAGGCAAAACCTTCCAAGCTTAGAGATTTCCCTGATAAATAAGACTTTCACAGGGCAAATCCGAGCGGATCAAGATACGGGTTGTGGAAAAAAAAAATTAATGCTGACTCGGCGATTCGGCAAACGGGTACGAAAGTCGGTTTTTTAAAAATTAATCCGTCACGGCTTTTTCAAGCGCCTTCTCTAACGTCCTGTCTACTGATAGATGACTTTTTCCAAATGTGTTTACGAGAATTCGCTTTTCTTATTTTCCATGGCTTCCCATTTTTCAATGCGTGCTTGGGAATATTATTTGTGCGATGTGCACTGTCCTCGAGCTTTTTTAGCGTTTTGATGCTTGCGAACTTTTACGAACTCATTTTTTTCACTAACTCCATTGTCTCCGGATGCTGAGAGACGAGAATTTTTTCCGCGGTTAATCTTTCCTAATGCACTGTTGTGAGGCGTTTCCAAGAGGGCACGGGGAAACTGTGGAAAACCCGTGATCGCCACAGACGCACACCGACACCGCGCTCAGTACTTTGACACGAAAAGAACGATGGAAAGAATTTTTGCCAAGTGCAAAGAATTTTTTTCTATAAATCGTTGTTTCTACCCCCCAAGTGTTACGGCATTTCCATTGCATGCACATGAGGAAAATGGTCTTCGGTCAGTGTTATCGAATCTCGCGACGTTGGAGAATATTTTTTTCGAAATGCATGCGACTATGATTTTGCGAAGGTTTATGAAAAGCACAACTAGGAGAGAAGCACCATATATCGGATAGTAGCTTAAATAAGGGATGGTTGCTTAAGGGAGGAAATCCTTTCAGCCGCTCGAACATAAGTCATTTTTCATGAATTTTTTTAAGAGTGGTAAAATGATCGCAACGTTCTAAAGTTTTGACATTATCTTATGACAACTTTCAAGTGTTAACATTTTTTTGTTCTGTCTGTTTACATTTGACCATGTCAAACCTCAATATCGGATACTCAATCGCGGCTAATATTGGATATCCGTTTGTGCCAAAAAGTGCCTACACAGTCAAAGATTAATTCATAAGGGTGATGATGATAATTACGAAGCTGAAGCAATAAATGTTTTGTTTTATTTTATATAAAAATATGTCCCTAATATCAGACATATGAAAAATGGAGTTTGGGCCCTTGTATTCTGTAATATAACTCAAAATATTCAAATGTCATATGTTGAATAATGATTGGCATACTGTTGTATATGACAGGTAGATCGTAAAATCGTAAAATTTAATGGTCTTAGCAATTCTTTAATTTTTTATCCAACTTCAAACGAAAGAATCCGATATACGGTGCCGGTTCCCTATTATCGTCTTTAGAGTCATAATTGATCGCGGTTTACCCGTTCGTAAGTCCTGGCGACTGCATTTTCCTACAGAGCCCTTCACGTTTTTGCCTCGACGTAGATTTTCTCGCCCGCGTTTATGCACTCTCTCTCGTTTTCTTTCGCCAGCGTCGAAATGAAAACTAACGGAATTGCAATTTACCAGGTGGTAAGCACAGCGGGAACGGTATGAAGGGAGTGATGGAGAGGCTTGAAAAGAAGCGATTCGCCGTGGTTGGACGGAGTGTTGCATTTCTCGTCGGAGCTTTCGCAGACGTTCGCCACGAGAAAAGATTCGTATACGTATCCAGAATTCTCGTCGTAAAAGATTTTGCCATTTTCTGCTTAGGTCAACTCGAAAGAACGTTCTGAAATGCTCCGTATAGGTCTTCCATCTTTTTCTCTATTTACCCCGTTATCTACCAGCTCTTTCACCGTACACACAAATACGTGTGTTTGTGTGTGTGTATATATACATAGATACATGATTTCATATAAATATACAGGGTGTTCCAGAAATGAGTGCGTTCTCTGGAATGGGGTTGTTGGGGGTGAAATCCTGAGTCGATTAATATAAGCATGTGTGGGTCTCAGATGAAGTCCTGAATTATTATTAATTTTTAAAGGCGGGCCAATCAGGCGGGAGCACCGCACCTACAGGCTCCGCCCACTACACGCTGGCGCACCTGATTGGCCCGTCTTTAAAAATTAACAATAATTCAGGGATTGATCTGACACCCATACATGCTTATATCAATCGACTCAGGATTTCACCCCCAACCTCCCATTCCAGGGAACGCATTCAGTTCTGGGACACCCTGTATGTATATATATATATTATATACCCACGCACATACATTGATGTGTATATAGACAGTTCGCTCGGTGAATCTCCATTTCTCTTTAATTCGTTGGAAAACCGCACAGCTTGCTCGTCGTCTTCGTCCACAGTTGAGGTAACGATAGAGGAGCTATGCCGCCAGGGTATAGGATCGCCAAAGAGAGCGAAGGCGGAGGGAGTCGCTGATCGATGGAAAAAGAGATAGTGGAGCGAAAATATATAAAGGCGCTGGACGAAAAGTGAGTTTGGTGGAAGCAAGATGAAAGAGCCAGGAAGGAAGGAAGGTAGTAAAGTGAGATGGACGAACACAAAAAGAAATTGAGCAAAGGATACGCTGCAATTTATCCGAAGAGAAAATACAAGCAAATCCCACACGTACATTCGTGGAGAGTGCACGACGACTCGGAAAAGCTTCGAGAGAATTTTCGCGGGAACGAAGGTAAGATAAGAGTGCAGAAAAAGGAATAAACTAAGAGCTGCAAGGGCAACCACACGGCAAGCCACGAGAGGGAAATATTTTTTAATTCTCCGCTTCTTTTCGCATCTCTGAGGAGGAGCTTCCAGCTGCTGGCGATTCGGAATGTAGTCTAAGTTTTCATTGCTAGCGACGAAAACGCCCTCTCGCAAGATTAGCGGATAGTTTTTTTTTTCGTCCGTGAAAACGTCGTCTATGCGAGGTCGTTTTCATCGGTAAAAAAAAGTACAGGTATATTTTTGCACTATTTCATTTTCCGCCTGATCAGTTGTATCGTATACCTTTTCACGAGCATTCCCTTCAAGTTGACATTGCGCAGAAACTGCCGCACGAAAATTCGATCGTGCGAGTCGAGATTTTAGCCGACAGCTTCGTTCCCTCACAAGGAACATCACTTTGGTGTCCTCCTCCGATTTCGTTGAAACTTTTTTATGTGGAAGAGTATCAAAAACTAAGAGACACGTATTGTTTTTTATCGACGGAAAAACCGTTTTAAGGGGTGAAACGCACCCTCAAAAATGGGGATGTTTTTCGTCGATAACGTTTTAACGGTACGAGATGTAAAAAAAATTCTAATTGCAACAATGTTTATTTTTTCGTGTACTATACATTGGAGATGAGAACGATAACGTTGTCGACGAGAAACGAAAAACACCCCTATTTTCGAGGGTGCGTTTCACCTCTCAAAACCGTTTTTCCGCCGATAAAGAAAAATACGTGTCTCTTAGTTTTTGATACTCTTCCACATAAAAAAGTTTCAACACAATCGGGGGAGGACACCAAAGTGATGTTCCTTGTCAGTGGTGCGAAAAGCCTGCAGACCGATTTGTACACGTAGGGAAGTAGGGGCAAGATAAGAAAGCTGTGGTCATGTTCGGATAAAACAATACATATGAATCAGTCAACTTTAATTATTCTTCTAAACCAATCAACCTATATTAACCTTTTAATTTTGGAAAGAAAAAATCAGTCTTTCTGATTGTGAGTATACAATATAGATGTTTAATTCAACCTTTAAATTTCCCATCTTACCCCATATGCGGGGCAAAATGAAACAGCGCTGGGATCATGATGGGATAAGAACTCTCAGCATCTTTGGCATATAAAAAGGGATTCATCCTCAATACCATCAATTCGATAAGCCAATCCTCTACAAGGAAAGGTCACCAGGTCGAACTCTCCGATTTCGACGAAATTTGACATACTTGTAGAATGGGTAAAAATAGGCGACACGTATTTTTTTATATCCGCGGAACCCGATTTTCAAGGGTTGAAACGCACCCTCGAAAATAGGGGTGTTTTTAACGGTACGAGATATGAAAAACTTCAAATTGCAGCAATAATTAATTTTTTGTGTACTATGCATTGGAGATGAGAACGATAACGTTATCAACGAAAAATGAAAACCACCCCTATTTTCGAGGGTGCGTTTCACCCCTTAAAAATCGGATCCCGGAGATATAAAAAAATACGTGTCGCCTATTTTTACCCATTCTGCGAGCATGCCAAATTTAATCGAAATCGAAACCTTGCAACAGTCCCTTGTAAGTAGAATTTGTGGCGGTAGACTTACTATCGATGGATTAAGTAGCGGTAGATTTAGTAGCTGCAGAGAGACAGAGAAAGAGAGAGGGAGAGAGAGAGAGAGAGAGAGAGAGAGAGAGAGAGAGAGAGAGAGTCTTATCACGCCCATTGCTTTGTGAAAGAGAAAAATCTCTGTAAAAATTCAAGGGTCGTCGCGATAATGGATGTAGCACGAGATGCGAAGATTCGCGCGAATATTTGTCGGGGCAGATAGCGGCTCCCGTGAAGCACGTAAATAAAACGTACGTGTGTGTATATATATATATGTACGCATTTGATAATGTTCGTGGTGGGAAAAGCAGAGAGCTAAATGTGCACCACGAACGGAAGCTGAAACGAAGGGGGCTGGAGGCGGCACGGTCGCTGGAAAGGGGCTAATTAGTATTGGACCTCTGTTCTTCTTGCACGCTCTGGCGAACAGAGGCGAGCAAACGACTCTTTGCAGCCGCAAGAGAGACGAGAGAGTGCGGTCCGATCCGGTGAACACCCTCGTGGGTTCGAAGGTGTTGCTAGGGGTGTCCTGGGGGTAGTTTTCGTTAATGAGCCTCCCACTAACGACGCTCCTTTCTTTCTCTCCTGGCAATATATCCTGGACCATTCGTCCTTCCTAGTGTGAAAACGACGATCGTTTCAAAACGGCCCTGCCTACTCAACTCGATATTTGATGTATAAGAAAGCAACCCCGAACGTGGGGTCGCCTATTTTTTTTTTCTCGTAATACAAAGAAAAAATTCGTTTTTAATAATGTCCACGTGCTTTTAAAGCTGTAATATTTATCTATTTTTTTTCATAATCAATGAATGATGAATTGATGAATATTAATTCGTTGAGGGGAGGAGATATATTTAGGCGAAGAAAAAATTTGCTGATTTTCATTATTTTTTTTTTAAACAGGGTTTCTTCACCACTTTTCAGACTTAGCATATGTTTTTTCACTACTTTTGACTGTTATATCGTATTTTTTTTTCTTTATTAATATTCAAAAATGGCAGAGGCATGGCACGATCTTCTAATCTACATGTTCAAAAGTGGCGTGGCGTATTGCTGAAAACCAATCGTCCGATGTCGATTAAATTTCGTATACATCTTCCTAACCTTATTGTCTAAAGCATGCCCGAACTTTTTTTTTGAAACTGAGGAAAAGTTTTTTTTTATTGCAAAATGTAGCATTTTTTTTTCGGTAAATTGAATATTTTTGTTTCAAAGCGTACAATTTCGGCGATTTCCGACCTTTCTCACTTTTTCTTGGTTCACATTCTGCGTATGAGTGTTTATGACAGAAAAAGTCTTTGTTGCTATTTTTCAGATTAATCCCGCGTACGCCACGTGTTACGCCGTCTGACAAAATCCGCCGCAACCCGTCTAGAAGACCGTGCCACCCCTTCGCCATTTTTGAAGATTCCCAAATAATAAAAAATACCACATAACAGCTAAAAGTAGCAATAAGTCTGACAAACGGTGAAGAAATATGTCCTTTAAAAAAAATCATGCGAATCCCCCATTCGAACTATGCAATTTTTGTCGGAAAGGTTTTCTCCTACGTCTGATAGGTTATAGCATATTTATATTGCCAATAAGTAGTTGCTGCCTCACCCGGTATACTGCGAGACGGAGATTTCGTTGTTAATAAATAAAGCCGTGTTCCGGTAATTAACGAAGGAAATTTGCCTCCAGGAACGAGGAAAATCCATACGATAACACTTTTTATTGCCTTGTTATTTTTTTAGGGGTGGTTTCCGTTGTTTGATTTTATTCTGGACGTTCTATTGACCCGGTGTGGCTGCATCTGATTGTCACATACAGTTATCGTATATGTGTTACATAAACGCAGTTAATACTGTGTATATACATATATATATATATATATATATATATAAGCACGCTGCAGTACCACGGTCGCGCATGCACTGAGCTGTAAATCAAGCAGCCGTCGAGAGCGACCGATAAATAAGTTTCTGCGCCGAAGTATTTTGCAATTTTTCTCGCGAGTTCCATCCGCTTGGGATGACTATGCTGGGTTGTTGGAGCTCTCTCGTTGCAGACCGAGCTATTGTTTCCTCTTTGATATTCCCGGTGGCGAGTCGTTGGTGGCCTGCTAGCCAACCCCTGCACCCCGTGCACCCTCCCTTGCTCTCTCTCTCTCTCTCTCTCTCTCTTTCTCTCTCTCTCTCTCTCTCTCTCTCTCTCTCTCTCTCTCTCTCTATATATATATATATATATATATATATATATATATATATATATATATATATATATATATATATATATATATATATATATATGTGTGTGTGAGTGTGTGTGTCTGTGTCGTTATGTATATATTGAATTTGTACGATTCCGCCAACCCCTCTGCCAGTGACACCCCTTTCGGCGCTCGACAAGAGGTGAGGGCAAGAGAGAAGGAGAGAGAAAGAGAAAAGAGCCTCTCCATAAATCTGGGCGATTGCGTGCACTCGGCACGCGGCCAATAAGTGGGAACGTGCAGCCTGCACGTATGTGTTTGTGTGTATGTAGAAGGGTAGAACCGACGATTCCTACCACCGCTGCTGTTAGTACCGCTGCCGTTTTGCTTTCAGTTATTTCCACACGTACTACATATGTATATAGACATAGTAGGTATACGCGACTCCCACGCTCCCATGTGTATTGGAAGCAGTGTAGGGTGGATAACATTGCTCCGGTTTTTCACAGGCTGGGCAAGAGTACGGCCAAAGCGCCGGAAAAACTGCTAGGCGAACTATCCGCACTTTTGAGACTTTCCAAAGTGGTCTCTGGCGTTCTGAACAATGGTTACGGAAAGAAGGGGGGGGGGGGGGCGAGAGAAGGGAAACGAGGAGAAATGCCAAGCTTCGATGCGCAGAGAAATACTGGCAGTTTGCGGAAGAAAAAGAAGTTGTCACAGTGGACCAAGAGAATGAAGCTATATTTGAGTAGTGAATTATACAAAAGCGACTCCGTTATCGGGAAAGCTAGGTTGATGATTCAGTGGTTCGTTTTACGGACTGCGGATTGGCTAATCTTTCAGCGAAATTTTGGAAAAATGGTTTGCTAGAGGATGGGGAATGATTTCTTGAAAGTTAGCTTTTTTTCTGAAATATAAGGTAAAACGACCAGTGAATGAACGAAAACTGATTTATATTTAGAATACGCGAAGATATGAATTATTCATAGAAAAACTGAATTACTATAATTTAGCAAACAAATCGGTGTTGATGAAATTGCTTTCTCAATTCAATATCGAATTTCGGCGCCACATGCATTACTTGCACACCGTCCAATTTACAAAGAACATCACTCAAGTGTCCACCTTCGATTTCGTTGAAACTCATGTATGTGATGAAGCATGGAAAACTATCAGACATGTATTTTTTTATCGGTGGCAAAACGGCACAAGGGAAACCACCCATCGTAGAAAGGCATGTCGAGGGGTGCAGCTTCACCCACAAGCAGTCGACCGATGTGAATAAAACATAAACCAAAGTTCGTCCAATGTGAAGCGATACAAAATCCACTGTAGAAGTATTGAAAAATAAATAGAATTGAGGGGTGACAGCATATACGTAATATACAAGTAGAAGCTCGAGGATCAGCGTCAACTCAAACATGGATTCCGTTATCAACATGTGCATCATCATCGATCGACTGCAATGATACTGCAAGCACATGAAAAATTACAAAATCCCTTTCCCCAAAATCAAGTTCAGCAGAAAACGTCATAAAAAATGATCAGATTGTCCTAAGAAAAAAAACTCGAAATGGAATGGTTTAGCATGCGATAAAGAACCGGTAAAGTTCGGTTCAATCTGGAGAAGAAACGTGCGCCATTTGCACTTTACGACCTACCCTTAACGCTTTACTACGAAGTTCAAACCGGCGATCTTTTGCTTGATGTAACTACGTGAAAGGATGTTTCAACGTCATCAGTATACATTTTAATGATTCCGTTTAAATCCCAAGTTATTTCTTTTTTGGCTGCCCTAATATCCCCTTTCGATGTTCGTTTTTCTCTTTGAGAGTTCATAGGCAAGTGACCGAGGTATCAGACAACGAGAGTGGTTATCATACCGACCGCTTGTCTCATCATTTGAATCCCCAATATGGAGGAGCTGATAGACAGCCGAGGGTTCTTAGTGGTTACCATGCCGATTGATCCAAAAAGCCAAATCTTTGTACATTGGTTGCGTGGCCATAACTAGACGATGGGAAGGCGGAAATGGTTCCCATTTCGGTCGTTCTCTCATTATTGAACACTGCTTTGGCTATATGAGCCATTGATGTTTAAATCGCACAGAATGCAATTTCCTTCAGCAACACCTCTAAATGTGACGCTACCGACAAAAAGTTCAGTAAAAGAGATGAAAACCCAGCATTTTTAACGTACAATTAGAATTTTTGACCGAAGCTGAAGATGGTTGCACATTGGAAGTAACCCCAGTGAAAGATTGTCCCTCAACTCGCTCCAACCATAAGAAATAGGAGTTGAAAACATAAAAATCGCCTCATCTCGACAACTAATAGCCCGATAAAAAAATGTTTCAAACAAAAGTTGTTTGGAATAACAAAATACGTATAAAGTAATTTGACATCCAACCCCCATCTTTGAAAATAGCGACACAAAAACGATTAGAAAATTCGGAATTGATGCGTGTGCGAGCGGAGTGGATATATCGTTTTTGTGCCGCTATTTTCAAAGATAGGGGATTGGATGTCAAACAACTTTATACGTATTTCATTATTTCAAACAACTTTTGTTGGAAACATTTTTTTATCGGGCTATTAATTATCGAGATCCGACGATTCTTAAATTTTCGATCCATATTTCTTAGGGTTGAGGCAAATTGAGGGGCAACATTTTATTGGGGTTGATCCCAGTATGCAACCAACTAGCCTCCGTTGAAGTGCTGGGTTTTCGTCTCCCTCCTGGCCTAAAGGGTTAGATTTTGTGGTGGTTTCGCAATTTGCACAACTTGGGATACATCTGTGGAGTGTAATCTGCGATTGATCTTTCCGCATGCCAGTGAGTTTTGAATGGACGAAGAAAAAAAGTCAACGAATATTCATGATGCAGAATGCCCGCCTATATGATCGTTTCTCATTGTGACACGGCCCTGCATTATCACTCCTTTGCATTGATCTTTGATCGAGACGAGTCAGAACATTTTGGCGCGGAGTTCAAAAGCAGAATAACGCTCCAGTACTTGAGCGCAAAGTTTGAAGGATGGAATGACTGGAGAGGCGGTAGGCAGATGAATAAAGACCGGGCAAAACATCAGGAATAGAAAGGAATTTGTGCGGTAAAGTTCCGTGGAGATGAAACGCTCCCGTCAACCGCAATGTTGTTGCAGAAGCGTGAACGAGGCAGACTCACAGGACTGACGAGAGCACCTGCGATTTTTTTTTGCGTCCACCATTTCTAAAGTGTCAAACAAGGAACTCGGTCCCATCGTTTCTCCTCCTCCTTTTGCCCTACGAGAATATTACAAACACGCGAGAGCCGAGTTGCCGCGAGGTTAAGGAGAAGGGAGAGAGAAAAGCGGATTTATTTTCTCTCTTTTTTTTTCTCTCGCTCGAATCTTCTTTTCATTACACTTTTCTCGCCAAGTATTCTCCGCCCACACGTCTTCAGCACTCGAGAACTCGGAAGGAAAAAGTTAAATTTGTACGGAGCAAGCGCCCCGTTAGGCGAACTCCTTTCTGCTCTTTCGCGAGTTTTTCCTGTTATTTCTCGTAGCCGCATTTTATTTCGTCCTTGACAATACCGCTGTTCGCTTTTATTTATTTCTTCTCGCCGACTGTTTTGAACAGGTAATATGAAGAGCGAGTATTTGAGTTTGATCTGAACGATCGAGGGGGCGATACCTTGAGGCGAGGGGAAAATTTGCTGATTTTCATGATTTTTGTTTTAAGAAAACATTTCTTCACCACTTTTGGAAACTCAGGGTATGCATTATTACTGCCTTTGGTTGATACATAGTATTTTTTTATTTATTAATCTTTAAAAATGGCGGAGGTATGGCATGGTCTTCTAAACTGCATTTTCAAAACTGACGTGACGTATAGTTATGAAACTAATCGACTGACTCCGATGATATTTGGTATAAATCTTTCTAATCTTATTGTCTAAAACATGACCGTAAATATTTTTGAAAATTAAAAAAAAGTTTTTGCTTTGTTGCAAAATGTAACCATTTTTTCGAAAATTCAATTTTTTTGGCGCAAAGCTTATCATTTAATTGATTTTCAACGTATCTCACTTTTTCTTATATACTTACGCCATTTTTAAAGATTAATGCATTTGAAACAAATACCATGCAACAGTCAAAATTAATAATAAAAGAAATCTTTCCTTAAAAATATATCATAAAAATCAGCAGTTCTTCACAAGGCACCTCAATCTCCCCCTTAACGAAGAGAACACTTCTACAGAAAAAATGTGACACCCGTCTCCAGTTTGCCGAGCACCCCGACGAGCTCGTGACATTTTGCAAATTTTCGTGTCGTCTGTTGCTGCAGAAAAATAAAAAAAGCAGCTGTGACATAAACCGGAGAGACGTTTGAGTACTGCGAAAACCTTGCTTCTCTTCTACTCTCTGTACAGGTGGGTGGGCAATATTGGATTTTCGATTCCGCCGGGAATTTCGGATTTATCCGAGTAACGCATCTCGTCCGAGTAGTTGGTTGAGACTCGAGAGTTATAGCTCTCGGGGAAAAAAGCGAAAGAGAGTGAGAAGAGAAGAGGTAGTGTACATAGAAGGATGCAATATAAATTTATAATGCTCAGCCAATATGGGGTAAATTCGCCGTTGCTGATCTTCCTCTGACAGCGGTGCTGAGATCCGCTGGAAAACTGCCTATCGAGTAGTACCACCAATACCGATAGCAGCTGCATCGGTTGTGAAAAAAAGTAGGGAAAAAGCACTATATTGTATAAAAATATAGATTGTGGATACGGGCAAAAAGAAGCGTTGGCAATATTTTCTTCCCTCTGCTTTACGTCATACCGAACTATCTGGTGTCCCTACCCCTCGCAAACTCCATATTTCCATTTGTTCCATCTACAGGGTGTCCCAGAATTGAATGCGTTTCCTAAAATGAGCGGTTGGGGGTGAAATTCTGAGTCGATTGATATAAGCATGTGTGGGTCTCAGATCAAGCCCTGAATTATTATTAATTTTTAAAGGCGGGCCAATCAGACGGTAGCACCGCAACTACAGGCTTCGCCCCTGCACGCGGACGCACCTGATTGGCCCGCCTTTAAAAATTAATAATAATTCAGGGCTTGATCTGAGACCCATACATGCTTATATCAATCGACTCAGAATTTTATCCCCAACCCCCCATTTCAGGGAATGCATTCAGTTCTGGGACACCCTGTGTACGTGCCTCTCGGTCTCCCCATCTCTACATAAATACACTTCCACTGGCCTTCCCTTTACTTTTTCTCCAATATACTGTGGAAGAGACAGAAAAAGAGGGACAGTCGCGAAACTTGACGTTTTTTACGCTGATCATCAGGCGTGCTCGAATGAGCTATTGGAGTTTCTCGGATTTGCCTTTTCATCGAGATAGTTTTATTGTATATTATCGTCCAATAAGTCTCTTGAAGAGTATTTAGCGAATTTGTTTATATCACGAGTTTTTTTTATAAAGTATCTTGAAGTAAGTCCTTTTTTAGAATATGGAATTCACGCTGTTGTATTTACAGAAGTGTGAAATATACAATCCTGGGTGAAAGTCAGGAGTTTTTGAATTTTTTAAAATGTGCCATTGTCAGATAGTAAAATCAGTCGTAGTTTGCATAATATGTAAGTACATTGAAAGAAGACGACTTTGACTGGCTGAATTCGTCACTCGGATATGCTTATTGGACGAATCTATCTATTGAAAAGAAACCAAAATATCAGGGCGTTTTAACGGAATACGTCTTCCCAGGTGGGTGGAAAAATTGCACTTTTCCAAAAATATTTTTATTCGATAGTATCACCTTTTAATTATATTCCCCGAAAATTTTATTTAAATATTTCTAATATTGAACGAGTTGCGGCTTCTAACAGCTGGCCCGACTCAATATATATGTTAAAAACCTTTGGGTTGAAAAAAATGCGTTTCTTTTTTTCCACCCGTATTCCAAAGAAAAAAATCGAATCTGGGCCATTTGTTTGAGCCTCTAGGTAGATGTAGCCCCTTAAGAATTATTTATATAATCAAACTAACGATCGGTAGGAATAATTAGCGTTTCACCTTCCCATTTCATGTTTCACGTGCGAATAAAAAATTACATTCGTCCTATTCATATTTTTTCGCTGTACAGACCAAGCCTCAAATTTCCAGTCAAAAGAGTTTCCGGAATAAAATGGCAGCATTTCAACAAGTTTCAATAAATTGCACCACAGATATGTAGCGAATGATAGCGATTTTTTTTTAAGTTTCTTTAATTTTTGATATATCCACCTCATTCATTCTGATAAATCCACCTCTAATCATTTTTTAGAGTACTGTCTAATCATTTTTGAGAGTACGACAATGTCCTACACGATCGCATTGAGAGAGACCTGTCTAATCATTTTTGAGAGTACGACAATGTCCTACAAGATCGCATTCGAAACCGTTGGAAACGAAATAACGAATCAAAAACCAAGTGATAATACGTTCAATTTCTAAGGCCCTGAAAGCATTTTTAACACCCCGAAAATTCTCGTTACCACATAGATCGGTCATTTTTACAAAAAGCGACGACGAACCGAAAAAACTAAACCTTGATCCCGTTAAATCGAATTCCTTCCCAATTCAAAATGAAATTCCGGTGCTGCATGCAACCTACAACCGTCTCCAGCGTTGTCAAGATTCTTCTTGACATTGACTCACCGAATACTTCGATCACTGTGAGACAGGACCAAATCCGACAACTTCAAAATCTCATAAAAATACCGCAACGGTTCGTCGTAAATTTTGGAATTTTTAAATTAATTCCCTTTTCACATGCCGGTCTTCAAGACTTTAGTCAAGCCTTTGCAAGGAAGGTTCTCTTTATGGAGACAGGAGAAGCTTTTTCATCGTCAACATTGTGCCTCGTCTTCTGCGTAACTACGATATCAAGCACTTTCGGAACATTTCACGGGAGGCCAAGCGAGCGATGGAAAAGAGAATAAGATCCTTTGCGACCCACGCACAGGAAAGCGGCATACAGAGTGTCTCACGGGAAGTTCGAAAATGTTTATCATGAAATTTATCGATAAAAAATGTGAAATATATGTATTTGAATATTATTCGTCACAATATATTTATGTATAGGGGCGAATATAAATTACGTAAGGCAACATTTTTCAATTTTTGACCCCCCCCCCCCCCCCCCCCTCCACGTAACAGAACCGTAACGCCTGGCCGGAACCCCCCCCCCCCTCCATTCCGTTACGTAACGGGCGCTCTGTCGTAAATGATTGCATTTTTTTTTCAAAGAAATAACTAATTATGAAAGGATCGGGTTTATACTCAGTTGTGAAGTATATATTCATCTAGTTTTATACCAATTTTTATGAATTTTATTTTCAAGTTAATCCTGATTTGGCGACGAAAAAAATTCTCTTTATTGTCCCATCGATATCTTTATGAAAGGTTATCTGTAAATAAAAAATCAACAATTTATCGTTATCTATACCAATGTAGCTATTGATATCCGTAGCCGTTTTTTTATTTTGGTTTTTTTTTTACAAAATGCCGACCCCCTCTCCTACGTACGTAGACCGTAAGGCCCAGCCAACCCCCCCCCCCTCAATTGCGTTACGTAAATTATGTACGGCCCCTATGAAAAAAGCTCCAAATGTCTTAATTTTAAGACCTTAGGCCACAGTAAGTAACAGTAAGTAAAATCATGTGCGAAATTAACATTTTTTTCGTATGAAAAAGTGATTGCCTCATAAAATTAATTACACATCCATTTAGTATGAATATCAAGCTGTTAGAATTTTTCTTTTTCGATTTCCAAAATGGCCGATTACTCGAAACTTCTCGAAACAGCTTTTTTCCAATTGGCGTGACAAATAACTTTAACAATTTTCACTCGATTTACTTCAAATTTAAAAGTTATGTTCCTAATTGCATTTCGCAGAGAAGTACGTACGGAATGTCTGATTAATCGAAAACTTTTCATTTTATGAGTAGTTTATGAGCAGTTATAACGAAATTTTTCACTGAGTTCAAATTTCTTAAGTTCAAATAACTACAACTTTTAAATAAAACAATATTTTTTAGATTCCGTACGTACACTCCAGGCCAAAAGTTTGGGTACACCCCACGAAATTCCAAACCGCACTAAAAATTCGATAACTTGGTGAAAAATGAAGATATCCGTATTTTCAACGCAGCATTTTAAAAAGGACATATCAGGTTTCATTTTGCTTTTTTAGAAAAAAAATTTCAATTTATCTTGAGCCCGGTGCACCGGTTTGAAAATCGCCGTTTTTTAAAACTTTTTTTTGCCGTTTTCAATCGTTTGCACAGCTTCTAGAAATTTGCTTCGTTAATTTTTTTTCGGAATATCCTTGAAACGGTAACTAATAGCTTCAATTTCATTTTTTAGAAGCGCAACTAAAAAACGTTGAGGTTTAAATAAAATTGTCAAGAGGGAACAAAGTTGCGTACAATCATGCCGAATCGACTAGAATTGTTTCAGAAGTTTTCTTCGAAATTTTTTTTTCTTCACTATTTTGGGTCGAGCGTCTAATAATTTAAGGGGCTCAAACTCGTAGATTGGCGTTCCTGTGGCCTTAAGGCAGTTTGAGCCATCTTGATACCGGTATGCACGTCAAAATGATTATCGATTAGTTGAAGCAACTCACCATGGGATACCCTGCAGGAGAGTACCAAAAAAGCATGATGTAAAATCACAGATGCACGACCCTTAAAGTTTTCAACGACAATGCAAACTTCAGGAACGTGTAACCTGCATTCCTTTATTTCGTCCGTTCGTCTGTAACATCCGGTTGTCTTTTTAACGTCTTAAGGGGTTGTGCGACTCTATTCCGTACTCTCCTGTCTGCATATAGCGTCTTTCCTTTCAATTACGCAGCCGAGAAGTGCCAGCAGCATGAATTGATTTAAGAGAGTCTACAGGAGAGTGTTAAAAGCGTTCGGGGTCGAAGGTCGTCGGTTGCCTGGGAAGGAATAAAAGGATCTCTCTCTCTCTCGGTCTTTGAAAGATGATTGCAGGTGAGAACGACTAAGGCAAGAGGCATAGGCAACGATTGGAAACGGGTTTGAATAGGAAAAGTGGAAAAAATGAGCATAAAATGAGCGTCGTTTGATCGAACTTGTACGCGTGAGAAACGTTGGCTAAGGTTGTATTAAGTTGCGACACGAGAGAAGAGTGACGTCGGTAGATTGCTGCTCAGAACTTGAAGCGTAACAAATATCGAGAGCGTCTCTCAAGATGGAAGTCAACTCTAATGTTCCATCGCCTAGGAAATTGCGTTAAAGGGAGAGATAACTTTACGCGAGGAAGAAATTTGCTTATTTTCATGATGTTTTTTTTTAAAGGAAAGATTTATTCTCTATTTTTGAGACTTGGGGTGTTTCATTGCTACTTTTGGCTGTTACATGGTATTTTTTTTATCAATCTTCAAAAATGGCGGAGCTATGGCACGGTCTTATAAATTGCATTTTTTAAATTGGCCTGACGTATGGCTAAAACTGATCCACTGATGCTGATGAAATTCGGTATGAATCCTTCTAACCTTACGGTCTAAAACATGATCGCAAATGTTATTGAAAATAAAAAAAATTCAAACTTTTTGTTTCAAAGCGTACCATTTAATCAATTTTCCAAATTTCTCATTTTTTCTTGGTTCATATTCTGCGTATGACTGTTGAGAGAAGAAAAACTTTCGTTGGTTTCTTTTTCGGTGCGGAAGGAAAAAATTTGATTGTGCGGAAATATACAGAAGACCCGGTATTTCGAGTCGGAACGTCCTCTATACGGAAGCATTGGAATGTTGAAACAAGTAAGGGGCCCCGAGCCTGACACACACAGTGGTTGTTGTACGGGGCTGGTAATGGTCGAGCACTGGGCAAACAAAGTATCCCCTTATGCGGAGGTGGCTCCCCCAACTGCAGCATTTCGGTGCTTTTCCTCTCTTCCTCTTTGATGCGCTGCATTCGCCCTGGACCAGACGGGAGCGGTCGGCAGAGGACGGAAGAGAAAAAGAGGAATATTGAGCTAGGTTAGTGTACTGTAGTTGATGGGAGCAAGAGTCTTCCCGGTAGACGAGGTCGAGTGTTGTACGATATGATACGCCCCGTACTAGCGTCGCCGAAGGTACGAAAGTCATACACAGGGTGTCACAGAACGGAACGCGCTCCCTGAAATGGGGTGTTCGGGGTGAAATTCTGAGTCGATTGATATAAGCATGTTTGGGTCTCAGATCAAGCCCTGAATTATTATTAATTTTTAAAGGCGGGCCAATCAGGCGGGAGCCCACACCTACAGGCTCCGCCTACTACACGCGGGCGCACCTTATTGGCCTGCCTTTAAAAATTAATAATAATTCAAGGCTTGATCTGAGACCCACACTTGCTCATATCAATCGACTCAGAATTTCACCCCCAATCCCTCATTTGAGGGAACGCATTCAGTTCTGGGACACCCTGTATGGTTGCAAGCTCCAACGGGACACTTCCACCGTAAGCGCAGCGTCCCATTCTGTCGGAACAAACTTGCTCGTGGCATGCTGTATACCCATTACATTGTCGTTGGTAAATCAGCGTCTGCATGGTCCCGCAGTGCGGACGCGGTCCAAAAAAAAACGCAATCTTCGGTAGAAGTGAACTTTCGAAATGCGTCTGACCAAACATCGACTTTTACCACTTCGATACCCCGTCACACGTGGATACTTCGGTTCGACATTGACGTCTTCGTTTCTTGGGAATTTCATTTTATTTCGAGTCATATTTGTGAGTTCTCGCGAAGGAAAATGCTCGCCATTCGGCTCCACGACATTCTCATTGCTTTGTGAAGCGAGCAATGGCGATTCGGAGTGTGAACTTTCGAATATCGAGAGCTCCAGACTCACGCATTGACGTCTACGCGAGTCAACGACAAAAAGAAACACGATGATCTTCCGAATGGATTTGAAAGGAACTTTTACCGAAATCAAAGTTTTTTTCTGTAGAGGCGGTGTGGGAAAACAATCTAGATTTTTTGACAGAACCATGCAATTTTTGGTAAAGTCATAATCAGTCCGATTTTTTTCGTTCATTCTAATGACTTATGTTGAACATAAAAATATTTTCTGATGTTTTAGTTTTATCCTTTTTCTTCTTTCTTATTTGACCACTGCAAAATGTTGCCTAAAAAAATAGCACCTGACAGTGGAACATCCTACTCCTCGAAAAATGGTGTGAAACAAAAAAAACAAAACGAATTATTGATCAGTATGAAAATTGGCAATTTAAAACTAAGTGACACATTGGGTATTTTTTCGACACTTTTTCGTTAAAAAAGATCTTGACATTGTCAAATAAAAAAAAAACGCGTCCGTACGATGTTAAAGAATGGCGTGAATAATGCCGTGGCAAAATTCGAGACGGACAGCTCGAAAACTCTTCGTTCAAAATCTGCCACCGTTTTGATAAACGCGCACCGTCCGCGCCAGGTCTCACGCAGCTGGTCGAATCCCTTTTTCCAATAAGGGCTGTGGCGACCGGACTAGTTCGAATTTCGCGACCAAAATTTCACAGCATGTTTATAAAAGTCCATATTTTTGGAAAATGCAAAAAAAAATCTAAAAAACATTCTCTGGAATGGTCCCTTAAGAATGAAACCGAATTTATATCCAAAATCAGAAAAACTGATTTTTTTGTTTTCAATATTGAAAGATCAATAAATTATTAGCTTAAGGGGTTAGGCCACAGTAACGGGTATAACATTGTGTGCGAATTTAACAATTTTTTTTTCGTATGAAAAAGTGAGTCACTCATAAAATTAATTACACATCTATTTAGTATGAATATCAAGCTGTTAGGATTTTTTATTTTCGATGCACAAAAACACTTTGTACGGAGGAAGAAACGTACAAGCTCGCAAGCTGGAACGGTGAGCGTGTGCGTTCGAGCACCGGGTGTGAGTTTTGTGTATGGGGATCATGGGAAAAATGAGTGAATGCAAAGAAGAAGGAAAAAAAGCGTAAAAATGTGTACTCCCGCGTTTACTCGTTCAGCTCGAGTTCTCGCCCGTCGCTTGATGGAACGCCCGTATTCACCGAAAATTAAATTTCCAAACCCCACTCAACTTCCGGTACGACGATTTCGGAGTCTCCATTGGTTGAACTTTTGCTTGGCTACGGCTATTACGTCCTCACGGATGCGAAGTTACCATGGAGAGAAAAGGAGAAAATATTTTCTGACGGACAGCCGATAAAGTGGGCATACCCAATTTTCCGTACCTTGCGTGAAAAACAGGTGGGGCTTGATCAATTTTATACGTGAGAGCAGATTCCGTGTGATGGGAAAAAAAAACGAATAAGCAGCTTTCGTGCCCGGAATTTTTCCAGGTCAAGTTGATCGCTCGGGAGCTTCATGGTGGATTTGTGTTTATATCTGAGTTTGAAAATGACCCGTTACAATCCAACCTTATTTTATAAATTTATATATGAATTAAAAAAAAGCTTTTATTTATTGTACTGAAAAGTAGAAAATAATTTTCTTTTGCCAAGTATATTGGTAAATTGGTAGTTTCTACGAGCAATTTGTAGTTACCTATACGTGACTACAATCAAAAGCTTGGGGCGGTCAAGCTTTTGAATTGACTTAATAAATTTGATCAATTCAGTTTCATTGATCATACTTAACCCCTTCGTTGGCAGAGAGAATTCGACAAAAAGTGCCCGAAATGGCAGCAAAATTTTTAATCCTGAAAACTTGTACTCTGGGGTCTTTGAGGGTGCTGATTACGAATCTGAACTCAAAATTCAGTAATTCACGGGAAAGAACAAATATGGCGAATGAAAATACAAATAATGCAGATCGATTTAGATGAAACTCGGTACTCAAGCTTCATATATTTCCACCTATTTATTGTATTATGCTCCATGTTATTAAATTCACCATGAGAAATTCCTTTAGTTTGAGTTCGGCATCACACTCAGCGTCCCCAAAACCCCCGAGTACCAAGACTTTTCAAATCGAGCTATTTATTGCACTTTCGTCCGCCATATTGGATCCGCCATTGAACATTTTTGAATTTTGTGTTCAGATTCGTAATAAGCGACCTCGAAAATCCCAGAGTACCAATTTTTATCTAAATCGAGTAAAATTTTCAATTTCGGTCCGCCATTCTAGCGCCGCCATTTTGAATTTTCACATTTAAAGTTCAGAGTCGTAATAAGCGACCTTAAAAATTCCGGAGTACTAATTTTCATCTAAATCGAGTAAAGTTTTTGATTGTTGTCCGCCATATTGGCGCCGCCATTTTGAATTCCCAAATTTTGACTTCAAATTCGGATTCAGCGAGCTCAAAAACCCCCGAGTGGGGCTCCGATTTCAAATCAGAGCCCAGGAAATAAAGGTTGACGCACTACTGCGTCAATGCCAACGAAGGGGTTAATTTGGCACAATAGTAATCAGAGAAATATTCATTTGATCAGGCACGAATATTTAAAGCTGTTCCTCAAAGAAAAAGGTATTGAGAATTGTGGCAGTGTGTTTTTCTCAAATACACGAATGGGCTAATTCATTATACGATCAAGCCACTCTATTTACCCATACAAAATCTTCCTCAGCTCCCCCACCTTCATAACGCCTAATTTAACACTCATTAATTTCTGTCTTTATCATCGCAAATTAACTTTCAAAAGTTTCAATTCATTGGAACCATGATATTTTATTGTGTCGCAAATACCGTCAATGTTCTTCGTGCAGCAAACGTCAAGTTTGCGAGGGGAAACACATCGTCGTCGCGATGTCATTTCCATAGCACGATCCTATTAGAAATGCATACAATCCTAATGAGAAACGTGCAACTTGATATACATTGAACAGCTCCATCTATTTTCTACAAATCTGGCAATTCAACACCGAGCGATTCTTACTTGTCAAGATAAATAAATAAATAAATAAATAAATAAGTAAATAAATAAATAAATAAATAATAATTTTAAAAAAAAATTATTTCGCCTTTTTTACTATCTTCTGACTGGACTACTCAATCGTCACTCAGCGGAATTTCTTCATCCCCGTGATATGTCCGAGAAAAAGAATTCTATTATTAGTTTAGAAATATTGACTGGTATATCCAAGTTTTTGAGTGGCAGTGTATATATAAATAATATATATAATATTCCCAACATGTGGTAGATTTCAACGGATTTGATTCTAGATTTTTCAAACGTCCAGAACCATGAACAATTAATTTTTTTACAAACACCGATTGTGACAGAGCGCGCACAAAGCCCCTCCGATAACTTCAATGGTCGTCACGTTCTTTTTCTACCAACCAAACCAATAACATTTACGTGAGGTAAATATCACGAATCCAAAGGACTTTTCCCGAGACGAACGAACAATTGCCACAGAGCAAGCACGAAACGAACATTCCGAAAAAAAGCATGCGCGTGGTACGTGAAAAAAATGTACAAAAAAAAATCCAACCGTTACACTGCGACGTTGGAATACAGGTAGTCCGGTCTGGGAATTAACGCGCTTTGACGCGGTTAAGCCACGAAAGCTCGTCAAAGGAATCAAAGGGGTGGAAAATATTTTCTGGTTGAACCACGCTATTTTATTTCTGTAGATGATTCTTTTTTTCTTTTTTATCTTTTAAAAGAAAATTTATTATTTTTTTTTTCATTCATCGTGCTGCTCGCATATTTGCGAACGTTTTGTTACCACCACAGCTGGTCGGTGTTCATTCGTTTTCATCAGTTGCTACTCGCGCGCCTACCTGAACTCGATGAACTGAAATTATTTCCAAGTTATCAAAGCGGAGAGAGAATGGGGGGGGGGGGGGGTGGAGAGTTAGGAAGGGATCGCGAGTACCATTGCAAATTAATTCTAGTGGCAGTCAAGCCTGTGGGCATATATCTTTGGCATATGACGTTAATGTAAATGTAATACCCCGCATATGTATACAGAAATATATAGATACACGTAATGATGGGCTTTTTGAGGACGGTCTTCAATTTTTTTTTTATTTACGCGTGATTTTGACTACCGGCCAGTTCCCAAAATGATCTTCATAGTAATATGCTCGCCGTTATCGAAATACGACGTTGAGGGCGTGGGCGTTTACATAATTTTGAGTACGAGGGCAATTGGCTATTTATGGCAGCGCTTCAAAATTGACTTTTCACCCATATGTGAATAGGCCTATTTTTCCTTCTTTTTTTTTTGAATTGTTCATATTTTTTTGCGAAGATTTTTATCATTTTAATCTCCAATAATGCTATTAATGATTTTGTGAATTTAACGAAATTCGTCAATTTAACGAAAAAAAATCTTTTTTATTCAAAGTATTTTTGTTCCGTTCAATTTAGCATTAAAATTGAATCGTTTTCGATTTCGAAAATCTTCGTTTCGAAAATCACAGCATCATTGATAGCATTATTGGAGATTAAAATGATACAAACATGAAAAAAATATGATCCATTCGAAAAATAGAATGAAAAATAGGCCCACGATGGGACTAATCGTAAAAATCATCGAATGGGTCACTTTATTTTGTAGAATTTTTTGGAAAAAATAAAAAAGGGCAATCATCTTTGAAAAAAATAGTTTTCACTTTAGAAGCAAAAAAAAACGTTGAAATTGATAATTGATCCTGTTTTTCATATTTTTTAACGAAAGTATGCTTCCAAACGTTTCCAAAACTTCCAAAATGATCGATTTAAAAAAATTATTACTCTTGAAAGAGAAGAGATAAAAATCGGAAAATCGCTATGGATACTCTTTTCATGGAATACAATTTTCAAAAAAAAACGAAATCAGTAAAATAAAAACATCGTTGGGGCCGTGTGCTACGTGAAAAATGGCGTGGAATATCATATATATGTTTACCCTATAAATTATGACGCTGCGCGCACTATAGATGCACTATAGATGCACATGCATACAGAAATTCATTAGAGCCTGATTGCATCAACGGTGCAATTAATTTTCGAGCATAACACTCGAGGGGCTTTGCCCCCGTATAATTGGTCCGAAGTGGGTCTCTCATTGAAATTCGTTATCCATAGACTTTCGAACGATTCTTTTGATTATTCTCTACTTCGTTGCCATTGTACGCGTATCTATATACTTCCTTATCACGCCAACGACGATTCGCAGCCCACACTTTTTTCCCTTCTGCTTTCATCATCTACACTTTTTTGTTTTGTTATCATCCTCCTTTGTATCCTGTTGAGAATCATTTTTTCGTCTGCCTTTCGGGAATTCCTTAAATATACATACATACATACATACATACATACATACATACATACATACATACATACATACATACATACATATATATATATATATATATATATATATATATATATATATATATTTCCAACGAAAGCTTCACCCTTGAATCGTAGGCTCCCTCCGAGTATATTTGCTTTCCCACCCCGCGTCTCGCCCTTCACTGTCTTTTTCATTTATTATTCACGGCTCGGCAATTCTCAAAAGAATGGGGGATAAAGTGCCACCCCCGTTTTCGTCACGACCCCGCAATAACTATTACCGTGAGCAATCTTTGGCCTGCATTCAAAGAATGTCGCGCGGACGTCGCACCTCATCCGCGGTTCGCCACAAAAAAATATATATACATACATATATACATATATATATATATATATATGTTTGTGTGTGTGTGGGTATAATCACGCTCGGTCGCAAAAGTCACCCCCCAGTTTGACGTTTCGACGAGAATAGTCAGAGGGTTGGCTTGGGCGTCGAACTGGAAACTGCCAGGGTCGCAGAAGGGACTGAGCGAAGAAAGAACTCGAAAAAATATAATGAGAGGCGCAAGAATTTTTTTGTTTGTTTTTATGGAGGGCTTGCACAATACACTACGTGCCTGATTTGGAGACCATTGGCAGGGCCATCAGTGCTTCGAACTTGCATAAACCGAGGTAGCACACTCGAGTCTGCCCAGGGGATCTTATACCTGGCGGTGGTGCAATAGGCGCGGGACCTCTCCCGCCAAGCAGGGAGATGCCTATATCGGGGTCCTCTGGATCGGGATCCGAGTGTATCGGTTTCGTCTTTATCGTCGTTTTATCATGCGTTTTGCCGCATATTCTTCTGCTTTTTTCGTTGTAGGAGAGAGGCGTCACATGTGGGATACTTGGGTTTGAAATTGAAAAAAAAAAAACAAGTAAATGGGTGATGAGACTTTCAAATTTTGCGATTTGTAGATAATAATGGTATATAGATAATATTCTATGAGAAATACGAGATAATAATTTACGAGATGTAGATAATAATCTACATAAATACAACAAGGCGCTGTTAATTATTTTTGAGAGTACATTTTAATATTTTGAGATTATGTTATGTATTATATAATATTATATAATATATAATATAATATAATATATAATATTATGTTTTATAAAAAATGACAGAAATCACGATTTTCAAAAAGGTTGCCTATAGTTGGATATCCGATATAAGGGCCAAAACTCCATTTTTCTTATATCCGATATAAGGGGACTATTTATATGTAAAATAAAACAAAACGTTTATTTTTTCAACTATGCAATTATTATAAAAGCATTAAGCTTTATGAGTTTATCTTTGATCAGGTAGGAACTTTTCGGGATATCCGGATATTAGGCAGCCGATATTAAGATTTGACATGGCCGAATATGAAAATTTCATAAGGATCATTAGTTAAGGTTCAGTAGTTATGAAGATTTTATCAATAAGCCGTCGAAAAATGTAGTTTCGAGAAAAAACGCGTTTAAAGTTTGTTTGGGTTACATAAATACATACCAAAAATTACCATGTATTTATTAAGTTTTAAAACTTGTATATCAATATCTATAATACACCCCTATGAAAATAAAATTCATGAAAATAGTATTTTTTAGGGTCTGAAGTGAGAAGACCCCTTAATTCCTTTAGGGGCGACATCTCCTGAAATGTTGCGACGATGTTTTTCAGGGATGTGTTTCAGGGCATAACTTGTGGGAGTTGCAACCATGTTTCAGATTCAGGCAGGAATTTCAGAAATCGAAAACTTTTCATTTTATGACCATTTTTTTACGACATTTGTCACTGAAAATTCATTTCCTAAGTTCAAATACCTACAACTTTTGAATAAAACAATATTTTTTTTTAATTCCGTACGTACTTCTCTAGGTGTGGCAATGTAGATTGACGAGAATTTTTGTTTTTTGTTCTAGATAAAAAATGTAGGTGCAAAAGCAAAAGAAAATATTAGTAGTCGGCTATTTTGTAAATAGAAAAAAAAATATATATATATATATATATATTCTAACAGCTTGATATTCATACTACATAGATGTGTAATTAATTTTATGAGTGAATCACTTTTTCGCACGAAAAAAAAAATTGTTAAATTCGCACATGATATTATACGCGTTACTGTGGCCTGACCCCTTAAGAATTATAACACGCCATGCATCTGTTGCACCCTCTTGTTTGATTGGATTCTTTTTGGAAGCGCCGATTACTATCAATAGTGCTGAATGCCTTTCTTCGCTTCGCGTGCTGCACCCTGAAGCTTGCACGGGGCTAAGTGATTTTTTGTTTATTTATACGGGAAGGCACGTAACTCAAACGTCCGACCGGATGGGTAGAAGAGATTATGCATAATTCTGCGCGGCCAACCTCAACGAAATCTGATGATGTAGAACCAGCTGTGTTGTTACTTGACCGGTCGGAAGTTCCAGCCCGTGCTTTTATAATGAGCTTGCAAAATTCTATACGAAAATTCCGCGGACCGGAGCAAGCTTACAAACAGCCGCAAATTTTTACGATGTAACGTGAACAACGAGAGACGCTTCGAATACAAAACCTAATGCCATATTCTCGAAACCGTGGCTTTGCGATTGTTAATGAAATTGACAACAGCCCAACGTTACCCTCGTCATATTTTGCATCTTCTATAAAATGTATCACATGCGAAATATGGTCAGGGCAGCCCTGATAAAATGTTCGCCCTTTGAGGGCTTACGAATATACATGGCTGTTCTAATGGGGTTTTCCGGGCTCTACTAGGTCCCGATAGGGGTATGTCAACTTTGAGTGGCCAAATTAAAAAAATTAAACTAATTAAAAACTATTTAAATTAAAAAATTATAAAAATTTTAATTAGGAAATTAAAAAATAAATTAATTTAAAAAATAAAAGAAATAAAAATAAAAATAAATTTGAAAAATTTAAATATTAAACAAAAATTAAAAATTAAAGTAAAAAAATTAACTAATTAAAAGCTATTTCATGAAAATCGACGCTAAAAAAGCTATGTTCATGATTTTTTTTTCTTTCATAGGTGTATATTGTAGATATTGATATAAACGTTGTTACACTTAATAAATACACTTTCGAAATACATAAAAAAATGTTTTTATGTATTTATGTAGCCCAAACCAACTTTAAACGCGTTATTTTCGAAACAACGTTTTTCGACGGCTTGTTGATAAAATCTTCGAAACTACTGAACCGCTCTTTATGAAATTTTAACCACATATTCTTCAGAATTATAGCTACAGCGCATATGAAGGATTTTTTAAAAATCTCGACATTTACTATTTATTTGCGAAAAGCGGTGAAAAAACACGTTTCTTTTGTTTTTTTTAATATCCGCCATTTTGTTATTTTTGCATATACCAAAAGTCGTATGATATGCGCTGTAGTCATTAACCTACTGAATCTAAAACCGTTTGATTTTTTTGTTTCGGATGATTCATCTCCGAGATTTCATCAACAGCGCAGACCTACAATTTTTTTATGACATTTTTTTAACTACTATTTTCGTCTAAAAATGGTGACCTAAATAAATATATTTTTTTGTGCATTTCGAAAGTGTATTTATTGAGTGTAACAACTTTTATATCAATATCTATAATATAAACGTATCAAAAAAATTCACGAAAATAGCCTTTTTTTAGCGTTTAATGTGAGAAGACCCCTTAAGTTCCTAGAAGTTCCTACCTAATCACAGAGTAACTCATAAAGCCCGATTGTTTCATAATAATTCCTTAGTGGAACAAATGAACATTCTGTTTCATTTTATATAAAAAAAACGTCCCCTTGTATCACATATGAAAAAAAATGAAAAAAATAAAACGTAATATAACTCAAAATGTTCATTAATTATTTTTATTATTATTTAATTAATTAATTATTTAATTAATAGCGCCTTGTTGTACATGACATGTAGATAACAAAATCGTAAAATCTGAAAGTCTCAGCAACCGTTTACTTTTTTAAAATTTTTATTCAAACAAAAGTATTGCCATTAAATTATATATCTATTAAATATCCCAAATACAAAATGTTAGTCGAAAGTTTAGAAATATCATTTTAAATATTTCATTTCTATTTCTCGTCACACGAGAACAAATTAAGATGCAACTTAATTATCGCACAGGGCGCGAATGAAGATGGAACGTCACCCACCGGAAAAACGAAGCATAGTGTTATCGTAACTACGACGATCCGTTAATCTTAACGAGCTTCGAATAAAAGGCGTGACAAAGTAAAATATGATTTCGTCCGTTCTCGAGAAAGAAATCCGACCACCATGAGATTGGAAGACCGCAACGTTGGGCACTGAGCTACCAGCTACTGAGGAGAAATATGAAACCCTGAAAAGAAAATTTTCGTAATCCATCTCTCATTGTCTCTCTTTCTCTTTCTCTCTCTCCCAGACGCACACCTTTGGTCTTGTTGTCTCTCTTTCTGCGTGGCCTCTACCACTATTCCACTTTTTTCAATTTCTCTCTGTCTTTGCAGATCTCCTATAATATCCCCCTCCCCCTTGATACCTCAACCATTCTCTACGTTAGTAGAAATATATTTTTCCACCGTCGCGTCGTGGAACATTTTACAGTCGCTTCTCCAACGCGACTGGATGTATAAAGCGACCTCTGTATATGGCGCGTGATAAATAATTCCCTGCGACATATTTCACATTTGCTCGTTCTGCGTCATGGTTACACCCAGCTAACTTGTCCAGGGAATTCACAAACACCCACCCACCCACACACACACACACACACATACACACAAACTGATGGAAAAAAATAAGGGATCAAAAAAAAATTCAAAATTCTCAGCGATTTTTCAAATGGCCGTATCTTTGTTAAAAATGATCGTATCGGAGTCGTAAAAAAAGCAATTTAAAGCTTAAGGCCTCTAGTTTTAGGATCTTAAGACGATTTTTTTCTCAAAGTAATGTGCATCTCGCAGTTCTAATGAATACCGTGAAAAAAAAACATTTCGAAATTTGTTTGGATCCTTTTTTTGGTCTACGGAGTTGGAAAAAATGTTTCGACTTAACGCTTAATTTTTTCCATTAGTGTAAATGGAAATGAATTCTGAACCCGTCATCCGCATATAATGTTAGCTATTCAGCTGTTTCAAGGACGGTCCTTAAGGGGAGAGATATATTTAGGCAAGGAAAAAAATGTTCTGCTTTTCAGGTTTTCTTTAACGAAGAATAATTTGTTTACCATTTTTTAGATTCCGGCTATGTGTTATTAATATTTTTGGATGTTGGATACAATTTTTTTGAACTCATCTTTGAAAACTCCATTTTGAAAAGTGACGCGACGTATCTATAAACCTAATCGACCAATTCTGGTGTATTTTCGTATCAATCTTTCCAACTTCACTGTCTAAAACATGACCCTAAATGTTTTACCCTAAAAATGACTACAAATAAATGACCCTAACGACCCTAACGACCCTAAAAATAAATAAAACATTTTTTTGCAAAATCTCGAATACGTTTTGAAGATTCAATCTTTTTGTCTCGAATCGTATCATTTTCGAAGGAACGATACTTTCCTTCTCTGTTCCTAACACGACCCGAGAGTACTGGAAGCTCGGGATCTTGTCGTATGAATGACGCCGAGTCGAAATAATGACTTCAGCGATATGGCGATGATTGATTGCTGCAAAAAGCGTCATTGCCCGGAGCCAGAGGAAATCAGGAAAACGGCGAGACTCGGTAACCGATTAAAACGGAGAAAATAAAGGAACGGGGGGGGGGGGGGGACGATGGTGGTCGGAGCAACGTCGAGAATACTCTCGACCTTTTGCGAAACCAGCGATTCGCAAGGCCAGTTGATAGAGGGAGATAGACAAAGCGAGAGGGTGCGAGGAGGGAGGGGGGGGCAGAAAATAAACGATGCGATAGACAGACAGGCAAGGGTGAGGCAAATCGATCGATCCATTCTACACTGTAGTGACGTACAGTAGTGATATTTCGCCTACAATCATTGCTATACGAGCGCGATAAGCACCAGGAACCAACATACCCGTATCCGCATCGTCGAAATCACTTGAGCAACGAGCAGCAGAACCGCGACAGATAGCTTCGACACTGTCATCAGTGTTTCTTTTATTTTCAATGCTCCCTATCTCCGTTGCTTTCTCTCTGCCCCTACACAGGCACACACCCACAGAGATGTGTGTGCATATATATATATATATATATATATATAGAAAAGTAAAGTATATATAGAAAAGTAAAAAAGAGAAAAAAATAGAAGAAAGAAGGAGAAATTTTGCGGAATACTACAAGCGTAGTATTCCGCACTCTCACGAGTTACGCGAGTACATTTTAAGGAAATTTTTCGTATTTTTTTTTACCATGAAAAACTCAAAAGGGATAATAAAAGCTCCATCTTCCTCTATTCAAAAAATTTTTGCGATTTTTTTTCGAAATGTCGTCATTTTTTGCTAAAAAAGATAGATTTTGAAAATTCAGAATAACTCGAGAACAATAGGGTTTAAAAAAAAACATCAGGGATGCAAAAAGTTGCGTATTTTTTTACTGGATCGCCTGGAATTTTTTCAGAATTTTCCTCCGAAATTTTTTTTTTGGAGTATTTTTATTGAGTGAGAATACTCAAAAAAAAAAAAATTTCGGGGAAAAATTCTGAAAAAATTCCAGGCGATTCAGTATAAAAATACGCAACTTTTTTCATCCCTGATGTTTTTTTAAAAACCCTATTGTTCTCGAGTTATTCCGAATTTTTCAAAATCTATCTTTTTTAGCAAAAAATGAAATGACATTTCGAAAAAAAATCGCAAAAATTTTTTAAATAGAGAAAGATGGAGTTTTTATCATCCCTTTTGAGTTTTTCATGGTAAAAAAAAATAGAAAAAATTTCCTTAAAATGTGTGCCCGATTCGCGATGGTCGAAAAAAGGCCTAAAAACGGTCAAGTACCAAAGGGCGTACTGGGTTGAAAAAAAATCGTAAAAATTTTTTTAAAACGCCAAACTGTAGCCTGATACACCCTTTTTCAAACGCCGCCTTGGGAATTTGGATATCTTTTTTTTTGGCATAGTTATCCAACTTCAAGTGCGGCAAGAAATATCGATGAGTGTATCCAAACTTTTGAGCGGGAGTGTACATATATCTATGTATATATATATGTGTATATAAGGACGTTCGTCTATGTAAAAATGCGTGCAGAGTCTGGCGCTTTGACGAAGTGGAACATCTGAGCGATCATCGTTCCGTTAATGACTCTGCTCAACGTCGCACGAGCAAAAGTGACGAGCGGATGAGAAAACACAGCGAGACGCGAAATAAAAATGACGAGCATGGAAAATCAGCGAACCGGAGGGTTAGGCGTATGTACGGAAGCGGCGATGACAAGAAAAAAAAGCGATAATGAACCGAGGGGTGGTTGGTAACCGGGGAAGAAGGAATTGAAAAGAAAGAAAAAAACGCGGCCTACCAGGTGAAGATTTAACGAGTTTCCGTACAATCCATATTTCAATGTGGGATTCGTGATGCATTTCGTGGATTAGCTAACGGGTTAGAGTAGTCGGAATAGTCGAAAATAGCGCGTTTTTTGGGGATTTTTTTTTTAATAGGAAGTGGTGAGGATTTCTGGAAATATAGTTATGTGAAAAAGTATCATCTGGAGGATACTTTAATTTTTTTGTGTAATAAGATTGAATCGTAATCGATTTACAGCCCATGAAGAATCTCGCGAAAACGGCTTTTGCGGTGAGCAATGCACTTCGGAATCAGGTTATCTAATATCGGAAAATCAAACAGATTTCGGTAGTATATTAGTTTGTCCTCTGATTAATCGAGGGAACTTTCGAAATAACAAATAGAAAAAGATCGCTTGTGTTCAAATTGAGCGTCTTGATTTCGGCGAAAAAATTGGCATTTTTCGTTCATCAGATCGAAAGTACACATTGGAAAAATCCTTCAATAAAATACTATATTTTTATATTAATAAAGAGCCCTAAAAAATTTACCAAGATCGGTGCCGTAGTTTTTGAGATATGTTTCTCACCAACTGTGAAAACTGACTTTCGAACAAAAGCGTTTAAAGTTTCGAATATAACTCTGTCAATTTTGATTCGATCATCTTGAAATTTTCAGGTAACATTTATAAGATGATATATTGCCAAAATATATTGGTTTTGAAAAAAGTGATTTTTCGACTTTTACAACTCAGCCCCCCCTCCCTTAATGTCACGAAATGCACACTTCTTCGCACAGTTCACGTTTTGAAGTAAAACTCTGATACCATAATTCCCGCGCACAGATGAGGGAATAAAAATCCGTAAACTAATTCTACTTCGTACTTTGAGAATGTATATCTGCAGGAGAAGAATGTATATATGTCCATGTACGAGAGTTGGCTAACCGTTACCGGCTTACGATAAATACTTCCGGTGCAAAGTTTTACCCTGTTTCTTCTCGACAGTACGAATCGTGTGTACATATATATAAATATAACTATATAAGATATGTCCCATACATATACATACATAAATATATACGGGGTGTGCAAAAACTGAATGCGCTCCCTGAAATGGGGGGTTGGGGGTGAAATTCTGAGTCCATTGATAGAAGCATGTTTGGCTCTCGGATCAACCCCTGAATTATTATTCATTTTTAAAGGCGGGCCAATCAGGCGGGAGCACCGCACCTACAGGCTCCGCCCACTACTCGCGGACGCACCTAATTACCATACATACTTCCGGTGCAAAGTGTTACCCTGTTTCTTCCCGACACTACGAATCGTGTATATATATATATATATATCTATATAAAATGTCCCATATATATACATACCTAAATATATACAGGGTGTACCAGACCTGAATGAGCTCTCTAAAATGGGGAGTTGGGGGTGAAATTTTGAGTCGATTGATATAAGCATGTTTGGCTCTCGGATCAACCCCTGAATTATTATTCATTTTTAAAGGCGGGCCAATCAGACGGGAGCACCGCACCTACAGGCTCCGCCCAGTACACGCGGACACACCTGATTGGCTCGCCTTTAAAAATGAATAATCATTCAGGGGTTGCTCGGAGACCCATACATGCTTATATCAATCGACTCAAAATTTCACCCCCAACCCCTTATTTCAGGGAACGCATTCAGTTCTGGCACACCCTGTATATGTACAGGCCATATATTTTATTCTTCTCCCTATTCTTGTCTTTCTCTTTCTTTGGCCCGCAATACCATGACTTTTCTAGCGTTTCTCTCTTTTTACCCGGTTAGAATTATTGTCGGTTAGGAGTCTCAGTGGCACCTTATACCCATCCCTTCGAAATTCTCCGTCGAGCTCTCTCTCTCTCTTTCTCTCTTTCTCTCTCTCTTTTCCCCCTCTCTCGCTCTCAATGTTCTTATCCCAACTGCACTCCGCATCGCCCAACTCGAGAGCACCGAAGAGCTTCTTCAATCCCAAGAAACTACGGCCATTCTGATCTCTCCGGGCCGCCGAAGCTCAACGATCCTACAGCGGCGCAACTTGGTAAGATTTAGGTGAGGTCGACCTCTCATTTGGCAGCCAATTACAATGCCAAAAGCAATATACCTGACTTAGGAGAGCGGAACGAAAAGGGGTTGGGCGAGGGGGTGGGGGTACTGGAGGGTTCGATGGAGTAGGCAACGCCGACAAGGGTGAGAATAAGCCGGTAGCGGAGTCGCGATAGAATTGATAGAAACGAACCTATTCAATGATCAACGACGAAAGTACGTAGCTCTCACATTCACGTGAGCTCGTACCTCACGCCGGCGCACGTTGTTGATTCTACATGTGAGATTGATTCACGACCCTGTACATACATGCTTCGAGCGCCATGCAGGGTGAAGGAATAGCTTGATAATTTATCGTGTAGACTTGGTGCATTTACGTAGAGAAAACACGGTCGAATCGATACTGAGATGCAATGCAATGTAGGGCCAAGTTTAAACAGCACATTGGCGGATGTAGGGGAGAGGCCCGTATAACGGATACTTTTGTTTGGAAGTGAAAAAAAAGTGAAAAATTGCTAGGACCTTCGAATTTTACGAGCTTATGACCTACAGGTCATTGTGGATGCTAAATGTCACGCCGCGGAGCGCCTGAAAAAACAAAAGAAAATATTAGTAGTTGGACATTTTGTACATCGAAAAAAAAATAAAAATATTTTCCAACAGCTTGATATGCATACTAAAAAGGTGTGTAATTAATTTGATGAGTGAAACGTTTTTTCATACGAAAAAAAAAATGGTTAAATTCGCATATGATTTTATACCCGTTACTGTGGCCTAAGGCCTTGAACAGGGTTACAGGAGCAACAGCCATCCTGGATTTTCCCTGCGCTACGACAATTTATCAGTCGACAATTCTTGGATAAACACTATGTGCATTTATGGATATATAACGAGGGAGGGATGGAGGCAGGCAGGGCGTTAATATTTGGATGGATTAAATGAAAGTGGTGAGGTTCGTCGCTAGATAATGAATGTAATATGGGTATGATTGCGTGTGTAATTGAAATACTGCCATCCTATCTCGAAAAGCTCGCATGTAGGCAAGGGAGGAAACGAGAGAGCTGGCGAGATCTAACCCTCGTTAAATCCTTTATAAGCCCCATATCAGGAAAATTATTGAGGACACCACCATTGATCTCTCTCTCTCTCTCTCTCTCTCTCTCTCTCCCCCCGCCCTTTTGCTTTTGGGTACTCAGTTCATTTATCCTTCCGCTTTTGGTTAATATCTCGCAGACGGAATTTTCGTTCTACCATCAACTATCATTTCGCGTGATTCATTGGATTCGCCTTCCCTGTCTCGTATACATAACCTTTGAAATTGAAGACGCAGAGCTGCCATCGCTCTCAGAGATCCCTCTCTTTATCTTCGTCTTATACTGTCTCCCCCAGTCTTATCTGTTCGTTGGTTACGGGGGCTTCTCACTTTAGACGCTAAAAAAGGCTATTTTCATGAAATTTTTTTGATATGTTTATATTATAGATATTGATATAAAATTTGTTATACTTAATAACAAATTTCGAAATACATTTAAAAAATTTTGAAATGTATTTCTGTGTATTGAAATTTTTTTTTAATATTTAAAAAAAATGTATTTCTATTTATCTTGCTATGTATTTTTTACGTAAATTTTTTGTTACGTATTTATGTAATCCAACCAAACTTTAATCGCGTTTTTCTCGAAACAACATTTTTCGACGGTGTGTTGGTGAAATCTTCGAAACTACTGAACCGATCCTTATGAAATTTTAACCACATATTCTTTGCAACTATAGCTATAGCGCATATCAAGGGTTTTTTTTTAAATTTTTACATTTAATATTTTTTTTCCAAAAGCGGCGAAAATACACGTTTTTTTTGCTTTTTCGAAAAATGTCCGCCTCTTTCTATCTAAATGGCTATCAGATGGGTATCTCAAAAAAATATGTGCCAGCATTTCGGAAACAAGTATTTTAGGCTTTTGTTCCTGTATTTCAAATGGAACGATTTTTTTTGCACATTCTACCAGTGGGACTTCATCGGCCAGGTATGTCAAAAAGAATTGACGGAATTCTATTTTATTTTTCAGCCTCACTTGTGAAATATCAAGCTTCAAATTGATGTGCAATTAGTCCGGTCTGTTTGAACTTTTCAACCGTTGATTAAAATAATCTGAAAAATTCCAAACCACGTTGCAATCTTTTCATTCCCCTGCAGGACTAACAGCTCTCGATATTTTTCATTTATCCCCTCTGTACGCGATTTTTGCAATATCCGTTCAAAGAAAATATATATATGAAGGAAATGCGTTTCGGAGAACGAAAAACAAAATATTGGTGTTTCGTTGCATACGACCGGATTTGGAGCTTTTCAACAGGCAATCTATTCACCGAAAAAAATTGTTTTTTCATACGACTATAGTATAAAATAAATATTTCCCAGTTTTAATGGAGCAAGGTTCAAGCGAATACAGGATGAAAAAAACAAACCGAGATGTTCGGATCGCAAGTATTTTTTCAGTGGAGTAAAACCACGCGTGGTTCGCAGAAGCTGTATGACTGCGACTACTGCTGATGAGGAAAGGTCGCTATGACGAACTCTCCGATTTCAATTGAACTTGGTATGTTTGTAGAATTGGTAAATATAGGCGACACGTATTTTTTTCATATCTGCGGAACCCGATTTATAAGGGATGAAACGCACCCTCGAAAATAGGGGTGTTTTTCGTTTTTCGTCGATAATGTTATCATTCTCATATCCAATGTATAGTGCACGAAAAAATGAACATTGTTGCACTTTGAAATTTTTTCATATCTCTTACCGTTAAAATGTTATCGACGAAAAACGAAAAACCTTTGAGTAAGGAAAAAATTTGCCGATTTTCATGATTTTTTTTCAAAAGGAAAAATTTCTTCACCATCTTTGAGACTTAGGGTGTGTTTTATTGCTACTTTTAGTTGTCACGTGGTGTTTTTTATTTTTATTATTCCTCAAAAATGGTGTAGGTATGGCATGGTCTTCTAATCTGCATTTTCAAAATTGGCGTGGCCTATAGCTCAATGACCAATCGCCCGATTCTGATGAAATTTGGTAGCAATCTTTCTATCCTTATGGTCCAAAACATGATGCTAAATGTTTAGGAAAATAAAAAGAAAATCCTTTTCTATTGCAAAATGTAGTCATTTTTTTCAAAAAATTCAATTTTTGTGTTTCAAAGCGTACCATTTCAGATTTTCAATATTTTTAACTTTTTCTTGGTTCATATTCTGCGTATGATTGTTAATGAAAGAAAAAACTACATTTGTATTTCTTGAGATTGTCACGTCGTTTGACAAAATCCGCAACAACCTGTTTGAAAAACCGTGCCATACTGTTGAAAAACAAAACAAAAAAAAAAAAAACCAGAAATCAAGAAAGAAGGAAAAAAATAAGAACACACAACGACAGCTCGAAAAAGGTTATACCAGAACCTTCGAGATCTCGCACTCTCATCCTCCTACTCTAATCAATCGAGAACCATCGAGACACAACGACGGTCTTCTGCGGCAAAGAAACCAAACTAAAAAACAATCACCATTGTCAATTAAATAAGAACAATATCATTCGCATCTGCATCTTCAACTCAGCTGTCACTACGAAGCTTGTCTCGAACATTCGAGTTCGAGACTAGATGAGCAAGCTCGCCTCTTCGAAACTTTCGGGAGTCTTCTATACCGACGGTCAGGCTGAAACTTCGAGAGTCTCCCGTCGAGTATATAAGAGCGCCACTCCGCCGGAGAGACCAAGTTCTCATCGAGCTACGAACACGAGCAGTTCAAGCGCGCGATTCAAACCTCGCAACGATCCAAATAATACTAATTGAGAGTTTTTCTATCTTATTTGAATCCTTTCTATTTCCTAGCATAGTGCACGTTATAATTGGTGTCTTGTGACTAAATTAAGTTAATTGTCTGCTTATTTTGTTTTGTTAATAATAGTGCTTGGTTTATTCTGTGCTTTGGTGTTAGTGCATCCTAGTTTTAGTGTTTTTCCTTTCAGCGTTGCTTCTGGTTGAGCAAGTTACACCGTTCTTGAGACCAAGAGAACGTTACGGTTTGCTGGGCCCTTTTTTTTGAGACTCTCCTACACCCAGCAAACCCCCGGTCTCTCGAACGTTCCAGAAGCCCCTAAAGCTTGACCTCTGGGCTGAGCGTTACGTGCATAGGTCTTGGGACTGAAATTTGAACCTCGAAGAACCTTCGAGTTGACCTTGTGCACCCTACAGAGGTTTTCAGGTTGGAAGTTGAGTCACACTCACTCCAAAGGGCGAAACTCCTAAACGGCTTTCCTGCTAGAGTCGACACTACTACAGACTATTCCGAGTTGACTCCCCTTCAAGGATCTTCAGCTTCAGATTCGGAACCTTCTACCAGGTTCTTCGTCCACACCAACAAACCTTCGACAAGATTCTCACAGAATTATCGACAACGCACGCCGAGTCTCCGAGGCTTCGCCTTCATCGAGAATATTCGCCAGAAAGAGAACTTTCGAGATTGTACCATCCCTACTCACAATAAAAAAGTGACGCTGTTTGCCAGAACCAGAACATTCTTCGTACACTTGTACTAACACATACCTTCACCATTTTCAAAGATTATGTAAAAAAAAAATACCATGCAACAGCCAAAAGCAGTAACAGAACATACCCTAAGTCTCAAAAGTGGTGAAAAAAAATCAAGAAAATCAGCATTTTTTTTCTCGCCTAAAAGTACCACCCCTCTTAAGGGTTGTACAATTAAAAAAAATGGATTTATTTTAAATTGGCTTAAGAGATACTTTGAAGCATCTAGATTAAGGGGGAAAAAGTTTGGTACCTGTAAAACAAAGGTCCGCAGCAAAACTCCACCAATTTTCATTCTTTTCACTCCAAATTTTGAGCACATCTTTAAAATAACATTCCGAAGTGAAACACTTCGGGGATTTTCCATGAGTTAATCATACTATTAGTTATTAACAAATGATTGTCCTTTTTTCTGTCGAAAATTGAGTTTTTACTTTAATCGCTTGCCAATTACACAACAAATCATATTTTGAAAATTCCCTACGCATTATAATAGCTATACTCATGTAGAATGATAGAATTTTTAATTTTTTTTCCAAAATCAAATTTGCGTCAGTTAGCAGAGCGTCTCAAATTCAACATGTCTCTAGCATCTCCATATTGTATAATTTTATAATATAATTTTTTTTTATTCGCTTGAAGATATGACTAATATCCTTAAATAATATTATCCTCTTACTTGTTCGTCCACAAAAAAAAAATCGTGAAAAATCACTTAATTTTAGACGTTCATAGTGGTGTAAGCCGTTGAAAAGGAGCATATTATTCGCTATGTGATATTTCGCCTCTGTTGGTCTATGGAACACGGAACGTGAAAAAGCAGGTTTTTTGCGTAGCTCTCGAAAGCACGATAAGTGTGTACATAAATACACTTCCACTATTTCCACCGCACACCCCCACACATATATGAATGTACATACGCGAATGGGTATAGCGTAAAAATTATGTACCGCTTTGCAGCTCGAAAGGGTTTCTAAATTACTACAATTAAATAACGTTACGAGTGTCGTCAAGACGGTAGAGAGACGTACAATCGTCGTCGACTCCGTTGGTCTTTCCATCTCATCGTGTGTATATGCAAAACAGTTTCTGAGAATGGTAGAACCCAGGCTACGTATCCGGTATATGGTTAATTCTGTAATTGTTACGAGGGTGAGACTCGAGTAGGGAAAATGAAAAGGCTGGCCAGGGGTGGAAGGCGAAAGGGGAAGGAGAGAATGGCGAAGTTTCGAAAGTGTCGCACTTTGCTCGTTTCGAATTCGTACATCCAACGACACATTGAGCACGTGCGTAGACGTCAGAATTAATTGCAACGAAAATGGAAACAATAACCATTAAATAAATTGTCGTTGATTTATTTTTTTTTTTTTCAAGTGTTGGTTCCTACTTTATTTTACCTCTTTGGACGTCCCGATGGGCGAGGGTTGGGAGAAAGTAATTTTGATGCTGTTGCGCAGTGCGACAGAAAGTAGTCGAACTCAGTGTCCAGGCTGGCGGATTTGAACCCCTCTTTATACGTGTGTGTATCATATAGGTGTATTCACGCGGGTGCGTATAAGTGTTTGTACACTTGGTAAAGCCACTTTAGGAACAGTACAGTCGGACCCCCCAATAAGAACGCTTCCCCTTTTTCTCGCTCGAGCACTTCCCCCACTCCGACGCGAACCCCGAGCTCGAGTCATTTCGCGTGCGGGTTTCTGAATAAGAACGCCCAGCCTAGGAGAGCTTAGAAGAGTCAAATGAGATAAATATTGTAACGCACATTTTCGTTTTAAGGCCTTAGGCCACAGTAACGGGTATACAATCTTGTGCGAAGTTAACAATTTTTTTTTTTCGTTTGAAAAAGTGATTCACTCATGAAATTAATTACATATTCATTTAGTATGAATGTTAAGCTGTTAGAAAATATTTTTTTTTTTCGATGTACAAAATGACCGACTACTAATATTTTTTTCTGTTACCTTTTTTCCAATTGGCGTGACAAATAACTTCAACAATTTTCACTCGATTTACTTTAAATCGATAAATTTGGATTTTCGTGTATCCATTTATTTTGGCTCGCTCATCCTAAATATGATTGTGAAAATATCCGCAAATTTGTTTTTCAAGGTCAAAACTCACAAAAACTCATTTTACTAAATGTTAATCTTAGAAAAAAATGTTTCCTACAAAAGTTGTAGTCTATAGAAATATCGATCTTTTGTATTCTATGCAGGTTCTGTCTAAAACCATTATTTTTCGGGAAAAATGAGATAATGCTTCAATAGGTACATTTTGCTGAACTCCATTAGTTTCGATATTACCTACTTACGCACTAAACTCCAACCTTCCCGCAGTAAAGTGCGTGAGTAGATAATATCGAAACTAATGGAATTTAGCAAAATGTACTTATTGGAGGATTATCCCATTTTACCCGAAACAGAATGGTTTTAGACGAAAACTGTATGGAAAATAAAATATCAATCTTGTTATAGGCTACAACTTTTATTGGAAATATTTTTCTCTAAGATCAACATTTATGAAAATAACATGAATTTTTTTTAAATCAGTTTTTGTGAGTTTTGACCTTGAAAATCAAATTCGCGGGTATTTTCACTAGCATATTCATGATCAGCGAGTCAAAATACATGGGTCCACAAAATTTTTAATTAATCGGCGGTATGGGCTGTTCGGAACTGCACCCGGAAATAGAAAAAGTGTGGATCGAAAAAAGCCTCGTACGAGCGGAAACGTCGACCAATCTGTTTCCTTTGGATAATCGTTTTCATGATTTTTTAAAGGAATAACACCGCTTTAGCATTTTGGACAAATCCATTTTTCGGCTTAAAAAATACTTCGGGGTAGAATACATCAACGTAGATGGACGTTGGTATGGTGCAGGCATCGCAGATGAAATGTAAAAAAAATTTCAAGGATTCAAGTGCTCGTACATCGTCAAATGCGTTTCTCTCGAAACCACTGTTTTCAAACTGGGAGGACGGATTAATCGAACACCTTCGCATGGGTCGATTTGAAATTTTGATAGTAGCTTCACAATTAGATTCTCTATGGGAGTACGTAGCCGTTTTTTTAACTAAATGTAAACTTTTTTTTTATCAACAATCTACTGCTCATTATTTGGGCAAAAAATCGATTTATTTCTTTCAAAGCGCGCCATTTTTTTTCAAACTTTGATAAGAAAATCCCTTGGTAGTCCCATATCTATTAATAAATAGATTTTTTTTTCGCTTGCGTCCTAGGTCTTATACTTTACGAGAAAATCGTCCTCTCGTGAAGCTACTTGTAAAAAACACGTTTTTCAAGATGGGCTCTGTCGCCGCCATTTTGTATGAAAATTATAATGAAATTTTTTTTGAATACTTTCATATGTTTATAATAACCCCTCTCAAAGGAAATCCTATTCCTATCTTCATACTTCCAAAATAAATTGTCAAAGTTAGGCCTTATTTTCTGCCGCTAGTCGTGTTATCCATTGATGTAATATATACACACACACACACACTTTCGCATAGTGTTTATATATAAATATGTACTACGACGAGTCCGTAGGGGGTATCCGCCATAACGTATTAAAGCCTCCTAGCAATTTAGTACGCGCAACGAAAGTTTCCCTCTACCACAAACTACGGAACACCGTTCCAATCCTTCAGGCTGTTGTTCTCCGTCGAGGCTGGCTAGTTCGCGCTACAAGTTACCTGTAGAGAATCTGAAATACGGGGACGCAAATATTGCACGTGGAGGCGGAAAATCTCAAGCTATAATAGTAGCAACTAATTTAACAGTAATTTGAAAATGGAAGTAAAGTCAGTTCATTTGCAATTAGATTGAGCATGGAAGTATGGTGCTTGTTTTTTTTTTAGTTTCTTGTTTGCGGTGATTGCAGAAAAATGCACTGTGCCAGAAATATTTCGAGAACTTTTCTTAAGGAGAGACAAATACAATGCTGTTCTATGAATTGCTATGTACCTAGAGTAATGGAAACTTCCGAAATTTCGAATTCATCGACGACTTGTATCTTGTGCCTCCCTTTTCTGTTGAATTATGATGATTTTCGTTAAATTATTACTTATTGATAATTTTCTAGCATTTTTATCATGAGAAATCAGTGTTCAAAGCTTGATTAAAATCTCTGATTTTTTGTCGATTTCTTTCAATTTGGGAATCACCAAAGTTGTTATCAAATAAAACTTTCGACTGATTATTTATGCGTTTTGTATCCTAAAGGGGATCCTACGCCCTTTAGGCGAGGAAAAAATACCTGATTTTCACGTTTTTTTTAAAGAAAAAAAAATTTCACCATTTTCGAGACTTAAAAAATTGTAAGACTTAGAAAATTTGAAAATTTGAAACTTAGAAAAGCTTTAGTGAAATTCGGAGACTTAGAAAATATTGACAAAATTTGAGACTTAGAAAAGCCTTAGAACCTTTGAGACTTAGAAAAGCTTTAGAAAATTTGAGACGTAGAAAAGACTTAGAAGATTTGAGACTTAGAAAAGACTTAGAAAATTTGGGACGTAGAAAAGACTTAGAAAATTGCGGACTTAGAGAATAGATTACTATTGTTGGCTGTTACATGGTATTTTTTAGAATGCATCTTTAAAAACGGGGGCGGTGTGCCACAGCGTTGTCGGACAGCGTGACACGTAGCCCCGGCGGCATTAAATTGACAAAAACCAACCAATATGAACCAAGAAAAAATGAGAAATTTTGAAAATCGACAAAGTAGTACTCTTTGCAACAAAGACATTGAATTTTCCGAAAAATTGCTATATTTTGCAATAAAAAATACTTTTTTATTTAATTTTCAAAAACATTTAGGGTTATGTTTTAGACGATAAGATTCGAACATCGTACCATATATTCGCCATTTAAAAAGATTAATAATAAAAAAAAGAATACCATGTAACAGTCAAAAGTAGTAATAAGCCATCCCTCGCGTATAGAAAATCATGAATAAATATTTCCTTAAAAAAAATTAATGAAAAATAGCAAATTTTTCATTAATTTTTTTTACCTCTTGAAAACAGACAAACTCCCGCGTATGCTGACAAGGAGAGGTTGCGAGGTCGATCTCTCCAATTTCCATGAAATTTGGCATGCTTGTAGAATGAATAAAAATAGGCGACACGTATTTTTTTATATCTGCGGAATCCGATTTTTAAGGGATGAAACTCACCCTCGAAAATAGGGGTGTTTTTCTTTTTTTGTCGATAACGTTATCGTTCTCGTCTCCAATGTATAACACGAAAAAATGAACATGATTGGAATTTGAATTTTTTTCATATCTCGTACCGTTGAACGTTCTCGACGAAAAACGAAAACCGCCCTAATTTTTTGGGGGTGCTTTTCAACCCTTAAAAATCGGGTTTCGAAAATATAAAAAAATACGTGTCGCCTATTTTTACGCATTCTACAAGCATGCCAAATTTCATCGAAATAGGAGAAATCGACCCTGCAAGCATTCCTTGTGAGACTTTCGTTCATGCTGGAGTAGTGGGTTATTGAGCGTGTACGACGATTATTCCAACCTACCTCGCTCGTGCTTCCCCTTTAGCGCCAGTCGTAAACGTTGCGGCACAAAGACAATGGCGGTGAAGAGGACTGCGTAAAAAGATTAAGGGGCTAGAAAAGTGGAAAACGCTTCTAACATATACAACTACCCCAAAGTTTTAAGCTGCTCATAGATCCCGGAGCGACCTTCGCTCATATGAGATGTGCGGCATCCCCCGAGACACGCGAAGACCGTGCTCGCGCCTTCAGACAAAAAAGAACCACAAATTTTAAATATTCATCCGCCATTCTTGACAAGCAGGCGAGCGAAGAAAAAAAAATTAAGCAGGGGGATGATGTATCGAAAGTGAAAATACTGTCACGTCGAGGGACCTTAAGGCGTAGGGTTATTGAATCTTGCAAGAATGGGTACGAGGTGAAGCGATGAATTCCGAGTGTCTGAAAAATGCTCCCTCACCTCGATACATGGAGAGAGAAAGAGTGACGTTTCGGTGCCAAGGAAAAAAATATTGGATAAATGGCATTTGAAAAATGCAATTATTATAGTTTGCGGTGGAAAATGATGGGAAACGTCAGGAGAGCGGGAATTGGGAATAACAATTTGAAACGTTACTTCAGTTTGTCCCGGTCCGAAAAGATTATCCTGCGAAATATTATATGCAGGAACCTCAAGGGAGGAGATACCTCTAGGCGAGACTTTTTTTCTATGATTTTGATGATTTTTTTTAAAGGAAAGATTGCTTCATTATTTTGAGACTTAGGGTTTGTTTTATTACTAATTTTGGCTTATATATTTGGCATTACATGGTATTTTTAAAAATCTATATATTAAAAATGGTGGAGGTATGGCACGGTCCCCTAAACTGCATTTACTAAACTCTCGTGACCCACCGCTAAAAAACTAATCGACCGATTCTGACGAAATTTAGTATAAACGTTTCTAAGCTCATTGCCTAAAACATGACCCTAATTGTTTTTGAGAAAAAGTATTTTGTATTGCAAAATGCAGCCATTCTTTGGAAAGTTGAATCTTTTTGTTTCAGAGCGTACCATTTGTTTGGGTTGTGGCCTTCGCCGTTTTTAAGGCGATAGGCAACAGTAACGGATAAAAAAATCATGTGCGAATTTAACAATTTGTTTTCCTATGATAAAGTGATTCACTCTTAAAATTAATTACACATCTATTTAGTATGCATATCAAGCTGTTAGAAGATATATTTTTTTTTCGATGTACAAAATGGCCGAATATTAATATTTTCTTTTGTTATCTTTTTTTAGGCGCTCCGCGCCGTGGCGTTTAGCATCCACAATTTTTTACCCAGAAGAAAAAACAAAAATTCTCGGCAATTTACATTAGAATACCTAGAGAAGTACGTACGGAATTAAAAAAATATTGTTTAATTCAAAAGTTGTAGGTAATAGAACGTGAGAAATTAATTTTCAGTGAAAAATTTCGTATAAAACAGCCGATAAAAAAGTTTTCGGTTAATCAGAAATTCTGTACGTACTTCTCTGTGAAATGCAATTAGGGAACATTACTTTTAAATTTGAAGTAAATCGAGTGAAAATTGTTTAAGTTATGCGTCACGCCGATTAGAAAAAAGATAACAAAAGAAAATAATAGTAGTCGGCCATTTTGTACATTGAAAAAAAAAAATTCCAACAGCTTGATATTCATACTAAATAGATGTGAAATTAATTTTATGAGTGAATCACTTTTTCATACGAAAAAAATGGTTAAATTCGCACATGATTTTATACCCGTTACTGTGGCCTAACGCCTTAAAGGGCGATAAAAAATATACCATTGCCATATGTCATACAAAATAAATAAAACATACTTTGAGTCTCAAAAATGATGAAATATTTGTTTTAAAAAGAATCATGAAAATCAACATGCTCGCTTAAAAGTATATATATATGGTAGCAAAAATAGTAGCAGCTAGTATATGCAATGGTGTGAAAAGTACTTGTTTCTCTGCGCCATTGCAGATGAGAGTTGCTATTGCTGCCGCTATGCAGGGGATGATGGTGCCCAGTTGTATTTATGGAACGAATGGGGTGGTAAGAGGCAGAACGTCGTTCAAAGCGTCGAGCAAAAAGCGCGGGAGAAACCGAGAAAGATAGATAGAGAGAGAGACAGGGGGGGTGATGGAAAGAGACAGATGGATAGAGAGAGTAGCAACAGTAGAGCAAGGCTCATCTCGACTAGACGAAAGATAGAGGATGACTATACACGATGGTATAAGGCAATAAACGCCTGAGACATTTTCCAGCGTCTCGGGCACGTTATATAAAAGCTCATCAATAAAATTCCCATAGAAGCTCCCTCCCACTCCACCTTACGATCCCTTTTGCCATCGAGAGTGATAATGCGAATGAGAGCAGATCCACGTACAGCCACGTATATGTATCCGAGACGTACAAATACAAATGTGGTCCACGTAAACGAGGCATGCACGCATAATACGATGGGTCGTGTAGCAAAAACCTTTTTCCTTAATTGACTTTGGTGAAAGTCGTTCGTCTGCACGCCGGCTACTCCGAACATTAGGGTTGCCACGAAAACGGCAAGGGATGATAAACATAACCTACGAGTGGTGTATAAATAAAATATCGAAGTTTTTTTCGTGTCATCGCGGAGGTTCTGAATTTGTGTATGGGCTGTCATGCGAGAACGTCAGAAGATCAGACGCCGAAATATTCACCGAAGAGCAATAATGTTTTTATTTTGCAACTTTCTGGCTGTGTGACGTTGGGCGAAAATCATTTTTTGGAGGGTGCAAAGTGAATAAACTCATGGCGGGCACTATTCACTATCGCGTCATGTTGGAATGATCCATTGAAGACGTGACGTTGGGTTTGTGCGAAATGAGGCTGGTTTTGTGATGTTAGGGGTACGAGCAAGTTTTTAAGGATTTACAAGAGAGGGCGTTACTAGTATTAAGGCCTTGGGCTAATTTAGAATTTTCCAAAAATCGATTTTGTTTGTTAAAAAGGTACCTCAGTAGCTATAAAATGATATTCCAAAAGATCACGGATGTGAAAAGTCTCTAAGTACTCGGTTTCCGAATTCTAGTGCAGGCATCGCAGATTAAAGGTATTCAAACATTTTTCATGTCGTGGCTTTCTACTAACTTTAAACGCGTTTATCTCAAAATTGTATTTTTCAAGTCGGCCGGACTCATAACTCAAACAAATTTCAACCGATTCACTTGAAATTTGAACTGCCTGAGTCGAAATTTAGACCCTCCTTTAAACCTCTTTTCGATCCCAATTTGTCATTCAATGGAGGTTCAAGAGGTTCAAATGGAAATCTCAAAAACATGTATATCAGAACCTACTGAACCTCCAAAAGTGGCAGAAATTGGACTTTTTCACTCAAAGGAGGTTTAGTAGGTTCATCTGAACCTCCTTTAAACCCTAGTGAGCCTGATTTAATGCTTACGCAAACCTACAGACCTTCTTTTAAACCTCCTTTCGCCCTACTAACTCTCCTTTGACTCCTTTCACCGGTGGCTCGCAGAGCCTCCTAGCCCTCCTTTAAACCTCTTCTGACCCTACTAACCCTCCTTTAAGCCTACTTCAATATGCTGCCCTCCGCTCCCCCCCCCCCCCCCCCTTCTCTCCCATCCGCAGTTCACCGATATTCCAAAGAAGGGATAATTATAATTAAAAAATATTTTCAGTTACACGAAATAATTTATAGTTGTGACAATGTATGTATATGTTTCGAATTAATAGATCAATCTTATAATAAATAATCAAACATCATATTTTTAATTCACACATATAATTTATTTTTCAGATATAGCTTGACCCTACAGAACCTCCTTTGGATCCAATCTTTCATTTTCCTTCTGCTTTGGATTCAAAGGAGGTTCTGTAGGGTACAGATAGGACTTTAGGCCAAAACGAGGTTGTGTAGGTTCACGCAAGCCGAGCCCATAGGCCTAAAGGAGGCTCAGGAGGTTGAATAGAAGGTTCAGTAGGGCTAAAGGAGGGTCGCCAACGGTGCAAATTTCTCGACATAGGTTCAAGGGGAGTCAAAGGAGGGCGGCAGTCTGTGCGTTACAAAGGAAATAGGTTCTCGAGCATTCAAAGGAGGGTCTAAATTTCGACTCGGGTGTACATTTAGAATTACATTTTCTAAGGCCTACGTAGGACTTTTTAATTATATTGCATAGTTCTTTCTTTATAAACAATTTTCTGACGATTTGCTCATGGTATTTTACACTTTTTGTTTTAGAAATGCGCCATTTTGACAAAAAACAATATATCAAAAAAATCCTGCGTAGGTCTATAGCTATTCTCATACATAATCGAAAAAACTTTAATGACACATCATGAGTGAAAAATTATAGAACTTGTTGGTCCGGCCGTTGACCTTCCGGAAACAAAGGCCTCATCGAAAAAATGCTACACAGTCGCTTTTTTGACATGTATCACTGTGAAAAAAATAATTTTGTATAGTCAATTACGTGTTTGATAATACCCCTATTTTGTAATTTCGATTTATTTTATGGTTTCGCTGAACAAAGTTCACAAAATATGCTCCTTTTGACCGCTTAAGTGGCCTTAAACCGCTTTGGACCATAACCTATTCACTTTCATGTTAAAGCGTCATCATTAGGCTTTAGTTTTCAGTACGCCTCGTTTTGTCGAAATGTAAACAACATCGTTTTTTTAACTACAAACATGTCCACTTTTGTGCCAACGAAACGGAGTTTGTGGGGAGCTTTACTTTTCTGCTTCCATTTGAAAAAAGCAGCTGAAGGTTATCGACTGCTCTGTGAGGCTTATGGGGACCATGCTCTATCAATCTCAACTTGTGAGTACTGGTTTAGACGGTCAAAAAGTGACGTTTTTGACACGGAGGACAAGGAAGGCGAATGATGGCCAATAAATACCCCCAATAAATAGCTCGAACAATTGAAACAACGCTCGATGGCTGATCATTCGAAATATTGAAGAAACAAAATGCAAAGAAAACAAAGCTTCGGGCAAACGGGGCTAAGCAAAAAATTCTCCCTAAACGGCGGTTAAAATTGGCGTCGAGCTAAGTGTAACGAGCTTTCGGCAAAACTTTTTTCCTCTTTCCTGAACGCCTGCCAAGTGGCTGACTTGAAGTGGCCTCGAAGGGGTAGCAAAAAAATAAACAGCCCAGCACGGTGACGCCGAGATGGAGGATAAATGGAAGGTTGGTTAAACGAGAGAGACAGTGAGAGAGATGTCAAAAAACAGAAGCAAAGAAAATCTGCCCTCGAGTTTGGCCGCTCCGTGTCCTACGTGGAGACAATTTCTTCGGCCCTTAGCGGTTCGTTGGAGAGCTTCGAGCGTCGAGTTTGCACCTTTTTCCTTCCCCTGTTCCATCGTCTCTCTGCCTCGCTGGCAATTTTCTTATTCGTTCCTCGTGTCTCCCCGCGCGCGCTGAGAGACAAGCTCTCATTAAGCTCATTTCGTGCTTGATATTAAGTGTCATTGCCGTCCTCCAAATGAGGGAAACTCAAAGAACGTGAGAGAAGCGTCGTTTCACGTGCCGAGCTTAATTTTTGTTTTTTCTTCTTCTTCTTTTTCCATCGGCCGACCCTTCTCTCTGCGCTCGCTCGCTCACACGTTTCCTCGATGATTGGACGAACGACGAGGGCGAGTGTACTGGGAAAGGAACGGGCGGCTAAAATGCTTCCCGCGACTTTGTCGTTTCTCTAATATTGGTGCAATCGCGTAGTGCGATGCTTTCCCGGGCGACGGAATTCAAAAGCTCGGTCTCCGGTCTAAAACTCCACTCAACCCTCTTCCGTACCAACCCCTTTGAAACTGACGGAACTTGCCTTGGGGATTTCGCTCTCTTCGCGTCCGTGGAGAATCGCTTCAAAGGGCATAATTCAAGGATATAACGTGAAAAAAGATCCCCCCCTCCCCCACACCCACACACAAATATGGCTGCGGAATGGAAAAAAAGTCCTCGCTTCGTCGCCATTTCATTGAGTTGACCCTTCATCACTTGAACTTTCGAATCGCAAGGCCAACTATTCTGTTCGAGCTTGTCATGACCCTTTGGACAATCGACGTACATCAAAAACCCGCGGAACTTAAGGGGTCACATCTATCATAAGGCCCGAAAAAAATGTCCACATTCCGAATATATTTTTTGGGAAACCGTTGGTGAAAAAGAAACGCATTTTTTCAACACAAAGGGACATATATAGGGAGCTTTAAAAAAAATCACCATAAAATATAGAGAAACGACAAAAACATGGTCGCTGGGGGATGATCAAATTTTCTTTCGCGACGCTTGCCGGTGGACAGCCTCCAGCTTAAACGGTCGATTAGAGAAGCTGTAGCTCATTCAATTTTAGGGATATTTCAATACATTTTTCACGGAACATAGCTAAAAGGTGATACTATCGAAAAAAATATTTTTGGGCAAGGCAATTCTTTGACCCACCTAGGTAGATGTAGCCTGTTAAGGCGGGGTATACATTTACAACGATAAAAAAGTCGATTTTTTCTCTTTAAATGATAGAACTATATATGTAGAATACTTTCCAAAAGTTTCGAAGCGAAATTCGAAAAATTGTATACGTTACATTCCGTTAACGCTGTGACTCCCCGCTCGGATTTGTATTTGGATAACAAAATGGCGAGTATTTTTCGAAAAAAGTGTTGTTTCCACCGTTTTTGGCAGAAAAAATAGTGGATATCAAAATTAAAAAAAAATCCATATTATGCGCTATAACTACAGTTGTAAAGAATATGTGGTTAAAATTTCTCAAGGATAGGTTCAGTAGTTTCGAATATTTTATCATTAAGCCGACGAAAAACGTTGTTTCGAGAAAAACGCGTTTGAAGTTTTTTTGGGTTACATAAACACAACAACAAAAATGTTTTATGTATTTCGAAAATGTATTTATCAAGTGTGACAACTTTTACATCAGAATCTATGATACAAACCTATCAAAAAAATTCATGAAAATCGCTTTTTTTACCGTCTCAAGTGTCAAAAAACTTAACAAAATTGTTATGTATCTAAAAGCTTAACAAAATCGTTTTATATCCTTAAATATACTGTTACAGTATACCTACAGTTTGATAATCGTAGAACAATTATTTCCTACTTTAAAAAATCCCTCAAAAATTGCTTCATTTTTTCCCATCTGAATGGATATCCCATCTTACTTTACGAACGTTGAACGAACGGGTTATTTTTGCACGATCGGGATGCCGTCACATACGAGAGAATGAAAAACAAAATAACGCGAGATGGAAAGAGCGAGAATGCGGAAGGGCTGGAAGATGACAGACTTTTTTCCGTTCCAGGAAAAAAAGTGCAGTGTAACAATACGAATGTGCTATATGCGTAGACTCAAACAAGGTACGGGTACAAAAATATGTTCACGTTGCTATGAACCACTGAGAAAGGTAAGGCCTCAACTGGCTCGACCTACAAGCCTCGGAGGGATAGCGGTTGTGCCCTTTTCGTTTATGGGTTAAAGGGCGTAGGAAAATTCGTGTGTATGTATACCCATATATATATACGTGCATATAAATCTTCCAATATATTCCTTTCTCGGATGTTGCACGTTCAGGCGGACTTTTACCGCGCATGTATAAGCCGATCTCCTAAGCCGTTCCGTTTGGCATTGATTTAATGCTCACCAGCGATAGGCAGCTGTGTGTTCCGCACTCGCAAATTACACTTTCCCATCGCTGTTCGGAAATCTGCGACAATTTTAGCCACTCTGGCTGGCGCTCGATGGTACATAGGTGGAAAACAAAAACCGAGAAAATGGAAACGGTGATGGAAAGGAGCGTTGGTTTGGAAGGAAAAGAAGAAGTACGAAAGGGTGACTGCGTAGAGCGTACATGGGAAAAATAACAAGCTGTGTTGTGGAGTTCTTGTGCTGGTACGTCTGGATAGGCGAGAAGCACCGTATACAGGGTAGTTGCTTTATATCGGATAGTGGACTATAACGAGTTTTCCTATAGCGCCATCTGTTATCGATTTTATACACTAATAACAGTCCTCAACAAATTTCTGCACGGGAAAACTCTAAAATATTTTATTATGCCGATTATTTGTTGGTTTGATGCAGTAAACAATTCTTAAAATAATCGAAATTTCAACTTTTTCTATGAATAAATTGTTGGCATCCCCCAGAGACGAATTTAGTCAGCCTAAGTCATTTTTTTCAGTGGCTATGTGTCCTATCGGCTGCTTTCACTACAGTTAATTTATAACCGACGAAAAGATTCAAGTTCCCCATACGTTCGTCATAATAATAAGGATACAAAAAAAACTGCCGAATGTAAAAGATATATTTTTTCGTAAGACTTCACTGTGCGGAAAGAAAACCTGTAATTCATAATAATTGTCATACGAATGAGAAAAGAAGTCAACGAGATATGGTGAATATTCCCTAGATCTTTCCTTATCGAGATTCCGAAATATTCTGCGCTCCCATTTGAGGGGGGAGATACCTTTAGGCGAGGAAAAAGCAGCTGATTCTCATGATTTTTTTTAAAGAAGAGATTTCTTGGCCATTATTGAGACTTTTGAGAGATTTTTGGGAGAACCAAGAAACAGTGAGAAATGTTGAAAATCGATTAAATAGTACGTTTTGAAAGGAGGGAATTGAATTTTCGGACAAACATGGCTACACTTGGCAATACATTTCTTTTTTATAAAAAAAAACATTTAGGGTCATATTTTAGATAATAAAGGTAAAAAGATGTATACGAAATTTCATCAGAATGGATCGATTAGTTTTAGCACTATGCGTCATGTCAGTTTTGAAAACGCGCACGTTCCATTTCGCGAGATTCCTCTCGTTTGGTTGACGGAAAACAAGAGAACGGTGGCGCAACGCGGCCATTAAAAGAGAACTATCACGAAGCTTGCGCTCGCGTACAGCTCTCGAGTGATGTCCCATATAGTCTACTGGATCGAAATCTATGTGTGGGTTTGCACGCGAATCCGTGAACATCAAACAACGCCGATGTGTGCACGAGATGCCTCTCCGGTCTCGTCGTCACGTCGATCTTTTGCTCCGCTTTAGCGGAGCGAGCGCGTGCAGTGTCGACTCAGCTCTCGTTCAGATATGGAGTTCTCCCAACTTGTATACCGGAGAGCACCATTGCGTACGCGAAATAACAGGCAAGCAATACGAGGAGAAGTGCTCGTCAACTACGTACACGTCTCGTCATTCCAATAATGACATAGACGAAAGTCTGACGTTCGCTTCGTCATTGATGGGCGACTGACAGCAGCGCCCTCAAAATCGACGTCCGGCTAGTGCCGTCATGATAAATTCTTCTCGTACGCATACGCATGCACGTACAGATTTTCACGCAGGGGCGTGAATTTCCTCAAGACCCGATTGGGTCTTGAGAAAATTCCCGTTTGACGCAATGCAGCAACGATGTTTCCATTCTAACCTACCAAAGTATTTGTCGGATTTAACAGGCTATTCTACTGTGACGGGGTGAAAATATCGAATTTTTAGCATTTTTCTAAGCTATTCAATCATAGAATTGAGATCGAATTGCTGGTAAAGTCGATTTTCACTTTATCGACTCAGTACAGCGCTTTAAAGTAGCAGCGCGTTGTGCGCGCGCTCTAGTACGGCTGCCCGCTGCGCGTCCCTGGCAACTGTTGGTAACAGCTTTTTTGAATTTATACCTGAATATACACATATACACGTATACTTCTATACATTTACTGAATAGTAGTAATCTCCCTCAACGATAAAAAAAAAGAAAAGATTTAACTTGTCGAAAATGTGATAAAAACCGAATAGTGTTTCTGAGAAGCAGTTATAATAAATTGACAATCATTTAATCGATCTACATAGACGTCTCGTTTCCTCGAATGTCAAACCACTATCCAGTAGGCCGAGGTTCAAACGAAACTTTACTTCATCGGACCAATTCATTTTTTTCGTTTGTCGTCCATCGTGAAAAAAAATCGCAGCCAATACGTCGTAAAGGTTCCGTTTAATGGTCCTGTCATCGTGATCTACGCATCCCAAAATGTTTCATCCAACTGGAACCTCTATCAATTTGAGAATTGCCTATAAAATTCTCCATCACAAATGAGTAAATTGTAGACGGATTCATCAATTGAGGGTGCAAAGAAAGAAGTACAGGGGAGTCTCTCGATTATCCGGAGTCTTGATTCATCTGCCCTAATCATCAGACGAAAATGAAAAGCAATCGAAGCGCGTTGTCGCGTTGGGGTGGTTGTGCATGGCTCGTCGTTCTTGAAACGTATAATTATTTGGAGGCTTAAGGATAGTAATAAGCACACATAGGTGGCGCAGATGTCAGAGGGAAAGAGGGAAAGAGCAGGTTCGTCTGATGAGGGTAACGGGATGCCTTCCAGTGTGAGAGAATCAAGGTACGAGCCTGCGAAGGGAAAGCAAAAGGTACTGAAGCGGGAAACTAACTAGAATTGTCCTCCTAGTGTGTCACCAACCTGCCTTGGCATGGCATTATCTTCGCTGTGCACGAACACACGCCCGACTAACCACACGGATGTACACGCGAGGATATATGGATAAACATCCACCTTTCAAATTTTGTGTAACTCATGTTAGCTTTGCTCAAGACAAGTTGACACGTTTTGTTGGGTGTCGAGAGACGGCGGTTTGCTTTCCATCTCCAGATAGAAAGCAAAACATACATGCTCTCCTTGACTTGTATATGACCGAAGGCAGCGTCGCCATTTCTATTTTACAGCGCGCTGACAGTGTCACCGAGCTTCGTTTCGAACCATCTCATCAGTCTATGTCCCAATCCCTTTTAGGTCATGTCTGTGTCCTCCTGTTATTTCCTTTCTTGCCTCTTCGAGACTTAGGCTCGGATTGTTCCGTCGTTCATCACTCTGAGTCAAGATTGCATGTGCTTTAGCGATATGAATGTCTGTGTGGTCGAACAAAACGGGGCAAAGTGGTCGTACGGAGTATGGAGTGTACGATCGAAGTGGGGTCAAAAGTGCTTGAATAGTCTTTAGGTCTTTTAATTTATAATTATTCTTAGAATTAGGTTTCTTATAATTCTTACAATTCGAATTCTTAGAATTAGGTTTAGAGTTAGGTTTAGAATTTAGGTCTTTAGAATTAGTCTTTAGAATAGTCTTTAGGTGGTATGATTTATGCAAGTCCATATAATATGTCCATCCTACCTAAAACCTGTCTAATTCTTATATCCTATGTGGACTTGCCTAAATCATATCTCCTTAAAACGTTTCTTGTCCTTTGGAACACCTTCCATTGTAATTAAATACGATTAGTGTCATTCGCTAATGGATTAGCTTTCCCGGAATAACACAAGCTCAAAATAAACAAAAGTGTGCATATGCTAAAGAGACATTCGGAAGTAACCATCTAGGAATAAGTATGGTTCGGCGATCGAGTCCAACATGGTTGGTTAATCATACGATTTACATTCATTGAAAGTTACAGTAATAAGTATAACATCTAGTAATTAATAAGTACTGCATCTAGTGATGAATAAAAATGTAATACGATAAGCATTAGGGGAGAAGCATCTATTGAATGGCTGGTTAATATCGGATAGTGGAGTATAGCTTAGTTTTCCTATACCCTCATCTGTTTTTTTTTAAATTTTATACACTATTAATGATGATGAACCACTTCGCATTTTTCCAAAGATCCCTCTGAAAGTCCACGTTATGCAGACAAATAGGTCAGATAGGACAAATATGAAAAGACGAATGTTTCGAAGATGTTATGGAGAATGTTATGCAGACAAATAGGACAAATATTTCACAATGAATGTTCCGAAGAGAGAATTTATTTCTGGAATTTACCATGTAGTCATGGTAGCGAAATTTGTCGCTTCCAACTTGTCCCCTATTGTTTCCGTCATACCAGCAAGTTGCTTGGTCAGGAAAATTCGTGCAAGTGTATAAAGGCGAGTAGGTACACGGGGGAAGCTGTGGGAGTGATTGCGAGGGATAGAGAGGAGGGTTCTCTTTGGTGCTGAGAAGCGAAAACAAGGTCATGGGAATAAACACGCTCTGTGACATATCTCCAGGGGTTGAGGTTCCCCAAGGAAGAAAGAGAGATTCATTCCGGAGTTCACGTTGGACCTCGCATTCACATATATATTTAAGGTTGTACAGGAATTAGATTAAATCGCTCGAGCCCAAGGTATTTGCATTAGAAATCGAGTCCTGTCGTCAGCGGGACAAGGAATGGGAAGACGAAGCAGAAGAAGAGGCAGGCGAAGAATAAAGCAGAGGGTTGGATGCGCCAGCAGGGGATCTTGGTCGACTTCGTAGGTCCGACGTCGAAGCCAAGAAATCTTCGATGCCACTTTGTTTGTCCATAGGATGTAATTACACGAGAGGACGAAGAATCGACAATGAGAAAAGAGGAGGCCGAAGCCGAAGGGAGAACAAGAGACATCGTGGCACGAGACTTTTGTCATGGGCTTTATCGTGGAGCTCATGAAGGGGAAAAGAGATAAAAATGGCGAAAGACGTAAGCCGATCGGTCAATCAATTTCAATTCTCATTGGAACGACAGTGAGAAGTAGAGAAAGATTGCTTTGTATCAGGGCGGGAAAGAAAAAGCGAGAGAGAGAGAGATCCCTTTGAAAGACGTGACCCTTTCCCCACGCGAGCAGATAATTCTTTATCTATCGCCTGCGAAGCCTCGAATTCGGTGGCGCGCCAACTCCCAGGATTTTCCATCGCCCACTGGAAGGAAAATAGAAAGAGGCGACGAAGCTGTACGGCGAGACGAAATGAGTTTGCCTATGGACTATGCGGCAAAAGCTTTAGGCAAAAGAAAACAATATAAACCGATACTTTCCATTGTGTTTTCCTCACTCCTAGATGTTGCTCCCGTCAGGAATTCCCATTTTTCCACACGTCCAGACTCGAGTTCATCAGAACGTTGGACTTTTTCCTTTAAGGGTTTAGGCCACAGTAACGGGTATAAAATCATGTGCGAATTTGACAATTTTTTTTTTCATATGAAAAAGTGATTCACTCGTCAAATTAATTACACATCTATTTAGTACGAATATCAAGCTGTTAGAAAATATATATTTCTTTTTGATATACAAAATGGCCGACTACTAATATTTGTTTATGTTGTGTATGTTATTTATTTGTGTTGTCTATGTATGATAAACATAACTATTTGTTATGGTTATGTTTATGTGACATGTTTATGTCTTTTAGGCGCTCCGCGGCGTGACATTTAGCATCCACAATTTTTTACCTAGAACGAAAAACGCTGCTTCACAAGTTTCGCGAGGAGTAGGGAGAAATAATGAGGAAACAACGGGAAAATTATAATTTCCCTTAGCGCCCATGTTTTGGCATATTTCCTCATCTCGGAGAGAATTTCATAATTTATGAGGCCCGTTAGTGCAATCGTGAACAGTTGATCGTAAAACGTAATTCTGAGACTCTGTAAGAAGATACCACGTGGTAGGGGAGTTAGATATAACACATTGGTTCTCAAAGAAAATTGGATGGATGAAAGACGAAGAAAAGTGACGAATGCATAGCTCGTCCGATACATCGATGATCCGCGGAAAGTATTCGTCCTACATTGGGGTGAATCTAGGATGTGAATAAACGATTATGTTGATCGAACGTTCAGGGGTGTCGGGTCGACGTATATGAACAATGGGACTGACGTTTTCCCATTTCTCTTTTCCGTGTCTTCGAATATCCTCCTTTTCCTCACCCCCCTTCTCTCTCTCCCTCTCTCACCCTCCCTCGGGACTCTCTCGATTTTTATTTCCGGGAAGCAGGAGGAAGAAGCTGCGCGCCAGCTCGACACCTAATTTGCCGCATTTCAACTCTAATCTGACCTATTCTCGGATTCCATTTGGCTCCCGCGCCCGATTGTCAGATGAACGAACACACATATCGATCTTGAAAAGTCACGAGGGCGGATGAGCTTCATCCCCTATTACGGGGTCAACGACCCCCGTTTTTCCGTACGTGATATATGTTTTCATCGTGGCGTGCGACGGATCTCCGTCATCCTTTTTCAGCATTTGACGTTCTTCCTTATTCGGCTAGCTATGAGCATACAAATGTGCTACTATGACCTGGAGACGTTCTTTGTCAAAATCGCTAAACCCAAATGGAACGTGTTATTGCCCCCGTTATTTTCACGAGACGTCTTCATCGGGTCGTGAATCGTAGTAGCGGTTTTTCTTACTACACGTTACGAAGACAGGCTTGAATTGTGTTTGAGGAGTTACGTAGGTTTCGAAGCCAAAAAAAAAAGGATATTTCGTCTATTTTTTATAAATATAATATATGTTATTTTATTCAAAATGTCAAGCACATAAACGAGCAGCATTTCGATGATATTTTTTTTTAATTTGGGAAATTCAGCCGGTGGGACCTGACTTCCGGAGACCCTTCAAAAAAAGCTTCATCTGAAATTGAAAAACCATTTTTTTCTGTTGGTAGATAAGCATAGCTCGTGATTGACGGAGGATTTTTGAAAAAATTGAAATTTGAATTCTTTGCAGAGCTGTATGCAAAACAGTTCAGTTTTTGGTACAATTTACACTACGTATAGTAAAATTAATTGCACCCCAATTTTTCATACCAAAAAAATCCTTTAAAACTTGTACCCCCAATATTTTACATTCCAGAACATAAAAAATCATCCTGATGTAAGAAAACAAACAACAAAATGACCAAAAAAGCTCATACTAAAAAATTCCGAACGATGGGTTTCAATTAAGATCATGATCAGTTTATTTTTTAATTTTCATTGGTCGATTTCATGAGCGCTATGGTAACGAACGTTACCATACAAAAAACGTATTTATTCTTCCATCTTAAAAATACCAAATCACGAAAAATATATCCTGTTATTAAGCGCGAAATTTGGAGGTGGGGCGAGTCTGACTCCAACGACCCCGTAGGACTGAAAACCCAAATAAAATGAATCTAACGTTAATTGAGTCTGGACTTGACGTGCTTCAAATGATTGCTTCTCGCTGCTCGTAGTTGGCAGCATCGACGGTGAGATTTTAACCTTCTTCCTGTAGAGCAATGTGAAAGAGGCACACGGATTTACCAACTTAGGAGCAAAAAATGCGGTGGTAAGGTAGGAGAAGGAGACGTAGCTGGGAATCCCAGCAGGCTCTCGATATAAATCGTCATGGGGCTCTAATTCTCGCCGCAGTTTATATGTTATTGCATTTATCACGTGTACGTGACCAGAATGAACGACTCTCGAAAGTCTGTGGTGTTACCACGTTCGGCCGGTTGTGCTGCTGGCAAATCGTGATGGTGGCGGGCTTTCTAGGCAACGTAGTAAAACCGCCCTCACCCTTACCAAAATCGTGGACCACACATGGTAAACGTGAGAGGTGTTCGCTACGTGAAGGCATACATCAACCTGTCAAGCAGCGACTCGTATACAACCCGTGAAATAAAAAAAGACGAAAAATAATTTTTATATACCTTAAGGGGATATATATATATCCCTTTATATATATATATATATATATGTAGACCCACTCGACTGTCAGAAAAGTTGTACTCTTGAGCTCAATTCTTTTTCACACGAACAGTTTGTACTCCAAACTCCAACATTCGAGAAACATTTAACGGGCTACATCTACCTAGGTGGGTCAAAAAATCGCACTTTTCAACGATATTGTTATACGATTGTATCACCTTTTAACTATATTTCCTGAAAATTTCATTGAAATATTCCTGAAATTGAATGAGCTGCAGCGTTTGACAGCTGGCGTTTTTCGTGGCGCGTTTTTTTCAAAGTCGGTGGACGTGATATCTTGAAAACTACTCGATGGATTGTTTCCAAATTTACAGGAGATACGAGGAGAAACATTTAAAGGTCGTTGACGATCTCGTTTTATATAAATCGATCTTTGTTTGTTAATAGTTACGTAAAAATGGTGTCTTTTTTGGCAGATTTGGTATGCTAGAGTTTCACTTCGTCGCCACGTTGTTAAAAAAATTGATTTAAAAAATCCATGATCGTCATCGACTTGTATTTATTATTAACTTGGATAACCCGTTTGGTTTTTTAATTTCGGATGGATCATTTATGATGGAGCGTGTCCACCGCCAGTCGCGTTTTTTCTCCAACCACCGTTTTCAAAGTCGGTGGACGTGATATCTCGAGAACTACTCGATGGATTGTTTCCAAATTTACAGGAGATACGAGGAGAAACATTTAAAGGTCGTTGACGATCTCGTTTTATATAAATCGATCTTTGTTTGTTAATAGTTACGTAAAAATGGTGACTTTTTTGGCAGATTTGGTATGCTAGAGTTTCACTTCGTCGCCACGTTGTTAAAAAAATTGATTTAAAAAATCCATGATCGTCATCGACTTGTATTTATTATTAACTTGGATAACCCGTTTGGTTTTTTAATTTCGGATGGATCATTTATGCTGGAGCGCGTCCACCGCCAGTCGCAAAAAAAGTCAACCACCGGTGGTCGTGTTTTTGTCGTATTGCCGTATTGTTGGTGATTTTTGCGTTCAAAAAATGCCTCTCTTTTCGACCAACCGTTGTCCAGAAGAAAATCGTAATTTGGCAATTTTTTCGTGCTTCTAGGTAGACGTAGCCCTTCGATTTGTCCTGCTATGAATATGTATACATTCAAAGAGGTTATGCGATAATCATTGGAGATTTCAACCCGAATTGCGGGTCTTAAACCTTGACTCCCTCATCCATTTGAAAGAAAGAATGATTTTATTTTTCTGGTTGAACAAATCAGCGGTACGTTTTCATTTGATTTGCGGAAAAACGAACGATCATTCAGAATGCGGAAATTGAACCGAAGATTGCCTTCTCGAAGTGTAATCGTTTGGAAAAAAATGTCACAGTCCCAACGTAACGATCAATCGTAAATGTTTTTCCGTATACTTTCGACCCGCGCTTGTTCTCGCGATTCCTCCAATCCACGCGCTCGCGTCTGACAAAGCTCTTGGGTATCCGCTTTTCACATTTTATCGCTCCTCGTTCTCACTCCACGGTGCGCGGTGTAACGATCGCGAATTCACATAAAACGTACTGATAATTGGAGCACGACCAGGCAAACGGCAAAAGGGAGAGAAAAGCAGAAGAACGAAAAAAAAGGGCCTCCATTCCCGTATAGATGCGCAAATGCGATGAGAGCGCTTCGCGCTCAAACTTTGCCGTCAGTTCAAGGATCTGATTGCCTTTTTAAGTTACGCGATACGAAAGCAGATAATTACTTCGCCAGCTCGCGTATTCTCGAGTGAATATAAAAGACCATCACCTTCTCTCTCTCTCTCTCTCTCTCTCTCTCTCTCTCGCTCTTTCCTCTCTATTTCCCCTTTTGGAATCTTGAAATTTTCTGGCTATGCGCCCATCTTAACGCTACACCGGCTATACGCGATCAAATACGTTTTTTTGTCTTGATGTTTTCCCTCCGTAATTTCTTGCTCGCTCATAGTCCGGGCTAATTTCGACAAAAAACTTTTCGGCTGTTGAATTTTCTGCAGCACGGCATTATTTTTGGCTCTCCAATAATGCAGTACGCGGCGTTAAAGGAACGAGGCGGAAGCGAAGTTTGGCGCGCCCTCTTTCACGGAATTATGAAGCATAAATATTTGTTTTTTTTTTTATCGTTCGGAGATATTTTTGACGTGCGTTTTATTTTAAAAGAGATACTTTGTCATCGGCGATAATCAACGTTAAGTGTCAGTAAAGATAAAAAAATCTACGTTGATTGATTTGGGCCAATACTCGGATGGGTGACCGCTCAGATGCGTGCTAGCCTCCACATGGACTACCGAGTGGGAGGTATTTCTACTGACTTTTCCAATTGCAACGAAATTGTCTCCCCCCGATTTCGTTTAATTTGTGATATTCTATTCTTCATCGAAAAAAAACATGTATTTTTTTATCGGCGAAAAAGGGGTTTTAAAGGGTGAAATTTGCCCTCAAAGCTGGACACGTTCGGTGTGATTTTTCCAGCTTCACATATTTCTAGACGTGATATTTGATTGAAACCAATCCGAGAATCATGATTACGATGAATAATGGTGATGTTCAATTCTGAGGGTGGAAATAATACAAGTTTATGGGGGTTGAAATTTGGAGAATGTTCTAACGAGAAAAGTATTCTTAAAATTTCAACGGAACCCTTTGCATTTGATAAAGCTGAAGAAAGTACATTTCCTTTTCCCCACATACACTCGCACATACATACATCACGCGATCAATTAATAAATAATATATTTATAAATAGACATATATCTTCGTTCACCAAGTAACTCGTTATTTCTGAGCCCATTGTCTTGATGTTGATGCCACTTGAAGAAGACTCTCGGATATGCAAGGCGAAGCCATCCCGTGTTTCAAGCTCTTCCATAAAAACTCTATCCAGTCCGACGTAACTCTGAGAAGGTCTTATCTTTTTTTGACCTCTATCCGAGGAACCTCTCGCAACTTTGGTAGTTTCTTCGTATCCGAGCCACTCGATCAATTGTACGGTGACATAAGTGGACAGTAGCAGAGTAGTCACTAGACTCGGAGAACGAATCACACCAACGGTAAACATTGAAACTGTTTACACTTTATCGATGACGCATGAAAGTCAACGAGACGATATACCAAATCGACGGTTATATTCGTCACCGCAGGTGGCGAAATTTTCTGCGCGTCCTCAAGGACAAATGAAAAGCTCGATGTGCGAGACTTCTTACGTATGTACTCGGGAGAATTGTACGGAGCTTCGAAACACTAGCCACGAAAGAACTGTGATCTTTTTTGCTGTCGTCGCTTTTTTCCTTTACTTGATCCTCTTGTTGGCTTTTCTTTCGCGAAACGGCAAAAGCCGATGAAATCCCAGGGTCCCTGTGTATGGTGCGACGTCTCTCGATGTTCTGAAAACTTGATGGAGTGACCCTAACCCAACGTGTCAGGACGCTCGAGCAAACCCATCTCCGAAAGAATCTGGCGAAATGACGCTTGTGCTACAGATGTAGAGGATTTCGTATGTGAGTGTGTGTTTGTTTCGATTTCGTATGTGAGTGTGTGTGGTGTGTGTGTGTGTGTGCGGGGGTGTGTGTGTATGGGTGTGGGTGTGGGTGACAGTGTAGGTCAGAAGGATAGCAATGGGAAGTGACGCTTGTGCTACAGATGTAGAGGATTTCGTATGTGTGTGTGTGTGTGTGTGTGTGTGTGTGCGTGTGGGTGTGTGTGTGTGTGTGGGTGTGGGTGTGTGTGGGTGTGGGGGTGTGTGTGTGTGTGTGTGTGTGTGTGTGTGTGTGTGTGTGTGTGTGTGTGTGTGTGTCGTGCGTGTGCGGGGGTGTGTGTGTGTGTGTATGGATGTGGGTGTGGGTGTGGGTGACAGTGTAGGTCAGAAGGATAGCAATGGGAAGTGACGCTTGTGCTACAGATGTAGAGGATTTCGTATGTGAGTGTGTGTGCTTGTTTCGATTTCGTATGTGTGTGTGTGTGTGTGTGTGTGTGTGTGTGTGTGTGTGTGTGTGTGTGTGTGTGTGTGTGTGTGTGTGTGTGTGTGTGTGTGTGTGTGTGTGTGTGTGTGTGTGTGTGTGTGTGTGTGTGTGTGTGTGTGTGTGTGTGTGGTGTGGTGTGTGTGTGTGTGGTGTGTGTGGTGTGTGTGTGTGTGTGTGGTGTGTGTGGTGTGTGGTGTGTGTGGTGTGTGTGGTGTGTGTGTCTGTGTGTGTGTGTGCGTGCGTGTGTAGGTCGGAAGGATAGCAATGGAAAGTACGATAGGATTGTACCGTGTGATGCAGGGAAAAACGGAGCACCGAAGGTGTATGTAAAAGAAAAAACAAAATGGGAAAGTGTGCTTCGAAGTCGGTGGCTCAAGGGATAGACTTTGGGTTTTCCACTCGATCTACTATTTCTCTCGTAATGTATTATGTATCGAGTATTCCGCATGAACGGGAATGCCTTTTGGTCTGCGGTTTGAATACTCGTTTTTTTTCTTCTGGTCACCCTGTTTGCGTAATTTTGGAAGTTAATATAAAAAAGCGGTAACGTTATGTTTCTTTTCAGGTTCTTTGATATTCTTTCCATTGTTCCGTTTGTTCTCTACGTGAAAAAATGACCATTGACATTTATTTTACTACGAAACAATCGCGAGTGATCCTGTGAAAAATAAGAATGATAATTTTTGGACATTTCCCTTTAATTTGTTTATACAAAAATGATACATAATTAACGCACTGGAGATATGTACACATGCTTATGAAAACTTGTATCGCGGAGGATTCGCAGATTCGATAACTCGAATCTGAATTGTAAAGCGTGCGAAAATGCTCGATAAATTTATACAACGTGTTTTTCGAGGGAACGGTTTATGCGCCGAAGTGTAGGTGTGCTGGTTTTTTGTACTCAAGTACAATAGCAGCGACGAACACACAGTCCAGTGTTCCCGTCTCGTAAATATCCCTCCAGACATCGGCAACCGTCCAACAGGCAATACTGTAATTAGAGAGTTCGGATATTTCAGCGTTCTGTTATCACTCCAACGGGCGCAAGACGCGGCCTGATAAGTCAGTTGTGATAAAGTCGTAATTACTTGCGGACAAATTTGCGGCCTCGGGTTGGCGCACGTTGGCTCACATACGGGACCGCAGTGAGCTGGTGCCGCATTCATTCCGCATGATGCATCCGCGTCAATAAAATCTAACACACACCGACACACGCAAAATTCTCAATCATTCAATATCCCGCACTGGAAAAGAACACAAACTGATCACAACATTTTTGGATCTCGATGAATTTTCAGTCCGTGACTGTTTCGATCTAAACAGTCGCGACGCTGTGTACAAAATTGTTGAGAATTCTTACGAAAAAGCAATTCAGAGACATTAAGGTGGAACACCACTGTAAAGGGTGTTCCACTGTAAAACATCGATCTTTTTTTGAAATTTCTCAAAGTATCATACGTATTTTAGAATTTGTGAACAAACATTCAAAGCCAAAAATGGAAAATTTACCAAGTTACTGACGATTTAGTAAGAGCGGGTAGCGCTGTGGTTTACGTATCATGAAACTTTCAATCGCGTTTTTCTTGAAACGAGTTTTCGAGAGCTGGCCGAGATAAAAATTCTATAATTGTCTGATGTTCAATTTTAGAAAAATCGAAATTTTCGTAATTGCAGTAGTTATCAATTTCCAGCAGTTATCATTTTTCAGCAGTTATCAATTTTCAGCAGTTATCAATTTTCAGTAGTTATCAATTTTCAGTAGTTATCAATTTTCAGTAGTTATCATTTTTCAGTAGTTACCAATTTTCAGTAGTTATCAATTTTCAGTAGTTATCAATTTCTGTAGTTATCAATTTCAGTAGTTATCAGTTTTCAGTAGTTGTTCATTTTCAGTAGTTGTTCATTTTCAGTAGTTATCAATTTTCAGTAGTTATCAATTTTCAGTAGTTATCAATTTTCAGTAGTTATCAATTTTCAGTAGTTATCATTTTTTAGTAGGTACTAATTTTCAGTAGTTATCAATTGTCAGTAGTTATCAATTTAATCGATGTTCTTTGTTTGTTTTGAAATTTAGTATTTTTTAAGCCCCCGTATATAAATGGAGATTACGCCAAAATTAGACGGTTTTTAACACCCTCCATTTTATGAACTTCTTTTCTTTCGAAAAAACGGCTACGTATTTATATACATTATAAAACCTTTTTTTAGAGAGCCACCACTGTGGCGGGTAAAAAAACGATATTTTTTTGCATTTTTCAAAAATATACATATTTTAGAATTTGTGAAAAAAATTCAAGGTAAAATATTGCAAATTAAAAACTCTAGCCATTGTGCAATGTTCAATTGTAAAAAATCAAAATTCCCGTAATTGCAGTAGCTACCGTTGTAACGTAGACGTTTTTTGTTTTGCTTTAGAATTCAGTATTTTTCAAGCCCCCGAATATAAGTAAAACATTTTTTGTAAACTTTTTTTCCGAACAACTGCTGGGTGCAACGAGAACAACGTTTATATACATTATAAAACTTTTGTAGTTTAATTTTTCAGACCAACCATTGTTAAGTTATCGATCGGACCATTGGAGCACGTTCTTTATAAATTGGCTCTATTATACTACTATAACGTGAATAATCTTTAATTTTTTTAAGTAAAAATTTACACGAAATAAGTTCAATGTATGCTTAACAGCATATCTTTTTTCCGAATCTCAAATAAATAATTTAGTACACAACAAAAATTCGGAAAAACGATATTTTTCGGCCAGCCACAGCGGTGTCCGCCCTTAATGATTCGCTTTTTGTGAAAAAAAAGATATGGATGATAATTTTCAACTTGTTTTTTTCTTTTATAGAAAAATTATTGATATAATTATTGAAAATAATATTTACAGAACTTTCTTATAACATAGTCATTTGAGTTCTGTGAGTTATCATTCATTTTTTTTGCAACATCGTATTTAAATTTGTCGAAAAACAATTATGCCCAAAAATTGTTCGCTTATACTGGGTGTATAGCTATAGAGAAAATAAATCATACACGTATTATTTCTAACGTCACTACTGTTAATGTTGTCGAAAAAAATAAAGAAATCTAATGCCATACCACTGAAAAGTAATATTGAAGCACAAAGCACAACCGTCAACGATACTTTCATCTTTAGGAAATTTCGTGGTCGAGGAGAAAGAAGTAATGTGTTCGCAAATACGTCGCACGCTCATTTTAAGCAAGATGCGAAAAATAAATATGTTGCTGAATAAACAATAACGCGTTCGAATGTAATTTTTGGGGCGGCCATATTGTTTACGAATGTTCCCACCTTCATTAACTAAAGAAAATCGTTAAAAATTTCAGCTATCGTAAATAGTCGACCGATTTGAAAAGCTGATTAAAAAATCGATTGATAAAAGTCAAGCGACAAAGTTTCGAACTTTATTGACAATTTTGTTTGATTGTCATTGTGTATTTTTATGTACATTTTTATTGTATTACTTTAATCGTACATTTTTCGGGATTAAAAATATCCACGCATCATTTGGATCCATCGTCATGTCTGTTTACGTTTACTTAAGGGTCTACATCTCCCTAGAGACCCGAAAAAAATTGCCAAATTCGATTTTTTTTTTGGGAATGGTTGCTGAATTAGAAGGTACATATATTAAAGGCCTTGAAAAAACTACAAAAAATATAGAAAAACAACAAAAACAAAAAAAAAATCGTGACTTTCGGCGGTGGACACTCTCCACCTTAAATGGCTCATTTGAAATCTAAAAACCAAATGGTTTATTCAAGTTAATATTAAAGACGAGTAGTTGACGATAATCGATTATTAAAATAATTTTTTTTTAACAATGTGGCGCCGCATTGAAACCCGAGCATACAAAGTCTATGAAAAACTTCGTCATTCTTCCGTAACTATCGAACAATAAAGAACGATTATAAAAAAAATGAGATCGTCAACGACCTTGAAATGTTTCTCATTGTATCTCCTGTAAATTTGAAAAAAATCCATAGAGCCGTTCGCGAGATATCGTGACCACCGACTTTGAAACCAGTGTTTCGAGAAAAAAAAGAAAGAAGCTGCAGCCCATTGAATTTTATGAATATTTCAATGAAATTTCCAGGGAATATAGCTAAAAGGTGATACTGTCGAATAAAAATATTTTTGGAAGGTGCAATTTTTTTATCCACTTAGGTAGATGTGGTCCGTTATAATATAAAATATATTATATAATACAAAATATAAAATATAATATAAAATATAAAAGATGAATATACAATACAATATACATTAAATAATATAAAATCATCAGGCAACTAATACTCACCCAAACAAACCCAAAAGAGCACAAAACACGGCAACGTTAGACATTTTGAGTCTGTTAAGCGAGCAGGAAAAAGTCTGGAACGATTTACCGTTATCTCAACAAACATAATATACAATTTCAAGTCTGTATACTGACTAAAGAAAATACTTGTGTTTCAAACAATAAACAAAAAAGATGAGGAATAAACACCAGGTCGCCTCGTTTTGATGTTCACATCACAGTTTGGGGGATTTAGATTCCGTTTGTTTTTGTTTGTCCAACTTACGTAATTAGAACCTTTAAAAAACTTTTAAAAAGTAAAAAAAAACTCCAAGTAATAAAAAAAAACCCGAAACATTGTCGCTCGTTTTACCATATAAAAAATGCAAATTTATCTCAAAATATGTTTTATTTTTATTCAACGAACCGTTTCATTGTATTTTTCCCATTCAAATGGACAAAGAAAAGAAATAACTTTTTCGAAAATAGCCAAGCAAGTTTACGAGAAATTTAAACAAAATTGTTAAACCTTAAGAAAAATATTATTCTGAAAATTTTATTTTTATTTCAAAAATCACATCTTTATTATATAAAAAATTCCTTTTGTTTTTATTTGTCGAACTTACGTAACTATAATGAGCTGAGGAGCATCGGAGTATAGTTCGAATGTAAGGAGTTAGGCGCGATAACGTAAATCGAGCATAATGTGACGATAATTGGAGTGCGTTAGAAACAGGTTTCCGGACAGTACGAGAGGGCGATTACGAATAATCGGGCTTTGGAAGCTTTGTATGTGACTTCATTGTTCACTTTTCCGTGGGACCCAGTCATCATGGCGCGGAAAATTTTCGTCGCACAGCTACTACTAGTTATCGCCATGAACGCAAGTAAGAATTGGGCAACGTTCATTGCGTGATTATTTCATCAATAATAATCGAAAAGTTCAGCAACGCGCACAATTGCTATATTTATCAAACCGTGATCAAAAGGTTTCCATCGCACGTTCACATTTTCTTGTATCAAACTTAAGGCGTCTTCTCACTTTAGACTCTAAAGAAAGGCTTTTTTCATGAATTTTTTTGATAGACTTATATTATAGATATTGATATGAAAGTTGTTACACTTAACAAATACACTTTGGAATTACATTAAATTTTTATTTATTTATTTATTTATTTAACTACTTTAAGTCACTATTTATAGACGAAAACGGTAGTCAGGAAAATGTCCCAAAAAATTGTAGGTCTGTGCTGTCGATGAAATCTCGGAGATGGGTCATCCGAAACAAAAAAATTAAGACGCTTTAAATTCACTATGTTAATGGCTATAGCACATATCATACAATTTTTGATACATGCAAAAATTACAAAACGGCGGACATTTTTCGAAAAAAGCGTGTTTTTTCACCGTTTTTGGCAGAAAAATTAGTAAACATCAACATTTTTAAAAATCCGTCATAGGCGCTTTACCTATAGTTGTAAAGAATATTTCGTTAAAATTTCGTATCGATCAGTTCGGTAGTTTCGAAGATTTTATCAACAAGACGTTGAAAAACGTAGTTTCGAAAAAAACTCATTTATAGTTTGTTTGGGTTACATAAATACATAAATTTGCTTAAAAGTGATTTCGAAATTGTAGTTATTACGTGTAACAACTTTTATATCAATATCTATAATATAAACCTATCAAAAACTTTCATGTCAATAGCCTTTTTAGCGTCTAAAGTGAGAAGACCCCTTAAGGTATTTCTATTAAAATGCGGGGCACATGAATAGTCAAAGAAAAAAATTAATTTTCATTCCAAATATACATATCGGCACAATGTCGTTTTATTGAATAATTTCTATTTTTTATTCGACTTGTCTGTAGTCGGGGGCAGTGCTCAAGGAGAAATGTGCTCGGAAAATCAAACTTTTACTACGTGTGGCACTGCTTGTCCGCCAGCGTGCGGGCAAGCACCCCCAACGATATGCACTCTGGTAAGCATTCGCAAGATTGCAATCAACACAACATCATCGGGGGCCAGTAATAAATTGTAGGTTATGTGCGTTACAGCAATGCGTTGTGGGCTGCCAATGCGACCCGGGATATCTTCTGAGGAACGATGGTGACTGCGTACTGTCGCAAAATTGTTGAAATTACGAATCAATAGAACAGTAGTAGACCACTCCTATAAATAAACCCTATTGTACCACGTTTTCGTGTTCGAAGGACTGATCGATGAGAAGCCGTGTGAAAAAAATGTCAGCATTTGAAAATAAATAGTACACCGATAGTAGTAAAAAGTAATTTTTTATTTCAAACAACGCTGGCCTGGTTCAATACTCGGATGGGTGACCGTTTAATCGCGTGCGCTTTGGCTACTGAGCCGAAGGCCGTTTTACTGGGTTCCCGATGACAATAAAACTCGTAACTCACAATAAGAAAGTCATATTAATCGGCACGAGTTTTCCAATTGCCCTGTGCCCTCCTGTGAATGTGAAATGGACGTACTGTGGGCAAGATTGGCTGTGGGAATACCGTAGGGGATCTCCGAGGAACTGGAGATAGTGACGAGAGTCGGATAAAAGTAAATCGAATGGGATCATGAAAGTCCGCGTGGGATGCGAAGGAACGTTAGAAAAAAAAGCTTAAAAATGATTGACTTTTTCAATTTGATTTAATGACTGACCATAAAATACGAAAAGTACGGTCGGTTGAATGAATACAGGTGCGTGGAATGGTGACACTGAGAGTGATGATACAAACATACAGATAAGTTAGAATAATCAATATTTGATGCAATCAAAGACATTCGATTGGAATCTAATCGTAAAAGTTCGGAGCGCTTGTGACAAATCGTCTCGATCGAACAAAGAAAAACACTTGAAAAATGCACCTCCATGCTGCTGTTGTCGGCAGACTCAAGTGATAAGAAACACTTTCCGCGTTTTATTTTTCTTCGATGTCTGGTATATTCGGCGATCTGATGACAGTTGAAGCAATTCGTACAAAGCGATTGAGACTGCGTCACACCCGAGCAAACGATGTTGTGAACAATAACAGCAAATGGCAGAAAAACAAAGTGATTTTCATCGAATGAGTATCGCTATAAATATTCGGTGAACAACCGAACGAGTTATCAGTTTGTCCTCACAAGTATACGGAACACAGTCATCATGAGTCGTTCAGTTCTTGCCTTTTTCATCGTTGCGGTGGTCTTCATGCTTTCCAGTAAGGATGCTTTAATACCTTTTGATAATTATTACAATGAGTCGCAAACTTCCTCGCTTTTATGCGAAAACATTTATTAAGGAGCTACATCTACCTAGAGGTCCGAAAAAATGAGCAAATGACGATTTTTTTGTGGGAAATGGTTGGTGAAAAAGCAACGCATTTGTTTCATACAAAGGTACATATATCGAGAGCCTTTGAACAAATCACCTTTAAATCACATCAAAATCACCTACAAATCGCATCAAAATCACCTTGAAATCACATAAAAATCACCTTCACTTGATATCAAAATTACCTTCAAATCACATCAAAATTACCTTCAAGTCACATCAAAATCATCTGCAAGTCACATCAAAATCACCTTCAAATCACATCAAAATCACTCTCAAATTACATAAAAATCCCCTTTAAATCACATCAAAGTCACCTTCCAATCACATCAAAATCACCTTCAAATCACATCAAAATCACCTTCACGTCACATCAAAATCACCTTCAAGTCACATCAAAATTACCTTCAAATCACATTCAAATTATCTTCAAATCATGTGATTTGATGTCAACGGTGATTTAATATGAAAATCGCCTTCACATCACAGCAAAATCACCTTCAAATCACATCAGAATCACCTTCAGATCACATTTGAAAAAAAAGGCCTTCAAATCACATCAAAATCACATGAAATTACATTAAAATCAAATTTTTTAAATTTCTTTCTCTAACAACGTGACAACAAATTAAAACGCGAACATACAAGATATATGGGGAAAAAATTGTCATTTTTGCGTAACTATATGAGATCGTGAGATCGTGAGTTGTGAATTTTCAGGGAATGGCTAAAAGGTGATGCTATCGAATATAAAATATTTTCGAAACGGAATTTTTTTACCCACCCGGGTAGATGTAGCCCGTTCGTGTATCAATATGTTAATAATAATCTGACTCGTGAACTTGTTAGGTGCATTGGAAGCACATGCAGGGGATGAAGTGTGCTGCGGAGAAAATGCATTTTGGAACGATTGTGGCTCTCCCTGTCCGCTGACGTGCGAATATCCCGAAGCGAGAGCTTGCGTCAAGGTTTGTAATTGCAGGCTTGATATTTCCTCGGATAGCCACGGAGCCAACGGTACAATGTTTCAATTTCTCTCATTGCAGCGCTGTGACCCGGGTTGTCATTGTAAACAAGGTTACGTACTGAGAAGGGATGGCGAATGCGTGCTGCATTGCGACTGTTTCTAAAAGAAAGCAACACGATAAAAACAAAACGTGACACGGATTCAAGTAACACTGAACCTAAATGATTACGAAAATTAGACACCCAATTACGTCACTTGCTTAGGTTAATCACAACAGTGTTCTTGTAATTTCTCACAAAAAACTCATTGCTATAGGACTTACTATACAAGTTATATCAATGACCAAAAGCTAAAAAAATGATCGAATGAGTCGGTTGATTAAAATATAGGAATCGCCGGCTACAATCGAAGTGTATAATACCGCCAGTGGAAACTTCACATTTTGTGTGCTGTAAATACGTTACACGTATATTTAAGAAAAAAAAATCTAAACCCGTTCTCACCTCCATGAGATTAACCCAAACAAAATCAATCTTAATCGATATCTAAGTATTAAGTGAATCTTACTTCGCATGTGCATCGTTATTTTTACAAACGAAATCACATACCGAAATATGTCCACCAGAAATATAAGATAAATAGTTTTATGGGGGGAAAACACGCTAAATAATCCGGAAATAATGATCGTTTTCAAAATGGAAATATTTTGAAATTCGAAACGACGCATGTATTCTTATAGTATATAGATAGGGTCGAAAAACAATAAACGATAACACTGTGAACTTTTCGAAGGATATTATTTCCGCAATTTGCGCAGAATTTAATGCACATGCAGGTGAGGAGAAATATTCTCATATAAAAGCTAGCGAAGGTCTTACATTACGAATGTCAAAATAAAGTGTTAGAAAAAAATCTCAACGATTTATTTTATCTCGCGTTTGTCAGAATTTTGATTTTCTGTTCGTTGCTGCGAAATCAATGATCAAATAATCTGCGAAATCAAAGCTAGCTTTATCCTTAGGAGTTCAAAAAACCCTGATGCGTTTAAAAGTGACAACCATCGATTCCGGGCGACCTACGATTGAAATCATTTCACTTTCTGAAAAACATTTTCAACAGCGGTGCATCAACGGATGGTGGGTTGAACGAAATTCTATATGGCGTTGAACTTCGCACCATTAGGATGCAACGGAAGGTCTTTTTTATATTTTATTTTATTATTTTTATTGTTATTCGAAATATTTTTTTGCAAATTGATATAGTAGACCGACAAATAAGTATTTTGAAAAACGTAGAAACTTCGTACTAAGGTTAGTGATGCTATCAATTTCATATTATTAAACTTTGACTGTGACCTCTATTACGACAGTTGACGTAACTAATAGCAGTAGCCTTCAAAGCCCTTTCTCATTGTCGGGTATGGTTCGAGCCTTGTGATGGGGGCTGGCGCTTCTCCCACCATGCGCCACCCAGGTCGATGTGCGGCGCATAGTGGGGGGCTGTTGCATCCGTCGAGGTCCCGATAATAGAGGTCCCAGTGTATCACATTAGCCGATCGCAAAGTCGCTTATAAGCATAAAGATGATTGTATTTTGCTTACAAAAAAGAACGTCCCCGTTCACTATAGTTTCCAGACCCACATATGAAATTGTGATTGAAGTAGTACATGCCAGACTGTGCCATTCAAACGCTAACATACGTTCAAGTTTTTACATAAGCAAGATTTAGATTTAGATTTTGCAAAAGTCATTCAGGCTACATACGTAGAATATTTTACTATCTAAAAGTTGGAAAATGACATAGTGACAATTGACAATGACAAAATGACAATTGACAATAACTTTTGAGGATCAGCAAGCATGGCGCGTCTCAACGTACTGAAACGTTACGCAAGACTTATATTCAAGTCAGCAAAGTTAACCGTGTTAATTTGCACTCATACATTTCACTTTTCACCGACTAAACGATTCCGATAAAAACTCGTTTCGCGTATTCATGTGTAAACGTGCCGACGGTTTATACGGGGAGGAAAAAGTATATAAACCGATTAATCGGAAAAAACGTCGCAATTGTTTGTCGGTCTTTCCCAACTTCCAATCATATCAAGATGTCATCAAAATTCATTTTACTGGTTGTAGCTGCAGTATTGTGTGCACGTGAGCGCTACAAGCCTTTATTTTCGTTTCGTGCTCAATAATACGGTAACAAGAGATATTTTGTTTATAAAAAACATTTTCCGTGATTTCAGTTGCAAACGCAGATGTTTGCACCGACTCGAATGCGAGCGATCAAATCTGCGGTGGATTGTGCGCTCCCTCGTGCGACAATCTCAATCCGAATCCTCTCTTTTGCCCAGGAATAGTAAGCTTGAAAAATATATTGAAAAAATCGATCAGTTTTGTAGACGGGTCTGATAATGTTCTCAAAAACATCTCCGCGTGAGAAAAACTTGTGAATTGCTCCAGAGGACTTATGAAATAAATTATTTAAAAATTGAGGAATTTATTTTGGCTAAGTGAAGGTAATTGATAAGTACTCGATGTGTTGTCGATACTGATAAATCACGAAGACACCTAAGTTTGTAATTGTTTGCAAGTATATTCGAAACAATTTATAATTAAGGGGTCTTCTCACTTTCGACGCAAAAAGGGCTATTTTCATGATTTTTTAGATAGGTTTATATTATAGATATTGATATAAAAGTTGTTACGCTTGATATATACACTTTCGAAATACATTTAGCAATTTTTTTCATTTACTTAAGTCACTATACATAGACGAAAATGTTAGTTAAAAAATTTCCTAAAAAATTGTAAGTCAGCGCTGTTGATGAAATCTCGGAGATGGATTATCCAAAAGAAAAAAAATAAAACGGTTTTAGATTCAGTATGTTAATAGCTATCGCGCATATCATACGGTTTTTGATATATGCGAAAATAACAAAATGGCCGACATTTTTCGCACAAAAAACAAAAAAAAGTGTTTTTCCCACCGTTCTTTTGCAAAAAAATAGTAAATGGTAAAAAAGTATATGAAAAATAGTAAAATAGTAAAAAAAATACTAAATATAAAATAGTTTGGCAAAAAAATAGTAAATATAAAATTTTTTAAATATTCTTGATATGCACTATATCTATACTTGCAAACAATATGTGGTTAAAATTTCATAAGGCAATAGTTTCGAAGATTTTATCAACAGCCGTCGAAAAACGTTGTTTTTTTAGCGTCTAAAGTGAGAAGACCTCTTAAGAAATATTCACGTTTGTCCAGCAATGCGTCTGGGGCTTGACTTCTGGCTGTGCATGCAATCCCGGGTACGTAAGGAATAGAGGAAGTGGACCAGCATGCGTTCTTCCACAGGACTGCCCCAGCCAAACATGACGAGCTACGAAAATTCTTACGACATTGAACACCTTGACAAAAAAATGTTTTTAATAAATACAAATTAACAAAAATCCAAAAAAAATTATTTAAATTTTCGTCCCTGAGTTATCGATTTTCGGAGGGAAGGGAATTTGATTAATTCGCGATAATTATAGAAAAAAAAGAACTTCCATGGCTGAGACGAATGCAAAAAACTCTGTAAAAGGCTACAACTATTTGAAATAAAAAAAATGCATTTTCTGAAAATCTTTTTATTCCATAGTATTACCCTTTAGCTATATTCCCTGAAAATGACATTGAAATAATCCTAAAATTGAATGAGCTACGGGCTTCATACTTCAAACATTGGACGCGTTTTTCTCAAAACGATGTTTTCAAAGTTGGTGGACATGATATCTCGAGAACCAGGCGATAGATTTCTTCCAAATTTCCAGGAGATCCTATGAGAAACATTTAGAGGTCGTTGACGATCTTACTTTTTGAAAATCGATTTTCATTTTTCGATAGTGACGTGAAAATAATGACTTATTTCACAGATTTTCTACGCACGAGTTTCAATTTGTCGTCATGTTGTTGGAAAAAATTATTTTAAAAATCATCGATTGTCAACGACTCATATTTATTGTAAACTTGAATACTCCGTTCGGTTTTTTGAATTCGAATGGACCGTTTAAGCTGGAGAGTGTCCACCGCCAAACGTGGCGAAAAAAATGTTGTCTTATTTTTCTATATTTTTTTTTGATTTTTTAAAAAACTTTCAATGTACCTTTGTGATAAAAAATGCGTTTCTTTTTCACCGACTGTTTTCCGGAAAAAAATTCGGAGTTTGCCCTTTATTTCGGGCCTCTAGGTGGACGGACTCGGAAAAAAAACTTTTTCACGATATTCCGAATCGCTATGACTCGTGTGCAAAAGCTGCACGACAAACTTTTTTTTTTTCGTCGATTGCCTTCGTCACTGGCATAAACTTATCGTATTAGTTACATCTGACCGGTTCATTGATCCTCGGCTTCGTTGAAAATAAAGTTTATCTTCGACAAGTTTTTCGCTTGGGGAATTTTCGTGTGCCTTTCGCTTCGTTAACCAATGAATATGCATTCGATAATGACACCAATCAAGCGTATGTACAACGCGGACTTGAGATTCGATATCGAATGAAAAAATTCAATGTCACAGTTACCGTTGTGCAATTATACCACGCCGTGTACGCTGTTGAGATTATTCGTCTGCACGATAATACACCTGCAAGGGGGTCATAGGTCACCTCGTTAGGAACATTTCTAACCTAACTTACCTTAGTCCAAAGCCCAAGTATTTCGAGTTATCATGGTAAGTATGAATTTCGGAAAATTTCTCAAAATTAGGTACTGACTCGTTCGTAATATTCGAGCAGACAATAATTGGCAACTAAAAACTTATTTGCGTCTTGGCTTAAGGGATCTTCTCACTTTAGACGCTCTAAAAAAGCCTATTTTCATTATTTTTTTTGATAAGTTTGTATTATAGATATTGATATGAAAGTTACATTTAATAAATACACTTTTGAAATATGTTGAAAAAAAAATATTTGTCCAACAATAAGTCACTATTTATAGACGAAAATGGCAGTTTAAAAAATCTAAAAAAATTTAGGTCTGCGCTGTTGATGAAATCTCGGAGATGGATCATCCGAAACAAAAAAATCAAATGGTTTTAGACTCAGTATGTAAATGGCTATAGCGCATGTCATACGATTTTTGATATATGCAAAAATAACAAAATGGTCGACATTTTTGGAAAAAAAACAAAAAAACGGGGGTTTCCACCATTTTTGGCCAAAAGAAAAAGTAAATATTTTTCAAAATTCGAAAAACGCCTTAAAAAATGAATCCGTGATTTGTTTTTTTCAAAATTTGAAAAAAATCCTTGATATGCGCTACAACTATAGTTGTAAAGAATGTGCGGTTAAAATTGTATAAGGATCAGTTCAGTACTTTCGAAGATTTTATCAAGAAGCCGGCGAAAAACGTTGTTTCGAAAAAAGCGTTTAAAGTTTGTTTGGGTTACATAAATACATTTAAACATTTTTAAAAATGTATTTGGAAAGTGTATTTATTAAGTGTACAAACTTCTACAAAAATATCTGTAATATGAACGTGTCAAAAAAAGTCATGAAAATAGCCTTTTTTAGCGTCTAAAGTGAGAAGACCCCTTAATGTGTATTACATCGATAAACGCCAATACAATCGTCTCAATCTACACAACTGACTAAAGCGGACATGTTGAATACTTAAAAACTTGTCAAAAAATAAAAATATCTCTCATGTTGATGCTATTTAAAAAAAATAGCATTAACATAAGAGGTAAACGAGTTGGTACCTAATTTTGGGAAATTTTCCAAAAATCATACTTACCATGATAACTCGAAATCCTTAGACTTTGGACTAACGTAACCTAGGTTAGATCTGTTCCTAACGAGGTGACCTATCACCCCCTTAAGGTTTTGCATCGACCTTTCTGACACCCTGTATAATACGATAGATTAGCCAAGGCAATTTGTATGAGTAGTGTAAAATTTATTAGCAGGCATGACTCGGCCATTATCACATGTGCGCGTGTTAGGTGTTATTTACGAGGATGTACGCGGCCTGTGAATCGCTAATTTATCCACGGTATAATGAAATCCTTCGTAAACTGCGATAGCGAAATATTAAAATGTATGCTGCTTGCTACGTAGGCGCGCCAATTAAATTTAATCGGCCAATTTACATGGGTACGTAATTTTCTGTGTTCGCGGGGAACGATTCAATGGGCGATATCACAATCTGTTCTGCTCTTGCTTTGGAGGGATGCTCGAGACAAAGGAGCACCCTCGGGTACCCAAAGACTCATCTAAAAATGGCTCTTTTTTTTTACACTTGAAATGCCCTGAAAAGGGAAGAAAAGGCACGCAACAAAATTGACGATAGTATAAATTTATCGAAAAATTCACATTCCATTCCGGAATATTCTTTGATGCCCGAAGAAGGGAGGACATCACTGGGCCGAAAAACGGTCGATTTTTCGATTTTTTTTTGTCACTAGAGGATTTGTTTGTAATTTTGAAAAAGTAGGTTATTGAAGATACATTGAACTTATCTCGTGTCAATTTTTATTTAAAAAATAAAAAAAAGTTTTGTAACCTATATAAATGTGGTTCTCGCTGTACGCAGACTTTTTTTCAAAATAAATACTTATAGTGGCGGAAAAAAGTGTAATTGTGACGAAATTTTTACTTATATTGAGGGACTTGAAAAATAATGAAATTAAAAAAAGCTGTCGAAGAATTCACTCTCGTTCGATTCTAGAATATTCATTGATACCCAAATGAAGGGAGGGCATCACTGGGGCGAAGGAGGTCGATTTTCTAATATTTTTTTTGTCGACTAGATGATTTTTTTGGGATTTGGAAAAAAACGTAGGTTGTTGAAGATACATTGAACTTACTTCGTGTATATTTTTATTTAAATAAATGGTTTATTAACAACTTTATGAAGGTATAACAGAGCCTTTGTTTAAAGAAATGTGGCCCAACGGCAGGATCGTTGACTTGAATGGTCCGACAAATTAAAAAAAAGTTTTATAATCTATGTAAATGTGGCTCTCGTACGCAGAAGTTTATCTTTCGAAAAAAAAATTCTTAAAGGCGTTGAAAAAAGTATAATTACGACAAACTTTTTACTTATATTCGGAAGCTTGAAAAATACTGAATTAAAAAAAACCGGCCGCGTACCACGTTACTTACAGGAATTGAAGAAATTTTGTTTTTTATTAAATAAAAAATTAGACAAATGCAGCTAGAGTTATGATTCCGGCCAGGTCAAGAAAAAAGTCTTTTCGAGAAAAATCCGAATTGAGAATAGATACATTTACTTCAGATTATTCTGTTAAGACTGTGAATAAATAATAAATAATAAATTGAATAAAAAAATAATAATAAAATCAATAATAAATAATAAACAAATGCATGTTCGACGCTTATAATGTTAACATTACGCTTAATTTTCTTTTGTTTTCGGTGTTTGTACGCAACAAAATTGCCACTACGAAATTCGAGCCTGAAATGCAAATCAGTGAGTAATTGGTGAAAAAATTATGACGTTTCAGTATTGAGGTGATCCACAATGCGATAATTATATAGCCCAATGTTGGATTTAAAATGTTAATTAGAGTGCGGTGTTGTTTCACCTACTCAATATTCATCAAAATTTAATAAATAATTCCATATACGAAGAAATACTGTAACAAAACGTTACTTTATCTCGCATGAAGTATATCGAATTTTTGATTAGTCTCTGAGTGGTGCTCACTTTTATTTTGCAATCGCGAGACAATCAGATAATGATCATCAATGCCTTTATCCAACGATTGCCACAGGGAAGATTATTTCCCATTTTAATATCTTCCTGATTTTATTGATAAAAAATCATTCGTATCTTGTATGCAGATAAATTGAGCTCAAGGATTTCAAGATATACGAGTAAAAAATCTTCGATCCCATTACTTGAATAAATCGTATCGAGATTTCCTCAGCCGCTCCTACGATAACGCAATCAATGGTAGAAATAACGGCAGCCACGTGCGAACGCTGCGGAAATTCTTATTGCATCTCAGAATCTTCCAAATCGATACTTTCGATGCTTTCAAGCAAATTTAATTTCGGCGTATATCTCTGACGCATCGTTTTCACATAATTACATCGAATGCTTAACGAAATGGAACGGAGCCGAGAGCTTATCGGAGGTAAATCTTTTTTCGTATTAAAGCGTGGATCAATGAACTGTTAAGCTTTTATTGATCCAACAAGAATCTCGTTGGCTTTCAAATATTTTTCACATTTTTCTTTCGTGAAAAAGTCTCAAAGCTGTACGTAGAACAAAAATCGGATAATCAATTTCATCGCTCGATTACAGGTATAATTTCCTCTTCAATTTCTACTTGGGACTGGAAAATAAGTAAACTAATGCTGTAAAATGTTTGTCGAGTGGATTTGTGGAAAAATCGCTCGGGGTGGTGTTGAAATTTGCCCTCTCTTGGGGGTTAGGCCACAGTAACGGGTATAAAATCATGTGCGAATTTAACAATTTTTTTTTCGTATGAAAAAGTGATTCTAAGTGAAAATATTAGTAGTCGGCCATTTGTGCATGAAAAAAAATTGTAACAGCTTTATATTCATACTAAACCGATGTGTAATTAATTTTATGAGCGAATCACTTTTTCATACGACAAAAAATTGTTAAACTCGCACGTAATTTTATACCCGTCACCGTGGTCTAACCCTTTAAAGGATAACACCATTCTAGGATTTTGGAAAAACGTTTCTTTTTGCTTAAATGAGATTTTCATGATTTTTTAAGAGGAAAGTTTTCTGCGCCATTTTTGACACTTAGGGTATGGTTTATTACTACTTTTGGCTGCTACATGGTACTTTTAAAAATGAGAAGAATTTTTAGAATACCGTGCCATACCTCCGCCATTTTTAAAGATGAATAATTAAAGAATGTACCATGTAACAGCCAAAAGTAGCGAAAAAACATAACCTCAGTATCAAAAAAACGAAAAAGTTTTTCCTTTTAAAAAATCACGAAAGTCAGCAATTTTTTCCTCGCCAAAAGGTATATCGCCCCTTAATTTTTTCCATCGAATGGTCTTTTCGTCGGGTGGGGAAAAGTTTCCAAAGGAATGCGGATTCGTAGAATAAGAGCCGCGATGCTTTTGTGAAAGAAATTTATCGTTCCCAAATATACGGTAAATCAGGGGGTACGGCAATTCGTCGAGTTCCCGTCGAAAATAGTGCGATTTGTCAAGTCTCATTCCTGCAAGCCGGATTTTCAGGGCTCCTGCGCACGGGGCTCGACTATCCCACCCTTCCTGGGTAATCGAGGGAACGAAATGCTTCTCGCCACACCCTTCGCTACTCGGCGACTTTAAACGAAATTTCGGATAAAGATATTATTTCCGATCCGTCGTCCGCTTTCTCACAACAAATATTCGAAAATTCACTGAAGTGAAAAAATAAAATATTCCGAGATGGGTAGATCTCGTTGCCAGATTTGCCATGCAAAATTCACACTTTATTTTATTGCTTTTCACTATCCATAAACGCCGCATAATTTATGGAAAAATGGGTGTAGTTCCGAAAAGGACGTACTTCCGATTAATTTGGAATTTCGTGTACCCATGCATCATGACCCGCTGGTTACGAATATGGGAGTGAAAATACCTTAAAGTTTGATTTTTAAGGTCAAAACTCACAAAAACTGATATTTCATAACATTTTAGTACTTTATTTTAATAAATGTTGATCTTAAAGAAAAATGTTTCCCGCAAAAGTTGTAGCCAATAAAAAGATTGATATTTTATGTTCTTTACAGTTTTTGTCTAAAACCATTTTGTTTCGAGAAAAATGGAATAATGCTCCAACAAGTATATTTTGCTAAACTCCATTAGTTTCGATTTTATCTACTTACGCACTTTACCGTGGAAAGGTTGGAGTTTGTTTAGATCTGTTTGTTGTTTGGGTATGTTCGTTGTGTTGTGTGTTGTTTGTTGTTTGGTTTTGTTTGGGTTTGTTTGTTGTGTGTCGGTTGTTTAGGTGAGTGTATATTGTTAAAGATCAAACCGCAACCTTCCTTCGGTAAGCCCGTAAATAGATAACATCGAAACTAATGGAGTTTAGCAAAATGTACTTACTGGAGCATTATCCCATTTTTCTCGAAACAGGTTGGTTTTAGCCAAAACTTGTATGGAACATAAAAGATCAATTTTTTTATAGGCTACAACTTTTGTAGGAAATATTTTTCTCTGAGATCAACATTTATTACCATAAAAACGGAAAAACTTTTTTAAAATCAGTTTTAGTGAGTTTTGACCTGAAAGTCAAATTTACGAATATTCTCATTATCATATTCGTGGTCAGCGATTAAAAATACACGGGTACACAAAACTCCAAATTAATCGGAGCTTGATCCAAAAAAATAATCTAAATGAATCAATCGATCGGTTTTGTGAGTCGATTTTCATGTCAATAGGCCATCATTCAATACCGTTCTACTTTGCGAATTAATAAAACAATTGTGTACTTTATTCGAAACGGATTTTGCGAAACTTCAACGGCCTTTCAGCTTGTAATTCTCACGAGAATATTCTACGAAGGAAATGAATTCGCTTCGAACTTTGCTGAAGCAATTAACGTCAAATAAATTCTGCGCGGCGGTGCTATTGATGAAATTACACCGTAAGGCGTAAGGCATCTTGAGCATGGTACAGAAGGGTGGGAAATTTGCCCTATAAAATACAATAGGCGCCAATCGGGTCAGGTCGCACTTTTACTCCCTGCGTTTCGTCCTCATCAAAGTGAAGTTAACATCTCCCGCACGGACGAAAATTCACCCCCCCCCCCACCCGTACAGGAAGGGGATAAATCAAATTCCGCGATGTGAATGACGAGGGGTGCATTTGATCTTTTTTTTTTAAATATATTAGCGTCAAGGGTGGGTCGACTGCTGTAAAAAAAGAAGGGGAGAAATGTCGTTTGGGCTGCTCGACTAACGTGAAGCCTTAAAGGGTTATATTTAAGGCGATACCTTTTTTTTAGTTCATTCACCATTTTTGAGACTTAGGGTATGTTTTTTTCACTAATTTTGGCTATTTCATGATGATTTTTTTATTAATTGATCTTTGAAAATGGCAAAGGTATGGCACGGTCTTCTAAACTGCATTTTCAAAACTGGCGTGACGTACCGTAAAACAAGTTTTGCAAGTTTTTTGTGGATAACTTTTTTTTAACATCCTAAATTCCGAATTTTTTTGTTCCAATAAAACGACGTGTCTGTTCGCTATCAAATGTTTAAGAAAGGCAAGCCCCGCCGCCCACCTCGACAACATTATATTTTTTTTAAGTGTCAAAGTAACCTCGAGTGTGGGGTTTCTTTGACACGGCATTTAAATGTAACTTGTGCCAAGAATTAAGGGTTACTTTAACATCATTCTAATTTTTTTTAATCTCTTTTATGCATTAAACATGAAATTGAAAGAAAAATAACAATTTATTAAAATCAAATTGTCATCTTTATTAAGGAAACATTTTACATAAAAATATGAAGCACCTAGGGTACTATTATAGACACTTAATCAGTTTTATAATTATCATTGAGATCGAAATAAACTAGAGCAGATTATGATCAACTTGAATAACAAATTTGAGCAACAGCAGAAAAAAAAAGTTAAATTAGAATTAGTCTATGTACTTGCACACCGTATTTTGGCGCTCTATTAAAGTAGCCCCGAAAACTGTCAAAGTGATCCTTAAGGTCTTAAGCCCCTCTAGCATTTTCCAAAAATCGATTTTTTTTGTTGAAAAGGTACCTATCAAATTATATTCCAAAACATTATAGGTGTGAAAAATCTTGAATTACTCGATTTTCGAACTCATCTGCAGGCATCGCAGATTAATGGTATTGAAACATTTTTCGTGTGGTGACTTTCGACTAACTTTAAACGCGTTTATCTCAAAACTACATTTTTCAATTCTTAATTTCAATTTAACCCCGTTTTATGGTATAGCTAAAAACCAAATCGATCGGTTATGATAAAATCTCGGATAAATTTTTCTAACCTCAATATCTAAAACCTGATCCTAAATGCTTTTGAAAATTTAAAAAAAAACGTATTTTTCATCGCAGAATGTAGCATTTTTTTCGGAAGTCAATCTTTTCGTTCCAAGGCCTACCATTTCTTTGATTTTTAACATTTCTCACTTTTTCTTGGTTCATAGTCTGCGTATGAGTGTTAATGAAAGAAAAATGTTCGTTCGTTTTTTTCTCAGTTTAATCCCGCCGGAGCTACGTGTCACGGCGTTTGACAACATCCGACCTAACACGTTTAGAAGACCGTGTCATACTTTCGCCATTTTTAAAGATTGATAAATTTTAAAAAACCATTCAACAGCCAAAAATCGTGATAAAACATACCCTAAGACTAAAAAATGGCGAATAAATATTTCCTTTTGAAAAAAAAAAAAATGAAAATCGGCCATTTTTTCTTCGCCTTAAGGCCTTAGGCCACTCTACAGGCCGAAAAAATAGGCTTGCTGGGGATTTTCTTTCAGAAAAACTACAAAATAAATCATGATTACAAAAAAGGGTGTTTATCATACATATCAGTGACTGCAGACGATAATTTTTTTGAAGCGATTCATTTTTTGCGATGACGTCTCCGTTTGACGTTGGCCGGAAACATAACTCAGACAATTTTCAACCGATTCACATGAAATGTTGAATATATCTTGAAAAATACATTGTCTATGGAAGTACGTAGGATTTTTTTATATTGCATACTTCATTTGTCATTAACAATTATCTGACGACTTTTTAGGCAAATTTTTCACGTTCCACTTTAGAAGTGCGCCATTTGGCCAAAAATCAGTAAATCGAAAAAATCCTACGTACTTCTATAGCAGTTATTATATATACTCGAAAAAAATTCATTGGCTCATTAAAACGGTGACGTCATCGCAAAAACGCTGCACAGCCGTCATTTTGACATTGACCGCTTAAAAAAATTTATTATATACAGTCACTGATATGTATGATAAACACCCTTTTTTGTAATCTCAATTTATTTTGTAGTTTTTCTGGAAAAAAATCCCCAAAAAGCTTATTTTTTCGGCCTCTAGAGTGGCCTAAGGCCTTAATCGCGAAGAGGCGAATTTACTAGTGTAATTACGACGACGGGAAGGAAAGTGCGGATTGGCCGGGCTATTAATGAGAGTCTACTCCTTCGGACCCTTAATTCCCTTCTGTTCATTTTTTTACTCTTCTGCGGCCAATTCTCTTTCTTCTCCTCGGTTTCTTCCTCTGGGTGATGAATATTTGATTGGATGGATAATGGCAGCACCAGATGCAGAGAGACTACGACCCTCTCTCTTCCTCTCACTGTTCTTCATTGGCTTTGTAAATTTCTGATAAATTTAATAAGCTCGATGCCACTTTCTACGTGCAAAAGCTCCATGAAGCCCCAAGAGTCCGAAACATTCGTTGATGATTCTTCGTATAACTTATACGTTAATTTACATTTCTTCGCGCGGTTAGACAAACGTTTTAACGATCAAAGGCCGAAAGAGAAAGTTTCACGAAATCAACGGTGAGGGATGACTACCTCTTCTTTATTCTCATTACGTAATCCGATTACGCCAAGAGGAGGATTGAGTAAAAGGTTCGATAATCCGAACTGTAAAGTTATTCAGCAGAGTCAACGATTTTTACGGACATATTTCAAAGTACGTAATTTTTGTTATTTATGGTTACTGAATAGAGAAAGTTACTGAGAGACTGAGCATCGGAGTTCGCAACTTCAAGGGGTACATTTAAACGAGGTATTCCAGATAATTAAAAATATCGATTGAATTTTCAACGAAACGATAATGTGACGGTGGGTGATTAAATATTCGAAACAGCCCGCCTCTCTTATTAGGGCTGGAGTTTGTGGAAATGTCTATAGAAGCATCGAAATTGCAAATGGTATAGGGTTACTTTGACAGTATTCGTGGAAATTTCTCGGGAGAAATACGAGGATTGATTCGGATGGATCAATGTCAGATTATGTCAGTTTATTTTTGTAAGCATTCCCCAATACGCTCGATATAATAAAAGCACTGAATTTCAACGTGAATCTACAGGGTGTCCGAGAACTGATGGTAGTCCCTGAAATAGGGGGTTGGGGGTGAAAATCTGAGTCGATTGATATAAGCATGTATGGGTGTCAGATCAACCCCTGAATTATTATCAATTTTTAAAGGCTGGCCAATGAGGTGCGCCCGTTGAGCTGGCGTCCAACAGTGAGCGATACGCGCGTGTAGTGGGCGGAGCCTGTAGGTGCGGTGCTCCCTCCAGGCACCATCGGGCGCACCTGATTGGACCGCCTTAAAAAATTAATAATAATTCAGGGCTTGATCTGAGACCCATACATGCTTATATCAATCGACTCATAATTTCATCCCCAACATTTCAGGGACTACCGTCAGTTTGGTGATACCCTGTATAATGCTTGCATAGCAATTTTCCTAAATTGTCCCAAACTCGAGTACCATTTCCAGCGTGCCACATTTAAATAACGAGAATAACCAACCATTCGTTTGAAATTCAACCCTGTGGATACCCGAGCGAGGGATGAAATAATCGGCTGAAAGGATGACAAATGATCGTGGTCCGGCTAGGATAATTGTGAAACCCAATGAGGAAATCGCCAGTCGCAAATCAAGCTGTGCTGTTGTGTACAAATAATCATCCCTCGCAGCTTCCAAAGGTTGAACGCAAATAATTTGTATAGTCGTTTCATCCGTCAAGCCGCGAGTTAATTTCGAAGTATTCACATTCGAATGATGGAAGAATTAAAGTGAATTTATGTGGCGATGATCTCAATGGGGTGGAAGGGACTGAACAGTGAGGTGAGAAGGAGTACGAGGATAACCTGGCGGCGTTGAGCCAGGGTCGGATTTCCATTTTGTGAAGCATTAGCATATGTAATAACGTCAGGTAATATCTGGAGGTGGTGAGAGGATTCACAGTAGGATGCTGTGAATTCCCATTGGTAATAAAGAGTAACCCTTACAACCAGCATCCATTTATCTCTCTCTCTCTCTCTCTCTCCCTTTCTTGCTCGCTCCTCCCTTTATCTTCCCTTATCTTTCTCTGTCATTTAACGTCTCTCACTGCCTCACTCCTTCCCTCCCCCACCACTCGTGTTCTCGTCTTCTGCCATATAAACTATATATTATACGGAACACATTCCGTTAAGATCGAGTTCTAGGAGCCGTTGCTTGCACCGGGTTGCAGCTCGTGAAGGATGAAATACGAGGATGTAAACTTCCCTCGCTATTACCCGCTCCCCTGTCAAAAGTCACCCCTTCGTTCTATACGAGCACATCCTTCGTTTTGTCCCTTTCTCTGTTTCTTCGTACATGTCTTTCTCGCTGCCTCCCTCCCCCTCGCAGCCTCTGCCTCTTTGACTCACTTTCTCGCTTTCCCTTCGGCTCTAGTTTCATTCCTTCCGGTTCTCGCGGTGTGCCTCTCAGTTTGGCTCCCTCAACTTCGACGCGGGATTCACCACTTACCAAGGAGTTTGCTCGTTTCGTGGAATATCGCCTCCGGTGCTGGATGTGTTTTGGGGTGTAGATTCACATGCGATCGCTAGGAATTTTCCACCCACGGGCACAGATGTGGCTTAAGGGGGGAGTTACTTTTACGCGAGGAACAAAATTTCCTGATTTTCATAATTTTTTTAAGGAATGGATTTCTTCACTACTTTCGAGACTCGGGGTGGTTTATTAATACTCTTGACTGTTACGTGGTATCTTTTCTTTTTAGTTAATCTTGAAAAATGGCGGATGGCACCGCATCTTCGAAACGCGTGGCGTAAAGTTGAAAAACTAACCTTAAATGTTTTGGAAAATTAAACAAATTCAAGTATTTTTTATTGCGAAATGTAGCCAATTTTTTTCGGAAAATTCAATCTTTTTGTTTCAAAAGTACCACTTCATCAATTTTCAACATTTCTCACTTTTTCTTGGTTCATATTCTTTGTATGGGTGTTCATGAAATAAACATGTTGGTTCGTTTTTGTTCATATTAATCTTCCAACATCCACAGCAACCCATTTAAAAGACCATGCTGTACCGCCACCATTTTGAAAAATTATTTGGCATGCTTGTAGAATGGTTAAAAATATGCGACACGTATTTTTTTTTAATCTGCGGAACCCGGGCTGAAATGCACGCTCGCAAAATTGGGGTGTTTTTCGTTTTTCGTCGATAACCATTTAACGGTACCAGATATGAAAAAATTTCAAATTGCAACAATGTTTATTTCTTCGTGTACTATACATTGGAGATGAGAACGATAACGTTATCGACGAAAAACTAAAACCACCCCTATTTTCGAGGGTGCGTTTCGCCACTTAAAAATCGGGATCCGCAGATATAAAAAAATACGTGTCGCCTATTTTCATCGATTCTACAAGCATAACAAATTTCATCGAAATCGGCGAGATCGACCTCGCAACCTTTCCTTGCAACTTTCAAAAATGGTGAAGAAATCGTCCCTTTCCAAAAAGCCTTGAAAATCTTTAATCATTTTATCGCCTAAAAGTTTTTTTAAATTTTTTGTTCGCAAGGATAAAAATTCGATAAAATAAGCTTAAACGTACATAATTTGATTAAGCTGATAAAAGATCGCATCGCGAATCAAACAAACAACCCGCGAGCCTGCCGGCTATTCCATCTGCTACTTTTCCCATCGCCTCATTTGTCCATTCGCATATGCGCATGAATGCTTTACCAATATGCATGACATGTTACGCGATGTATCAAAAGCGAACGATTTGGAATGCAGGGAGGGACGCGCAAAACGGGGGCGAATAAATTGCGCGATACGCGAGGGTGGCGGAAGGGCTGAAAAAAATCGTATTCTTCATTCGTGATGGTCAAGGCTTTGAAGAGGGTATACCAATAAAAGTGCATTATTTCAATAACCGAAGCAATTTTTCCGAGTCGGTGGTTCACGACGACAGGAAACAACATCTTCTGGCATCAGGCCAGCTCGCGATGCTGGGACTAAAGAAATTCGAGAAAATACGCCTCCGCCGGTACGTCTGTTCCTCCTGGTTGCTCCCCTCTCTCACTTACTCACCCTAACTCACCCTCATCCCAATAATCGGATGTGTTCCTGCAGTGTTCCTGACACAATGCAGTTATCCACTTCAATGGATTTATTCCTCCACGACATACACCCTTCCAGCCCTTTTTCATCCCCCTTTTCTGCACTACATAAACGAAGAAGGGCCCCCTCCCCTAACCATAATCCCATTGGAACGTTCCCTATCTGACAGTCTTACTCCCCCAACTGAACATTCCTTCCCTCTTCGAGGACGACGCAAACCACACCGGTTCGCGAATAGTCCGGCAAAGGAGACGAAAACCCAGCACTTCGTTCCAACTATAAGAAATAGGGGTTGAAAACTTAAAAATCGCCGTATCTCGATAATTAATAGCCCGATCAAAAAATGTTTCAAACAAAAGTTGTTTGGAGTAATAAAATAGGCATAAAGTATAAGTATAAAATACGTATACTCTTTTAAAAATTATTCAACGTCAAAGTTGAATTTATTGTAAATATCATGACTTTTTTCACTTTTCCGACGAAACCGCAGACTTATCACAAAATATCATGGAACTTTTTTTATAGATCATTTCATTTTCTATGAAATCATGTAATTAAATAATATTTAAAAAAATTGTTTAATAATTTAACGGCTATATGAACCCATTTTTTGGGGAAAAGATGCTATTTGTACGAAAATAGTTTTGATGTTAACCAAAAATATAAATAAAAAGACGCAATCTTTACCAAGCTACTAATAAAAAGTGCCTTTTTCTTTCCAAATATCCAGAACATTTTTTTTTTTCAGTTATCTTGGTATATAATCCTTCGAGCGATATGACCCTAGAATCCAACATTCGGAACATCTACACGAATTTCCATCACATCCGCGAGCAAAGCCCCGGGCAAAAAGCTGTTAGAGTGAAATAAAAATAGAGAAGCGTTGAAAAAAACTGCGTGAAATGAAATAAAAATGGAAACGCGTTGTGGGCAACCCGTTATCTATCATTTTATCCGAAAAAGAGATTACAGAATCTCTACGGAATTTCTAAAAAGTTGGATTTTATAAATTAATAATTTTATTAGTATTATTTCATTAATTATAAAATAATAATTTTATGATTAATGATATAGAATTTTACAAATTGATCCAAATTTATTCAGAATTTAAAAAATCAATCTTCAGGGTTTGATAATTTTAGAAATTCATTCCAAATAATCTGTAACGTCGAGAAAAAAAATTCGAAGAAAAATTTCTCGAATTTTTGGTATCGATAGATTGAGTGGCACTGCGCATGTGTTCAGTTCGAAACTGAATGGAAGAGTAAATTCTACAAACGTGTAACGAAACACTTGTATTCCCGTTGTATAATCAGGACTTTCAATCTCTATTTTTTTTTCGCTCGGCCCGTGATGTCCGCAATCACTTCGCTTGTCTCTTAGTGGCATTTTTCAGCAACGGTACGTTAACGAGAAACTTCGGTGCGAGTGTTGAAAAAAGTTATCAACTTTTTTTAACGCTCGGCGTACGGCCATATAGCGAGGCTGGTTTCCCTCGATCGTTCATTCGCCCAAACGTCAACTACGGGCTGAATAGGTGCTACCTATAGCCTTAAGGGGGGAAATCTCTTTGGGGGCCCGAAAGTGAGTCATTTTTCGTGATTTTTTTTAAGGTGTAAATAATCGCATTATTTTTAAATTTTCACATTATCTGATTACAACTGTCAGTGTTAGGATACATTATTTTAACAAAACAAAATGGCGGCGTTATAAAGTACTTTAGGCGTCTTTTGAAGAACTGCTCATATCGTGACGCAAAGGGTTATCGATCGACCTCGCTGAAATTTTGAGGGGTTTCTCACGATAACATTATTGGAATAGATATACCTAAGTTTTACGGTCACTGCGTAAATAAATTTCTTTTTCGGGGTAAAAATTGTCGAGAAAATGGTCAAAAATATGAAAATTTGAATACAAAGCCTACTTAATTTCAATTTCATATTTTTCAAATATTTTTATAGGTATACTCTTCCAATAATGTTAGAGTGAGAAACCTCCCAAAATTTCAGCCAGATCGATCGATAAATTTTCGAGCTATAACATGAGCAGTTTTTCAGACGCTTAAAGCAATACCTTAAAACGCCGCCATTTTGTTTCCTTTAAAAAAGAAATACAGAAAATGAATACTTGAAAGTTGTAATAAAATAATGTCAACATTTTTAAATGATGAGGTTATTTTATCACCTTTAAAAAAATTAATGAAAAATGACTCATTTTCGGGCGCCTAAAGGAATATCCGCCCATAATATTTTTCTTCATTAAAAAAAATACCCGTTAACTACCTGCCAACACAAATTTGTATATACGTCCACAAGTCAACGGGGGCGAGGGGAGGGGAGGTCAAGGTAAATTACGTCCGTGAAAAGGCGCCCGGGGTGAATTCAGCATACGAGGCTCCAGCCCCTGTATTGGATTTGTGTTGGTCTATTGGGCGCTTATGGACCGAAGGGTCATGGTGATAACGACTACGACGAGGTCGATGAACCCTCCATTTGGGCGAATTTTGGTCACCGCGGTATTCCACATCACGGTCGTACACTTTGGCTGCACGTTCGTGCATACTATACGGGGTGTCCCCGACCCCAATCTCGAGTCTCCAAGCTACGCTCTGGGAAATCGATGGACGATTTCGAAAAACGTTCCATGCATATTTTCGACCAAATGCATTATTCGTTATGCACGAAATTGCAACGAAAACCTTGAAAAAATGAAAAAAAGCACGGAACACTCAAGGGGGAGGATGCCTTTAGGGGATGAAAAATGGCTGATTTTCATGGTGTTTTTTGTTTTTTTTAAGGAAAGATTTCTTTACCATTTTTCAGACTTAGGGTATTTTTTATTGCTATTTGTGCTCGTTACATGGTGTTTTTGTTTATTGATATTTAAAAATAGCAGAGGTATGTCAGGGCTTCTTAACCGAAAACGCAAGATTTTTCTTTTATTGACACTCGTACGCAGAATATGAACCAAGGAAAAATGAGAAATGTTGAAAATCGACGAGACGCTATGCTTCGAAACAAAAATATTGAATTTTCCGAAAAAAATTGATACATTTTGCAATAAAGAAATACTTTTGGTTGCTCTTTGGATAAGTGACTTTTCCGGAAAATGGGCCTAACATTTTTTTCGCTATTTTCTCATTTATTGGGTTATAAATGATGATATACACTCGCGCAAAGCTCAAATTCACCTCACCCTCCATAAAAAGTTACGGGGTTTTGAAGTTCGAATTTGTGAACATTTCGATGCCTATATTGGGTTTGTTTGGGTTTGAGAATGTGTAATAACTTTTACTGAATAATAGTAATAAAGTATACCCTAGCTATAAAAATTGGCGAAGAAAGCTTTACTTCGAAGAAAAATCATGAAAATAAACAAATGTTTTCCTCGCCTAAATGTATCCCATCCTTGAACGTTCCCTTTTCGCGCGACTTCCGCTGTGCATGCAGACGCCATGCTCCAACATATTTTTCTGTCATGCTCTCAAAGTCTATCCGATTGACGAAAATATTGCATCTGCGCGAGCTCAAAATCGATCACCAGATCGAAAAGATCAAATCAGAATGGTAAGGTTGTGTTCGATTTCGGAATTCGTAACAACCACGAGCACAATCATCCATACAACGGACGAATGGAGAACTGCAGCGGAGATTTAATCTATTATTAGGTGAGAGTCTCCGGGACCCGGCTGTTAACATCCAGACATTCAAAATACAGAGCGACGCAAAATATATTTTACCGCAGTTCGCGTTCGATCGAGGCTTTTCCGATATGAACAAGAGAGAATTTTAATCCCATCACGGTCAGATAAGCCGGATCCGAGTTCCACCTGATCATTCCGACGAATTCGTGATGCCGCGGACGTTTTAACGAATCGAACAGAGCGTAATAATATTGGCAAATATATCCTCTCCCCATCCCTATATTTTTTATGTGGCTGTCCGTGTATGGAGAGTGCAACGGGCAATTCACGGATGGTTGCTTTTGTATAAATTTATTATTTACGTATTTTTTCGCTAATTTCTCTTGTTCCGGCGGCATCGCAGCAATTATACAAATCCTATTACGTTGATGAGTTGTCGACAGATAGGCGCAGGTGTTTGATACCATGATTAGGGCCAGTGTCCACCAAAGCGATGAGGAGCAGAGCTAGAAAAAACAACCAATGAAATCGCTCTGCTCAGCTTTGATGGATACTCGTCCTTATTAAGAGTACACTGCTTAGTGAAATGTATATATATGTATATATATATATATACAAGCCGGACCATTTAATGTGACCACCCCAAATATATCCGTTGCCTTTGGAGTGACGAAAACGAACCCAACAAACCCACCATATTTTTATGAAAAGTCATTACAAGGTCATGATATCATAGGTCGTTGGATTTGTCTGTATATCAGCTATAATGTCTTAATAAAAAAAAAACATGTTCCCATTTGAAAAACCATTGATGACCTTGAGAACGAAAAAACTACGACCTTGACGAAAATGAATTTTTCACCACGGCATCAGCCCTTCGAAATCAATTAAATTACCTCCTGACATTTTTTTCGTCACTCTAAAGGCAACGGAGATATTTGGGGTGGTCACGTTAAATGGTCCACCCTGTATACAGGGTGTCTCAGACCTGAATGCGTTCCCTGAAATAGGGGATTGGGGGTGAAATTCTGAGTCGGTTGATATAAGCATGTGTGGGTCTCAGATCACCCCTTGAATTATTATCAATTTTTAAAGTCGAGTGCACCTCATTGGCCCGTCTTTGAATATTAATAATAATTCAGGGGTTGATCTGAGACCGACACATGCTTATATCAATCGACTCAGAATTTCACCCTCAATCCCCCATTCCAGGGAACGCATTCAGTTCTGGGACACCCTGTATGTGTATATATGTGTGTGCATATATATAAAGAGAGAGGGAGAGAGGGGGGGGGAGGAAGAGGGAGAGAGGTTTTACTTCTCATGCACTGCATCCCTACATCCTTTATCACGTCTTCGAACCAAACGACTAGTGATCCGTCGTTCAACTTCTCGAGGCGATCCACGGCCTCGATCTAGTTACGATGTTATCAAAACGACGAGGAAGAGAAGCGAGTCCATATGATCGAAAGGAGAAGCCTGTTCTGGAGTGGACTCAATGGCTCTTGAAAGCTGGCCAGTGCTCGCCTGACTCGAAGAATGAGGACGGAAAGCGATCGCGGGAGGAAAAAAAAATAGGAAGAAATCGAGGAGATGAACGATAGATAGAAGCAGAAAGAAAAGCGATGAGTGGGAGGGATGCAAAGAAACGGCACCAGAGAGATAAAAGTGCAGGATGGAGTATAAAAGGGACGAAAAAGAAACTCGAGCCGAAGCAAACCTAGAGCAAAGGAGAAACGAGAAGATTGAACAAGAAGAGAAGACGGTAAGAGTCGATTGCATCGCGGTGAAGAGGGGTTTCGAAGGGGGAGTTGCAATGGAGAAAATACACACGCAGGAAAAGCACCATATATCGCATACATTTGTTTGGAATTGAAAAAAGAAGAAACGATTAGTACTAACTTCAAATTTTACGATTTTATTATCTACGTGTCGTGTACAACGTGATGCTAATAATTATTTTACACATTACGTTTGAAGATTTTGAGTTGTATTATGTTTTACAAAAAATGACAGAAACCATGGTTTTCAAAAAGGTTGCCTAGAATCGGTGTTCCATTATACGGGCCCATACTCTTTTCCTATGTGATATTAGGCACTATTTTTATATAAAATGAAAATAAACGTTTATTGTCTCAATATTATAATTATTAACAAACAATCAGGCTTCATGAGCTAATCGTTTATTAGGTAGGAACATTTGGCCACAAACGGATATCCAATATTAGGCTCGATTAAGGGTTACGTGCGTTTGAAAATTTCAAAAAATCCATTTTTTAAATATTTTATTATCTCATAGTACAATATGTCTAGAATATTCTCCCAAAGTTTTAAGTCAGTCGGAGTAAAAGTCTAGAAGAGAGAGAGAGAGAGAGAGAGAGAGAGAGAGAGAGAGAGAGAGAGCCTGAGGATATTCCCCCCTTTGGGAAAGACCAGCCAGGAACGACGCAGTTATGTCGCATTTTTCCCAAAGCACTATTTTTTAAGTCGGTGGACACGATTTCTCAAAAACGAATGCACCGATCTTATTGAAATTTTGCACACGTATTCAAAATAGCATCGACTAGTGATTAAACGAAGGTTTTTTCATTACGACTAATTTTACAACCCTATACGTAGTGTAAATTGTACCAAAAATTGAACTATTTTGCCAACTTTTGACAACTCTGAAAAAATTCGAATTTCAATTTTTTTTTTAAATCCGTCGTTCAATCACGAACTATATTTGTATACTAGCGGAAAAAATTGGTTTTTCAATTTCAGATAAAGCTATCATAAGTTATCCTGACCACCACGAGGACACTTTTTGTTGGGGTCTCCGGAAACCAAGTCTAACCGGCTGAATTTCCCAAGTTTTGGATGGCATTTTTTTTTAAATATTGTTTAAATGTTGCTCTTTTATGTGCTTAATATTTTGAATAAAAGGATTGATATATTATATAGTATTTTTCTTTAATACAAAAAATATGCTTTTTTGGCTCCGAAACCTACGTAACCCCTTAAGTATCCTCCATTAAGATTTGACATCGCCGAATATGAGCAGTAATATTTTTTTACATACCGCTATTTTCGCGAAAATTATATATTGATTAAGGCCTTAGGCCACAGTAACGGGTATACAGTCATGTGCGAATTTAACAATTTTGTTTTCTTATGAAAAAGTGATTCACTCATAAAACTAATTACACATCTATTTAGTACGAATATCAAGCGGTTAGAAGAAAAAAATATAGTTTTTTCGATGTACAAAATAGCCGCCTACTCGAAACTTCTCGAAACACGTTTTTTCCAATTGGCGTAACAAATAACTTCAACAATTTTCACTCGAGGTACTTCAAATTTAAAAGTTATGTTCCTAATGGCATTTCGTAAAGAAGTACGTACGGAATTTCTAATTAATCGGAAACATTTCATTTTATAGGCAGTTATAACGAAATTTTTCACTGAAAATTTATTTCCTATGTTCAAATACCTACAACTTTCGAATAAAACAATATTTTTTGAATTCCGTACGTGCTTCTCGAGGTATTCTAATGTAGATTGACGAGAATTTTTGTTTTCTGTTCTAGGTAAAAAATTTTAAATGCTAAATATCACGCCACGGAGCGCCTAAAAAATATAACAAAAGAAAACATTAGTAGTCAGCCATTTTGGACATCGAAAAAAAAAATATATATTTTCTAACAGCTTGATATTCATACTAAATAGATGTGTAATTAATTTAATGAGCGAATCACTTTTTCATACGAAAAAAGTTGTTAAATTCGCACATGATTTTATACCCGTTACTGTGGCCTAAGGCCTTAATCAAAATATCACAAGTTGCAGGTTCCTGTGGCAATTTCTGCCTCCATTTTGGATTCGTTCAAACGGGTGATTTTTTTAAATTATAAATCACGTTATTTGATTTTGCTTGAACATAAATCTGGAGTCCCAGCGAAATTGTTCCTGAATGTGCGGAATGTCACGGAGCTCTATAACATTCTCGATAACAATAATGACATTCTTATCCCTTTTCCCCGTAGGACAATATTTTCCTCGTCGTTTCACACAATGCCAGGATAGCGGGACATAAAATATGCTCCTTCAACGTTTCCCGGATACTCGTTTAACGATCTATGTATATACGTGTTTGTCAGTGACTGTACGTAAGGAGCTTTTGCTTCGCAACGTGAGTAAGTGGACGATGGCAATAATGCTTGCACCGGTGAGTCTCACGAGGACTACAATAATACGGCGCAGTAAGATAGGGAACGAATAACGGATCTGATTGTCGAGGCAATAGGAAGACAATAAGTACAATTTTTCAGGTACAGCATAAATAAAACGACAAATATGTACGTAAGGAGGTGTACACCAATTTCGTAACGCCAAATTCTCCAATGTTTTATTGTTAATTTTTTAATTATATTGGAATAATATATAGCGTTGTATAAAGTAAAATAGTATCTTCTTAAAACAACAAATAAAATTAATTATATTATTCTAATACAATTTTGCAATTATCCAAGGTGAACGAAAACGTCGCTATTATCCAAAGTGATCGAAAACGTTTGACCGTCACGGCATATATACAGGGTGTCCCAGAACTGAATGAGTTCCCTGAAATGGGGGATTGGGGGTGAAATTCTGAGTCGATTGATATAAGCATGTATAGGTCTCAGATCAACCCCTGAATTATTATTAATTTTTAAAGGCGGGCCAATCAGATGCGTCCGCGGGTAGTGGGCGGAGCCTGTAGGTGCAGTACTCCCACCACGCGACCCCGGGCGCACCTGATTGGCCCGCCTTCAAAAATGAATAACAATTCAAGGCTTGATCTGAGACCCAAACATGCTTATATCAATTGACTCAGAATGTCACCCCCAATCTCCCATTTCAGGGAACGCTTTCAGTTCCGCGACACCCTGTATATTATCATATAAATATATATATGTAAATCTGTACGATGCTGATATAATAATTCAAATCTAGAACGCAGAACTAAAGGGGTCCACTTTACTTATTTGTTCTTCATATTTGAGTCACTCCTATTCTCCCCCTCGTTTGAACTATCTGTGGATATGATGGATCATGATAAATATCGAGACTCGTCCAACGCGTTATCTCGGAGCCTCGTTATTACAACGATAATAATCCGACGGGGATTGCTTTCCCGAATCGATTAATCATAATGGAAACAACATTATCGCTCGTCGGCGAAATAAATCCGATCGCTCCGCGTGACGGATCTCTTTGCACGGAGTCGTTGCACTGCTGCAAACTTATCACCTTACAGCTCACTGAGCCGAGATTGTTTCCGCTCGTATTCTTTCTCCGAACAGGGCGTACTTTTCGTATAGGTGGCATGCGGACAGTATAATCCACAGTTATACGAATAAACGAAAATAAAGCTGACCCCACTAATCTTAATTCCGACGAATCGGTGACGATGTAAAGTCGCGCCGTGCACACAGTGCGCTACCTCGCTCTAGTTTATCACGGTCGCTCGACCGGATGACTAAGTGACCGGGTAGTTTGCTTCAACCGCGAGAACTACATCAGATTTTTTTTTAATTGAAAAAAAGTAAACAATTGCCGAGATTTTTGAATTTTACGATTTTATGATGTCATTTTATCTTATGTTATTTTAACATGTCATTTTTAACAAGATGCGAATAATTTTGTTACACATTACATTTCAATATTTTGAGTTATATTTTGTTTTACAAAAAAAGGAAAGAAATCATGGTTTTTAAAAAGGTTGCCTATAATCGGATATTCCATATAAGAGCCCCAACTTATCATTTTGTTCATCATTTTGATGATGATTACACGATGTTTAGGAACAATACTTGTAAAACTTTGATCAAACAGACGGGAAAAATGGTTCGATGGATCAAATAGAAAACTTACAGGGCCATCGGGGTGCATTAAGCTGAAAACATTCTGGCAAAAAAACTTTCCATCAATATTTGTAAAGTAGTGGTAGATTTACTGAAACGTGACAAAAGTCATTTTTTGTACTTTTTCAAAGTAATGTTGCCAGTAAGAAAAATCTCAAAAATCAATGAAAGGGTATTGTAGGAAATGTATTCAACTTTTCAAAGCTGCCCTTCAATTCCCTGTGCGTTCATTGGTTGCTGAGATATCGATGATCAAAGACAAAAGGATCCTTTTTCATTCAGAGTCGAATATCTCAGCTAAAAATTGAGGCAGAGAGACAAAAAACTGAATTGAAGCTGAACACACAAACTGACTGACCTATGCATTGGTTTAACTGAAAAAAAATCCCGAGCCAGTGGACCCGTGAAAAAAAAAACAGTGGAAAATGTTAGTCTCGCGCTATTTCGTATAATTGCGCGATAACCATAGCTCACAAAAAATGTTTGCTAAAAGATCTCAAAACTAGGAACTTGAAGCTTCAAAATCCTTTTTTTTCCATCTCGATCCAACCATTTTTTACACAGATACAGCGCTTCAAAAACACTAAAAAAAATGGAAGACATTTTCTGTTCCTCTAATTTTTGGACTAGTGCACTTCATCAAAAATAACAAAAACCATCTGTCGGACTTACCTCAACAACGACCACACTTTTTGACACAAGAAATAATTTTTCACCCAGGAGAATGGTAACATTTGTTCACCAATGTGTCATTTTGTTGCTAGGCAACCAAAAGTTTTGCTGTGGCGGCATCTCATGACTAGTCGTTAGTGTATAAAATAAAAAACAGATGTCGCCGTGGGAAAACAGGAGATAGTCCAGTATCCGATATTAAGCAACTATCCGATATATGGTGCTCCTCTCCTAAATAAAATAAAGAGAAGGGAAAAACGCAGATACTGGTAAGCCGAAAGGGGTCAGAGGACTCGAAGAAATATAGGGCCTTCAACTGTGAGTACCGGGTATTTAGCTTCACCTTCACACTCCTCCAATCTCTGTCTCTCCGTCTCTCCTTTCTTCCACATCACCGAAAAGCTCTACGCTCGTGTCTCCATTCCTCCTGTCCCGAAGACGTAACTATCGGGGGCGAGGGCAATTTGTTACACGTCAGATTTCAATGAAGTAACAGGCTTTCTTATCGCTTCACCCCAATCTCGGCTCTGAGTCTCTCTCTCTCTCTCTCTCTCTCTCTCTCTCTCTCTCTCTCTCTCTCTCTCTCTCTCTCTCTCTCTCTCCCTCTCTCTCTCTCTCGCTCTTTCCCTTTCACAATCTCACTGGCAAGTACGAGAGTCGCGAAGGGTAAAAAGCAACAACCCTCTCGGGAGAACGCGGGAAGTGATGGAGGAACTGGTACACTAAAGGGACCACGTTCGTTGAGCATGTGGTTGTTTGTGCCATTGGGAAAAATGAGAATAAAGCTATTGCGCTGCTGGGCCCTTGCCGCAATGTTGGTAAGTCACTTTCGCTGCGGTTGCGCAGACAAGTCAGAAATCTTGCTGTATTCCGCAACGAAAAACTGAGGTATTAACCTAGCTGTAAAATTGATGACAGTGGCTGAAGAGGAATACAGATTAGATTACATTAGATTAGGTTTATCGGTGCAACTAGGACGAAAGCGTTCTCTGGCGCACAATCCATCTTCTCCTTGTAATACAAGAGAAAGTATACAAATAATAAAATAAGAGTCTCAACGCAGAAACAAAAGAATAGTAACTCTATATGAATCAAACTAAAATAAAGAGAAGAATACCCGTGAGAAATGAACCATCATCCTGCAATCTCCATCCACTACAAAGCATACTCCGAGTCTGCATAAGCTGACGCGATACCCAAACAGAAAAAATGGCTTTACATAAGCCAAAGAAACTCTACTGCTGCTCACTGTGAGCAGTTGCAAGATCACTTTGTTGACTGTCACCTTATTCAGGCTCAATTTACCAGGCAGAAATGGTAGAGTTACTACAAATGTTGCAAAAGTGCCTTTGATATTCTGTGCAAAAATACGGAATAGTCATGTAGCCAGGGACAGAAATCGAGCGGGCGAATGTACGAATCAATTCGGATTCAGACTTGGTCTTGAGGGTACTGGAATGAGAGGATAAGACAGGGGAGAAAATGAATGTCCCACCGTGAGGAGAAACAATCGAGGATTATATCCCACGTCCTAAGCCAACGTAAATACAAATAGAGCTAATCGTGAGCAATCATTCTCGTTTCCTCACCCTCGAACGTTCTCCTTGGTGAACGCTTAAGCGTCCACATCCTTCAGCCTAAGCCTGTCTCCATTCCAGGCAATCCGATACTCAGGCCGGACAAATTAAATTGTCTCCCTACGCTGTCTGCCTCTGTTAGTAATTTCCTACAGAACGATCTTTGGACTTCATCACACGGGAAAATCTAGGGAGCTCTGATCATCCCTGAAAATGCCCTCAAGTATTCAAGTAAACTCTTTGGAATAATCCCGGTGATGATGTTGGTCGAGTATGAGAATCGACGACTGCCAAGAAAGAACCAACCAAAAACGAACATGCAGTGGGAAAGAAGAATTTCTAATGTAGTATCAGACTCAAGGGTCAACGCGGACGCCACTGACGAAACGGACTACAGCTAGGAAATTCCCTGTGGGTCGGTGGGCCCTGCATTGGACGGACAATCGCATCGCTCTTGTTGTTTCGACCTGGACGTCTCGATTGCCATGTCCCAGCCATTCACAAAGCAACCTCTTGTATTCGTAGTGATTAAATTCGAATGAATTTGCTCGGTCAGCCTGGATCCTCACCAGGCTGAGGGGTCTGTCCGATCTGGCGCACCCCGGAAGAGCAAGCCCGCGACACGTATCTGGAAAATTTATAAGGCCACCTCAAGGCAGGACAGGTGGATAAATAAAAGTTTAGTGTACGCCGTGCACGGCAACTCCTGGCGGACACGAACGATCGTTACTAACTGTCGTGCTAGCTCGTGTAACTCACTGTAGCTGAGGGAGTGGGGCGGAAAGAGGAACGGACGAACGAAGGTGGAGAGCGAAGCGAGCCAGACAGACGTAGAAAGGGGCAAACGGCATGAATAGCGTGGACCAAGCGTGTATGCAGGAGATCCCATGCCGCCCGGATGAAAAATGATTCGCTTCGTACTCCGCGAGCACAAGTGACCTCCGCGACGCATGACTCTGTATTCCTAGGCCCAGGAAAACTAGATCCGGGCTATCAATTTTGCTCGAGGCTCGAGCCATGTTCTCCCGCTCCCCGCCGCTGCTTTAATGCAGCTTTGAATCGTCGTAAAAAGTCATAAAGATCGAACGTACACGACGTGATCTGAAACTGGTTGAATGAGGAAGGATATCACGTTCTTGATTCTGGACGTAGCTGGGCATCGTCGTATCATCCTATGCCATAAAAAAGAGGTAGCTGGCGCACTCTCAAGAGACAATCTTTACGTGCTCCATTCATGGGGGGATGAAAGAGCAAAAAATTGGATTCTACCAAAGTTCCGGTGTTGTTGCAGGAGGGTTTGTCAGAAGTGGAGAGAACTCTCCATGATTACAGTGGAAAAAGCAAGTGTGTTGTTTTTATGCACCCGAGTCGAAATTTAGACCCTCCTTTGAATGCTCGAGAACCTATTTCCTTTGTAACGCACAGACCGCCGCCCTCCTTTGACTCCCCTTGAACCTATATGGAGAAATTTGCACCGTTGGTGACCCTCCTTCAGCCCTACTGAACCTTCTATTCAACCTCCTGAGCCTCCTTTAGGCCTATGGGCTCGGCTTGCGTGAACCTACACAACCTCGTTTTGGCCTACGGTGCAAATTTCTCCATATAGGTTCAAGGGGAGTCAAAGGAGGGCGGCGGTCTGTGCGTTACAAAGGAAATAGGTTCTCGAGCATTCAAAGGAGGGTCTAAATTTCGACTCGGGCGGTGAAAGGTGTCAAAGGAGAGTTAGTAGGGCGAAAGGAGGTTTAAAAGAGGGTCTGTAGGTTTGCGTAAGCATTAAATCAGGCTCACTAGGGTTTAAAGGAGGTTCAGATGAACCTACTAGACCTCCTTTGAGTGAAAAAATCCAATTTCTGCCACTTTTGGAGGTTCAGTAGGTTCTGATATACATGTTTTTGAGATTTCCATTTGAACCTCTTGAGCCTCCATTGAATGACAAATTGGGATCGAAAGGAGGTTTAAAGGAGGGTCTAAATTTCGACTCGGGCACTTTAGGTGTGTAAATAGCTGTGGACACTTTTTACACGTTTTAACGCGTGTAAAAAAATGACGGTGTAAAAATAACACGGATATATGCATTCAAATAACACACTTATGCAGTTCTGCCTTACGCACTTGTGCTAAATAGGGTTAATTTCGCCTGTCATGGATGTCCGCGAGTGCATACGGAGCTATCCAACATGCCAGATCTTTGAGGCTTCAAAGACGGTTACTTCATCAAGTAAGCCCATGGATTTGTTGTCAAGCTCACCGTGATGGACTGCGATTCTGCTACGGCAACTTTCCACGTGAATATATCATCCGGTCTGCTTGGCCCTACTGCTTTGACCCACATTCACATCCGTGTTCGCGAATCGCCAGAACGAAAGTCCTTACCTCGTTCATCACGACGCAATTCTCCCCTTAGATGCATTAAGGGTAATTCCGCGAGACTTGGTAGAAGTGGTTCGCGATCATCAGCGCATCTCCAGTTCTTCGCTCCGACCGTTATATTATCACCAAGTATAGCACGGAGAAACGCGGAACCACCCAGCACCGAGGTTGTAAATTCCTTGTGGATCTCTGCTATCCCGCTGCTCTTCTCTTCTTTACCTCGCTAAGTCGAGCGAAGAAAGCTATTATCTCCATTGATACCGACTCGGCGATAGCAGCTCGATCCATTTGGAAAAGTTAACTTCCACTTCCCATTTATCCCACAGGACTAATCACATATACGCGTCGAACTTTCTACAAACTGCAGAGCTTAACAGTCTACTCGGATTATCAGAATGTGGGTGCGTGCCTAGACGCACCTCTTTGTCGTCAATTTAATATTATCTTATAACGGGGAAAGAACACGTGGGTTTCAAGTGTTTTTATAAATTTGATATGTTTTGATCCGTCACTTGATTAATCATAATTTAAAGATGACAGCATTGGTTTGTGGAAGTTAACTAGGAAACGTATTTTATCCTGTGGTCCTACATTTCCGGAGAAAACTGCGTTTATTGAAGAGCCATGGTGAGTTGCCAATTCCAATGAAAAATTACTGATCTCCGAATTGAAATCGTCCTTTGAAAACTCACTATCACGAAAGTCGTCTTGTACCTCAGAATCGGTATTTTTTAAATAATTTGTTCCTCACATTTTTTGTCGTCACAGGAATTCACTATAATGAAAAATGTTCTAACAATAAAATAGAAATTATTCATCCTATCCAATAAAATCTACTTTCGAAAAAATCTTTTTTCAACAGTAGATTGCTTCAAAATTTCGTTTTCAAAAGTCGAGTACGTCAAAATTTTGTTTTCAAAAGTCGAGTTCTTCAACATTTTTTTTTCAGAAGTAGATTACTTCTGTAAAAATCTTTTTTTTTCCAAAAATCTTCATTTTAAAGATCTTTTTTTCATAATTTGTTTTCTGAAAAAAGCTTTTTTTGGAAATATCTTTTTTTTCAAAATCTTGTTGAAAAAATCCTTTTTTCAACATTTCTTTTTTCAAAAAATCTCTTTTTCGAAAAAATATTTTTTTCAAAAGTGCGCTACGGTAGATACATTCAATTATTTTTATTGAATGCGCTACACAGTTTGCAGCACAAAAAGGTCCGAATAAAACAACCACAGATCAAAAACTCACTAACTATTCATAAAGTGACACAGTATGATAGTTTGCCTCGTTTTCTGTTTCCTTTATGTCCCGTTGGTTCTCGCTCCCTTTCATCATTGCGCGTAGACTTTTATACGTTTTGTTGCATTCTTTTCACAATAGACTCCGGAATACACATTCGTTTGATGTTTTTTTCGAATGTTTATTTTTACTTTACGTCCACCATACATCGGACGGTTGCTTAATATCGGATAGTGGACTATCTCGAGTTTTCCTACAACGCCGTCTGCCTACGATTTTATACACTGATAACTAGCCGTAAGATGTCGCCACTGCAAAACTTTTTCTTGCCTAGCAACAAAAAATGACACGACAGTGTAAAGACGAGGCGTTCTTCCGACACGGTATTCGTACCCTGCCCGAAAGATGGTCAAAAGTAGTAGAAAGTGATGGGCAATACTTCCATTAATGTCTTTTTTTATTTTCAATTCAAATAAATATTTTTTTTTCATTAAAAAAACGCTACGAATTAATTCCAAGTCCAATACATAAATAAATAAATAAGAAGAAATAGTTGAATCAGTCAATCTGGTGATTGATGTTAGTTTTGGTCACAACAGTCCCCCATCCAACAAAGTGTCCTCTGATTGTTAGAATACGGAAGGAATGAGAACGGGGCGCACAATCAGGCGCTGCGTTCTGGTATACTCGCAGTTGAAATGAAGTTTTGTGGGGACGAATTAATCCTGGTTTTCGGTTATCGGCTGTCCATCTTAATCGGGGATAGCCAAAAGCGCCATATACTTTTATAGAGGGTGGTTGAAACACGTCGATGGGGCGGGGGTGTCTTATTGGCGCGTATATACCGGTTAACCAAACTATCGCCGTAGCCAGGCCGCCATTACTTGGCGCAGGTTTGGGCAGGACTTTCCCCAATAAATCTACGGTTCAATTAAACTAAGTTTAAGCGGAAGTCGTATACAAAGGGTACAGCGTAGTAGCGTGTACAGTCATGTAGAGTGTACGAAATAATACGGTGCTCAATCAATTATCGAAGTTCTTGGAATGGCCCGATTCACGTGAGCCTTGCATACGTACTAGCCAGTGAGGAGGCGATAACCAGGTGTCTCATAGGCATTGTGCGTTGAAATGGAAGCAGAACGGAAACTCCTACTTTCCCATGAAGAGTCCATTCATCCAACTGTTGGCTGCGCCGTTGTCATTCGCCTTTGCTTTGTCAAATAACATCGAAGCGCAAGGGACATTCGAGGAAGATCAACAACTGCACGTAATCATGTGTTCTTGGATGTTCAATGGGGCTGTACGATTATCCGGAATGTACCCTATATTCGCCCATCGCAAGATCCATCTTCGGTTATATCCTTCCGAGCATCCGCTCACGTTCCTTAGCTCCTGAGTTACCAAGCTCCGAGGGTGCAAAATTGTCGAAGTATACAGTCGATTATCTCCAGTAGGGAAAGGGAGGGAGCAGCCTCCGTGCATTCGCCCGAACAACCAGTTCCAGAACACAACTAGGTTAGGATAGAGTCGGGTATACGTTACACGAGGGAAGCTCAACACCGAGGAAGGTATATCCAGATGATTGAGGGACAGATGCACGTCAGATGATTACAAACCAGCGCACTGTCGAACGGGACCAAAACCGCTGACGAACGAGTCCTGTTAGTGAGCGAGCCCGACCGAAGGTTCACAATGATCCGGCTAGGAAATCAAGACAATGGGAACTTCAATTATGCAGGTTATTCACAGATGCTTGGGCGGATGAATTCCGGAATAGTTGCACCATCTCTGCTAGATCAGTGACGTGGAAAGCCTCGAAGTGAATGACATAAAAGATGTGGATGACACCAGGTGGCCCATCCGGGTAAAAGCTTTCCATTGCTACGCTAGGCTAGAATCAAACAAAATGTTTGGCTATTCCAAGCCGGGCATTTTGTTTGATTTTTTTCCGGTCTTGTGAGACTGGTCGGGTACGTGCGAGTCTTTTCTCTCCCACGTTGAACGTCAGCTATTGCCTTCAATAAATCTTGACTAAAGTTCAGACTATTGGCTGAAGGAGGTTCATACCTGACGCTTTTGCAATTGGTCCTCGTACAGTGTCTTCGTTTGATCATGGACCAAGTTAGATCTTCCGCGAATTTTCTTAGACCTCTACTAAATAGATTGATTCTCACAACACGTCGCACTCGTTGAAATTGCCGTCTTTAACTCGAAAGCACTGACCGAGAAAAACTTAATTAAACTTGAATAATGTTGGAGATAAATGCAGAAGTAACATGTAGTGTTTGGGAGCAATTTTGGTGGTTGGTAACCGCTGTGGCAATGTGGGTTTGTGGAAAAGCTTTCGGGGATATCGAGTGTGCACAGCTTGACCTGATCATTGGCCGCACCAGAACTATCAGTGCAACCGTGCTCGAGGCTATACAAGGGTCTTCCGCAAAACCTCTAAATCCTCGAAAGTCCATCTGCTAGTGCTTGCTCACTACATACATATATATCTCTGCATATAACAAAAATATAAGGTGTGCAGCCGGATAAGGTCTTTGCGGATCGCTTGTATCAACTAAAAAAGTAGGAAAATTGTATTTTGTAAAAAAAAAAAAATATCCGTCTAGACGTTTGCGTGCGCGGAAATCGAAAACTACTGAATTGATGTCCATGAATCTTGAGGAAGTCGCAGGGTTAGTCACAGTCCAAAATTAAGTTTGAAAAAACTATATGTTATTGTCTAGATTATACTGAGTCTTTGCGAATTTTTTGAAAATTTGTTTTCACTACAAAACACCAGAGTCGGATAATAGTTTAACGTATGATAATGGCATACGTTATCACATAATCACATAATAAAAATATAAAAATGCATAATTCTGCACTTTAATTATATATTTTATAAAAAAATAGTATCTACAGAATAAATTTCCACCTCGTATGGATTTTTTTGAGGTCCATTGAAAAAATAATTAATAAACTGGCATTCAACCAAATAAATCCCAATATTAGCAGGACCCGTCCCGCTAGATTTCCTCAACCAGCATTTTTTTGTTAATCATTCCCTGTGGCATACAAAACAGAGAAAATAAAACCAATCTACCGCAGTCCAATGGTTATCGCCAGAGCTCGCTGCCTCAGAATTTCCCAATCTTCGTGGCATGCAGCGTTCTCTCCCATCACATTTCTCATCGGGTTTCCGGAAAAAGTAGATCGTGGTGGTTCCCCATCGTTCTGTACTTTGCACAGAGGCACAAAGTGGACGAAACGGAGAGTGGAGCTGCCATGATAACTGTCTCTCGATAGGAGCGACGTGGAAATTCAGACTCACTGACTTTTATTACAAATACTTTCTTGCCATGTCCTGCCCCCCTCTTTCTATCGCTGTATTTCCTTTTTTAGCCTGTCCTATTTACTTGCTTTTCTAGTATTCCTGATCTTGGCCGCTACTTTATCGTATGTCATTTCTATGGCAAATAATGATCGATAACTCAACGTTGATCGAGAATCCTAAATTCCTGGGTACTTATCAAAATTATATCATGCACGAATAATCATTAACGAACTGTCTACACAGATAAACAAGTTATTTGAAGCAAAGAAATAATTGAATCACAGGTGGCCAACGAAACATTGAGCCGGCGTACTGCATCGATCTTTCTATAGAATTTCAAAAGTTGTATAGATTTAAAAATATAGTATTTAGGTTTGATGAATGAAAAAGGCCCATTTTTTTGTAAAAATCAAGACCCACCACTGTGGACACGCGCCATTTTTTTTCAAATACTTAATTTTCGTACAAATTTATCATCACGATTTTCCACAAAAAAAATCAAAAATGAGCTGTTTTATGTGAAATCGATAACTGTCAAAATAACCTAATATTCAATTTTTCCAATAAACAATTTGTCTGTAGCCCTCAACGACGGATTTTACCAGGCCAAGTCATTTATTTCCGGTGTATACTAAAAATAATGAATCAACATTTTTATTGAAATTTTCGTTCATTTTTCACCTACCTCTATCCATTTTCTGAGGCTTTCGTTTCAAGGCATTCGATTAGCCAATTATCGGCTTTTCCCTCGAATTTCTGTGATCCGATCGTTCTATTTTCGAAACTTAGTACAATAAGCTTCATTCACGCCCGCTGGGGTGCGGATTCGATGGAAAGAAGTATCTCGTTAACTAATCGTGTAAGCTCGAGCGATATTATCCAAGAAGAATGATCCAATATAGAATGGAGCGATTTGGTGTCGAGAAAAAAGTATTGGTGCACAGAAATTCGTCAGGTATATATGAAGCGCGAGAAAAAATATTGTGCATGTATGTGTGTTTGTACGCGTATGTACGTATAGGACTGTGAACATTCGTGATTATTCCATGAAGAGGTTCGACTTTTATCAGTGTCGTAGGAGAATGTTCCGTACCACATACAGATGACGTATAAATGTGTACGTATATACAGGGTGTCCCAGAAGTGATGGTAGGCCCTGAAATGGGGGGTTGGGGGTGAAATTCTAAGCCGATTGATATAAGCATGTATGTGTCTCAGATCAAGCCCTGAATTGTTATTAATTTTTTAAGGCGGGCCAATCAGGTACGCCAGATGAGCCGGCGTACGTCGGTAAGCGATACGCGCGTATAGTGGGCGGAGCCTGTAGGTGCTCCTTCCTGATTGGTCCGCCTTTGAAAATCAATAATAATTCAGGGGTTGATCTGAGACCCACACATGCTTATATCAATCGACTCAGAATTTCATCCCCAACCCCCCCACTTCAGAGAACGTGTTCGGTTCTGGGACACCCTGTATATGTTCATGAATGGGTATAAATCGATGTGCGTATATAGGTACTCGCGATTAAATGCAAATCCCAAAGCGCTTATCGGCGACGGTGCCGGAGTGCGGCACGCCTGGCACGCCGCGAATACCCCACCCCCCTTTCCATCTGCGGGTTTTTCACCCCGACCAATTCCTTTCTTCTACTCTTTAACCTATGACTCCTCCCTCGCCCCTCAATCATCCTCGTTTGGGTTTCATTCTATCCGTTTTTTAATTCTGTTTTGTTTCAATTTCATTCCGTTGCCAGAGCCATACAATTAGAGGGTGCGAGCGGGAGGGGGGGAGAGGTGGGCGTCTGTTTCACTTTTAATTAACGCAACTATGCACCAATACGAACGTATGGTCCAAAGTTATTGTTCCTGAATTACCTTTGTTGTTTCCCCCCATTGAGAGGATTGCGTTATTCTAAAATAACGCATTTTTTCAGGCATACGGTGAACATGCATTGGCAGTGTATTCGTCGATGAAAATGGATCGCAACGATATCGAACATTACATTGTTCCGACGATTGTTGTGATTTGTCATTATTGACGAAATGTTTTTTCGCAGTTGAAATTGGAGGGAAACGCTTTTTCGACCGATTTTTTAAATAGGAAACGTGATATATATGTAGACAGGGAAGAAAATAAGCTATCGATGAACAAAAAAATTTGTTTTACTTGCCGTTCGATTTCCCGGATGTTTGACATGGCAACTCAGCACGGCTTTTTGGCCTACGATGGCAGTCACGTTCTTGGGCGAAATATCATCGAAATATGGCTTGTCCCAGGCTCTCGTCGGTTTACTGCTTCCCGCTACCACACTCGCCAGACTCGACCCTAAAAGCACAAAAATTGGATGGAAATATTTATTTCACGTATAATTGGATTCCGAGTGTGCGGTGGCTGAAAAAATGACGTTGAAGTTTGCATCATTGGAATTCAACGAAAATTCATTTTTATTCTATTTCCCAAATTTCATTTGGCAGATTCGAGCTACGAAAGCCACGAAAATATTTTTTAGGATTCTTATTTAGCGATCGCAACCTAAATCTGCCAAATATGACTTTGGATAATAACGAAGGTAATAAATTTAGAAGAATTTTCGCCTCATTCCAGTGATGCAAAATTTGAACCCATTTTCCATCTGTACCGCCTTTGCAGGAGGGCACAGGGAAACTGGAAAATATGTAGGGATGGAGACCTATATCGAGGTCATTGATGTGACCATCGGAAACTCGGTGGAACTGCCTCGCACTCTGTAATTAGCGCGCAAGCCTTGCGGTCACCCATCTAAGTGTCGGCCGATACCAACGCTGCTTGGCCTGAGAAACCGTTCGTGCGGCTAATTTTTTTTTCCACCCCTGCACAGCTTCCTATACCTCTGGGAATATTAATATTTCTGGCCACATACAAATTCTGTATTTGTCATGCGCAAAATATTTGGCGAATATTGATATCGCGAATTTGTTTTTCAATCGTCCGTAATATTTCCCATCTCGCGTGCTCACAGTCATCGGCGCGGAGTTAATTCGCGGACTGCGGGGTTGAGAGACACGACGAGGAAACAAAACGCTCATATCCTCTGTGGAATTGACGATATATTTTGATGTTTACGAATTCATGCCATGTAGCTAGGCTTATCGAATCGTGGACACTCCGCTGATAGAAACTCATTGACGCATTTTATTCGGTCAATCGACAAAAAAATCTCATTCGTTTTTATATCAGGTGAGCTAACTTGGTCTTCGAAAGCAATTCCAAATGTGTGCACTATGATTTTGCAAATGTAAAATCGACGTGATTTTTAAATTGCGAAAAATCCGAAGTGAAAATGTCAACCACATTCTGAATTCGAAATTCCATTCAGCCGTTGCAATAAGCTGAAGGGGGAAGATACCTTTAGGGTAAAAAGTTTTTGTTCATTTTCAGCATTTTTTTAAAGAAAAAATGTCTGCCGTTTTTGAGATGTAAGGTATCTTTTATTACTACTGTTGGCTGGTACATGGTACTTTTCTTTATTAATCTGTAAAAATAGCAGCTTATTGTCTAAAACCTGACCCCAAAGGTTTCTGGAAATTTCAACAAAAGTATTTTTTGTTGCAAAAATGGTGTAGACATTTTTTCCTTTAAGGGGGAATATACCTTTGTGAGGGCAAAATCGAGGGTCATTTTTGACAATTTATTCAAGAAAAACAAAACAATATTTTTAAATTCGGCTTTTTATACATGTCAGTACAAGTCTTAGGGTAAACATTTTTTTTTTTTTAAATTATTTTGAAACAAAGCGGCTTTGAATGCGTTTTTTTCGAAACTATGTTTTCACTCACGGGCGTATGCGTAGCGCCTCGAGTTTTCAATCGATTGACTGGAAATTGTAACTGTAGTTTCTTGACAACAATATTTAACGATATAACGCTGATATTCAACCAATTTTTTACCGATTTTTTTTTCATACTAACGCCATTTAAAAAAAATCAATATCTTGAAAAACCCCTACGTACTGGACTAGTTTTTTATATCTACTTTCGAAATATTTTTCGTTTTTTGTTCTAGCTTGAAAATTATGACCTGTGCAAATACGCCCGTAGAGGACTATGAAAAAAAAAGTTTTCTTTCATCAACTACTGCGCCGCGATTTTGTTTCAAAAGAATTAAAAAGAAAGAATTTCTTTTACTTGTACTAACTTGTATAAAAAACCGAATTAAAAAATATTATTTTGTTTTTCTTAAACAAATTGTCAAAAATGACCCTTGATTTGCCCTCACAAAGGTATATTCCCCCTTGAATAAAAGTAATGAAAATCAGCTATTTTTCCATAGCCTAGGGATATCTCCTCCCTTAACCTTTTAATTCTTTCGAAACGTATTGGCAATCATGATTGTTTACTCCAATATTATGTTAAGGTTCTCTAGAAAATAATTGACGCTGTTGCATGCATTTATTATTGACTAGAGACAGAAAGAAAATTGGAGACTGGATCGTGATTAATCGATGATATGTCATGAGAAAACTAGGATCATATTGTTCAGCTATATAGCTTAGCAAGACTCTTGGTGCAACAACTTTTTTCTGGAGATTACAAGCTTTTTACTACAAAGTGTATGAGATTGGTGAATTTAATCTTCAGATGAGAGTGGAGGGATAAATATCGCGATAATCTTACGAGCCTCTTACGTTTTATGACGTTACATTTGCAGTTTACATCCTTAAGCTTTTTCAATTAATTCTGTGTATGAATACATATGTAGAGGGTGAGAGGAGGGGGGCTGAAAAGGGGAGGAGAGCTTATATATATTATATATTGCGACACCACTTTTTGCGATACGGTCGAAATAATCCTCCGGAGGCATTGGTGAGAAAGTGAAAATAAGGTGGACAGGAATGAAATAAGTGTAAAAGATGGAATGATAAGGACTCGAGGGACGATAATACGAAGCGATAAAAACGATAAAATTTTCAATTTCAGTAAATGCTTTTGCAACAGTCAACGGAAGTATATTGAGAACGGAAGTGGCGAGAATCCAGACCTACTTTGTGGACGAATAGAAGATTATTCGTCGAATATAATTCGTCGAATATAAGATTCGAATAAAGGCGAACAAAATAGCTTACAAGATCCGACATTCCCGGCCATTTATACCGATCACGCATTATCTTATTTCCCATATTCATTCTTGTAATCATCATGATTAATCCTACCATTATTATTTTTCGTCATTATCAACCTTTCGAGTTTGGGATGAAGTTCCGAAAAAGTCCCACCCCCGATCGGGCTGAGCTTTTGCGCAGACCTTCCTTTTAATATCTTGAGAGATCCCCTAAAAGGATTTTTGGCGAGGCGCCGTAGTTTTCGAGATATTGATTTTTGAAAGTTATTTTTTTTGTTATATTATTTTGAGTTATATTATGTTTCACAAAAAATGACAGAAATCATGGTTTTCAAAAAGGTTTCCTATAATCGGTTATCCGACAGAAGGGCCCAATCTCCATTTTTCTTATGTCTGATAGTACAAAGTTAAAACAATACATTTTGATTTAGGTAGTTTATGAAAACCATGACTTTCGTCATTTTTGTAAAACATAATATAGCATCAATATAAATTAACAGTAAAAAATGTAGATCATAAAACCGAAAAATTTGAAGGTCTCGCCAATCGTTTACTTTATTTTTCAATTTCAAACAAAAGTATCCGATATACGGTGCTTCTGGATGAAATTTTGAGTTTCAACGTGCCTGAAAAGTGTTCCGAAGGATTTTCCGAAGAAACGAAATAAACTTCCAATAGTCACGGTGGAAAACCTGTAACTGCGTTGGGCGAGAAACACGGCGTTTTCACCACTCCATTGACTCTGATATCCACGAAATGATATCGAGGAACGAAATTCATTAAGCAAGTGGAGATGCCACCGTTTCCGGAAAGTTTTGGAGCTCTGGCAAGAGCTCTGCCTAGCCCGAAGGTCGTAAGAACCGAAGGGAGAGGGGGAGAGAGAGGGAGAGAGAGAGAGAGAGAGAGAGAGAGAGAGAGAGAGAGAGACAGAGAGAGAGAGAGAAAGGGTGAAAGAGATTCTATATAATTCCCCAGGCAATGTATGTTTATAGTACCTCGGGGAGAAAGAACTATGCGATTTATCGCGCTTTCCGTCGAAAGCCATGCATATACCAGCGTAGAAACTCTGTCCAAATGCGCGAGCCGTCTTCCCTGCAAAATCGCTATCTTTCACGGAAAAGTCTCGGTGATTCGTGCTCGCCGCTCTTATCACACGCTCGCCGTGCCGACTGATTCACGAGACTTGAAACACCGAGCAGTCCTGCCAGATAGCGTTGTTACTTCCGAAGCGATGTCCTTTTTTCCCCCTATTCCATCGTCTCGAAATAGGATTGAATTTTTCAAGAAATATGGCTTTACCGTGCGAAAGAAACTTTCGGGAGTGTAATCTATTTGTCGCAATAATAAATTGAGTCCATTAGAATTTCGCGAAAGGAAGTTTTTGCGAGAGGAAGCTTTTCCGGAAGCGCAGCACGGTTCGGTCGATTCGATGTTTGCCGAAGGCGTACGTCGAACGCTTATTAATTTCATCAGTCCGTGCAATGTACAGTGGAGCGTGTGAGCAGTGCACCCGCTCTGACCTAAGGATTAGGCGCGCGAGGCTAACGAGGTAGGAGCGAGGGTGATGAGTGAGTGGAAATTACCCGCTAACATTTTATACAAACAGTGCCCCGTATAATTCTCAGAGACTGAGCCTGTTTCACGCTCAAACAGCGAACGTATACAGGGTGTCCCAGAAGTGATGGTAGGCCGTGAAATCGGGGGTTGGGGGTGAAATTCTGAGTCGATTGATATAAGCATGTATGGGCCTCAGATCAACCCCTGAATTATTATTAATTTTTAAAGGCTGGCCTATCGGGTGCGCCCGATGAGCCAGCCAGATGATTGGCCCACCTTTATAAATGAATAATAATTCAGGGGTTGATCCGAGAGCCATACATGCTTATATCAATCGACTCGGAATTTCACCCCCAATCCCCCGTTTCAGGGACTACCATCAGCTCTGGGACACCCTGTATGGTGCATACAAAAAACCCGATTTCAATCGAAATTAATTACCGATTTCGGACCGGCCAAAGGCTACCTGCAATATCGACATTTCGTTTCTCGTGCGTAGGGGGAATCGAGGCTACCAGCGTGGACGGGTTCAGAGAATGACGGGCTCTGATCAAAAGGGACACACGGAATACCACCACTCTCGCTATCTGTAATTAGGTTTGGAACCTACATATCGTATCTAGAGAAACGTGCACATACGCGAGTGCAGATAATAGGGTCGGGCTGAAGGGGAAGGGCGAGAGTATGACAGGTCCCCGAATGCACGGAATGTAATAGCTGTGTTACTACTCGATGAAGCTATGATTATATCCGAAGCTGTCCATTGGATTGCCCGACTACTGTGTGACGGCTTCGGCGTGGCGTTTCTCCTAGTCCGCGGACCTCTGAATCGCCGTATTTGTCTTCGGCCACAAAAGTCGAACCCACACTCGTTGATACACGTAATTTGGCTACGATTTTGACACACTGGGTTAATTCGACCCGGACGGTGATTCATCCACCTGCGATTAAGGGGGCTTCTCACTTTAGACACTAAAAAGGCTATTTTCATGAATTTTCTTGATAGGTTCATATCGTAGATATTGATATAAATTTTTGAAATGCATAAAACATTTTTTTAATGTATTTATGTAACCCAAAGAAACTTTAAATGCGTTTCTTTCGAAACAACGTTTTTTGACGGTTTGTTGATAAAATCTGCGAAACTACTGAACCGATCCTGACGAAATTTCAACCACATATTCTTTACCACCATAGCTATAGCGCAAGCATTTTTATTAATTTTGACATTTACTATTTTTTCGCCAAAAACGGCTAGTAAACACGCTTTTGTTTTTTTTTTTTAATGTCTGCCATTTTGTTATTTTTGCATATATCAAAAATCGCATGATATGCACTATAGCTATTAACATACTGAGTCTAAAACCGTTTGATTTTTTTTTGTTTCGGATGATCCATCTCCGAGATTTCATCAACAGCGCTGACCTACAATGTTTTAGGACAATTTTTTATACCATTTTCGTCTATAAATAGTGACTTGGATAAATAATTTTTTAAATGTATTTCGAAAGTATATTTATTGAGTGTAACAACTTTTATATCAATATCTATAATATGAACCTATCAAAAAATTCATGAATATAGCCTTTTTTTCGTTTTCCGTCGATAACGTTTTAACGGTACAAAATATGAAAAATTTCAAATTACAACAATGTTTATTTTTTTTCGTGTAGCATACATTGGAGATGAGAACGATAACGTTGTTGATGAAAAACGAATGTAAAAAAAACAAAACTGAAAATTTATACACATTTTGCCTACAAAATATCGTGAAAAAATTCTTCTTTTCTCCGACTACGAGCTAGGTGCAAGCCGTAAAAGAAATAAAATATTTGTCCATGTCAAATAAATAATTCCATTGCAGTGAATGAAAAGTCTATTTGCGTAAATAAAATAAAATTAGAGTTAAATATACAGTCTCTCTCCCGAGTCCGTCGTTATTAATCGAAACACTTAGCTAAAGTAAATAAATCATTGAATTCAATATTAACCGAAAGTCTGAGGTCGAGGATTTGAGAAATTTTCATTAGATTCAAGCAAACTATCGCTCTCGGTGCACCTGAAAGAAAAATTAGGTCACTGGAAGCCTTTCCTATTTTCAGTCAATAGCAGTTTATTCCACGATTAGAATGATCGGGTATTCATATTCCTGATTTTACAATTCGTTCATTATTCCTGTCGAATTATTAATTGATTAATTAATGTCGAATTAAAATTGATATTTTTAACAATATTTCCAGGTCGCTGAATAATAACTAATTGGTAGGTCGTCACGTATGTGTAGGCTGGTACATGCTCGGACTATTTCGAATACATGCATGACCCAGCATGCAGCGCAAAATCACGATAACTACCGCCGTAGCATTAACGCTGTTTCAGAGAGTAGAAATCGCGGGCTAAAATATCGAGTTCTCGCAGTAGATTTACATTGCCTCGAGGTGAAATCCATCGACGAACAATACCGCAAGCGCATAACGAGCCCGTATTCTATTAATTGAATGACTTACGCGCGAACGCACTATCATAGCTGTGCGCTCGTGGATAGATTTTGAGAGGAACATGCAACGTAGATTTTGCTCGCACCACAAAGCTTCGGGTTCGAAATTCCCCCTCCAAAGTATCACCATAATTTCGGCTCAATTCATTTTCCGTTGCTCTCATTAATTCACAGTTGCTTTTGCTGGTAATAATTGGTAATCTGTTTTAATCAAATACCGCAATGACTTGATTATAAATCGTGTCAAAAATCAAAACAGCGTGTCTTTCGAACGGCCCCACCTGTTTTACCAATTATCTCGCCCCCTGGACTTTTCGTAACTCTCCTGCTCGTCACGTGATCGGGACATTGCGGAAACAAGAACGAGACGGGGTGGATGAAACTGTACAACTGAAGGGTCGAAGTTGCACGAGGAAAAGGAGAGGAATATCAGTCGAGTTTGAGGAAAAAGTTCCTCCCTCTCTACTCTTTGAGTTTACAGACCAACATATTGTGTGGAATTTCGTGTCAGCGAAGAGAGAGGAGATACACACGGCTAACATGCTTTTGCGGCGGTAATAAGGGGTGTGCAACCCGAGTCGAAATTTAGACCCTCCTTTGAATGCTCGAGAACCTATTTCCTTTGTAACGCACAGACCGCCGCCCTCCTTTGACTCCCCTTGAACCTATATGGAGAAATTTGCACCGTTGGCGACCCTCCTTTAGCCCTACCGAACCTTCTATTCAACCTCCTGAGCCTCCTCTAGGCCTATGGGCTCGGCTTGCGTAAACCTACACAACCTCCTTTTGGCCTAAAGTCCTATCTGTACCCTACAGAACCTCCTTTGAATCCAAAGCAGAAGGAAAATGAAAGATTGGATCCAAAGGAGGTTCTGTAGGGTCAAGCTATTTCTGAAAAATAAACTATATGTGTGAATTAAAAATATGATGTTTGATTATTTATTATAAGATTGATTTATTAATTCGAAACATATACATACATTGTCACAACTATAAATTATTTCGTGTAACTGAAAATATTTTTTAATTATAATTATCCCTTCTTTGGAATATCGGTGAACGGCGGATGGGAGAGAAGGGGAGGGAGCGGAGGGCAGCATATTGAAGTAGGCTTAAAGGAGGGTTAGTAGGGTCAGAAGAGGTTTAAAGGAGGGCTAGGAGGCTCTGCGAGCCACCGGTAAAAGGAGTCAAAGGAGAGTTAGTAGGGCGAAAGGAGGTTTAAAAGAGGGTCTGTAGGTTTGCGTAAGCATTAAATCAGGCTCACTAGGGTTTAAAGGACGTTCAGATGAACCTACTAAACCTCCTTTGAGTGAAAAAGTCCAATTTCTGCCACTTTTGGAGGTTCAGTAGGTTCTGATATACATGTTTTTGAGATTTCCATTTGAACCTCTTGAACCTCCATTTAATGACAAATTGGGATCGAAAGGAGGTTTAAAGGAGGGTCTAAATTTCGACTCGGGCAAAGTTCCTTCTCTCTCCCTCCCTCCTCTCGCACCCCTCCCTCTCTGTTCTCAAGGCATTCGTTACTTACCGACCATTAGGGCTCGACGTGATCGAAATACCGTGTCGACTATTCTCGCCCATTCCAATGAAGGAATTCTTTCTTTTTGTCCCCTTTCGCCCCTTTCGTTCGTTCGTCGTTCCGCCAATTTTTCTCGTATGATCCGTATGGCGGATTTTCGCAATGGGGTGACATTATTTTTCGCGTGACCCGCCTTACCTTCGCTCGCTGCCGAAAAAAAATTTCGTCACCGTTCGAACGTTTTTCTCAACGTAGCCACGATCTCGTCGGACATTTGTACACATGCCTCCGTTTTATTAACAAATCGCAAAGGATTCGCTCTTTGCTTTCGCTACGTGGGTTTCGAACCAAAGAAAAGCATATTTTCTCTATTAAAAAAAAATAATATATACATTTTTTTATTCAAAAAGTTAGGCACATAAAAGAGCAACACTTTGACAATTAAAAAAAAAAATTCATCCAGAAATTTGGGGAAATCAGCCGGTGGTACCCGGTTTCCGGAAACCTCGAAAAAAGTGTCCTCGTGGTGGTCGGAAAAGCTCGTGATAGCTTTATCTGAAATTGAAAAATCATTTTTGTCCGGTAGCAAACAAGTATGGCTCGTGATTGAAATAATGATTTTTAAAAAATAGTGTTTTGAGAAAAAAAGCGATATACCTGCATCGCTCCCGGCCGGTTTTTCCCAACGGGTGAATTTCCAAAAGCTCTCTCCCTCTCTCTCTCTCCTAAACTTTACTCCGATTGACTTAAAACTTTGGGAGAATATTCCAGACGTACTATGAGATAATAAAATAAAAAAGTGGATTTTTTTAAATGTTCAAACTCTCGTAACCTCTTAATCTCGTACGAGCACCCTGCACGTTAATGAGCTTTCGCTTGTTCTCTTTGTGCTAGAGCCAAATGCGTAACGCCTTTCGCGAGTGGAATGTGGAGAATTCATTAATGCGGAACGTGAAATATGTGCACGGCCGATGGTCGAGAGAGATGAACCCTTATATGCGCTTTTGCATTAACGCAACAATGCGCATGGAACTCTCGCAAAATACGTTTCGACTGTGCACATGAATCGTACCCAGCACCGTTCATATTGGCCACGCGTATGCCGGGCATTTCATAGAGGCCTGCTCGTTCGCGATTCAACGGTCGTTTTTGACTACCCTCTGATGAACGAGGTGAAATTGCGAAAAGGAAATGTGTCAGGAAAAATCAATTTTTGCTTTCGTAAAAGAAACGCTGACGTAGTGATCGTGTTGCTATAGTTAACAGGCTGCATCTACCTATAGGTGGGCGAAAAAATGGCAATTCTTAAAAATTGTTTTATTCGATAGTACCACCTTTGAGTTATTCCCTGAAAGTTTCATTGTAGTATTCCTAAAATTGAATGAGCTGCAGCTTATAACACTCGGTCGGGCGAGCGGTAGTAGCACTATACAAAGTCGGTGGACACGGTATCTCGGGAACCACTTGATGGATTGTTTCCAAATTTACAGAAGATACGACGAGAAACATTTAAAGGTCGTTGACGATCTCACGTTTTCAAAATCGATCTTCGTTTTTTTTTAATTACGCAAAGATGACAAATTTTTCACAGATTTTGTATGGTCGAGTTTTGAATCGTCGCCACATTGTTAGAAAAAGTTATTAACAGAATCGACGATCGTCAACGACTCGTATTTATTGTTAACTTGACTAACCCGTTTGGTTTTTAGATTTCGGATGGTTGGTTTAGGCGGGATAATGTCCACCGCCAAACGTCGCGAGAAAATTTTATCATCTGCCGGTGGCCACGTTCTTGTTGTTTTTCTGTATTCTTTTGGTGATTCTTTTAAAAGGCTCTCGATATATGTAGCTTCATTAGCTTTAGTAACCAAGAATATTTTTTTCCGGGAAAAAAAAGTTACCATTTGTAGAAATGCCACGCGAAAAACCAAAAGCAGATTATTTTTTTCAAAGGATGATGTGAATGATGTGAAATGATGAGAAATGACACGATCTGACCTATCGACAGTTGCAGGATGATCCGATCACAACAGGACACCCTGTGCCCCGTTGTGATTCACATATCGTAAATGTTACAGCGGAAGCTCGCCCGGAGCATAATAATATCGGTAAGGTCGACGAGCGTATATGGCAAGAGGAGTGGGCAGTAGTAGAAGCAGTTATAGTTCCGGCACATCTCGCGGTTGCGAGTGTGAGGTAGAAAACGAGTGAGAGACATGACAAGGATTTTCCCAATAGTTCGAACGCAAACGTGAGCGACTGAATGAGGCGAAACTTTAATATCCAACTTGCGAGAGAAGCTTTAAAGCGAAAAGCTTCAACGGGGTTTTGCACCTCTCGTGCCCCGACCGAAAACTTCGCCCTTTTACAGCACCTTGTTATTATTTTCCAAATGTTTCGGGCAGGCAACGACTATATTGGTCAGCAGGTAAAGCCACTGCGGAATTCGCTCCCTGGACACTGCGACACCTTACGCCACGAAATTTTCCACCTAACAACAAAGAAGAAACTCGCCACGATAAAGGAAAGCGAAACGAAAAAGACCCGCCCGAAAAGGGACGAAGAATAAGCGGACGAGGAACGAAGAGAGCAAAAAATATCAAATGGGAGCTTCGAGCAAGGAAAAATGAAGGTTCCTTTGACGGATAACGGCAAAACGGTTATAATATATGTGGGACCGGAAATCCCCGAAACTTTTGGAATGCCCAAGAGCAATAGCGACGCAGCTGGCGGCGACACACTTTCCTCTCATTATTGCCAGCCGCTCGGAGTCTATGTCTCCGATCACGTGTGTCTGTTCGCTTTCATTCCTCCTTCTTTTCACTCCACCCCTGCATCCCGAAGCCCGGATTTTTTTTGGGGAGAATGACGAGCTTTTTTCGCGCTATTTATCGCGACCCGGCTCCAAACATATCAACGACCACAATGGGCTCCATTTAGGGGCCTAAGCATCGAATCTCGATTTTTTTCGTTTTTTTTTTGCATTCTATTACTACGATCTATTCCGAACACTTTGGCGCAAAGAAAACTGAAAAATGCGCAAAATTGAGCTCAGGATAGCCATGAAACTCTAATATTTTGTACTAGTTGTGCCTCCATAACTCAAAAACGATTAAAGATATCGCCTTGATTTATTAGAAATGAAAATTTCAACTTCCTTTACAAAATGAACGGACGTCTATGTAAAAAGATCAGTTTATTGTTATTGTTATTAAAAAAATGTTGTTTAAAAAAAAAATTCATTCAGTCTGTGGAGTAACATCTCCTGAAGAGAATGACGCGTGGGTATTGCCGAAAACTTCAACGGGCCACTGGGAATAGTGGCAATGAGGGAGCAGTGCATGAGACGCGTGGCCTTATTTATCCGCCCATATCTCCCTTAAATATTTATATTTTTAACACCTCAACCACTGAATTTAATAGCCAAAACTCCAATGAAAACGTTACAAAAAAGAACATTTTTAAGGAAAAATATAAATAAATACAATTTTTCATATGCAGCCACCAATCCAAGTATTGACCCTGAATTAGAAGATGTATATTTAGTACTGCGCGCCAGGTGGGCGTTTGAACGGCTGACCTACTTTCGCTCGCCTGGATGGTCAAAAACGAAAAGCGCTATCTGTGAATAATAGATTAATAATAATAATGCGTTTTTAATGTACATATCAACAATGAGGATAATTAATAATGATAACAATAATTTTTATTATGTATTGACGTAATTATTAACAATAATAACATTATTTTTGAAAATAATGAATTGTTTGTAACAAAAGTTATCCGTAGCTCCATCTCCTGCTAGTTCTACGTGAATAAAAAAGATTAAAAAAAAATAAGGGGCCCAATTTTGCCGTGCCGAATACGAAATATTGATTCTGCGATATCACCGAGCGGAGTTTGCTTAACCTTTATGTAGATACTCTCCTAGCGACGATGTTGCCCACGTTTGTCGATAAATGCTCGTAAACAAAAAGCTCGTGTAATGAGTGTTATGACGTATGTTACATCGATGTGATCCGCTCGTGTCCAACACAATAATTACTTTTAATTCTCCTCTTTACGTGTCGTAAAGTTGCTCGGAAAATATCATAGATAAATTTCCCGATTATTATAACGACCAACCAAGAAGGTTGGAGCGCCAGCCACAATCCAAGACTAAATCTTTAAAAAATATATGTTATTGTGTAGACTACACTTCATTCATACAAATTTTTCGAAATATTTTCACCACTAAACACCAAAGATGAAAAATAGTTTAATCTGTGTAATTTTACGTGCGGTTAGATCACTAAACACGTCACAACGGTCACTAAACACATCACAACGGATCACTCAAGATGAAAAATAGTTTAATCTATATAATTTTACGTGTAGTTAGCTAGAAAAGACGTTCACTCTAGGGGTGATGTAATTTTTTTTACCATTTAGCACCAAGATAAACCATCGATATCAACGGTCACTAAACACATTACAACGGATCACTAAACACCTCATGATGGTCACTAAACTCATCACAACGGCCACTAAACAGATCACAACGGTCACTGAATACATCATAATGGATCACTAAACGGTGACTGAACACATCACAAAGGATCACTAAATGGTCATTGAAACACATCACAAGGGAACACTAAACGGTCACTAAACACATCACAATGGATCACTAAACGGTCATTAAAACACATCACAACGGATCACTAAACACATCACAACGGGTGATCACAACGGATCAAGGCAAACTAAACCTTCGCTGACGCGGTCTTTTCATGATAATCATCGATAATTTTATACTTTTCACGCTGGTAGAAACACAAAAGAATTTCTTATTAACGCAATAAAAATATGAAAATGTATAACATTGCCCTTCAATTATATATTTTATAAAAAATTAGCATCTACAGAATAAATCCTCGTGCATACCTCGTATGCATTTTTTTGAGGGTCATTGAAAAAAATTCATGAGCCGTCATTTGACTTGACTGGACGGTTTCAACCTCCTTAAGGAATTTACTCGGTGTACATTTTTTTAATTAACAGTGTTGCGAATTGCCACAGCGTAATTAATTTTGTGTGGAATGCGTGGCGCAAATTATGCGGCCGAACGTAAAACGCGAAAGGAAGGTGAGAATAAAGTAAGTGACAAAATCATTATGTGCAATGTGCTGTTGAAGTCTCACCCTCGCAGCTGCTCAAGCTCCATTGTTTTTCTCCTCTGCCAGAAGCTCAGCTAAAAGGATATCTAGGAGGATAAGATCGCGCATATGACCGTAAAATAAAAAAGATAAGAGCAAAATTAAATCCGCGAAAAACGAGGTAAAAGGGTTGCAGTGAAAAATAAACGCAGCGAGTCAACCAGGAGAGGATGGATGTAGTATTACCGTTTTTGATCTTCTTTGTTTCCTTTCTCTCTGCTTTTCTATTCAGGACATCTATCTGTGAGAGGGTACTTTGACGAAATATCACATACGGGGCTTCACGATATCTACTATCTGTTTTTAGTTTGAGACACTACCTTTCGCTTCATCATGCATTATCTATAACTTTTTTTTTAATTCATCGTATTTCGAGAAAAAGCTTTCAGGGATCAACTGTAAAACATCGATTTTATTTTGCATTTTTCGATAGTCTATTCCTTCAAGAATACTATACTAAAATTTCAAGTGCGGGTCTCAAATAGTTTTCGAACTTCACCGTTCTAAAGAGCAGTTGCTCTTTTATCTTCCAACACGTTTTTCTCAAAACGAAATTTTTCAAATTTGCTCTAGTTCTAACTCGAATACAAATTTTAGCGTATTTAGTATCTGTTCCTTCATACAATAACTCCCTAGTTTTTCGATTAGATAAAAAAACGTCAATTAGCCACGCAAAAAACCATCACATTTTAAAAAGTAGTTTGGAACTTTTTTTCAAAACTCCGCCATTTTGTTGGTTTTTAGTTTTTTCACAACCCTGCGTCGTTGTACAGGCAATATCTTTCAGTTTGCGGGACTTTTGAAATTTTTTAAATTTCAAGCATTTTGAAGGTCGCAATCACTGCAGCAGTGGGAGGTCTTTTTTGAGACCTCGGAAACGGCGCATAAGGTGCTGAAAATTGAATATTTGCATAAAAAAAATTACTGTATATACATAATTTATACACAAATGTATCCTCGAAATTTCAAAATACTCCATGCCATACTTTTCTTTCAATAAATTGCCAGAAATCACCATTTTGGGTAGTCACACCAGTGATCCCCCTTAAAAGCAGATATGAAATGCGATATCCGGAGGAACAAACCGAAGGAATAGATGCCAGAGGGGGAAGCCTTGCGAGACGCTGGGAGAGTGTCCTTACCATATTACCCTCATTGGGAAATGTTGCAAACAGCCTGCAGCAAGTGCTGCTGAGTTGGAGGCTGAGCTCGAGAAACGACTAGCTTGCTACAGATCCCAGGTTGGTATTAATCCCAACGACTCAGGCAGTGCAAGACCTCTTTCTCGGTGTATCATTTAAAATATACCACAACCCTTGCCAAGAAGATCAATGCCATTTGAATAGTGGGCTAAATGTGACATGAATCAGACTTCAACGCGGACGAAGCCGAAAGAAAGCTGTGAGCAATTAATCAATTGAGCTGTTCTGCCTAGTTGTGAAAGTGAAAAATCGACTTTTTTGAAAACTTGTATATTTCGATGGTATATAATCCTATAAATTCCTTTATCAGATCTTTCTAAAAATTTTACGGCTTTTTTTACATGTAAAAATATAGTCTTTGACAGATAGATTTTTTCCGATGTATACTTTTGATTCGATGAACGAAAAATGTCAATTTTTTTCACAAAAATCAAAATTCTCACTTCGGATACGCGCCATTTTTTTTCAATTTGATAATTCGGAAATTCCTTCGATGAATCATAGGATAAACTAATGTGCCGACGAAGTTCGTTTGATTTTTGACATTAGGTGACCTAGTTAAGAAGAACATTGCTCACGGCAAAAAACGGTTTTGAGAGGTGCTTTTTTCTCAAACAAATTACCCAGTATTCTTAAAATGATACGTTTTCAAATATCTAATTTTTGTTGAAATTTGTCATTTCATTTTTGTCAAAAAAAGAAATCCCAAAAATGAGCTGTTTCCGACTGTTAGAACTAGGCATAACTCGTTGATGAAATCTTGTTCTCGCGATTACGTATGTATGCAGAAGGGCGTATAAAATAATCTAAATTTCCAATGGCTGGACACGAATCACACATCCTTCCGACAGCTTAAAGTGGAACGAGAGAAAGACACGTGCAAGAGACATATATATATGAGTGTGTGTGTGTGTGTAAGCAGTTAGGGAGAGCGGTGACAAGGGTACCTAGGATTTTCAGTTCCTGATCCACCCCAATGGCATTTTCATCACGTCACTAGTGTAGCACTAGCAGAGATCGACGTTTATACACATAAGCTAGTTATGAAGTTGGCATTTTTTCGCATACATCAACACGATCCATAGCTCTTAATTTCTCTATCACTCTTCGCTCGACTTATATTCACAGGGTACACATCTCGTCTTTCGTGTTTGTCATCGAGAAATATTTACCTCGATCTGTATAGCCGGCTATTAATTTCATATTCCTCTATATTGAGCCTGTTAAACGCACTGCGAGATCGAAAAAAACAAAAAATTTGCCGAATTTAATGATTTTTTTTAACGGGAAGATTTTTTCACTATTACTGAGACTTAGGGTATGTTTTATTGCTACTTTTAGCTGTTACATGGTACTTTTTATTATTAACCTTAAAAATGGCAGCGGCATGGCGCAATCTTCTGATCTGCATTTTCAAAATTGGCGTATCGTAGAGCTACAAAACTAGTCGACTGATTCGGATGCAATTTGGTATAAATCTTTCTAACTTTATTGTCTAAACATGACAGAAATGCTCTTCAAAATAAAAAAAAAATAAAGTATTTTTCTTGCAGAATGTAGCCATTTTTTTCGGAAAATTTAATATTTTTGTTCCAAAGCGTACCATTTCATTGATTTCCAACATTCCTCCTTTATTCTTGGTTCATATTCTGCGCATGAGCATTAATAAAAGAAAAACCAGTGTTGGTTTTATCTTAGATTAATCCGGCTGACGCTAGGTGCCACGCCGTCTGACAACATCCATCGCAACCCGTTGAGAAGACCATGCCATTTTGAAAGATTATAAAATAAATTTTTAAAAATACCATGTAACAGCCAAAGGTAGTAATAAAACATATCCTAAGGTAAAAAAATTATGAAGAAATCTTTGCCTTTGAAAAAATCATGAAACTAAGAATGTTCTTCCTCGCCTGAAGGTATTTCCATATTAAAATTAAAATATCCGTACTTTACACATAAATAATACGTTTTATTAATAAATAAAAATGTCAGGTCATTTTATAACGGGTGCGACGTATCCTTTTCCCACATACGTATCGTAGCTGATCACGTTACGATGTATATTTGATTTGGAACATTTCTATTCATCGAAATGGTTTACGAGGCTCTTAAGAATAATATATATATATATATATCTGTAGATCGTGTTTGAGGAAGAGGAACTGAATTATTAAACGATCGTAAACGACCTGAGTCGAACGACTGGCAAAGGGAGTGGAGCAAAAGCGACGTTCACTTAATGATTTAATCGAGACCTCGACAGCTGCTCATGCTTGAGTACGCTTGATTGAATTTACATAAGACTGTTAGAACTGAGACGGCGGAATGATGAAATGAATAACAGTGAGGAACATCGAGACGAAAAATAAACCGAAAAGTCAATTTTTTAAATCAGTATCTCCCTATTTTTCATTTCTATTTTCTGACTATTTCTATTTGTATTTCTAGCTGACAGTATGCCCCTTTTGAGGGGCATACTGTTGGATAAAAACTCAATCGAAGGGCGACTGCGGGTGGACCGAAGGTTTTTTGTTTCTTTTTTCCTTTTTCATTCCTCCAGGCACAATTCACCCCGTGATATTCTACTTCGATTACTCGGTGACATGAGATTTTTTCCGCGTGTTTGTTTTTCAGCTCGGACAATATTGGCGAGATATTCAACAACCATAATAGAAAGAAAGAATCATAATAACGCGTTACGAAAATGTTCGGTTTTGTTGCTAGCGGTGCATGAAGTAGCTGCAAAGACTAATAAAGTGAGGAAGTTGGTGATGGGGTAATAAAACCCTTACCAATAACGTGCCCTTGTACAAGTATTCATTGAGCTCCTGGGCATTCTAGACATCTCGAGAAATGCTTGAATTTAAGGAAAATCGGGAAAATCAAATGAAGGCTGCATTGCCATGGAAAGCTATATATTTACTCTTGGCTCGTCCCTTTAGGGCCGAAATGCAAGATTGAAGGAGGTCGTGAGAGAGGTGGCGCGTTGAAGCCTCTCAATATGCATGGGGTGTTACGGTTCATTGCGATGTGCCCATTATGTGCGTATATATATATATCAGGGTGGTTAAAAAAAAATTAATTTTTTTTCGCGGTACTCAACGGGAAATGTTACTGCGTTATGAAAAAGTAATTCACACAAAATTTGAGAGGTCTAAACATCTTTTTAGGTAGTGCTCAAACGACTTTTAATTTTTTTCCTTCGATTTTTTGTCAATTTTTTTCGTCATTTGTTTTCTTACTCTAAAACAACATCTTATTCCAAAAAACACGCATAGTTGTTAGACGTCCAGTGATGTAAATGGCGTGTTCTTGTTCAACGGATTTAAAGAAAAATTATTGCGAAACTGTGAGAAAAAATAACGGAAATTTTTCATTTTAATCATCATTAATCGACATTTAAGGAACAATAAAAGTGTTCCTCTAATTTTTGATAGAACTTTGACGCTTCGGTCAAAAATAACGGTTCAGCCAATCAATTTTAAATTGTGGGGGGTGTTTGGGCATGTATTGAACTAAAAAAAACCTAGAAACATGAGTCATTTTCGCAATATTTGCATAGTTAACGTGGATTTTCCAAAACAGGAAAAAAGTCATTTTTTCGTACTTTTTCAAATCAATATTAAGGTTAAAAAGAAAGAAAGTTCTCTAACGTACCAAAAAGTGCTTTTAGAGAATTCCTTCCAGCTTACGAAACTCACCGTTTACTCGCTGTACGATCATTTGTTCATGAGATATTGATGATCTACGAAAAAAGCTCCTTTTTTGTTTAAACGCCGATATCTCAGCCACAAATGGTCGTGCAAAGGTCCAAAAACGGCCGTTTTGAAGTTTAAGAATCAGAGTAAATGACCCCAGTATTGATCAAGCTCAAAAACAAATTTTTGAGCCCGTAGACGATTTTGAAACACAAAAAGTTTCGAACATTTTTGACTCGCGCTATTTCTTAAATTCACGCCGAGTGTGTTGCTTAAAAAAATGTTTACCGGTGAGATTCGTAAACTAGAGATTTTAAGCTTTCAAATCCCATTTTTTTTACGATATGACCATTTTTCACCAAGTTACAGCTATTCAAAAATCAATGAATTTTTTTTGAAATTTTACTGTTCCCTTAATTTGTGTAATGAGTATATATATATACACTTGACACTCGAAGGTTTCTAGAGCAAGGTACAGCGTCTGTATTAAGTAGTAGTAGTAGTAGTATGGCGATGTTAACACCAAGGGGGTGCTCGCGAAGAGTGGTATAGCAAACGTATAGGGTACCTCGTTTTGCTACTCTATCGACAATGCCTGAGAAGTGCTTTTTACGACGGGCGAATACTTATGTGTGCCGATATATATATATATATATATATATATATATATATATATATATATATATATATATATATATATATATATATATATATATATATATATATATATATATATATATACATATATATATTTATGTATGTATATATGTGCATGCACGTAGATACCTTTGAAATGGAATGCAACCCACGATTCTATTCCACTTTCAATTCGAAACTTCGAGCTATTCGAAGGGAAATTTCGCCATTTCGATGTGAAATTTTATTTGCAACTTGCGCAATTGTCACGGCTGATAATTGGTTTCAGTATTGCGTTCGTGCTGCTTTCTTTCCATTCGATACTTTCGACGCACTTGGTTTTTTTGTAGGTGCAAAGCTGCGTGAAATTATTTTTGAAAATATTCTCGGATATTGCGTATTTAGCTGTTCCAGCTGGGCTTGACCCACGTTGATCAGCAGTCAATCGGAAGCTCGTCTTTTGATTTTCTTCTGATGATAGGACAAGAGACTCGCGAGTGATGGTTTGAGCTTTTGTGTCATTGGCAAGTTGTAAGAAAATGAAAATGATCAGCTGTCGTGAATTAGTTGATCACCGTTTTTCCTTTCGTTTCATCTGCGGGTAGGAAGACAAATCTGGGATGAAGGAGAACTTGTGTAAAGTGGTGAGGAAAATTCATTCCCGTGGCGTCCACTTGCAACGATTTTGTATCCCATATGATACGCGATATGTGACACGAGGTCGACCAATATTACGGACGAGTTGAAATCCGTGCAAATAAAGGGAAGCTCGATACGAGGAAAGTGAGAGAAACAGCTGAAACCTCATGGAATGAACGGAGGGTGCAGACGTAGGTAAATGAGATCGATAAGAGGGAGCTTGCGAGATGGGGCAGCTCGAGATGAAGAGTGAGAGAGAGAGAGAGAACAGGAGGGAGAGAGAAAGAAGAATGAGAGTAGGGCAAGGGAGAGGAAAAGCCCGAGGTGATGTTTAATGCAAACTCATCGATTCTCCAAGCCCTCGGGACATTTTTCTCTTTTTCCGTGTGGCAGAGACTCAAGCTTTCCCGCCAGGCTCAACCGTAGCACAGATATAGTAGATTATATCATATATATATATATATATATATATATATATATATATATATATATATATATATATATATATATATATATATATATATATATATATATGGGGCGTTCCAGGTCAACTCATGTGACTCCCTCGGATTCAGTTGGCTAATTTATTTCGGGAATATTTTGCTGCAAAAAAAGGGATGATTTTTTTCAGTTTTTCATTACTTGTTGCACCCCATAAAATAACTTTTTTCCATAACTTTCAAGTAAAAATGAATTTCGACCAGTTTTAAAATTCTGAATTTTTTTTCATAAAATCTAGGACTGAAAACAAGTATTTTCAGCATAGTTTGAAAGTGGGCCGAGCATAATTTGTATTTTTTTTATTTGAAGGAAGAAAATCTCCAAATTTTTAAAATTAAATATTTCAATTATGGTTCCCTGTGGGAAAGAAAAAGATTAATCATATCCTGGTAAAAAAAAATCCCTATATTTTGAGAGTAAAACGCTGAAACTTCGCCCAATGATGCAAAAAAAAAATCCAAATGTTGAAAAGTAAATATCACAATGATGGTTCCTTGAAGGTAAGAAAAAAAATGTATATCCTGATAAAATAAATTCCCTTTATTTTGAGAGTAAGACGTTGAAACTTCGCCCAATGATTGTAAAAAGTTAATTGCCCAATCCCCGATGCAGATGGTACAGTAATTGTGAAAGATTACTCCACTTCGACATCCCATACAAAATTTCGGATTCTCCTACGAGTTGAAAAGTTTTTTTTGTTCAGTTATCAGTAGACAAAAAAGTTCTCTTTACACTTGAACTATTTCTATTTTGTTTAATTACTTTATACAATGAATTTGTGGTTTGTTTCAATTAAAATACCTTTTTTCAATGTTATTTTAATTATCAGGCGAATTTTCAGCGTTTTACTCTCATAATGTAGAAAAAAAAAACATTTTCACCAAGATATAATTTTTATTTCGTTTACTTTCTACAGGGAGCCATCATTGATATGGTTATTTTCAAAATTTGGAGAAAAAAATTCTTTAATTAAAAAAAAATATCAATTTTTCTCGGCCCGCTTTCAAACTATGATGAAAATATTTATTTTCAGTTCCAGATTGTATGAAAAAAAATTCAGAATTCTAAACCTGGTCGTAATTCATTTTTACTTAAAACTTATGGAAAAAGGTTATTTTATGGGGTAAAACAAGAGATAAAAAACTGAAATAAAATAACCTCTTTTTTTGGACCAAAATATGCCCGAAAAAAATTCGTCAACCGAATCCGAGGAGGTCAGGCCGATGACCACGTGAGTTGACCTGGAATGTCCCATATATTTATGGTTGCGTAGATGTGTGTATGTGTTTGTATCCATGCGTATGTAGTTTTCCAGCATCGGAAGCTCCGCTCCGGCATTCGCGAGCATCTACCAGCGGCGCACACGTTTTACGAAAAGATTGCGAGCGAAGATTCTATGAGTGATGAAGGCTGCGGTAAAGTCGGATCTGTTGGCGAGGCAGAAGGAAAATAAAGCTGAACCGAGGCGTTGAAGAGTAAAAAGGGAAAGCCCAGAGAGAAATGAAGAGATCGAAAGAGAGAAAAGGGGAGAGCGAGAGGTAGAGAGAAAGAGCCCTTAAGGGGGCGAAGAAGACCTTTTCCACCAAGCCCTAAAATTCGACCCCTGATAACCTGGATTCGACCCTGCTCTTCCTTCTTTTGGTCCTTCATTTCCCTGCGTTCCTTATCGCGCCTGTTACAGATTTCGTCTGGCTCATAGACGAAACTTTCCAGCTTTTCGATACTCCCAGGCCTTTCTCAACGAATATCACTTTCGATAGGACCAATCAGCAGACAGTTTGAGAAAAGCGGAAATTGGCCGAAGTTTTCCGGATGCTCAGGCTACGGCCGTTTTTTGATCGTTTTTTTTTATTAGCCTCATGGTTCTCCTTGATAAAAGGAGCTTTCCCGAGAGCAGATCCAGCGACAGAGCGCAATAAGACTCGTATTTCTTCGTTATCATTTTTCCCGCTGGTTCTCAATCACCCGAACGCCAGATTATTCTCGTCCAACCAGCATGGAATATGACGGCGTGCGCTGCGAATGAACCATCAGTCACGGGGGAGCGTGATAAAAAATGGTCACTCATCAGAAACGAGCGGAAAATCAGAGCCGGCATAGAGCCGTGTGGAAGTGTATGTTCCAGCGGATTCACCGTTATCAAGGATGTGAGGTAGGTGGTGGTTTTCTTGCGGGGTAAGGCTGCCACAGATGAGGAGTGTTCTCATCGCCTTACACAGGGGTATCTCTGCCAACGGGGTGCGTTCCGTAACCGCCATTCATGGCAGCCATTAGTCTCTTACGAGAGACGATTTCACGCTGTTATCGCGACATCGTATCACAGTCTGGAGGCCACTATTTTTGAATAAACGCTATATTACCTCGGGTATATCCGCAGACGAGGGAGCCACACGGTTGTATTTTATCAGCGAGCGTATATGTGTATGAGGTTGAAGCTTTATTTTCTCTCCGGCAGAAGATTGACACATATTGCGTTTCCTAGCCCTTGGATAAGGAAAAGCAATGATCGGAATATTTCCCATCCTCACGGAAAATGATCTTCTTTTGCAAAGAGACTCAGATCCTAACAGATCCTAAGATCCACCTTCAAGATAAATGGTAATGCTGATTTCACCTAACGAGACAGGCTTGATTTAGAATGAATGGACCCAGTGCATCAGAGCAGACTCCAAAATGATCCTGTACAGTTATACTTTGTGAAGAAATCAATAAGCTCATGGCAAATATTCGATATACAAACCTTTGTCCAAAAACAAATCAGCAACGGCGTTTATACAGCTGTCTCAACGGCAGCTCACGCTGACGCAACAAACGCATTCTCCAATCAATCACAACAGCCGGAGCCTCTTCGTGGTCCAGAAAGTCACGTGGCAACTTAGAGGGTAACCCTTGCAGAAATTTGACATGGCATTCCCTACTTTGTGTCAGGCCCTGACCAGGCTTGCATTTCCTGATTCGCCTGACCAGGCCCTCTCGTGGAACAGACCGGGAAGATCACAAAACTGTTTTTACGACTTGCCCTCTATGTTTGGAAGTGACAATGTTCCGTATACCGTATGTCAACGTATACCAGGCCAGAAAATTGACATTTCCTGAAAAGTGGAAGCGGACTTTCAGAACTGTGTAAAACTGGTTTGCTTTTACCCCATCAAAGATATTTACAGTTGATTAGGGTGAAACTAATACATCTGCAGTAAATCTGTTCATCGTTATAAGCATTCTTCTCATCAATGATAATCTACGAGGATAAAAATGCTTACCATCAATACCGGTATTACAATAACTACGAATTTGAACATTGAAATAGCCAAATTACTTTATGAGGCGAAAAAGTAAAGCAGGTAGTTCGTGATGAACACCTGTCGCCCGGTCAGAAAAAATCAGGCCTGACCACAGCCTGATATTATGTGAGGAAGGCAAAAAAGAGGCAGCACTTTTTCTCGACTCAAATGTCTATACGGGAAGGGAACTCGGGTATTTTAGGATTACTCAAGGGCTGCTATATTCTCAGACCTCGCCAAGGTAGCATCAAGCATGACGAGCGCGCCAGGACATCCGACAGCTTGGCAAGCATTGCGAAACACAAAAAAGAATCGCTACTTTCAACCCTCCTCGCGCCAAGCTGCAATGATGATGAGAGGGTTGAAGGCCAGGAAAAGGGGCAGCAAAGGAAGCATACCGTTTGCTGTGTACGTAGATTTTTGCCTGGTGTGAAGTTTCCCTTGTTTCCATCCAACGCGCCGAGACGGATACTTCGCCGTCGTTCACACTCCCCATCCCAGTTCTACGTGTACCAACACGCTTGGCAATCTAGAAGTGCTCGACTTTCCCGGGCAAGTTTCACGACCACGTTAAGGGATGCGTTACCACTCACGCTGAGAAGAGCAGGGACAAAGCAGACCAGCAAGTATTTGTACGACTTTTGTCTGACTTTTCATGCACCACGGGGTCCATCATTACGTCTGCCAACACTCTCCGCAGAGGTGAATACTCGAATGAAACTTTGCCGAGGAAAACAGGGGGAGAGAAGGTACTTCGAAGGCAGATCGTTATTGGCGCAGGATGACGTTTAGCGGCACGCGAAGAATAGCAAAACTAATAGGGTCGGCTTCAGACTGAGTGAAGCTGCGAAAGTATTAACGACTTTACTGGTCCCCGTGGTTTCCATCGAACGTTAACGACGAAATATCAGCAGCTAAGGGACTTCGTTATAAATGCAGTGATCGCATCCAAAACCGCAGTGAAGTCTCTCTCGGTTGATCCTACGTCCTGTTGGTTGGGCGCATTCGGTATTCCCTTTTTCGGCTTGAGGACGTTCAAAGCCGCTTTATAGAACCCTCAACCTAACTTGGTGATATTTCTCATCCACCATGAACTTTCGTCGTTCACAGCGGGCTCGTGGATTTTTCATACAGCTTAGAGACGACGCTCGATGTTGATGCACCCTCTTATTGCTCTGTGGCAAACTTCCATATCATTCCATATTTTATTCTTCATCCCTTCACCGCTCGTTCTAGGTTTTCCTAGTCAGGCAAGAGCTGACTTGATGACCATTAGATGACTTTCTCGTCTTGTTTTTCGAATCCTCGTTAAAAAAATCGAACTACAAGCCCACCCCCTTCTGTCGCATAGCTCCCTAATGAGCTGACGCTAAGAATCAGTCTTGAAGCAGGACAAAAGCAGGGAATTCCAAGATGACACTCGCCGGGATAAATGGTCGATAGCCAGAAAGGATGAGAATCTCAAGGCGCGGATAAAGAATGACACCAAAGGGCATCCAACTGGGACGCTGCACTCCGAAGAAGAAACGGATCAGGGTGTCTCGATGGAAGTTGAAAGACTGCGGGCGAAGTAACGGCGCGAATATAAACGCCGTGTATCGTAAGCTCGATTTCCACAGAGGAAGAAACCATTAGCCGCAGAGAAAAGCCACGTATCGGGGAACAAGGATCTCGAGAACGCCGGAAATAAATAACAAATTATCAAAGCCACACCAGAGGAGAAGGATTTTTTGTGCTCGTAAATAAGAAACTGCCAGATCCCTCTTTTCTATCCACGTGCTGCGAGTACCTCTTGGTTCACCCTGTTTCTCTCTCTCTCTCTCTGCTTTGCTCTGCCTCTCACTTCGCCGCAAAGTGGTTCACGGGTAAAATCAGATGGCTGTAAATCGTTGTTGGGAAGGAAACAGGCAACTGGGGGGGGTGGTTGGTTGGTTGCGTCTGGTCCACTGGGTGAACGTTGGAGACTCCATCGGATTGGTTTCTCCTCTGCTGCGAAATACGTAAGCACACAATACAGCGATGTCCCCGATGAAACAAGACCAGTTGCTCCGAGTGCTAATTGGTCTTTCTATTTTTCTTGGTCATCGTCGCTACTTTGGCTCTCCAACCTCCACTTTCCTACACTTTGTGACAACCGCGTCACTCTTTACTCCATTTGATCTTCACACGATGAAAAAAAAATGGAATTCGCAATCACTATTGAACCCTCTATGCTCACTGGGCCTCAAATTCACCCCATCTCTAAATAGGGGACTGAATGGGGACCATCATCCACCAAAGTGGCGATGAGCAAAGCAACCAATCGACCGGTGAATCGATGTCCATCGAAGCTGAGCTTGGCGATTCTATTGGTTCTTTTTTTCTAGCTCCGCTCATCCCTCATTTGGTGGATGATGGTACTTAAGATCAATCTAGGCACCCGACCTCACTGCCGTCCAAGACAAGTGCTCGATTTTTTTCCTGCGCTGGCTTTCAGATCTCCGAATAAATACTTTTTTTGCACGCCCACCATGTGACTGTTTATTATCCAAAAGCTTTATTTCACAAAGATATTGAAAAATAAGACAACCATGATTTCAAGTAGAAGAGTTTGATTTTTGTAAGATGTTTTTTAAATTTCATTATTTGTTTTCTTACTTTGAAGCTAATATTCCATATTCTAGAATGCGAAATATACGTCTCTGAATTCTTTCGTCCCAATTGATCCGATAGTGTTGACACGGCAACCGTTAAGGGATAACACGACTTCAGGGATTTGAAAAAATCGTTGTATAGCTTAAGAAATAGTTTGGGGTAGAATGCATGAACGTAGATGGACAAATGTATGGTGCAGGCATCGCGGATGAAAGGTAAACAAAAGTTTCAAGAATTTAAGCGCTCGTACAATGTTAACCGCGTTTTTCTCGAAACCACATTTCTCAAACTGGGAGAACGGATTACTTGAACACCTTTGCATGGATCGATTTTAAATTTTGATAGTAGCTTCACAATTACATTCACTATGGGAGTACGTAGCCTTTTTGATTACATGTAAACTTTTTTTTATAAAAAATGTACTGCCCATTTTTTGGGCAAAAAATCGATTTATTTCTTTCGAAATGCGCCATTTTTTTAGAATTTGATAAAAAAATCCCTACGTAGTCCCATAGCTAATAATATATAGATTATAATTTTGTTGGTTTTCGTTTCAGATCTTATACTTTACGATAGAATCGCCCCCCCCCCCCCCCCCCGTGAAGCTGTTTGTAAAAAAACACGTTTTTCAAGATAGGCTCTGCGCCGCCATTTTGTATGAAAATAATAATAAATTTTTTAAATACTTTAATACGTGTTAATTAAACCCTCTCAAAAGAAAACGTATTCCTTTTTTCATGCTCCCAGAATAAATTGTCAAAGTTAGGCCTTATTTTCTGTCGCTAGAGCGGTGTTATCCCTTAAGAAAAGAACGGGGTCGTTTTCCACCCCGTATGACCAGTGCGGTTAAAAAATGTGACCACGAAGAGTCGAAAGAAAATCAATTCGTTTATACGTAAAGCGTTTTTTGCCCGTTCGTGAGATCATTATTCGGAAAATAGACTTCGCTACGGAATGCCGTGGGAGTTGCAATTAAGCGAATAATTGGAATTTTTTAGGATTATAGCTACATCGTCTCGGCGAGAGGAGAAATCCCTTGGTTGAAGGAATGAGTAAGAGAAAGTGAGCCAGGGGGAAAGTGGGTGCGAAGAAGAAGAAGGAGAGAGAGAGAGAGAGAGAGAGAGAGAGAGAGAGAGGGCGCATTGAACCGTTCCTGAGGGTTTTAAGAAGGAATGGAAGAGCCAGGAGCAGCTACAATTAAATTCTTGAATCCTCAGTCAGGACTAACGACAATGAGTCGACCTCACTCATCATTTCCAATAAATCCTCTGCATAAATGTTTTTTTTTCTTCAACCCCAATCTCCCTCGGCAGCTTTCTTTGTGGTATTACCGGAAGCCACCAATCTCCCCGGTCATCCCTCCTTCAATCTGCCCTTTCCTTGAATTTAAATTCGCTCATTGCCGGTGGTCTCGGCGCGGTCGCCTCCGAAGAAAAACATCGATCTTCAACGGCAAGAAATTACTACTCCCTGTAATACAAGAATGATTGGATCGCATCGTCTTATATTTTTTTTGAAATTTATAATGACACCAACGAAACCAACGATCTTAAGGGGGTTGTAGCGGTCCAGTTGGGCCAAACCGTTTATGAATTTTTTTTCAATGAGCCTCAAAAAAATGCATACAAGGTACATTTATTCTGTGGATGATAATTTTTCATAAAATATATCATTAAAAGGAAAAATGATTTTTTTTCAATATTTGTATTCCGTAAATACGTAAGACTTTTGTGTTACTACCAACATCGTTGTCACCCAAAAGTTGTCATCGGTAGCAACACAGGTAGTAACACAAAAGTAATCGTTAGTAGTGAAAAAAAAGTTATCGATGATGATTACGAAAAAAACTGCGTCAGCAAACGTTTCATACACTTGGAATGAAATTTGTATTCATTTATAATTCTGCCTATTGATATTTCTGTCCTAAATTATGTATGATTCCCATCAATTAATATAGCCACCCATGATTCGTAATCTTTCATTAAACTTGATGGTTCAATATTGAATAAATATGGTTTACGACGGCCAAGATGAGTTTTTTTTTCCTAAATATCAACAAAAGTTCAGTTTGCGTTAATCTGTTGTTAGCATCTTAGTGCTAAATAGCGAAAAAAAAATCATCACCCGTACTGTGAACGCCTACCTAACCGCAGTAAAATTACATACATTAAACTATTTTTTATCTCAGGTGTTTCGCGGTGAAAAAATCTCAAAAAATTCCCAGAGCCTCAGTATAATCTATACAATAACATACATTTTTTGTCCAAATCTCGGATCGTGGCGAACGCTCCAACAGCCTTAACAAATACGACAGTATCTCGACCGCTCGAATCTTACGTACTCCACATTGGCATGCAGCGATAAGTGTTGTCGCTGCGTGCAGTTGAACGTGCATACAAAAGTATTTCGAACGGTACAGTTGCATAGAATGATGGCCGAGGGATGAGACGGGAGGGCTGCGAAAAGAGAATGCGATAAAAGTCGGAATGGAAAGGAAAAAACAATCGCATGGATTCTTGACAGTGAATAAGGCCAGGCAACCGTCCATGCTGTGTTGAATTTTATTCGAGTATATATTTCCACGACCCTTGAAGAATCGAGATCCAAGCGGCGTAAACAGAAGGAACAAGAGGGAGAGAGAGGGGGGGGGGGAGAAAGAGAGAGAGAGAGAGAGAGAGCAAGTTGCTAGGTTAAGATTGGCAAACATTTCGCTCGGTTGGGTAGTAGGCGTAGTGCAAGACCATCAGGGGGATGGAGTCTAAACGCGCGTTCCATTTTTCTTCGTTCATTCTGCCCCTGGTTCTCTTTCCCCGGTTTCCCTCGCTCACTCGTCGAATTAATGGTTCGGGCGTTAATTGTTTGCCGATCAAATTTATTCGTGCCTGGAGAGGGTCTGCGAGCGCCACTGGGGTATCTCTTCTCCGGCAGTGCTCGCTGGTGGTTCCAGATCGCAGGGAAAATTGGTGTGTGTTTTTTGGGAGTATTGGGCTGGAGTGGTGATTCTCCACCGTAGCTCTTCCAGCTACGATTCTCGCGTTACTATCACTGCCGCACTTGTTACCGTTTTAATGGGGGAGGGGGGGGGGATAATGTCTCGGGTATATACGCGGTCCCATTATCCCCTTACACACCTTCCATCTCTCGGGGTATTTACATAAAATCTCAGCCTAACCCAGGCATTGCGAGCGCCTCCGAAGAGTTACACCGAAACGGTTTTTACCATGCTCCACTTGCTGGGTATACGAGAGAGAGCGGGCATTATTATACAAGGGCTGGAGAATATTCTTGCCATTCGTTTCCGGACGTTATACGTTAAAAACTATTCATTATCGTTGGTCCTACGTATAATATGGAACTTATACGACCGTTCTTTCGGACGCTCTCAAACACGTACGGGAGCGCACGTGTACTTGTTGTACATTCGGAGTAACCGAGCTCATTATGCGCGCCGGAGGGATATTTCTAGCTGAGTTACCAACCCTACGGGAGCCCGCAGACCTGAGAGAAAGACAGGGGCGGCGGGGGCGAATGAGCACTCGCGTGCGGAATTTACTCAGGTGCATTTTACCGTAGACCTTCGAGGAGGTTCGAGTCCTCCAGTTGAGTCTAATGACGGTTTAGGAATTATTTTGCAACGAGCCTCGAAAAAATGGACGCGAGGTATGGATTTATTTTGTACATGGTAATCTTTCGTAAAATGAAGGGTGTCTGACATTTTACATTGCGCGCCATCTTCTTTGTGGCGAACATGGAGAACGAATGTTTAAGGATGTTGAGTCCCTATGAAACACGTTAATGTTAATTGTTCGATAAATAGCTTTTCAATCGTCATGAAATTTTTACACGACCTCCTGTATACTTCATGTAAAAACATACCAAATTTTCAAATTTCTATCATCATTACTTCAACCTCCTTAAGGGTTGAAATAAAAAATGATAAGAAAATTCTGAAAATTTGGTATGTTTTTGTATGAAGTATTTAAGAGGCCGTGTTAAAATTTCACGACGATTAGGAAGCTCGTTATTAAAAAATTAACATTTTGTTAAGAACAATTTTTAAAAGAAATAAAAAAAAAATTATCAATAAACTTCGTTTTGTTTCCGTTGCTTTCAGTATATTGTAGATATTATAAAATTGAGAGGTAAAAAAAAACTTATTGCAAAGTTACATTAGTTTCCATAAAACAACATTTAATTTGTGAATGTTAATTGTTCAATAACGAGCTTTCTAATTGTCGTGAAATTTTTACACGAACTCTGAAATACTTCATACAAAAACATACGAAATTTTCAGAATTTTATCATCATTTGCGATTCGGGACTCAACATCCTTAACAACTGGTATCAGGAAGTATTGAGGTTTAGTGATTGAGAATTACAGGATGGAGCAAAGAATAGAAATTGTGGAGATTCACTAAAACAAGCTTTTATTTATATACTGAAAGGAAGAAAATATTTTTGGGTGTAGTTCCGAAAAGCCCATACCTCTGATTAATTTGGAATTTCGTGTACCCATAGATTTTGACTGGCTGATTACGAATATCATAGTGAAAATACCCGCAAATTTGATTTTCAAGGTCCACACTCACGAAAACTGATTTTTTAAAAGTTTTTCTGTTTTATTTTAGTTAATATTCATTTGAGAGAAAAACGTTCTGTATAAACGTTATAGCCTATGAAAATATTGATCTTTTATGTTCTATACGGTTTTTATCTAAAACCATTCCGTTTCGAGAAAAATGGGATAATGGTCCAATAAAAGTGAACATTTCTTAGCTCCATTAGTTTCGATATTATCTACTTGCGCACTTTACCGCGGGAAGGCTAGAGTTCAGTCTTTAAAGTGCATGTTTTTTTGCTTTCTTGTTTTTTATTTTTTATTTTTTTTTCTTTTACTTTAGTTTCTTTTTGTATTATATACTATTTTTGCATTTTTTGTGAATCAGTCAATGTTAAAGTATTTGTTTTCTTTTGCTTTTTGGTTTTTTATTAATTTTTTTCTTTTATTTTTAGTTTCTTTTTGCATTATATACTATTTTTGCATTTTTTGTTTAGGGTTGTTTGGGTTTGGTTTTTTTTTGTTGGGCTTGCTTGGGCTTTTTATTTAATTTTGAATTTATTAATAAAAACGGAAGACTCTGGAGAAACATTTTCTTCAACACTTTGTCATCACTTTTTCACCCTAGCAAATAAAAAAAAATAATTCAAAAAGGTGATCAAATAAAGAAGATGAGATAAAGCGAGCTCGATATACTTTGCTGCCAATGGTTGCGAGAGAGAAAAATTTTAATGTCGAAGGTGTCGACGTGATGATATTTACGTACCTTTCAGGACCAATTGGAGTAAACAGTACCATTCAAACAGAAGGCGCGGTCTACCCTATTTGCGTTATTTTCCCGAGATACGAAAAAAGTGAACCTTTGATAAGCAAATATCGCATCACGCAATGGCAAACCTCATTATATTATCAAACATTCGTGACGTTGCCTCTTTTACGTGCATCGATGAATACAACTGCTGCTACGGTAGCCTGTCAACTTCCATCCAATGTTTAATTCATTAAATGCGCCTTGAAAATGAACAGTCGTCCGCATTTTTCCTTCTCTATATTCCACGCGGATAATATCATTCGTGATTTGCACAGGGTGTTCTATTTAAAAAAAGCAATGAAATAATTCGAAAGGATGAGGTGGCACAGAACAATATTCATGTTACACTGACGTCATTCTTTTAAAATTTGTTTTTTCTCTTTTATTCTCGTTAGCGTAGCGGCGACATGCTTAAAAGAAATTAAAAATGTAATCATATATAGTATATTATATTAGACATATTATTAAATTTTTAATTACAAATCACTAACTTTAAAGTTCGAAATAAATAAAAGTAATAAAAAATGTCTAATTTTTTGTTACAGGTCACTGAAAGCTAAAATATCATGCCCAAAAAACGGCGGCATTCATTTTCTCCAACCATATTAATATACATGTAGCATTGTTAATAGTTAACATTTTTTCAATCCATCAAAACGTATATGTTCTTTATTTCTTGTTTAATCAATCACAAGCCACAAAAACCTAAGATGTCCTATGTCCGATGGTTGTGGAGAAAAAAAATCCCAGAATGACTGCTTTTCGCTATGTTCACACTAGACGGCGATCTTGAAGCATTTATTCAATGGTAAATTTTATAGAAATTGTTTAGACGATCGATTTACAATTTGGAAGGTACGTTCAGTATGTGAGAAAGAATTTACTGTATAAATTGAAATCAAATGGTAACATATCGTCAATTATCTCGAAATCCCTTAAGGGGTGAATACACACATGAATGCGCATGCAGCAAGGCACATGTGCCTTGCTGCATGTGCAGTCATTCACCCCTATTCAGCATGTGCAGTCATTCACCCCATTCAGCCAAAAATGCAGTCTCCATCGTTATTTACAAAATTGCTTCCCATTTACCCGAAGGTTAAGATAAACTCCGAAATTAATGGCAAAATAGAAATACATATTCAACAAACATAACCTACTTTTTTCAATTAGTTAAACCGTAACCTATTAATTTCACTTTAATGTTACCATGAAAATATGGCTTTCCATTTTTTAAGGCGATCTAGAAATCTTCTTAAAAACTTTCTTTCCATGAAAACAAATCCTACCATTTTACTCCACCTTTTAATCTACTTGATACGAGTCTCGGGATCTATCGGTTCATTTTCTTGTTCTGGAGTTATTTCGATGTTTCAAGATAAATGGTGCACCCTTATATATATATAGAAATTAATGTTATAGGAATGTTTGTATCGACATGAATGCGCAGAGTCCGAAATATTGGTGGATATTTCACTAAAATGGTTTCCAGTGAAACGACTTGAAAAGTAATCAATATATACATTTATGTGTGGGTGTGGGTGTGTGTGTATATATACATATGAGGTATTCCACGTGAATCCGTTGGACTTTTTCCCTGACCCGCGCCAATTTGATTAATTTAAAAAAATCTGATTCCATTGATTCTAAAAGACACCCTGATTTTGTTTTACATTTTTCGAAACAACCCTTAGTAAAATCAATGTTTTTTTTTTTTCGAAAAACAAAACGCCCTGATTTAAAAATCTGAAAAAATCCCAAAAATGCGTGATTATGTGTAAAAAATTTCAAGCTATCATCCGCAGTGGAAGTATGACTTTGTTTGTGCTTTCTGAGCGATTAACGTTGAAAAAATTCGAAAAATTCAAGATCCGCTTACTTCGGGCGGATACTTAAATATTTTCATACCCACAATGATTTTTTTTGACCATTTTTGAATAACCAAATCACAATCATGGACCCTGAACAGTTAGCAGTCAAAAATTTCTGGTATTAATTTCAATTGAAGTCGTTTTCGGCACAGAAGAAATCATACTTCCACTGCGGGTGATAGCTTGAAAAATTTTTACGTAAGATCACACATTTTTGGGAGTGTTTTTAGATTTTTTAATCGGGGCGTTTTTTTCGGATTTTTTTGTTTTGACTAAGGGTTGTTTCTAAAAATGTCCAAAAAAATCAGGCCGTCTTTTAGAGTCAATGGAATCAGATTTTTAAAAATTAATCGAATTGGCGGGGATCGGGGAAAAAGTCCAACGGATTCACGTGGAATAACCTCATACATACATACATACATATATACATATATACCTATATATATATATGTGTGTGGGGGGGGGGGGGGGGGGGTAGAAAATTTTACCCAAATGCCATAGCTATACACTCTCGATGAAAAACAGTACATTATTACCGCACAATTTTGCATGACAATGTATGTACCAGGCTCACGTCATCTCACAACAGCATTATTCGTACAAAACGTTTTACAGCTATATATATATACGAGGAAATACAATTACCGGATCGAACTTTTGCGGTCGCGTGCGTGTAAACGTCCGCAACTTGGAATTGATAAACTCGGGCATCAAATGTAACTCTACATTTCGAACGGTTATTTCGAAGCCCAATAACCACAACGAGTTAGACCGAAGAATCGCATTTGTATATACGGAAACAACGTGATGAGAAACGGTACGGCTTTTACGTCGGTATCGATCAAAACGGGCAAGGCAACGTTGAACTCGGACATTTTTCGGGCCGAATGTTTTATGTTAATCGATCATTTGACATGGTTGGCTGAATGTTGGTTCTGATGTTTCAATGTACATACACTGCTGCTAAAAAATTTGGATACACCAGTCGATGTTTCTTGCCGCACTGAAAGTTACACAGCTTCGTGGAAAATAAAGATAACCCAATTTACCGAACGGCGTTTTCAAGGGAACACATTCAGCTTTGTTTTGCTTTTTGGAAATATTTTTTATGATTTTTTTTCGACCCGGTACGCACTTTTGCACGTGACTTTTTTTGGACCATCGAGAATTGGGCGAATGACTTATGGAAAAAAATTTCATCGTGTTTATCCATGATAAACTTGAACGGGGTAGCAGGAGGTCCATTTTCGTTTTTTTTAAGTTTCGTACAATTATTTTTCGCCAAGGTATTTCATTTTTGGCTAAAAAAGACAAGTTTTGGAAAATGCAACGCAACTCAAGCACTATAGGGTTTAAGAGGAAATGTCAAAGATGTAAAAAGTTGCGTTAGTTTATACTGGATCGGCTGGATTTTTTAAAAATTTTTCTCTGAGGTTTTATTGTGACTTCATTTTTGGCTAAAAAAGACAAATTTTGGATAATGCACTGTAACTGAAGAACTATAGGGTTTGAGAGGAAATGTGAAAAATATAAAACGTTGCACAAGTTTATACTGGATCGTGTGGAATTTTTTCAAAATTTTCCTCTGAGATTTCTTTGTGACTATTTATTTTTGGCTAAAAAAGACAAATTTTGAAAAATGCACTGTAACTCAAGAACTATAAGGCTCAACAGGAAATGTCAAAGATGTAAAAAGTTCCGTAAGTTTATACTGGATCGCCTGGAATTTTTTCAAAATTTTCCTCTGAGATTTTTTTGTGACTGTTCATTTTTGGCTAAAAGAGACAAATTTTGGGAAATTCACTGTAACTCAAGAGCTATAGGGTTTAAGAGGAAATGTAAAAGATGTATAAAGTTGCGTAAGTTTATACTGGATCGCCTGGAATTTTTTCGAAATTTTCCTCTTAGATTTTTTTTTTACATTTTCGTTCGAAACTCTGATGAGTAGAATGGTTTAACTCGAAAAGTATGGCGTTTATAACAAAGTATCAGAAGGAGAAACTTTTCTATTTTTTTTATTTTAAATACGTTTGAATTTTTTCCGAATTTTTTTCTGCTATTATTTTGGCCGAACCTCGGAGAATCGTTCGAACGTTCGATTGGCGTATTTCGAAAACTATTGAGTTAGAAGCAAAATATCAGGAAGGAAAAATGTTGCAGTATTTCGTTTTGAATGTGTTGAAATTTTTTCAGATTTTTCTGTACAGACATCTATGCATGTATGTCTGTACAGGCGGCGGGCGTATCCCCTGAATATATCGCTGTAGAGCAGCAAACGAATTGAGTATTCGAATGGGAATACTTCGTCTCTGGAAAATAGTTCTCGACGATATATAACGCACAAGGATAGTAATAATGGCGGTGCAGTGTGGTAGTCCCCGGCAATGGCTATAAAACACGTGAGATCCGTGACCCTCGAGTTCACGATGGTTACGAAAGAATTTCAATTTTCACACGCTTTAATCCTCGCTCCCGCAATTTTCGTACTCTCCGCGAGTGCTCGAAAATATCCCGGAAAACATTTCAAACGGGTACGCGACTTGTCCACCGTGCGTCAACTTTTTTTCTTTTTTTCCGTGCTTTTTCAAGCGCACCTTAATTATCTCTCGAAATATTTTTCATCAGATCCGGACCTCAACACCTCAATATTGGTTAAAATCTGCGTTTCGAAGGGAATGGCAGTTTTCAGGAGCAAAAATAAATAAAAATTTAATTCGACGAAGTGCGCTACGTAATATTGCTCGACCGATTTTATTTTTCGAAAAACTGTCAAGTCACATCACGCTTGATCCAAATAATTGATGAATTTGGGAGGGAACAAGCTGTAATTCACATCTCATTGTGCAGCCGTGATAACGAGGAACTAAAGTGGCTCTGAAATATTCAAAGCTCGAAGGAAATGTGTCAGTGTACATGATTGGGCAAGAGACCTTTGTACAAGTTAATTTTTTCATGGAGTTTTTCGGACATCCCACGAGGTTTTTGGCCTCCTGTACAACGAGACCCAATTATTATTCAGACAGCGGCCAAGTCGTCGTCTCTGCGGCGACCCTCTTCAACCCCACCCTGCGAGAATATCCCGTCGCCGTACTCTTCCCCTGTCGTATGAGGGTGTATATTTTTAGACACAGGTACACCAACACCGACAAACCCACACACACGTATACGTGTGTGAGTATGTGTATATATATTTTTTAATATACACGGATATGCGTGGCGACGATATTTGAGGCTATTCGGGATGCACTAACACGTTTTAACGATTTCTCTCCTCCAAACAAAAATAATTATTATTCAGATCACGCGATGTCCTCTTTCGCACCATCCCTTCGCTGTTTCCCTTCTTTAAGGATGTATTGTCCGTACATTCCCTGTCAAAAGTAAGTTTCGGCAAGAATTTTCAGTACTTTGCGATGAGATTAATTTTTTTTTTAAATCGACCCCATCGAAGATGTTGAGAACATTAATTTCTGGTTATAATAATGCCGAAATGTTATAAGTAAATTGTTTAAAAAAAATTGCTCAACAAATGTCCGGTGGAATACTTTTTTATATTATAAAATGAATTCCTAGATTTTTCTGAATAGGTGTGCATTTTTTTAGAATTTTCATTCTATTTATAATTCAATTTTTTTAAATTTAAAACAATGGATGAAGAGTCACAAATTTTCGATATGTTTCCGGAGCAATGTTCCATATTAAATTTAAAAAAATGTCCGGGTATATTAAACGAACATTGTCATAGGTACAGCCTCTGAAAAATTCCAAAAACGGGACTTTCGAAATAGAGATAAAATTCTTTAAAAAATCAGATGTATTTAGAAAAATAACATAATTCATTTAGCGTCACAAAAAATAAAGTTTACCGGAGATTTTTTGAACAAATTTTTGTTTAAACAATTTGTTTATACATTTTTGGCATTCTTATTATTCAAAACTAATGTGCTTAGTATCTTCAACACGGTTGATTTTTTTCAGATTTTAGTGTTACCGCTAAGTACTCAAAATTCTCACCGAAACTCACTTTTGGGAGGGAATGTACGGGCAATACGTCTTTACCGCCTTCTTTCTCTCTCTCTCCCTGCCTTAGAGGCTTGCACACACACATGCAGGCGCTCATCATGATACTATATAAATATCCATGTATTATGAGCATTCTCACTATGTTTAATATCTGTAAACAGGCACCCTAAATGTATAGGGGGTATGCATGTAGCATCTTACCGCAGAGGGTGCCTCACTAGTGCAGTCTAGAACATTTCACAAGGGAAGTTTATATTGGCCGGTATTGCAAACACCACCCGCTCTGCCTATATTTCCGTTCGAGCTGAGATTAGAGTCTGGTTAAGCTCTAGGGCAAAGAATAAAAGAGGGATGAGGGCACGTTTCCACGACAGCTCGCATGGTCCAAACGTCGGTTTGAACGGCGACAAGCGGCCACAGTTTAATCCGATCTTTTGTCCTCCCCCGTGCAGCTCAGATGTGACTCAAGAGTGATCAGGGGGTTACGGCTAGGTGTAAAAGTCTGAAATCCCGTTTTTTCAAAACCAATAGATTTCGAGGGTATATCATCACTGTATCACTATATCATCACTGGATCACTGTAAAAATATAGTATTCGATCGAAGAATCTTTTTATGATGTATATGATCATCATATGATGTATGATGTCCTGAGATGGTGCAGCGACAACCGATTGCGCAAAAACAAAAAAAACTCAGCTTTTTTCGACACGTGAAACCTTGTCGACTACCCTAATTAGAATATAGTGTTCGTTGTGCCAGATTCGAGACCTTCGAATGTAGGTTGCATTCGAGACACTGGACGGCGAGATCTCAGCAAAATAATATATCCAACGTACGAAATAACCACGGAATCACCCTTGGGAGAAGACGCAGTTTCCAACAATTTTCCGACTGTCTTAGCGCGTTTTTGCGAACGACGACTTCGAGTTGGGTCGGACAAACTGAGTGTGGACAGCCCGTGCCGAGATGTCTATGATAGAAACTGAAAACTTGTTGGTAGAACGAGACGAAGAAAGCGACGAGGAGCTGACGTGCTATCGTAGTTTTCTCTCTTATCACTTTACCACCCTTTCGGTTCTGACGCTTCCACATGGCTTCAGGCATTCTGTCGCACCTCTCTGGGTTACATTTCTTTTACCTTTTTCCCTTCCTATTGTTGTATGTATCTATACCTGTGTATGTACGAGAGAAAAGACCCACACATACACCCACACGAAAACACATACACCCACACGTACACACATGATCACACCCACACACATGATCACACCCACACACATGATCACACCCACACACATGATCACACCCACACACATGATCACACCCATACATATGATCACACCCACACACATGATCACACCCACACACACACACGATCACACCAACACGAATGATCACACCCACACACATGATCACACCCACACACATGATCACACCCATACACATGATCACACCCACACACATGATCACACCCACACACATGATCACACCCACACACATGATCACACCCTCACACATGATCACACCCACACACATGATCACACCCACACACATGATCACACCCGCACACATGATCACACCAACACGAATGATCACACCCACACACATGATCACACCCATACACATGATCACACCCGCACACATATACACGTGCATGTGTGTTGCTCTGCGGTGCGAATTCTTAACGGACGAAGCGGGAGAAACTACCGCGAAACTAAAACAAAAAGGTATAAATGAAGGCAGGTACTGCGAGAGAGAGAGAGTGAAAGAGAGAGACAAAGAGTGCGAGAGAGCGATATGAAGAAGAAGAGGAAAAAAGAACGGAAGGGGTATGAAATAGGATTTATCGAGTGATGGGAAGTTCTTGCACGATCCGAACTCTGTGCGACACAAAAAAGCTAGTGATGGAAAAAGAATGTGACAAAAAGTCATGGAATGGGACATGGAAGCGGGAACTATACGTATACGTATATACAATGCTGTTCTTTGGATATATATGTAAAGAACAATCCGAGCTTAAACCAGACTGGGGACTCCGTGATCAGTCTATCGGCACATCTGTAATAGGCTCGGGATAAGTAACGAATAGAGGACGAAAAAAAGAGAGAACGAGGAAAGAAGAAGTGGTGAAGGTAGTGGCTTCAGTTCCGGAACCTTTTAGAGTGAATCAAGAGAAGTTGAAACGGTTAGCTGGGAGAAAGAAGATTTCCCGTGACAATACGGTCGCCGCACACAGGTGAGGGTCCACTCCGATAGTGGTTCATGACAGCAAGTCTACTACGTGCTACTTTATGTACGTCATACCGTATGTACTAAGCTCGAGGCGAATACACACACTTAAGACGAGTACACATACCTACCTAATCTTACGAATACACATACCTACGAGAATACACACACCTACATATAGGGTGTCCTGTTATGCATGGACAATCCTGCAACTGTCAAAAGGTCACACCACGAACTACTACAATATATGCTGGAATTTCAGTTTAGTGAAAGTCCCACGGTTTTTGAGATTTTAGACTTTACGTTCTGTTTTTTTGAAAAAAATTATCTCCTTTTGGTTTTTCGCGTGCCATTTCTAGAAATGATGTGAATCGACAGTAATTAAACGACTGTTTGAAGTAATAAAAAATGCTGGCACGCATGGTCAGCTAGCGGCATCCATCACACCCTATACTTACAAGGAATATCCCTCAGGTGACACCTTTCGATTGCGTTGAAATTTGGATATGTTATAAAGCACCGAAAAGTAAGCGATACGGATTTCTTTTATCGGCGTATAAACGGTTTTAAGGGGTGAAACCAACCCTCGAAAAAAGGCATCTCTAGGATGGTTCACCCCTTAATGTTTTGTTTGCGATGTCACTATAGTGGATTTTTCATTGCTTCGGATTAGAAGAAATTTCGTTTTGGTTTCATTAAAATCGCTGGACTCCTTGTGTGTGAAACTGCTACCCTAGAGATTACCCCTAGAGATGCCCTTTTTCGAGGGGTGGTTTCACCCCCTTAAAACCGTTTTTCCGCCGATAAAAAAAAATACATATCGTTTACTTTTCGGTGCTTAATAACATATCCAAATTTCAACAAAATCGAAGTGTGTCACCTGAGGGATGTTCCTTAGAAGCTGATTTACAGCATTCCAGAAGAATGATTGAGAAAAAGGGTTGCAAAATTTCGTTATTTTGTAATAACAACTTGTAATAACTCGACGAAATAAATATTCAATGCAGAACAGAAATACAATTATAACAATTACACTCGGAAAACTAATTACGGAAGCCCGTTCATTGACCCATGTCATCGGATAATCTCCATTTTACGGTATGCACACGGCCAGACGAGAAAACTTATATTGCGAGATTTCCAAACAAACTTTTTTCATTCGTGCGGGAGATACGAAATCCAACTATTAATATTTAGAAGTTGCAGCGTACGATGTAGCCGGCTGCGACCATCGGAAAACTGTTTCCCAGAGTTTTTTAAATTCGTTGCCTCGTTCTTTCAAATGACTCTGCCGGATTGGGATTACCTATATACAATTCAAGAGCCAAAGTCTGCAGAGGTTCCGAGAATAATTTTTATGACAACGGCCATCGGAACACTGTCAAATTATTCATACGCTTGCGCTACGTATTGCAAACTCGAACGAATCTATCGGATGTCTCTTGCAGACTGGGTGAGAGTGTCCACAGTCGAGAACTTTTCGGTGGCTAAAGCCGATTGTGATATGATAAATATTTTATTTGAAAAACTGGTTTTTCTTCGGATTACTAAGTGAAAAACATTTAATTGACATTGGAAAAATGAGAATGAAAGGGAGAGGGAGAGAAAGATAATTAAGGCGCTACATCTACCTAGAGGCCCGAAAAAAATGGCCAAACGCCGATCTTTTTCTGACAAAAGGTTGGTGGAGAGGAAACGCTATTTTTTTAACACAAAGGTACTGAAAGCCTTAAAAAAATAGCAGAAAATACAGAAACACTACGAAAACATGGCCGCCGGCAGATGATACTACAAAGTCCGCAAAGCTCTAAAAAAAAATTAGCAAAAAATACAGAAAAAATACACAAAACATGGGCGCCGGCAGACGAAATTATTTCCAAAGTCGGTGGACATGATATCTCGAGAACCACTTGATGAATTGTTTCCGAATTTACAGGAGATCCGACGAGAAACATTAAAATGTCGTTGACGATCTTACTTTTCAAAAATCAATCTTCGTTTTCGTATAGTTAAGTAAAAATGACAATTTTTTTCATAGATTTTGTATGCTCGAGTTTCAATTCAAGAAACTGATTTTCAAAATCGACGATCGTCAACGACTCGTATTTATTGTGAACTCGAATAACCCGTTTGGTTTTTAGACTGCAGATAAACCGTTTCAGCTCTAGAGTGTCCACGGCCAAACGTTGCGAAAAAAATGTAATCTGCCGACGACCATATATTTGCATTTTTCCTGTATTTCGTGGTGATTCTTTTCAAAGGCCGTCAATATATGTGCCCTTTCGTTAAAAAAAATCGTTTCTTCACTAACCGTTACCCAGAAAAGAATTCGAAGTTTGGCTATTTTGTCGGGCCTTACTTGCAGCCCCTTAAATATAGAGATAATCAGCTACAGGGATGATTCTCAAAGTCGAATGTCTTCGAAATCACCATTTCGTCTCCATAAATACACGTACATAGCAAAACACTTTTGCCGAACTGCAATAATTTTACCGCAGATGTCTGAGCTGTGCACCGCAAGCTGGCGGTATACTATGAGAAGTAAATAATATCAGAGCACCCTTCCAGTTGGTGGCACTCGGTGCTACGGTATCGCGACTGGTTGCGGCTTCACTCTGCCATATTTCCACAGAGGCGGTGAGCGAGACGCGGGCCCTCATCTCCTTTCCAAAAGCCAAGCGAGACAGTGATAGCCTCGCTGCTCCCTTCGCGGCCTTGGGCTTTTCACAATTGTTTTCGTAAATGAAAGCTCCGAAAGGCGGAAAGGGCTAGGGCGCAAACACCACAAGCGTGGTCGTAAGAGGAATCTCGAGAATACAAGCTATAATTCTGGCAATAGCGGCGATGAGAAGTACGGTAAGGGTGGGGGGGGGGGGATACCAGTGCAGTGTTGCGACCACCAGTGGCGTTAGTAATACAGTGCTCCATTGCCAGTAGCGCTCTCTGATACCAGCTACAGTTTATAGGATACTCTTTTGGCTATCGCAAGCTACCCTCGTTCCGTCTGTTCTCTTCAGCTCTCTTTTACGTACTCTTCCGAAGCCTCTCTCTCTCACACACTCACTCACTCACTCACTCACTCACTCACTCACTCACTCACGCACTCACTCACTCAATGACTCACTCACTCACTGACTCACTCACTCTTACTCACTTACTCACTTACTCACTCACTCACTCCCTCACTCACTCACTCACTCACTCACTCACTCACTCACTCCCTCACTCACTCACTCACTCACTCACCCACTCACTCTTACTCACTCACTCACTCACTCACTCACTCACTCTCACTCACTCACTCGTTCACTCACTCACTCACTCACTCACTCACTTACTCACTCACTCATTCACTCACGCACTCACTCACTTACTCTCACTCACTCACTCACTCAATGACTCACTCACTCACTGACTCACTCACTCTTACTCACTTACTCACTCACTCACTCACTCACTCACTCACTCACTCACTCACTCACTCACTCACTCACTCACTCACTCACTCTTACTCACTCACTCACTCACTCACTCACTCTCACTCACTCACTCGTTCACTCACGCACTCGTTCACTCACTCACTCACTCACTCACTCACTCACTCACTCACTCACTCACTCACTCACTCACTCACTCGTTCACTCACGCACTCACTCACTCACTCACTCACTCACTCACTCACTCACTCACTCACTCACTCACTCACTCACTCACTCACTCACTCACTCACTCACTCACTCACTCACTCACTCTTTCTCTTTCCCTCCCCCCCCCCCTCCGTCTATGTCTCTTTCGTTCTGTTCGCATGTACCTCATCCAACTTCACTTCCTCAATTCTCTCATTCGACAACCAGAAACTTTGGGAGAAACTCCTTTCGCAGCTGGAAAACTTTGGCAAGTTTGCTTCAACGTCGGTCGTTGAATAGATCTGACGACTTGCGGGCTCCTCGACTCTCGCTCGAGATACTTGCTTCTCTTTTTTTTTATCGCGTTTCACGAAAGCCTCCTTCAGCCATGTGATGTTTTTGTTCCAGCCTCGAAAGCGTTGCTTGCCCGGTGCTTTGTCATCCACCCGACGTGTTTAAAACTATTGATGTGTCGGGTTTTAGGTTTTGTTCTTGTTCTCTTTGCGAATTAGTTGTTGGTTGTGATAACCAGCGTCGTTACGTGATCAGAGTTGTCTTTGAGTATTTGTAGTCTAGGTATAGTGTAGTGAAAACGTTAGGGTCCATAAAAATGCCGAAGTCCCAAAATAAAATTCACAACTGGGATTTATTTTCGCGCTTCTGGGTAGATGTAGCGCCTTAAGGTAGTCCTATCGCTTCACTTCGTATACTATTGTATACACTTTTGTAGCGACCGGAAATTGGATTTTTATATGTCGTCTCGGGATCCGTTCACAAAAGTACGCAATTTTTATTTTTTTTCTGTAATAAGGTCGATAACCGGCCCTGAAATTTTACACAGACAATTATTAATATATTTGGTGAAGCACGAAAACAAATTATGAAAATCCTATGAATTGAAGTCTGGCGATAGGACTATCTTAAAAAACGGAAAAAATTACGGGTTTAGTTGGAACCATCGGTTTACCGGTATACGACCGTTGAATCAAATTTACTGCGCGAGTTTGACGCATGTGTGTCGGATGAGACGGCGGACGGTATTTGCATTCCTGGGGATACCAGCCGAGTGCGCTATTACGAAGGGCATGTCGGTCGAAGCCGTGTTCATAGTCGCGAAGGTCTTCATCCTGCCGATGACCTCCGCGGCTCTCGATTCGAGGATGCCCCACGGGGATTAGGTCTGCACATATCGGGATGGTTACTACTAGTAGGGGAAATCTTTGTGGCTGGGACGAGGATCTTCCTTTTGATCCAATGCGCTTCTCCTTCTCCTTATCCTCTGTCTCTGTCTCTCTCTCTCTCTCTCCCTCTCTGTCTATCTATCTATCTATTTATCTATCTATCTATCTATTTCTTCCTTGCTCTCCATACTCTTCCTCCTACCATTATATCGAGAGATATATTCTTGATATCCTCATCTCTCTGGTGACTCCTTGATTCCGATTAGACTCTCGACAAGGTCGATAGAGATCAGCATTAACCTTATCCCCTCGTCTTTTATCCCCCCTCCTTCCCTATCCTTTCAGCCCACTTCAGCAGCGGAGGACCAAAGCGCTTAAATCCGTCCTACTTTCTGAACCGATCAATTTACTTCTGGAGAAATTCTCATTTCCGTAGATCGCCTTTTCCAGACAGCGGGGGTGTCGGCATGTCATGAAAGCTCCCACTTTTAACGTGTATATAAACGCGCCTTAAGGTGTTACGTGGGTTGCGAAGCAAAAAAGCACACTTTCTCTATCTAAAAAAATATAAATTATTTTATTTAAAATATTAAGCGAATAAAAGAGCAACATTGTAACAATATTTTTTTTTAAATTCATAAACAAATTTAGGATATTCAGCGGGCGGGACCTGGTTTCCGGAGACCCCTAAAAAAAGTGTCCTCGTGGTGGTCAGGATAACTCATGATTGTTTTATCTGAAATTGAAAAAGCAATTTTCTTCTGTTAGTAGATAAGTATCGCGATGGAACGATAATCTCGTAGATAAGCTTTTGATGAAACGAAGGATTTAAAAAAATTGAAATTTGGATTTTTGGCAAAGTTGTATGGAAAATAGTTCAATTTTTGGTACAATTTACACTGCGCAAAGCCTTGTAAAATTGATTTTTCGAAATTTTCAAACCCACGTAACCCCCTAAACACGACTTCGAGAACGATCCTCATGGACCTCATATCGTCAGAGATAGTTGCCACATTCAACGTCATGTGAATCCCAGTGCCTTCAGAAACATCTTTAGACAAATGTGTGCATACGAAGGCAATTTCAAGCACTAACCCGTCTACAATATTACGAACATAATTTTTTTTTCATTCCAAATACGAAGCTCGAGTCCAGTTATCATCATCTCGCTCGGCATCTTCTGACCATTTATTATTTCACTGATTTTTTTTTTTTGTAAAATTGTACCCCATGAATGGAATATCCACACCAATTTTTAGATTTTTATCCCTTCGCTTTTAGGAGTTATAATTATCGAAAAAGTGTTTATTTTCGAAGTTTGGGAAACGCTGATAACTCCAAAACTAATTGCGATATCGACAACTGTCGATATATAACTTTTATTCATTTTGAAGCATACTTTCGTTAAAAATATGAAAAAATGATCGATTATCAACGTCGTTTTTTTTTTTTTCTTTTAAAGTGAAAACTGTTTTTTTTAAAGATGATAGCCATTTTTTATTTTTTTCACAAAAATCTCTAAAATAGAGTGACCCATTCTACGATTATTAAGGCTAGTCTCATCGTGGGCACATTTTTTCTTCTATTTTTTTCGAATCAATCATACCTTTTCAGAAGATTTTTATCACTTTAATCCCGAATAATGCTATTGATGAATCCGGGGTGTCCAATTCAGCTTCGACGGGCCTTGGTCGGCGTGTTAGGCGTCTTCGCATATAATCCAATAATTGGAGGGTTCAAGGATGAGCTTGGGTCGATGCACCGGTGATACTTGAAGACAGTCGCCAGGGTCGTTTAGGCGCCCAGTCCGCGTCCGCACAAGAGAGGATTGCGAAAGAAGGAGACATACGTCCAACGTCCAGAGAGAAACGACCTAAAATGAATCTTCGGATTTGCCCCAAGGGCCTACGGCATCTTCCGAGTGTACGTACGTACGTCTCTCGTATATATAAATTGCCGCTGTCCACCGGCCTTAATCCGAGCAGCGAACGAATTATACGAGCGTCCAGGAGGACAAGCTGGCTAGTCGTAGCGGTCGCGGTAATAGCGGTATAAATCAGATGCCACGTACGATTCGTTGAGGACAACCTCAGAAACCTCATGGTCCACTTCGTTCACGAGGAATTATCCAAAACGCAATTGAGGGATAACCGCGAAATCGGGCTATGGGTGGATGAAACGATCAATTTGCCAAGTCTATACATACATGTGGTATGTGAATGTACAGACGATGTAAGTACGTAAATGCAGCGATGAAAACGTCATTACCCAGCAGGGAACGCAGCTCAGCATATAAAAGTCAATTCTGAATGCGCAATTAGAGACAAGAACTTCTGAATGGGATATTCATGCTCTCTCGATTCCTCATTCGCTGCATTCCGACATGGAAACGGCATGTGGAAATGCACGTACACCATGGAGAGCGGAAAATCGTTGTGCGCAAGAGGTACACCGTGGGCCATTTTTATTCCTATTTTTCGAACAGTATAGGCGAAATATACAGTTCGGATATATTCGAACACGTGGGGGTGGGAAATGGAAGTCCCTCAGGTGGATGACCTCATTCAGCCCTCTATCGACATCAAATTATAATCCGCTTCGCTTCGTTTCGTAATCACGTTGCCGCCATAATCGCTCCCACGCACATTGGTTCCGTTCCCCGAATATATCGGAGGCTTCGTCCAATAATGGAGACCCCGAAATAAACACAAACGCGATTGAGAGATGGCTCTAAATTGAGATTTGTTTTTGGTCTCTCCGTTCGTGAACTCACCGGGTCAATGATGAAGACTTTTTGGATGAATCGATATCAATGATATACATTCCTTGGAATTGTGTTTGTGTGTGTTATTTGTTCTTATGATGGTGGACGTTGAGCGGAACGTTTTCTAAGGGGCTACATCTACTTCGAGACCCGGAAAAAATAGCCGAATTCCGCACTGTTTATTCAAAATAATTTTTCTTCGTTGATTCAGCATATATTATATTTTTCAAAAATTGTTTAAGCCCTGTCGAAGCCGAATTGAAAATCCCAGAATTATCGATAGCATTATTGGAGATTAAAATGATAAAAATCTTCTGAAAAATATGATTAATTCGAAAAAAATAGAACGAGAAATGTGCCCACGATGAGACTAGTCTTAAAAATCGTAGAATGGGTCCGTCTATTTTAGAGAATTTTTTTAACAAAATAAAAAATGGTGCTCTTCTTTAAAAAAATAGTTTTCACTTTAGAAGCAAAAAAAAATTGACATTGATAATTGACAATTTTTTCATATTTTTTAACGGAAGCCTGCTTCAAAATTTAAAAAAGTTATATATTGACATTTGTCGCTATCTCAATTAGTTTCCGAGTTATGAGCGTTTAAACGTTTCCCCAACTTTCGAAATCGTCATTTTTTGGAAAATTATAACTTTTAAACGCGAAGCGATAAAAATCTAAAAATTGGTGTGGATATTCCATTGATGGGAGACAATGTTACAAAAAAAAAATCGGTGAAATAAAAAATAGTCGGTGTCACGGGCTAGGTGAAATCGCGTGGAATGTCCCATATATATTGCGAGCCATCAAAAAAGTCACAGAAAAAAAATAAAAACATCGCCGCCGGCTGATGGTGAAAAATTGTTTGCGACGTTTGGCGGTGGACACTCTCCAGCTTATACGATCCATCCGAAATCTAAAAAACAAACAGGTTATTCAAGTGAACAATAAATAGAAGTCGTTGACGATCGTCGATTTGTCAAATAATATTCTTAAACAACGTGACGATGAGCTGGAACTCGAGCAAACAAAATCTCTGAAAGAAGTTGCCATCTTCACGTAACTACCAAAAAAAGAAGATTGATTTTGAAAAAGTGAGATCGTCAACGACCACTAAATGTTTATCGTCGTATCGCCTGTAAATTTGAAAACAATCCATCGAGTGGTTCTCGAGATATCATGTCCACCGACTTTGGAAACAGTGTTTCGAGAAAAAAGCGTTCAAAGTTTGACATACGGTGCTGCTACCGTTCGCCAGGCCGACTGTAAGAAGCTGGAGCTCATTCAACGTTAGGAATATTTCAATGAAACTTTCAGGGAATATAGTAAAAATATGATGCTATCGAAACAAAAAATACATTTTTTTGGAAAATATAACTTTTTGGCCCACCTAAGTAGCCGGAAGAGAGGTAGAGTTGGAAGAAAAGCGATGTATTCATTTTTCAAAACGAAGTTTCATTTTTATCCCAAACGGCATCGAATCTTAGATGAAATCGTACATCATCGATGTGAGTGCCGAATAAATTTCATTAAATCGTGTTGCTCGAAGGCTCGTGTAATATATTCGTAATAAGAAACGACGGATATGGAAAACAATTTTCATGTTGGATAAGATACAACGGATTGAAAGGGGGTGTTCACCCGTCAAGTTCCCTATCTTCAATCTCACTCATCCCTAGCACGTTTCTCTCCTCCCTATGTACAGCCTGAGGAATTTTACCAAGCCGACGAGTTTCCTTCCGCCTTCTCGCTCTCATGGGCTTATCCCCTTCCACTGGTGGCGCGGGGGAGGGGGGGGGGGCTGTCTACGATTTCACCGGGTATATGAACGGGAGGATGATAAACGCCCACGGTGAAATTAATCCACTGCGATATCGGGATTATATTCGGATGTTGCCCTCGAGGCTGCAGCCATGGATGACAAGAGAGACTCCGACACTTTGCCCGCGTGTACAGGAAATTGTCACTTTATTCAATAGAGAATCCAAATGAGAAGGGGAGACGATAAAGGCCTCTTTTTGGAATCGGTATCTACACGAGGGCAAATGCACGATTGCGATGATGTGTCACGATTCTGAACCACGTGTATTGATGAATTCATCAAAAATTATTAACCGGAGGCGGGACGTATGGGAGAGGCACCATATATGGGATACTTTTGTTTGAAATTAAAATAAAAACATGAATGTATTTTAATTATATTTTCCCTCGACGACAATTCTCGCTGTTGTTGGAGCGATTCAGGGGCAGTTTGTATCCTTATAACGGTTTACACCTAGGTCATAACCCGAAAATCGAGGTGTTTTGGTGATTTTTTTCTTTTTGGCAAATAGGTCCAGGTTTTTAATTATTCTTTTTCATAGCAAAGGGTATCAAGCATCTTTGATAATTTTTTTATTGGCAAATATTAATAAAAAGGTCCTTTGCGGTGACGACCTGCTCGGGAACAAATCATACGAAATGAAAAAAGCAACTGAATTTAGTTTTTGTTTATTTATCTAGTTTATTATCTAGTCTTTAATCGAAGGATTCAATAAAATAATGATGTATGAAAAAATGGTCGCCGATCGAAAGAGATCGTCGAAATTTCGTGAAAAAAACACTCTATTTTCCTTGATACAAAAAAAAGTATCCATTGCAAAAAATCCTTTGATTAAGGACTGCCTTTCGACATACACAAAATGTCTGTGAAATTTGAAGCAGATCGGTTTAGGTTTGTTTTTGAGATGTTTTGATCACCGATACTGAAAACGTCATTCCGAGAAAAGCGCGTTTAAAGTTTTCCGTCAGGTATGTACGTAGGTTCGCCGGACCTACCTGAAAACGCTCATAACTCCCCCAATCTTCAGCAGACCGACTGGAAACATTCAGACGATGTTTTTGACAAGTTATACTAAATAGATGCGTAATTAATTTGACGAGAGAATCACTCTTTCGTACAAAAAGAATTGTTAAATTCCCACATGATTTTATACCCGTTACTGTGGCCTAAGGCCTTAGGTCCACATGAAATTTTGTGCGACTGCTCCTCGCCTAGTCAGGTCATCTCGAGACAACCTATATATCGTGCCCCGAAGAAGAGAACCGAGAGGAGCACGGCAGAAACGGTACCCGGTATATAGTTGGGAAGAAAGAGACCAGTTTCAGGATAGAGGCTGAAGGGATTGTACGCTGAAACGACGAGAGGTTGAGGCATGCAGAGAGTACTGGAGGAGCGAACTCCGGCGCCAGCGTAACGACCGCATTCAGCTAAAACGGGGGACAGCGAAGCAAGGGGATTTCCCACCGAATGCTCGCAATCGTCGCATTTCATAAAAGACTCGAAGGGCCTTCCATATACCGCGTATGTCGATACTTCAATTGCGCCACGATTCTGAATTCTATCGATTTACTTTGTCGCACCCGTGCACGTACGCAAAGCGCGCCCGAGAAGCATTTTGCCTCGAATTTTACGGCTCTAATGTACGCGTTGTATACAGGGTGTTAGGAAGCTCGAGAGCCTTAAGGGGGCGGCTCATCGCGTGAGGAAAATATCTCTCGTGGTATGATTTTTGAAAAATGTCCCAAAATTAGGTACTAACTCCTCCGTAATGCTCGAACGGACAATAATTGGTAACTACACATTTATTTGCGTCTTGGCTTAATGTGGATTCAATTGATAAACAAAAATACAATCATCTGTGCCCACACAAATAACTAAAAGGAACGTGTTGAATAAGTAAAAACGTGTCGAAAAACAAAAATACTTGTATGTTAAGGCCACTCTAGGATTATCAAAAAATCGATTTTTTTTGTTAAAAAAGTACCTCATAAAATAAGGTACCTTTTCAACCTTAAATTTTTTAGGTACCTTTTTAACCTTAAATTTTTTAAGGTACCTTTTTAACCTTAAATTTTTTAGGTGTTAAAAAATAACGACTGGGGTAGAATATCCATAAGTCGAATTTCCGTAACCGAATATCCATAAGTCCCAATATCCATCGGTCGAATATCCATAAGTGAATATCCATGAGTGAATATCCATAAGTGAATATCCATAAGTGAATATCCATAACTCGAATATCGATAAGTGAGTATAGAGTAGAAATGAGTGCCAGAAATGGCGGGAGGTAGAGAAAAAGTGAGTATAGAGGGTGAGTATGAAGTAGAAATCAGCGCCAAAAACAAACTCAAACAAACTCATTTCTAATCTATACCCACTCATGGGTATTCAATTCATAGATATTCGACTTATGGTTATTCGACTTATGGATATTCGACTTATGGATATTCCACTTATGGATATTCGACTTATGGATATTCGTCCTTATAGATATTCGACTTATGGATATTCGACTTCTGGATATTCAACTTATGGATATTCAACTTATAGAAATTCGTACTTATGGATATTCGACTTGTGGATATTCGACTTATGGATATTCAACTTATGAATACTCCACTTATGGATGTTCGTCCTTATAGATATTCGACTTATGGATATTCGACTTCTGGATATTCAACTTATGGATATTCAACTTATAGATATTGGTACTTATGGATATTCGACTTATGGATATTCGACTTATGGATATTCGTACTTATAGATATTCGACTTATGGATATTCGTACTTATGGATATTCGACTTATCGATATTCGACTTATGGATATTCGTACTTGTGGATATTCGTACTTATGGATATTCGACCACAGTGTAAAATTACATTCCAAAAGATGATGGCTGTGAAAAATCTCTAAGTATTGAGGCACTATTCGACTTATGGATATTCGTACTTCTAGATATTCGACTTATGGATATTCGACTTATGGATATTCGTACTTATGGATATTCGACTTATGGATATTCGACAACAGTGTAAAATTACATTCCAAAAGATGATGGCTGTTAAAAATCTCTAAATATTAAGGCACTATGTAGGATTTTTTAAAATTATATTGCATAGTTCCTTTTTTATAGCCAATTTTCTCACGATTTTCTCATGGAATTTTATACTTTTCGTTTTAGAAATGTGCCATTTTGACAAAAAACAATATATCAAAAAAATGCTACGTACTTCCATAGCTATTCTTATATATTATATAAACGAAAAGACTTTAGGGTCTCATCACAACTCAAAATTATAGGAGCTGTTAGTCCGGCGGTTGACCTTCCTGAAATAAAGGGGTCATCGGAAAAATGCTGCACAGTCGCCATTTTGACAAGTATCGCTGTGAAAAAATAATTTTGCATACTTAATTACGTGTAAAATAAAACCCCTATTTTTTAATTTCGATTTATTTTATGGTTTCGCTGAAAAAAGTCACAAAACGTGCCGTTTTGGCCTCTGTAAGGTCCCAAGGCCTTAAGGCTATTAAAAAAAAATAGGTTCACTACATAATTTTGGGAACTTTTCCAAAAATCATACTTTCAAAATCCTCAGACTTTGGACTAAGGTAAGTTTAGATATATTCCTAACGAGATGACGTATCATCCCCTTAAGACTCTGCCTCGACCTTCCGAACACCCTGTATAATTTGTTTGTGTTCAGCAACTGGACAAATTTCCTTTGTTTCGGTCGAACATTGTCAAACGTCGAGTAATCCTCGTGAATTCCATTCTTTCAATCGTTTCGTGATCCTTTCCCGAAAATGCTGGCTTTTGTAGCCAGCGTGAATCTGGCCACTCTCGGGTTTCAAGAGATTACGTAGGTCCATCACCGCTGTATCATCGACGATCACGAAAGGCAGACACATAATGGAAAACATCACGGTAAAAAATTGCCGTTCCAGCAGACACTTTTGAAATGACTCGGGAGTCGGTGGCTTTGTACTGCAACCAATACTCGACATCGTACTCGTAAGAGTCTTCAAGTACTCGTCGAGGAGTTCGTCGTAATGATGGTCGAACACGTTGTCGTTCGTACTCGTATTTAGGAAATATAGCAAATCGAGGGCCGGAGAACTCCAGACGGACACCTGGAAATCAACCTGTAGAAAACGCCATCGTATTTCAACGAATGTTCCCAAAGTAAAGTAAAGATACCTTTAGAGGAAAAAATTTGCTGGTTTTCATGATTTTCTTTTTATTGGAAAGATTTCTTAAAAAGTTTTGGGACTTTTATTATTTATTATTTATTATTTATGTTTATTATTTTATTGGGTGTGTTTTATTACTACTATTGGCTGTTACATGATTATTTTTTTTATTCAATTTTAAAAATGGCAAAGGAATGGCACGGTCTTCTAAACTGCGTTATCAAAACTGGCGTGACATATAGCTAAAAAACCAATCGACCGATCTGATGAAATTTTGGTACGAAGCTTTCTAACCTTAGTGTCTAATACACGAACCTCAACCTTAAAATAAACCTTAAAATAAAACCTTTAAACCTTAAAACCTTAAAACCTTAAAACCGAACCTTAAAATAAAAAAGGAAGTATATTTTTATTGCTGAATGTAACCATTTGTTCGGAAATTTCAATCTTTCTGTTTCAATGTGCACCATTTCATCGATTTTCTACATTTCTCACTTTTTCTTGGTTCATATTCTGCGTAAAAGTATTAATGAAAGGAAAATCTTCGTTGGTTTTTTTTTCAAATTGACTCGGCCGGCGCTACATGTCACGCCTTCTGAGAACACCCATACCCTCGTCATTTATTTAAATTAATGTTTTTTTAATACCATGTAACAGCCAAAAGTAGTACTAAAGATACCCGAAGTCTTAATAATGGGGAAGACATTTTTTCTTGAAAAAAAAAAGAATCATGAAAATCAGCAGTCTATTCTTACGAAAATTTGATCGATGACTTCGCCCTGGTCGTTGTATCGGAACAGTAAGTTGTTTATCCAGCAATCGCCATGATTAATCACGTTGAAGTCTCCCTCCCTTGGTGTGACACACTCCATACATCTCTCGTAACAAATTTTCGATAATTTGTTTAACTTTTCAGAATAACTGGACCGCCAGAATAATTGATGCGTTATCATTAAAATGTCAAGTTCGAGCCGACGAATATTTGTGCAAATGTTTCAATCGCTATTTTTATTAAGGGGTTACGTGGGTGTGAAAATGTAAAAAAATCGATTCAAAAAAAGTATCATCATAGTACAATTTGTGAAGAATATTCTCCCAAAGTTTTAAGTCAATCGGAGTGAAAGTCAAGGAGAGAAAGGGAGCCTTTGGAAATTCCCTCCGTTGGAAAAGACCGGCAGGTACATCGCATTTTTCTCACAACATTATTGTTGAATTCGGTGGACACGATTTCTCAAAACAAATGCACCGATCTTATTGAAAGTTTGCACAGTTCTTCAAAGTAGTATTGACTAGGGATTGAACGAAGGTTTTTTTTCGATTACAACGAATTTTAGAAGACTGTCAATTGTGCCAAAAATGAACCTATTTGGCATACAATTCTGCCAAAAATAAAAATTGCAAATTTTTTTTTAAATCCTTCGTTCAATCACGAGCTATACTTATCTACTAACAGAAAAAAACTGACCACCACGAGAACACTTTTTTCGAGGGGTCTCCGGAGACCAGGTTCCACCGGCTGAATTTCCCAAATTTTTTAAACATTATTAAAATGTTGCTCTTTTATGTGCTTAACATTTTTAATTAAAAAATACATATATTATATTTAAAAGATAGAGAAAGTATGTTGTTTTTTGGTTTTCAAACCTACGTAACTCCTTAAATCGAACGAGACTCAATGAAAATATTCGACTACCGAGACGTACCAAGGGTCGAGGTCTGGCCATTTGGCTACTTCAATGGCGAGGCTCTTGCTTGCACCCCTGCAAAGGTTTCTTAAACTTTCGGGAGCGTCCTCATAATAAACGCCCTTCGAATATCGACGAGCTACATCCGGATCCTGAGTTTTTTGAAAAAATGGAAATCAAGGAAACAAATGTTAAATCCACAGAAAATCAATCCTGCTCATGGGTCCTCTGTAAGGTACAAAGGAACGAGATCCACACCGGAAGAAATAATTTGGTCGAATCAACTAAAAACATATTCTTTTTGGACTTAACGAAATTGTTCTATTCCACGCATACCCGTCATTATTTATCATCTATCGATGGAGTGTCCCCATCCATTTACAAGACCGTGTGACACTTCCACCATTTTTTAATATTAATTAAAAAATATCATTTTACAGGCAAAAGTAGTAATAAACCATATCCTGAGTCTAAAAAGTGACGAACAAATCTTTGCAAAAAAAAATCACGAATATCAGCAATATTTTCTTCGCCTTAAGGTCCCTCCCTTCTTAAAGATGCTTCAAATGATTGGACAAACAAACGTCAACGGAACTCTACTTTGTGTGTGTTCCGAAATGCATTTGGCAAGTATTTTTTTCTTCGTGTATTTACCTTTTCGTAAACTGCCACCGAGCTGGCGTGAAATTTCGCCAGCCTTTGAATGACCAGCATGCAGTGCCGAAGATCAAGCCGGAGTTTTCGATCGACTATACGAAAGCCCAAATCCCGTAGATCTTCCAGCACGAGAAAGGAAGGTTCACCGATTTTCGCGAATAGAACGTTCGCATTGAAACGAACATCTTTCTCGTTCAAAGCTTCGTTCATCTTGATCAGCGTGTTCTGCATCATGTCGATTTCCGTCTCGAAGGCTCCGATATCCACGGCCTTCATTTTCGATCGTGATAATTAAAAGGAACTTTTTATTTGATTCCGCGTTATCAACATATCTTGGCACAATACGACTGGAAGCAGTGCTAATTAGAGCTACTTGAATCATTTTTTAATTCACTTTTCGACCATTGCGTATGTGCCCTTTAACCCTTTAACCCTTTCAGTTTAACCCTTTCAGTCATGCATTTTTCATCTGCACCGATTTTGATGAAAATTAGTACTCGCGGGTTTTCGGGGTCGCTGATTACGAATCCGGCATTAGATTTTCAAAATTCAAAATGGCGGATCCAATATGGCGGACGTGAAATTACAAATACTTATTAATTCTTCTAAAACTTTGTACTCAGGAGTTTTCGGGGTCGCTGATTACGAATCCGGCATTAGATTTTCAAAATTCAAAATGGCGGATCTAATATGGCGGACGTGAAATTGCAAATACTTATCAATTCTTCTAAAACTTTGTACTCAGGGGTTTTCGGGATCGCTGATTACGAATCTGGCATTAGATTTTCAAAATTCAAAATGGCGGATCCAATATGGCGGATGGGAAATTGCAAATACTTATCAATTCTTCTAAAACTTTGTACTCAGGGGTTTTCGGGGTCGCTGATTACGAATCTGGCATTACATTTTCAAAATTCAAAATGGCGGATCCAATATGGACGCACGCATTTTAATTTTGCAGTCATAAATTATTTTGGTTGCAGAATGATCTCAAATTAACTGAAATATTTATTTCTAGTGTATATTTGAAGGAATATTCCTGATAAAGTAAGATTTTATATGATTTAAGTTTTTATTCTTACATTGCCCAGTTGGATCAACTATATCGGATCCACCATTTTGAATTTTCAAAATCTGACCTCATATTCGTGATCAACGACTCAAAAAACTCCTAGATCCGTATTTTCAGAGGCATTGGTTCAATATTAGAGCTCTGAGGTAATTTTTTAAAGTTATGTTCCTAATTGCATTTTGCAGAGAAGTACGTACGGAATTTCTGATTTATCGAAAACTTTTCATTTTATGAGCACTTTATGAGCAGTTATAACGACATTTTTCACTGAAAATTCATGTCTTAAGTACAAATACCTACAACTTTTGCATAAAACAATATTTTTTTAATTTCTTTTTGTTGCACATTTTTTTGTTGCAACATTTTTATTGTTGCAACATTTTTTTTGTTGCACGAGACTGTATATTGACTTAACAATTTATGATTGTGTAAAGGCATGAAAAAAGCATGTTGCCGGCGTTCTCCAGGTAATCTCAAACAAAAAATTCAAAAAGATTCTTAATTTGTATGAGTGTGGCTATCGCCTGATCTAGAATTATCATTTTTTATTCCAAAATAACAAAATGGCGGCATTTTTTTGCAAAGGCGTTCGAAGAACACGTTTTTGTCGTCATATTTCGGGTGAAAGTATAAGTTAAAATTAATGTTTTTTAATAATTCTAATTCGGGGTACTGGAGCCGAGCGCGCGCACCGAGCGCTTCTACTTTAAAAGGCTGTACTGAGTAGACAAGGTGGAAATCGACTTTACCAACAGTTGGACATCAATTTTATGATGGCATAGGGTTAAAAAATGCAAAGAACTTAAGGCCCCTGAAGAATAAGGATAGCCCCTTAAACGCGTTTTTCTCGAAACACTGTTTTCAAAGTTGGTGGACATGATATCTCGAGAACCACTTGATGGATTATTTACGAATTTACAGGAGATACGACGAGACACATTTAGAGGTCGTTGACGATCTCACTTTTTTTAAACCCATCGTCATTTTTTGATAGTTGCGTAAAAACGACGATTTTTTTCATAGATTTTGAATGCTCGCCTTTCAACTCGTCACCAAATCGTTTAAAAAAGAGATTTTTAAAATCGTCGATCGTCAACGACTCGTATTTATCGTTAACTTTAACAATCCGTTTGGGTTTTAGATTCCCGGTGGCGCGTTTAAACTGGAGACTGTCCACCGCCGAACGGCGCGAAAACATTTCATCATCTGCCGACGGCCATGGTTTTGGTCGTTTTTTTGTTGATTTTTTTACGGGCCCTTAATGTACCTCCGTATCGAAAAGATGCGTTTTCTTCACCAACCGTTTGCCAGAAAAAAATCGGAATTTGGAATTTTTTTCGGGCCTCTATTTATACGTAGCCCCCCAATTTAATCACGTGCTAAAACATGTTGATAAGCTTTCTTACCAAGCCACCGGTGAAACTATCCTTGTTCTGTGCAACTTTGAAAACCAACGATTTCTTCTCTGTTACTTTTCGGTCCAATTTGTCTCGAGTGAATTCCACGCCTACTCGTAAAATATCACTCATGTAATTGTCACCGTTTGCCGTTGCAATTTTCCCGGTAACACTGGTCACACTAATGGAACGATCGTTTTCGAAAATTGTCAAAATATTTTGGACACACGCGCGGGTCAGCCAGTCCGGCAGTTGCCTCGATATATCAGGAGGCATGATTTATCGATATGATAGAGTGTCGGGTCTGATGGCAGAAGATTGAATGACGCGACGGTTAATATCGAGAGTCGCTTTATAGCTGCAGTGCTCATTTGTACAAGGCCGCGTTTTGTCAATTCCCCATTCGCGTTTGCGAGATAACGAGCGGGCAATTTTTGCAAATTCTTGAAAACCTACGAATCAGCACAATTTCGTTTTTGAAATGCATTTTCTGTCTTAGTTTTCCGGAGTGCTCCCTTTGCGCCCAAAAATACACAATATACACGGTGTCCCGGAACTGACTGCATTTCCCGAAATGGAGGATTGGGGGTGAAATTCTGAGTCGATTGATATAAGCATGTGTGGGTCTCCGATCGACCCCTGAATTGTTATTCATTTTTAAAGGCGGGCCAATCAGGGGCGACTGATACGCTGGCTTATCAGGCGCACCTGATTGGCTCGTCTTTAAAAATGAATAACAATTCAGGGGTTGATCGGAGACCCACACATGCTTATATCAATCGACTCAGAATTTCACCCCCAACCCTCTATTTCAGGGAACGCGTTCAGTTTTGGGACACCTTGTAGACTTATATTTTCAGTACATTTTTCAATTACGACTGAGTCGCAAAAAAAATCGTTCATTTAACTCGACAACATTTGTGTTACGTTTGATTTGCTTTCTTCGTTACTGCAACGCAATTTTATATTTAACGTAAACAAGTATGTTATTGCGGAATAAAAGCGTGCAGCTTTTATTAAAAAAATGTGTCATTATAAATTTTCAACGCCTTCCTCAAGACACTCGTCAATTATCTGTAATTTTCCGTTCCTCTATTCACTCTTCGAAGGCACACACGCAACGACGGATGCGCTTACGTGTGAGAGCGAGATCGAATATACTACACAAGCGTGAGAGCAACATACAGGGTGTCGTGTTATGAATGGATAACCCTGACACTGTCGATAGGGCAGATCATGTCCTACTATATGCTGAATTTTCACTTTATTAAAAGTCCCACGGTTTTCTACATTTTGGGCTTTATCTTATTTTCTGAAAAAAATCATCTGCTTTCTTGTTTGTAAAGCAACTTTTTTAAGTAATTGGAACGATATGCGTAGTACATTTTTTTTTAACCGCGGGCTATCAAAGTCAGATGTTCGAATTGGTTTGTATGAAAATTCTGCAAAAGATCTTTTTTCACATACTTGCTTTAACATTTAAGGTTAAAAAAAGACGTTTCTGGATAAAACAAATAACCAAGAGTATTTTTTTTTAAGCCGGATCAAAAAAGTTTTCGTGGAATCAAAAGAAGGGTAAGCGTTTCAAAAAAAGTTTTCGCGGAGATTAAAAATTTTGGTGAAAAGTGGTGAAGAGTTTTCACCATTTTTCACCATCACCATTTTTGAGACATAGGGTATGTTTTGTTACTACTTTGGGCTATCACATGGTATTTTTTTAATTAATCTAAAAAAATGGCAGACGTATGGCACGGTCGTATAGCTAAAAAACTAATCGACCGATACTCATGAAATTCGATGTAAATCTTTCTAGCCTTATTATCTACAACGAAGTCTGAATAATGGTCAAGAAATCTTTTCTTAAAAAAAAAATCATGAATATCGGTATAAATAATTCTCGCCTAAAGGCATCTTCCCCCTTAATGTGTTATCTTCGGCGAGTCTATGCTTATAAGCTATGCCATATATCGAACAAGGGTACACAATGCGTAACTCATATACTGAAACGTTTCTACTCCCGATCGACACGCTCCGGTCATTCACATCAGCAATCGCACGACGTTGCACATTTCTTGCCCATATTTCAACGGATGCAAACATCGGACGTTCGTATTAATTAAAACAAGAAAGAAAAACGATACTGCATCTTTATTCTCGCATGTTCACGCACAAGATGGATCAGAAAAGTGCCTGTATTATTTCGGATAAAAACGACATTGGCGAAAGCGTAATAAATAAACGCAAGATGTCTTTGTGTACACGGAGATAAATGATTTGTCTGAATTGATTAATTGCGGTGGTTTCGACGTTTTTCTTCCTTTGAAACAAAATGTATTTTTATTTCCTCGGATGAAAATATTTATCAGAATTAAAGATTCGGTTTTTTTAAAAGCATGTCTCTCATTTAAAACAAACTTGTGAGTTTATTTAAGTAAGTTTATTTAAGTAATGTGAGAGAGTGAGAGCAATTAAACTTCACTTCAGAAGCAATTTATTCACAGAGAAGCAAATGTTTTTTTTTTAATTCAATTTAATTAATTTTATTTTTATTTTATTTATTTTATTTATTTTATTCATCGACAAAATTTTCTATTAGGTTCCAATAAATGAATATCGTATTGTGTATTGACCGTATTATTAATGACGTCAAAATGTAATCTCCATAACTTTTCATAAGAACGAAGTTAATAATACGAATTTCAAGTCGACATTTCGAATTTGTTATTTTATGGTGACGAAGTCCGAGAAATTGTATATGAACAATAAAATCAAAAGCACTTGTTGACACGATGAATAAAGTTACTGGCCTTGAATAAATGGTTATTAGAGTTACATTTTTTACGTTAGCTGGAGTAATCGATTATGACGAAAAAAAATTATTGCCTAAGGTGGGACACCACTGTGACGGGTAAAAAAATTCTTTTTTAACATTTTTTCGACATGTGCAAATTCACGAATGTGTAAAAAAATGGTTAAGTTAAAATATTGAAAATGTACCAAGTTACAGACGATTTAGTGACATCGGGTAGGGCAACGATTTACATGTGGGGCAACGATTTACATTTTCCAATCGCGTTTTTCTCGAAACGACTGTTTTCGACCTGGCCGGAACTACAACTCTATTAATAATTGTCCGATTTTTTATTTTAAAAAACTAAAATAAAAAAAAAACAAGAATATCAGTAAAAAATTCGCCAAAATTTAACTTTTTAACACCCGCCATTTGGTAAATTTTATGTTTATTGAAAAAAGGCTGTTTTCATAGTTACATTTATATAGATTACAAAACGTTCTTATTTTCACCTTTCAGACCAACCATCGTTAAGTTATCGATCCAGTCATTGGAGCGAATTTTTTATACAGCGACCCTGTTATAACTCGATAACGATGTTAATTTTTACGTCTTTCAAACGAAAATGATGAGGAAACAAGTTCAATGTATGCTTGATAACATTTTTCCAAATGCCAAATTGATATTCTAGCGAATAAAAAAAATCGGAAACAACTACCGTTATGTTTCTAACTTATATATTATATAAGTTAAAAACATATATATAAAGCTTAATTTAAACAAATAATGTGAATTCTTTGAATAAAAAGCTTATTTAATTGAATCAAGCAGAACTTTACAGCTAGAATCAATTGTAAATATTAAAATTAAACAAAAGTCTAGTGATCTGAGAATCAAATGAATTTTGATTTGATTGGAACAAAACATTTCTCTCGTATAAATTGACATTGTCCCCTCTAGTGACCTTTCCGGACTTTTTTCTCGGGATATATTAATATTCACAAATTTTACTTCGTAAGAAATTCGAAAAAAAAAATTCCTCTCGTTTTTCGCCGTCGTACACTTGCGAATCATACGTTCGTGACGTGATGTTATAATTTTTCTACTTCGCTGGAGAAAATTAATTGTACTTTTTATTAAACGATAAATTGTTTTGAGTATTTACATCGTACGAGTTTGACAAAAAAAAATTAAGTCGCGACGCCCTTAAGCGGGCAATTATCATCATCTTGTCGCAGAAGAGCAATAGATCTTGGTGTGTTACACGTCAATTGAGTACGGTTCGTAAACTTTTCTACGGGCGTTCAACGACATGTCAAGATATGAGCTAACGTTTACGACTCGGCAGCCTTATGCCCGAGCTTTTTTATCAGGTAAATGCACGCCATTCCCGTCGCGGTTATAAAAATTCATTCTTTTACGACCATCGTTTGTGGTAATCAAGTTTATCTTGTACTCGAAATAATGTCGATAGTATTTTTCAAAGCCCGAGCTTTTGTGCATTCGTGCTCAAGATACATCGAAAAACGACTTATAAGGAATTGCCCGTACATTCCCTAACAAAAGTAAGTTCCGGTGAGAATTTTGAGTACTTTGCGATAACGTTAAAATCTGAAAAAAATCAACCGTACTAAAGATGCTAACAAAATTGGTTTTGAATAATAAGAATGCCAAAAATTTATAAATAAATTGTTTAAACAAAAATTTGTTCAAAAAATTTCCGGTAAACTTAATTTTTTGTGACATGAAGTGAATTGTGTTATTTTTCTGAATACATAACATTTTTTGAAGAATTTTCTCTCTACTTCGGAAATCCCGTTTTTGGAATTTTTCAGAGACTGTACCTATGACACTGTTCGTTCGATACCCCGGATACTTCTTGGATTTAATACGGCACATTGCTGCGAAAGCACATTGAAAATTTGTGACTCAATATCCATTTTTTTAATAAAAAAATTCAAATGAACATAGAAAGAAAATTCAAAAAAACATTCATGCCTATTCAGAAAAATCAATGAATTCATTTTCATAATATAAAATAGTAGTTCACCGAACATTAGTTGAACAATTTTTTTTTCAACAATTTACTTATAATTTTTTTGCATTATCATTACTGGAAATCAATGGTCTTAGTATCTGCAATGTGGTTGATTTTCTTTTCAAATTTTAATCTCATCGCAAAGTACTCAAAATCCTCGCCGAAACTCACTTTTGGTAGGGAATGTACGAGCAATGTACGGGCATCCTTAAGTGTCCCCCTTCGATTTTGTTAAAACTCATATATATGATGAAGCATTGAAAACTGTTAGACCCGTATTTTTTATCTGTGGAAGGACGTTTGAAGGGGGTAAACGATCCCTCAAAGAAATGCGTGTCACCCTTAATTTTCCATTATTCTATACTGGATTTTCCATCACTTTACACTAGAAGAATTTTGGTTTTTGTTTCATTCAGATTGTTGGACTGCACAACCACCCCCGAAACTCGAGGGGTGGCTCCGCACCTTAAAACCGTTTTTCTGCAGATTAAAAAATACGTGTCTAATAGTTTTCAATGCGTTATCGCATATATGAGTTTCAACAAAATCGACGGCGGACATTTGAGTGATGTTCCTTGTTAGTTTTAATATATAATAAAGAATGTTTTACTTCGACCATGCACAGTTTCTATTTGACAGTAAGTAAAATGAATAAAATGAATATTTAAGCGAATGCCATGCATTTACAAAGAGAAATAAAAATTTTACGCAAAATTTTTGCATAATGTGCATTAAAATAGTAGTTTTTTTTTATTTTTCAAAAACAATTCTCATCCAGGAGAAATTACCAACATCATCAATATTTCTACCAAGATTCAATTCAATCGGCTGAATAGTTTTTTTCGTAATCCAGCACGCCAATTTCGAAAAGCCGTTTTGAGAAAAACACGTTTGAAGCTCACATAGAATTTGAATTAAATTGCACTAGGTACTTGTGGTAACTAATTACTTAAGTAATCTGTCACAAAGTAATTGAATTATCAATTACATTGGTAATAGTAATTGTGAGTTGTTGTACACATATAATTCTGTCGTTTAAGAAAAAAAATCTATTTTTTTATTGTAAATGTACGTCCCACGTTAAGTTGACAGTCTTTCATGACACATTATTACGTTTAACATCGCAACGACACGCACAGTGTTTTTCCGTACAACTGAAATTACTTGCGCCTTGTTGCGCAAACTTTCTTCAACGTTTTTGCTTTTCGGGTACGTCTCCGTGAGTGTGTGCGTGGGCTTCTTCGCGATCATTATCGAGTACATTGTAGATACCAACCGATGTCCATGTAGAGACATTCGGTTATCTTATCGTACTGACAAGCCGCAAATCGTGCGGCTGAATTATACTGTCCACAAACAAAGTTCGATGCACGTGTATATCTAACGGCACATTCAAATGCGAACAAATATTTTATTTTCGAATTTCTATTCGTCATTTCGATGTTGAGATATACAATGTCAAGCCGAGATTTAATGGCGATAAAGCATAAAATATTTAACATCATACGTGCATTTTTAGATTTTTTGTCCAGGACCCTAATAACAGCCGACGAGGTGCGTCATTGGTGGGGTTACTCAAGTTGGGTTCATGGACATAAAAAGTCTTCTCCCGTTCACCCAGACCGCCCCAATCGAGTAGTATGATTGTGGATCAGCAAGTAAAATTGAAATTAGTATGTAATAAATTATTGTGGTCCAACATACACAATAATAATAACTGTATATCATTTAAACATTGACGTTGCAAATGATTTCGCAAAACAAGTAACTACGGAACTTTGCTTTATGGGTGTTCCGATACGGCATTTGCCAATGTTCCCCATTTAGTGACTAAAACATGAAATCTGCAGATAGAGCCCGGTTGGACTGTGTTGCACCTATTCCAAGGATTACGACACAATTTTTACTACAGATTACTGTATAAACCTACAAAACTGTGAAAAAAATTACGATGTTCGAAGTTTCAATGACTATGCTACACAACTATGAAACTATCATAGCTACTATTCAAAAACTATGCAACTTTCATATCTACAAAACTATGAAAAAACTATGAAACTTTCATAGCTACTATGAAAAAACTATAAAACTTTCATAGCTACTATGGGAAAACTATGAAACGTTCATAGCTACTATAAAAAAAACTATGAAACGTCCATAGCTACTCTGAAAAAAACTATGAAACGTCCATAGCTACTCTGAAAAAAAACTATGAAACTTTCATAAATATGAAAAAAACTATGAAAATTTCATAGCTACTATGAAAAAAATCATGAAACTTTCATAGCTACTATGAAAAAACTATGAAATTTTCATAGCTACTATGAAAAAACTATAAAACGTTTATAGCTACTATGAAATACTATAAAACTTTCATAGGCACTATGAAAAAAACTCTGAAACTTTCGTAGCTACTATGGAAAAACTATAAAACTTTCATAGCTACAAAACTATGAAACGTTCATAGCTGGTGTGAAAAAAACTACGAAACGTTCATAGCCACTATGGAAAAACTATGAAACTTTCATAGCTACTATGAAAAAACCATAAAACGTTTATAGCTACTATGAAAAAACTACGCAACTTTCATAGCTACAAAACTATGAAAAAACTTTGAAACCTTTATAGCTACTATGAAAAAACTATGGAACTTTCATAGCTACTATGAAAAAACGATAAAACTTTCATAGCTCTAAAACTATGAAACTTTCATAGCTACTATAAAAAAACTATGAAAAAAATTGAAAACTTTCATAGTTACAAAACTATGAAACTTTCGTAGCTACTATGAAAAAGCTATGAAAAAATAGAAAACATTCATAGTTAGAAAACTATGAAAAAACTATGAAAACAACGATGTTCAAAGTTCCGGCTTTTCGACAAATATTCAAATGAATCCGTGAAGCCTGTTCTTCTACCTCGAGATAAAGTGAAATTTTCCAAACTTCTGGACCATTTTTTGTTCACGTGGGCTGTTCTACATTTACGTTCTTGTATGTATAGTCAAAATCCGTGTTCGGGTTTTGTTGGAAAAAAAACTTGGTCGATTTTGAAAAGTCGAGTCGTCGCTAGTCCGAGACGAGAGAGATAAATCTTTCGGAACTTTGCTGTGGCCCTTCACCTTATCGCCGAGTCGTATAGTCCCCGGTGTGCCACTGAAAATTCGCCGATCGCGGGTTTATCGTCTGTCAAAGGCGGGAAGAGCGATTACCTCGCCCGGCTTTTCAAGCCGGCTATATTCGACGTGTCTTGGCGCGTCGATAAAACCGCAGGGTCTAGGATTCGAGAAATTCTTAAGAGGCGAGATACTTTTAGGTGAGGAAAAAATTCGCTGGTTTTCGTGATTTTTTTTTTAAGGAAAAACTTCTTTGCCTCATTTGAGCCTCAAGGTATGTTTTATTAGCACTTTCGGCTGTTACGTGTTATTTTTTTTATTTAACAATCTTTAAAAATGGGGGAGGAATAAAAACAGGTATAAAGGTATAAAACCCAAGCTAAGGGTTATTAAGGGCAGGTAAATGAAGAATACTATGCGGGTCAAATTGACCCAGTGTGGCAAAGCCGTGGCCAAATATAAGTGTGTCAGGAAAGGGTTAAAATGTTTGAGGAAATTATAAGCAATTCACTGCAAAATCAGTATTTTTGCAGAAGCTATGCGTTTTCATCGAATTTATTTTATTCGGTATACAGACTATAGAGTATGTTTGTGTAGATACGCGAGCCCTATCGACACGTCACGTTGTATCCTACGCGTCAATAATACTGAACTGTAACGTGTGAAAATTTTCACGTCCCCTTGCTCTCGCCCTGCTCCGTATCTCATACGGGTCGATACTTCGCGCCCTCCACTGGAAAACCTTCCAATTTCCGGTTTGGTTTCAACGCTCTTGCGCTCCGGAAACTTGCGAAAGCTTGGAACAAATTCCCACCCCCTCCCCTCTCGCTCTATCTCGCTCTTTTTTTCTCTTACCTTTGATACACTTTCCATCCCCCCCGAGGGAGTATACTCGTCGAAAATAATGGGCTAAGGTCGAGGGAGTTATCCATTTGCAAGCTTCTACATTTTTTTTCTCAGGTGAAGCAAGAGACTGAGTTTCCGAAGGTATCATTCAGCTGAGAAAACCTTTAATTCTTCAATTTCAGTGATTTATTCGGAAAATTTGATTTCCCATCTGGCTGGGTCACCATCACCTTGAGGGTTGTATAGGGTGCCTCAGGATAACCTGACAGTTCTATTTATTAACAAAACGTATTATTTATTTTAAAAGTACGAATATTTTTATTTCAAGGGGTCTTCTCACTTCAGACGCTAAAAAAGGCTATTTTCATGAATGGTTTTGATAGGCTTATATTATAGATAGTGATATAAAAGTTGTTACACTTAATAACTACCCTTTGGAAATACATTTTAGAAATATTTATTTATTTAAGTCACTATTTATAGACGAAAGTGGTAGTTAAAAAATGTTCTAAAAAATTGTGGGTTGTTGAAATCTCGGCGATGGGTCATCCGAAACAAAAAAAAATCAAACGGTCTTAGATTCGGTATGGGCTATAGCGCATATCGTACGATTTTTTATATATGCGAAAATAACAAAAGGGCGGACATTTACTGAAAAAAAAAACGTGTTTTTCTTCGTTTTTGGCAAAAAAATAGTGAATATCAAAATTTTTAAAATCCCTGATATGCGCTATAGTTATAGTTGTAAAGAATATGTGGTTAAAATATCATGGGGATCGGTTCAGTAGTTTCGAAGATTTTATCAACAAGCCGTCGAAAAACGTTGTTTCGAGAAAAACGCGTTCATTTTGAATCTAATCGAATTCGGCACAGAGTAGGGGGCTGTTGCATCTGTGGAGGTCCCGATAATAGAGGTTGCAGTGTACTGAATGCAATCTCCAAATTTTTCCCTGGGCGATGTCATGGGAGATGATAAAGAAATGTGCAATATATGTAAAAAATGTACAAAATATGTAAAAAATGTTCAAAATATGTAAAAAATGTTAAAAATATGTAAAAAAATGTTAAAAATATTAAGAAAAACTGTCAAATCACTCAGTACATTATGACAATTAGGCATCTCCCTATGATGAAAAGTGTTTCTTCAATTGTTAATTTTATAGAAACGGTATAGACGAACGATTTAAAATTCGGAGGGTGATTTCAGTACACGACGAAGTATGTACTGTATAAATTTTAATCGAATAGTACCATATCGTCATTTGTCACGAAACTCGTCAAATGTTGTATCAGAAGTGAAATCAGGAAACCGAAGACGGTCGAGTCGAGAACACGCGATAACGTCGATGATTTGTAGATGTTCGAGTGCACGATAGGTAAGAGCGAAACGCCTGTCTTAGCATCTCAATCCCGGTTAATATGACACGCGGGAAATAATTGTAGCACGTGGCAATGACGAAGGAATTTTTTTCGGAGGTATCATGCAAGTAATCTGGATCGGTTGAATAATACTCGAATCGTCTCCGTATTACGTGACCCAAAACGACGAGTTTCCCAACAATGAACATTGATGACACGTATTAAAGGGAAGGAGTGTGCATGTTCGAGGTCGTTCATTAAAGACGAATTGATGACTTCTACGAGGTAAAAACTCTGCAGAAACGTGTTTTTCATAAGTACTTATTTCAGTAGTCATTTGAACAGCATCCTATAGCAATATTCCTAAAGTGGAATCAAGTTATCAATAGAGAGTGGCGATTATTTTTAGATTAATAATAATTGTCAGGTACACTTTCGTACGTTGCCTGGGATAGCAATCATTTTTTCTATTACACGTTGTCGGCACTTCAATCCCAATGCAATTATTGCCACCGTACGAAAACATTTGTCTATACGTAGTGTCGTAAGAGAAAAAAAAACTTCAAGGGAGATATATTTTTAGGCGCGGAAAACATTCGTAAATTATCATGATTTTTTTAAAGGAAAGATTTCTTCGTCATTTTTTAGACTTAAGGTATGTTTTATTACTACTTTTGGCTGTTACATGGCATTTTTTGTCTCTTTATTGATCTTTCAACATGGCTGAGTTACGGCGCGGACGTTTCAACTGTATTTTCAAAACTGGCGTGAGCTAAATAAACTAATCGACCGATTCTGATGCAATTTGGTAGAAATCTTTTTAACCTTATTGTCTAAAACATGATCCTAAATGTTTAAAAAAATTAAATCGTTTTTTATTGCATCTTTTACTATATCATTTTCAAAGGTGAATAAATAAATGAAAATACCACGTAATAGCCAAAAGTAGTAATAGAACATACCTTGAGTCAAAAAAATTGCAAATATATCATGCATCAAAATAAAAATCATGTACTTCAGCATTTTTTTCTTTGCCTAAAGGTATCTCCCCCTTGATGAAATTGGACACCGAATATATGCAGCTTCTCAAAGAGATATTCCTGTCCATTTTTATTTAACGTTACGGCGTTCCCAACAACTGCAGCCTTACGTTATTCTTATGTCCGTGTGTTTGGATTCCTCCAGTACGACAAGTTGATCTTATTTGATGAAGTGCAGGGTGTCCCATCAAGCTGAAAGGGTTAATATACCGCTATCGCTCGATCACTTACAATTATTGTGTTTTATGGCTGCTCTCGAGGCTCTTCCGCGTCACTTGATACTGTATCAAGATTGTCCATTCATTTTTATGCGTTCCCGTATAATTGACTTCAATTGACAATACTTGCTGGGTGAGAAGTAGGCAATCAAGAGAGCCGATCAAGCCTTGCAAACTTCCTTTTCGTCAAATATGTGTGTATATACAGGGTGAGTTTTATAAGGCGTTTTTTAAGGGTTTTGTGCGATGATTGCGCGCTCTCTTTGAAAAAAAATATATCGCATTTTTGTCGTGAATAGTAATTGCCAGAGAAAATAGCGTATTCTGGAAAAAAAAATGAAAATTTCATTTTCAGTGCAGGAGAATGAAGTTTCAAAAATTCCGGATACGCAAAAGCTGTATTTGTGACCCAAGTAATGGGCAAAAAAAATATCAAACATACGATTTAAAGTGGATTGTAGAAATGGCATGCGAAAAACCAAAAGCAGATGATTTTTATCTCGAAAACCGTGGGACTTTTGCTGTCGATAGTTGTAGGATTATCCATTCATAACAGAACACCCTGTATATATAGCCTGCGAAGTGTGACGTTTATTCGAGAAAAAAGTGTAAGAATTCGGTGCATCACATCAAGATGCCTTGCATAAGATGAAAAAGTGTCGTGTCATCGTTGCTCGTGTACCTCAGCACTGCACGCGACTACCACGGCAACGTTCTCGTGTTAATCGACCGCGAACTATTACGATCTTTCCGTTTTGAAGTTGAAATCGAATGTAAATTGCGTCAAGACAGCCATCGAAGAGACGGAAAGTTTCAATAATGTTGAAACATTCTTAACCTTTTCAACAATGTTCAGTGCTACGGCAAAATATCTTTTGTGAATAAAAAAAAATTAAGAGAATCTGTGCCTAATGTATTTATTTAACATTTTTCCTATGAATCATCGGCCGGATTTGTTATTTAATTTTCAGATTGTTAGAGACGCAGCAGAATTCTGGTCCCAACTATTTTTTTATGGGTTACTATTACTGGATCGGATTCGCACAAGGGCACAGGGAAACTGCGAAAATCCTTCACCGATACAAGTTTGGGGTTGTTTGGGTCTGTTTGAGGGCAGAGTTCCGGCCACAACTATTTTTCTATGGCGCACTACTGGATCGGATGGCACGAGGGCACAGGGAAACTGCGGAAAACCGTCGCCGATACAAGTTTGGGGTTATTTGGGTTTGTTTAGGGCAGAGTTCTGATCCCAACTACTTGTTATGGCGCATAACTGGATCGCATTCGCACGAGGGCACAGGGAAACTGTGGAAAACCTTTGCTGATACAAGTTTGGGATTGTTTGGGTTTGTCTGGGTTTGTTTGGGGGCAGAGTTCTGGCCCCAACCATTTTTTATGGCCCATAACTGGATCGTATTCGCACGAGGGCACGGGGAAACTGTGAAAAACCATTGCAGATACAAGTGGCTATATGTTATTGAGGTTAAGTTGCGTTGCCGGCGAAAAGTCGGTAAAACTGCCTCGGCCAGAGTCAGTGCAGACCGAAGCGGTCACCCATCTTTGTATTGGCCGCACGCCGAGACGGCTTAACGGGCTACATCACCTAGGTAGGGAAAAAAGTGCATTTTCGAAAACATTTTCATTCGTTGGTATCATCTTTTAGCTATATTCCCTAGAAATTTCATTGCAATATTCTTAAAATTGAATTCGCCCTCTACTTTACACTGTAAACGCCGTTTTCTCGCAACACTATTTTCAATGTCGGTGGACATTATATCTCGAGAACCACTTTATGGATTGTTTCCAAATTTACAGGAGATACGACGAGAAACATTCAAAGGTCGTTGACGATCTTACTTTTTCAAAATCGATTTTCATTTTTTGATAGCTACGTATAAATGGAGATTTTTTTCATAGATTTTGTAGGCTCGCGTTTCAATTCGTCGCCACGTTGTTTAAAAAAATGATTAAAAAAATCGAAGATCGTCAAGGACTAGTATTTATTGTTAACTTGAATAAGCCGTTTGGTTTTTAGATTTCAGGTGGGCCGTTTAAGCTGGAGAGAGTCCACCGGCAAACAATGCGAAAAAAAATCATTATCTGCCGACGTCTATGTTTTCGTTGTTTTTCTGTATTTTTTGATGATGCTTTTTTAAGGCTCTCAATATATGTTCCTTTGTGTTAAAAAAATCGAAATTTGGCCATGTTTTCCGGGCCTTAACATGGAATATCGAATACTCGCACGTTAAATAATGTCTCTTATGCAACATGCATTATTTTGGGCGACGCATTATGAGACGACAGGTAAATAAGGAAATTGTTTAGCTCCGCCTGGTCGTACAGACCTGAAATATCTCTTGCCTCTAGACATACGTTGCATAAATTATGGCTGATACAAGCGGGTGATGTTTGTACATGTAGACAGCCCAGGGAGACTGTTGTTATCACAGTTAAGATGTCGTAACCATAACGACATTATTATCAAAAAGTGAGAACCGTAGTTATTGAAATAAATAAAAATTAACGTTCTTAATGTTATCTTAGCGTTGCATAAGTGACATTGATTTAAGGCCTTCCTGCTCCTCAGACCTTAATTTTCCGAAAAAAAGAATTTAGGGGTTTCTTCTCTATTAGAAGTTCAGAAGAAAACTACGCATCGATGTACACCGAGTACATACGGGAATAGGTACACACTTCATCGTTTCCCACTAAAATTTAAGCAATGTGACACGTAAATATCGCATGAATAATTATGGCCCACAATATTTGGATTATAGATCGATGAACAGTGCTGTAATTTATTCTCTGTTGGCTGTTCCCTACAATTTTAGTCACGTGTGTGGGGAAAATTTTATTCATGCGTGATTATCAGTAATGTATTTTAGGGTCATTATCGTATTGCACACTAACGTTATTGTAAGAAAAAACACGTTTTTTCATATAGCTGAAAAAACTGTTTCCTGCAGATAGCTTTACGGATTTTTATGATCATATCACCTGAGAACGAAATAAAAAATTGAGGCAGAGTATGACGCTGATTTGAATTTAATATTTATTAAAAAGGTGGTTTTATAAAAGGGGGCTATTCCAGTGTGACAGCTCAAAAAATAAGCTACGTTTAAGATTTTTTTGAAAACTGGTGCATGTATCGATACAATTTTTTTTTTCGTTTAAATGCCCACTCTTCTAGAAAGAAAAACATTTTTTTTTGTTCCACATGAATGTATATTCACTTAACAATTCAGGATTGTGCAAAGACATGAAAAGGCATGAATTATTATTTCCAATTTTAAATATGCAAAATAAAATAAAATGCAAAATAAAAAAAATGATGGCAGTTTTTGCAAGGGGATTCGAAAACACGTTTCTGTCGTCATATTTTGGCTCAAAGTATACGTTAAAATGAATATTTTTTTTTTCTTTCTAATTCGAGCGATAGCCATACATATGCTGAATATGCAGTATAAATTTTAGCCTGATTGGTTGAGCCGTTTCTCCGGAATCACTAACGCCAGGTGAAAAAAGTCGTTTCGACAAAAAGGTATGGGTAGCCGTACGGGAGCCGATTGCGCGCACCGAGCGCTCCTACTTTAAAGAGCTACACTGAGTAGGCAAAGTGGAAATCGACCTTACCAGCAATTGGATATCAATTTTATGATGGTATAGAGTTGGAAAATGCAAAAAATCATTTTTCGAGAAAAACGTACAGGTAGCCGAACATAATTTTTATGATGGAATAGAATTTAAAAAGGCAAAAGATCGTTTTTCGAGAAAGACGTACAAGTAGCCGTGCTGGAGCCGAGCGCGCGCACCGAGCGCTCCTACTTTAAAGGGCTGTACTAAGTAGACAAGGTGAGAATCGACTTTACCAGCAATTGGATATCGATTCTATAATTGCATAGAGTTGAAAAATGGAAAAAAATGATTTTTTCATCCCGTCACCCTCGAATAGCCTCTTAAGAGGGTTCTTCTTTTTTTCGCGAGAAAAATCGCATTTTTCCCCCCATTTGGCGAATTCAGATGAAACAAAGTGCAGGAAAATTTCCAAAGCGTTTATTTTCACATATCAAAGCTCGGGAAAATTTCAGGTACCAAAGTTCAGGCACTTTTACGCAAAATGCGGTCGAAACACATACAGACATTTCCAAAATTGATAGATTTCGTTGCAGCGTCGTATTCTCAGCATATCAACTTTAGTTCTGGCTGTAAAAAACCCAAATGTCTAAATAGACACTATATTCTTATTGTATTAGTTTGGATGCATTATTTAGTGCCAATATTAAACATTATTCCCAGCAATGATAGTTCTTTTCAAATTCTGTGAATCTGTTGGAATGAGTTTTCCAATAAAGATTAGACCGATAACGCTGCTCTCCAATGGCTGATGACTTGTAGACTTCAATCTTCATCAATCTGAACATGTTGAGTGCAATCGAATTCGAATCCTCGAGAGAAAGAGAGAGAGAGAGAGATACGGAGTAAAAGGGAGAGAGAAAGAGAGAGAAAAAGGTCCACCAGAAATGAGGTCAAGCCGTGAAAATCCTTGACTCCTTTCCACGCTCATGCGGTCAAAACGAATATAATCGTTTAAGGAGACTGAAAGAATTCAAAGAGAATACAAATTTGAAAGGTATTCCTTTCATGCAGGGCCGTCTTTTGTGGGGGCATAAAAAGGGCCCCGTCTGAATCATTGGTAAATTACAGTGGCGCTTGATTTATTATTGGGTGTAGTTTAGGTATAGTTTAGTTATAGTTTAGGTATAGCTTAGGTATAGTTTAGATATAGTTTAGGTATAGTTTAGGTATAGTTGGGTATAGTTTTGTGACTTATTTTTACATAAATTATAAACTGGAATAAAAACATTTTCCGCAAATTTAGTAGATTTAGACGTCCTTACATTTTCTCTAAAAAGTCGCGGCTCCGAAAATTCTTTTCCTAGTCATACTTTCTTTAAGTGTCATCTTTAATATGTTCTTCAAACATTGGGCGACGCCCTCTTGTTATTGTCGTTGCGGAATCTTTAGAATTTTTATATAAATGATTAGACAGAAATGTGGGCAGCGTGCCATCTCCATAGAGCGCCGTATAAATGAGACGATTTTTAGGGTCCAAATTTTTTATTAGAAGTTTGGTTACTTTGAAATTTGACCAATATACAGCGATGCATTTTTAGTTTATTATAGACAAAAATCCGTTAATTGTTAAATATTCGGGTTCGGGAATGGAATATCTTAAGGGGGGATCTTTAAAAAATTCATGAAAAATCACCCACTTTCGGGCGTCTAAGGGGATTTCCCCCCTTAAGCATATCGACGAAAGCAACGTCATATTCTCGTTCACCTTGAACCTCGATTCCAGCAACCTGTTCTCACATAAATCGCGCATTTTCCATCCAAGCAAGATCGGTTCATTCATCGTATTCGCTACATTCATTCATGATCGTCGTAATATCGGAGTAATTTTAATTACCGTTTATCAAATGCGTTCGCAACTCTATCATCGAAAATGTGTCTGAATTGTTATCGAAATCACATTGCCTGATTATCCGCGAACGTCTCGTCCATTTTATAAAAGTTTTTGTCCAAAATTATTCGGTATCCCGAACCGCAGACTTTTTAATTCCATTTAAAAATAGCATCGCTACTGCAAACGCAGTGGGCAGCTGTATCAATGAATCCATAAAATCGATATTCAAGTGCACTCGACGTCAGTGTCGCGTGACTGTCGGGCAATCGTTCAAAATTGCACAATGCACTGGTGCACACGAATCAGTTAAGGGGTTACGCGGGATTGAAAATTTAAAAAAATACATCTTTTTTTTAAATTGATTATCTAATAGTACAATATTTCTAGAATATTCTTCCAAAGCTTTAAGGGGTCTTCTCACTTCACACGCTAAAAAAGGCTATTTTCATGAATTTGTTTGATAGGTTTGTATTATAGATATTGATATATCTATCGATATAAAAGTTGTTACACTTAATAAATGCCCTTTCGAAATACATTTTAAAAAATATTTATTCAAGTCACTTTTTATAAACGAAAATGGTAGTTAAAAGAACCCAAACAAAAAAATCAAACGGATTGAGATTCAGTATGCCGATGGCTCTCGTGCATATCATACGGGTTTTCATATACACAAAAATAATTAAATGGTGGACAATTTTCGAAAACAAAACAAAAAAAACGTGTTTTCTTCACCGGTTTTGGCCAAAAATAGTGAACATCAAAATTTTAAAAAATTGTGCCAACTATTGAACTATTTTGCCTACAACTCTTCCAAAAATTCAAAATTCAATGTTTTAAAATACTCCGCTCAATCACGAGCTATACTTATCTACTAACCGAAAAAATTAGTTTATCAATTTCAGACAAAGCTGTCATGAGTTATCCTGATCACTACGAGGACACTTTTTTAGGGGTCTCCGGAAACCAGGTCCCATCGGCTGAATTTCCCAAATTTTTGGATGAAATTTAAAAAAAAAATGAAATTTTTGAAAAATATCCTTAACATTTTGAATAAAATATTTTATATATGAGATATTTTTTTAAATACACAAAATATGCTTCCTTGGCTTTGAAACCCACGTAATTCCTCAGACTATTGAAGTATATCTACAGTTTGACAAAAGTAGAATAATCATTTCTTGCTCGGAAAAATCCTCAAAAATTGATTAATTTTTTCCCGTCTAAATGTGTACCCCGCCTTAAGGGGTATCAATCGCGATCACGCCTTACCTTATCTCGTCGCTAAAAAATCGTAATCAAAACTTCAATCCACGGTTTGAAGTTTGAAGACATGACGAGCGAATGATTATACGGCATAGCTCTTGCACGAATCGGCCAAATCGTACGTACGAGTGACTTGGCAGAAACGAGGGGTTCGGTGATTATTAGCCTCCATCTCGGTGATATGTCACACGCACGACCAAGGGAATCATACTTTGTACGATACGTATCCCGGCATATGCTACAAGACGAATAAAAAAAAGCGCGGAAACTTCTGTCTTTGTCGTTGGCATGTAACGAATGCCGAGAGTATAAATAAGGCACAGATGCAATGTTGTGGCGTCAATCGGGCCGGCATTGTTCTCCGCGTTTGCACGTACGTTTTTCTCCGCGATTACTGCCTTCTCTACGCGCTATCATTTTTTTTTATAGCCGCGAAAGTTCTCGTCAAGCCAAAGCTTGGAATCGAAACGCCTCAAAGATAATAGAGGATCAAACATTTGGAAATAATTCACTGTTGTGATTTTGTGACTTCGGTACTGTTGACGTTTTTAACCTAATTTCTTGGCCAAAGCAAATTTTGGATTTTTCGCCTCCCCAGTCTGGTGAAATTGTGCAAATTTTAGTCCACATAAACACCTCAGGGGTCACCGTGTGCACCGATTTTTTTGTCACAACAGATGTTGTGAAAATTGTTTTTTTTTCGCTGCTGGTTGTCATATCGGCCAACTTTGGCATTAAATTGACGATAATAGAGGATCAAACACTTCGCAATAATTCACTGTTGTGATTTTGTGACTTCGGTACTGTCGACGTTTTTAACCTAATTTCTTGGCCAAAGCAAATTTTGGATTTTTCGACTCCCCAGTCTGGTGAAATTGTGCAAATTTTAGTCCACATAAACACCTCAGGGGTCACCGTGTGCACCGATTTTTTTGTCACAACAGATGTTGTGAAAATTGTTTTTTTTTCGCTGCTGGTTGTCGTATCGGCCAACTTTGGCATCAAATCGACGATAATAGAGGATCAAACACTTCGCAATAATTCACTGTTGTGATTTTGTGACTTCGGTACTGTCGACGTTTTTAACCTAATTTCTTGGCCAAAGCAAATTTTGGATTTTTCGACTCCCCAGTCTGGTGAAACTGTGCAAATTTTACTCCCCATAAACACCTCAGGGGTCACCGTGTGCACCGATTTTTTTATCACAACAGATGTTGTGAAAATTGTTTTTTTTTCGCTGCTGGTTGTCACATCGGCCAACTTTGGAATCAAATCGACGATAAAATAAAGCTGATTGAAGGTCTGAATAGAATGTTGTCATTCTAGTTCGTCGAACTGGTTGGCGCACTTCAAAGAATGAAAATTAAAAATATCGAAAATCTGTCACAATTCGGTTCGTTTGAAGTTTACCCTGAATATTCACTCGCTACTTTTTTTATGTTTGCAATAATTTATAAGAGAATAATTATGGAGGGTGGCGAAAAAAGAATGTTTCTCGGACATTGCGATGGATCCTTTAGTGCAATCGGCCGTGGTATTGCTTGATAAATTGATAGCCAATGACCTTGCGTATATATCAAGCTTTGCTGACCTACTGGAGGCTGAAGAGATATCGGTGTATGCGGAGTGGAAACACTTGTGGAGATAGCAGGACAAAAGTACAGTGAAAGTTGCGAGAGTGTCACAAGGTGACATATTATTTCTGAGAGGGGGAGAGAGACAACTCGAACGGGAAGAAATTTCGCATGCGTTATCTATGATTAACAAAAATTCAGGCGGGATATACATTTAGACGGGAATTTCTGTTGCGATTTTGGCGGATTTTTTAAACTGAGGAATATTTCTTCTATGCTTACAAAACTGTATGTATACTTTTAAACTATATTTAAGTATGCAAAACAATTTTATTTTAATTCATTTATCGTCGAAACATTGGTTTGCAAAAAAATTCGAAAATTTTCTCAGTTAGAACATGTATAGTTCTTATTTGACAGTGATTAAAATAAAAAAATTGCAAATCTGAAAGAATGGCACGCATTTACAAAAAAAATTCAAATTTTATGCACAATTTCTGTAAACTTTCGATTTAAAAAATCGTTTTTTTTTCATTCAAAAACAATTCTCGTCAAGTACAAGATAGCAATATTATCAATTATATTATAATATATTTGATAATATAATATAATATAATATTATCAAAATTTCACGCAAAATTTGTGTAAACTTTCGATTAAAAAAGTAGTTTTTTGTATTTCAAAAACATTTCTCGTCAAATATAAGGTAGCAATATTATCAATCATGTTATAATATATTTGATAACATAATATAATATTATATTATCAAAATTTCAGTAAACTTTGGATTAAAAAAGCATTTTTTTTTTTTAAACAATTCTCGTCACGCACAAGGTAGCAATATTATCAATGTTTCTACAAAATTTTAATCAATCTGCTCAATAGTTTTTGAGTGATTGCGTACGCTAATTTCGACAATGATGTTTTGAGAAAAATGCGTTTAAAGTTTACATAGAATTCGAATTAAATTGCACTAAGTACTTGTGGTACCTAATTACTTGAGTAACGTAGTAAAAAGTAATTAAATGATCGATTACAGTAATGATTGCAATGGTTAATTAATTTAATTACTTTTTGCCCATTCCTGCCTGCCCCTCTGCGCTGTAACGTATGAAATTTTTCGAATGGCGCTTTGAAACTTTGGGAAAATATTTTACAGGTATAGTTCTATCGTCCATAAAAACGATTTTTTTTATCGTTGTAAATTTATATCCGGCCTCAAATCATTTGAGATCGCGTATAAATTTTAGAACGGTTAAATATGAATAAACACCGAAACCATTGCATCCCGTTCTCTTCGTGTCCAAATTTTTATTAAAGCTCAAAAAAACAATTGTTGCGATGTTTCAGATTTGTTTATCGAGATAATCGACGTGTCAATTGTCAATTATGGCTGTCGAAACGCCGGCATGGTTGAACGAAGAATTCATAGAAAAGACATTGAAAAATTCGGAAAAGGACGAGTCGATAAAGGTGAAGGGTATAACGACGAAGCCAGCAACGGCTAAAGGCGACAATTACACGAGTGAAATGATACGGGTTCTCGTGGAATATTCGCGCAACAAAACCGGTCGCGGGCGAACGGAAAAAAAATCGTTGGTAGTAAAAATAGCGCCGTACGTCGACGGCGTTCACAAAGACTTGGTAATTAACGAATAATCCGCTTTGATAGATAGTTGGTTTTTTGTTACGTTTTCGTTCACCTATTACAATCACGATTATTTTACACATAGAAGTCGAACATGTGTGGCATGGTTGGAAATTAATGAAAAAATAGAGAAGTCACATGGCTCGAATGGCACAAATTTGAGTTCCATTTTTTTCCGTTTTCTCACCAGCCAATTATCTTCGTTAAAAAACGGAAAAAATTGTCGCGAAAGCTGCGAGCGATCAAAAAATATTTAGAGGTCGCTCAAGCCTCTCAAAAATTATAATTTTCATTAAAAAAATCGATTTTTTTCGTCCACATTTCACCCATGAATTTTATGCTTTATAATTTTTTAATTAACCTCGCAAAAGCTCTAGCCAATTAATATTTAGCGGCTAAAAAAAAAACGATTTTTTTAAAAGAAAATTTGAACTTTTCGGGGACTTGAGCGACCTCTAAATATTTTCTTACCTCTCGCAGCTTCCGTGACAATTTTTTTTCTTCAAAGATGATTGGTGAGAGCATAGTGAGAAAAATTAAAAACATGGTGAGAAAAATGAAAAAGAAAAATAGAGGTCAAGTTTGTGCCACCCTACTGTACTATCTGGTTAGACGCGATACAAGGGAATGCTGGAAAATTAATCATCTTGTTTATCGAGCCTGACGTGAGGGTATTGATTCCTGAGGTTGGTCCATGAGTTACCGACAACTTTGATGTTTTGCTTTGTACGATGAAACCACGTATATACGAGTTTATAATCCATCTATATATATTTGCATACATGTATAATAATTTTGTGTACAGTAAACTTCCGATAACTTTATGCATGCTAGTCTAGGAGGTCCCCTATATACCGCCGATCCCCATGAAACTAAATCGCACGACAAGAGGAAACGCGTTGCTATCTGCGGATGCTGCTATAAGGAGTGGGGATATCGGTCACCCGAGCTCCCCACTATCACCACGTAAGCCAAGAATTATCGGAAGTTTACTTGCACTTCGAAACCATCGTCTTTTTTCTCCTTTTCATTAAGGGACTCCAAGCACTAGAGGCCCGAAAAAAAATTTCCAAAATCCGAATTTGTTTTTAGGAAATGTTTGGTGAAAAAGAAACGCATTTTTTTCAACACGAAGGTAGATATATTGAGAGCTTTGAAAAAATCACCAAAAAGTACAGAAAAACATCAGAAACATGGCAGAAGATGAAATATCTTTCGCGGTGTATGGCGGTGGACACTCTCCAGCCCATACGGTCCATCCGAAATCAAAAATCCAAACGGGTTATTCAAGTTAACAATAAGTACGAGTCGTTGACGATCGTCGATTATCAAAATCATTTTTTTCAACAACGTGGCGACGAATTGAAAATTGAACACACCAAATCTATGAAAAAAGTCGTCATAGTGACGTAACTATCGAAAACTGAAGATTGATTTTGAAAAAGGGAGATCGTCAACGACCTTGAAATATTTCTCTTCGCATTTCATCTAAATTTGGAAAAAATCCATCAACTCGTTCTTCAGTTATCATGTCCACCGACTTTGAAAAAAAGTGTTTCGAGAAAAACGCGTTTAAGCGTAGATCATTCAATTTTAGGAATATTCCAACGAAATTTTCAGAAAATATAGCTAAAAAGGTAATACTATAAAACAAAAATATTTTTGGAAAATGCAATGTTTTGACCCTAGATAGATGTAGCCCGTTAGCGTATGAAAAGATCGACTTTTTTTATGCAGTCACTTTTGTCTTGTAAAGAAAGTGGAAAAAACATAATGAAATGTTTACTTACGTCTAAGCCCTCAATTCACCTCAGGCATGAATTACGTCTGAGATGCCAATTGCGGCATGCATGCTTTTGCATGGCGTGTGCGTTCAACGCATAAGTGGTACGAATGGATATAAGTAAGATCGCCTTTCATCTGCCACGATGGCACCCAGGTCGCGCAGGTTGGACTCTTCGATACGGAAATAAAAATGATGGAGACAACGTTGAAAAAAATGAACGACATGGTGAACGAGGGTAATTACCGTCTCAGTGCAAGTGTCCTGTTCACCAAGATCGGCGATCCGTCGTTGCTCGTTATCGAGGATCTTGCGCCGTTGGGCTTTCGTATGGCCGATCGATTGGCCGGTCTTGACCTACAACACTGCATACTCGCTGTCAGAGGGTTGGGCAAATTTCACGCAAGCTCAGTGGCAATTTGCGAAAAGGTAATGTTCCACTTATTCGCACGCTGGGATTCGTTCACTCCTGGGTGGAAAATTCTAAGGGCGATCTCAATTAAGGAGATATGGGACAATTTGATGCCATCATTTTGCACAAATTTATGCAGTAAGTTTTTTTTTATATACCGAATGCACCCTGTAAATTGTACATAGGTAGATGCCTAATTGTCGTAATGTCAAGGGAGACGAAATTGTCATAATGTAGGCTGACAATGGGAGGGCGCCAATCGGGACCCTATGATTTCGCCCAAACTGCGTGGGTGGAGATGGGTCCCCACTTGACGTTCGTAAAATATTTCGCCTGTCTGTGGCGCAGCTCAGTGGTCAAGCGCATTGCCGTCACCCCGATGGGTTGGGTTCGATTCTCGCTGCTACAGTTTTTGTTAAATATTAGTTTATTTTATTTTTCGCAACGTTCAACTGTTCATTGTAGAATTTGAATATATTTAAGCAGTTAACTTACACAATTAGGTGAACTTTTTAATGACAATAAAATTAGCGAAAATTCTTTTCTGCTTTTAATTCATTATCAGAAATAATTTCACGATTTTTAGAGTGATATTCATCGTAGAAACATTTGAACCATACACATTTTTCACGCCGGGCACATTTTGTAGTTAGAAAGACGTCCGAAAAAAATTGTAGGTCTGCACTGTTGTCTATTTTGTCAAGTTCAAAACCAAGGGTTGACTAATTTTCAAAAATAAATTCCAGAGAGCAAGGTTTTTTCGAGAAATTCGAAAGATCATATTGCCGAGGACCCAAGGTATCAAAAATGCGTGGCGTGTAGGGGAACAAAGTAAGAAATAGGGAGAGGGAGAGTAGGAGCGATAAAAAAAATAAAAGAGTGGTGGACCTTTGAGTAAATTTATTTGAGGGTCGAATTTTTTTTACCCCGTCTAACCGTGTGGAATGTTTGATCCCCGGGGAGTCTGAGGGCCAAAAGGCTACATTCAATGATCGCAGTCATTCGTTTTCACGTGCGCGAGAGCGAGACTTTGGAATTTTTCGTTTCTCCTGCGGTATCCTCCTGACCGTAACATCTCGAGTATATGGCAAACGCGAGGAGAATAAAAAAAAACTGTACAAGGGAAATTTATGTTTTTGCTCGATTTCATTCTCGCCAGGAGCCACAGCACAAGTTAGCCTACAAGAAGGGCATGTTCAATATGGAGCATCCCGCCGACATGAGACGGTTCTTCATCCAGGGGTTGAAGTGCCTGGGCGATGAGGTGGCCCACTGGACGGAGTTCGGACCTGCGTACGTTGTTTTCCTAATCTTCATTTTGCGAATTAAAGAGTTACATCTACCTAAAGGCCCGAAAAATGGCAAAAATTCGTTTTTTTTTCTGGAAACCAGTTGGCGAAAAAGAAACTCATTTTTAACACAAACGTATATATATTAAGAGTCTAAAAAATCAATAAAAACATCGCCATCGGCAGATGCTGAAATTTTTCTCGCGGCGTTTGCCGGTGGACACTCTCCAGCCTAAACGGTCCATCCGAAATATATCGACCAAACGAGTTATTCAATTCGACAGTAAATACGAGTCGTTGACGATCGTCGATTTTTAAAATAATTTTTTTTTAACAACGTGGCAATGAATTGAACCTCGAGCACACAAAATCTATGAATCAGTCGTCATTTTCACGTAACTATTGAAAACTGAAGATCGGTTTTGAAAAAGTCAGATCGTCAACGACCTTTGAATGTTTTTCAGCGTATCTCCTCCAAATTTGGAAACAATCGATCAAGTGGTTCTCGAGATATCACGTCCACCGACTTTGCACTGATAACGATTTCACTAAGCTGCGCTCTTCTCGAACCACTAAATGTCACACGTACTAACGTTGTTTGACGAAAGTCGTGAGCGACGAAAATCAAACGCGACGAAGACGTGCGTGATTCGTACATTAAATACCTGGACGTGCCCTTCAGAGAGCGAACCCCACGTCGCACTTTTTCACCCCCGATCCTTCAGGCTCAGTCAATCCCTGTTACTAAATTATTCAACTAGAGTTGCCGGAGTTCAGGGAATCCCCGGATTTCAATAAAATTAATAGTCTCCACGAAGTCCACTACGGAGTTATTGAATTTCCATTTGCCACTTTGGATTCGAGACTTGGAATGTAAAATCAAAATTCAAAAAAAAAATGTATCATTTTGCGATGTACAGTGCACGTTTAACATATAAAATTAAATAAGCATTGCAATGTCCAAAATAAGTCCACATTTTTTCGGGGTGCCTTGGTAGACCCAATCAAGTTCCCAATTGGTATCTTCGAAGCGGTGGTGAATCCCATTAGGATAGCCACCTTCAAGTCCAAGTAGAAAATGATCGCTACCAAGTAACATCGAAAACGTAGCGCCTAAAAATCACCCTCTCATTTCAATCCAATCTTCGGCATCCCAATCTCGAGACTCCACACAATCGAATGACTTTCCTCTTTCGCAGTGCATCAGTTTACGCGGAAAAAATAAAGAATATATCAGACTCGTGCTATTCGAAGGCAGCAGACTGCATGACTCGAAATGATGCGGAGTTCAATGTGATAAATCACGGTGACTTTTGGGTGAACAACATGCTGTTCCGTTACAACGACGAGGGCAAGGTCCTCGATCATATTTTCGTGAGTAAATCGACAAAGTGACAAGAGAGATAAAACAAAATGACGATATTTGATGTTGCCGGATTAAGAGATGAGAAACGCCTGAGCCGATTCGAGTGTTGGAATACTTGGCGTTTTATCCTGTCTCGTGCGAAGCACGAAGTCAGTTGTGATGGTGTAGTCATGTTGTGGTTTCAAGGGTAGTTCTACGTATGCATGGATATACAGGGTGTCCCAGAATTGAATGCGTTCCCTGAAATGTGGGGTTGGGTGTGAAATTCTGAGTCGATTGATATAAGCATGTATGGGTCTCAGATCAACCCCTGAATTATTATGAATTTTTAAAGCCGGGCCAATCACGTGCGTCCGATAAGCCGGCTTATCGGGCGCGCCTGATTGGTCTGGCTTTAAAAATTCATAATAATTCAGGGTTTGATCTGAGACCCATACATGCTTATATCAATCGACTCAGAATTTCACCCCCAACCCCCCTATTTCGGAAAACGCATTCAGTTCTGGGACACCCTGTACGTATACCGAAAGACGATCTTTTCGGAGCTTTTATCGCGTCTCCTTGAATTGCTTGGCTTTCGTTCGAGTACCCCTCGGGAAGTCATGCAACGTGAATAATGCAATGAACTTGCTACCGACTGTGGATTTCTCTAGAAAATCTCGGTACACTATCCCCGCGAGAGATCAACCCTCGTTCCGTCTACCCTTCGCGCAGCATCAACCCTACCGCCGTTCTCGATATCTCGACTCTCTTCTACCTTTTTTTTTCTTCTTCTTTCCATCTCGTATGAACCATTTCCGAACAAAAGTCACACGTCGCTCCCTGCCTACTCACTCTCCCTTGACTTTCACGACATCCTAAACACGATTCTCAACATTCCTCTACCTCTCGGATTTCACAGCCATTTTTGTCGCCTTACCGACACTTTTCGTTTCTGTCTTCTTCGTTTTCTTTCGCCTCTGTCTCTTCCCCTTTCCACCCCCTACCTCCCACACACTTAAGGGGGGAAATCCCTTCAGACGCCCGAAAATGTGTCATTTTTGGTCCATTTTTTTAAATCATAAATCCATAAATCAAATTTAAAAAATCATAAACCATCAATAATACATTCCCAAAAATCATAAAGAGCAATGCCTTTCAACTGGAATATGGAGGTCAAATTGAAAAAAATATTAAATGATAAACCATAAATCAAATTTAAAAAATCAGCAATCATAAACCATAAATCAAATGTAAGAAATCATAAATCATAAACCACAAGGAATAAATTTCTAAAAAATCATAAAGAGCAATGCCTTTCAAATGGAATATTTAAATCAATATGCAAAAACCACAAATCAAATTTTTAAATCACAAACCATAAATAATAAATTCCTAAAAATCATAAAAAGCAATGCCTTTTAAATGGAATATTTTAATGAAATTTGAAAAAATAATAAATCATAAACCATAAATAAAATTTAAAAAATCATAAATCATAAGCCACAAATCAAATTTAAAAAATCATAAATCATAAACCATAAATGAAAGTTAAAAAATCATAAATCATAAAAAATAAGTTCCTAAAAATCATAAATCCTAAATTCCTAAAAATCATAAAGAGCAATGCCTGTCAAATGGAATATTTTATCTCCGATTTTCAGGTTGACTTTCAGCTGTGTCTGTATACCTCGCCCGCCATAGACCTGCTGTACTTTCTGCACACGAGTCCCAGCGACGAAGTGGATCTGAATCATCGTGAAACTCTTTTGGAGGAGTATCTCAACACACTGCGGGGAACGATGTCGAGACTCGGCTGCAAGACGAAACCACCCACGATGGAAGAACTGAACAAACACTTGATGGAGCGCGAATTTTACGGTATTCTGAGCGCGTTTACAATTTTACCGGTGGTGCTCGTTGACAAAAGCCAGGCCAAGGGCCTCGATGAGATTATGAAGGAGGACGGTAGTTACGACAATCCCGGTTACAAGTCGGAGCTCTATCGCAAAGTGATGGTCAGAAAACTACCCCAATGGAACGCCCGAGGATTCCTCGATCTTTGATCTAAAAAAATTCCAATTAAGGGCTCATCCGCAGTGTCGAAAAAAGTTGATTTTCGCGATTTTTTTTTCGACGGTTAAACACCTTCAACAGTCTCATTGGTTTTATGTCAAATCAAAACACTAACGAAGAACATTAAATACGTTTTGAAAACGTTTAATTTGCATTTTTCAACGGTCGAAAGCGCCTTCGAAAAAAAGGAGTTCGAAAAAAAATATTATCTGGAACAAAATTTGTAAAACGATTATTAATCAGTATGAAAGCAGCGTTTTTTTTTTCAAAATAAAAATGGACAAAAATATGCAAAATTCCTTTTGGATTAAAAAAAAAATTAATAATAATACGAAATCTCATAGTTTCGGTTTTGATTAAAAAAAAACAATTTTCAAAAACGCTTCGGTGATTTTCGTAGCCGAAATGTGAAGAAAAAAAAACAAGAGTAGCGGGCACAAAATCATGTGCAAATTTAACAATTTTTTTTTTCGCATGAAAATGCATGAAAATTTTCAGTGAGAAATTTCGCTATTAACTACTCATGAAATGAAAAGTTTTCGAACCCAAACAAACCCAAACAACACCTAAAGAAGTACGTGTGGAATGTAAAAAATATTATTTTTAAAACTTTTAGATTTGAATTAAATAAGTGAAAATTGTCGAAGTTATTTGTCACGCCAACTGAACAAAAGCTGTTTCGAGAAGTTTCGAGTAGTCGACCATTCTGAATATCGAAAAAAAACAAAATATTTTCTAACAGCTTGATATTCAAACTAACAAGGAACATCCCTCAGGTGACACCCTTCGATTTTGTTGAAATTTGGATATGTTACAAAGCATCGAAAAGTAAGCGATACGTATTTTTTTTTATCAGCGGAAAAACGGTTTTAAGGGGTGAAACGACCCCTCGAAAATCGGGGTGTTTTTCGTTTTTCCTCGATAACGTTATCGTTCTCATATCCAAGTACACGAAAAAATAAACATTGTCGCAATTTGAATTTTTTTTATATCTCGTACCGTTAAAACGTTATCGACGAAAAACGAAAAACATCCCCATTTTTGAGGGTGCGTTTCGCCCCGTAAAACCGTTTTTCCGTCGATAAAAAAAAATACGTATCGCTTACTTTTCGGTGCTTCATAACATATCCAAATTTCAACAAAATTGAAGGGTGTCACCTGGGGGATGTTCCTTGTAAACAGATGTGTAATAAATTTGATGAGTGAAACACTGTTTCATACGAAAAAAAAATTGTTAAATTCGCACATGATTTTATACTTGTTACTGTTGCCTGACGTCTTAACGGATAAAACTTTTCCAGCTGTTCCTACCGATTGTCCCCGAACAATTCGTTGGGAAACTTTTCGTTGGGAATTTTTTTCTGACAAGCGAAAAATAAAATAGCACCACTTTGTATTATCCGAAAGTCACCTGGATCCTTCGGTAGCGATGATGCTTATAATAGAAAAATAATGGAACGAGGATGCGTTTAGCAAAAAAAACAAAAAAAAAAAATAGACAACGTGAAAAAGTATTATGATTTCCAGAGGCGCTGTAAAATACGCGATTCTGATGAAATATCGTATTTAATTTATTTCCACCTTTATTATTATATTCTTCATACTATTTCTCCATCCCTACGAGCAATAAAAAAAATTACAATCGAGATTTTGTTTCCTCATTACGTCGACTCTGTCGATCGAATGCACGCCTTACAATTTTTTTCTATACCCTGCAAAAAAAAAATAATTTTTTAGGATCTCTTTTGATGAAATTGGTTTTCTACTTTCTTCACGGCCTACTACGAGATAATTTCTTTCAAATATATTTTTTTAATTTCTTTCAGCTATTCTTTTTATACGTAAAATATATACAAATTAAATAAGTAAATATTCGATGCGAATAAATATTTATTTGCTTACAGTATACACTGCAAATCCAAGTGTACTATTTGCAAAGAATATTTCATAAATCCAAAATAAAATGAAATACTCAATTTGGAGTGCTAACAAAATGATTTTGGATCATAATTCGTCATTCCCTGGCTTTCTGAAATAATTTTTATCGAATTTCGCCTACATATGGAATCGAACCTACAACCTACTTACCTATAGTTTCCTCCCTATAATCTACCTACCCCCTTTCAACCCTAAAAGTTTCCATATACTCAATACTTGATGAGAGCAGTTTTTATCGAGATAAATCAGGGGTAAAATTAAAATTAAAATAAAGGGGGCATTAAACATATATATATGTATCTATAGATATATATATTTAATGGCCCTCCTTCGATGTGTGTGTTGTGAAAAATATTCGACTCCACGAAAATTTTATTCAATTGAAAAAGTAAAAAATTAAATAGACACATTTATTGGAATCAACTAAATCGTTTTTTGATCAGATGAAACAGAATCACAGATTTGTCAGAAATAAATTAAATATTTAGTTATTAGACGATATTAAATAAATCTTGGTTTGAATAAATAAATATATTAAAAATAAGTAATTCCAATAATGAATTTAATATATTTATAATATAATATAATGTATATAATTTATAGATTTAAATATTTTTTTTATATGTTATTTTATATATAAATATTTTTTATTTATCATTGTATAATTTATAATTTTATATATATATATATATATATATATATATATTGTGACGTGACGTCACAAAAGTGAAAGCGCGAAAGAGCCCGCGTGACCACGCTAGGGCTCAATCGCCGCCGCGACTTTATCAATTTATAGCAATGTTAGTATTAAGATAGTTTTAAGTAATTTATTGTATAGAGCCGCGACAATTCCTCCCCGTTCCCTCCTCGTACCCCCTTTTTTCGACGTCCCGCCGAGAGTCGACCACGGACTGGCGTGTAAGGCCACACCGGTGCGGGCTCACCGAACAGCGAACAGCGCCATCACTCGGCCGCGCGGGACAACGGGCTCGCCTTCCTAGGCCACCTATCGCCATCCCCCCAGAGCGTGGTCAGCGACAGCCGAACATTAATCGGGAACCGAAGCGAGCCAAAAGAAAGAGAGAGAGAAAAAAAGAGTCACAGCGAAATCGAGCTAGAGAAAGAGAGAGAGAGACACAGCGACGTACGTTCCTCTCCTACATTCTATCAAGTAAGTCTCTTCTCCTTTGTTTTTTTCCGAGAGCCGCTACGAGCCGAGTAGACGCAGTGTACGGTATTTTATCGCTCGGGCGATTTTCACGTGTCCCTTCCCCCCTCCCGTGATATTCCCCCTCGCCGTCCCCTTCCGTGCGCGTCGCCAAATAAGAATTTTGTGAAGTAAAAATAGAGAAATGGCGAAAAAGAATTTTGTGAAGTAAAAATAGAGAAATGCCGAATAAAAGTTTTGTGAATTAATAATAGAGAAATGCCGAATAAGAATTTTTGTAGTAGAAAAATTCTGCAGTCTTGGAGACAATAACTGTGCGAAAAAGAATAAATTAGAAACGACAAATCGCGACGAAACGAATTGTGAGAAGGTGCGTGGCGGATCCCCCGCCGTCCCCCGTGAAAATCGACCTCGAAATGATCGCGGATGTATTTGTTTGATCGTTTTATCGCGCGTTTATCGGTTGAAATTAATCCGAATAATTTTGTGAAATATTATAAAAGAAATAAAATAGTCGTGGTCCAATAAGAGGCCATCGAGTCGGAGAACCTCGTCAGCACCCAGTACCCGTGAGACGTCCCCCCCCCCCCCCCCCCCCGCGCGTAGTTGTATCGAGTCTCTCGCTCGCCGGGCAACCGAGCGTAGTTTGTTTTGATTTTTTCTTTCGTCGTCGCGTGAAACGCGACTGCCCGAGCAAGGCTGGCGCCCAACACCATTCGGAAATAATACGTACGGAATAAAATAAAATTTGGAACGGGTCGAGAAATTAGGACGGAACTTCGCGTGTCCAGTAACCCGTAATATTCGCGTCAATTAGTATCATTATTATTATTATTATTTTCTTTATATCGAGTCTTTTTGTATTTTCTTGTAATCCATTAATTTAAATTCCTTTTCTTTATATCGAGTCATATTTTCCTCTTCTTGTTTATTGAATAATATTTGAAATTTTAGTATTGAATGAACCTTTATTTATTTCTCCTTCCCCCTTCCTCCGCCTGCGGTAACACGCGATACCCATCATAATATATATATCTATATAAAATATAATTTAGTATCTTTGAATAATTATATTTAAAGTAAGTCATTCCAATAATGGAATCCGATAGGAAAAAATTGATTTCACAAGAAGTCTAGTTAATTTGAATTTAAAAAATCAAATAGACGCATCTACTCAATATCAATAGAATTTTTTTCTGTCAGTCTAGAGGCTGCAATTTAATCTTGAGTCTTTCCAAGATGCTCTCATTTCACGACGGTGCAGTATCCATAGCGGCGGAATAAATTGAATTGAAAAAATTTAAGAAAAATAAAATGAAAGGTTAGGAATAAATAAAATATTTAGTTATTAGATGATATTTAATAAATGTTGATTTGAATAAATAAGTATATTTAAAATAAGCAATTCCAATAATGAACTTAATATATTTCTTATAAAATCTAATATATATAATTTATCATTTTAAATATATTTTTATATATAATTTTATATATAAATATGTTTAATATATTATTGTGTACTTAAACGTTTTATATACACATTTATATAAAATATAATTCGTTACATTTAAATAATTATATTTAAAGTAAGCAATTCCAATGATGGAATTCGATAGCCACAATTTTATTTTACAAGAAGTCTTATAGTTAATTCGAATTTAAGGATGTTGAGTCCCAAATCGCAAATGATGATAAAATTCTGAATATTTGGTATGTTTTTGTACGAAGTATTTCAGAGGTCGTATAAAAATTTCACGACAATTAGGAAGCTCGTTATTGAACAATTACCATTCACAAATTAAATGTTGTTTTATGGAAACTGATCTAACTTTGCAATAAGTTTTTTTTTTGACCTCTCAATTTTATAATATCTACAATATACTGAAAGCAACGGAAACAAAACGAAGTTTATTGATAAATTTTTTTGTTATTTCTTTTAAAAATAGTTCTTAACAAAATGTTAATTTTTTAATAACGAGCTCCCTAATCGTCGTGAAATTTTAACACGACCTCTTAAATACTTCATACAAAAACATACCAAATTTTCAGAATTTTCTTATCATTTTTTATTTCAACCCTTAAGGAGGTTGAAGTAATGATGATAGAATTCGGAAAATTTGGTATGTTTTTACATGAAGTATTCAGGAGGTCGTGTAAAAATTTCATGACGATTAAGAAGCTATTTATTGAACAATTAACATGTTAATGTTAATTGATCAATATGCCATCTTAAAGAACACATCTTGAAGAACTTTCAGTATTTTTCGTATTGAAAAATATTACATTGTTTAGTGGCAAATGGCCGTCAATGAAATAATGTTTTTATATCCACGGTTTGCGGTGACCAACATTGCGGCGAAGTGGATCATCTGAAAAAAAAATGCGGATGGATTTAGTCAAATATAAGTATAAACTAGTCTTTAATCGAAGGATTTTAAAAAATATTCATTTTTCACAAAATGGCGGACAGTCAAAGTTAATGGCTCGATTTTAACGAGAAAAACGGCCGTTTTTTGGCGATAAAACGGCCATATTTTTTTTGAAAAAAAAAATCGAACGATTAAAGACTACATTTTTATGTATTAAATAAGCCTGCAAAATTTCAAGAAGATCGGTTCATTAGTGTTCGAGTAATCTTGGTCACCGACTTCAGAAATGCCATTTTGAGAAAAACGCGTTTAAAGTTTCAATTTCCGTTCTTCAATTCACGGATTCTTCTCTTTCAACGCTCATATCTCAGTCAATTTTGTTCGGATCGACTTGAAATTTTCAGGACATATTCTCAGATACTTATACTTAAAAAAAACGCAATAAAAAAAACGATTTTTTCAAAATCGCAAGTGGGGGTAACCCCTTAAAAAAATCAGATAGACGCATCTATTCGATATAAAACAATTGTTTTTCTGTCAGTGGAGAGGCTGCAATTTAATCTTGAGTCTTTTCAAGACGCTCTCATTTCACGACGTTGGAGTATCTGTAGAGGCGAAAGATGTGGACTTTTTATCCGAGCTCCAATATCTGCTGTCACTCTTTACATCGTATAGCGTTTAATATCGAAGCCCTGCACGAGTTATCACGACACCGCTGACCACTATCCATCCCCAGCCTCCTGCCCACCCTGTCGACTTTCATCCCGCAATCCTTCGCCACGATCGATACCCGTGTCACACCGATCAAGCGTACATTTAACTTAATTGACCGAAGCAGCGAAGTCCTAGTCAAGACGGATAAAAAAAAAGTGAGTTTTACTCGATAAGCTCCCTTGATCCATCCGCGTATTATATTGGCAAACGACAGCCCATTGGAATCTCGATGCTGATACATTTTATATTCGATTATGCAAATTCGAAATTTATATTTATGTACGACTGAGTATAACAGTAATAAATTATTTTACAAGGCAATACGTTAATTTTTTTATAAAAATAATTTTTTCAATAGTGCGTGATTAATTGATAAATAATTTCATGTTGATTTACACAAATTTGAGTCTTACGCCTACGCATAATCGAATAGAGCGATAGAAAATCATTTTGTAAATTAGCAAAATCATTGTATCGTGAAAATAATTATTTGCACATTACTCTCGACTAGGTCACGATTGTTCAATATTTTATTATTTTTATTCGTTATCGTACAAAAATGGGCTTCAATATTTTTGTCTACGTAGTCAGGATTTCCAATTAACTGGGAAATGTTTTTAAAGTTCCATTTTTCAATTTCACCCCGAAAAAGTGAGAATTAAAAATATTCTGTGATATTTGGATATCAACTTATTTAAAAAAAGGTCCGTGGCTCGTTAGGCACACACGAAATCGTCGTATTTTATTAAAACTTGTTTCTCTGATATGCAACTTTCGTCTCATTTCAGCCCAAATCTAATGAATATACGATAATCGTAATAATTTTTTTTGAAAGTACTCCCACGATGCTGTTTTCACGAATTAATTCAGGCTTTGAAATGAAAGGGCCACAGCGATAGAAAGGTGGTCATTTCCCTAACGACTCTGCACTCGAATATAAAAAGTTGCATTGAATAAACTTTCACTGCCAAATTCAACAATTCTGGATAGCGAACGTAATTTTTTTCAGCGACCTTTTCCGTTTATGGGAAAAAAGGGTAAAAAGATACAGGGTGATTGACAATGAGTGGTGCACACGAGATTTTCGGATTCAAGTTGACGTCCTGAGCGAAAATGGGTAAAAGTGACTTTTTCATGTAGTTTATTCGAGAATTGCAACGCCGCGGCCCGAAAAGCTAAAATTGCTTCGCATTAAGGGGCCTTCTCACTTTAAACGCGAAAAAGGCTATTTTCATGAATTTTTTTGATAGGCTTATATTATTCATATTGATATCAAAATTTTACACACAACAAATACACTTTCGAAATAAATTAAAAAATGGTATTATTTAAGGATGTTGAGTCCCTATGAAACATGTTAATGGTAATTGTTCAATAAATAGCTTCTCAATCGTCATGAAATTTTTACACGACCTCCAGAATACTTCATGTAAAAACATACCAAATTTTCCGAATTCTATCATCATTACTTCAACCTCCTTAAGGGTTGAAATAAAAAATGATAAGAAAATTCTGAAAATTTGGTATGTTTTTGTATGAAGTATTTAAGAGGTCGTGTTAAAATTTCACGACGATTAGGAAGCTCGTTATTAAAAAATTAACATTTTGTTAAGAACAATTTTTAAAAGAAATAAAAAAAAATGTATCAATAAACTTCGTTTTGTTTCCGTTGCTTTCAGTATATTGTAGATATTATAAAATTGAAAGGTAAAAAAAAAAACTTATTGCAAAGTTACATCAATTTCCATAAAACAACATTTAATTTGTGAATGTTAATTGTTCAATAACGAGCTTCCTAATTGTCGTGAAATTTTTACACGACTTTTGAAATACCTCATACAAAAACATACCAAATTTGCAGAATTTTATCATCATTTGAGATTTGGGACTCAACATCCTTAAGTCACTATTTATAGACGAAAATGGTAGTTAAAGAAATTTCCTTAAAATTTGTAGGTCTGCGTTTTAGATTCAGTATGTTAATGGCTATAGCGCATATCATACTTTATATATGCAGAAATAAAAATGGCGGGCATTTTCCGAAAAAAGAAAAAAAAAAACGTGTTTTATTCACCGTTTTTCGAAAAAAAAATAGTAAATATCGAAATTTCAAAAAATCCTCGATATGTGCTATAGCTATACTCGTAAAGAAGAAGTGGTTAAAATTTTATAAGAATTGGTTCAGTCGTTTCGACGATTTTATCAACGAGCCGTCGAAAGACGTTATTTCGACAGAAATGCGATTAAAGTTTGTTTGGAATATATAAGTACAAAAAAAATATTTAAAAATATATTCATTAAGTGTAACAACTTTCATATCAACATCTGTAATATAAACCTATGAAAAAAAATTCACGAAAATAGCCTTTTTTAGCGTCTAAAGTGAGAAGACCCCTTAAGGTGGAAATCCTGTTGAACGCCCAAAAATGAGTCATTTGTCATGATTTTTTTTAAAGGTGATAAAATAATCGCATCCTTCTAAAATGTTCACATAATCTTATTACAGCTTTCGATGTAATTTTTATCTCGGGTGTTTGGTGGTGAAAAAATTTTCAAAAAATTCGTAGACCCTGAGTATAGTTTACACAAAAACATATATTTTTTTCAAATTCAATCTTCGATTGTGGCTAACGCTCCAACCTCCTTAAAGAATTGTCTCGAAACAAATAAATCCACTAAGATATTTTGCTCAGGACGTCACACCGAATACGAGAATCCCCTGTGGATCAATATTTATGGATCACATTGAATGTGTATGTGTGTGCATATATGCGCACAGGTGTAGCTATAGTTTATTCGCCTTGAGCAATCATCCCCGTTATGTTTGCTTTATCAATAAACGAAACAAAGCGAGCAGAGTAAAGCTCAGCAAGAACAATACGACCAGTTGCTCAACGCCATCATAAGCCGGCGGCTGTGATTAAATGGCCGACAGTCTTTTCAATGGTAACAACCCCCGGTAGGCTCTCTCTCTCTCTTTCTCTTTATTTATCCATCTCTCCCTCTTTCTCGTTCTATCTCGTTCGCCCTACTTCTGTGCTTCTTCTTGTTCTACATTCCGGAAGTTGGTGCACACCCACGGACCTACGTACCCGTGCAACGTGTTCCGTGTCAAGTCTAGTTGCCTGTCACCAGAATATGTTGAAAGTAAAAGTTTAAAATATGCAAGAGCCTTTTCCACGTTTCTCGATATTGGAAAAATTGAATCAAGAATGATAGGGTTGCTCGCTACGTTCGTCTTTGTGGAATTGATTTTTTTGTCACGAATTTAAACAATAAATAATTTAAGCCTGATTTTCGCATTGATTTTACAGTTAGCTTAAGAATGAATATAAAAAATACCATATCCACTAGACGTTTCTTAAAACTACGATTGTTAGAGTCGTAAATTGCGAAACTGAAGAATCAACGTCAGTTCGATTAAGAAGGTTGGGGCGTTTGTCACAAACCGAAATTGAATTTGGAAAAAATATATGTTATTGCCTAGACTATACAGATTGTGTATGAATTTTTTGAAATTTTTTCATCACAAAATACCCGAGATAAAAATAAATTAATGTTAACGTAATTTTCCATGTGGTTGGATGGGCAAAGCGTTCATACTAGGGGTGATGTCATTTTTGTTTTTTGCTATTTAGCACCAATATAAACAATTTCTAACAACAGCCGTCATAAGCCGTCTATTCTATTATGAATCTAACAATTCATAAGCCGTCATTTGACGCGACTGCACTGCTTCAACCTCCTTAACTGAGGAGTATCCAATATGAGGCGAAATAGCTTGGCTTCCTGGCTAGAATAACCTCAAAGACGACGTAACTCGAATTTCACTCAAACGGAGACGATAAATCCACCGCGACTCTTTCGTCGATCTCATTTCCAATTCAATCCAACGTACAGTGAACCTGGCAGGAAAGGTGAGTCACCTCGTACCCCCCACCCCGGCGATTTAACGTCGAAAGGGAACGAAAGTTCAAGCGAGAATCTCCTAAGATCCGGAGATTTTGATATTTCGTTGATTTTGCCTAGATTTGTCTTCATTCGCAATGGCGAATAAATTGGCATCGTTGCAAAAATAACGATTAAATATGTGCATGGCTTTCTCACTACATCCCTCTGTATCTTTCATCCCAATTTAACAATATCTTATTTTTATAATTAAGTCATGGGACGCCTCGGGCTTTCGAAAAAGAGTAAAAATGCTTATGAGCAGAATTTCAATAAAAAGATAAATAAAATCATGAAAATTCTCAATGTGGAGTAGTGACAATACTTGCTACTCCATTTTCTATAGAAGAATACCCAACATAGTAATTAATTTCATCGAAAAGTTGAAGATTAAATATACCTTAAATTGTGCAATGAGTTGTGCGAAATGTTGATTGCGGTTTACTATTATTCGCCTTTCAAACGCCAATGTCGAAGCTCGTGCAAGCGGTTGAGGACAATTCCCATTGCGGAATAGCCCCCATTGATCCAGTGCCGAAGTCTCACCTGACCAATTGGGCTGCGAGCTGGTATATTCGAGATTTATCGGGCAATATATGCAGACGCAGACGCTGCTCTTGAATACAGTATATATAGTATATTGACCGCGTTCTCCTGAATGCGTGATGAGCAACTGCAGGGCCGTGTTTCATTAGTTCCATACTCCAGGTTTACGCAGTACAGCCGGAATGTACTTGCGAGATCATTTATAGCTTCACGAGTCGAACTACTCACATGATATACATATATAGTACGTACAAATATATATATATATATATATGTGTGTATGTGGAGGGGGGGGGGGGGGGGGGGGGTGATGTGATCTCTCTCTCTCTCTCTCTGTGTGCGTGTGCGCGTGCGCGCGCGCGCGTTTGTGTGATGTGATGTGATGTGATGTGATGTGATGTGATGTGATGTGATGTGATGTGACGTGGATGTGATGTGACATGATGTGATGTGATGTGTGTGTGTTTTTTTTATTCCCCTTTTTTTTAATCAACGAAAATAGAGCCTTTTTTCACCGAAAATCGATACGTTTACTTGGGACAGTGGCCATTTAAAAAAAATAATTTTTGTTATTGAAACTATCGTCCAAACACTAGATAATTTCATGCAGAAACTACATGCGTTTGTTTCCTTTCGAATGATTTGTTTCCGAACAGCAGTGTTCACTGCAAAGGACGTTCTTAAAAAGAGGTCTGCACGAACCACATGCATATTTTACTCTTAATAAATGATTATTACATTTATATTCATAGTCTACCACATTTATAAATATTTTAAAATACATTGTGAAAGATATTTTAAAACGTACACTTCAATATAGACAATGATAAATTCGAAAAGCTGTACGCGTTTACCCACGAAAAAAATTCTCGAAAATTTTGCAGTACTTTTATTCGCAAGTACTCCAAACGTGCTGGGCTCATGAATTATTTCAGGTTTTTAAATCGATGGATTACAATGTATAGTCGCAACGTACTTGCGAGACGATTTACAGCTTCACGGTCCGAAGTTCGCACTCGCGCGAATAGGGTGCACTTGTAGGGTGCACATCACACTTCCGCGCGTATATTCGACCGGATCTGTATATAGGGGTATAGAATGATACGGGCAAACAGGTATGCAGCACGGTGTGTGTATTTCAACGTATACACGCGTCACTAAGCATCCGTAGACGCAACGATCGTCGTGATAGCGCCACCTACACGCAGACTGCGTGAACGTGACGCTCGACAACCGATCGGGTTAATCACGCCACGATCGGCATCGGCGATACCGACGTAAGCCACTATTAACTATACGCGTTTACCGAGCGTGAGCAGGCACAGTTTGCATCGAACCCCACAACTATTTCCGTGGCTTGAGCTCCAGGCGAAAACACTTTCGTCCGGGTCCTCCCTCAATCGATCATTGCTATTCCTAACCTATACAGGGTGTTCCGGAATTGAATGCGTTCCCCGAAATGGGAGGTTGGGGGTGAAATTCTGAGTCGATTGATATAAGCATGTATGGGTCTCAGATCAACGCCTGAATTATTATGAATTTTTAAACGTGGGCCAATCAGGTGCGCTCGATAAGCTGACTTATCGGGCGCACCTGATTGGCCCGTCTTTAAAAATTGATAATAATTCAGGCGTCGATCTGAGACCCATACATGCTTATATCAATCGACTCAGAATTTCACCCCCAGCTTCCCATTTCAGGGTACGCATACAGTTCCGGGACACCCTGTATACTCTCGGCTGTACCGCTCCAGCTACGCGTAGTAATCCTTAGGTTCATGGGAAACAGTATGACAGGGTTGGCCAAGACGTTGTTTTATTGATCAAATATTTGTGTGAGAGTTTGTTTGGGTTTGGGTTTGGGTATAGTAGGATCATGTCCTACTATATGATGAAATTTCAGTTTAGTAAAAGTCTCACGACTTTCGAGATAAAAATCATCTGCTTATGGTTTTTCGCATGCCATTTCTACAAATGAGCACGATTGAACAAATTACCCCGATTGAAAAGAAATACTCTTAGTTATTTGTTTTATCTAGAAAGGCCTTCTTTTTAACCTTAAATATTGAGGAATTTTTTTGAAAAATCATCTCATGGAAAATTTTTATGTAAACATAAAATAATTTGATAAAAATGAAAAAATACCATGTAACAGCCAAAAGTAGTAATAAGAGAACCCTGAGTCTAAAAAATGCTGAAGAAATCTTTCCTTTAGGGCTATTCTCACTTCAGACGACAAAAAAGACTATTTTTTTGATAACTTTATATTATATATATTGATATAAAAGTTGTTACACTTAATAAATACACTTTCGAGATGCATGAAAAGAAAATTTTATTTATTCAAGTCACTATTTATAGACGAATATGGTGGTTAAAACAATGTCCTATAAATTTGTAGGTTTGCGCTGTTGATGAAATCTCGGAGATGGATCATCCGAAACAAAGAAAATCAAACGGTTTTAGATGCGGTATATTAATATCTATAGCGCATATCATACGATTTTTGATATATGCAAATATAACAAAATGGCGGACATTTTCGAAAAAACAAAAAAAAACGTGTTTTTTCATCATTTTTTGCAAAAAAATAGTGAATATAAAAATAGAGAAAACAAGCCATCGAAAAACGTTGTTCCGAGAAAAACGCATTTAAAGTTTGTTTGGGTTACGTAAATACATAAAATGTCGTGTTTATGCGATTCGAAAAGGTATTTATTAAGTGTAACAACTTTTATATCAATATCTATAATATAAACATACACAAAAATCATGAAAATAACCTTTTTAGCGTCTGAAGTGAGAAGACCCCTTAAAAAAACCATGAGAATCAGCAATTTTTTCTTCGGCAAAATATCCCCTCTCAATGCGCTCCTAATCGAAATTTGACTCGATAGTTTCGGTGTACAGAAAGCGCAAGACCCTCGTGTTTCATTGAGGGTCAATTGTGACTCTACCTTACCACGAATTCATATACTTCCCCGATCCTTTGTGCTTCAAAGGGAGCAGTCGATCGTTCGTGGCAAAGGGATCATTGAACAACATGTAATACGTATAGACTTTTTTCCGGATCACCCATCGAGGATCGATCAACGGTTAGTTTCAACCCTTGTTGCCGTTCGACCCAAGTTTTTCCCATTCATACGTAAACAAATATATACAAAGTGATGCGGCGAAAGTGTACATGGCACCCACCCGTCCCTGCCTCTCTCCATCAAAAAGCAAGAGACTGGAGGGCGCCGGGCGGGGTGGTTTGTATTCCCTCGGGTGAATCGTTATCGCTGCTAGCTTCGTTGGCGGCGGTCGTGGATCGTTGTCCAATCCGTTAAGCAATTACCTCGTCCCTTTGCAAAGAATGGAGCTCTAAAAAACCTACACGCATATATACGTGTGTGTGTATGTAGGTAGACTCTTTACGCCCCATAACTCACGAACCAATTCACTAAACTGCCGTACCGAGACCCATCTCTCTTTCTCCGTTTTCCATTGCACCCCTATATTCCTCACATTCTGTATTACCACAGCGACCAATCATCCCCCGTCCCATTGCGGATTAAATAAATTCGTCGGCTCCAATTCTTCCCGTCGTAAATATCGCTCAGCTGACGAAAAAAAGTGTCACGAAATTGACCTCTCATCGGGCTATAGATCTTCAATGGACGACGTTGCGTGCCAACGCTTGACACTGATGCAACAACGAATCTGGCATCCATCAAACTTGAGTATCGGCCGACAACTTATCGACGGGATGGTTCGTTCGATGCAAGTCTTGCTAAGCGGCGTTTTGATACTAAAGGGTGCCTAAAAATGACATGACATTTTACATTGCACCCCACTTCTTTTGTGGCGAACATAGAGTACTGATTTTTGAAAACCGGCATCAGGAAGCATTGAGGTTTAGTCTCCAGATTATGACTCTTGATTCTATTGATGCAGATCTTGATGCAGATATTGATGCATATTGATGCAGATTCTATTGATGCAGATTATGACTCTTCGCTTCACTTGCTGAAAGCATGATCTACCAATGCTGGTGAATGGTCGGTCGGGGTCCCTCTCAAAGAAAAACTTGTCGAGGGTTGGTTTCACAGTTTCACCCACAAGCAGTCGACCGATCTGAATGAAACAGAAACCAGAATTCTTCTAATGCGAAGCCATGAAAAATCCATAACTAAAAATTGAAAAATTCAATTAATTAAGTGGTGACACTCTTTTCTAGAGGTCGTTTACCCCCTTAAAAACGTTTTTCCGCCGATAAAAAAAAATACGTGTCTAATATTTTTCAATGCTTTATCACATATATGAGTTCCACATACCTAAGTGATGTTTCTCGTTCGGGCTTGTTTTATGAGTAGTAATAAACATACCCTAAGTTTAAAAAGGTGAAGAAATCTCCCTTAGAAAAAAATACTGAATAGCGGCATTTTTTCCTCGTTTGCATGTGTCTCCCCCTCAAGGAGCTGGAAATCGAAAATTTCACACTGGATGACCTAACTATTCAACCACTCATTCATTATATACGCGGAGGAAACAAAACATTCTCTCACGCCTGTGGAATATTGAAAGTCGTTGATGACTTTAGTCCTTAGAAATGCTGGGAATTGTGCTATTTCAGATAAGAGGTGCGTAGGAAGTGCTTTCAAAAGACGAGCAAATTTAATCAGTATGTAGTAAAACCTTAGTTTCTCTTCTTCAACGATTTGTCTGTCTCAACTCTCTTTGTACCTCTTTGCTTCCTCTTTTTTGTTCTCTCTCTCACTCTCTCATTCTCATTCTCTCTTTATGATTTCTTCGTCCTTGCATTATCCATCTTTCTCTCTCATCTGCCTTTTACGATTTACCTCCAAGGTATGTATCTATGCGTATAGACATATGCAGCATATATATGCCGCTGACTTTTCACCCTGTTCACTGAGCTTTATACAGCCTCGCTTTGTGTCGTATGTACAGAGAGAGCGAGCAAGACTTATTCTTTGGTTTCTTCAACTTTCTTCCCGTCGCAGTTTCTCCGCCGACTTGGGAAATTATACGATATGCACTGTCCTGAGGCTGCTTATCGCGCTATGCACACTACTCATAAAAGTTTCAGGCTTGTCTCGTTTCGTTCTTCTTCTCTGTGCGAACTCTCGTGGACGATAACGTCATCGACCTATCCACTTTGTTAAGTTGCTCCTTATTCAGTAAAAGGTCTAGGCACTCACCATTCTTACTCGTATTCATATGACATCTGAATACATATATATATCTATATATTTGGATGGCATATAAATCACCGTTCCCCATACATATGTACAGGGTGTCCCATTTTAATTTTACAACTTATTTATCTCGGAAAATACTGCTTCGATCAAGTATTGGGTGTAATAAGACATTTAGAATTTAAAGGGGGACGTTGACGTTTTTTTTCAAGCCAAAATTCAATATGGCGATATTAAGATGGCTGACATGTTTTAAAAAAATAGGATCATGCATTTCTCACCAAAACATTTATTAGGCCAAAACTAACAACTTTAGTAGGATGTTTTTTGATAACGTTCATTGTTTTTAGGTTAGAATACCATTTTTGACTATCCTAGCGTTACCCAGAATGTACCACGAGGACATAAAGTTCTCAACATCCCTAGTGAAAGTGTGCGTGTGTGAGTTTGTTTGGGTTCGTTTGGGCTAGTTCGATAACTGAAACAAACCCAAACAAAGTCACATGCACGCGTACACTTGAGTTTGTTTGATAACGAAAGTGAAGAGCAGCAGACACATAATCCTTGTTTGGGTTCGTTTGGGTTTGTCCAAAACATCTTTTTTAACGTGCGCAGGTTTTCATTTTTCCAATTCGGTCTGCACAAACTTAATATAGGCTGTCCCAGAACTGAATGCGTTCCTTGAAATGGGGGGTTGGGGGTGAAATTCTGAGTCGATTGATATAAGCATGTATGGGTCTCAGATCAAGCCCTGATTTATTATTAATTTTTAAAGGCGGACCAATCAGGTGCGCCGTATGAGCCGGCGTACGTCGGTGAGCGATACGCGCGTGTAGTGGGCGGAGCCTGTAGGTGCGGTGCTCCCGCCTGATTGGCCCGCCTTAAAAAATTGATAATAATTCAGGTGTTGATCTGAGACCCACACATGCTTATATCAATCGACTCAGAATTTCACCCCCAACCCCCTATTTCAGGGAACGCATTCAGTTCAGAGACACCCTGTATACCCAGGCGGATGCACACTCCGGTGTAATTTTTTTCCGCCTTTTTACGAATTAATTTATCGTCATAGTCAGATACTTCTCAATGAATGGCGAAGAATCGATGCTTAATTTTTCCATTATCGGGTGCCGATAATGGAACTCCTTGTTCGTCCTTGTTCAATTGCATTGTGAGAGCGTATCCTTGTCGAATGAATCAACGATATCGTATCGCCATATTGGCCGACAAATTTGAGATGTATCGCATGTGCTAATGTGCACCAATCAAAGGAACTGTTTTCCTGAGTTATTGCACCGAGGGATTCTCTCATATAGGCACATAAAATGTGCATGTATATGAGGCGTAAAGTTACGTAGTCAGATGGACCGAGAAGAGTACGAGGGGACGAGTTCACTGTAATATCGAAAACGGAAGGATGTAGGGGTAGAAAGAGCAAGGGTTGGATGGTGAGTGTGGGTGGGGGGAGAAGGAAACGTTATATATAATGCAGGGCAGACATAACGGTCTGATAAACACTTTCAGAGGTGCAATTGTCGTTTGGTTACCCGACGGTATTCAACAACTTGCTCCGGGACCATGGGAGACCGTCCTCGAAGAAACTTTGCTCCGAGGAAGCGGCGGACTGCGATACGTCGCGATACGAACATAATAGAAAGTCAAAGGACACGGCGAACGAACGTTAAGGAGGCTGGAACGGTCCAGTTGGGTCAAATAACAGGTCATGGTTGTATTTAGCATTGAAAATGCTTTTAAAACTGTATACGGTTGTTGAGGTAGGCTGGGTATAGGGTCTGAGTTAGCTGGATGTCACACGAAACTAACGCTACCCCCACTCCACTGCCAGCGTGTTGTAGTAGCGTGGGGGAGTGAGGGGAGTGGGGGTTCAGCATTGCGACATGCTGAATGCCTACAATCGATTGAAAAGTGCCTTTATTCAATATTTTAATCTTGCTTTTCATTTAAAAATTATATCAAAACTTATATTACAGATATATAACAAAAATTATATAACAATTATTATACAAACAACTAAAAAGCAAACAAACTCAAGCAGAGCCAAAACAAACCCAATTATATACCTCAATGTATCAATATTAAAAAAAAAATAGTTCTTTGTTATCCGAAAAGTTTGATTACATGTTTAATGTTATGAAATAGTTGCACTTTGTGTAATATCTATGGATATTTTCGATCGACCTCAAAAAAATGCATATTTTCATATATTCCATAGATGCTAATTTTTCATGAAATATATCATTGAAGAGCAAAATCATGCATGCTTATATTTTTATTACGTAAATAGGGGAAACTGTCGTGTTACTACCTACTTGAAAAGGCATAAGATTGTCGATGATTATTATGAAAAAAACTGCGTCAGCGAATGTTTTATATAACTCAGAATGAAATTTTGAGTAATTTATAATGATGCCTATTTATATTTACGTCACGAGATTATTTATTATTACCATTAATTAAAATTAAATGTTGCCGACACACGGCAACTTCGCGGACATTGAGGTTGACATTGGGGTTGGGGATGAAATTCTGAGTCGATTGATATAAGTATGTATGGGTCTCAAATCGACCCCTGAATTATTATTAATTTTTAAAGGTGGGCCAATCAGGTGCATCCGACGTACGCTGGCTCAACCGGCGCACCTGATTGGCCCACCTTTAAAAATTAATAATAAATCAGGGTTTGATCTGACACCCATACATACTTATATCAATCGACTCAGAATTTCAAGCCCAACCCTTCCTTTCAAGGACTACCATCAGTTCTGGGACACCCTGTATATGGTCTTCGATGGGCAAGATGGGCTTTTTGTTACTAAATCTTTGAAAAGATTTAGTTTAGGTCGATCAGTTGTCAGAAATGGCTTACTTTGGTGCCAAATAGCAAAAAACATCCATCGACCGTATCGTGAAAAGATTGCCCATCTAACCGCCCATAAAATGACAAACGTCATACCATTTTGTATCTACGGTGTTTGGTGGTAAAAAAATTTCAAAAAATTCTTGAAGGCTCAGTACAGTGTAGACAATAACATATATTTTTTTCAAATTTAATCTTGGGTTGTGGCTAACGCTCCAACCTCCTTAAGTCATCGGGGTCATAAACCTCGTGCGCGAAAGAGCTACGTTGGTGGTGTAAGTAACGGAAATTGGTCATCGTCTAACGTATGAACTTAGTTCGCAACTCTCAATACGTATGCTCGCAAAACATCGAGCCAGCGCGATTTCTTTCACTTCGTTGCTCCCTGATTACGCACACGCATGATCCTTCACTCTACCCTTGGCGTCTCCGTTTACCCGCCGGCTAAACTTCGTGTCGTATTTTCTCGCGCGGTCGTTCGATCGAAAAAGGGCACTCTCGGAACCCCTGCGGGATATAGCTTGAGGATTCCGGTGCGGAAATTGGATCAGAACGTTGCTTAATCTCTTGTTTGGAAGTCTCGTGTAGATCGTTCAATGGTAGTCACACTTTCTTACCGGTAGGCTCTCAAGCGGTTTGTAAGTGGGGCATGGTACTGAATAATTTAGAGTAGCCGTAATTTGGGGGACCGTTAAGGGGTTACACCACTATAAATGTCTAAAATTTAGTGATTCTTCGCGATTTTTTTTTGGTGGAAGCACGTGTAAGAGGATAATAATATTCAAGGATGTTATTATCCATATCTTCAAGTGAACAAAAAAATGATATTAGAAAAATTATACAAAATGGTGACGCTGGAGCCATTCTCGTGCGGCATCTTGAATGTGAGACGCTCTGCAGCACGCAGTATAACTGACGCAAATTTGAATTTGGAAAAGTAATTTATAAATTCTATTAATTTACACGAGTATAGCTAAGGAAATGCGCAGGGGATTTTCAAAATATGAATTTTTGTGTCTTTGGCGAGCGTTTAAAGTAAAAAACTTAAATTTAAAGTACAGATGACGGATTGAAGTGCTAAAAAGTATTTTATTTTCGAAAGTCCATCCGCTACTTTCCATTTGGGCAATAGAATACAAAATCGAAATTTTGAGAAAACGCAAAATATATCATCTTACGAGACATAGTCAATTTTGTGATATCCAATACACAAAAATGTTGATGTCCAAAAATGGGCAGATAATTGGGCTGGGAGGTCCTCCAACAAACTCACTACTAATTTTGTTTTCAATATAGTGACCCTAGTCTGATGTTGTTCGAACAGCTAGGGAGAAAAGCTTCGCGTAATAGAACTTCTAATTAATTGCAAAATGCCATTGAAAAAAATATGACAATTGCAAAAGTCGACGAAAAAAAATTCCTTGAGTTGGCGAACGTTATGCAAGAGTCGCGCTTGACTCGCGAAATCGATGCTTCCTCCGGCTCTACAAAAGATTATTGGACACATTCCAAATTCCATTTAACGGGAACGTCCATTCAAGAGCTTTTATACAATCTCAAATATTATTCTTGATATTCCGTTCGGATTCTTATTCTAACGTTTTCAAACCTTGCTGGCATAATGATACTCAGAGGAAAAGTACGATATAAGCGTTATTAACGAAGCATACGAACGTGAGTAGAAATTTCGTTTAGGGGTTGTGCTTAGTTCTAAAAGTCGATAAATCATTTTTTCACAACCAAATATTTTCACAGCAATATATTTTGATATCATCTTATAAATGTACCCTCCAAATTTTAAGGATATCGAATCAAAATTGACAGATGTATAGGCTATGTTGACGCTTTTTTTCTCGAAAATCCTCTTACAAAGTCAGGGAGCAAAATAGCCCAAAAATAACTGCATCGTTTTTTTCGGGAGTTTTTAGGGCTTTTTCTAGGTGTAAAAATATGGTATTTGGTCGAAGAATTTTTATTCAGCTGTATACTTTCGATTTGATGAAAAACGACAATTTGCAAAAAAATCGAACAAAAATTGAACAGCACATTTACAACCGTCTCTACTATCGAATAATGCAAAAAAATCGATTTTATGATAATTTTACACTACGATGATCCCTTACTAAACGAACAGTTTCTTCGTCGTTACGATCTGACACGATTCTTTTTATAAAAGCAATCTCTTTTCCAATCATATTCTCGAAGAATAATAAACGATTGACAATCGATTCGCAATCAATTTTCCGGACGGAACGCAATTGTTTGTTTTTTGTTCATTTTTTTTTTCGTCGAACCGAACGTTTCGGCGCAAGAATCTATGAATTTGAGTGATCAAAGTGTCACAGAAGGTGGGCTGGGCGCGCCTACAATTGAGAGTGGGATTGAATATTGAAATATCGATTTTCGGTAAGCAAACGGAATGGCGTATACAGGGTGTCCCAGAACTGAATGCGTTCCTTGAAATGGGGGGTTTGGGGTGGAATTCTGAGTCGATTAATATAAGCATTTGTGGGTCTCCGATCGTTCCCTGAATTATTATTCACTTTTAAAGGCGCGCCAATCAGGTGCGCCCGCCTTTATAAATGAATAATAATTCAAGGGTTGATCTGAGACCTACACATGCTTATATAAATCGACTCAGAATTTCACCCCCAATCCCTCATTTCAGGGAAGGCATTCAGATCAGGGACACCGTGTATATGTACATATATGTGTGTGTATCCATATATAGAGAGCGAAAGAGAGAGAACTTTTACTTCTCATGCACTGCATCCCTACATCCTTTCTCACGTCTTCGCACCAAACGACTTGTTATCCGCCGCAGACATTGCAGGTATTCTTTCAGATCTAGCTGCTGCGAGGACCGTCCTCAAAATCCTTCTACAGGGTGTCCCAGAACTGGATGCATCCCCTGAAATGGGGGTTTGGGGGTGAAATTCTGAGTCGATTGATATAAGCATGTATGGGTCTCAGATCAACCCCTGAATTATTATTCATTTTTAAAGGCGGTCGCACCTGATTGGAGCGCCTTTAAAAATGAATAATAATTCAGGGGTTGATCTGCGACCCATACATGCTTATATCAATCGACTCAGAATTTCACCCCCAATCCCCTATTTCAGGGTACGCATACAGTTTTAGGACACCCTGTAGATCCGTGTATACGACACATACGTCGTAATTTTGGTGTATGTTAGTGGCAAGGATGTCACGCGCGAGAGTTGCATCGATTCTCACCCCACGCCCCCGACTTCCGACGCTCGTGTACCCCGTGCCGTGTACGGGAACGAGATGAAGGCGGCTAACCGTTCTTCGCCCCTTGAAAGTCACCCCTCTCGTCCCCGTGCCGGAATGAACGCCATAACTCACGTTCGATAGTTACCAACGGGCCGTTGCCGCAATTGGGTAAGTTGCGGTAGTTGGCTCAGTTAGCCGGTACGTTTCGTGCATATATTCGGAAATCCTGCTTCGCTGCATGCACTCGTATAGGTGTACAAACTACTGGAGGTACTGGCGAACGAAAGGCCCCGGTTCGCGTAATCTTGACTCGGAAATTTAAGTTGGTTACGACCTTTTGCTTGACGTAATACACTTCGGTTGCGATGCGGTGTTGTACATGGTAGAAACGCTAACTGGGACCATTCCCTCTCTCTCCCTCCTTCCCTCTCTCTCTCTCTCTCTCTCTCTCTCTCTCTCTCTCTCTCTCTCTCTCTCTCTCTCTCTTTCTTTCTCTCTCTCCCTCTCTCGCTCTCCCCTCTCTTTCTCTGTTACAGCTATGCCGGCACTCTGGTTCTGTCACGGTGTCATTCCACGTGCTCGATTAAGGGGGGAGATATCTTCATAGACGAGGAGAAAAATTGCTGATTATTATGTTTTTCTAAAGCAAATATTTTTTCTCCATTTTTCAGACTCGGGATTTGTTTTATTACTACTTTTGGCTATTACTTGGTATTTTATTGATTTATTAATCTTCATTTTTTTTATTTATTAATCTGCAATACGTGGTATTTTATTTATTCATTAATCTTCATCTTAATAATTTTCAATCTTAATGAATATTCAAGATTTATTACTCTTCAATCCATTTATTGATTTATCTTCAATTATTCGATTTATTAATTTTCATGCTTATTAATTAATTGAATGAACTTCAATTCACTTAATCTTCAGTTGATTAATTAGTCTTCAATGTGATAATTTATTAATTTTCAAGATCAAGATATTCATTAATCTTTAAATCTTTAGATTTGTTAATCTTCAATCTTCAACCGTGCCATCTTGAAAAATGGTGGAGGTATGGCATGGTTTTCTAAAAAGTATCTTCAAGGCTGGCGTGACGTTTAGCTCTAAAACTAATCGACTAATGCTGACGAAATTTTGTATAACTCTTTCTGACCTTTTTTTCTAAAACATGAACCTAAATTATTTTGAAATTTTTTAAATAATTTTTTTTTATGCAAAATGTAGCCATTTCTTGTTCGGAAAAATGAATCTTTTTGTTTGAAAGCTTACCATTTCATCGGATTTCAACATTTCTCACTTTTTCTCGCACTGAATTTTCGAAATATATTAGGTGTAGTAAAAAGAAACCCACTATTTTTGCCTTCAATTTCATGCAAAAATAATGAATTTCCATTTAGTGCACCTAATATGATAAAAATATTCGATAATTTTGAAAATCGTGAAATCGTCAATGGGGACAGAATAAATGAAAATAATGAATTCCCATGGATTCCATGCATTAAGGATGTTGAGTCCCAAATCGCAAATGATGATAAAATTCTGAAAATTTGGTATGTTTTTGTGTGAAGTATTTCAGAGGTCGTGTAAAAATTTCACGACAATTAGGAAGCTCGTTACTGAACAATTAACATTCACAAATTAAATGTTGTTTTATGGAAACTGATGTAACTTTGCAATAAGTTTTTTTTTTTGACCTCTCAATTTTATAATATCTATAATATACTGAAAGCAACGGAAACAAAACGAAGTTTATTGATAAATTTTTTTTTATTTCTTTTAAAAATTGTTCTTAACAAAATGTTAATTTTTTAATAACGAGCTTCCTAATCGTCGTGAAATTTTAACACGACCTCTTAAATACTTCATACAAAAACATACCAAATTTTCAGAATTTTCTTATCATTTTTTATTTTAACCCTTAAGGAGGTTGAAGTAATGATGATAGAATTCTGAAAATTTGGTATGTTTTTACATGAAGTATTCAGGAGGTCGTGTAAAAATTTCATGACGATTAAGAAGCTATTTATTGAACAATTAACATTAACATGTTTCGTAGGGACTCAACATCCTTAAGTTCGTAAAGTGCAAATGCCATAAAGTTCACCGCTTGCGTTACACTTTCGATCAGATGTTCGATAAATGCATGTAATTTCCGTGAGCCTCGCCCCATCGTCTCCTCTCGTGCTCCTCTGCTACCCCGTAGGAACTGTCGCTGAGGGCAAACCTCTTATCGGGGCACACTGATTTAACTGGGGCGTGGATGGCTCAAACGAATAAACGTCGTAACTCACGTTCAACAGTTTCGAACGGTTCAATCCACAATTGGAAGCCTTCCAAGGACACCCAGGAACGAGGTGAGTGTCTCGGGGAAAGGAATATTCCAGGAGGAAGCGAGCAGATCGGGAAGAGGTCAACCGAAGTACCATGCCGAGCGAAACATAAAAAAATCGTTAAGGGGTCACACCAGTGTAGAATTTTGAAAAAAAAAAAACATTTTTTTTCGAATTGGCTGAAGAGATACTTCGAACCATCCAGATTAGGGTCGCAGTAACGGGTATGAAATCATGTGTAAATTTAACAATTTTTTTCGTATAAAAAAGTCATTCACTCGTAGAATTCATTACCCATCTATTTAGTATGAATATCAAGCTGTTAGAAAATATTTTTTTTTCGATGTACAAAACGGCCGACTACTAATACTTTCTTTTATTATCTTTTTTTTAGGCGCACCGCGGCGTGACATTGAGCGTCCACAATTTTTTTACTCACAACAAAAAACAAAAATTCTCGTCAATCTACATTAGAATACCCAGAGAAAAACGTACGGAATTTACAAATATTTTCTTATTCCAAAGTTGTAGGCATTTGAACTCACGAAATGGATTTTCAGTGAAAAATTTCGTTATAACTGCTCATAAAATGAAGTTTCTGATTAATCAGAAATTCCGTACGTACTTCTCTCGAAATGCAATTAGGAACATAATTTTTAAATTCGAAGTAAACCGAGTGAAAATTGTTGAAGTTATTTGTCACGCCAATTGGAAAAAAGCTGTTTCCAGAAGTTTTGAGTAGTCGGCCATTTCGTACATCGAAGCAAAAAAAAATTCTAACAGCTCGATATTCATACTAAGTATATGTGTAATTAATTTTATGAGTCAATCACTTGTTCATGCGAAACAAAAATTGTTAAATTCGCACATGATTTTTCCCATGAAAACTCTATTCTTTATTTACCAAAAATCGTCCGTGTGTACGAATGAGACGGAACATTGCAAAACGATAATAAAAAACGAACGTTTTTTAAATTGCTTGTGAAATATTCATTTTCGAAGTAAATAATTGTTTCTATAGAATCCTTTGGCCAAGAATTCTATTATTATCGAACTAATCCATTGTGAACTTTATTCCGTACAACATTATGTTTTGCAACAATTTTCCAAATTCATTTGATGAAAAAATTATTACGATTTCCTTAAATGTAAGTTCCTGAAAATAAGAAAATGAGAAAAAAAATGTTCTTCATCAAGATTTTTTTAAATAAAGAAAAATCATTTCTTAAGTGTATTATCGTGAAAATGTGGAGTCGGGCGTATTATTCATTTGCGGAAGAACCGATGAAAAACTTTTTCGAGATGTGGAAGAGACAGTGCGGAGTTGTGATATGGGCACAAAAAGTGGGAAGAGAGACAAGTCCGGAAAAGAACCAGAGAGACAGAGACAGGTGTGTGTGTGTGTGTGTGAGAGAGAGAGAGAGAGAGAGAGAGAGAGAGAGAGAGAGAGAGAGAGAGAGAGGCAGTGCTCGTGACCATCGCTAATTAATACGAAAAGAAAGAAAAGAAAAGAGTCGCGTGAGTGCATCTAAAAAAAAAGAAAGAAAAATACGAGGGCGACAAAAAAGGTATTTCTGAATGAAGTTAAATGGCCCGTGGCCTTAATTGCTGAATGCATGCAAACGGCGGGATTATTCTTTTGATTCTGCTCGCACTTGCGCTCGCCAACCTCATACGTAAGCGATATAAACACAATGCGGAAAAGAAAAGAAACAAAAAATAATATATTCGATGGGTATATTTTCATTTCGTCATTAATTCGGTATTTAATTGGCCGTATCTTTGAATCTCGAGACAATCGGCATGAAAACCCGTTTTAATTAAAGCCACATGAATATCGATAGATATACGTATTGTGTATCGACGGAGTACGAAAAACCGAAGAAAGTTTTTTTTTTTTATCAATGGGAGAGAAACTGGAATTCAGAACGGAGCGGAGCTTAAGCCCGCGGAGGGGAAAATTTAACTCGAGGAATGAAATTAGCAGCAATCGTCTATGGATACCCGAGACTTTGTTAAAAATTTCCGAGCTTTAGAAAACTAATTTCGAACCTACTTAATTGTCCAATTAGGAAAGGAGCGTGGAAACTTCGTATATATGTGTGTATATATATATATATATATTGCAATCAGTTGAATTATCTCGTGCTGGCGATCTTTCTGTTCTCCCTTAATACCATAACTCTTCGTGCTTTTACTGCAAAAATATCGTGCCTTTTCTTTTCTCATTCCCTACGTTGCACTGCCGCGCAAGCACAAATTCACCCTCCCCTCCTTCCAAATATAACGAGAAGCCAGGAAAAGCTCAAAAAGACGAGCGAATCCTCGAGGCTTGCGGTATTTGCATATTACATAAATTTCATAGTTTTCTTCGAGACGGGAAATACGCGATAAAGGAAAAGAAATCTTACGAAGAAGCAGAGAATAGAGAGCGAGAAGGGAGACTAAAATCTTTGTCGGGAAATTTATATAATTACATAATAATAGCCGGGAGCTATGCACAGCCCAGGCAAGGCTCAATCTCCAATATTCGTATCGATAAAATATAAATAGAGGAAGTAGGGACAAGATGAGAACTAATTATTCTTTAATTGTTTTTTTTAAGTAATCAACATTTAGTAATCTTTTAATTTTGGAAACAAACAAGCTTTCCGATTATTAGCATACAATATATATTTTTAATTAAACCTTTATTTTTCCAATCTACCCCGTATGTGGGGTAGATGGGTAAAGGGGTGGGATGAGTTAGGGAGACGAAAATCCAGTACTTTATAGCGAAGAATCAAAAATGTTGACTCTAGCTAGATGGTTGCATACTGAAAATAACGCTAATGAAATGTTGCCCCCAACTCACCCCAACTCGAAGAAATAGGGGTTGAAAACTTAAAAATCGCCGTATCTCGATAATTAATAGCCCGATGGAAAAATGTTGGAAACAAAAACAGTTTGGAATAATAAAATACGTATAAAGTTGTTCGACGTCCAATCCCCTATCTTTGAAAATAGCGGCACAAAAACGCGAGAGCACCACTCACCCGGAATTTTCTAATCGCTTTTATGCCGCTATTTTCAAAGATGGGGGATTGCACGTCGAACAACTTTATACGTACTTTATTATTCCAAACAACTTTTGTTTGAAAGATTTTTCAATTGGGCTATTAATTATTGAGATATGGCGATTCTTAAGTTTTCAACCCCTATTTCTTAGGGTTGGGGCGAATTGAGGGTCAAAATATCATTGGGGTTACTTTCTGTATGCAACCATCGAGGTCACATCATTTATATACATCGCAGTTACTGGAAGCCTTCGTTAACTTGGTTGCCTTTAAAGTTTTGCAGAATCTGTTTTTTTTCCTCCCTCATTTTCGAATGTGTTTTTTTTCCTCCCTCATTTTCGTGCAGGGTCGAATGTATCATGAAAGATATTGTATCGTGCTTTGCATGGGGATATTTAGGGGTGCATCGTTCGTCATAAAGAAGCTCCGTCACGACTCTGCCCTGAAGGGAGGCGACCTCGTCTCGGCATATCGATGTGAGCACGGATTTTTCTTGAAATTCTGCCTGCAGCCCGATTTCCTCTTTCCATCATGATATGCGGAAGGGAACATTCCAGGTGGAAATTGACTCGGGGCCTATACTAGTTTTTTTTCTCGAAATTTATTAGGGCTCACCTTTGGGACTCATGCGGACCCGTAAAGGGTAGTCATGCTTGAAAAAAAAAACAAACATCATTAACATAAGAGGTAGCCGAGTTAGTACCTAATTTTGAGACATTCTAAAAAATCGTACTTACCATGATAACTCGAAATCCTTAGACTTTGGACCAAGGTAACCCAGGTTAGATATGTTCCTAGCGACGTGACGTATCACCCTCTCAAGGCTTTGCATCGAACTTCCTAACACCCTATAGAAAAAATAGTGCTCGAACGACGGATTTTTTTTTGTCGACGCATAGTTTTTTTCTTGTCAACGAAAATAGAGCGTTTTTTTTCACCGAAAATCGGTAGGGGCTAGGCACCTTATATCAGATACTTTTATTCGAAATTGAAAAACGAACGTAAGCCATTGCTAAGATCTTTAAATTTTGACATTTTACGATCTACTAAGTGGTTTCTTTACAAGACAAAATTCACATTGGACCACGAAATTTTATTGATAATACATTCCGCCAACTCATGAAAAAAAAATGCTTGTACTTTCAATTACCACTAATGATCGTTTACCATTCTCCCCATCTTTCCACTTCTTCCCCCAACGCATATACCCGTACATGAATGGGCCTCCATTCCTTTGTCATCGAATATTTGGATCCATTTTCATTATTCTCATGAGCTCGTGGCTTTCCGAGATGCGAAGCTACCAGGCAATAATATCATCGATGAAACAGCATCGAAAAGGTAGACAATGACACGGTCGCTCATCTCTTCGAAGTTTCCCTTGTTGCAGGGATGAAGGGTGTGTATAAGTTTTTTTCCGATCGTCGATAATCCTCATGCCACTGGGCGACCCCTGTTGGTGAGCCTGAACCTACCAGCCACTGCTGCTTTCATACCGGAAGACTCTCCAGGTTCGACTCTCCATCCACCTCTATATTGCCATGTTTGCAGTTTATTATTCATTGGGACGTTGCATTTCCAGCGCGGATAAGCGGCACATTGTTTATGCATTACCCCAGGACCGTCTTTCTCACTTTGTCTCCCTCTGGCGCATTCTGTCTACCTACGACCAGATGTCCTCTCTGTGCATACTCGAGCTTCTCGCAGCACCAGTATCAACGATACACGAGCTTCACACACACCTACACACACACACACACACACACACACACACACACACACACACACACACACACACACACACACACACACACACACACACACACACACACACACACACACACACACACACCCACCCACACACACACCCACCCACACCCACCCACACACACACACACACACACACACACACACACACACACACACACACACACACACACACACACACACACACACACACACACACACACACACACACACACACACACACACACACACACACACACACCTAAACACCCACACTTACCCACATTTACCTCCCCCCCACACACCTATACCTACACCTACGCCCTCGCGCACACACACATACACACGCACACACACCCACGTGGACAAGCATCCACATACCCCAATGTAGGCAAGGAGAGATATTCTCCGCCCGGTTTGTGTCCACGTCAATCCGACTATCGGGATCACACTGGATATTTGCTCTTTTTCCAACCGTACTAATTCATTGGCCTCTCCAGCTCAAGCCGCATCAGTTTGTGACATTTGAATCTGCTCCTTCGGTTTCACTGCGTTGGTCGATTAAATTTTCATCCCTCAACTTCAGCGATGTTGATGCCAAATGTTTAAGCTCGTTTCGTTATTGTTTGCTAGGTTGTTCAACGACGAAGAATTAATGCAGTGATTCGGCTAGTTGTCAAAGTAGGTCAGAATTTCTCCCGAAGTGAGCAGCGAGAAGATAAACAGAGAAACGTAACTGCAGTGTAATGAAATATTGACAGCAAAAGTTATCGCATTCTAAGAAAAATTAACGAAAATAGTTACTGCGTCCGAAATGAAATAAGTTGACAAATGTGTAGTGGAGAAATCCGTTGGCGAGTCTACCACGTCCCCGAAGGGATTCGAAAGCATCTCGTAGGGGGTCCACATTGCAAAATGTGGCCATTTGTTTCGGAGAATTCTGTCTTTTTGTTTCCAGGCGTACCATTTCGTCGATTTTGAATATTTTTCACTTTTTCTTGGTTCGTATTCTGCGATTAATGGGACAGGTTCGAAAAACCGAAAAAACAAAACGCTGGCACAAATTGCAAAAAATCTCATTTTTTGCCATTTGGACCCGGCATAGCAGACTAATGGTGAGGCAACATTTTTTTTTGTATAAATCGTACTGGAACTTTCAAACGGACTTTTCTCAAAACTGTATTTTTCAAATTGGTTTCCATGATATCGAAAAAACTATTGAACGGATTTCGCTCAAATTTTTATGGCATCGTCAGCACATCTCGAGTTCACACTCGAACTAGAATATTTCTGATATCCGCCATTTTTTCAAAGCTGAAAAAGTCGAAAAAAGGAACTCGAAACTTCACTTTTAAAACTGTGCTAAAAATTCAATTTTTTTTTCCATTTGATTTTGGAAAACTCGATTTGATTTTTTTATTCCATCTACGCCGAAGCTCCTGTATCGTGGCAGCCGTCAACCAACGTTTTTGTAAATATGAGTGTCTTCCGAAGGGTGTGAAGCGTTATTTTTGTTCGATAAAATTCTGAGGGACTCTACAAAAGTTAATAAATCCGTGGTAAAAACTATGCTAGTGCGTTTCAATGATTCACCAAAGTAAGAAAACCGAAAAATCGAAAAAACTAGCTGTCACATGGACCCCGTTAAAAACTCCAAGCGTTATTGCATTCCAAAAAGTTAAATCTACAAATATACCGCATTATTTCGCGCCATTCTGTTTTTCCCAGCGATAACCCGGTGGAAAAATTGCCGATTAATCTTGCGGTCTGCGAAGCCGTTTTAACCTCTTATATTAAAATCAGCGTGCAGCTTTTTTTAATACCGCAAGAACGAAACGAGCGTCCAGTGTCAATGTGTTACATAAATTTCTCCCTTTCCGCTAAGCCGTACACGATAAATTGAAAATTATCGCACGTACCACGGATACATTCATCTCGAGCCGCGCGCAGAGTGCTGAAAAACTAAAGCGAAGAAGGTGGGGCAGTAGTGGAGAAGGTAAGTGGTAGAATGTAGTGGCGGGGTAGGGAAAGCAGAAGAGAGCGACGATTGCTCAGCTTTGCATATGCGAAACTGGAAAGTTCGTCGGTGAGGGTTCCCGAGCGTACACCAATTTCTTCTCTTGTGCGCCATTCCCCGTTCCTCATTTGGTCCGCTGTCCTAAATTCCGTGCCGCCCCGTTTTACTTTTCGCTGCTTCTTTCCTCGTCTCAGCTGCAACCCCTTGGCTCGCACGAATTGTGAAACGAGAGTAACAAAAATACGTTGGGTCTTGTTATGTTCTACCGATATACGGGAACTGGCTGACTATGTGTGTGGCAATGTTGTTCGGGGGTAACTGCGGTACGTAACGCACACCCACCACGAGCCGAGGTCATTTCCATCGCTGGAACGATCACCCCTAAACTTCCGGACCATGCGATGCGATAATATATACACACGGGGAAAAGATGTTTCCGAGGACCGTCTTCCCAGCAGCCGATTGTCCGTGAAATTAACCGTTGGCTTGAAAAGATTCCAAAGACCGTCCTCAAAACAGCCAGATGTGCTCGTAGCCAACGTTAGGTACGTACAATCGGCCGGAAGTATCGTTTCCATGTGCATCGTTGCACTCTCTTGCCGGGGTAGCTTGGACTGTGAATCCGCTGGTGGTCTGCTAGAATGTGCGGAGGTCTAATGCGAAAGAAAGGGCGCCGTGCTTGGTGCACCCCCTGTGGACGCGGCGTCGCTGGTTGCGACAATGAGAAGTAGAGAGGGAGAGCAGAAGTCCCCGAGTCGCTGATTGCATCGTTGTAATCTTAGTTTTTGCCAGCAAGTCTCGAGATTGGTGACCTAGCAGTCTACTCTGCTCTACACTGGGCTCTCCTTTTTCAGCCCCGTCTATCGTCCTAACTCGTATATAGTAGTCATGTACGTGTTTCTTGCATTTTTAATGCGTGTACCTTTCGACTGACGTATATGTGCCCGTCATTCCCCTTCGCTCGTTACAGATTTTATGGAAGACGCAAAAACCCTAATTTCGTACTTTTGTGGATCGATGAAATCAAGCTGAAAGGTTGGATAGCAGGCGTTAGAACTGAAAATCAAGCCTACGCTGTGCAGAGATTTTTGTAGGGATCCAATTGGATTCCCATACTCGTCCCTAGTGCCTGATAGGAATTCAGTTGATCTCATTAGATTATTGGGCTGGGAGGTCAAGCTCCTACGTTGGATTCTCATCGGGATGTCCCATTGGAATCTAATTCACGAATACAATGTGAATCGTAAAGGAAGTCAATGAAATCAAGCTGGAAGGATGAGTGGCAGGGGTCAGAACTGTAAATCAAGCCTTCGCTGTGCAGAGATTTTTGTAGGGATCCAATTGGATTCCCATACTTGTCCCTAGTTCCTGATAGGCATTCAGTGGGTCGTCGCATTTGATTCTTATTCTGGATCTTATACATATACTTATACTTATACTTACACTTATGACATATACTTATACTTATACATAACGCTCGTCCGTTCGATTCTCATCGGGATTTCCCATTAGAATCCAATTTACGAATCCAATGTGAATCCTAAAGGATTCCCACATCATCGAACAGAATCCTATCTGACTCTTGATGGACGCATCAAACTCTACAAGTTAAATAGTCTAAGAAAGCATACAGTAGTGCAAAATGAATGAAAAAGTATGAATCCTACTTTTAAAAAATAGTATAAATCGCTTTAAAAAGTGATTCTTGAAAATCGACTTGATTCAGATTACTGAAAATCCACTGTAATTATTGTACTAGTAATTATCCACTGTAACAGGTTATATTTCAAGATGCCGATTTTTTTCTGCTCACTTTTCACATGTTGTTGATTCGAACGTGGTAAGAATTCTGAAACGGCATTCAACGTGGAACAGTGTAGAATCCAATTGGATTCCAATAGACATTCCTGGAGGAGAAGCACCATATATCGGCTTGCTGCTTTATATCGGATAGTGGATACCTTGAATTCTCCTGTAGCAACATCTGTTTTTGATTTTATGCACTAATAACTGGTCGTAAGATGTCACCACTGCAAAACTATTGGCTGTCTAGTAATAAAAATAGCACATCAGCGAGTCCACGTGACTTTTTATTGTTCTTTCGTTTTCTTGTTTTCATTGAGGTAACTTCAATGATTCATTTGCTTTTTATTTTTGGTGAACTATAGCATTTCCTTTCCTTAATAATTGTATAATGTTCGCAAAAATAGCAATACGTACAAAAATATTACTGGTCATATTCGGCCATGACAAATCTTCATATCGGATACTCAATCGAGCCTAATATTGGATATCCGTTTGTGCAAAAATGTTCCTACCTAATTAGAGATTAACTTATAAAGACTGATTCTTTGATAATAATTACCAACTTAAAACAAGAAACTTTTTGTTTTCATTCATATAAAAATGGTCCCCTAATATCAGATATGAGAAAAATGGAGTTTGGGCCCTTTTATATAGGATATCCGATTATTAAAATCGTGTTTAATAATAATACGATTATTAAACTCGTATCAGACAATAAAATCGTAAAATTTTAAGGTCTTAGCAATTGTTTACTTTCTTCAATTTCAAACACAAGTATTCTATATATGGTGCCACTCGCCTCCATAAATGTGGGTTGTGACCCCCCAACAAATTTGTGCACGGGATCACAAAACACTACTATTATTTCAGAGATCCAACAAATTCGGGTTGAGAATTCCGAATAAAAAATTCTCAAACACCGTCAATCGGGAAATAGCGCTGAATCAAGTTGGATTCCAGCGTGTACTCCTGACGCGCGGCATCCCTATCAAATGCCTATAGGGATGTGCTAGAATCCGGGGGCTCTCCAACAAATTTCTGCACGGGTCGGGCTGCTCCGCTTCGTTCAGGTTCCAAAATGTTAGAAGGAAAGCACATAATCCCCGCGATTTATGCGAGCAAGTAATCCCATTCAGTGTCAATTTGAATGAATACCCAATCGCTTATTGTTCTTCGACTGCGGATAGATTGTGAGCGATCTCTGGACGTAGCGACGTGCTGATGGAAACGTCAAATTTTCAAATCTCCCTCACTGAATCAAAATACTATTCCATTCAAGCGATTCGGTGATTTCAAAAACCTCATAGTCCTTGAATGAACTTGCATAATTAATGATATTCAGCTAGAAGTCATTCCGAGCGCATTTAAGCACATATAATGCGTACGGGGACAATAAGCTGGTACGAGGATTGTCCTCGAAGTCGAATGTCTTCGAAATCATCTTTCCAAATGTATACGTACACTGTAAAAAATTTCTTTATGAAAATTAATACACAAGTATAGGAAGTTTTTATGCGGATACCGCTTATGAAATTTCAGATACGACTTTGAAAATCCAAAACGGGTTATTTGAAAAATGAAAGTGTAGCTCCGTAATATTAATATACTTGTGCGTTTGAAAAATAATGCACGTGTAAAGAAATAATCACATCCAAGTATATTGAAATCAAGAACCAGTTGGTGATATCAATATACGAGTGTATATTAAATTCAAGAACCATTTGCTAATATCAACATACGGGTGTGTATTAAAATTACTGATCCTAAGTATTAAGTTTATTTCAGAAATTGATAATTAAGCCCACTGAAAATGTGACTCGTATTTATCCTCCTCGACGGGGGAGCTAGAGATAAAAAAAAAAGGTGATTTTTGTGAAATTTCTTTCTTCAACACCTGGCGGCGTAAAAAGGGAAAAATAATTTCCTTCCGGAAAGGCGAGTTCAAGAACTGCGACTCTGGCGTGGATATGGAGAGGTAACGAATTTGTGACACTCTCCGACGCGTGCACGAGTTGCAAACGCGTCTGTTTTTCCCAGGACGATCGTAGCCGGTGGTCGGGTTATATGCCCGACCGAAGCTGCGAGTGGCTATGGGAAAGTGCGGAACAAGGCGCCGTCCCTCGGACGCTACGCGAACTACGCGCGACCATCGGTCGTCGCGAGCGGCCGAAGTGGGTTGAGCGCGTTTTGTATTTGCAATACTCTGTTTTTTGTATTTGAATTAATATACAACTGTTGTAATCTTTAATTTAAGGCACGGGTTAATGCAATACATTTTCCACAAATTTACAAACTTGTCTTTGAAATTCCATGTTCCATCTATTAAATTCTATATCCACGTTAGAATTTCATGTTCCTATTTTAAATTTACGATACAAGTGTTTCAAATTTAATTTCATCTACTGAGTTCGTAAAATTCAATTCTTTTGTATCTTAAATGTATTGTAAATTTCATATCTTTTTTTACAGTGTATAGCAAGCTTGATTCAAGGATATCGAGGTCACGCGCACTGTATGAACCTGCATTATACACTCGAGTGTGTATAATCCCAGTCGAGAGGAGTTTGCGGTAGATTGGGGAGGGCTACCGATTGGAGAAACACGGTTGAAGGTAGAGAGGTCTGTGCCTCCCACGCTTAAAGCACCAGCAAAGCTTCTGTACCGCAATTTCTATGCTGCCTACGTGTACTCGCGATGAGCCAGGGCTGCTTATAACACTTGCTGTCATCCTCTTTTGTTTGGGGTGTTACAGGTGTGTCTGTGTGTGTGTGTGTGTGTGTGTGTGTGTGTGTGTGTGTGTGTGTGTGTGTGTGTGTGTGTGTGTGTGTGTGTGTGTGTGTGTGTGTGTGTGTGTGTGTGTGTGTGTGTGTCTGCGTGCGTGTGTAGGTGTGTGTAGGTGGTGTGTGTGTGTGTGTGTGTGTGTGTGTGTGTGTGTGTGTGTGTGTGTGGGTGTGTGTGTGGGTGTGTGGGTGTGTGTGTGGGTGGGTGTAGATATGTGTGAGTGTGTAGGTGGTGTGTGTGTGGCTAGGTGTAGGTATGTGTATGTGTATCCGTAGGGGTGTGCATAGATGTGTGTGAGTGTGTATGTATAGGTGTAGGTGTAGGTGTGTGTGTGTGTGTGTGTGTGTGTGTGTGTGTGTGTGTGTGTGTGTGTGTGTGTGTGTGTGTGTGTGTGTGTGTGTGTGTGTGTGTGTGTGTGTGTGTGTGTGTGTGTGTGTGTGTGTGTCGATGTGTGTGTGTGTGTGTCGATGTGTGTGTGTGTAGCAGTTTCAATATATTGCAGTGTCCGTGTAGTTAGTGTCCTATAGGGTGTACAAGAAAGCTAGCACCCGTATCCGTCTATGAACGGTGGGAAAAACTTTTGAATCTATAACCCCCCGTATCTCACCGCCCTTTACGACGACGGGATAACGACCTGCATACAGTCTCCTTCTTCACCTCCTTCACGAGGTGATAAATCGATGTTTCTATAGCAGATATACACCCTCCTTTTCTCGTTCTCTCTCTCTCTCTCTCTCTCTCTCTCTCTCTCTCTCTCTCTCTCTCTCTCGCTCTCCCGCTCTTGCTCCCTTTCTAAGTTCCGTTCTCACGCCATCTCTCTCTGTCTTTTTTTTCATTACCGTTTCTTTCGTTTTCTCGATTTTCCTTTCGCTGTCTTTTCCTGCCTTTTTCTGCCGAGATTCTTTGCGCACTCGGTGACCCCGAACTGAACAGCGCGGAGAGCTTTCCGCAGCGAGAGAAAAGGAAGTACCACGTGGGTAAAGACAGATCGATCCATAAAATCAAGAATAATAGTACGTACCATTCGGTATCGCGACTTTTATCGCAAACTCTAGGGATTCCTTTTCCCCTGCTGTTTATTTTCCCACTATTTTGTTCCTTGGAACACGAACGCAGAGAGACGATAATTCGCATTAACGCAGCAGGGTCGAGGGGTCTGCACAAGCTTGAATTTTGAAAAACACGATTTTTCTATTCTTTAGTCATATAGCCTGGGCTCTAAGGTTCAAATAGCGACAATGGAAATTATGTTTTAGAAAATCGTGTAAGTCATGCTCGAAAGCTGTTCGACCGTTGCACTTCATCGGTTAATAACAGATTATTATTGACGTCAAGTTCTTATTTGGTTGAAAATTGATTTTTTTTGTTACAGCTTGCCATTTTCGTAATTTAAAAAATTCCAAACAAGTTTTCGGTCGTACGAAAATGTTATCATAGGAGAAAAGGTAGATTTCGTTCTTTATCTTTTCCTATGACACCACCCCGGAACCGCCTACACCGAATGGTCATGCAGCAACGGCACGTCTTTGTTTTAATAAAAATAACTCCATCCTCTGTACCAATTGTTCGTAAAATGCCGACTCCGTCATCCCAATACTCTCATTGGACTAGGAGCAGTGAAAATCGAGCGGATTTTTGGCCCTTAAGCTTACGCAGACCCGTAACTTCAGCCAGGAAAAAGTAAATGAGTGTCAATCAAGAGTGTTTAATTTTCATGTTTCTTTTTAAGGCGAGATCTTTTCCCAATTTTCTAGACTTAGGGTATGTTTTATTACTAATGTTGGTTGATACGTGGTATTGAAAAAAAATTAATCTTTAAAAATAGAGGAGGTATAACGCGGTCTTCCAAACTGCGTTTTCAAAACTGGCGTGAGGTATCGCTGTAAAACTGATCGACCAATTCTGATGAAATTTGGTATAAATCTTCCTAACCGTATTGTCTGCAATACGAACCTAAATATATTTGGAAAAAAATATTTCAAGTATTTTCCGTTGCAAAATGTAGCCATTTTTTTCGGAAAATTCAATCTTTTTGTTTCAAAGCGTCCAATTTTATCGATTTTCAATATTTCTCACTTTTTCTTGGTTCATATTCTGCGCATGAGTATTAATAACAGAAAAGTCTTCGTTGAATTTTTTTTCAGTTTAATCCTGCCGACGCTGGGTGTCACGCCGTCTGACAACATCACCCGCTACCCTTTTAGCCGACCGTTCCATACGTCCCCTATTTTAAATAATAATAAAGCAAAAACAATAATACCACGTAACAGGCAAAAGTAGTAATAAAACATCCCTCAGTCTCAAAAATGGTAAAAAAAAATGTTGCTTTAAAAAAAATCGTAAAAATTAGCAATTTTTTCCTCGCTAATAGTATCTGCTCCCTTAAATTCAACAGCATATGGTTCAACGTTGTTAATGGATTAGTTAGCCCATGCTCCACCTAACGTGAAAATTTATATTAAAAAGTGTCAACTGAATCGAAAGCGCCAAAGCCTGTGCCGAAATTTGGGGAAATGACCCGGATATTTATAATCTGGCACCCGAGCCCTCGTAATTCCATCCCACCGGTGGGACATCAAGCCCAAACGCGAACGGGGATTATTAATTACTAGCGAGCGTGTCGGCGATGACGTTGCTACGTCACCGCGTTGCGTCGATCGCTGCGCGATGAATTTCCCAAAAATTTTCCTCCCTTTTTCGTTAAAATGAGAGCCCGATAGAGATCAATCGCTCTTCGAATCCGCTTTTCGTCCTCGATCAATACCTGAATAAATACAGTGTATCTATAGTTATTATATAGTTCGCTCGTGCAATTTTTGAGAGGGATAAGTATCGACATACTCGGTCGGTAATACGAACATACTGTCGGTAATACGAACCCCATATTTTGACAGTATGTATTTTATTTCGGTAGTCGGTAACAGACAATGACGAAAAAAAAATCGATTGATCTTTATGGCGAGTCACATTCGTACCGGTAGAAAACCGAAACGTATAAAAATATATTTTTATTGGAAATTTATTAATTTGGACATTTCGAACCCGTTGTACTTATGTATTGTTGGTTATCAGCAGATCTATAGCTGTTGCGAGGACCGTCCTCAAAATCCTCCTCCAGGGTGTCCCAGAAACTGAATGCGTTCCTTGAAATGGGGGGTTGGGGGTGAAATTCTGAGTCGATTGATATAAGCATGTGAGGGTCTCAGATCAAACGCTGAATTATTATTAATTTTTAAAGGCGGGCCAATCAGGTGCGCCCGATACGCCGGCTTATCGGGCGCACCTGATTGGCCCGTCTTTAAAAATTAATAATAATTCAGGGGTTGATCTGAGACCCACACATGCTTATATCAATCGACTCGGAATTTCACCCCCAACTCCTCATTTTAGGAAACGCATTCAGTTCCTGGAGACCCTGTATATGTACAGGGTGTCCCATTAAAATTATCCCACTCGAAGATCTTCGAAGCTGTTGATTAGGTACTAACTCGAAAATTAGGTACTAGCTTGGTCATAATCTTCGCACAGACAATAATTGATAAATAGAAACTTATTTGCATCTTAGCCTCATGTGTCTTCAATCGACAAACACCAATACAATCATCCGTGTCCACACAACTAATTAAATGGGAGGGGTTGAATAATTGAAAACTAGTCAAAAAATAAAAATGAGTACCTAATTTTTAGTTAGTACCTAATTTTGTATCTATAAAACTAACAGTTAGTACCTAATTTTGGGAAATTTTCCAAAAAGCATACTTACCATGATAACTCGAAATCCTTAGACTTTGGACTATTATAACCTAGACATGTTCTGAACGAGGCGACCTATCACCCTCTTAAGGCTTTGCATTGAACTTCCTAACACCCTGTATATTTTATCATCATGAACAGTTTTTAAGAATTTGAGAGGGCCGATTAAAGTGAGACATCCTGTGCACGTGTGTGCGAGTGTGAATTAAATACAAACGCAAGTGTGTAGTCCCGATACTCGAGCCTCGCATTCCATCGCGCTTCGCTGCTTTTAGTCTTTATTACCAATTTCCCATAGCTCGATTATTTTACGGCGAATTTTGCTGCAGTGCAATTTACAGTCGCTATGTGGAGATTTTTCTTTTTTGGTTTTTATACATCGTTAATATCGTTCGAATTCTCGCAGCCATCCCCGCCCCAAACGACAGCCACTATTAACGAGTATATATTGGGGCGTTATAAACGCTTCGCAATTTTCCTTTCGCATCCGCTGTTCCATTTTCTACAGTTTTCATTTTTTTTTGCACGTCGAACATTTTTCTCGTTCGCTGATGGAAAAAAAGTAACCTCCGGAAAAAAAGTACACCGCGAGTAGTCGTCATTAAAGCACGTTATCAATGAAGACTGGGGCCATCGTTAGTGGGCTATATCCACCTCGGTGGATCAAAAATTTGCATTTTGCAAGAATATTTTTATTCAATAGTATCACCTTTCAGCTATATTCTCTGAAGATTTTGTGGCAGTATTACAAAAATTCCATGAGCTACCTTGAGAGCACCAAATTTCAAACTTCAAACGGATTGTCCTCGAAACTCTGTTTCCTAAGTCGGTGGACATGATATCTCGAGAACCTCTTAATGGATTATTTCCAAATTTGGAGGAGATACGACTAGAAACATCTAAAGGTCGTTGACGATCTCGCTTGTGCAAAATCGATCTTCATTTTTCAATAGTTACGTAAAAATGACGACTTTTTTCATAGATTTTGCATGCTCGAGGTTCAATTCGTCGCCACGTTGTTGAAGAAAATTATTTAAAAAATCAACGATCGTCAACGACTCGTATTTATTATCATCTTGAATGAGCCGTTTGGTTTCGCATTTCCGATGGACCGTTTAAGCTGGAGAGTGTCCACCGCCAAATGTCACGAGAAAAAATGTCATCGTCAGCCAGTGGCCATGTTTTCGTTGTTTTTTGTACAATTCAGTCATTTTTTTAAGGCTCTCAATATATATACCTTTGTGTAAAAAAGATGGGTTCATTTACTACCAATCGTTTTCCAGAAACAATCAGATTGTGGGAATTTTTCGCGCCTCTAGGTAGATGTAGTCCCTTAAGGGGGTATCCTTCTCTGGAAGCTTTCTTCTCTGGACATAAAGTCGTTTTATTTTGCGTATCGTTATAGCGGAAACTTTCAAGAATATTTATAGAAGAACCGAACCCCGAAATTCTAAAAATCGCCGAACTTACACCTATTTTACACGTATTTTACGTAGCTAAATAACCGTACGACATGTGAATTTTTGCCGCAATGCTTCCGCCAGTTCTTCATTTAGTCGTTGGCCTGACTCGACATGGAACGCGTGATAAATCATTTTTGACCGAACCCGGTAATCTCAGGGTAGCGTGCCCCGCGTACATGTGGGTACAGTGAATAGTTGAACTTGGTCGTGATAAGTTCCCGTCACCAGGCTCGACTCTCAGCGATCACAGAGCAGTTTCCGCAAACCCCTTCCCAACGAGGAAAAGCCGCTTTGAAGCGAGGATAGTTCGAGCCAGCAAGTACTTCGGGTAGAGGGTAGTTTACACCCCGCTTACATTCAACCGCACGTAAGCTTTGACGATATTAACCTGAGCTAAAGCTACCCTCGATTTTACACGCGCTACGTTTTAACGCTTCCCTGTTTATCCATACTGGGTGTCCTGTTATGAGTGGATAACCGCGCAACTGTCGATAGGTCAGGTCATGTCCTCCCATATGCTGGAATTTCAGTTTTGCAAAAGTTCCACGGTTTCCGAGATTTCGGGCATTATGTTATGTATCCCTCACCATCGACGTGCAAAAGTCTTCCTACCGTACGTCTCAAGCATATATACAAAGCCACGTTTTCCTGCGGAAAACCTTTGATTCGAAGCTGCACCCCTGAACCCTCGTACACTTCCCATTTTCTTGCACGACGTACGATATGTAAAACCGGGGTTCCAGCCAACGAGCCACATTCCTAATTACCCGTGAATGCATTACCCGTACTCTTGACTTTGCCTGTGGAAAACTTCCAGCCCGAATCAAGCCTCTTCTCGCGGCAGCCTCTCCAACTGGGGTATATTCGCTGGCGGAGCCTTTCGTTCTACCCTTAATGGCCCGGGAACGAGAGGACGTGGGGGAGGCGAAAAAATGGTCTTACAATTATCGACAATCAATTAAAATCGTACATGCTCGTGGAGTTTGGTAGAGAATGCATGACACGTACATTGCTGGCTAGAAGCTTGATGTGATCAGTGTTTTGACGGTTTGAAGATACCTTTGGACGAGGAAAAAGTTTGCTGATTTTCATGATTTTTTTTTGGAGGAAACGTTTCTTAACTATTTTTGAAACTTGGGGTATGTTTTGTTACTACTTTTGGCTGGTACATGGTACTTTTTATTTTATTTATTTTTGAAAATGGAAGGGGAGCATGGCACAGTCTTCGAAACTCCATTTTCAAAACTGGCGTGACGTATGGCGGACAAACTAATCGACCGATTTTGGTGAAATTTGGTATGAAGCTTCCTAACCTTATTGCCTGAAACATGAGCCTACAAGATGGAAAAAGATATTTTTTTTTGCCAAATGGAGCCCCTTTTTCGGAAAATTCCATCTTTTTTGTTTCGAAGCATGCCAATTTGTCGATTTTCAACATTTTTCACTTTTTCTTGGTTCATATTCTGCATCTGAGTATTTATAAACGAAAAATGTTCGTTGATTTTTTTTTCAGATTATTCCCGTCGACGCTACGCGTCACGCCGTCTGCTACATTCGCCACAACCCGTTTAGAAGACCGTGCCATATTTCCGCCATTTTCAAAGATAATTTAAAAAACACACCCCTTGTAATAGCCAAAAGTAATTTTAAAAAATACCTTAAGTCTGAAAAATGGCGAACAAAACTTTCCTTTTAAAAAAATCATGAACATCACCGTTTTTCCTCGTCTAAAGGCATCTCCCTCTTAATGTTTTACGATTCGGCCAAGGGTGGAAAAATGCGAACGCATTCGAGTTATTGTGAGCATTGCTTTCGAGTAATAATAATGCGAAAAAGTTATTGACAGCTCGAACGATCAATAGTTAAACTCGTAATCGGGGGAAAAATGTTTTTTTCCTTTTGCTGGGAGTTCGTTGCTTTTTCCTAATAACTACATTTTTGTTTAAATGTTCATCTCCATTTTTGTTTTTTTCTGAATAATGGATGAACAAAGGGTTTTTGTTCCTTTTCACAAAGAAAGACTCCACATTATTCTTTAAAAGTTTAAAAATCATTAAGACCTTGTGTACCGTTAGAAAAATATATCGTCTTTTTAACTGGTTTAAATTATGTATAAATGCCACAAGAATGACGCGGTTGGTATGTACAAATATCCAAAAAATGATATGGCCCGAATAAAAATGCTTTTAAAACTTTTAATGCTTTTTTTCTTGAAATCGCGTTTTCAAAATCATGCGGACTCGCAGCACTTACAATTCTGAAACGATTAACTTCAAAACTCAACTTTAGCTTCTCGGATAAGTTTTCTAGCGATCTACACACGATTTTTACGATCGTTTAACAATTACGGTTTTCACAAACAAATTGAGGCTCTTTTTGTAGCCGAAAGTGCGACTTTTTTTCAACATGGTTCTAAAATTTGAAAAATGAATATTTCATAACATTATTTTGTGCTTCGCTGGCAAAACTGATATAGATTACGAAAAAAAAGTTATTTCTCGGTCCAAGTGCTCAAGTGAGTCTCCAACGTGTCAGCCACTATATATTTATATAGTTAGATAACCGACACTATGTATATTTTTTTTCATTTTCAAGAATACTTTCGTTAAGAAGTATGAAAAAAATTTGGAATTATCAATGTCAACGATTTTTTTTGCCTCTAAAGTGAAAACTACATTTCTTTACAGAGGATTGCCTTTTCAAATTTTTTTCAAAAAATTCTCTAAAATAGAGTGACCCATTCTATGATTTTTAAGACTAGTCTTATCATGGGCCCATTTTCCTTCTATTTTTTTTTGAATTAATCATTTTTTTGAGAATATTTTTTCCATTTTAATCTTCAATAATGCTTTTAATGATTTTGGGATTTCTATTTCAGCTGCGTAAGGCCTAAAACGGTTTATTTTTTAATTTGTGTGGAATTGATCGTAAAAAAATTATTTTGAATGAAAAATCATTTTTTTCGTCGAATACACATCGATGCACGTCAAACAACGTTCAGTGTAGAGAATTATCGTTATTAATATCATTATTATTATTTCTATCGTTAATTCGGTCTTTATCGGTTTTTTATTCGAAATATTTTATCATTATCTTGAGGCTTCTATTTAATTTGCGAATGGTAAAATGAACAATTGACGTACCGGCACTCTTGACCGTTGGTGAGGGCGATGGCTCGGCTCGCAATATTTGCGTTCCTCCCAGGAGAGCCAGGAGGACACATAGGATCATCATATCAGCCATCTTTAGACTCCCATGAGAGCTCCTGTAACAGGGAAGTGAAGATGATTCATCAAAAACTGCAAAAATAACGTTTTTCCGATAGAACGAGAGCTTCCATTAAGAGCTTACGCCTAGTTGGAATTGTTTAAATTATCGATTGTTCTTTTTCGACGGATGGTCGAAAAATAACTTAAAAAAAATATCATTTATTTTCATTTCACATTTCATTAAAAAAATACCGAGCGTTATTTTCAAAATAACTTTTTCAAAGTTAATGACGAAATTCACCACCAAAGGTGGTGAAATTTCACAAGCTTCTTTTAGATATCAAAAATCAATGCTTGAAGGAAGTAATATTTTTTTCTATCAACCGTATTTTAATAAACTAAAATAGAGTGTTTTGTCACCGAAAACCGATACTTTCACTTGGGAATGCAGCCATTTAAAAAAATATATATATATCTTATTCAATGCTTTATTGAAAACCTGGATAATTCCGTGTCACAACTAAATGGGTTTGACTTTTTTATTTCGAATTATTTGTTTCCGAGCGAAATAACAAAATTTGTAAAAAATACTCGAAACCACATTCTTCAATGCAAAAAGAAATGTAGAAACCTGAACACGTTTGTACAGAAAAAAATCACGAAATTTAAGGGGGAGATACTAGGATAAGATAAAATATGATGATTTTTTAAAAGGAAAATCATTTAAAAGGAAAATCATGATAAAAGATAAAAATCATATGAAAATCATAAAGGAATAATTTTCTTTTCGAAGAAAAGTCATCATTTCTTGGAAGGAATTAATTTCTTTTCAACGAAAGGTCGAAATTCTCTGTAGGAACCATTTCTTTGCTTTTTTGAGACTGAGCGTATTTTTTTTTAACCACCTTTGGCTGTTTAATGGTATTTTTTACTAATCTATTTAAAGGACCGCGCAAAAAACTCACCCTCGAAAATTGGAATGTTTTTCGGTTTTCGCAAATAACGTTTCAACGGTACGAGATATAAAAAATAACAAATTGCAAAAATGTTTATTTTTTCGTGCACTATACATTGGAGATGAGAACGCTAACGTTATCGACGAACAAAAACCACCCCTATTTTCGAGAGTGCGTTTCACCCCTCAAAAATCGGTTTCCGCAGAAATAGAAAAATACGTGTCGCCTATTTTCACCCATTCCACAAGCCTGCCAAATTGCATCGAAATCGGAGAGATCGACCTCGCACCCTTTCCCTGCCTGAAAGCTGACGACCAAATCTTCCCTTCAAAATAACCGTGAAAATCAGCGAATTAAATCCTCGCCTAACGGTACCCTTAATGTTCGCATTCGTTCGCACAATGTTGATCCCAAAATAAATATCGCGTGAAAGCAGATTTTCCGCAGGATTCCCCCAACAGCGGGTCACCAAAACTACCCCACATAAAAGAAGGACCGATCCAGTCCAAAGCTCCCAACAGCAGTATCGAACAACGGTTCAACGCTATAAAGTGTCTCGTCTATATACACGTGGATGGGCACGTGATTTTAAAACTTGATCGTGTTACAACGATGCTCCGATACCGTAGTTTTCCTCTTTCCCAAAAGAAACGACAAAAGAGAGCAAGGAAGTTCCTCGTTTTGTTCTTCTTTTTTTTCGTTATCGGTTCCCCGTTTTCTCGTGAAAGAACGAGTCCACGAAAGTATGGGGTGGTCTGCCGTGTGGCCCGTTGACCGTTCTATGGCCAGCATGAGGAGGCTCTTCCGTAGGAATAACGTCATCGAACTTTTCGCAGCGTAATGCCCCTCGGAGGGGGAAGCTGATAGGGGAAGTTGAGAGCCAGACTTTAAATTACGAACGGGTCTTCATCCGGGTCCAAGACAAACATCGAACGAGGTCGAGGCGCGGAACAGGTCAACCAAATGGGCAGGCTGAGCTAGGACAGTTTGGCCGATCCTTCGACTCTTTTATTGCCCTCTTTGATGGCTACATCCTCGCTTTCCTAGATCCTCTCGGCCCCGTGTACCGCCTGCCTTTCCGCAGCTCACCCCAGTATGCGGTTCATGCGATATCTTTGCATGCCGTTTACGGTGGACACACGTGCCGGCTCGGGCAGGGGATGAAATGAGCCAAGCACGAGTGGTGGGTATCCGTTTGCGAGAGGGTGGAAAGGACGAGTACCCAGCCCACACCCCTGAGAATCTTGAAACGAGTTCCGAAGATGGACGCAAGGGAGAACGATAAGGCTGTATCTATCCAATAGAAAATGGGAAAAGAAGCGAAGGGGATGAGAGAAAGAGATTCACCCGACGGGAACATTGTCGCGAGTTCTTCTGGTACAGACTCCCAGATGACTTCGGTTGGATCAGATTATAACAGACGGTCCAGTCTCGCCGGCACATACTCCTTATTCTCGTTCTTCCTGTTCTTCGGTCCTCCAACTCCCTCGCCTTCCCATCTGGCGTCTATTTCATGGATGTACGGATATTTTTGCCCGCGGGCGAGCTGGGAAATTAGTATAGGGTGTCTTGAAGTGACCTGACATTTTTATTTATTCATAAAACGTATTATTTATTTGACACGTGGAGGTTATGCGTGGAACACGATATCCGATTAACGGCCGCCTCGTGCGTTTGCAGGGTCACGCTTTCGACGAAATCTTCAATAACATTTCAGCATTATGTGCGACTAATTTCATTGAGGCGGCCAACCACTTTGGGAGAGCGAAAATTAGATGATTTTTTGGATTTCTTTTAAGTGTGGAAAAAAATGAAAATTTCAGCAACTTTGACGATAATTTATTCATATATTCATACATCTCTGGTTATTTTTTCCAGTTGTTTCGTGCATTAATTGAAGTGTAATCCGCTGTGTCCCTTGGCATGGCCTCGTCGTCGTTCTCGATTTGCGGGAATTGTGCAGCTCGCAATTTGCATCTGAAATAGTCCAACAAATCTTTATGCATTCTTGAGATGTTTTTTAGAAGTGTAAGCCTAAATTTTGAGAAATAAATCGAGAATTTAATGATGAAACGTGTTTGAAAAAAAATTATCGATTTTTAGCATTCTTTTCCCGGCATTTTGCAATAATAAATATGTTTTAAACTATCTAATCTTTCCAACTTTAGGTTCATGTTTTGATAAATTATATTATGTAAACGTGTTCCAAATTTGAAGCTGATCCATTAATTAGTTTTTCAGTTATGATTCCCGCAAATTGAAAAAATGCCGTTTCAAGAAAAACGCGATTGAAAGTTTTAGTATATGAAAAACGTTGTGCTACCTGTCCTCACTAAATCGTCTGTCACTCGGTCACTCTTCAATATTTTAATTTGAATTTTTTTCACGTACTCTCGAATATGTACACACTGAGAAGAAGAAAAATAAAATCGACTGTTTTGACCCGTCACCCGATCCGAAGTCGTTTTGAAATTTTCAGGGTGTATTCGCAATAATTTTTGCTAATGATTAATGAAATAAAAAAAAGATTTTTTTGAAACATCCAAAGTGGTTGCCCCGCCTAATGCTACGTCCAATAGCTTCTTTGGGCACCGAAATGATCGGAACAATGCACCAAATAACAATTCCCATGCGTTGCTCGAGCTCGTGATTCTCCATGACTAAATCTCAATACTTCCTGACGCCAATTGTCAAAGATCACTGCTTTATGTTCGCCGCAATAAACATGGCGCGCAATTGAAAATGTCAACTCATTTTGAGACACCCTTTACGTACGCGGAGATTCTTCGGCACGGAAGAAATCGCTTCATTGCAAAATTCTCCGAGTTCCGTTGCTCTCAAAAGCTCGTGATAGCCTCAGAGGCGGAGATAAGGAAAATGGGCGAGATCGCCGGATCTCATCCTAGATCTCTCGCGTTCTCAACCGTGGCACTTGAAGCAGCGAGATTCTTTCGACTGCCCAGGGAGATTGTGTTTTGCGAAACGAGAGATGGCGAAAGTTCCAGATCGCGAGAACAAATATGGCTAAGGTAAGCAAAAAAAAAAGAAGACTGGAACAACGAGGAAGATTCGTTCTCAGCTGCTTCGAGCTGACGGAGAATGGAGGATTACCAGCGTCCTAGTTATCGTCATAACTCCATCCAGATATGGAGCAGAGATGGATCCAGAGATCGATCCAGAGATGGTGCAGAGAGTTTCACGGAGCCCCTGCTATCGATCGACAACCACTTGGATGTATTTATCGGTATGGCCAAATGTCATCATCATTTAGAATCAAAGTGGATTATCTTCTTCTCTTCCGTCCGTATGAATGGCTAAGCTCCGTGGGACCTTCCGTCACATTCTCCAACGTCTGACGTTCAAGCTCCTACTGTAAATGGTAGGTACGAAGTGTCGGGATACCCAGGATTTTTCGCGACCACTAATATCTCTTCTTCAGGGAGAAATGTAGGGTAAGTGACGTAAGCGTACAGCGTGATAAGCTACCGAGGGCTTTCCGAGAGACGGCGTCGAGCTTTTCAAATCCAAGCTAAATCTATTTTAAATACTCAACGTAACGCTTCCCGGTGTTACTGCAGTCTCGTCTCCCAACCTCAGTGACGGCCTTAACGTGATCTCAGCAACCCCAAGCGTCAGTTCCACGCTTGCTTCGACCCTTCTCTCGCTTAATCCACGAAAACGCAATTACTCCCACTTGACGGTCGATCCCTTTGCCACGCTCCGTTCCTCCAACCCCTCATTCCCGCCGGGAGGTGGTTTCGTCGAAGGATTCGGGTGTACTCGTACCATATTCATACGCTATAAATCATCCACCACCTCGTCAACTATCCCCTCTTCGTACACACCGAGTCATTTCGACACACCCATCCAAAACTGCAGCCTAAGACACTGAAAATACTTGCTGGACCGATTATATGTGGAATAGCGTGGTCGGGCTCTACTGCTGAAAAAGCACTGCTAAAAAGTGCTGTTGAAGGCTGTACTGCTACAACTGTACTGCTGAACGGGCTCAAAGCTCCACTGCTAAAACTGTACTGCTAAAAGGCTCCACTGCTAAAAGGTGTACTGCTAAATGGGCTCTACTGCTAAAAGTAGCTTCTGACAGAGGGCTCATAAAAGTTCCACTGATGGAGGTTATACTGTACTTTTTGCGGGTTTTTGACGATTTTTTGGGACTTTTGAAAACTTACCTTGCTATCGGTGCCATTCTGCTGCACTTGGCGGGACGCGTCCGTAGACACCACAGTTGTACTCCTGTGACGTCAGAAACGTCAAAAGTTAGAAATACCTACCACCAAAGGTTCCCTTAGGGCTGCATTATTGACGAAAAACCATAACATTTGTTTGGGTACCCTTTTGCGTTCTGACAGTTGAGACTCTTTAACAGTGCTACTTTTAGCACAAGAATCTATTTAGCAGTCCCGTTTTAGCACTAGTGCCCATTTAGGACTAGAACTTTTAACAGTACAATTTTAACCGAAGAGCTTTCAGCAGTACAGTTTTAGCAGTAGAGTCCATTTAGCTGTAAAATTTTTAGCAGTTATTTTTTCGCAGTAGAGCCCTAGTACCGTGGAATAGTGATTAACGGGCTACATCTACCTAGGTGGGTCAGAAATAGCATTTTCTACATACAAATGGAATTATTCCTCAAACGCGTTCCATTACACATTTCTAAGCACTTGGCAGGTTTTTTTTCTTCGGCTATTTACCTTTTCGTAAACTGCCACAGAGCTGGCGTGAAATTTCGCCAGCCTTCGAATGATCAGAATGCAGTACCTACCATGTTTTTCGGTCAAAGCTTAGCTCATTTGAAATCACTTTTCAACGGTTTCGGATGTGCATTTGGTTGAACAGGCTAAATCTACCTAGGTGGGTCATTGTACTCGCCTGGTATTGGAAACCCTTGATGCATGAATGTTGGGATGTTTACCAAATGGTCGTTCCAACAACCGCTCTGTCCTTAAACGGATCATTCGAACATAGTTCAAAGACCGTCCGCGAATCAGCCAGATGTTAGTCAGCATTGGAAAGATGGAACGAATTCGAAATATCAGTGTGTGTGTTCACGCGATAGGGAATGCGGGTTTTAAACATTCCTGAATGCTCGAATAGCAATGCGCTTTTTTTTATAGTTGTTCCATAATGTACGTAAATCTATGCACCATCTGGGTCGGACGAAACTTCTTCCTCTTCCTGTTCGTGTATTCTCGACTTCTCCTTGATCAAGATATACGAGATGCACTGACTCTTTTCGTATATTCCACCATACGTGTATACACTTATATGCACGAAATCATGCATACGTGGACACTTGTCTTCCACAAATATCCTATCGATCCGTCTGGGCTGCATTGAGCGAGCCATTCGTAACCGAAGCTTCGCCGATAGTTTCCCGCGTTATACGTGATGCACAAGGCCATTCACTCGAAGGACGAATGTATCGAATGGAACGAGATAAATGAGCGTTATTCAAGAATATTTCCCCGATAGCGCGATACGAACCGTCGAACGATACTTACCGCAGATTGAACCATTGATCGCTCACTTCGCGCCGGATTTCGTAAGCATGAAAGGCGCGAAGGTGAAAAGGCGAAACCCTAGCTTACCTGCGAGGCTATGTAATCATCCTGTGAACCGGTCGAGAGAGGCGCGCCACCAGCGTGGAAGAGGAATCACTTTGAAACCTCTACCTCAATTAGGATCAGGTGCAAAGAAACGAGGCCAAGAATTGTTGGCCTTTGTGGATAACATGGAGTCAATTGATTCTACCGATACCTTCGGGCAGGAAGATTCACATAGACTGGCCATTTGGCCAGATATACCACTAAAAATCACTGCTTAGAGTTTCCTAAGTTACGATTTGTATTTGTAGGTCCAATGTTCCTCCGTACGCTCTTGCGGACTTGTTGCCGTTTTTGTGACTTTTACCCCAAGCAGTTTTTCCACTTCCAAAAGTACTTTCCAAGTTTGACTTGGGGAGTCCTTGCCTTGAGTTGCGTTGCGACCAGAAAGTCAGTAGAACTCAGCAGCTGGTGCCCTAGACACTAGGCGTAGGGGCCACCTATACAAAAATTGTATAGGTGGCCCCGGAGGTCGATAGGTAGACACCGGAGGTCCAGTTAGTGCTGACCAGCACTGCTCCTACAAAAATGTTCTACCTGATCGAATAGCAGACGAAAGTCATTTTTTACGAGTTGACGAGTTGGCTCTGGCATTTACAAGTGTTCATCATCGGATTCCTGTCGCTGTCGATGGACATTCCTGTCCGGATGTAGTTACAGTGTGCTGACACTCGATCAGTGGCTAGCATATGTAGTATTTCTTTTTTCCTGTCATCATTTTTCGTTCCGGTAGTTATGCATGTCCACGTCTCGAGCACCACAGCAAACCTCTGTTCCACAAACGCATGTGGTGCTGCACAGCTTCACTGTATATCAACGCATACGGCGCACTCGTACTGCGGAACACTTGCTCTCCTTCACCGACCCACCCACGCAACGACATACAGTCCCAAATACGTGTGTGGGTGCGCGTATACCAAAACGCGTATACGTAATCCTAAGCACGCAGGTGGCGCAACTGCTGCGGTGGAAGCGAGTGCGGTGTACCGCTGTAAATCTCGGGAGAAAAAGGAGATATGGGGGTATGCAGCTGCAGTCGTATACATACATGAATAAGGGTGATCTCCAACGACGACCGGTTACTCGTAGAAATGGTAAAACAACTCCAGCGATTCAAGAGGTAGAGCATTTTTGTTGGAGAATATTTCATAAGCAATTGAATGGAAAAAGCAACGCTGCCAGCAGGGTAGATTGACCATATACCCCAGACATCTCAAGAAGCGAGCAGTCTCTTGCCGTGATCGACCACGGAAGCCAAGTTTCACATTCATCGAACACTATACTTCTGTATCGACATTTACACTTTTTCGCTAATTTTTCCACATTTTCTGGTACTCGATCGCATCGAAATAAAAAAAAAGGACAAATGGGATGTAATTCCAAATGTGGCGAAAGTGTTGACCGAGGCGGACGGCTGATGTTGTTATTTTTATGAAGGACAAAAGAAAGTACATCGATGGCGGGATCAATATCAATTTCCGGGCTTGGCGGATGACTGTGGGTATTTTTTTCTCGGTCCTTTGGCAATTCCTGCTAACTTCCTTTGCTCCATTTACGGTTCCGCCAGATTGGGAAGGAGAATCGATAGTTGAAGCCGGTCGAAAAACGACTTCCGAATGATATAGACCGGTCCATTTCCGCGTTCATCGCTGTGCAACGGAGTACTATTTGTACCATTACTGTGAGACTTTTCGGCCTCGTGAATTCTTCTCCCTCTCGCCCCTTTTCTTCTAATTTACTTCTTTCGGTATTCCTTTATCTTGTTTTTTCTGCGAAAACAACATCTTAATGAAACTATCTCTTGTTCGCTCCTATTTTAGCCCCTCGGGAATGTCGATTTGTACCAAAAGTGCGTTATAGACAGACGAAAATAAGAGAGAAACCTTACATCAGTTCTTGGAAACGTCCAATTCCTCGGGTTTGTTTACTGTTTGAACAAAGATACGTTGGAAGGAGAGAATACAGGGAGTTCTGAGCACGAACGTGGTGTACAACGAAGATTGAGATGGGTACGAGTATGAGCGAGAAAGGCACGTTTAGCAAAACCGAGAAGAGAAGAGAAACCCTAGAAACTGCAGGCAGTAGAAACGTACACAGAGTGAATCTCTGGTCGTGCCCCTACTGTATCCAATGTTATATACATCGGACTTCTCAAACAGTAGCTCCGACGAGTTTTTCAATCGGGGAAACCGTATATCCAAGAACGACTGACTGGCTGCCTAAAATGAACCGCGATGTTACCAGACTCAAGACCTCGTCGACGATCTAATTGCCTGGTCAGTCACGAGGGATTAGGAAAGAGGACGAGAAAAAGAAGAAAATATGAATCTCCTTGGAAACCTACTTTCATCGTGGCAGACACTTCCACCCAGACGTTTTAGCCAGAGGATGAAAGATTAAAAAGGAAGTGTTCAGTCTGTATTTATATAGGAGGATGCTAATGTTAACTTTAGAAACCGAAAAAAGAAGCCATCTTAAGAAACTAAACACGTATTTGCAGACGCCCCGGGTATGGCTTTGAATACATCAAGAACGCATGTATGAAGTTTCTCAATAGATTGTTTTTTTTATCAAGAAATCCTAGATGATGATTGACTATAGTAATTATGCTAAATGATTAGCCAACTGGTTTTCTGTCATTCTGGGTATCGTGAGCACCAAAAGGGATTTGCAAAGATGAGCCAAGGGCCTTGCCATCAAGTACAGACATCTCCGATCGTTCTGGTCGAATATGGTCTCGATATTAATCATCGCAAAGCCTTGCAGCTCGAAACCTGGCAAATGCCAGCAAAATGGGAGACGCAGTCAAGATGGGGCTTGTGGATGCATATATCACAGAGATCAAGCGTATTAGAATAAGGATGACAGGGACTGTATAGCAATGTCGTAATATTCGGGGATAAACGTCGTTTATATATCCGATTGTTCAGGCTTCGACCCTGTCGTATATCATTAGTGGCACCCCCTGCCCCTCCCATCGTGCAGATATATCGGAGAATCCGCAGTGCATGACAAATACAATAATTGCCCTTTGATCGTCGTATGTGAAATCATGCATTTCCGGATCTGCACCTGAGGCGAACGGAATCGCTCGGGGGTTGCAAACGGGCATGAAGGCAGCTTGATATTACAAGGGGATCGATGGTAACAACGATGGAGAGATGGGGGGAGGGATGCAGAAGGGATTAAATGGAGGGAGAGCCAAGGCGAGACGAAGGAAGCAACGATTGGATTGGGAAAGGGCGAGGAAGCGGGAGGAAAAAGTGAGAGAGAAAAAGTAATCGACAGTGAGAAGCCGAAATATATAGTGGCGGAGAGAGCCCAGAAAGCAAGGGATCGAAGAGAACGATGGCGAAGAAGAGAATCTTCAGGAGGGCGAAAAAAAACTGATAACCAGAGAGGAGCTTTTTGATCCTCCTTGAACTATATTCAAACTCACAACACTTGAATTATTAAGGGGAGGGTAAGGATTTGCACTTTTGAAAAATCGATTTTTTTTGTCTTTTTTAATAGTTAAACATTCCAATAATATAATCCCAAAATTTCAAGTCAATCAGAGCAAAACTCTCGAAGTTATTGACTATTTAGTCCCGCTCCTCTAACACTGTAGCTCGCGTTTTAAACTGTAGCTAACACTTCAAACGCGTTTTTCTCGAAACCACTCTTTCAAAGTCCGTGTTCACTGCCATTTGAAAACTACATGACCGATTTATTTCGAACTTGGTACACACTTTCTACATATAAAATTCCCCTCCCCCCTCCCAACGGTTAGTTTGAGATTTTTTTTTACATTGAGGGGGTTTTTCCACCCCCAAAAAAGCGGAATTTTTCGTGAAAAATAGCACTTTTCACTTTACGTGACCACCAAAAATTTAGAAATGAAAAAAAAATTATCAAAGACCGTTGGGGGGAGGATTTGATGATACTTTGACGAAATTTTAAGGGTATAGGCGTTCTTGGAAAAGCTTTGTCACCGGCTTGTTTGTGGATATTATCGCGTACAAATTTCACGGAATGTTCTTGAAATGACACTTTACGATGTACAAAAGGTTTCAATAAATCTACTCTATCCATATAGAAAAAAAAATCGCAAAAAAATGTTTTTTTTTTCACGCTGAGACCCCTACCCTCCCCTTAAAGGCACCACATGCGTTTTCATAAAAAATATGGATTTTAAAGCTGAAAAATTGGAGCTGTAAATATACGGATATGGATGATTCAAGCATGAAAAATTTGCATAAAAATTGAATAAACATTGACTATCTTTGCACTGTAAATTTACGGCTTCACTGATTTCGCCGACGCATTAAATTCACCGATACTTTTCCAGGAACACGTCGTCAGCAGAAATCTACAACTGCTGAAACTTTGCATTGGCGCAATAATTGATTCGCCGATACTTTTAATTGAAGACTATTCAACGAGCTACCGCTGGTATTTAACGACTGGAGTTTTACGATGAAATCGCCGTAACTTTGGCAAGTCTGTCAATTTTTAGTGGTTTCCTTCGTTTTCGATCGCTTTGCTATGAGCTCTCGTTGAAAATTGGACTTTTCCTTGGAAGCTGTGGCTTCCAGCGGCAAGTAGATGAAGACTGACAAGGCACATCACTTTGGTATCCTCCTCCGATTTTGTTGAAACTTCTTTATGTGGGAGAGTACCAGAAACTAAGAGACACGTATTTTTTTTATCGGCGGAAAAATGGTTTTAAGGGGTGAAACGCACCCTCGAAAATAGGGGTGTTTTTCGTTTTTCGTCGATAACGTTATCGTTCCCATCCCCAATGTATACTACACGAAAAAATAAACATTGTTGCAATACATTTTTTTTTATCCGTACCCTTAAAACGTTATCGACGAAAAACGAAAAACATCCCCATCTTTGAGGGTGCGCTTCACCCCTTAAAATCGTTTTTCCGCCGATAAAAAAAATACGTGTCTCTTAGTTTTTGATACTCTTTCACATAAAAAAGTTTCAACAAAATCGGAGGAGGACACCAAAGTGATGTTCCTTGTGAATATATGTGAGTAGGTAGGTTGTTGGGTTTCAACTCTGTTCATCCGGTACCATCGAATACTCATTGATATTCCAAGATAGCTGCATACAAATTCGATCGAAAGCATTGTTGTCCGAATGGAAAAATAGCAACAGCCATTTTCTTGAGGCTGCCCCTCTTTTGCATTGTGGTAGAACGAGCAAAAATTAGTCAAGGCGACGTCTGACGTATTTTCCAACTTTTTTCTGCAGACTCGATGTCGTACGGGGTGTAGACAGCCCTCTTTTATTGGGGCCGTAAAGACGAGACTCCTGACGATAAACGGTGGCTTCAAAACATCCCCTATTTTTGGATGAACGCACCACTCGCTAGACTAGTTCTCGTTACGTTTCCAGCGTTCGTTGCTCTTTTTTTGTAACTTTCAGATTATTTTCACCACCACACGTATTTTTCTCTCTCTCACTTTTTTGCTTTCGCTCCCACATTCGTTTCAGTTTTATTCCGCCGAGTACTCTCTTCCCGAGCATCAAGGGGGTGAGAAATGTGGGCTCGATATTTCACTCGTACCGCACATGCAAATGAAATTTGTCGAAATTTCGTCGATGTTTGTCTATTCTCAGGGCCTGTTCACAGGTCTGAATAATACATTTTCAATTTTCGGCACATCCCTCTCCTCGTGACATTTTTTACATAGTACTCTCCTGCTTTCACGCTCGTTAGATTTTTAATGTTTTTTGTTTCATGTAAAACTCAACATGCGGAGGCGTTGTCACTAAAAATTCCAGGGTTCGGTAAAAAAAATGCAAAATGAAAGAAAGTGAGCTCATCAAGTAACAACAACGACATCTCGCAAGTGACGAGGGTGTGGTCCAATTTCGCTGACATCGTGCAAAGCTGTCGTTCCATTTTTCTCACGTGTTTCCTGCTCCCGTCACTCAAACGGTTCCAACTGTGGGTGTCGCGGCTGTTTTTGGTCGTTGAATGAAATAAAAAATAAAACTGGAATTAAAAAAACTGTCCTCTCTAGGGATGGGACGTTGAAAGCGGCCAAAACCGCGCACGGTATCCACAGCGTGTGCACACTTTCGTTGTACAGGTTGGTGTATGGCTGACCGTATCGCTGACGCACCACAGCGGGTTAAAAATGCATTGCCCGTACATTCCCTACCAAAAGTGAGTTTCGGCGAGAATTTTTAGCACTTGCGATGAGATCATTTTTTTTTAATCAACCACTTTAAAGACGCTAAGAAAATTAATTTCCAGCAATAATAATGCCAAAAAGTTATAAGTAATTTGTCGGAAAAAAATTGTTTAACAAATGTCCGGCGAACTACTTGTTTTATATGATAAAATGAATTCGTAGATTTTTCTGAATAGGTATGAATGTTTTTACAATTTTCTTTCTATTTTCATTTTTATTTTTTAATTTAAAAAAATGGATGAAGGGCCACAAATGTCATAGGTACAGCCTCTGAAAAATTCCAAAAACAGGATTTTCGGAATAGAGAGAAAATTCTTCAAAAAATCATATATATCCAGAAAAATATCTTAATTCATTTAATGTCACAAAAAATTAAGTTCACCGGGGATTTTTCGAACAAATTTTTGTTTAAACAATTTATTTATAAATTTTTGATATTTTTATTATTGAAAACCAATGTTCTTAGCATCTTCAATGCAGACGATTTTTTTCAGATTTTAATGTAATCGCGAAGTAGTCAAAATTCTCACCGAAACTCACTTTTGGTAGAAAATGTACGGGCAACACATCCTTAAAGCAACTGTCCAGAGATGAATGCACATGGCGGGGAATGTTGGGTATTTGCAAGGCTAGGTCAGGCTTGAATAAATAAGTGTTACGGTGAGGGGTTGACAGTAGCAGGATCGGTCACAAGGATGAGGCAAGAGCGGGACTGCCCATGGATAAACACGGGGCAAGCGCGTTCAACGTTCCGGGTACAGTGTGGAACTGGAGAGTGACGAGTCGGGTTAACCCAGTTGAGAAGAGAAACCGGGGGCCGGGAAAGTTAGGAGGGCAAAAGGGCCATTCCCTAAATCTCTTCCCTAGTTTATGTGAGTGAATGTGCCTTGTGTACCTTGCAAGTTGTTTGAATTTAAGGGCGGTGATTAGGCGAGGAAAAAGTTTACTGATTTTCATGATTTTTTTAAAGGAAAGATTTTTTAACCATTTTTGATACTCAGGGTATGTTTTATTATTACTTTTGGCTGTTACATGGCATTTTATTTCTATATTTATAATCGTCCGATTCTGATGAAATTTGGTTTAAATCTTTCTATCCTTATGATCTAAAACCCGAGCCTAAATGTTTTAGAAAATTAAAAAGAAGGTATTTTTATTGCAAAATGTAGTCATTTTCTTCGGAAAATTCAGTTTTTTAAATTCGAAGTATAAAATTTCTTCGCTTTTCAACATTACTCACTTCTTCTTGGTTCATATTCTGCGTATCGTGGATTGGGGTTACTTTGATTCATGGGGTTCCATTGATAAAACCTTTTTTTGTTTTTAAATTCAAATTACGAAGTACCTGGACGCGACGGAGAATTTTTTTTAAAGGTTGGCAAGCCTGAATGTCTCTTTATGTCATCACTCAGACGCAGCACGAACGAACGGGTTTAAGTGATCGTAAAAATATAAAAAACGCAAGCAATGTATTGAAACTATTCTTTATGCTCGAATAACTTATAAAATAACAAGTTGAGTGTTGGAATGACATGTTTTTGGTTACAATCACCCTGTCAGATGTTCATCAAACTCCACGATTATGCTTTGTTTTGTGGCATTACCTCAAAAACATATCTCATGGGCGACGGTTGTTCCATTGGGGTGTCTGATCACTTCGACGGGGTACCATTGATCATTGATCAATTTCACCCCACTCATTAACTTTATTGGTATGCTCGGAGTATTCTCAGGAATGTTCGTCTCTTGGTAATTTTTTTAATTGCACGTTTCAAATGTAGGTTAAAAAGTGTTCCTCATGTTTTCATTCGGAACATTTCTTAACCTACAATTCTGCAATTCTGTACCAAATCACACTACTTGTAAGACAAAAAATATCAAATTGTTATTTGATCTTTTTTTTCTTGATGTAAGTTGTAAATTGTAAGACAAAAGATATCAAGATGTTATTGAATATTGTTGTCTTACAATTAGTGTGATTTGGTACGTGACCTAGTTTAAGTGAAGCATGTTTCCAATGAAACCAATGTGATCTCGTTTCGTGATTTAGATACCTAGGTAGACATGTATTGCAACTTGTTTTTGCCACTTTTTGAATGTTTCGAAGTTTATGGATGTGTTACGGCATAAATAAATATAAAATACCAGTTGTTCGTCAATAAACTTGATTTTGTAAAGTAAACGTGTAAGATTTGTTCGATCAAAGTAACCCCAGAACAATAAAAATCGTTGTAGCTTTCCATCCCCTTGACCGTTTTTTTCTTCTTTAGGAAAAATGATCCTTTATGGGGTGACTTCCGATCCTCATGAAGAAAAACGGGTATCAAAGTGACCCCAATCAAAGTGACCCCTCATGAAGAAAAACGGGTATCAAAGTGACCCCAATCTCAGTATAACTTTGATCGCGACTAATTTTTTTTCCTCATGTACTTTTAAATATTTTAAATTGTAATTTGGAAGATCAAAAGAGTCAAAAAAGTTGATGTTATCATAAAAAAAATGTTTTTCTTGCTATATTGTTAAAAATAATATATTAAGTAAAAAAACATGCCCCGAGTCTAAAAAAAAGTGAAGAAATTTTTCCTCAAAGAAAAAAACCATGAAAATCAGCATTTTTTCTGTGCCTAAAGGTATCTCCCCCTTAAGTTGTGTGTACCTCTTTAACTCGCGATACGAGTCCGTTATGGTCTCTCTCTTTCGCTAAATCTACTCGTCTATCGTTAGGGTGGTTGCAAGGCCCCCACATATGGATCTCGAAGATTCTCGGATAAAGGCCAAGATGATCGTTTTATTCCCATTCCGGGATGGTTTATGCAGAAGAGATCGTGCGATATCGGCTGAACCAGGAAACCCGGAGGATACGAGGATATATTTGGTCAACCGTGCCACCCCTCCTGCGGCCTTGGTGTCCTCGAAAGGCCACGGCCTGCCTCGATTTATCGCGACAATGGATGATCGTCCCTCAAGATACGTCGGGGATCATTGTAATGTCAGGCTTTACTGGAATTGCAAGAACTTATGGGGGATGTTGAAAGAACAACTGCTCTTCGATAAATACGAACCGTTTCTAACAATATCGCTTTGCACTTGTGGTTGTAGCGACGTTAAAACGAAAAAATGGATAGCTGGAGGCAGTCCTGGATGTGCCAATAGGCCGTATGAGCAGCTGCCTACACTGCAAAAACTAGGCGTGTTTGACGTGTGTCCAAAGTATCTGGAAGTAACACACCATAAAGGCGAGACACATAAGGCGTCGCCATATTGATTCTACATACATTTAGAAAAGACAACTATCAAAACTGTAAATATATAATTAACTTTATAATTAATATAATGAATAGAATCAACACAGCGTAATGTATAAGTAATCTCCAATAAATACATATATTTTGACGATGAAAAGCTTTGTCATTGAATTAATTTTTCCGACCCATCCCATGTGTATGCAGTACTGCAAAAATAAGTGTTTTGTTTCTACACATTTTGAGTGTGTAAATGGCTGCAGACACTTTTTACACGTTTTAACGTGTGTAAGAAAATCACACACGGAAGTATGTTACTTGAACGCATATATCCGTGTTATTTTTACGCCGTCATTTTTTTTACACACGTTAGAACGTGTAAAAGTGTCTACGGCCATTTACACACGAAAAGTGCATAAAAACAAGACACTTGTTTTTGCAGTGCGAAGATGTGTAATAATTTAATGCGTGAAAATTGCACCCTTACGTGTGTAATTGTAACGCATTAGGTGTTACCAAATGGATGAGTGTGTAGAATCAACATGGCAACGAGTGTCCAGCTGTTGTGCTGCTTGTGTTGCTTCTACATAGTTGCTTGTGCAGTGTTGCTTCTACATACTCGCTTGTGTAGTGTTGCTTCTACATGCTCGCTTGTGTAGGGTTGCTTCTACATACTTGCTCGTGTTGCTTCTACATGTTGTGTTGCTTCTACATACTTGCTTGGGTTACGTCTACATATATACTTGTGTTGCTTCTACATATAAACTTGGGTTTCTTCTACATACTTGCTTGTGTTGTTTCTACATACATACTTGTGTTGCTTCTACATGTTGTGTTGCTTATACATACTTGCTTGTGTAGTGTTGCTTCTACATACTCGCTTGTGTAGTGTTGCTTCTACATACTCGCTTGTGTAGGGTTGCTTCGACATACTTGCTTGTGTAGTGCTGCTTCTACATACTTGCTCGTGTTGCTTCTACATGTTGTGTTGCTTCTGCATACTTGCTTGTGTTACGTCTACATATATACTTGTGTTGCTTCTACATATAAACTTGGGTTTCTTCTACATACTTGCTTGTGTTGTTTCTACATACATACTTGTGTTGCTTCTACATGTTGTGTTGCTTCTACATACTTGCTTGTGTTACGTCTACATATATACTTGTGTTGCTTCTACATATAAACTTGGGTTTCTTCTACGTACTTGCTTGTGTTGTTTCTACATACATACTTGTGTTGCTTCTACATGTTGTGTTGCTTCTACATGTTGTGTTGCTTCTACATTTTGAAGACACGTCATACCCGCCTAGTTTTTACAGTGTGCTCGAGGTTCTAATTTCCAGTGCAATCAGTAAACTCTTCGGCAGTATGCTCAGCCTCATTCTTACACACTTCCGAGGCTCAACGTTCCTCTCGGTGCGATTGTTTCAACGAGAATCAGGAACAAAACAGGAACGGCATTTGCACCGGGGGCGTTGGAGGGCAGGGAATTAGAGGGTCGTCCCGTCAGCGGCATTCTTGCGACATTTCGAAGCAGGTGAAGTGAGACTGGAGGGCACATTGGGATTCTCGAGGATCTCGGCAGTAAACACACTTCGAGAGATCCCAATCTTGCTATGGATCGTCGAAATACTTCGTTCATTCGACGAAGCTCCCATCTGCAGAATCCAACCTCTCATATCATTCGAGAGATTCTCATACCCAACATTCGCGCTCTTTCCATCGACCAACTCTCGGCTTCAATGAGATTTCCAGCGGTCTAATGGAATCGAGGTCCTTTCTGGTTGATTGAATAAAACGGGAAGAGGGTTCGACGGAGCGGAACGAGATCGAAGGGGTGTAAGTGACACCGCAGCACGTGTGGAATTCTACCGGACAGCGGGGGCTCAGCCGGCCGTAACATTTCTTCAAAAAGACCCTCTCGCACGTGACCGAACCTTATCACCGCGTCATACTTATGGCATGCTCATCACGCCAATTATCATCATTTCTCTTTTCGCACGTGTCATTTTCATCATTGCACGAATGTCGCCTGTTTCTGACCATTTTCGTCGGGTTGGTCAAATTTATATTTGAGAATCCAGTTTGGCGGTGGGGGAAGTCGGGGCACGATGATAACGGTGAGGTCATGTTCAAATAAAACACTACAAGTGTGTCGGTCAACTTCAATTATTTTTTTAACTAATCGAGACTTATTAATTTCAATTTTGGAAACAAAAAGATCAGTCTTTCTGATTTGTACCAAACAATGTATATTTTTAATTAAACCTTTATTTTTTCTATTTTACCCCGTATACGGGGCAAGATGGAACACACGAATTATTGGCATCTTTCGCATATAAAAGTGGTTTCATTCTCAATACCGTCAATTTGATAAGCCAATCGTCTAACAAGGAACATCCCTCAGGTGACACCCTTAGATTTTGTTGAAATTTGGATATGTTATAAAGCACCGAAAAGTAAGCGATACGTATTTTTTTTTATCATTGCGTTTCTCTTTCACCAATCGTTTTCCAGAATAACATAACAATTTGGCCATTTTTTCTCCAGTTAGATGTAGCCCCTTAACGCATGTTAAAAATGGGACAATTAGTGAAAATTTACACGAGATTCCTCTATTACGGAGCCATTGATTAATGCCTCGTTGAGTCTGCATTTGCCGTTGATGACTGTTGTTACGAACTTTCGAGAGATATTAAGTTAGCTCGTTCCAAATGGCGAGAAATATCGCAGTATCGTTAACGTTAATAATAAATGTGGCTATACAAGCGTGAATATACGACGGTATTTGAGCCAGGTGACCATGGAATCAACGTCACAAATGATCGCAATAATGAACCGCATTGCCAGCCGTAGCGAGAGTGCACCTGCCTATATACTCAATTGTCATCGTTGAATTACACATAGGCAAATACCTCTGAATAATGTGAAATGTGTGTTTCATATACGGGATTGGTACGTAACGTACTAGGCGAAAAAAATTATAAATAGAACGAGCAAATGTTATTTTAAGTTCAGATTGAAAAAAAAAATATATATGTACTATATTTCGTCGGTAGGATATTAGGTTAGGTTTAATCGAAGGGCGAAGATTCCTTTATAACGCAAAGAAGAGTTCATGACCGAAAATGAACTCCACGAGGAAGCTGAGAGACAATTTTTGGCAATCGCAAATTTATCTTGAATTAACTTGAAGAAAAAATTGTAAAATCAATAGACGTGGAAATATGTATATAAAATTTTAATTATGTAGAATACAGTCTCAACGTGAAAATTTTTGAAAAATCGTTACTTTCAGCTGCCTAAAAGGATCCCCTTTTTAAAAATCAACATGATCTCCCTGATTCTTTTTTGTCAATCGAGGGATTGACAAAGAAGATGACGAGAAACGATCGATTTTCACAAAGACGACTGTAACGTCTTTGTAATTAACGGGGACGAACAATTATGGTCCGACGAATGGTTCAAAATGAGGAAGAAGCTAGAATTAACGGAGACAACGCTTGTAGGGACGTCAGCTTTGTTCGGAGCTTCCGAGCACATACACTCGCCGGAACGAAATGAAAACCAGAACGGATTCACTTGTTCTCCAATGAAATATCGTACAAATATTCTGCAAAGAGGGTTGAGGTGAGGTGTTAAGGATGTATTGCCCGTACATTCCCTACCAAAAGTGAGTTTCGGTGAGAATTTTGGGTACTTTGCGATAACATTAAAATCTGAAAAAAATCAACCGCACTGAAGATACTAAGAATATCGGTTTTGAATAACAATAATGTCAAAAATTTATAAATAAATTGTTTAAACAAAAATTTGTTCAAAAAATCTCCGGTAAACTTAATTTTTTGTGACATTAAATGAATTATGATATTTTTCTGAATACATATAATTTTTTAAAGAATTTTCTCTCTATTTGGACAATCCCGTTTTTGGAATTTTTCAGAGACTGTGCCTACGAACACTGACACTGAAAACTATGACACTGTTCGTTCAATACCCCGGCCACTTTTTGGATTGCTCCGAAAAGGTTTTGAAAATTTGTGACCATTCATCCATTTTTTAAATGAAAAAAATTAAAATTAAAATAGAAAGAAAATTCTTTAAAAAATCGTACCTATTCAGAAAAATCCAGGGATTCATTTTTTTACATAAAAAAATGTAGCTCACCGGACATTTGTTGAACGATTTTTTTTTCAGCAACTTACTTATAACTTTTTTGCACTATTATTACCGTAAATCAATGTTGTTAGCATTTTCAATGTGGTTGATTAAAAAAAAATTTAAACCTAATTGCAAAGTACTCAAAATTCTCGCCGAAATTCACTTTTGATAGGAAATGTACGGGCAATACACCCTTAAGTGCTGCAGAATAGTGTGGAGCACGCGAGAAGACGTTGGGAGAGATGAAGCTTTATCTCGACTCAAATGAGAGGTGGGGACATTGAAATTCCTTCTCAAGCATCAAGTCGTCAAGGTTCCTTGATTAATCTTCGTGTTTTCCGAGGAAAGGATAAGACGTGCCAGTGTGTCCCTCGTTCCTTATGCAAAGCCCGCGACAAAGTCTTAAGCTCTTAGAAAAAAACACGTTCTTCGCTTATATCCTACCTGAGATTAGAATTTAAAAAAAAACGGCAAACTATTTCTTAACCGCGGAACTGTTAGTGTGGAATTTCGACGTCGCGTTATTCCGTCGTGACGAGGATGTTTCTGTTGGAAGTCGCTAGAGTCCTTTTCTGGTCGGGACGGCCACGATAAAATTCGGGCTCTTTAAGGGGGGGTATACATTTAGAGGAAAAATTTAGTTGATTTTCATGATTTTTTTTAAATAAAGATTTGTTCGCCATATTTGAGACTTAGGGTATGTTTTATTACTACTTTAGCTGTTACATGGTATTTTTTTATTTTTTATAAATCTTTAATAAAAAAATTAGGTTTCCGTATATATGACAAACGAACTTTTTAATTGTTTTCAGTAGTTTAAATACAGTATATAGTACGTAATATACAAAAATTCCAAATTCTTAACTTGTTTAGGTTTTGAGATAAACCCCGTAACAAATATTGTCTAAAACCGACAACTTTGACGGCCCCCCATGTCTTCATTTTGAAGATGAAAAAAAAAGAAAAAAATATACCTGTACTATACTCAATGAGCTCTAAAAAAGGACACCCCACATGCCGGGGTGAGAAAACAAAATTCTGCTTCTTTTTCATGTACGGGGCCCCATAAAAAACAATTTTACTGAATTTATAAGTCAATATTCGCTTTTGGGCCACATTCTACACAAAATATCCTAATTTCAGGTCTCTGACTCATTCCGTATACAAGCTGTGACCCGTGACATTTGGACGGGCAGACGGCAGAGTGTCATTAAGGGGTCTTCTCACTTGAGACGCTAAAACATGTAAACAGTGCCTACAGCCATTTACACACGTAAAGTGCATAAAAACAAGACACTTGTTTTTGCAGTGTAGTCGTAGTTCCAAGATGAAGTTTGAAAAACGATCTTTGAATAAAAAGAATAAGGAATTTTTCGACTCGACCCAACATACTTTTTTCTTGCCCCCAGTGTGAACGTCAGGTGAACGAAACCTTCAATTCAGTTATGTCTACATTCGATGCAGTGCGCATAGAAATTAACGAAAGGATGAGCAGATGGAGCCGCCCGCTGGACGATGACGATTAAAGAAATATCGGGACTGCGTTTGACCCAAAGTCAAGAACGATTGCCGAATGGAAATCTAAGAAAGCACTGGAAAACAACAACATCGTTTCTGTTCTTACGTATATAATTAACTTTATTACAGAAATTGAAGCGGCAGCGACAATTCAAGATTTAAAAAAATTAAAATATATGTTACGGTCTAGAGTACACTGACAAGGAACATCCCTCAGGTGACACCCTTCGATTTGGTTGAAATTTGGATATGTTATAAAGCACCGAAAAGTAAGCGATACGTATTTTTTTTTATCGGCGGAAAAACGGTTTTAAAGGGTGAAACGCGCCCTCGAAAATAGGGGTGTTTTTCGTTTTTCGTCGATAATGGTATCGTTCTTATCTCCAATGTATAGTACATGAAAAAATAAACATTGTTGCAATTTGAATTTTTTTTATATCTCATACCGTTAAAACGTTATCGACGAAAAACGAAAAAACATCCCCATTTTCGAGGGTGCGTTTCACCCCTCAAAACCGTTTTTCCGCCGATAAAAAAAAATACGTGTCTCAAAATTTTTGATGCTCTATCACATATATGAGTTTCAACAAAATCGGAGGCGGACACCTGAGGGATGTTCCTTGTGAGTCTTTACGAATTTTTAAAAGTTTTCTTCACTTTCAAGCCCCAGAGATAAACAATAGTTTAATGTATGTAAGTTTACGTGCGATTAGATGGGCAAGACGTTCACATTACGAGTGGAGTAACGTTTTTTGGCTATTTAGCACCAAAATCAACAATTTATAAAAACCGATAGACGCAAGCTGAACCTTTGTAAACATTTCAAAAATAAAGCCTATATTGCCCATCGTAAACGATATATACAATATTGAATCATTAATGTGTGGCAAAAGACGATGAATCTTGGCTGGCGAATAAAGAGCGTTGCTGCCAACCTCAATGTCCGCGAGCTTGCCGTACTTCGGCAGCAATTAATATTAATTTATGACTATAATAAACAAACTCGGGCCATAAATATAAATTGGCATATTTATGAATGACTCAAAATTTCATTCTGAGTTTTATAAAACATTCACTGACGCAGTTTTTTTCATAATAATCATCGATGATGACTTTTCTCAGTTGGTAGTATCACCAAAGTTTTTCTCATTCGCGTAATTAAAACATAAAAAAGCCTGATGTCCATTTTTGCAAATGCCCTCTAATGAAATATTTATGAAAAATTAACATCTACGGTATAATATCTCGTATGCATTTTTTCGAGGTTCATCGAAAAAAATTCCGTCATTTGACTCAACTGAACCAATTCAACTAAACATATCAAATTTCAACATCCGATATTTAAACTTTTTGCAAAAAAAATTGATGAACAATCGAACATTTTTTGGCCCGACAATGTGGAAACCTCCCTTAACAGCCCGAAGAACGTCGCGTTTGGACTCGCTTCGCGCAGGCTCGTGACGTAGCCCAGACATACGCGGTGGCCACATAGCTCGTTTTTGACAGCTCTAACCTCTAAATATGATTAGAACGTTCATAACTAGAGACGCAGGGATGGGAAAAAAAATCCCGAAGGTTCTTCGTCTGGCTAACCTCATTTTCTAACCTCGAAAAATTCTTCGATGTTGCGAATGGGGTGGCAAGCAGAACATTGAGCTCGTCTACACTGCACTGGAGACACCAAAACGCAGAAAATGTGGAATTCTTATGTTTCGAACACAGATTAGAAAAAAAGAAAAGTCAGAAAGTCGAACTTTTCGTCTATCAAAGACATCAACGAAAAATGTATGTACCAGTAGGTATTAAGGGGCTGAAAATATCGATTAGCATCCCATCAAGTAGGCCAAATAAAAAATGTCTAGGCATCGCCGAGACACATCTATGGATTTGTTAGCTCGATCGCAAACAACGGGAGGCCACAAGTACGAATTTTTCTTGCATCGAACTTAGTCAATGAAAAATTCTCGTAAATCAATAAGACAACAAATTTACATCCTCGAGTGGGATCAACAAAGCGTGTCCAAAAACGTAATCCATGTAAATCGAATGAATGCGTGTCCAGGAATAATATGCTTCACTGACTGGAGTTTTTACTTAGAAAAATAATAAAAATTAAATTATTAAAGAAATAATATAAAAAATTAAAATCTACATCCATTACCTCACTCATGTTGTGGACGCGATTTGGTTCTGTAACGTCAATTTTGCATGATTGTATTCCACAGAAGTAAAGTTATTCTTGAACCACTTAACATACTTGACCATATTAAGGGGTCTTCTCTCTTTAGACGCTAAAAAGGCTATTTTCCTGAATTTTTTTGATAGGTTTACATTATAGATATTGATATAACAGTTGTTACGTTTAATAAATACACTTTCGAAATACATTTTTTTTTTAACTAAATTCATTTGGTTTTTTTCATTTCGGATGAAGAGTAGTCACCGCGAAGGACCTTTTTTCACAGCGGTCTGTGCAATTTACTGTATCTCCGTCGTTTATAAATATTTCCCCAAAAAGAAATTGTCAAAGATACTTGAAATTATACCCTTTACTATGAAAAAGAAAGTTCAAAGCCTACACCCATCTGCGAAAAAAAAAATTACGATAATATTTACTTGTTTTAAATACAACGATGCAAAATTTACTTTCCAGAACCACTGTATTATCATGACTCTAAAAAATAATTATTTCCAACCGCTACCATTTGACTAAGCAAATTCATTGTTTCAAACAGGAGAGTTGACTAGTCGGGGGGTCAAAACCGTTCGCCGGGCTTTTTTCCTACCCATGCACGCCAATTCCTTGCAAAGTGTTCCCAGTCTACTTGTGTGGTTCATACGTTGTAGTTTTTTTTCATAAAGACGATAGCTTTTTTTGTTATATTAATTTAATTAAAAAAAATAAAACTCAAACATTTCTAATGAGATGATTCCTAACGCTTAACAATGTTGTTAACAAATTTTTTTTGTACACCTACATACTACGTACATAGTACATGACTATTACATAAATCATTACATTTATTTGTACATTTGTTTAACAAAATAACTACGCTGTGAACCAAAGCAAATCATTATTATTTTGAAGATAAACAATAATTTCTTACAAGATGAAACACGCATCAGCGTTTTCGATCGTTTTTTTTTTATTGCATGGTGTACGGTTTTAACTTTTTAGAAGTAAACACTCTATGTTGAAGAGTCCAGTACCACCTTACCTTGGTCTGCTTCGCATTTTCTTTCCAAGACGATCGTGCAGCCCGGTCCGATGCTAAAAGTGCACCAGATAATTGAAAAAAAAATACCTAACGAAGCAAAAGAAAAAATGTTTTGCCAAAGGCTATTCACAACTTACGAGCGGAATTTAAGAAACTAAAAATTGCACCAAAAAAAAACTCTGAAAGAAGAAGCACATACACTCTGAACGACGAATCTCGCGAAACGGCAGTCACCTGAATCACTGATCGGAATCACCACAAACACGTTAAACTCACACTGATGACCAAATCACGACGGACTAACATCCGTACTCTTCACGACCTACGACAAAAAAGTGCACTGTTACAAAAAAATTCTTCAACCAAGTCAGCTAAATATCCGAAGTTTTCACATAGGCCCGACGTCAATGGGGTTTTTCTTTTGATGTCAACCGTTTGATGTCAACCGTTCTTGACCTATTTTAATTTTGATTCGTTCGATCGATACAACAATCCATCTAATTTCGCGACATTTTTTATTTCGTATTCGATTTGATTATAAATATTTCTATAATCTCCGTATTGTTATTATCGTCACGTAGCAATGCGGATGGAGAATTGTGTCGATATTTATCGTCCCGTCCGCGTACCCATAACGGTGAGAAAATCCCGTTCAATTGTACAGCCTCGGTGCGCTCCCGCTCTATTCGTGAAAACAAATACGTTGGAACGGTATATCGATTCAATGGCATAGATGATATACGTGTATATGCTTCACATGTACGTGTACGCGGCAATTTTCACGTCGTATGAATATAGCCAGACGTTTAGGGAGGGCACATCTATGAACGTTTTACTGAAAATGATGACACCCCAATGGATATTCAGAAGATAATTCTGCTCTCGCTCTCTTTCTCTGTGTATATGAAGTTGAAGGAGCAATCGCGTAGTCGGCCACCAGCGCGTATTCAACCAAGAGATTTCTAATCGCCCCAAATTTTCGCGTATGACATCGAAATCAGATATTTAATGAGCAGGCTCACGTGTAATCAATTTTGAACCATTGATGAATCCGACGACCCGCGAACTCGTTATTATCGGCGCGAATAACCCTACGCTCATTTCGTGACCTTTATAAGCGTCGAGTCCGATCCATAATTGGCCAATGGCGAAAAATTAACGAATGTAAGAATCCATCATCATGAATCTTTATATATCACTATATCGCACTTTCCCCAATGCTTCAAACGCGATGCTCTCGAAGCTTTGAGATTTTCCTGGCACGGAAGAGTATCAAAAGAAATTTCGCAAATTTATATTTCGCATCTTCGTTCTCAAAACATCGCTCGGCTCGCTTAGGAGATCGATGGGACCGAGATACTTTGGCCAATCTTCTTTCTTCGCTGACATCACGTCCAACTGCTCAAAGCGCGACACCTAGCTTTCAATTGTATTATTTATCTCGAAAAAACTCGAACACCCTTTAGCTTTCGGTCTCTTTGAGAACGTAACGCGTTTGGGTAAAAAAAACAGCAAAATTCGATTGAATACCGAATTTGGCTGAGCGAAGTGTAGAGATGAATTTTTTGTATGCGGAAGTGGTCGGATCAATTGATGACACGCGAGAGAAACTGCCACGAGGGATGCTGATGTCGTACTGGTGCCTGTGGCCCGGTGCATTCGATCTTATAGCACCTGAGGGGACCACTGGACATCGCCTCTCGAGGGACCCTTTTTTCGTCCTACCCACGACGTGTCCTAGGCGCGAAACTAATGACAACCATTTTACGCATGCGTCGTATGCTCTCGTTCGTTTTCTCTTGCCGATATTGTGGCGTTGACACGTCCATATGGGATATGTTTAAATCAGTGCAAAATCTGCAAAAAATTCGACGCAAAAAACGGAATGTCAAAGGTATCCAGCTTCGAATGACAAGCTACGCAAGGTGTGCAGGTGACTCGTTCGTTGTACGGGATATTTGAGAAATTCGTTAACCTAACGTGTGCCAGTGTCAAAACGATCCGTGACACTTTCGTACGTTTTTTTTTTTCGCTCGTCGCATACCTCTCTGTGACATAATTCCGTAGGTAATTCGGTGTCTCGTTCGTTTTCGCTTGCTACGAACATGTCATGTCACGAGCGGGAAAAAATCTTCGAAAGTGTCGTCCAACGTTTTATTTCACTCGTCCGGATTCCACGAAAAAAAAAAACCAAAATTCTATCCTTTCCAGCTTCGAATGACAAGCTACGCAAGGTGTGCAGGTGACTCGTTCGTTTTACGGAATATTTGAGAAATTCGTTAACGTATAACGCGCCGGTGACGTGGCGTTTACATATACATGTGACATCTGTCACGAGCGAGGAAAAGGTACGAAAGTGTCGCCGATCTGTTCCACACTGCCTGACACACGTTTTGTTAACGAATTTCTTAAATATCCAGTACTATGGATGGGTCTCCTGGAAATATATATATATCTCATTTTAATCTTACACCTGATTTATGTCGAAAAGTGCTGCTCCAATCAAATATCGATTTTGATACAATTTGTAGGGATCAAAGAGGGTCGTTGAAAAATATATATATTTTGGTCCAACATTCAAAATGGCGACGTTAAGGTAGCTGACAGGTTTTTTAAATGGGATCATGATTTTTTTTTACCAAAACATACGTCAGGCTTAACTTAACAATTTTTGTAGGGAAAGTTTTTTGGTAACGTTCATATCTTTTAGGTTGGAATAGCATTTTTAGAGGAGTCAAATTCTTCACATCCCTATGGTGTAAGTGTGCGTGTGCGTGTGAGTTTGTTTGGGTTCGTTCGGGTTCGTTTGGGTGAGTTCGATAACTCAAATAAGCCGAAACAAGGATGAGGTCTCTGCGGCTCGTCACTTCCGGTATCAAACAAACCTAAACAAACTCACACGCACGCGGCGCGTGGCATCGTCCCGAATGTAAGCTCAGAACTGGTCGCTGTCAATGCCACTTCGGCCAAGCGTTTTTTTCCATTGCTATGAATACTTCTTTATAGTTGCTTCTAATGTTTTCAGTTCTTTGGAAATAACCTTTCAATGTTCTTGTCAGGTCGGGGACTTTTTTTTCTTCGCCCTCTGAATTAAAGTTGATATAAATGATATCGTTGATGTTTATGAGTGAAAACGTGTGAACTCTGTGTCCAGTGACGAATGCGAGCAAGGTTATATGTAAGGTATTCCAAGTGTTTTGGACCGGCCTAAAAACCTGACCTTCTTCAATCTTTTTCAAAGTTGCTGATGTTTTTGTATAATATATTATGAATACGTTGCATTTCTTTCAAATTTTTATCAGCTCGCTAACTCGGTTAACTCGGAGATAAGATTTGATACGTGATAAAATTTCAAATGATCGTATCGTAGTGATCTTCTCGTCGTACGAAAAAATGTCCATTACAAAAAACATGCGTTTTTCTATGGACTATATTGAAAAAAAATTCAAAATTTTCCACGTACTACAGTACTGAAAAAACAAAAATATATAATTTTTTCAATTTTTTAACATCAATGACTAGGTTGATCCTGCTGAAATTTACACTGAATCTACTTTTATTAGTGTAAAACAATATGGGTAAGTTTCATTCCGGGCTGGGCTTGCGTTCAGTTAATATCGTCGTCTTAAAGTTACTGGGAAATCGTTTTTGTTAAAGAACTCGACGATTTACAAGTTTTGAGTAAATTTGGTAATGACTAAATTTGTAGGAAATCGAGTGCTTTACAACTTTGGTCATTACAGTTTTTTCTCTACCATCGATATTTTTCAAATTGCACCTGAAAGACCCGACTATAGCATTATCGCATTCATTTTTTACTTTAGGGCATAAACGAACATAAGCAAACTTGTAGAGAATTAAATTCTCGACAATTTTTGTCTCTACTATTTTTTTCCTAGAATCAATATGTAAGGTCGTACGCCACCGGAAAAAACGAGAAATGTGAAAATATTATTTCGCGAACCATTCGCTCGTTTCATTTACCGTTGGCATACCACCTTAAATATCGATTCTAGGAAAAAGAAGGTGGACACCAAAATTGTCCACAATTTTATTCTCTACAAGTTTGTTCATGTTCGTTTATGCCCTAAAGTAAAAAATAGACGAGATAATGCAATGGCCGTCTTTTTCAGGTTTAATTTAAAAAATATCGATGGTAGAGAAAAAACTGTGGTGACCACAGTTGTAAACCACTCGATTTCCTACTCGATGTCCTACATGTTATTCAACAAAAATAATTTCCCATTAAATTTAGAACGATTATATTAACTGAACGTATGCTCAGCCCAGAATGAAACTTACATATGTTATTTTACACTAATAAAAGAAAATTCAGTGTAAATTTAAGCAGAATCGACCTAGTCATTGGGGTTGAAAAATTAAACAATGGACGATTTTTTTTAGTGGTGTATCGCTTGGGAAATTTTGATTTTTTTCCACATAGTTCATAGAAAAAGGCATCTTTTTTGAAAAGGACATTTTCTCGTACGACGAGAAGATCATTACAACACGATCATTTGAAAATTGATCACGTCTCAAATCTTATCTCCGAGTTGGCCGAGTTAGCGAGCCGATAAAAATTTGAAAATAATGCCACGTACTCAAAATATGTGATGTAAAAAAATCACCAACTTTGAAAAAGATTGAAGAAACTCAGGCTTTTACGGCGTTCGAAAACACTTGGAATAAATACCTCATACATATATATAAAAGGCAAAGTCCTGACTGACTGACTGACTCTTCATTGACCAGCCTAAACCGCTAAAGGTAGAAACGTATAAGTTGGAGAGAGCATTGATTTTACATTGGGCGCATCGTTTAAGAAGAGATTTTTTGGAATTGAACCCCTAAGGGGGCGGCAAACTTTGTGTGATAAATATTATTCTGGCCAAATTGACTTGAAAGTTGTTATTAATGTTCTGTGACATGATTAATAAAACACGTATTTTGGCGGTTTTCAAAATTGAACCCTCAAGGGGAGAAAAGGGGTGACAAAGTTTGTATGGAAAAGAAAAAAAGATCTGTTCGGATTTACTTGACATTTAGGATTCGTGCTTTTTGACACAATTAATAAAACACGTATTTCAGCGTTTTTCGAAATTCAACCCCTAAACGAAAGGGGGTGGCAAAGTTTGTAAAAAAAACGGGGTCAAATTTACTTGAAACTTTGTATAACTATTCTTAGACACAATTAATGAAATTTCAGCGTTTTAGGAAATTCAACCTTTAAGGGGAAAAGGGGCTAGCCTAGTTTGTATGGCCAAAGAAATATCTGATCAACTAGCTAACGGAAAGCTAGTTAGTTCGGATATTATTTTTTCTAAATCTATCTCCATTAATCGTATCATCTAACTTAAGGGGTCTCTCACTTTAGACGCGAAAAACGGCTATTCTCATGCATTTTTTGATAGGTTTATATGATAGATATTGATATAAAAGATGTTACCCTTAATAAATACACTTTTGAAATACATTTAAACAAATTTTCAACGTATTCATGTAATCCAAACATACTTTAAACGCGTTTTTCTCGAAACGTTTTTCGACGGCTTGTTGACAAAATCTTCGAAACTACTGAACCGATCCTTATACAATTTTAACCACATATTCTTTACAGCTATTGTGATGGCGCATATCAAGGATTTTTTTTAAATTTTGATATTTACTATTTTTTACCAAAAACGGTGAAAAAAAACACGTTTTTGTTTTTTCGAAAATCGTCCGCTATTTTCTTATTTTTGCATATACAAAAAATCGTATGATATGCGCTATAGCCATTAACATATTGAATCTAAAACCGTTTGATTTTCTTGTTTCGAATTATCCATCTCCGAGATTTCATCAACAGCGCAGGCCTACAATTTTTTTAGGACATTTTTTTAACTACCATTTTCGTCCATAAATAGTGACTTAAATGAATGAAAACATTCTTTGGATGTATTTTGAAAGTGTATTTATTACGGGTAACAACTTTTATATCAATATCTATACTATAAACCTATCAAAAAAATTCATGAAAATAGTATTTTTAGCGTCTGAAGTGAGAAGACCCGTTAAGTATTTTATGACTGACTCTACATTCCATGGTTTTTGGTATTTGGTTTCATTGGACTTGACCGAAAAACCCCGTAAAAACATCTCAACAATTCGGTCTGAGACTTCTTGCTAAATGATTAGACAGATCGCGGATCGATGAAAATTTAATGTACCATATGAATTATCTTCTTTGAATTTCATGGTAAAATAGTTCATGATTGCGCAATATTTCAGCTATGCGTTAATGTCTCCGTTATCATGACTCCAATCATGATGTTCATTCTTCTGATCTAAAGACTTTCCTCATAACCTCCAAACAATCAATGAGAGTTTATGAGCCAGCGGATGGGTTATGGGCCAAGGCAAAATTAATCATTTTGGATTTGGTTCAATCGATGTTTCAAGTTTATCAAGGTTTTTTGTATGCCATATAAAGCCAAATTAATAATTAAATTAACTTTTGGTGTCATTCTTGAGAAAATCTTATAAAAACTTAACGTTTTTAAATTGCGACAAAATGCTTTAGTGTTTTTTCACGTTATATAGTGTAAAATATCATATACAGGGTGTCCCAGAACTGAATGCGTTTCTTGAAAAGGGTGGTTGAGGGTGAAATTCTGAGTCAATTGATATAAGCATGTGTGGCTCTCAGATCAACCCCTGAATTATAATTAATTTTTAAAGGCGGGCCAATCAGGTGGACCCGTCTTTAAAAATTATTAATAATTCAGGGGTTGATCTGAGACTTGCACATGCTTATATCAATCGACTCAGAATTTCACCCCCAATCCCCTCATTTCAGGAAACGCATTCAGTTCTGGCACACCCTGTATAGTTGGGCTAAAACCGTATGTTCTCGTTTTCACACCATTTCCGAATTTCTGCTGCTAATGTATTGAATTTTTCAAGTTGGATGCCGCCCATACGACTGTTGAATTGTCAATTTTTAAAAATATTTTGCACATGGAAGCCTATAAGGATTTTTCCTGCGTCCGATTCTCTAAGATATTTATTTTATCAGAGAGTTCTCCTCTTTGCAATAGAACAAAAATTTTGTAATGCAATTTTTAATTTTCAATTAAGAAATTCATGTTTTCTTTGTACATTTGATGTGATTTTTATTGTTCAATAAAAAAAACTGCTCTTCGAATTAAAACAAATAATCATTTTTTTAAATGTAAACGGTAATATTTTATAAGGTGAAACAAACAAACGCTCGGCGTACTTTTTTAACTTTTGAAAAGTATCAATTCATTATGGAATTTACACGCCAGTCAATACTACGAAAGATTTCTCTTGGTGTTAAAGAGTGTGGTGCAATCTTTACCTTCGTCCACTGCTGCTTGCCTTCCCAAAACGATCGTGCAGCTCGGTCCGATGCTAAACGTGCACCAGATAATTCGAAGAAAAAAAAACGTAACAAAGCAACAAACAAAAATATTTCACCAAAGGCGATTCACAACTTACGAGCGAAATTTAAGAGACCGAAAAATGCAAAAAACGATGCTTTGAAAAAACACGAAAAGCACGTACACACTGAACGACGAATCTCCCGAAACGGCAGTCACCTGAATCACTGATCGGAATCACCACAAACACGTTTAACTCGCACTGATGACAAAATCACGGCGGACTAGCAACCGTACTCTTCACGAGCTACGATAAAATAGGCACTGTTACAAAAGAAATCCTTCAATCGGGTCAGCTAAATATCCGAAGTTTTCACATAGGCCCGACGTCAATTGGGTTTTTCTTTTCCTGGATTATTCCGTCGATCCGCCGCTCATTATCGTAGGCCTCGTTCGATGTCAACCGTTCTTGATCTATTTTAATTTTGATTCGTTCGATCGATACAACAATCCATCTGATTTCGCGACATTTTTTATTTCGTATTCGATTTGATTATAAATATTTCTATAATCTCCGTATTGTTATTATCGTCACGTAGCAATGCGGATGGAAAATTGTGTCGATATTTATCGTCCCGTCCGCGTACCCATAACGGTGAGAAAATCCCGTTCAATTGTACAGCCTCGGTGCGCTCCCGCTCTATTCGTGAAAACAAATACGTTGGAACGGTATATCGATTCAATGACATAGATGATATACGTGTATATGCTTCACATGTACGTGTACGCGGCAATTTTCACGTCGTATGAATATAGCCAGACGTTTAGGGAGGGCACATCTATGAACGTTTTACTGAAAATGATGACACCCCAATGGATATTCAGAAGAGAATTCTGCTCTCGCTCTCTTTCTCTGCGTATATGAAGTTGAAGGAGCAATCGCGTAGTCGGCCACCAGCGCGTATTCAACCAAGATATTTCTAATCGCCCCAAATTTTCGCGTATGACATCGAAATCAGATATTTAACGAGCAGGCTCACGTGTAATCAATTTTGAACCATTGATGAATCCGACGACCCGCGAACTCGTTATTATCGGCGCGAATAACCCTACGCTCGTTTCGTGACCTTTATAAGTGTCATGTCGGATCCATAACTGGCCAATGGCGAAAATTTAACTAACGTAAGAATCCATTATCATAAACGTTTATATGTCACTATATCGCACTTTCGCCAATGCTTCAAACGCGATGCTCTCGAAGCTTCGAGAGTTTTCCTGGCACGAAAGAATATCGAACGAAAAATCTTTATCAAATCGTGACGAACTTCCGGCAAACTAGGTGAACACTTTCCGCGGCGAATTCATATTTGGCGTCATCCAAAAACTTTGCCCGGCGCTCGGTTACGTGATCGAAGGGAGCGAGTTGTTTTGGCCAAACTGTTTCGAAGTTTGGATGTAAGAGGCGAGAAACAAAGAAGCACGATGGTACCGGATGTCTCGGGATGACCGAGGTTTCCAAAACTATCGTCTCTCTCCGTTGACACTCGGGTGCATGTACGTGCGAACGTACTTGTCACATTACCGTCGATTCACTCGAAAACTCGAAATCGTTAAAACGTACAGCTGCTAAAAAAGCGAAAGTTCGCTTTCGATAGGTTTTTCGTTCTCTTCAAATCATCACTCGCAACTTTTCCCCCCACCCGTTGATTGAAATTCAAATGTTTCCTCGATCGCCGAGTTCACTCGAGTCTCACATTTTCACACGCTAGCTGTCAAACTCGTAACTTCCGAAAAGCTCCAATACACTTTTGATTTCGGTTTTTTTTTTTTTTTTCGATAACGTACCGTGTTTGGGGGAAAAAATCCGTTGTGAGATCGAATTTGAGTGTGGATAGCGTAGAGGAAAAAATCCACGTATTTCGAAGGGGTTGTAGGGATGACGCGCGCGAGCAACCGCCACGGGGGATGCTGAGATCGTACTGGTGGCTGTGACGTGGCGCTGTCGTCGTCACGGAACCTGCGGGAACCATCGGACATCCCCTCTCCCGCAATCATCCCTTGCCATTCCACCCCTTACCCAGGAACGTTTTCCACCCTCGATGGGAGCATCTCCGTCGTCGTGTCGTAGTCGCGAAACTGGTGGCAATCCCCTTACGCACGCGTCCCATGCTTCTCGCCCTTGCGTTTCCAAGCGTCCAATGCCTCCCCCGGGAACGCGAATTTGTGGTTAAAGCATTTTTATTTTTTTCCTCCCCTTTTTTTCCATCGCGAACTTCGTCCTGCTCTCGTTTCGCGATCAAGCAAAGTGCGACCGTAAACATCACAAGCGATAAATTCATTTATTTCTGGCTGACTGGAACTCTACACGAGACGAAAAACAATAGGGGCAAGATTGATTAGTCACTAATCAACGCCGATTGCGTCAGGCTTGCGAAGAAGTTCACGAGGTGTAGTTTTTTTTTCTACCTAATTTGTGGCTGTCCAAGGTTAAAAAAAAATTAACGTTACTTTAATTTTCAATTTAAATTTACTATAATTTACTTTAATTTTTAATTAATTTACGTTACTTTAATTTTTAATTTAAATTATTAAAAAATTAACGTATCGTATTTAAATTGTTACAGGGCTTATTTTTCACGTAGAAATTACTTTGTGTGGAAAATTGGAAAAAAATAGTTATTATACTAATAGTAAAAAATTAATAATGCAGTTGGTCTGCAAAAGAAGTTCTTGGATGTAGAAGGAGACTTCTGCAAATGACAATTCTTGATGCCTTGTGGCCTTAGGCCACTCTAGTATTTTCCAAAAATCGATTTTTTTTTTCGTTAGAAAGGTATCTTAGTACCTATAAAATAATATTCCAAAAGATTATGAGTGTGAAAAATCTCGAAGTACTCGATTTTCGAATTCATCTACAAGTAATCACAGATTAAAGGTATTGAAGCATTATTCATATCGTGACGTTCTATTAACTTTAAACGCGTTTATCTAAAAACTACATTTTTCGAGTCGGCCGGACTCATAACTCAAACAAATTTCAACCGATTCACTTGAAATTTGAACTGTATATTTAGAATAACATTTTCCAGACACTACGTAGGAATTTTTTTAGTATATTGCGTAGTTCCTTTTTCGTAAATAATTTTCTGACGATTTTCTCATGGTATTTTGTACTTTTTGTTTTAGAAATGCGCCATTTTGACATGTATCGCTGTGAAAAAAATAATTTTATATAGTCAATTACGTGTATAATACAACCCCTATTTTGGAATGTCGATTTATTTTATGGTTTCGCTGAAAAAAAGCACAAAATATGTCCATTTTGGTTTAGAGAGTGACCTGAGGCCTTAAGGATGTTGAGTCCCAATGAAACATGTTAATGTTAATTGTTCAATAAATAACTTCTTAATCGTCATGAAATTTTTACACGACCTCCTGAATACTTCATGTAAAAACATACCAAATTTTCAGAATTCTATCATTACTTCAACCTCCTTAAGGGTTGAAATAAAAAATGATAAGTAAATTCTGAAAATTTGGTACGTTTTTGTATGACGTATTTAAGAGGTCGTGTTAAAATTTCACGACGATTAGGAAGCTCGTTATTAAAAAATTAACATTTTGTTAAGAACAATTTTTAAAAGAAATAAAAAAAAATTTATCCATAAACTTCGTGTTGTTTCCGTTGCTTTCAGTATATTGTAGATATTATAAAATTGAGAGGTCAAAAAAAAACTTATTGCAAAGTTACATCAGTTTCCATAAAACAACATTTAATTTGTGAATGTTAATTGTTCAATAACGAGCTTCCTAATTGTCGTGAAATTTTAACACGACCTCTGAAATACTTCATACAAAAACATACCAAATTTTCAGAATTTTATCATCATTTGCGATTTGGGACTCACATCCTTGAGAAGACATAGTCAGATAAGACAACACATCCTCAATATCTTTTCGAATATTCGCGCTACACGAGTGACGATGACCGCCTCCGATAAAAAAATACGTGTCGAATAGTTTTCAACCATTTATCACGTATACGAGATTTAACAAAATCGGACGGACTCTTAAAAGTGATGTTCCTGGTTAGTCTAACTACAACTGGGCCTCCATTTTGTATTTTTTTCATGAATTTTTTTTGTACACGTCAACACATGTAGATCAAACCCTCTCAACCTCATTTCGACAGCTTTATTAGTATCCTCAAAAAAAAATCTCGATAACGTGTCATTTTTCACTAAGCCACATAGACGTAAGACACTACGTCAAATTAAATATCGATTAATTTTTTTGCCCACAAATCGTCACTTTCCTCAAAAAGTCAGTTTTTAATCATCTTTTAAGTGTTCGAAGTCGAATTTGATTCCAAATATTTCGGGAGCTAAGGTGTGCTTGAAAACCACGAAAAGTTAAAAAAAATGACGTAGTGTGGACAAGTCCAGTTTCATCATCATGACAATTTTTGCCGCAATATGAAGCGGGTTAATAAAAAAAGCGAGTTCCCCCAAAAAAATCAAAGATACGAGCAAGCTTATGAAATTTAAGGGGGATGAAAATTTGGAAAGTTTATCGAACTCGAATGTTATATCAGTGAGGTTGAAAATGCAGTATCACTATATATTCTTAAGGAATCCGAGGGGTGGTTGTCGTGGAAAATTTTTATTCCGCAATATCGCGTCCTCGTCGATCGACCATCCAGCCTGTGTGAGCCACACGAAACTTTTACCCTCATCTCTCGAGCTTCGAACCGAACGATGAGTGGTTACAAAGTGGAGAGCCAGCCTCGAGCTTCCATCGAAAGTTTTGCGAACCAGCGCACCGACACTCATATCTCCCCCCCCCCCCCCCCCCCGCCCCCCTCCCGCCTCTCTCACTCATTCTCTCGTCAGTCGTGCTTTTCCACTTCCGTTCGCCCGATCACGAATGAAGATGTAAGTGTAAGCTCTCGGATCACCGGGCGTTACGGTCGAAGAGCGAGCGGTCTCCTTGGCTGACCCGAATCGTTGTAGCATCAGGCGCGATACGTGGCAGTCCCTCTGCATGATTTTACAAAATTCCACAGCCGAGCCGAGAGATCCACGAATTATTGGCCGGGCGTGATGACTATTTTGGCAAAATATGGGGCCACCAAATTGAGGAAAAGGATGGAATGTGTTTCGAGAATATGGAAGGGCATAACGTGACATTCTTTTGGATAACCAATTCCCTCGATGAATGACGAACACTATCTGAGGTTCATAGAAATACTTTCATAATTTTTGCGGGGCTCTAGGGAATGATTCAGCTGTGTTATAGGTTGGGGTAGAATATCCGTAAGTTGAATTTCCATAAGTACAAATATCCATGAGTGAATATCCATAAATCGAATATCTATAAGTACGAATATCCATAGAGGGTGAGTATAGGGTAGAAATGAGCGCCAGAAACGGCGGGAAGTAGACAAATATAGTGGGTATTGAAGGTAAGTATAGAGTAGAAATGAGACAAAATAAATAGACCGACGATTCTCAGTCAGAAATCAGTCTGGTTTCAAACTTTCTAGAGTTCACTTCTTCCAAACTCGACAGAAAAACCCAAACAGACCCAAACAAACAAAGTCCAAATTCGACTTATGGATATTCGTACTTATGGATATTCGTACTCATGGATATTCGACTTATGGATATTCGACTAATGGATATTCGATTTATGGATATTCGACTTATGGATATTCGACTTATGGATATTCGACTTATGGATATTCGACTTATGGATATTCGACTTATGGATATTCGACTTATGGATATTCGACTTATGGATATTCGACTTATGGATATTCGACTTATGGATATTCGACTTATGGGTATTCGGCTTGTGGATCTTCGACTTATGGATATTCGACTTATGGATATTCGACTTATGGGTATTCGGCTTGTGGATCTTCGACTTATGGATATTCATACTTACGGATATTCGTACTCATGGATATTCGACTTATGGATATTCGACTTATGGATATTCCTACTTATCGATATTCGTACTTATGGATATGCGTGCTTATGGATATTCGTACTTATGGATATTCCACTTATGGATATTCGTACTTATGGATATTCGACGACAGTGGTGTTATATTGAATACGATTTTCGTGACTTCGATTATCCGCGGCAGAAAATTCTCAATTTCCGCGGAGACATCGAGCTTTCGAACTTACGCTGACACGGAAAGGTTGCGAGATGGATCCGTCCGATTTCGATGGGATTTGGCATGCTTGTAGAGTGGGGAAAAATAGGCGACAAATATTTTTTTATATCTGCGGAAAATCTTTGTTTTTCGTTGATAACATTTCAACAGTACGAGGTATGAAAAAAAATCAAATTGCGACAATGTTTTCTAATTGCAACTATTTCCGGGGTTCCAAATTGAATCTGCGAAATGCAGTCGGTGGGACCTGGTGTCCGGAGACCCCTAAAAAAAGTGTCCACGTGGTAGTCAGGATAACTCATGATAACTTTATCAGAAATTTTAAAACCAATTTTTTTCTTTTCGTAGATAAGTATAGCTCGTGGTTGAGCGAAGGAGATAAAAAAGAATTGAAATTTGAATTGTTGGCAGAGTTGTATACAAAGAAGTTCAATTTTTGGTACAATTTACACTACGTATAGCCTTGTAAAATTACTTGTAATCGAAAAAAACCTTCATCCTATCACTAATCAATGCTATTTTGAAGTGTGCAAAATTTCGATAAGATCGGTGCATTAGTTTTTGAGAAATCGTATCCACCGACTTGAAAAATGGTATTTTGAGAAAAATGCGATATACCTGCATCGCTCCCGGCCGGTCTTTTCCCAACAGGGGGCATTCTCAAAGGCTCTCTCCCTCTCATAGACTTTAATTCCGATTACTTAAAACTTTGGGCGAATATTTTAGCCATATTGTACTATTAGATAATGAAATTTAAAAAAATGGATTTTTTGAAATGTTCAAACTCCCGTAACCCCTTAAAAAATCCATTTCTCGCGGTCCAGAGTCATTATTGGATCAGGTCGTGTAAAAAGTTGACAATCCATGCGATACTCTCGTATCGTATGAAATCTCAATTCAGATACAAAGATTCGATTATACTCGAAAAGATATTTCATCCCTCGAACATATCCACCAATACCATAAAATCGTCATTTCTATCCATCCTGTCAGCTTTTGTTCGACAAAGCGGGAGCAGGAAGGGTAGGAGGTGAAAGATAATCTGCGGTACAAGGAAAAAGTGTCCTTTCCAGTACATATTATATAACCTCGTGGATGAAAATGCTATTACGCTAAAAAATTAATCACATCCCCTCTTCGTCGCGTCACTTTTGTATCCGGCAAGCCTTTCACCCTCTGACCCTCCCACTCTCTTCATTTTCAACGTTAATTAAAATATATTCGCCCGATCGTTCGTGCACGCGAGATCCCATTTTATCGCACGTGGCTCGCGCCGATCACCTATCGAAAGCTCCGATAAAAAAAAACATGGCAGGCTTATAGTCGATATTCGTATACGGACCAAAATTTAATACCGTCACATTGGCTCGACTATAACTGGCAGTTCTATGTTTCGCGTTTGAATGTCCAGATGTTCGATGATTAACCCAACGACTGAAAAAAAGAAGCTTTACGCGTTATTAAATCGATTCCATACATCTTCCTTTGCAGCGTGTGGTGTGATGATCGATTTTCAGAATGGACATGGAAAAAATGTATCGCAACGACCCGAGCTTCCATTTTAATCCCTAGTGTCCAAATCGGCTTAGCTAGTCGTTCAGTCCATTCCGATACTGGACGTATTGATAATTTCTTTTAGGGCAATTTCTTTTAGAGGAATTTCATTTAGAGGAATTTACTTGAGAGGAATTTCTTTTATAGGAATTTCATTGAGAGGAATTTCTTTTAGAGGAATTTCTTTCAGAGGAATTTATTTTAGAGGAATTTCTATGAGAGGAATTTCTTTTAGAGGAATTTCTTTTAGAGAAATTTCTTTCAGAGGTATTTATTTTAGAGGAATTTCTTTTAGAGGACTTTCTTTTAGAGCAAGGAACCCTTCATTTAAGCACCTTCGGGACAATTGACTATATGTTGCCATTTGATTCAAAGTAATACAGTCAATTCTTCGTCGTATACTGAATGCACCGTTCAAATTTTAAAGCAATCGTTCATAACGTTTCTATTTGTTTGCAATTAAAGAAACGCTTTTTAACATAGGGAGATGCCTAATTGTCATAATGTATTGAGTCATTTGACAGTTTTCCATCATAGTTTAAGAGGCTATTCTACTGCGACGGCTGAAAAAAAAGCTCAAAGTTTCTAATAACTTTTTTTTTGTTTCGAAAACTGTTGTATGTATCAGTATAATTTTTTCCTCGTTTGAAGGCACACTCTTACATTATAGAAAAGAATCTTATTGTTGCTTATAAATGTATGTTTATTTAAGGATTTATCATCGTGTAAAGCGTGGAACAAAAGTATATTGCTGGCGTTGATGCGCTCTCCAGGTAATCGGGAACAAAAAGTCCAAGAGATTCTTTGTCTGTATGACTGTTGCTATCACCCGAACTAGAATTATTATTTTAGATTGCACAAAAACAAAATAACAAAAAAAATTTTGTCCTAATTCAGGCGAAGGTATAAAATTCGATTTCTTCATTCCGTCACAGTAGAATAGTCCCTTAAATATTTTTCCACACTATTTCGTGCGTAAAACTGTCATTTAGCGATGGGCGTAGGTATACTTCTATATTGAAAAGTGTTTCTTCAATTTTTTATTTCATAGAAACGGCAAAGACGATCGATTTAAAATTTGGAGGATGCATTCAGTTTAGGAAAAAGAATTTGCTGTATAAATTTGTATCAAATGGCAACATATCCTCAATTGTCCAGAAACTCGTTAAATTCGGATTTGCAATTATTTTCTTACTTATCGACACCTTAACCTTCCAGTATGATGTTTCGCATTGCGATTCAAATGGGTTCGCAGACATTGTAACAGCTGTGGCCGATGGGAATCCTAGGGGCTCCTGCGTCGTCTGAATGTGATGAGAAAATTGTTTTTCACTCTTTTTTTCATTACCCTGCCTTGTGAGAAGAGAACGATGAATAACGATTAAGAGGGGGAGATACCTTCAGGCGAGGGGAAACATTTCACGATTTCGTTTTAAAAGGAAATATTTCTTCACCATTTTTGAGACTTAGGTTACGTTTTATAACTATTTTTTGCTGTCACCTGATACTCTTTTTTTTTTACTAATTTCTCAAAATGGCGGAAGTATGGCATGGTCTAACTTTGGTATCAATCTTTCTAACCTTATTGTCCAAAACATGAGCCTATATGTCTGAAAAAAGGTATTTTTTATGGCAAAATGTAGAAATTTTTTTCGGTATATTTAATCTTTTCGTTTCAAAGCGTACCACCTCATCGATTCTCAACATATCTCACTTTTTCTTGCTTCATATTCCGCGTATGAGTGTAAACGAAACAAAAACGGAACAGCCAAAACTATTAATAAAACATACCCCAAATCTTAGAAATGGTGAAGAAATATGTCCTTTTAAACAAAATCATAAAAATCAGCCATTTTTTCCTCGCCTAAATATATCTCCCCCTTAGTATCGCCAATTAATAAACCGTAAAAAAGAAAACCGAATGTGAAGCTTGCCAATCTCAGAACACAGTAAATACGATGGCGATGACGATAGTAAAAATCGCCCCATCACGATGTTCTCAACGTTCTCACGGTGGGCTAAAATAAAATAGCACATGGAATAAATCCCGTCGGTTATTCCTGCGAGGGAAGTAAAATCCTACACCGATTCGACTCCGCTGCGTGATAATTTTTTTATTTTTAATTAAAAAAAATTTTCTCACAAATCATTTGGAATAGGATGGTGAGAAATTCACGAATTCGAGACACGAGATGGATCGAGGTACGAGCAGAAAACCATCCACGGTCCAATATCACTAGCAGCAAGGATTCGAAGCCGTGAAACTGAGTTAATTAAAATGCGATATCAGATATTGGAAGTGCACTCGGTTCTAGAATAGAGGTATACGAGATTGGGGTTGTAGAATGGGGGGAGGGGGTCAGGAAGAATAGCGCTGCTTGATGGTGGTAGGTTGAGCTTTCAAGAGTGTACACGTCGCATGTGCGGTAGCCGCAGGTGCGCGAATCGTTCTGAGAACGTGACGTTTAGGATATTCGATGGGATGGGAAGAGACCAACTGATATGGTATATGGGTACGCCGATGATTCACAGCGCAGCGGAGACGCGAAGAGAGAGCCGCGCTGGATACGTTGATGGACGACGAAACCAGGGAGCGAATGAGCGAATGCTTCCACAGCGATGTGCAGCTGCATCCAATATATATATGGGATATTCCACGCCATTTCAGCTGGACAGTGAGCTCGACCATTTTTGGTTTTCCTCATTATTTTTTGTTAAATTGTACCCCACGAAAGGAATATCCACACCAATTTTTCGGTTTTTATCTCTTCTCTGTTAGGAGGAGATAAAAATGTCGATTTAAAAAGTTTTGGAAACGTTCAAACGCGGATAACTCCTAAACTAGTTAAGATATCGACAAACGGCACCATATAATTTTTTTTCATTTTGAAACATACCTTCGTTAAAAAATATGAAAACTATTATTAAGTATCAATGTCAACGTTTTTTTTTCTTCTAAAGTGAATGCCATTTTTTAAAGATGATTGCCCACTTTTGATTTTTTCCAAAAAATTCCCTAAAATAGAGTGACCTGTTCTATGATTTTCAAGACTAATCTCATCGTGGGCCTATTTTTCCTTCCATTTTTTTCCAATTAATCATATTTTTGAAAAACTATTTTCATCATTTTAATGTCCAATAATGTTGATAAAGATTTTGTGATATGCAGTTCAGTTTCGACAGGCCGGAGAGAATTTATTTTTCATTCGTACTGAATTTAAGAAAAGAAGGCAATCATCGTTTTAAAAAGTTTTAACTTTAGAAGCAAAAAAACGTGGACATTGATAATTGATAATTTTATCCATAATTTTTAACAAAAGTAAGCTTCAAAATAAAAAAAAAATGATATAGCGCCATTTGTCGATATCTCAATTAGTTTAGGAGTGATCAGCGTTTAAGCGTTCCCGAAACGTCTGAAAACGACATTTTTGGAAAATTATGTGTCCTAAAAGAGAAGAGATAAAAATCTAAAAATTGTTGTGGACATTCCTTTCGTGGGGTGCAATTTAAAAAAAAAACAGGAGAACCAAAAATGTTCGGGATCACGGGCTAGCTGAAATGGCGTGGAATATCCCATATACATATCGCGACGGCTTGACATCGCGAACAAATCAAACGGACGGGTTTTGACGCCGTGTTCTGGTCAGCGAGCAACCACCACGAGAAGCATCCCTAATACAACCTTCCTCGATTGACGTTTGTGCACTAGGTCCGTGTCTCTCTGAAGCGACGCTTCCACGTTTATCCAACTTCGCCGACAAACAAACGCAACCGTCGTTGAGCGGCGACAATGTTTGTCAGGACTACCACGTTGGTTAGTGAATGACTAAGTTTATGGTCAGTGCGGTAGGGGGTAGAAATCGTTGACGGATGTCAGCGAGGAAGGCAAATCCAGTTGCTGAAGATCAGCAACTGGATTTGCTGATCAAAAAGTACAGCAGTATTGATTGTCAAGAGCCAATGGAAACTTCTATTACTGCTAACTCACAGAAATGGATATCTAATTATGATTGATAACAGCTGCTCGTAATGTCAGTGAAGACACGTATTGAGCTTCCACGCCGCATGTTCGGCTCCAGAAATTGCAGCAACGCACGTCCCCATGATCAATTCGACTGCTACCCTCCCTCCTTTCATTGTTGGTGCTTCCTTGGACCCTTGGTAGAGTGTTTGAATAGCCATCGCCATCGTTGGGCTTCGGGAGTCAAGTTTAGCCCAGGGTGGATGAAATATCAACATGTTCGTTCGTGGATCAAAGGAGTACGAGTAATCGATACTTTTTTCTTGAGAGATGATCGAAACTCCCTTGCGATAATCCCGTCCAAATTCACAATCGAGTGACTCACGATGTAAATGTCCAATTTTGCAATGAGCGCTTGTCAGCGTTCCACGAGAATTCAAAGACCAGCTCGATCGATCTTGCTGCTTTCTCGCGCAGAACGGGCAATGACAGCAATTATCACTGATTTGGCGTAAAGCCCAGAAGCGCCGGGGTCGACTAGCCGGCAGCCGAGGGTTGGCGCGTGTTCGTGCCCGCACACAGGCAGATTTGTACCACTGGCCATGCACCTACACATGGCCGGAGCTTTGGGAAAGACGTTCTCGGTGTGCTTTGCGGAAACGAATGACGAGGGTTCCCACAGCGATAGGATGGAAAATCTCGCGTCACGGATGGGCCCCTCTATCGCACGATCGAGCAAAGTCACGTAATTCCGCGGAGTGCTCTCCAATTGTTCGCCCTCAGACCGGTACAAACGTTGACGTTGCGCTCAAAAACCGACCAATACTCCATAACTTCCGTACCTAGTGCCATGTGTAAATTGTCCCCACACGCGGACTGGTTCAATAGAATTTACGTATTCCACTCACAATCAGGCATCAGGCCACGTTCCACCGACGTATTGAAAAACGAGAAAAAAAATCCCTTGTCGGTCGAAAGTGATGGAATCGAAGCAGCCCAGTGAAAGGGAAAAAGTTTGTCGACCTAATTATTCAGTGAGTAGTGTACAATGACATATGTTGAATTTTACCGAAGCGAAAGCTCTTTTTCATCAGCGAAGAGTCTTTCGACCAGTCGTCGATCAATTGGTAGTGATTCGATATACTCATGGATTCATCTCCAAGTGCTATGGAGACCAAGAACGAAGTCAAAGCTTTGTTAGGCTTTGTTGGGGATAGGGTTGGCAGCCCTCAAAAGCTTACAGGTAACGAATAAGCCTGCTGCGATGATGGAGGTCATCGCTGCTCCGGAGAGCCAGACGATTTCGACCACACGCGTTACCGTTCACATCAGTGAAGATAATAGTTACTTTACGAACGGGTTGAATCCACTCCTTGCGCGCAGGAGCCTTGGAGGCGACCTTTAGGCGCATGAAAAAAAAAGAGAAGCAGAAGGAAGCCTCTGTGGAGAAAGTGCTGAGATGTCGATTAATTTTTATTGTCAGGGTCACGGGGGACCGAACGAAGCAGCACTTGGTGGAGAAGGACAAAAATACGAAAGCACAGAGGCTTTTTAGGGGTAGTTACGGGGAGAAAGGAAAAGAGGAAGAGACCGAAAATAAGTGGTTCGCTCTGGGACGGAAAGTATAACGCATCGACGGGCTTGACCATGTATAGAGACCAAGAGGAGCTATCAGGACTTCCACTCAAGGAGGACAATGGCCGACTATAACCATCAGTAGCCCAACCGCTTCTACCGTACCACCACACATCGACGAAAGGACTTCACAGAATTCCTCTTGGCACACATTCATTCCCTTTTGATGCCAAAGATTAGACCTTCCCTTGCAAGCCGAACCGTTATAACATATCTGCGCTTCTTGTATAGGAAAAGTGAACTCCCCGGTATTTGTTACCAAGCGCCAAATATTCCGGCAGCTCGTATACAGCCCGATATCATCTTGACAGTCATAGAGCAGTAAACGCTCTCGGAAGCCATGCTCTTCTTTATTAGACACACCACGAAATGTGGAGAGCTACTCTTGATTATTTCTACTTGGCAGTCTATCCCGAAGGGATTCTTCCATGCCTTCGATGAGGTCGTCAAAAAGACGGAGATACCTGTGAGTGAAATTCCTTCAGCAAAATAATATAACAAAGGAATTGAAGAGCCGGAAAGATTTTCAATCTTGATTTTCGAAGCATTTGATTCCTCGATCGTAGCAGAGATATGGAACTTATGTGCGGCAATATCCCGCACTGCTGGTAAAAGAAATGCTCGTGGTGTGAAAATTCGACCAACGGCGGTAGAGCAAAATTCACGAGAAATATGCCACTACGTATTAATCCGAAAAGGTCGAATGAAGCATGGCGGTTGCTGGATCAATGGTTAATTGGAGCCAAGCTCGTGTCGTAACCCTGCCTCCAGCCACTTTTTCGCACCCAGTCTCAGGATATTTATTCCAAGTTCTGACCACTGCGCGCATAACCCATTAACCCACCACCTCGACCGACCAATTTTCCTGCTCTCTTCCTCACGCCTCTCCTGCTCTTCTTACTTTGCTGAAAACCAACACTGCGCCTTCACTATATGTATACTTTTCGCTACTTTGCCCACGCTCACACCGTCGTGTTGCTTTTTTCGCCTCACCGTGTGCTCTGCTCGGATTTTTCTTTGCTCCCACAGCCGTCAGATATTATATCAGCAAACTTTCTTTCTCTGCTCGCCAAATTTATTTCGCTGTGCCTTGCTAGGTCATTGGTTTTTCCACGTTAGCCGAATCAGATGGGTAATGAGGCTGGGGAAAGAAGAAGCAGTCTCGATGTCTATTTTCTTACTTCATCATTCGATACGCTTTCTTTTGTTGATTTCAAATGCGTCGTGAAGCCGATTGACTTTCCAACACTCTAGCAGCTGAGCAGGCTGCTGCCCGAGCTGGTGGTGCGCAACTGACTAGTCGGAACCCCTAACAGGTCCCTGGCCAGCATGTGGCCTAACTCTGACCCCCCCCCCCCCCCCCCCACGAGTCCAACCTCAACGTCTGGGCCTGGCCACTCACCTTGGGCTCCCCAGCCCCCATGCTACCAGTTGTGATCACTGTTGGGGTCTTCGTGGCACATAGTCGCACCATTACAACATTTGCGGACAAGAAAAGATCAACCGTTCGTACTAAAAATGGTCAACGAAGTAGAAGGTAGAAAGAGAGCTGCTGATAATCAAAGCGGAGATAACCAGGCAGCAGCTGAGCTGCCTGGCGCCCGTGCTGGTGGTGTGCAGCTCTCCCGTCCGAACTCCTAACAGGTCCGGCAGCCTCTATACTACCAGTTCACATCACTGGTGCGTTCTTCGTGGCACATAGTCGCACCACTACAATAATTGCGGACAAGAAAAGATCAACCGTTCGCACGAAAAATTGTCAACGAAGTAGAAGGTAGAAAGAGAGCTGCTGACACCCAAAGCAGAGAAGAATCCATCGTCACGGATTTGCACATCTGTTCATTAATAACGCCTGTGAGTCTCGTCGATCACGGAGGGAAAACGCCTCTCAAAGGCCCAGTGGGGCACGCACGTGTTGCGGTTACCACGGGCACCTGCATCCTCCACCAGCTCCGTAGGAGGGTGAAAATAATGCTCGAACGTGATCGAGGATCGCGAAGATCGTGCGATCTATCTGTACTATAATTCAACACCCGGAACCACGTAGTTCCCCACGGATAAGGCGCGATAACGTTGTTTCACCGCCACGAGATATCGTATCGCGTTGTAAGAGGGGAGCCTTCTATACGACGGGAGTAGCACCCGAGCGCCACCAAGAAATTAATTAAGACAGGGCGATGGTTCACCCGGATATAGTACAAGATCTCTTCGCGCCTCCTCTCTCTCTCTCCCTCTCGTTCATTCGCGTTCCCCGTCCCTTAACAGTGATACATATGCGCATCCCGATGACTACGTATCGCGACTTCCGTGTGGTGGTAAGGTGTAGGGTTTCCTACTTTGGCCATATAACTCGAGACAACACAGGGGGAGGGTTTAACGTTCTCTGCATATAGGAGACTGGCTACGCAACCCAAATCCATCCCCTGCGTTTCGCCTCTCATGTATTTTCCCTTTAACAACTCGAGCCCTTACCCTCGGGCATTCCCAATGGTAGCGGATGCTGTGGATGGCATATCCGCACCCGGTTCCCTATATGAAGGAGCCTCTCAGTCACGCCCGCGTTTCAACCATTCCTTTCCGTTGCCCTCCTGCGTATTATCCTTGGCTCAAGACAAACAGAGTACCTGGGCGCGTGGTAGCCCGAAGCTCGTATTGTGCGCTTGGGAAGCTTCTATCTATACACATTTCAATAACAATAAGGCCCCTGGGGAGGGGGAGGGGATGTTGCGAAGCACTACGGGGAACCCCAACACCCCTCCATCCCCAGATCTCCGTGTAGTTTAGGTCATGTACAACGGTTCGTGCAAGTCTCATCCCTTATGCTGTGCTAATTTCGACGTTGGCCCGGTACTTACCTCGCAGTTCAGATGCGTTTGTCGCCGCACTCACAATAGCCCCATTAATCGCCCTAATTTGCAACTCTATCAACGGTGACGCTAGGGCACTAACTCAGGGACGGAGCTTTCTTTTATTCATAGCTAGATTATGCGATCATTTACAGACTGTTGGGCACACACGATCGACGCCTCGGAAAAGCCACGTATTCGCATCTGTGTTTTCACGGCTCGAGATCCAGCAATCGACGGGACGAAATTGATGGATTCTTTTTTTGCGTTGTCACAGGATCGAGTTGATTCCCGAGGGTAGCGAAGGCTTTGACGCACCCGGGGAACGATCAATTTTCACGAACTGACCATTCATCGTTCACGGTCAAACGCGAGGTGTGAGCGAACACGAAGCGGCGCGCGCTGGGGAGCAAGATTCAAGTTGAACTGCTCTTTCGTTGTATTCTTTTACGACTGGGCGACAAAATATCCCTCGAGGCACACGCCAACCGGTCATTACTATTCGCACCGTCGATTCGCCCGATCTTTCACGAAGCCATGATTATGGAGGGTGGAAAAGACAAGCTCCGATTCTTGAGTATAAATGTCATGAGTATGTCAATATGAACGCGGGCCCACGGTATGGCGTATGTCCGATGATAGATGAAGCTCGTTTGCTGTATTTACGAGTGATAATTAGCGGAGTTGGGCTCAAAATCAGATAGACGGATAAGACACATCCTCAATATCTTTTCAACTATTCGTGCTGTACGAGTAACGATGACGTTCTATGACAGGCCCATGAGGATGGCTAATAGTGAAATGTATTGGCGGTGAAAGTAAGTTTTAAAGGATTTTGTTTGTGAAAATTGGCGCTTTATTGTGCGAAAATGGTAACAATGTCGTTGAGTCGTTCCCAACTATTCTGCAAGTTCTTCTTGGGTTGAACACGAGTCTTCGTTCAATAATGGCTAAAATTTTGGGTCTTGGAATGTTTGTGGCCTTCCTTCACGTTCCTTGTCCTCCGTGTCAAAATGAACACTTTTGAATCGTTTAAACCAGTACTCACGAGTTGAGATCACGGCCGGAGCCTGGATTTGAAGGTCCGGAAATGGTTTTTTTTTTCAATGCTTAAATCGATAGATAAAATATAGTACAAGAATATATTTACAAAGTAACCCTTTCCCTCCTAAAAAAATTCCCGAAAAAACGCTTTTTGGAACTTCAAATTGAGGCTCTAGCCTTAATAGAGCATGGTCCCCATAAGCCTCACCCAGCAATCGGGCATGCTTGTAGAATGAATAAAAATAGACGAAACGTATTTTTTTTTGTATCTGCGGAAGCCGATTTTTAAGGGTTGGAACGGACCCTTGAAAATTGGGGTGTTTTTCGTTTTTCGTCGAAAACGTTTTAACGGTACGAGATATGAAAAAATTTAAACTGCAACAATGTTTATTTTTTTCGTGTACTATAAATTGAAGATGGGAACGATAACGTTATTGACTAAACACGAAAACTACCCCTATTTTCAAGAGTGCATTTCACCCTTTAAAAATCGGATTCCGCCGATATGAAAAATACGTGTCGCCTATTTTTATCCATTCTACAAGCAAGCCAAATTTAATCGAAATCGGAGACATCGACTTCGCAACCTTTCCTGTCAGTAGGGCTGCCTCAGCTTGGCTCGGTCGAAGTATTATATATAGCTAAAAGAACCATTCACTAGACGAAAAAATGGACAAAGAAAGTGGAACCGAACGAGTCTGCTTTGAGTTTCGAGCGTGGGCTAAACGTAGATAAGGCTATTTTCACCCTTGGAAGACCCTTCTCACAAAACAAGTCTCTCAAGTCAGATGTTGTTCTGAACGCTCCAAGAACTCAAGAGAACTCGTGAAAAGGGACTTTCCGTCCTCTCTCTGTATTCGTCGCTTTAAGGGGTATTCTCACTTTAGACGCTAAAAAGGCTATTTTCATGAATTTTTTTGATAGATTTATTCGTATTATAGATATTGATATAAAAGTTGTTACACTTAATTTTTTCGAAATATATGTGAGGGGCTCAAGGGTGTACTTGATGTTGCCCACCCAGCTGATCTGAAACAATAAAAAACCAGTTTTTACTTCAAAAGGATAATTTCGGCTAAGAATTGACTGCACTTTTTTGTCGTGTTTAAATCACAACAAAATGTTGATTTTTTCCCCGTTTTATCGAGAGAAAAGAAAAAAGGTAAGTGACGTCATTATTGTTATTAATTAATGAAAAAAATGCTAAGAAAAAAAAACGTCGACCGAAAAATCTTTAAAAATGCGAATATATATTTATTCCACATTATTTATTCGTACTTACGATTAGACAACATTTTTTTTCTTTTTATTCGATAATAAGTTATTCACATTCATATAGATTGTTCAGATCTGATGGATCTAAAAAATCACAGATAATTGTCAAGTAATATTACTATAGTCGGTTGAGCCAAATTTGTCAATTTCGAAAAAAAGTTCTCTATTCACGCAAATTTCGCTGTTTACATGGTAATAAAAAAAAAGTCATAAATTAAAAACATAAACCAAGGTTCAACAGCCAGTAGGGAATCAATTTGCGAAGATTAGACAAAAAATTACTTGAAAAATATTTGCGACTTTTCAAGTTAACGTGTATATTATTTCGAAAAGTGGAACTCGGAGAAAAAGTTCATCGCTCATCGATATTTCGTAATAACGTTTCATTCAACACGCGTAAAAGTACGGAAAATAGAGACGAACATTAAATAAATAATTTCATGGGACGTGGTGAAAAATCATCGCCATTACCGGCAGTTTTGAATGGTACATTTTCAAAAAAAATACCGTAAGAATTATTCGGCAAGGAATTATTTTTCGAACACGTCCAATTCTCTGAGAATAATAACGGCGAGTGTAGAGGCAGGAGGAAAATTGATGATACCTCGCCTGTATATTTTTATCCTATCCGGGCCCACGTGTCATTATCCTACGTTCTTATTTGCCTCCCTTACCATTTCTCTTCATAAAAAGAGTTTCAGACATATTTTATCCACTCTACAATGGCTCTATGCGACTCTGAGAAAAGCCAGCCACGCAAGCCGCGCGAAACGCGTAATAAAAGCTTTACATTATTAACGTCTCGGTTGGGCGGGCATCCTACCCAAATCCTTCATCCATAAACGAAGGAATTGCTATTGGCCACGATTCGTCTGTCTGATATTGCGACAAGAATCACTGGTATGGACTTGCTACTTGGCGAAAAAAAACGTTGAGACGCATTGGTGCATTTGTCGTGGAAGAAATTGCCTCCTCACTTCAACGAGGTCTTAAAAAGTAGTAACAAAACATACCTTGAGTCTCAAAAATGGTGAAGAAATATTTTCTTTTAAAGAATCATGAAAATCAGCCATGTTTTCCTCCCCTTAAGGTATCTCCCCCTTAACGATCCAAGATGCACTAGCTGTGCTGCGCACTCTCGTTTTACAGGTGCAAAGTGGACATAGGAGAGAAGGATGACAGCGTAAACATGGTGTAGTCGTACAATAATATAACCGTCGTCGAATATACGATCCCCGGAAGTTCGCGAGCCACCGACACCTTGACAGAATAGTTACGAAATAAGTGAGAAGTTTGTGCAGCGCCATGGATCGTTGGATCACTTATGCACGGTGGACCGGTTCAAATTACATTGCAGAAAGGCTGAAGCCCGGAACAAGAAGTTACAGGGGCCAGTGTCTCTCCCTCTCTCGCTGTGCAGCATCCGACGTCTCAAGGATTTGTACTATACAGCATGGAAACTCCTGCCGAGCTTTCGGCTCTGACTTGCGTTCATCCTACCCCCTTGCTCACTCATCCCGCTTTCGAACTACCGCATACTTTTTCATCACTTCCGGCAGCCACTTTGGTGTCGCTCCCGGCTTTGTACTATGGCAAATCTTTCGTAAGTTTTCCTCTCGCCTGCCGTCGAGAAAGCCACATCTTCGTCATCATCGACTTCCTTTCCTGCCAATCGGGGCACTTTCTTTCATTCTTACCCACTTCCTCGTGAACCTGGGGCTACGTATTTTGTGTTATAGAATGGAGAGCTGCAGTCGAGTGAAGTTTACTGTCAAATGAACATCCGGTTATTCAACTACAGCATTGATTTCTTCGTGGCAAGTACCTCTAACTGTCATGGACGAAGCTGTGTTTTCAGGACGTTCCCAAGTAAAAATTGTGCTAGGTTGTCTCACAAGGAACATCCCTCAGGTGACACCCTTCGATTTTGTTGAAATTTGGATATGTTATAAAGCACCGAAAAGTAAGCGATACGTATTTTTTTTTATCGGCGGAAAAACGGTTTTAAGGGGTGAAACGCGCCCTCGAAAATAGGGGTGTTTTTCGTTTTTCGTCGATAATGGTATCGTTCTCATCTCCAATGTATAGTACATGAAAAAATAAACATTGTTGCAATTTGAATTTTTTTTATATCTCATACCGTTAAAACGTTATCGACGAAAAACGAAAAAACATCCCCATTTTCGAGGGTGCGTTTCACCCCTCAAAACCGTTTTTCCGCCGATAAAAAAAAATACGTGTCTCTTAGTTTTTGATACTCTTCCACATAAAAAAGTTTCAACAAAATCGGAGGAGGACACCAAAGTGATGTTCCTTCTCAGTTACGACCTAGTCAGTGGCTCGTCCAATTGAGCTCATACGAACTGCCAACGGCTGCCGTGCTATGAGCCAGTAATAGTCTGCATGTTTTGTTTTCCAGCTCTTTTCTATTTATTGTCCGATAGATTGGTAACTATAGGTGTCGCTGTGTTGCACAAAAAATGCCACCAGTAACTGGACTGTAGTGGACTGGTAAACTACGGCTACGAACGACAAAGTGAGGTTATGTGACTTACACGTACTGTCATTTAGTGCACGACTCAGTTGGCTTGTTAAGTTGAGTTCCAGATGGCATTGGAAACGAAAAAGTCTCAAGTGGGTATCTCGCCATGACCTAGTCGACACTAGCTGGCTGGGGTTAGCCCCAGCCAGCTAGTGTCGACTAGGTCATCCGTTCAGCACCCGTTCGCTAGTCACTGACCACCCGTTCTTGGTCACAAACGATAATGTAAGGTTATGTGACTACATGTAGTTCCGTCATTGACTCATGGCTGGCTAAACAACTTGAGTTACAGATGGCGTTGCGAAAGAAAGAAAAAGTCGGTACCCGACGATGGCCTAAACAACACTAACCAACCGCGGCCGCAGTAGCCACGATCAATAACCGGACAAATACAATGTAAAGTTATGTAATTCTATGCGATTATCGCCCTCAATGCGAACTAAACTAAGTTATTGATCAGATGATGTTATTTACACTTACTAATCCACCCATTGCTCAATAATCCAACTTTGTTTACTGAAACAAATGTACACGGTACAAAAATCCAGAAATTAAACAAGTAGAACTGACTCAGCTATGTGTGAGGTATTAACGAAATTCTGCGTCTGCCGTAAAATGGGCGCAAAGGCGTTTGCACTAACGAACACTCATTTTGATAATAAAGTTTTATCATTCGGACGTGCTGTTCGATCGTGTAACTTGCCATGGTGATTTGGCATCAGTGATTGAATAATGAACAACAGATTAGACAGACGCCACCAAAGCAACATGGCCGCCATAGGCCGCCGACATCTACCCGCGCCAATGGAAAAACCCTTTATATAGCCACAAGATTTTTTATCTAGTCGCCACCTAGTTTTTAATCCCCAGTCACTAGCTGAAAAAAACTATGTCATGGGTAGGTCAGAAATATTATACAGCTTCGAGATGATTCTTTTTATCTAGTTACCATCTAATTTTTTTGTATTCAGTCACCCGGCAACCAAAGCGGTACAAGGCTGGGTAATCAAAAGTTAAAACGACTAGGTAATGGCAATTTGAAACATGACTTTAATAGCTTGTGGCTAGGCGGTGATGCGTTACGTTTTCCACTTGGGTCCTTGCGAAACCTTTCGTGAACCACATTTTCTCTATCCATATCTCGAGTCATTGCTGGTAAGTCATTCGTGCCAATGGACGGAGCGGCAAACTTCACGACGTTTCCTTCACGGTAGATCAAATGTCGAAAGAGCTGGAAAGATCTCTCATATTAAGTTACGAATGTTATTAACGCTCAGACCAGCACGTGACGCAAAGTATCGTGATCGTTCACGGAATATCCGTGTGGCAGTAATAGTCGTAAGGTTCAGAAGCGTAAAAGAGAGTTCCACTGCCGTATGGCACTAGTGAGAAGCTAGTGGAATTTATTAAGATCCAAGTAGACTCCACTTGACAACATTTCTCCTTCGATGTTTTGCCTGTTCCCTTTCTCAACAACTACCTGCCGGAGAAGAAGCAGGTTTGATTTTCAGTCCAAACACTCAAGTGCCATCAAGATTGGGGTTATTCGATCGTCCATAGATGAGCTCTAATGCGAGGAAAAATGGTACTATTCCTGATCTCAAGATACGAACGATCCGGTTGAGACACACGTAGTTGATGAGGCAGGCCCGTAGGCGTTGGAGGGTTGTCGAGTCAGGGATGTATATATGCGTTGGCACGAGTTTGTGCAAGACAGTCAGTAGAAATTCCTTGAAGCGTCCACTTACCTCTTTCTTCGGATGCTCTCCACTGATGCAACTGCATCTACGATGCTGGTCCGTGTGTTGTTGCACTGCGTTGCACTACTCGTATTCGTCCTCGTATTCGTTCCTTCTTCTCTTATTCTTTGCGCTCCTCGTCGAGAGGAAGACCCCTCGTCGTAACAAGGTGAAGTCTCAGCTTCTCTGCCGCGCCTCGAGTACATCACAGACTCGAAATCCGAAGAGGAAGCGAAGAAGCTGCGAGCTTTTGAAAAACTAGGTGGCACGGCAATGAGTGTAAAAACCTCCGTAACTCTCATCTCCGTCCGTATCTATTTCGCGAAGACACATGCCATCTTTTTCGCCCCTTTTTCCAGCTCTTTTGTTCAACCTGAGGTTCTTATGACTTATCGGTCAACGTGTGTTGCAGTGGATTTTATTTGAAGGTGGATGATTGAATCGGTAGGGGAGAAACACCGTATATCGGATAGTGGACTATCTGGGGTTTTCCTATAGTAACATCTGTGTTTGATTTGATACACTGATAACTAGTCGTAAGATGTCACCACTGCAAAACTTTCGGTCGCCTACCAACATAAATGGCACTACAGTGAACTGATGTTACTTTTCGCGCCGTGAAAAAGTATTGCTTGTGTTAAGAAGGTTTTCCATCGAGGTAAGTCCAAATTATTCAAGTTTCTGTCATTTTTCATTAACTATAGCATTTATATTACTTATTAAATATAGAATGTTCACAGAAACAGCAATACGTATGGAAATAATGCTGTTCATATTGGGCCATGTCAAATCTTAATATCGGATACTAATAAGGGGCCTGAATTAGAAGGTCCAAAAAGCGTTTTTTCCAGATTTTGTAGAGAGGAAAAAAAACAAGTGTGCTCAGTCAACATTAAGGTATCTTTAAATGTATATTTGACATGTATAAAAAAATGTTCAACATGAAACAATAAAGGACTGCAGATTCATCAGCCTACCCCATGTGCGTCTTGCCACTGCAGTCCCCAATCAGCGGGAAATATGCAGCTCGTAATTTTCAACTCTAACAAAAAAACTAATAAAATGTTCAATTGTCATATATTTTTGTTCTGGGTGAATTAAAAAAAAAAAGCTGAAAACATCGTGAAACTTTTCTCAGGTTTGAAAAAAAATGTGTATAACAAAACACTTTATTGTGCTATAAAAATTATTTAAAAAGACTTTCCATTTTGTCATAAAATCGTTAAATTTAAAGATATCATCAATTGCTTACTGTTTTTAAATTTCACACACTCACATGTCCACTGGACATTCTTTTTCTCATTGGTGAGGGTTGACGAGGGAGGGAGGGAGGGATATTCATTGTCAGTCACGTGACAGATCCTGCCACGTGAAGAACGAAGCAATCATTAATTCTCGATTTCTCAACCGAACAACTTTTGTCCAACTCGCCAAGCCTTCCTGATGTTCCACCCGTTCCTCAAGACTCTTCTTTCTCCTTTCGCCCGCTCGAGAAGCCAATTTCCGGAGATGCTGAGAAAATAGTCGAGAGCTCAAGCGTTAACGAACGAAAAATGTGAAATTCTCGTTTCACCGAACAATTCGATAAATTAGAGAGCTTTTTCCTTTCTATTTATTTTTTTTCTCTTTTTATACTCACGTATATAATCTCGTTATTTTCACAATCATCCAACGACAGGTAAAAGTTCTTTTTAATATTCGATAAGGCGGAAAGAATCACGAAGAGAGAAAGAAGGAGCTCAAAGTTATTCCCGAATGTCGAGATAGCGACAATAGTTTTCCATTTCTGATCTGGTTGGTTCCCGTGTAGAGGGTCTTTGCACCCTCTCACACCTGATGCCACACAGGCCAGCCCAGAAGAATAAAAATCAGCTCGCGTGATGAATCGACCGACGTTCGGAGCCTCACGGCAATGGCCAAGGTTTTTTTTCAAACCTCTCTATCTTTCCCCTCACCCTGCCGTTTCTTTTTCCCTTCTTACGCGCCCCCCTTTCGCCGTCGGCTGTCCAAGTGAAAGAAATCGACGTTCCCAACTCCGTTGGGTTTTTGAAGACAAAAGTAGCCCACACTTTTCCCACTCTATTCAAACTGGGGAAAGAGTACACATTTACGAAAAGCACGCTTTACGAGGTAGCCTTGAGTATGAAGTTCCAAGCAGCGCGGGATACTCGTGAAGCCGCATAACCCAACGAGACCCGGCTTGGATAATCCGGAAATTATTGGAGAAATTTTTAACTGGTCAGGGATTTTCCTTCACCGATCATTTCAAAGCGACAATGGAGACTTCTCTGTAACGTAGGGTGAAAAGAGACTTAGGAATTGGCCGATAAAAGTATCATACGAGGGAGTGTAATCGAGTCAAGCATCTAAAAGGTGCGTTTCCCTTTCTCATCATCCTCGTTCCCCTCATAGAGTGTCCCCAATGGCACTCGATTGATTTCAACGTAGCCCCCTTGATGTGTGGCTCGTACGGTTATCACAATAATCCATATATCATGTGCCAAGGGTGCCCCCCCTTCGTCATCAAGAGCCCTGACGATCGTACAGTTCCTTCCAAAATCGTTCTTCGACCGTCGTGGCCTTTCCACCGCTCAACACCAGTCCGTTTTTATGGGGGGGGGGGGGGGGGGGGAGAGAGAACCCGCAAGCGTGATCCCAATACGAATATGGCTTAATCGCCAAGAAAACCCAACCGGAAAAGAACACATTGGTTCAAGTCCCATGCATATTTCATGACCCACGAAACTCAATTTTCCACGACACGTTTAAAAAATCGACCACTTTTGGATACGAAATGAGAAATCTGCTCAATCTGCAATGGGAGAGGAAGAATTTAACCTTGGTGACATTGGTGAGTTGGAGACCTGCCGATATTTATCGTACCCAACGACAAAACAGTCTCTCGAAATAGTCGAAGGCTTGCTATCAGGGCCCGCCGACAGTGTTGTAGTTCCTAGCTTTGGCAGTGGGAGAGGATATCGGATAGGAAGAAGTTAATCGAGGGTGGTATGCCTGGGAGAACGAATACGCGAGTGAGCGCCGTTGGTTATATCGTGTACATAACTTGGATTAAATGGTGGAGGAGGTGTTACTAGGTCTGTCTAGCCTTCCGAAATGACTGTTTCAATTGGTTTGGATTCCCAAGGGATATAGTCCCACGTGAAACAAACGTCGACCAGGCAGTGGTAGAGCCAAGTGTTAGCGCGTGGTCGCAGCAGCCTCAACGGCCCACTACCACCAACCATCATCATTTCCATGCTATCCACCCTCGACGCTTCTCCAGCCCTCTCCATAAGCGTTCAACTCTCTTGCCCAACTTGCCAAGTCCATATGCAGGCTCGCCGTTCTCCCTCTCGCATGTGGCCGTACAGAAGCATCTCCTCATTCCAGTGTTCCCGTATGGTAACTATGGGTAGCACACCGGACCGCAATCTGCATTCCTTTACCTAATTGTCGTAACACAGGGGATAGGGCCGTACGAGGAGAGGGCATGTATGTAGATATATGTGTTTACGGACCAATGCACATACGGGGTCGGATAAGTGGCAACCGGAAGGGTCCGCTGCCTCGGCGCATAGCTTGTTTCACGATCCCCGAGACCGATAACTCCGAGAGGTATTCTTGCACTCTCTCGCTCTCGTTCTTTCTCGCCCTATCTCCGCCACCAACACAATCACGGACAACATTCGTTCGACCTCTTACCATCAACAAACGATGCTGCTACGACACACCAAGCTTGAAACGTGGTACAGCCTGCTCGCTAATTCTCTACCCTCTCTCTCCCCCCAACCGATCTCTTAACCTCTGGCGTGTTGCTTTTAGCTCTATAGAGCTATACATCTATAGAATATCGAGCATGTGGATTACTCGTGCTCGAATAAACAGGAAAAAAGGCTCGCTATCGGCACGAGAATATCGCAGTATGGCGCATGAGTTTCGTAACTTCTGATCATGCAGACCCCGGTCATTCATTCGAAATTTCGACATGGTAATTTGCGCAAACTTTACGAGTTGTTAAAGCCGAATCACGTGGTTAATCTCCTATGAATTTGGCTATATAGTGGGGTTTGCATTATCGACTGGCTATTTCCCTTCATGCTTCCCTTTATAAGCGGGACCTGGAGCAGAAGACATCCAAATGGGTGGCGTATATGAAGGTGGGCTGAATTTCGCAAATCGATATCTCCCGGTGATGCTGTCGTTGATTTACGCGGCAATGAATATTCCCAGAAATATACATGAGTTGAGTGAAATACGTTAATCATCGTCACGTGGTTTCGCAAGAAGAGAATTATAGCTGGGCATCAGTTTACATCTCTGCCCTGTCCAGCCTTCCATACGGATCATTCTCTGCCTGGTTCTCACGAAGCTACAACGTCTGCTGCCTAATCTTCTCTTCCCACTGTGTGCCATCGCGCACCCCTGGCTTGTCATCCTGACGACTTACGGATCCTATATATGCCATTCAGCTATACACCATCATGAATTCCTCGACGCCTAATGCCCTAATGGATAGCCTGGCAAATTGATAGTTGGCACTGTACAAATAGGGATATAACGGAGCCAAGGATTTAGCACAATTAGGCGATAACGTTATGGAGATTTGATATACGTATCAATATGCGAGTGAATCTATGAAAAACATGTGGTTTGAAAGATTACCGCTAACGACATTAGGTGGTAGGCCCAGTGGTCGTCAGGGTCCTAATGATCGTCATGTTTACACATGAAATAAGTATTTTTAGGTAAGAATTAGTCGTTCGTGCAGATCGGTGATGTATTAGCATCCAGGAGGTATTTACTATGATCACATTGTCACGCTCGTTAGTATAAGTAGTCAATAATAATAAATTCTAGTATATTCAGCTACGACGTCAATCCGTGATTTCGGCTGAATCCTACATTTGAAGGTTAAAGGAACCGTGCCACATCTCGGGGGATTTGAGAATGCCTGGGGACTTGCGTGAGGTAAGTTTGTCTTCTAGTTATAAACACCAGACGTCCGTGTAAGATGACTCACTATGTTATCTTACCCTGCTGCGTATAAAACCGGATATAAAATCAGATTTTGTCGCTTATCGTTAAAGGAGGCCTGAATATCTTCAATGAATCTCGACTCGTAAAAGCTGGTCACAAGAAAATATGGCCAAGACTATTGAAGCAGTAACGAAGAATAGAATGGGTTGGCTTTTAGCATCCAAACCTTTGAACGAGCCGCAGGCAACACTTCATCGTCACTATAATAATGTTTCAGTAAATATTAAACCTTCAATCCAGAAATTAATGTATGTGAGCATAATTCTCGACTTGTGTAAGATGACATACATATGGCATCTTAGACCAAAAAATGTCATCTTACACGTGTCGACCTACATGTGGTTTTTTCTTCTTCTATTTTTCATTCAATTAACCAATGTGCTAAAACTGGTTTTATTTAATTACAATAATAAACTCTTCTGGATATACGCAGGTCTTTGAATTCATACGTCATCATTTCTTTCAATATCTATCGTAAAATAAAAAGTATGTCATGTTAAGCAAAACTACAACCTACCAGGTACGATAACTGTACAAAATAACTTCTACTCACTTTCCAAGTTGAGCTATATAAATTTGCAGAGTCGGGACGATTACCGGGCCTTATTTATATTCATAGCATCTGGACCGTACTTATATTCACAGCATCAAGTTGATGCTCGAAGAAACTATCTCCCTTGAATCACAAATGATAGCAGGATTGATCAAGTTATTTTCACCCTTGAAAACATCGATGGGATTCTCAAAATGAAATACTGACCCATACTCCATTATTTTCTCCACATACGTTTGTTCCCACGCCAGAATATTGCGAAATAGCTTTAGACGGAGGGGAACCGTTCGAAATTTTGGAGACGGTAAAATACATAGAAAGGAGAACCCAAACAGAAAGGAGAAAAGTGCGTGCCCAAAAAAAGGGGGGGGGGATGTTAACGACACAGGCGAAACGATACACGGGGTTAACATCAATACAACTGAAGAATTGTCTCCCCCGAAGAAAGGGAGAGCGAGGGAGAAAAACTTTCCAAAGGACACTCTGCCGAGAATCATAAAACCAAAGCACAACAGTCGACGTTTCGATGTGACGAAGGTTTGCGGCTATTCAGTCTCGAGAAAAAAGAAGAAAAAAAAACTTCACCCCTACACGTACATAAAGGGTAGGTCGATCGGAGTTTCGTGACTGCGAAGGGCTCAACGCCGGTATGGATGTGTGGGAAGAAAAATTCGATAAATCGGATGGGAAGGGGTGGCCAAGGGATGAAAAAGTAAGGTTCGTACGACCACAGGAGAGTTCCAACTCGCGCACTTCATCGCGACCACGCGATTTTTATATCGCGACGAACTTTGAAACGAGCTAAGGAACGCGCGATTTTATCGATAGTGAATCGACACGAGAGTGCCGCGGTGTTTCTCGTGACCGGACCGCGAACGCCGAGAGTAACTTGACGTTGAAAACGGAGCCGGAACGTCTGGGGGTACTGCAACAAGGGATGCAGACATAAATATGCAATAGAGGAACGCGTTGTGGGGGATGAATCACGCGATCACAAAACAGTGAAAATGTACAAGGGGATGGTATGGGAGTCGCGAATGCACGGATTTTGGGATCAGTGCAACTATCATCCGTGATTGGGGTACCGAGTTACGCGTAATTGAATTTCGTCTTCCGCCTTACAAAGGTGATGATAGACGAAGTATTAAAGTCCGTGAAAAAAAATTGGTCATTTAATAAATTAAGGGGTTACGTGGGTTTTTATAATAATACAAAATATTTTTACTCAAAATGTTGAGCAACATTTTAACAATATTTTTAAAAAATTCACATGATGGCTTTATCTGAAATTAAAAAACCAATTTTTTTTCTGCCAGTGGATAAGTATGATTGAATGAAGGGTTTCAAAAAAATTGAAATTTGAATTCTTGGCATGAGGTTCGATCGAGCATTCCTCGATATGGTCGACGTGAGTACCATATGGATGGCTATATTGCAGAATTTTATTTTAAACGGCGGTATCCCGATTTCCGCGAACGATTTCACGCATTTTTTTCAATGATCGCATCATCGAACGTGGAAAATATGATCAACGATGTACCAATGTAACGAATAATTGCTAAAGAAAAAGTAAAAGTCCTGAAATTCTCAAATTTTTACAATCCATCCAAATGTATTTTTTTTCGTAAAAAAATCGGGAACCTAAAAAACCGTCTCCCCCTAACATAACATCATTATTTACACCACAAAAAGCGATCAATCGTGAAAAAAAAATAATCGCAGGCCATTTTCAGGAAAAGTCCCTAAACTATATAATTACCGAAATTTAAAAGAAATGGATTTTTTGAAACTTTCAAAGCCACTCCTTTCCAAACATTCAAAGCGTAACCCCTTAACGGGGTCACCCATGTGACAGTTATTTGTTTTTGCTACTTTTTTCTTCGATCAACCATTCCACCAAACTACCTAGGCAGATGTAGGTTGGTGATTACGAAAGAGTATCTATACCTAGGTCTCCACATCATCATTGCTATCCCTACAAAGACCATGACATGATTCAGATGGCTCTCAGACACTTATCCATCTATACACACCCACGCAAACAGACAAAATTGCTTGATGCCTTTTGTGAAGGCGGTGAAAGTTACCCGATGTCTGGTTGAGTGTGCTGTGAACTTTTCAGTGTCGATGTCACTGTCTTTCATTACGGATTCTAGCCACGTAATAATTCTTTGACTGCCTACCTCTATGGCTAATAAAGAGATTATTCTCTTCCATATTTCTATAACTAGCTGCTACTCTGATACCATACACAACTCCGGGTTTTCTTTGAACTCTGGTAAGATGGATAGTGGTTGACATCGTTTTAGTTGGAAATCTTAATCCAATCTGGATTTCGGATTTCGATGCCTTTGATTGTTGATTTGATGTTTGTAGAAAAAAAATCGTTAAATATAACGTTTGAGCTCTGTGCGCTGTGCACAAGGCTAATAAGATGATAACTTTTTCTGTTAAATAAGCAATCGATAAATCTTAGAATGGATAAAGTTTAATCAAATATGTTGAAACTATTGACACGTCCCGAGTTGAGTTGTTCTGTGAGTTTTGTGGTCTTAGTCTGGCTACGCTTTTTAGGAATCTGGTCACTAATGTGACCTACATTCCCTCTGGAACTAGTGAAAATGCTGCACTCTAATTGTTGAGTGTATTATATGACACTCCATTGCTATACATATTTTATAGTGAGATATTGCAAGATCAGCTGTCGTGGAGGTTTGAAAAAATCTTTGTTCTTTTCCCTACGAAATTGCCACCAATGCTTTACTTAATTCAATAATTCGTTTGCGTACATATTCGAAAGTGGGGCTCTTGTTAGAATGAGGCTATTTTTTGTATGGGTTTGTTTGGGGTTGTTTGGGATTGTTTGGGTTTATTTGGACCCTAGAAGAAAATTTGTTTGATTCTAGAAGGAGCCCCACTTCCGAATATTGACCCTCTTTTGCCTCATTGAATAATTTGGATATTTTTAATGGTCAAATCAGCAGATATTATAATCTCGGTATTTACTATAAACATTCGTATCATCGTCGATTATTATTGATGTTAAATGATTTTAATGGTGAATAGAATTACAACAGATGTAAGTATTAGTTTCATCCTAATCAATTATAAATATCTTTGATGAGGTAAAAAGCAAAGTAGTACTTTGAGGTAAAAAGGTTGATGAGGTAAAAAGCAAAGTAGTACTTTGAGGTAAAAAGACTGATGAGGTAAAAAGTAAAGTAGTACAGTACTTAAAACAATCCACCTTTGCGGACATGTCAATGTTTTTGCAGCCAGCATGATGGCGGCAACGCACCGCGAAGACGAATAGTTGAAGGTGAAATCAAAGAAGTATATATTGTAAAATTAACATTTATGTTTTTGGCAAAAAAAATCATGAAAAAACAATTCAAGAGAATTCCATTTGGCAGAGAACGAGTAGGCAGTAACATTGTACGTAAGTAAATGGATTTCCACGAAAAATCAAACACGCCCGCTGCTGGCTGGCTAAATTCGATCACAATTATATGAAGAGCCTCGATCGAACGTTCACTACACGCGACAACGTTTAGGGCGAGTTGAAAAAATCCACCCTTCGTCTCTCTATTTTCCTCCCTTGTGTCGTGTTTTGAGAGTGCATTTTTTGGAAAGTAATTGCTGTATATTTACGAGGGGTGACCGGACGGGCCGGGTCACCATCTCTTCGAACGATGCACTTCGTAAAATTGTCATCGGATTTCGCTTGCCTTTCACAGGCTCGTACGTCAGTAAATGAATTTCCACGAAAAATCAAAAGATTAAGGGGGGATTGTCTTTTTTTTCGCAAAATTTACCGCTTTTTGGGAATTTTTTTGTGAAGAAGTATACAACGGAAAACTTGTGAAACTTGGCATATAGTTTTATTGATCTGTTTACTAGATACAAAAAAATGTTTAAACAATTTCATCAAAAAATCCGCCTCCCACCCCCCTCGACGCGCGATGGTCCTTTTTTGATGGTGTGCACGATTACAGCCTTCACGTTCATCCTGCAACAAAAACCCAAAAAGCATTTTACTTTAGACACATATAGCTATCGTTTGATGAAGCAAAAAAGCAATACGTTTAATAGTTTTTTATTTATAACAAAAAATCGATCAATTTTTTTCGAAAAATCGATACTTCAAGTTCAAAACATCACCAAATCGTCAATTTTTTTTTCCCTTCATCGAACGATAGCTATATGTGTCTAAAGTAAAATGCTTTTTGGGTTTTTGTTGCAGGATGAACGTGAAGGCTGTAATCGTGCACACCATCAAAAAAGGACCATCGCGCGTCGAGGGAGGTGGGAGGCGGATTTTTTTATGAAATTGTTTAAAAATTTTTTTGTATGTAGTAAACAGATCAATAAAACTATATGCCAAGTTTCACAAGTTTTCCGTTGTATACTTTCTTCACAAAAAAATTCCCAAAAAGCGGTAAATTTTGCGAAAAAAAAAGACAATCCCCCCTTAAACAAGCCCACTGAGGGCTAGCGGAATTCGATCACAATAGTATAAAATATGTACCTGCTCGAAGGATGAAAAACACTGGTATATGACAAAGAATTTACCGTGTACTTCTGAATCAAATGGTGACATATCGTCAATTGTCCTGAAATTCCTTAAGGCCTTCGCCACTCTAGAGACCGAAAAAATAGGCTTTTTGGGGATGTTTTTCCAGAAAAACTACAAAACATATCGAGATTACAAAAAGGGTATTTATCATACATATCAGTGACTGTATACAATAATTTTTTCGAAGCGATTAATTTCAAAATGGCGACTGTGCAGCGTTTTTGCGTTGACGTCTCCGATTGACGTTGGCCGGAAACATAACTCAAATACTTTTCAACCGATTCACTTGAAATGTTGAATATATCTTGAAAAATACATTGTCTATGGAAGTACGAAAAATTTTTTTATATTGCATAGATCATTTGTTATTAACAATTATCTGACGATTTTTTAGGCAAATTTTTCACTTTCCACTTTAGAAGTGCGCCATTTGGCCAAAAATCAATACATCGAAAAAATCTTACGTACTTCTATAGCAGTTATTATATATAATCGAGAAAAATTCATTGGCTCATTATAATTCAAAAATTACACGGGCTGTCTGTCCGGCCGTGGACCCTGGAAAAACGGAGTAGTCATCGCAAAAACGCTGCACAGCCGCTATCTTGAAATTAATCGCTTCAAACAAATTATTGTATACAGTCACTGATATGTATGATAAACACCCTTTTTTGTAATCTCGATATATTGTGGAGTTTTTCTGAAAAAAAATCCCACAAAAAGCCCATTTTCGCCCCTAGAATGGCGTAAGGCCTTAAGACCGAGAAAACGACGGGCACTTGGATTCGAAGACTCGAGACCCGAAGATAAATCGAATATGGTAGAGAATACGAGAACCAGCGGAGGGACGCAATCTCAGAGCATTTCAGAGAGGAACAGAGAACCAGTGGGCGAGAGACAGCAAGGAGAATGTCTACCCTATGGTACATTTTGAAAGCAGAGAAACTGCATATCCGAATGGCCCGATAATCAAGATTCCCCCTTCGTCCAATCGCGTTGGATATCCTTCGGCAACATTTCTCCTCGTTCACCTTTTCAAAAGAACCTCAAAGTGTCCTCGTCGAGTTCTCGAGGATTTAACGTATCCTTGGCATGGTGATTATTCATCCGAGATGAATATGCTCGAGTGCATCGCCGAAAACGACGAAGAAAAATATCGGATCCCCATTTCCACACTTCCACGCAAAAATTGTGCAACATCGTTCGCACGAGTTGATGGCGTCAACAATTTACCGTTGAAAAGGAAGTGAACGAGGCAAGAAGCGAAGGATAATTCTGGCAAGAGAATTACGCGCCTACGCATTCGTGACTTCATCACCGAGGCGATGAAAGCGACAAAAAATGCGGTCTCGAAATAGGGCAAGAAAAAAGTACGAGATTCACATCGCTGTTCACTGATGGGTCTAGATGAACGAACACATCATCTACTAAAATGTCACTTTTACCTGGTGACACTTTTTTTGCGACGTAGCCGAGCACACGGGCATCAAACTTACAGGCGGACGCGTTTCCTGCACTTGGCTTCGTACGCATTCACCCCTATCTCCACCTATCGGAGAGAAGATGAGAGAGCATACGAGAGATAAAGTGAATTTGACCTGAAAATCCCGTTAAAAGCTCACCGACGTATAAGTCAGAGGCACCATATATCGGATACTTTTGTCTGAAATTGAAAAAATAAGTAAGCAATTGCTAAGATCTTCAAGGTTTACCATTTTATGATTCGCATGTCATATACAATATCATTATTTCACACGTTATCGGCATTCGAATATTTTGAGTTATATTACAGTTCACTGATAATGACAGAAATCATGATGTCCAAAATTTTTTAATGATTTTTATGTAAAATATAACACAACATTTATTCAATGAACTTTGTAATTATTATCAAACGATCAGTCTTGTTGAGTCAATCTTTGATGAGCTGGGTACATTTTTGCACAAATGGATATCAAATGTTAGGCTCGATAAAGTATCCGGTATTAAGATTTTACATGGCCGAGCATTAACGGTAATTTTTTTGTACATATTGCTATCTTTGCTAACATTATAAATTTGCCAAGTAAAATAAATACTATAGTTCATCAAGAAGTAACAAAAACATAAATCATTTGGACTTGCCTCAATGGAAACAATACTTTTCAACACAAAAAATACTTGTTGACGCTTGCGAAAAGTATGGCACAACATCGGTTCACTGTTGTGCCATTTTTGTTGCTGGGCAACCAAAAGTTTTGCAGCGGTGACATTTTGCGACTATTTATTAGTGTATAAAATCCAAAAAGAGATATCGCCTTGGGAAAACTCGCGATAGTACACTATCCGAAATTAATCAAGTATCCTATTTATCGTACTTATTTTTACTCCGAGCTGATAAATTCGACGAAGCAGCACAGTAATTTTGAATGTTTAAAAATTTCATCAAGTATCGTTATATGACAGAATTAAGGCAATTGTCCAGTGTAGAGGCCTAAAAAGGTGACTTTTTGGTGATTTTTCTTTATAAGGAAAGAAACAACGAACCTTATTGAAAAATTGATTGTACTTTAACACTTATTTGAAGAGTAAACGATTTTTTTTCTTAACTAATTGTCGTAAAATGGCGGAGTATTAAATTGACCTTAGAAGCGCCTTGCCGCTAGAGTCTCGAACTGGCAGGAAAATGCTTAATTCTTGTCTGGAACGCAAAAAGCACAATGATTTTTAATTGCCATATATGTTTATTATCGAAAAACTAAAAAAATCCAGAAAAAACCGTCAAACCATATTAATTTTCGAGCTTGAACAAAAAAGTAACGATTTTTACCATGTTGTTCTTTCTTCATGAAATAAAAATAGTATAAAATAACTTTTTATGACTGTATTTACTTCATTTAGGGTGGTTCTTAATAATCTAGAGAATAAAAGATCTGTATTTTCGAAAATACTTCGAGTTTACTTCTAGGGCTTTAGGAACATGTTCCCTAATAGTTGGACCATCGATTAAAGGGGGCAATATTGATTTTTTTACCCTCTACACCAGACGACTGCCTTAAAGCAAGCCCGAGGTATCCTGTCGGTGAAATGTGGGTATGCGTGAATTTAGTGTGCACAGAATGACTCGCTTGACTACGGTAGGTCGTATGCAAAAAACGTAGACATAAAAAAATTCAAATATTCTTTTATCACACAAAAACGGGGGTAGTTATATCGTATGAACGAGTTCACTCATCCAAAGCAACGAGGAAATTCCGTCTCTGCGATCAGGTTTTTTTTCTACTTTGTACCACTTCTGTCTTTCCACTGTCATTCGTGCTCCCCCGACGACAACGAGGAAATAAACTTTACCGTGGAACACACCTGGTGACGTTGCGACGGAAAATTACCTAAAAGTGATACGGCGTATTGAGAGCTTAAACAGGGATGATGAGAGCCAAATAATAAAGAATGCAAAAAAATACTCAGCCATAAAAGCCTTACAGGCAACACATAAAAACGATTCTGCAAAGAGCATGGCGAGTTAAAAAATGCGGCGTTTGGAGCCTACTTCTCTTCTTAGTTTTTATGTTCACCATTGCAAAGAACGTTATAGTCCACCAAAAGAGGCGAAAACCCAGTACTTTTAGCGTAGAATTAGAATTTAACCCCAATGAAATTTTTCCCCCCAACTCACCCCAACCCTAAGGAATAGGGGTTGAAAAATTAAAAATCACCGTATCTCGATAATTAATGACCCGATCAAAAAATGTTTCAAACCAAAGTTGTTCGGAATAATAGAATACGTATAAAGTAATCTGACGTCCAATCCCCTATCTTTGAAAATACCGGCACAAAAACGCGAGAGCACCACTAACCCAGAATTTTCTAATCGTTTTTGTGCCGCTAATTTAAAAGATAGGAGGTTGGATGTCATACAACTTTATACGTATTTTATTATTCCAGACAACTTTTGTTTGAAACATTTTTTTACCAGGCTATTAATTATCGAGATACGGTGATTTTTCAGTTTTCAGCTCCTATTTCTTAGGATTGGGGCGAGTTGAGGGGCCACATTTCATTGGGGTCACTGCCAGTATGCAACCATCGAGCTTCAGACAAAAATTCTAATTCTACGCTAATAGTGCTGGGTGTTCGTCTCTTTTACTGGACTATTAGTTCACATAGGTAGGAAGTGGCAAATGGTACTGACAATTTCAAAGCTTCCCTTGCCAGTTCTGAAGGTCCGCTATTCTTGGCGCATTCATACCAAAATCTATATATACGAATGACAGCACGTATGTTTTTCAGTATCCGAACAACACACCAAGTATGCTTTCCCTTTTTCAATGACATATGCCAAATAGAAGTAAAGTAGCCACGTAGTTTTTTTTCAACGCTTCACTTCCAAAGTCAGGGCCAACGTTTGCTACCCAACTTTAGTACAACTGCCGTAATCACTGACAAATAGAAAGACCGCATTCACGCGAATTCATTGAAGCAAAAACAGATTGCCGATAATTAATGCCATAATGATCGCGGTTGATTTACTTTCGCGAAATAGTTAACGTAGCCAAGCAGCTCAATAGCATGGCATGGATTCTGGCGACCGTCGAAATGAAGAAAACGCGTCCTTCAGTCTCCTTTAGACGTGAGACTGTTGTTCGACTGTGACCAGCGAAGTGGCGTGACTACGTTCGAAGTGGATACGTGTACCTGGACTATATTACAAGAACGTTATAGACACATTGGTATGCACAGCCGACAGCCACTCAGTTACCGCACTATGAACTGAGTATTGAGTCTCCCAGTCTCCCTACCCTGCCCTTGTCATTCTCTACGAGTGTATGAATGTGTGAAGTGCATGTGACCAGCCTCCATTGCAACGTCGTTATTTCCTCCGATTTTCCGGTGCAGCTTGGCCTCCGATAAGCCTCGAAGTAATCAAGTTCTGGTGGCAACTGCCTACGACGACATCGTATCCCCAGGACCGATTGTAATCCGTTCGCCGCCACCGCCAGAGATCGAGAGAGAGAGAGGAGGGGTGCAAGGGTTGCAGGAAGGGGGAAAGGGGAGAGATAGTCGTGTCATCTCCCCTCATCCCTTCACCCCTTTATCGTGGAGCAGCACCGACGACGATGTCCTCCACCATTCCCATCACCAGTACTACTACTACCAACACCACCATCTCCATTGACATTCACCCCTCTCTCTCTCTCCATCTCCCCTCTCGGGTCGGCCATATTGAAACGGAAACACAGAGGCCGCTGACAGCAGAGATTAGAGAATTACTGCCAGCCAATAACCGTTAAAGAGAACGACCTACTGTGAGCGCTACAGTGTGGCAATGTGCTACTCCACCATCATTGCCAGAGCCAAGCTCCGCGCTGCGTTATAACACCCTCGGCGTTCTTCCAACCAAACGGGCATTCCGACTCCGCGAGATCGCTTTGAATGGCTACCTGATATTTAACGCTGCAGTAACTCGGACCCGGCAAACACCCCCACACACACACCTACAACACACATCCGCAGGTTAGCGCGACTCCAAACCTCCGGCCGGCTCGAATACACAACGAAAATGCTACCCACGATCCAACGAATAAGTAAATTAGAAATCTCGGGGGAGGCCGCGCTCTTCAAATTTGCACGAGCACCACAATGTTCAAAGTATGTTCCACATAAATCGTATTCCCATGGGGGGTTAGGCGTTAAGTACGACGGCGATAGGGAGTCCGCTTTGAAACAATTACTTGATACGTTTGACCAGAGCTTTTGAAGAAAGATCGTTTCTATTGCGACCACAGTCCAATAGATCAATGGCCATTATGGACGCTTTCGACGGTCAATCACCTGAGCCGGAATGTGTGCTTGAAGCGAGCCTACCGGATGAATTTATCTCGCGAATTGACTATGTCCGAAATCGTAGGAATTTTGCTTTTTTCGAGCTTTGGTTCTTGACAACGTTGATACAAAAAATGATAGTTAAAGTAGACGATCGTCAATAACTGGTATGAATTGATAACTTGAATAACCCGTTTGGTTTTTATATTTCGGGTGGACCGTTTAAGCTGGAGAGTGTCCACCGTCAAACGTCTAGTATGCTTTTTAGTATGCTGAAAAGTATGATAAAAAGCAGATGCTTTTTTTCTTCGAATTCACGTTTGATGGGGTTGCGGAGAGGAGATTGACTTGCGTGTAGCCGCGTTATCAAAATAATAACCAATCTCAGAGTTACGGGGGTTCTCAAAGTTCGTTGACGTGACGAGTGAGACGTTTCACCAGTAATTGCACATCCAGGCACGACGATGCAGCTCTGCCTCACATTGGGCAAACTTGGTGCGCGAACATCGTGCGGAATAGCACGGTTATAGACGGATTCCATTCGCCATTGATGTGCAACAAATTGATACAGTGTATGAGTATGTGAGAGGGGCGTCATAGTTTGAATCTTGTGCTTTTAATCTCTTGAGCTATGCGGGCAATGCATGTTGACGTATCCCTTGTTATTCACCGTGCACGAAGACGCAGATGGGACATTTCCGGATGATGTTCGCTCATAGCAGCGTTTAACAGTCCGATATTAAACAGCACCCTTGTGACAGCTACACGCTGTACGTACATATGTGTGTCTTTACGTGTATTTACGAAGGGCTTCGTACCGGGACCATTTCCCCACTCCAATAGTACACAGAGGGACATTTGTCCTATACTGCAACAACATACGTGTTGTTTTTACACACTGTTAGTGTGTAAACGGCTGTAGACACTTTTAAAATGTTTCAACGTGTGTGAAAAACAACACGGATAGATGCGTTCAAACAACACACTTACGTGTATTTTCTTACACACGTAAAAACGTGTAAAATGTGTCTGCAGCCATTTACACACTCAAAGTGTGTAAAAACAACGCACTTATTTTCGCAGTACTGTATATACATGAGATGCGTCGGAACAATAAATTGAATAACAAAAGCTTCTTATCGTCTAAATACATGCATTTATTGAACTGAACTCAACAGTACTTATATATTACTCTGTAGTATATACGAGAGCTGTCACTGTTTTTCTTGTCTTCGCATAGGCTAGGTTCTCATACAGCTTCACGATGGCGGCAGCTTTTTGCTTGTCGGTGATGGCCTCGAAACAAAAATACGTCGCTACAGATGAAACGCAGCTATCGAGGTTTTGGAAAACACATGCCAAATTCGGGTTCTTCCACGTGACAAACTCAAAAATGATCTATGAACGAAACAAAAAGTTAAGACCAAATGTGGTCTTCAATTAACCGGTCAATCAATCGATGTCGAATCAACGAATGAGTTTCACGTGATGCCGCAACCAAGGTGACTTTTAAAACATATGATCAATAACTCGCAATTAACACACTTAAACTATGTTGCTTTTTTCCCGTGTTATTTTTGCTCGTGTGTTGCTATCAACGTGTGTTGGTCAGTCCAATGTGTGTAAATATGCATCTCGTATGTTGATTCTACACATACTAAGTCTAGTAGGTCTAAAAAATGGTGACGAAATATTTCTCCTTAAAAAATCATAAAAATCAGCGTCTTTTACCTTGCCTAAAGTTGTATCCCCCCCAAGCGTTTGCAATGCTGAGCTTTGGTTGTATGTAGTTGTACGCTCGTATAGACAGCCCGACGCGGAGTTTCAGCTCGGGGTAAATCGCTCGCGAGTTCAAGCCTCGCTATATGGCTAGGGGTGTGGTTGCGCACGCGAATGAGCCAGAAGATCGGATTATTTCACATAGCGAACGATATACATCGAAGTAAGGACTGTTGCTGATAAAGAGGAAGAGAAAGGGGGGTGAAGAAATGAGAGAGGAAAGTGTTCAAAGCTGCAGGACGAGATGCCCGACGAGTGTGAGCTACCTATGCAACTATGGGTCGCTATAGGCATGGACAGCGATGGCACGAGATAGATAGAGGTAAAAAGGGAAGGATAAAGAGATAGCAGAAGGTGAGAGGGGGACGAAAACGACCTGGGTTGGTAAGTGCTTCACTGTTTCGCCACGTGAGAATTTTATCCTTCTCCCAGGGCTTGCAATCGATTGGCCGCCATGCAATTCTTTAACGAGCTTAACTTCCCTCCGAGCTTCATTCCGAGCTTCCTCACCAATCCGCCAGCCCCTCCGAACTCACGGCTCTTTTCCGTCCTCAACTAAGCGAATGGACATAGTAGTAGTAGTAGTGCAGCCTCATCTTTTCAACCCCAATCTCTCTCTCTCTCTCTCTCTCTCTCTCTCTCTCTCTCTCTCTGCCCCCTTTAGCCGTTCAGATCTCCCTTCAAGCTCCGCAGACCTCCACCGCCCCGTTTCAACATACCCACGGGACGCGAAAGTTTCCAATAATGCGAAAGTAGTTAGCGATTTTCATGCGCTCCCGCGGATGTATAAAGTTATACACTTTTTTGCGCTATTGCGCAGCCGGAAGACTTCGAGGGGGATCTGGCAAGATGAGTACGAAATGAAAAATACTGAATGGAATTTCGATACAGGGAACGACCACACCGAATTCTGCTGAATAGGGTTAATCAACCAGTCAATGGACCAGTGAATTGACAAAGGCTGATTTATATTCAAAATTGGTGAAGGATATGATTTTTTGATGGAAACTCGAAACAATATAATTTAGCAAAAAAAAATGACAGGTGTTGAAACTGTCTGACGCCACACGGAATTTTTCGGGTTTGTGGTACTTGCAGACCGCGCAACTAACACGGAACATCACTCAACCGAGCACCTACAATTTTGCCGAGAGTCGTATATGTGATGAAGCATGGAAAACTATTGGACGCGTATTCTTTTTTATCGGCGGGAAATCGGTTTTAAGGGGGGAAACTACACCTTGAGGAAAGGCGCGGTGAGGGGAGATTTTGCAGTTTGACTCTCAAGCTGTCCACCGATTTGAATGAAACAAAAACTACAATTCTTCCAGTGTGAAGCGATGAATCTTCCACTATGGAAGTATCGAAAAAATAAGGGGTGATACGCCTTTCTTTGAGGGATGGTTCCCCCCCCCCCTTAAACCCGTTTTTCCGCCGATAAAAGAAATACGTCTCTAATAGTTTCCAATGCTTGGTCACATATATGAGTTTCAACAAAATCGAAGGCGGACACTTAAGTGATGTTCCTTGTTAGTTACGATACGGCTGTGAACGGTAAGTGTTCTAAATGCGATAACAATAGTTTTCATACGTTTTCAGGGCAAGTATTACTCTCATTACTTGAGATAGAATCAATCTTTGATTATCTGCTAATGTTTTAAATAAATTCGCAATAATAGGTCAGATTTAGACATGTTAATTTACGGCTACTGTATTCAAACCTCTTTCTAGCAAATTAACTTATGGGCTCTTTTCTGATCATTCTCAAAGTGTAGAAAATGATTCTCAAAGTATAGAAAAATTAATTACTGTTGAGTCATGACAGTGTAAATTTTATTTGATATTCTTTTAAATTAATTGAATTAGTTTTTTTCATTTTAAAAAAAATTAATTTTCTATTTCTCTGTCGAAAGAATATTTGGTATTTTTTGGGGATGTCGCAAAAATGATTTGTGAATTTTTAACGAAATCGTAATAACGAATATAATACTCGTATGTATAAGAATATTCGAATTTTTTTGCGACACAGTCATCTCCTAATCTGGCATTTAACAAAAATAAATTATCAATCATTATACTTTGCAGCGTTCATCTACAGGTCCATTTATTGGCGGTCGAGTGTCCATTTGCTGGTAATTTGGTCCATTTGCTGGCGATTTAGTCATTTCGCTACTTATTTATCAGTTCCTTCCATATTATTTGTTCCAATTATTTCGAATATTTTTTCCGCTATCAGAATAATATATTTCCGTAGCTAAAGCGATGGTAAATTTAAAAAAAATCATTTTACGGTCCATCCGAATCCCTAATAATGGAATTAATTAAATTAATCCAAATTTAAATTAATTAAAATTAAAATCAATTTTAATTAATTTAAATTAATTATAATTAAAATCAATTTTAATTCATTTTAATTAATTATGATTTTAATTCATTTTAATTAAATGTTAAATTTTATTTTATTATGTATTTAAGGCATCTGCATAACCTGGAAGTTCAAAGAATACGATTTTTTTGTTGCTCAGTCTTATAAGCTGGGTTCTTAACTTTTTTGCAACAAAGACTTTGTGAGGGTTCGAAAAATTGACCGAGTTATGAAAATATTTGTGGAGGACCAGATCACTCACTCCGCTACGGTTTGCCCTTTTTTCTTTTGCGCTTTTCTCGAAACTATGTCTCATGAAACGTTGTCAGTCGTATCGCAGAATCTATTCTTGAGATTCACTTCGAATTCAAACAAAACATAATTCTTAACATTTTCTACAGTATGACCTGACGATTTTTTTATATGTTCATCCACTTGTCAGTAACAAATTAGTGAAGTTGTTTTTTTTGCTCCAAAATCGGATTTTTTGTACGGATTACATATTTCTCTCGCCCCGAGCTCCCCTAATAGTCGTTTTTTACGTTCTTGTATCCTACGGGATGCTACAATAAAGAGAGACTGCAAAAGAATTATTGATCAATCCCTAAATTTGAGTTAGTAATTGATAATGAGCGGATCAAGAATTGGGGTGTTCAAACAAACTTCTCTAATAATTTAACAAGGGGCCTTCATGCCGCGCAGCGTTCTCTCTACTTATCCATTTTTTCCATACCCACTCGTTCTCATACATCTTCGAGTCCTACGCCCCCTACCTCCCGTAAGTTTTTTCCCTATCCGAAAATTTTCCAGACCAATTTTTAACCCGAGGAGTACCACAATTTTCAAAGATTTCGGGAAAAAAAATAGAAGCTCGCGATACGTAGGATTGATGGCCGAAGTTCGCGAGGGTGCGATTTTTTTTCGAAATCTTGAAGCTACCGCGAAAAAACTCGGTAACAGTTTTTCACGACGTTCGTCGGTGTTTTTCATCCTCATGAAGTGATGGATGTGCTACGTCGATAGATCATAACGACCTCATTAAGGAAGCTTCCAGTGTGACAGCCCGAAAAATCGCTGTTTTTCGCGATTTTTTTTTTAAAGAAAAAATAATCTAGTCGGTCTGGTTTTTTTTTTGTATATTAATTGGGTATTGAAGAATACAAAACAATTTTTGAAAGATCGATTTATTTATTAATTAATATCTATAAAAATGATGAAACAATTGTTGCAGAAAATGCTCTTGGATGTGGTGTCCACGTTGGGGGTCACAATTTTGATCTGAAACAAAAAACACAAAAAGATTATTGATCGGTATATAATTGGCTTTCGTGCTATGGAGGCTTTTTTTTTTTTTTTTTGCAAAAATGGCGCCGGTTTGAACAAAAAGTATCGATTTTAGCATTTTTTTTGGCAGTTTTTTTTACAAAAAAATAGGAAGATGTCAAGAAAAAAAAAAGCTTCCATAGCACGATAAACAATGACGTTAAGAATATTGTGTAAAAAATTCAACTCGATAGCTTTAAAACTCTGCCCTCCAAGTTGGACACCGTTTTGAAAAATGCTGTTTCGAGAAAAACGCGTTCAAAGTTTCGCTGTAGCTGTAGCGCTCCGTTGCCTTCTTCCAAGAAATGCTGTACAGTAACCGAAATAATCTGAATTTCGGCATGAAAATTTCAGGGAATATTCGGAAGAGTGTATACTATTCGATAAAGCAAAAAAAAAAAAATCGATTTTTTGAAAATTTCACACTGGAAAGCTCCCTTAATAGTTCCTCAACTTAAAAAAAACCTTGTCGTTAAAATTGAAGTAGTCGTACGAACATAAATGTATAAGACCTTTCAGGCCAACCAGAATATGTGACCCTCGCTACGATGGTCCAAAGCTATCATTATTTTTCAACCACTTTTCCTTCTCGCAATCGGACACGTTCGTTTTTTTCAGGCCCGCGTCTCTCTAACACGGAAAAAATCCAGAAAATTACCGCGATACAGAGCCTGCTCCGAAAAGTCATTTTTTCCGTGTAACAACGATCTAAAATTCCATCGTTGAAAAAAATCTTCGCGACTTGAGCTTCACAGGAGTGCATCTCGAAATAAAAACACGTGGACTAGTTGGAGGATTTTCCCACGGGAAAATTTTCTGAATTTGCATTTATTTTTCATGTACATTGCGTATGCGGAGGATCAACTCGGGTATGCTCACACTGGTCACAATAGATCGCAGAAAAACACTGATTCCACGGTAGGAACGATTGCACACGATTGAATTATTCGCCACGATCGTTCCATGGGTATCGGGTATAATGCTCCATCGAAAAACGGACGCACGTATGTATGTTAAGGGGGGATTGTCTTTTTTTCGCAAAATTTACCGCTTTTTGGGAATTTTTTTTGTGAAGAAAGTATACAACGGAAAACTTGTGAAACTTGGCATATAGTTTTATTGATCTGTTTACTACATACAAAAAAATTTTTAAACAATTTCATCAAAAAATCCGCCTCCCACCCCCCTCGACGCGCGATGGTCCTTTTTTGATGGTGTGCACGATTTCTCAAAAACTATTCAACCGATTGCCTTCAAATTTGGACAGAATGCTCAGCTGACATCCTTTTATCGTTTGATGAAGCAAAAAAGCAATACGTTCAATAGTTTTTTATTTATAACAAAAAATCGATCAATTTTTTTCGAAAAATCGATACTTCAAGTTCAAAACGTCACCAAATCGTCAATTTTTTTTCCCTTCATCGAACGATAGCTATATGTGTCTAAAGTAAAATGCTTTTTGGGTTTTTGTTGCAGGATGAACGTGAAGGCTGTAATCGTGCACACCATCAAAAAAGGACCATCGCGCGTCGAGGGGGGTGGGAGGCGGATTTTTTTATGAAATTGTTTAAAAATTTTTTTGTATGTAGTAAACAGATCAATAAAACTATATGCCAAGTTTCACAAGTTTTCCGTTGTATACTTTCTTCACAAAAAAATTCCCAAAAAGCGGTAAATTTTGCGAAAAAAAAAGACAATCCCCCCTTAATGGCGTATTGCTCGTTCCAAAAAGTTCGTGCACGACACGATTTCATGAATGCAGGTCTGCATACTCGGCCTGGTTTTGGTGTTGGGTGACGTTGTCAATGGTTTGACAATTCACATCGGAGGTATTGCCACCATTCGTCGCCTCGATGAATAATTACATCGGTTTTATTCAATGATACGATCATCAGCGTTGGTCTGTTTTCGCAATTTTCCAAGAAAACTTGGGAAATTTCGATGAAGCATACTCTCGCTTGCGATGCACGTATTGACGTACGCATCTGTCGCTCCGGTATTGTCACCATTCGTCGCCTCGATGAACAATCACATCGGTTTTATTCAATGATACGATCATCAGCGTTGGTCTGTTTTCGCAATTTTCCAAGAAAATTTGGGAAGTTTCGATGAAGCATACTCTCGCTTGTGATGCACGTATTGACGTACGCATCTGTCCCTACATGCACAGACATTTCGTCTTTGTGCTTACAGTTGGCCAAGTTACGCGCGTGTTCCTGGTCATAGATCATTTTCAGCGGTGAAACAAGCAAACCCCTGGACGACTTGTATACGACGAGTATGATACGAGAATATGAAGGCTGCCGTCGAGATATTAAATTATATCTCATCGGGTGATTAACGGCGAACGTATAAAGTATATAGAAAATTATGTATCATTAAAGCAGCCGATGGTTGGCGAAAGCACCGAAGGGGATAGAAGCTTCACGCTTTCATGGTGAAATTAAGCCTTACTAAAATTAATATTACTGAAATTTTCCACATTTTTCGGTCGTCTTAGAGTATGTTTTATTACTACTTTTAGCTATTACGTGGTATTTTTTAAAATTAATATTGACAAATGACGCAGGAATAGCACGGTATTCTAATCGGGTTGCGGTGGATGTTGTCAGACGGCGCGACGCGTAGCGTCGGCGGAATTGATCCGAATAAAAACCAACAATTTTTTTTCTTTCATTAATACTCATACACAGAATTTGAACTAAGAAAAAGTGTCAAATGTTGAAAATCGATGAAACGGTACGCTTTGAAACGAAAAGATCGAATTTTCCAAAAAAAAACTACATTTTGCCATTAAAAAATACGTTTTTTTTTATTTTTAATAATATTTAGAGTCATATTTACAGTTTTGAAAATGCAGTTTAGAAGACCGTGTCAAACTACCGCCATTTTTAAAGATTAATAAATATCTAAAAAAAGGAAATGTTATCTCCCCCCTTAAACAAGTATCCCAAGTCTGACGACTCGGAGAAATTTCGGAAGACCTACAAAAACGTCAGTACTAATATGAATTTAACGGTTTCAACAATTTCTCCTATTCCTTACCGTTGAAATTTTTCAAGAAAATTCCTGTCGAATCAAGCGGAGAAGAAATGATTTAAAAAAAAAGGTATTTCGCCTATTTTCCACTAAAGGTAAGAAAATGATATTAGTTTCGCTATGAAAAAATGCGGAAGAAATTCCAGGCATTCGGGGACAACGATGGATCGGCTTGGCCTGGAGTATCTCATGTGCACCCTGGAGTTAAAGAGGATCGTGAAAGAAATGGGGAAGAGTTCACCGATCCATGCATATGTACTTCTTATATACATATATATATATATATATATATATATATATATATATATATATATATATATATATATATATATATATATATGTATGTATGTGTGTGTGTGTAATACCGAGAGGGAAACTCACCACCGGAAACTACGACGGGCTCGTCCGAGACCAACTATTTCCTTTTCAAAGAGTCGTGGTCATGCGAGCGAGCCCAGTGAAAAGCGTATTGCGAAATGTGCAGTAACGGTGCTATCGAACCGTCGATATACATGATAAATACATATGTATTCCGAATCATGCCTAGTGCATACATGTGCGTATAAGTGTATATATATTCGAAAAAATATATATAAACTAGTTAAGGATGTTGAGTTCCTATGAAACATGTGAATGTTAATTGTTCAATAAATAGCTTCTTAATCGTCATGAAATTTTTACACGAACTCCTGAATACTTCATGTAAAAACATACCAAATTTTCAGAATTCCATCATCATTACTTCAACCTCCTTAGGGGTTGAAATAAAAAATGATAAGAAAATTCGGAAAATTTGGTATGTTTTTGTATGAAGTATTTAAGAGGTCGTGTTAAAATTTCACGGCGATTAGGAAGCTCGCTATTAAAAAATTAACATTTTGTTAAGAACAATTTTTAAAAGAAATAAAACAAATGTATCAATAAACTTCGTTTTGTTTCCGTTGCTTTCTGTATATTTTAGATATTACAAAATTGAGAGGTCAAAAAAAAACTTATTGCAAAGTTACTTCAGTTTCCATAAGACAACATTTAATTTGTGAATGTTAATTGTTCAATAACGAGCTTCCTAATTGTCGTGAAATATTTACACGACCTATAAAATATTTCATACAAAAGCGTAAAAAATTTTCAGAAGTTTATTATCATTTGCGATTTGGGACTCAACATCCTTAAGCACACGTACGGAGCTCGGTATATACTAATGTGAGTGGTGTACATAAGGTGCGGAGTACACGAGGGAGGCACACACGTCGGCGAGGAGCTCAGACGACGATCGCGAATAAAGTAGAGAAGGGTTGTAAGTGGAGTGCTCTGGCCGGGAAAGCGGACACAAGTGAAGTGTTGGTATGTACGTGTGCATATACAGATAAGGTGTGTGCGGTCAAAGCGGAGTGAACGAGACAGAAGTGGAACGTAGCCGGACCAGTCAGCCAACAGATAGCAGAGAGCGATAAAACACGTACACTTTATTCGAAATGGAATGAAAGTAGAGAAATCGTGGCATCCAAAGAATCGAGATACACTTGGGTAACCAACGATAAAAGTGGAGGATCGAGAGTGTTGATTTTCCTATGGAAATCGTACGCGATCGCGAAGCAAGGAGATGCCTTCAGGCGAGGAAAACAGTTTGTGATTTTCGTGATTTTTTTTTGGAAAAGATTTCTTCACCATTGCTGAAACTTGAGGTATGGTTTGTTTCTACTTTTGCCTGGTACATGGTATTTTTTTCTGTATTTTGATCTTTAAGAACGGCGTGGGTATGGTACGGTCTTCTAACCCGAGTTGAAATTTAGACCCTCCTTTAAACCTCCTTTCGATCCCAATTTGTCATTCAATGGAGGTTCAAGAGGTTCAAATGGAAATCTCAAAAACATGTATATCAGAACCTACCGAACCTCCAAAAGTGGCAGAAATTGGACTTTTTCACTCAAAGGAGGTTTAGTAGGTTCGTCTGAACCTCCTTTAAACCCTAGTGAGCCTGATTTAATGCTTACGCAAACCTACAGACCCTCTTTTAAACCTCCTTTCGCCCTACTAACTCTCCTTTGACTCCTTTCACCGGTGGCTCGCAGAGCCTCCTAGCCCTCCTTTAAACCTCTTCTGACCCTACTAACCCTCCTTTAAGCTTACTTCAATATGCTGCCCTCCGCTCCCCCCCCCCCTTCTCTCCCATCCGCAGTTCACCGATATTCCAAAGAAGAGATAATTATAATTAAAAAATATTTTGACTTACACGAAATAATTTATAGTTGTGACAATGTATGTATATGTTTCGAATTAATAAATCAATCTTATAATAAATAATCAAACATCATATTTTTAATTCACACATATAATTTATTTTTCAGATATAGCTTGACCCTACAGAACCTCCTTTGGATCCAATCTTTCATTTTTCTTCTGCTTTGGATTCAAAGGAGGTTCTGTAGGGTACAGATAGGACTTTAGGCCAAAACGAGGTTGTGTAGGTTCACGCAAGCCGAGCCCATAGGCCTAAAGGAGGCTCAGGAGGTTAAATAGAAGGTTCGGTAGGGCTAAAGGAGGGCGGCGGTCTGTGCGTTACAAAGGAAATAGGTTCTCGAGCATTCAAAGGAGGGTCTAAATTTCGACTCGGGAAATGGATTGCGGCGTGACACGCAGCGTCAGCGGGATTGATTTTAAAAAAAAACCAACGAGGATTTTTCTTTCATTGATACTCGTACGCAGAATATAAACCAAAAAAAGTGAGAAATTTTGAAAATCAATGTATTGGTACCTTTGAACCAAAAAGATTGAATTTTCCGGAAAAAATGACTACATTTTGCAATGAAAAGGTAGTTTTTTTTTCAAAAACATTTAGGGTCATGTTTTTAGACAATAAGATACCTCTTTAGACAATTTAGACAATAAGGTATAGAGAGATTCGTACCAAGTTTTATCAAAATCCTTCGAATCTTTGCTTAGCTATACGTCACGTCAGATTTGATAATGCAGTTTACTAGACCATGTCATACCTCTACCATTTTTACTAAACAGTGCTCCCGTTAAAGTTTTCAGGGGCAGCGAGGGGTGAATGAGGGTGCAAGCATCAACGGTAGCGGAAGCACGCGTCTCGAGGGAGAAAACAATATCGATTTTTTGACAACACGATCTTATTTTTGGTAAAGTTTGGCATCGTTTCGGTTTATTTTAGTTGCTGATATTGATGAGAGACAGGTAAGTAAATACAATGAAAGTACTAATTATTATATAATAGAATAGGTTGGTCAGAAAATTCATCACTTTTCCATAATTTTCGAGAACACAATTCGAAAAGCGAGAAAGTTCTGAAAAGAAGTCATGCTCAGCGAAATCAACGAACGCACAGAGGCGTTTTTTGTGTGGTGAGTATTTATTGAGCAATTATTAATTCGAACTATGTATAAGTAATTGTTTTGCATTATTGTTAGTCGAAATAAATTTTGACAACTCTAATATATGCGTTTTTCCAGAATTTTGTCCAACCTCTAGATACCGAAGCTCCGGTCAAATAAACTTATCGCTAGGAATATACGTGTGATGCATCCTCAAGTAATGGAGGACGCCTGCTTCGAAAAGTAGTTGATCTTATCGTTTTCGCTGCAGCGTGGTCACGAACAGGGATCACGTAATATGAATTATTGAGTTGTGAGGTTGAAACATTAAATCACCGTGTCATATTACGGTTTTAAATCGAGATTCTACCCGATCTTATTTCATACATATTCAAGGTAGTCATATAAGATATCTATGCAGCCTTGGCTCTGTAGTGGCACCGTAGGAAATTCTTCGGGAATAATAGTGCTGGGAGTGAAATAATACACACAAATGTTCAGTTGAATTTACTCACTATTTGGTTGGTCTACCTTTGGCCTTGATGGAGTTGATTCAATTTCAAGAAGCCAATGCACCCTGCCATAAATCTATCGCACCCAGGAGGTCGTTTGTCGGAAATGAGGCAGAAGTTCTGCAATGGCCCACACGGGTCCCAGATCTCAGCCCAATTGAGCAGTTTTGGGCTATTCCGAAGCGAAACATTCAAAACCACATCAAACCATCAGAAGCTCAAAAAAGCGTTTCAACAGGAACGGCACAATATACACTCCAAAGTGCGTTTTAACTTAGGGTGCTCTAGACCCAAAAGGGTATGTTTTAATGTGGGTTTGTTCGGGTTCGCTCGCGAATAGCCCATAACTGATCACTCGGGTTAGGATCTAGGACCTGTGTCGACCATTGCAGAACTCAGTGACTACGCGCCCGTGCTGATTAATCACCAAAACGTGTTCGAGAAACAGAGGGGTCTTTAAAAAGCCTTCCCGTCGAGACCTATACATGCGTCTAGATTGATTGATGACAAAAAAGATTAAGACCCAACGTCACAGTGAAGACCTCCGTAAAATCTCTTTTTTCGACAATCCGTTTCTCCCTGACCCCGGCAGTATTGACCCTAACGTCAATCTCGGTTCAGAGATGTCCAAAAGTGTTTGCATAATTGAACCTTGTGCTGCTGTAAATGCTCAGCAGCATTGCCAGCCCCTCATAATGAGATGTACATATTTTCGAACGTACTGCGTCACCATTGGGGTGATTGTACACGACGAAATCATGGCAAACGTTGGAATAACGTATAGTATATTGAGTAAGCTGATGAGGTTTATAGGCCGATGCAACGGGACCGTTCTGTTTAGATATTATTTCGCAGTAAATCGCTCGGAGACCGGATTACACAAGCATGAACGCAGGGGAGGGGGGGGGTGGCTTGCTTCGGTTGACGAGGCGAGGGTGTATCGCTGACGCAGCGACACGCTAAAGGCGGAACCACCTAGGGGTATGTAGAAACTCTGGTCCCGTTGACTCGCTCCTACTTTCATTGCAGACCCTACCTGTTTCTGTCCAACACACAGGTACATACATAAATTATCCATATACATGTATACGGCTGTACGAGAGGGCGCAGATGAACGGGTGGCTCTCTGGTTCAACGTCAACCACTGGCAATCCTACCATCCCACGCTTGCTTCGTCCCGTCATGGCTATCGCACTGTCGTTTCCGGTGTGCCACGAATGGCCAAGCTTGGCTACATCAGCCTTGAACCATATCTCTGTTACGAACCTTCCCTAACGCTGGTAGTCTCCTCCTCGCCTCTCCCCATTTTCCCTAGCTGCAGCACTTGGATGCCACAACCACAGCCCATCAGGACTTATCCGATCCAACCAGACTCACTGTACACGATCTATCGGCAGACATCTTCTCTTCGGCCGTTTACTTATTTCCGCATAGTAACGAGATCGAGGCAGGAACGGTGAAGACATCGCTACGTCTATCCTGCCGGTTTGGCCAAAGCCACCTCATCCATCTTCCTGCTTTCCAACGTCATACTCATACTTCTTCAACGACTGGGGCACATGGATGGCGAATGCCCGGCCTGGCCACCCGTAACTGTCCTCGACTTCTAATTACGGGACGAAACACTTAGCGTGGATCAAGGCGGGACGACTATCGAACAATGCGGATACCCAACTTTATGAGCGGACGGAGGAGGGTGCCGGGGCTGCTGGGGGAGGCAGAACTTACCGTAACGTCAACAAGGAATTCTCTGAACCTAGGAGAGGGTTGAAAAGCGGGATAAACAGGAAAACCCGAACCTCCCATCTCTCCGCTTACTGTATATATATATATAAACTGGCCTCGCTCTCTTACAGAATCCAGGATAATTGGAACAGCCTGGGGAGAAAATTGAACTGTACGCCATGCTTGCTAGTCTGTAGACGAACAAAATAATGAACCCGTGCTTTGCATCTGTGAATTTTTAAAAATAAAGCATGTGCCCGAAGCGAGAGAGTGAGAGCGAAAGAGAAGATGTCTGTTGTGGAAACGACGACAAAGAAACGATAAATAACGCAAATTGTGATGATACAGAACAAAACAATGACGTGTATCGGAAAACCGACGAACGAAGATGCCATTTACTTTTTGTCCCTTTCGAAGACGGAGAACAAATCGTTTCATCGCTTCGCTGACAACGAGCGAGGATATTATTTCAGATTTTTTTGTTTCTTGTTTGAACGATGCCTGTTTTCTTGTTTCATAAATCGATATCCCGCCGCATAGACGTAGCCAGGACTTGCTTCTGGGGGGAGGGGGCAAAGATAAGGGAAGCAGCTATGGAGTATTCATTGATTGATTTTTATAAAAATTGTATCTGACTTCAATCATGTAGACATCGGGTGTCGTGTCATTTTCGCGGCCCCTTCGCTCTCCTGCAGCTTTTCCCTATCCTGGCATAGCAGCTCACTTCGTCGACTGTTAATATTTACACTTTGGCAATCCTAATAACAAAATAAAAAATATTTGGGGACACTCAGTAAAATGTGAACATTCGGGTTAAAGTTTTGTCGAATACACGATTTGGTTGTAATGTTCTTTTGAACGATTTTTGGGTACTCGTCGATTTAGTTTTACAAGATTAATTTTCTGCCATTTTTAAAGATCGGTAATTTCAAAAAATATTATACAACGGCCAAAAGGAGTAATAAAACGTACCGTGGGTCTGAAAAATCGTGAAAAAATCTTTTTAAAAAAAATCAGGAAAATCAGCAATTTTTTTCTCGTCTAAAGGTATCTCTTTTCTCGAGTGTCAAGGCGGACAACCACTTTAGATGCTTCAAAAATTCAATTAAAAAAAAAATCATAAATCGTTAGCAAAATATCTTAATACACCCTAAAATTGTTAAAATGGTGGGTCAAAACGTTTGACTTTATTTTGCTTTTTCTCAGATCGTACATATTCGAGAATATGTGAAAAAATTCAAGTTAAAATATTGAAAAGTCACCAAGCGACAGACGATTTAGTGAGAACAGGTAGCGCAACGATTTACGTATACTAAAACTTTCAATCGCGTTTTTCTCGAAACGACATTTTTCAATTTGCGGGAATCATAACTCAAAAACTAATTGATGGATCATCATTAAATTTGAACCACGTTTACATAATATAATTCATCAAAACATGGACCCAAAGTTAGAAACATTAGATTCTTTAAAACATATTCATTATTGCAAAATGCCGGAAAAAAATGGTAAAAATCGATCATTTTTTTCCAAACACGTTCCACCATTTAATTCTTGATTTTTTTTTCAAAACTGAGGTTCATTTTCTTAAAAAACATCTCAAGAATGTATAAAAATTTGTTGAACTATGATGTCATACCTGTTACTGTGGCCTAAGGCCTTAAGTCAATGACGTTTTGCAAGAGTGCCGAATATTTCTACCGATAGGTGGCACTGGACGTCGCGGGTAAGAACTCGATGGGCTCAGGGGCGTAAAATACAAGGTGAGAGTGGGTGTGGAGTGTCAGATGGCCCGTTCGTAACATTAGATGAATACGTATAGCGCACACAGCCTCCCGTAGTTGTGCCACGTTGCAGAGCTAGCATAAAATATCGATTCGAGAGTTTGCGCCATAGAAACTACTCCTCCAGTTCCTTCCTCCTCGTCTCGCCCCATCTTTTTCTCTCTTCGCCGTGGCACTTCTGGTAGACAATTACGATTTCACCCTCTTGCAAATAAGAGTAAAAGAGATATATCGCGGAAAGCGTGGTCGGGGGGAGGTGGCGTGTAGAAGAGGAAAATAAAGTGAATAGCTTCGTGAAATTCCTCATCTCCCTATCGCGCATACCTCAATTTTATTCTCATACTTTGAGGGTCGAACGCGCGTGACATTCTTTCCGCCCACTGTCCCGTCGTATTGTCGAATATTACAATATTTATGTATATTCGATATCGTTCATGAAAAAGCGCGTTTTTCATCTAACGAATTCCATACATCAGTATGTCGAAATAACAAGCGATATTTGTACCCCATGGGAAGATAATGTTGTTGAAGCATCGGGCGAGACGAAAATGCCTCGACTGCATCGACATTCATTATTGAGGGATAACACCACTCTAGCGGCAGAAAATAAGGCCTAACTTTGACAATTTTTTTGGGAGTATGAAAAAAGGAACAGGATTTCTTTCGAGAGGGTTTATTTAACGCATATTAAAGTAGACATTTTTTTTTTATTATAATTTTCATACTTTTCATTAATTTTGAAATTTAATAATTATTTTTTAAATTTTGTTTGATTTTTTAATTAATACATAATTTATTATAGTTTAATTCATAATTTTCAATAATTTTTAATTTAATTTAATAATAATTTAATAGAAATTTAATTCATAATTAATTTATTTAAGTTATCTACTTTTAAATTATTCAAATTTGCCTAATTTCCATACATAATTTTCATAAAACGGCGGCGACGTCTTGGAAAGCACTTTTTTCAAACTGGGAGAACGGATTGCTCGAACACCTTTGCATGGATCGATTTGAAGTTTCGATAGTAGCTTCACAATTCCATTCTCTATGGAAGTACGTAGCCGTTTTCTGATTAAATGTAAACTTTTTTAATAAACAATCTGCTACTTATTTTTTGGGGCAAAAAAGTCGATTTATTTCTTTCAAAATGGGCCATTTTTTCAAAATTTGATAAAAACGTTCCCTACGTAATCCCATAGCTAATGATATATAGATTTTTTGTTTTTGTTCCAGGTCTATACTTCACGAGAAAACAGTCCTCCTGTAAAGCTATTAATAAAAAACACGTTTTTCGAAATGGGCTCTGTCGCCGCCATTTCGTATGAAAATTATAATAATTTTTTTTTATACTTTAATACGTATCAAATAAACCCTCTCAAACGAAATCCCATTCCTTTTTTCATACTCTCAAAATAAATTGTCAAAGTTAGGCCTTATTTTCTACCGCTACAGTGGTGTTTTCCCTTAAGGGGTGCATCCAGTGTTTTTCGCAAATGATTTTCTCATTGGTCATTATTATGTTGTGTGCTCCCACGCGGCTTGGGAAGGCGGAAAAATTGGAATCTCATTGAAGGGGCAGATATCTTCTGGCGATAAACAAATGCCTGATTTTGTGATTTATTTTCAAAGAAAATATTTTTTTCCCTATTTTTTAGATTAGGCTACGTTTGATTACTTTTGGCTGTTACATGGTATTTTTTTATTTTATTAATCTTTGTAAATGGCTGAGGTAATGGCACTATGTTAATTAACAATAAATATAAACGTGAACTTTTCAAACTAGAGTATCGTGGAATTTCTCTACTCCAGGTTGAAGATATCCTGGGTTTCGCATCGATCCGGTTACCCAAAATATTTAACGCTCGACATAGGCAAATGGATTATTATTCACGCTCGAAATTATAGTCCAATTGCGGGCAAACGTTAACCCGAAAGCCAATAGATCAAGCGCGAAATTTTTGGGGACGCGGTACCCCGAGAGGGAAAGTGCGGGCGCGCGCGCGCGCGCGCGCGCGTGTGTGTGTGTGTGTGTGTGTGTGTGTGTGTGTGTGTGTATGTGTGTGCCATTGAGGGTGTGTGTGTATTTGAGGGTGTGTGCGTCTTTGAGGGTGTGTGTGTATTTGAGGGTGTGTGTGATTTGAGGGTGTATGTGTATTTGCGGATATGTGTGCATTTGAGGGTGTGTGTATGTGTATTTGAGGGTGTGCTTATGATTTGAGGGTGTGTGTGTGTGTGTATTTGCGGGTGTGTGTGATTTGAGGGTGTATGTGTATTTGCGGATGTGTGTGCATTTGAGGGTGTGTGTATGTGTATTTGAGGGTGTGCTTATGATTTGAGGGTGTGTGTGTGTGTGTATTTGACGGTGTGCTTATGATTTGAGGGTGTGTGTGTGTGTGTATTTGAGGGTATGTGTGTATTTGAGGGTGTGTGTGTATTTGAGGATATGTGTATTTTAGGATGTGCGTGTGACTTGAGGGTGTGTGTGTGTGTGTGTGTGTGCGTGTGAGAGTGAGGGAGGGGGGATTTGAGGCAAATAGGGAAATACGAGAACGAGGGAGAACCGAGCGCAACATGACTTTGTAATCGAAAACGAGATTTTAATCGGCGTACCGGGTCTGTGCAAGTATTATAACCGTTATTCATCCATTTTCTACATACGCACGCATATTATTTCGGGGCAATCGTACGAATTACGATACGATGCTAATTTTCTGTCACAATGCTAACCTACTTTTAATACTCGCCCTTGCATACGTACGTTTGGATACGGTTTTGTCCCGTCCCTTTCACCATCGTTTATAAAAATATTTCCCATGTACACGCGCGAAACAAGGGAATCCTTCCCTACCAATTAAACTGTACACGAGTGACGATACATCGATTCGAATATAAATTTTTGCCGCACAACGAGCAGGAGAAATAAAGAGAGTGTAAGAGAGAGAGAGGGAAGGACGTACAGAAACCAGCGTGCACGGACGATAAATTAAGATATATGATTATCATCAGAATAATGTATATCTTGATAAGTGAAGATGTGTGATATTAGTGAGAAGGCCTCAAATGTTTTTTTTTTAACTACCTAGCCGATTTGATATATATTTTGTTTCGATTTTTCACGGAGAGCTCAAGGGGGGAGATACTTTTAGGCGAGGGAAGATTTGTCGATTTTTATGATTTTTTTTTAAAAGAAAGATTTCTTCCCCGGATTCTGTCAGACGGCGTGACATGTAGCATCGGCGGGATTAATCTGAAAAATAACCAATGAAGATTTTTCTTTTATTAACACTCATACGCAGAATATGAACCAATAAAAAGTGAGAAACGTTGAAAATCGATGGAATGGTACGCTTTGATACAAAAAAGATTGAATATTCCGAAAAAATGGTTACATCGTGCAAAAAGAAAATACTTTTTTGGTAATTTTCAAAAAAATTTAGGGTCGTGTTTTAGACAATAAGGTTAGGAAAATTTATACCAAATTTCATCATAATCGGCCGATTGGTTTTTAACTATACGTCACGCCAGTTTAAAAAATGCAGTTTAGGAGACCGTGCCATATTTCCCCTATTTTTGAAGATTCATTTTGAAAAAATACCATCTAACGACCAACAGTAGTATTAAAATATACCCTAAGTCTCAAAAATGGTGAAGAAATCTTTACTTCTAAAAAAAATCATGAAAATCAGGTAATATTTTCCTCGCCTAAAAGTATCGCGCCTCTTAATATTGCTCGCGCGTTTCTTCGTCGTCCATTCACATTTACGTCACATGACAAATTACGGCGTCGACATAGAGTGCGAGAAGCCTGCAAAAAAAAACAGTAAAAGAGTGGTGCCAAAAATAGCGAACGTTTGACAAAATTTTTAAAAAAATCTAGGTCATTTTCAAATTGCCTATCTCCGGGAAAAATTATCTAAGAAGAAAATTAAAGAATCATTTCAAAACTTGAAATCCCTAGTTTCAGAGCATTGACTTCCAATTTGTTCCCCCTTACTAATAATTCAACAAAAAAAATCACGAAGAAAAAATTTTTGATTTTTTTTCTTTTATTCAAAAAGGTCTACAGACAAGACATTTTTTTCAATTAATAAAGCAATTAGATAGCTTTTCCTCATTTCTTCCCCTTGAATTTGAGCTTTGAAAGAGTTCTGCACAATGATTCGCCGCACAGTTATGGGCTATCAAAACCAAAATGACAGTTTTGACTTTGATAATCAATATCTCATGAACCAATCATCGTACAACAAGTTCTCAGGCAGTTCTGCAAAGCTGAAAGTATGCCCGTTGAAGCAAAGAAAATCCATTTTTAAATGGAAAAAAAAATTATATGAAATATCGTTGTAAAAAATGTCGTTTGTTCCCCAAATTAAAAAAGTTACGATATCTTCGCAGATAACCATCGCAACAATTATGGTTAGGCATTTTTTCAAGTTCATAGCGTCCGCAAAAAGTGTGCAAAGCATCAGGTTGCTCCGATTTTTCATTCCCGGTGCAAATGATCAAAGTTTGGAATTTTTGTAAAAAAACAAAGGAACATCATTATTGTTTTTAACCATGGTTGATTCAATTTTAGGTAAAAACATTGTTTTTCGAGATTCATTGGTATTTTCGCTCATGTAACAAACCTTCGTTTGTTTTTATTTGAAAAAAAATCCTTTCTACTCCTAGAGGGGTATTTTTATTTATTGGCCAATTTCTCATCGAAAAATAACAATTATACCCTCACAAAGTAAACAATCCCACTGCTAAACGCTTTTTTTCCTGTTTGAAAATTAACTTCGCTTGATTTAATTTGAATTTGGATGATTTTTCGCGGAGATAGAGCAATTTCAAAACCATCTAAAAATATTGAAAATTTTTTTGGTCCCCCAACTTTTGACAGTAGTATACATAGCGAAGTTTGGCCTTTTCGATTAATTCGAAAAACTACTGCTCATCGTCATAATCCATCCTGTTGAAGGATTTTTTTTCTTCATTTCTCAATAGTTCAACGAAAATATACAGTCTAGTTTTTTTTCTCGTACTAGCATTCACATCTCTCACGCCAAACGATATTTTTAATTCATAATTTTTACTACGTAAAAACGCCCAATTCGTCAATTGTAGCGTGGCTGGTCAATGTTTACCCAATGGGTTAATTGAATAGCAAATGAACTCATCCATTTACCTCGATGTACATTATATATATATATATATATATATATATATATTTGGTCATATGAACCTATCAATATTTATATACAACGCGGGAAATTGGCAGGAGCAGAGCTCTGCAAGAATTTTATTTCGTCATTAATTATCTATTCCGCAATGCTGGATAAATAGAGGGTGATTCAATCACCCAGCTTCATAAGCAAATTGAATGTAGTTTATCAATCGGGTTATTAAAATTATATAGAGTAAAATATTTGTCGTTGGCCGCAATTGAAAGACGTGACCGATGTGGAATTTCTTTATATTTTCAATTGAGAAAATCACATTGTTAAAATCAAAGATAGGAAGGCTAATTTGTTTTTTTTTAATAGGAAAATATCGACAAGGACAATCGATAAAATAACAAAAGCTTGCTCAAACTCGAGATAAAACCTCTTGGGAAATGTGTCAGGCTCACGTCCCGGATAAGGCACGTCGTGAGAATGGAGAAAGAGCAAAGAGAGAAGGAGGAAGATATAGAGTTCGAACGAGGATACAGAGATGAAGATGATGGTCGTGAGGATAACGAGACCCGTGGTGAAAATAATTGTTTCATTCCTCCGTATAAGATTATGGAAATCTATTCACGTCTCGGTTTTATACCAGTAAAGAGTACTCCAGTCACTCGAGTACCAGTAGTGTCATACTTTGAAAAATCATCCAAAGGTGGCTGTTAGTTTGGACCAAGCAGTAATTGTTGAATTTGCGCTCCGTTTTTTTCCGAACTAAAAGAAAAACAAAAACTTAAGGGGGGAGGTACCTTTAGGCGAGGGAAAAGTTTACAGATTTTCATGATTTTTTTTAAAGGAAATATTTCTTCACAACTTTTGGAACTTAGGGTATGGTTTATCACTACTTTTGGCTGTTACATGATACTTTTTTTATTAATCTTTAAAAATGGTGAATTTGGTATAAATCTTTCAAACCTTATTGTCTAGAACATCACCTTGCATTGTAAAATGTAGTTATTCTCTCGGAAAACTCAATTTTTTGTTTCAAAGCGTACCATTTCATCGATTTTCAACATTTTTCACTTTTCTTGGTTCATATGTCGCGTATGAGAGTTAATGAAAAAATAATGTTCCATGCCATACCTCCGCCATTTTGAAAGATTATTTTTTTTAAATACCGAGTAACAGCCAAAAGTAGTAATAAAATATACGCTAAGTTAAAAAAAAGGTGAAGAAATCTTTCCTTTAAGGAGGTACGCTCACTTCCGTAGATTGCACCCTTTGTAATCTACCGAAGCCGAAGACTACGTGTCATCTAGTCCGGCATTTTCAACCGAACTACGGCTACACTCTATTTTTTAATCGGGTTACACCTAGCTCATAGCCCGAAAATAGAGGTGATTTCGTGTTTTTTTTTTTTTTTGGAATTGGGTGCAGGGCTTTAACTTTTTTTTTCATAGTAAAGGGTATCGTTTCAAGTATCGTTGAAAAATGTTTCATTGGGAAATATTTATGAACGATGGACATACAGTAAATTGCACAGGCCGCTGTGCAAAAAAGGTCCTTCGCGGTGACCACTCCTGCTCGGTAACGAAACGTCTGACATAAAAAAAAAACAAATGAATTTAGTTTTCATACCATACTATCTAGTTTTTGACCAAAGGATTCAATAAAATAATGATTTTTTTTTAAATGGTCGCCGATCGAAAGTGACCGTCGAAACATCAGTGAAAAAAAGCACTCTATTTTCCTTGATATATAAAAAAAGTACGTATTGAAAAAAAAAATTCTCCGATTAAGGACTGCCGTTTGATATACAAAAAATGTCTGTGAAATTTTAAGCAGATCGGTTCAATCGTTTTCGAGATATTTCGGTCACCCCTTCTGAATAAGTCATTCCGAGAAAAACACGTTAAAACTTTCACGTCAGGTATATACGTAGATAAAATGGACCTACCTGTAAACGCTCATAACTCCCCCAATTTTCGAAGGACCGACTTCATAATTTTCAGAGAATATTTTTGAAACGTTATATAATAAGAATCCGTCGAAAGCGAAAAATCGATTTTTTCAAAAATTCCGACTACGTGTAACCCCTTAAATGTTAGCCTTCCTGCTGTAAGTAAAACGTTGACCGCAGCCGTTCCATCTATGCGAACCAACGTTATCACGTGGCCCATGATAATGGTGGTCCATGATCACCACGACCTACAGACGAGTCTCCAACGTCTTGGTTACATCACGGACAAGGGGAGGACCAGAAATGGACGGGGAGCCTCCGGCGAAGATACTCGAGCCAGCGCGCGTTCACTTAAACACTCAAGTCTAGAGTGCAGCCGGCGGATGTGCTACATAGTAATCAAATTTCCGGGTCAAAGGGGCGTGCGGCAATGCTATTACTTTACGCCAGAGCTTTCCCCCTTGCTTCCCCAACACATATACATACATACATACATACATGCATATATATATATATATATATATATATATATATATATATATATATATATATATATATATGTATATGTATATGTATATGTATATATAGATGTGTGTGTGTGTGTGTGTCAATGTAGACAGTTGACTTGAGTTGGTCGAAAGCTGACTCGATATGCACTGCCTCGAGCGATCGCTGCCCTCTACCCAGTGGTGGTTGTTGCTTCGTCAGTTGGATGCTGCACGAAACGCTGAGCCACCACCTACAGTCTGGTGGATACAAATTGGAGATAAAGGAATGTCTCTCCAATCCGAAAGGACACAATGTGATTATATGCTACTTCTTAATGTTTCTCAACGCGGTCATGTTTAAGGCAGATCCAAAATATCGAAAAAAAATTGGCCCAAATTGCAAAATATGTGTATATGGACCCGGCATAGCAGCTAATGGTGAGTAAACATTTTCTTCGTGCAAATCGTACTTGAACTTTTGAACGCGTTTTTATTAAAACTGTATTTTTTGTATCTGCTTCCATGAGATGTTAAAAACTATTAAACGGATTTCACTATGATTTTTACGGTATTGTCAGCATATCTATAATTCTCACCCGAACTATAATACTTCTGATACCTGGCATCGTTTTTTAAGCTGAAAAAGACGAAAAAAACGACGAAACTTAGAACTCAATTTTCAAAATAGTGCCAAAAATTCAAATTTCGATATCTTTACTTGACTCTAGTTCTGGCGGTAGCCTCAGGTCTACAAATTAAAATGCCCTTTGATTTTTTTTTATTTCAGATGAAAAAACCTCCGGACTCGTGGCAGCTGTCAAAAAACTATTGTTACTCAAGAGTGTCTTCCGAATTGTCTAAAGTCGATTCAACTCGTTACCTTTGTTTGATAAAATTCTGAGTGACTGTAAAAATGTTAATAAATGTGTGGTAAAAATTCCAAGATAGTGTGTATTAATGGTTCGTAAGAAAAAATTCCCAAAAAAGCGGAAAAAAATAGCTGTCACATGGGAAGATCCCACAAAGTTCAATTCATGTGGAGGTCAGAAGATGCCAGGATTCAATGACAGCTCCAGAATGATTAGGCATTGAGGTTGGAAAAGAACCGAAAGTTCGACGTCAGGGCCAAATTCCGTTAGGCGGATTTGACGTTGTGGCACCTGCCGTCACCAGTTGGCTATGGATCTAATAGAAGAAGTTTCGATCGCCAGGCATGAGCAACGTTTGTAGCTCATTGGTGTCTCGTCTGCAAGACCGATGTTGCTGCAAACACTTGGCAAAGTTTTCCATCGGTACTCAACGAGTGGCGAACCACAAGTGTCGCCGTTTACACGACGCGAAATCAGCCACAAAGTCAAATAAGTGAAGAGAGACACAAAGAAGACCACGATGATAAAAGAGAAGTTTGGAAGGGAGAAAGAGGTTAAGGTCGGAAGGCTGAAGCGGGAGAAAGAGAGCGAGAGCATGTGAGAGGGGGTAATCGTAAGCCAGCTTGAAGGCGAATGACGAAGACGACTACGAGAGCGTGCTTAATTGGTTCTAAATGCTTTTAGGGGCCATGGCGGACTAACCCATTAAGGCAATCTAGCGAAAAGGGGTTATTTCCACGATCCCAACTCCGTCAACGTTCATGGACAAGCCGATTATAGTTCATCATCTGTGTTATAGATATACGTCGAGTACGAGGGTTTTGTATTTGCGTGATCCTTCAATATCTCTCGGCTTCCTGTTAAGGGGCTACATCTACCTAGAGGCCCGAAAAAAATGGCCAAGTGCCGATTTTTTTCCAGGGAAACGCTTGGTGAACATGAAACCCATTTTTTTACACAAAGGCGGATATATTGAGAGCCTTAAGAGGGAATGATACCTTATCGCGGTCGGTATGGTAGAACGATTATAGATTCCCACGAATCTCTGAAACGGCTCTTCAGATCCCGTCGAAACTTTGCCAAACGACGTCAAATAGATAGACGAACGGCTGTCTTCTCCTCAAACTTTCCGAATTTGAGAAAAAAAATGTAGATTGGGTTATCATAAGCGAATCTACATTCTTTTTCTCAAAATCAGAAAATTTGAGAAGAAGAGAGCCATTCATCTATCTATTTGATGTCGTTTGGCAAAGTTTCGACGGGATCTGAAGAGCCGTTTCAGAGATTCGTGGGAATCTATAATCGTTCTACCATACCGACCGCGATAAGGTATCATTCCCTCTTAAAAGAAAATCACCAAAAAAGACAGAAAAACATTGCCGCCGGCTGATGAAATTTTTTCGCGACGTTTGGTGGTGGACAGCCTCCAGCTAGAACGGACCATTGGACATCTAAAAACGAAACGGGCTACCCAAGATAAGAATAAATACGAGTCGTTGACGATCGTGGATTGCACTTTTTTTTTGCAATTTGAAATTTTTCCATTTCTCGTACCGTTAACGACGAAAAACGAAAAACATCCCCATTTTTGAGGGTGCGTTTCACCCCTTAAAACCGTTTTTCCGCCGATAAAAAAAAATACGTATCTACTTTCCGGTGCTTTATAACATATCCAAATTTCAACAAAATCGAAGGCTGTCACCCGAGGGATGTTCCTTGTTAGACGATTGGCTTATCAAATTGACGGTATTGAGGATAAAACCACTTTTATATGCGAAAGATGCCGATAATTCGTGGCCCATCATTATCCCAGCGCTGTTTCATCTTGCCCCGCATAAGGGCTAAGATCGGAAAAATCAAGGTTTAATTAAAAATATATGTTGTATGGTAGAAATCAGAAAGACTGATGTTTGCTTATAAAATTAAAAGATTAATAAATGTTGATTCATAAAAAAATGTCTATTTATTTAAAAAATCATCAAAGTGGCCTGACACATATATGTATTGTTTTGTTTGAACATGACATTAGCGTAATCATCTTGCCGCGGCTTCCCCTACTCGTTACCACGGATCGCGTATCCAGAAATGATTGATCGGCGGGCCGGATTCCGCGTGCTCGCTCGACGAGGGGACCGGTCGAAAGGAAGACTTTTCACTACAAGTATTGCCTGTTTCTCAGCGAGCTTGGCCGTATGTGTGTCAGGTTCAGGAAAACGAGTAGACGTTGGTTCGAGTGCGAGCAAACGAATGTTGCCCAGGGGGTTGTTAGAAGTATCGGACGAGTCCAGACGTTGGAAGAATAGTCGAGATCGGAGCGAGACTATCGAACTGGAGGAAGGGAAGGCAGATATTATTCTATATAAAGGAAAGGGGGTGTGAGATGGACGAAGGTGAGAATGGCGCGCAAACGGAAGAACTCCGTGAAAGAGAAGCGCGAGAATTGAAGGAAAGATTCGAAGGGCAGGAATGGTGAAAAAGGAGCGAAAGAACAAGATGGACGAAGTGATACAGAAAGTAACGGTGAGATGAAAAAAAAAAACGGATGAAAGAAGCGATATGGGCAACTTAACAATGAAGCTTTCTTTCTTTACGCGCTCGGTGAAGCTCGAATTTTCCTTCGTCTGTATAATCCCAAGAGCTGCCACAGGATACTGGAACAGGATAGGGGTAAGGTGCTGCACCGTAACAGCGAGCAACAGCAACTTTCGAGGAGCGATCGAGCGTAAATCCACGCCCAATAATAATGATGTACTCTCACAGCTCTGACTCTTTTTTTTTGTGTAGAAGTGGATATATGGGTCCGTATTTTCTTCAGAATTTCTCTTCGGGCGAACAACTCTGAGTACTGCCTCTTCCTCTCTATGTCCATTCTGGTTGGCACAATATGGTCAGGGTTTTGAACCTCTAGGCTGAGTTACCTGAGCATAAGTAGCACTCACTCTATACCCAAGATATGAAAAGCATGGAAGTACAGAAAAGCAGGGCTGCCAACATTGAACAAGTGTACAAGGAACAAATGTACGTAACACCGTTGTTTTTTGGGTTGGTTTGTTTGATGCTGTACTTCGCCTTCCAAGAAATACTACCTTCATCCGATCCAACACTTTATTTTTCATCCATCTGCAAATGTGTCATGGTAACCTTTGGCCGAGAAATAAATGGCTGTTTTTCAGTTCTCAGCATTGAAAATGCTTTCGAAACTGTATATGTATGTTGAGGTAGGCTGGGTATAGGGGTCTGAGTCAGCTGGGTGTCACATGAAACTAACGCTACCCCCACTCCGCCGCCACAGTATTTTCCAACCAATCGGGCATTCGGCATGTCGCAGCTCCCCCCACTCTACTATAACTAGTAGAGGGGAGAAGCTGCGACATGCTGACTGCCCAATTGTTTGAAAAATGGTGTCTTCCCAATCAATGCTGTTCTTGTTATTAATTAAAAAATGATAACAGTGATTATAAAAGCAAACCCAAACAAACAGACAAAGTCAAGCAGACCCAAACAAATCCAAATGAATCCAGACAAAAGATTGATATTCCGATCGGCATCGTGATGCGCGCTGGGAATATGCTTTCGAAAGGACTGTCGCGATGCAACAAGATGAGACCAAGGTGGGGTTGGTAGTTGGGAGGATGAGGGAACGTTGTAGGTTGGATCACGAAGCTGCGAGGATGAGACGACGATGACGTCGACGTGGGCGAAACGTCGACGGCGGCAGCTTTCGCTCAGGATCCAACAGCCCCGAAAGCCCGACAGGGGTTGGCTATTAGTTTGGCGTAACGACGTCATTAACCGGCGAGAAGAGAGATCACGTGATCGGTGCAGGGAGGCGTGCTTCTTCAAAGGGGAAGGGCGGGAAAAGTCAAGTGACGAAGAGTTAAGGGATGAGGATATTAGTGCCAAGCGCCATCTTCAAGGTTTCATACTTAACTATAGCGTGTGACTGTGTATGTGTGTGAAAGTTCTCGCTCTCATTCATTCCCTGCCTCTATACCTCATCAACACATTTACGAAGACAGGAGTTGAGGAAAGAGCAACGCACGGGGCGCCAGCAAACTTCTCAAGTGCACACATAACCTCTCTACCATCCGGTAATCGTATGCACGCCTATCCGAAAAAATTATCGCCAAAAGCCCCAAGCGTTGATATCGCAGTCTCACCCTCAATACGTAATCAGCGAGCTTCTTTTAATTCCACGCTTCGTAGTAATTAAATTTTGCAATCTCACCGCAAACAAGCTCGTTGTTTACCGCAATAATAATTCACGAATATTTGCGGCAAGTTGAGGATCGATATGCAACAGCAGCAGCACTTGGGGATACGAGGAGGGCCCGGAGAACCGCGATAAGGAGCTGTTCCAGCCTGATCGGGAATTAAATCAGCGCATGAGTTTTACGCTCGAAGGTGCGAACGAGAGAAAACATGAAGAAAAAAAAACACTCGAGTTTAATCCAACTAGGAATACGGTGGAGTGGGCAAGATTGTCGATAATTATAAATCGTTCTGTTGGTGTTGGGTCTGGGAAGGCGGACTCATTTTGGTGGTCTGAGAATCGGACTCACAAGGCTGAAGGTTGCGAGGTAATCGCGCCAACTTCGATGAAATTTGGCATGCTTGTAGAATGGGTAAAAATAGGCGACACGTATTTTTTTACATCTGCGAAACCCGATTTTTAAGGGTTGAAGCGCACACTCGAATATAGGGGTGGTTTTCGTTTTTCGTCGGTAACGTTTCAACGGTACGAGATATGAAAAAACTTCAAATTGCAACAATGTTTATTTTTTCGTGGACTATACATTGGAGATGAGAACGATAACGTTATCGACAAAAAACACCCCTATTTTCGAGGGTGCGTTTCACCCATTAAAAATCAGGCTCCGCAGATATAAAAAAATAGGTGTCGCCTATTTTTACCCATTCTGCAGACATGCCAAATTTCATCGAAGTCGGAGAGATCGACCTCGAAACCTCTCCTTGTCAGACTGGTTTCGGTTTTAATTATAATCAGTAGTATAGCCAGCGAAAGCAAGCCTAGCTATGCACATGGTCATCGTAACCTGGTAATTTTCCGGACGGAGCTTTCTCATAGTCCAGTTTTTTTCGGAAAAACATAACGGCACCAGCTGTGCAATTCACTAACGCAGAGTTGACCCATTTTTATATAGACCATATATTGTTAAGTGGGGAGATACCTTCAAGCGAGAAAAAAATTTGTTGACTTTATTACTACTTTTGGCCGTTACGTGATATTTAATTTTTTTTTATTAATCTTTAAAAATGGCGGAGGTATGGGAAGGTCTTCTAAACGGCATTTTCAAAATTGGCGTGATGTATATCTAAAAAAATAATCGACCGATTTGGATAAAATTTGGTATAAATCTTTCGAACCTTATCGTCTAAAACGTGATCCCAAGTGTCTGGAACTTTAAAAAGAAGTATTTTTGATTGCAAAATGTAGCATTTTTTTGGGAAAATTCAATATTTTTGTTTCAAAGCGTACCATTTCATCGGTTTTTATTATTTCTCACTTTTTCTAGGTTCATATTCTGTCTAGGAGTCTTAAGGGGTCTTCTCACTTCAGACGCAAAAGGGCTATGTTTATGAATTTTTAAATAGCTTTATATTATAGATATTGGTATAAAAGTTGTTACGCACTTAATAAATACACTTTCGAAATACATGAACATTTTTTAAATGTTTTTATGTAGCCAAAACAAACTTTAAACGCGTTTTTCTCGAAACAACGATTTTCGTCGGCTTGTTGATAAAATCTTCGAAACTACCGACCCGATTCTTATGAAATTTTAACCACATATTCTTTACGACTATAGCTATAGCGCATATCAGGATTTCTTTAAATTTTGATATTACCTATCTTTTTTTGCCAAAAACGGTGAAAAAAACGTTTTTTTTGTATTTTCGAAAAATGTCCGCCATTTTGTTATTTTTGCATATATCAAAAATCGTATGATATGCGTTATAGCCATTAACATACTGAATCTAAAACCGATTGATTTTTATGTTTCAGATGATACATCTCCGAGATTCCATCGACAGCGCAGACCTACAATTTATTAGGACATTTTTTTAACTACCATGTTCGTATATAAATAGTCACGTAAATTTAAAAAAAAATGGTTAATTTATTCCGAATGTGTATTTATTAAGTGTAACAACTTTTACATCAATATCTATAATATGAACCTATCAAAAAAATTAATGAAAGTAGCCTCTTTCAGCGTCTAAAGTGAGAAAACCGCCGCAACCGGTTTAGAAGACCGTGCAATGGCTCCGCCATTTTTAAAGGTGAATAATTTCAAAAAATACCATGTAACAACCAAAAGCAGTAATAAAACATACCCTAGGTCTCAAATGGGTAAAAAAATGTTTCCTTTTTTGAAAAAATGATGAAAACCAACAAATTTTTCCTCGCCTAAAGGTGTCCTCCCTTGAATTTGGATAAAAGAAATTCCGCTACACTAGATTTACCGGAGCAGTATTTGAGACCGCAGGTCAACCAATTTCGATGGATCAACAGGGGAGCTTGCGAGTTCAATAGTGTCAGTTTACCAGCAAAAGTCATGTAGTTCCAATATGTTCTTCAAAATGTTGATACTCTTTAAGGTAATCCTATCGCTTCGTACTAGTCATGCCACTGATCATACGTGAGACTTGAACAATTTATATATTTAACATATGCAAAAAAAAGAATTTGTAATAACTAAAATTTTCCATGTTTAAACTGTTTAATAAATGTTCATATTTAATTAGAAAAATGAAAAATAGTTATTCCAACGATTCGCGGAGTATTTATTGGATATTTGGCAACATTGGTTCCATCTCCATCTCTTTTTACTCAACCCGGCGAGTTCAACCTCCATGCTTTTCAACGTCGATTTGTCGACTGGTAAAAAGCGTGGAAAATTTGTATCGGCGAAATATGTCGATTAAAAATGAAATACGTGTGGAAATTCGAATGAGTGAGATGAGGTTAGGAATACTGTCAGCTGTTGCCTTGTCGTCACGTCTCATTATCGTACCAAGTGGTAATAAATCCAATACCGGAAGTTCAAATTAAACTTGACATTACATAAAAATTAGGTCAACAAGCGTAATTTTTTCTGAGAGCACTGGATTACTACAAGTGTTGGGTATGTAAATCGGATGATTTGTAAGAATCTGACGGATTCCCACTATTATATACACTTTTGTAGCGACCGGAAATTGGGTTTTTGTATACCGTCTAGGAATTCCGTCACAAAAACCCGCAATTTTAATAATTTTTTTCTCGGTAATTTGGTCGATAACCAACCCTGAAATTGTACAGAGACGATTACTGATATATTTAGTGAAGCTGGAAAAAAAATTATGAACATCCTATGGATTGAAGCCTGGCGATAGGATTACCTGAATCCTGCCTTGGTCTCTCTCGCTTTCTCACTTCAGCCGGCGACGGGATATTCGAGCCAACTCGTGCCTATATTCCCTCCGGTCATGTCCATATAGATGTGTGTACATATAGGCACGATCGAACTCAGCCACCTCGAGAGCCACAATCTATAGATATAGCAGTCTCAATGTCCCTGTTGACTTCGGGTGTGCACACACACCGCGCAGTGGCCGAAGTTACGCGACTATGTGTGTCCATATCAAACTGGTACCTTGACTCCTGGACGTGTCAGCTCGGGATATGCCCTTTGGGTGTGCGTAAGAGGTGGAGTCCAATGAAATATTGCAACTGAAGGGCGCCACACGTCGAGTTCAAGGCAGTCACGCCAGTCGACTTTACCCTCGCACAATCACAACGATACATAAAGCCCGTATCTGCAGCATCGATTAATCAAACAGCCATAAAGGGTCGGAATTTCCAACTTCTTTCGAAGAACATTTACCTGGATTGTCAGGATAATGCCAAATATCCACATATCGTAGGCCTAGTTTCGATTGAATTTCATCGGACGTTTTCTTCGCGTCGAAATTTTGAAAATGCGATCAAGCACTCTAATTACACGTGTAACTGCATAATCTAAGGGGTTTTGATATTTTAGACGCCAAAAAGGCTATTTTCATGCATTTTTTCATATTGTTGATAAGTTCATATTATAAATATTGATATAAAAGTTGTTACACTTAATAAATACACTTTCGAAATACATTAAAATATTTTATTTATTTATCTGGGTCACTATTTATAGACGAAAATGGTAGTTAAAAAATGTCCTACAAATGTACCTTTGCGCTGAGAAAAAAATTGCTCATTTTCATGATTCTTTTTCGAAAGAAAGATAAATTCGTTTTTGCGACTGAGGGTATGTTTTATTACTAGTTTTGGCTGTTACATGAGATTTTTTTTTATCAATCTTTGAAAACGGTGGAAGTATGACACGGTCTTCCAAACTGCATTTTCAAGACTGCCATGACGTATAATTAATAAATTAATTAACATATGAATTGATTAGTCAATGTATATCAATATTTTGTGGAAAATAATAGAAGCAAACTCGTATTATTTACATGTAACTTTTTTTTAGTACCCGAAAAGTCTAATTACATTTTCAGTTCCATGAAATAGTGTGCACTTTTTGTAACCTCCGTAGAGTTCTATTTTTTATTTTTTTCTACACCGAATCGTTTTCGGATCGGGCACTTCTCCGACATTCGGAAGAACCGCAAGAGCGAAAGAAAAAAAATGGACAACGGTGTCATGTACCACGTGAAACGTCAGTGAAGAATCGACGACGAAGGGCCCACCGGGACGACTGGGAAATTGCTACGAGCAGCTGAGGGAAAGGTCGGAAGGCGTGAGGAAAAGGGCGGCGGGCGAACGTCACGAATCCAAGAACGAACTCAAGATCGCCGTGTGTGCGGATTCGAACGCTGAAAGTTCGTAACCCCCGAACACTGTACGAGGTCTCGGCACTATACGAGGAAGAAAATAAGGATGAAGGAATAGGATTTATTTCCCGAATTGCTGGAGATCCTCATTCGAAGAAACCTGAACTCCACCGGAATCTCTCAAAAGCGGAAGCGCGCTCATTTCCGGTCGGCACCATCGTACGGAAAAGAAAACTTTCCAGCTGGCTCATTCATCTCCCTGGACTCGACCTCTTTAAGGGAGCTTAGGCGAAAAAAAAATCGTCGATTTTCATGATTTTTTTAAAGGAAAGATTTCTTCACCATTTCTGAGAGTTAGGATACATTTTATTACTACTATTGGCTGTTACGTGGTATGTTTTTTTAAATCAATCTTTAAAGATGGCAGAGGTATGTCACGGTCTTCTAAACTGAATTTTCAAAACTGGCGTGACGAAAAATCGCCGTATGTCGATAATTAATAGCCCGATCATAAGATGTTTTCAACAAAAGTTGTTTAAAATAAAGAAAGGCGTATAAAGTTGTTTGACGTCTAACCCCCTATCTTTGAAAATAACGGTACGAAAACGATTAAAAAATTCCTGGTTAGTGGTGCTCTTGCGCTTTTGTGCCGCTATTTTCAAAAATAGGGAAGCGAACGTCAGACACTTTTATACATATTATATTATTCCAAACAACTTTGGTTTGAAACATTTTTTTATCGGGCCATTAACTATAAAGATACGGCGATTTTTAAATTTTCAACCCCTGCTCTTTAGGGTTGGGTTGCGTTGAGGGGCAAAATTTAATTGGGGTTACTTTCAGTACGCAACCATCCAGCTTCAGTCAAAAAATCTAATTCTACGCTAAAAGTACTGGGTTTTCGTCTGTTTTACTGGACTAAAACATTCTCCTCAATGGTCACCATAAAAACTGAGTAGAGAGATAGTCAGGCCATGATTTGGTTGTTGCGTCTCAAAAATAGAACCACGATTCGACAATTTATTCAAAAATAAACAGGCCCAGCCTTCTCACTGAAATTGTTGTATTTTTATTGTAGTATAGAACCTACAACCCTTGCTTTTTACTTTTATCTGGCCTGCGAGCGGGACCCCCTGAGCAACACTTTGCAACCCCCGGGAGTCGCGACCCGCACGTTGAAAAACACTGATCCACGTGATTTTTTCACTCTGTACTCTATTGACAGATACTTCATGCACTATGGTACTGGAAGAAAAATGTTGTCGAGGGTTTGGGTCGAACGAGAGGTTTGCAGCAGGACTTCTCATATAAACAGCTGAGTTCTCGGTTCTATATGGTAAAATTTGCATACTCCCACAAACTGAATTGTCTCACGATCGAGAAGCGTTTCACGAGAAGGGTTTGCATTCGATATTGCTCCTCGTGAGATCCGAGTACCAAGTGCACATAGACGTGGTGTGCATCCACTCGATCCTTTGGTTCGTTGATCTCCTCGGTTGCGTCTCCTCTTTGGTGACCATGTATCGGGCTCTTTACGCTCGTATCTCCTCAAAGAAGACCTAAGGGTGATACGCGAGGAGCCCTGCACTGAGCTCTTGCAACATCGAGCGTAGTCTCCACCGACGCTACAGGTGGCCAGTTTAAAGCTCGTGATTTACGGTCGACCTCACCTCTACCCTTTCGCCAGGTTCTGGCCCCCTCTTTCTCTCCCCATCCCCTCTCCCCTCTCGACCCAACGTAAAGTTCAGCCGTACTTTGTGGATAAACAGCAGAGAAGTTTCGTCGTCAAGCTCGACCCTCTCGACGTTCTATTCCTATTTGGACCTACCTGAAAGGCGGCCCGGGCTCAAGACTGTCGATACCCAAAGAGAACGCACCCTCAAAACCGCAATCAAAAAGTTACCGTCATCAACAAAAATGTATGCCCCTTGAGGTAGGTAATGGAAGTGGAAATTATTTCGTCATCGTGAGGCAGACATATTCGTTAGGATTAAGAGTGTGATTTCGGTTTGATTGTGGAAAAGTGCGTGCCCGAGTCGAAATTTAGACCCTCCTTTGAATGCTCGAGAACCTATTTCCTTTGTAACGCACAGACCGCCGCCCTCCTTTGACTCCCCTTGAACCTATATGGAGAAATTTGCACCGTTGGCGACCCTCCTTTAGCCCTACTGAACCTTCTATTCAACCTCCTGAGCCTCCTTTAGGCCTATGGCTCTGCGAGCCACCGGTGAAAGGAGTCGAAGGAGAGTTAGTAGGGCGAAAGGAGGTTTAAAAGAGGGTCTGTAGGTTTGCGTAAGCATTAAATCAGGCTCACTAGGGTTTAAAAGAGGTTCAGATGAACCTACCAAACCTCCTTTGAGTGAAAAAGTCCAATTTCTGCCACTTTTGGAGGTACAGTAGGTTCTGATATACATGTTTTTGAGATTCCCATTTGAACCTCTTGAACCTCCATTGAATGACAAATTGGGATCGAAAGGAGGTTTAAAGGAGGGTCTAAATTTCGACTCGGGTGACCACTTTTTTCGGTGTGTTTGTATATATTTGTATATAAATACTATATGTAATATATATGTACTATATAAATATATATGTGTAATATATATGTACTATATAAATATATATGTATATGTACAATATATACTTGTGTATATAAATATATACATGTGTGATAACTTTTTTGGTGATTGTGGAAAAGAGATTGATCGTGTTTGGATTTGGTTGGGTGGGAAAAGTGTGTGATCACTTTTTTCGGTCTGATTGTAGATATTTTTATATAAATATATATAAATATGTACAATATAAATATGTACATGTGCGATGACTTTTTTCGGTGTGATTGTGGAAAAGAGACTGAACGTACTTGTACGATAAAAGGGATATGAGAGATCGCAGAGAGCCGAGGATCGGACATTTCATGGGACGTTTCGTCGCTCAATGTTGATCTAGTCACCGAAAAAGGCTATCAAGGCGAGAAACAATAGCACGAAGGACAATCGTGAGAGAAAACGTATACACCTCGAATGTTTCCCAGTAAGCAACCATACGGTACGTGCATCCTTTCTTATCGTGGGGTAAAGAACGAATTCGTATCCCCGTAAAGAAGCGCTACGACGAAGACGATCCAAAGACATCCGTAGGGGATTTTCGCACTGGCTTATCCGACAAAATCCGTATCTACTTTCTTCGCGTTCAACGACTGCTGCGAATGTATATTCTCAAATGTCAACGATCCGTGCTTTATTCGTATTCCTGTTTCGTACCGTTATTTTGAGCTCTCTGGAGCTTTTCAACATTTGTATTTCGATTTTCAGCTTGGAGCAGGGAACATGCGTTTTCGCTAAAATAACACTGCCAAATGGAGCCCAGGAACTCAAACCCTTTAACATGTTTATTTGCTATTATTAAATTGCGAAGAAAAACTCTTTATCATCCGGATATTTGATGAGACATTTTTATACGTTTTCCTCATGCGTGGTGGAAAATAATACTACTTGAAGGAGGAGACACATTTTTTGTGATTTTTTAAGGGGGGAGGGGATTTGCTGATTTTCATGATTTTTTTAAAAAAGTAAAATATCTTCACCATTTTTAAGACACAAGGAACATCACTTGAGTGTCCACCTTCGATTTTGTTGAAACTTATATATGTGATAGAGCATTGAAAACTGATTTCTCCATACTGATATAGGGGCATTTGAACGTACTCACAAGGTTAAAGCGCTAACACCAATGTAGAATTTAAAAAATATTGTTTTCTTTAAGATTATCTTAAGAGATACTTTAAAGCATCTAGATTAAGGGGGGGAGGAAGTTTGGTACCTGTAAAACAAAGGTCCGCAGGCCCGTGTGGGTCTGCAGTGGCCGTGGCTGGCCCGTGTACGAGGCGTCGTCCGTTTTTCTCGGAACACGATTTTTCAAAACGGCACGCAGTATAATTTCAACAATTTTCATTTTTTTCACTCCAAATTTTGAGCACATCTTTAAAATACCAGTCCGAAGTGAAATATGCTCGGGACTTTCCCTGAGTTAATTATAGCATTAGTTATTAACAAATGGTTGTCCATTTTTGGTCAAAAATTAAGTTTTTACTTTAAATACTTGCCAATTACACAAAAATTCATATTTTCGAAATTCCCTACGTATTTCACTAGCTGTACTCATGTGAATTAAAGAATTTTTTTATTTTTTCCAAATTCAAATTTGCGTCATTTACACTGCGTGCCACAGAGCGTCTCAAATTCAACATGTCTCGCGAGAATGTCTCCATAAGTGGCGGGAGCGTCACCATATTTTATCATTTTATAATATAATTTTTTTTATTCACTTAAAGACGTGACTAATAAAATCCTTGAATATTATTATCCTCTTCCTTGTCCTTCCGACCAAAAAAATCGCGGAAAAATCACCTAATTAAGGAGTTTACAGTGGTGTAAGCCCTTAATTCTAACAATGTTTAATTCATTGAATTCTCTTTCGACGAGCCGCTGTTCTCAGCTTACTTCCCGCTGCAAAAATGATCGAATCCGTATGTGACACTGTTTTTCGTTCAATCGCTCGTTCGACGTAGAGAAATAATCGGCATAAGGGAAAATATCTGACCCGATGGGTAGACTTCGAATTTTCGCCTAGGAAAAAGCCATCAATGAAAAATTCATTGTATGCCTTTTGTTTTGAAGCTTCAACAATGCTTGTGTGCGCGTATGCGAATGTCGGCTGTGCGCGATCGTTTGCACATACATCGGGCATATATTGTTTAAGAACCCGCTCCCGACTGGCTACCCGTCTGCGTCATTGTTTTCGTTAGTTTGGAATGAACTTGAATAATGTAGGCTTTGGCGAACAATGCTTGTTGGAGCCGTACAAATCGGACCGCGACAGAGAGGGAGAGAGAGAGGCATGGAAGAGGCCGCAAGAACAAAAGTGGTCCATTGGTGCAAGAGTTCACCCACGCAAATACGATTTCCGCAATTGTTCGCATAGTAAACGCTATCGCAATTGTTGCACCGGCCGATGAGGGTGTGTTTAACCGGTAAAGCCACTCCGGCTCGTCAAAAGAAGGTTCAGGGGGAGACCACCTTCAGGCGAGGAGAAAATAGCTGGTTTTCATGATTTTTTTAACCCTCCGTGGTCGCACTAGGACGAACATGTCCACGTGCAATTTTCAACGTGTTAAGGATGTTGAGTCCCAAATCGCAAATGATGATAAAATTCTGAAAATTTGGTATGTTTTTGTATGAAGTATTTCAGTGGTCGTGTAAAAATTTCACGACAATTAGGAAGCTCGTTATTGAACAATTAACATTCACAAATTAAATGTTGTTTTATGGAAACTGATGTAACTTTGCAATAAGTTTTTTTTTTGACCTCTCAATTTTATAATATCTACAATATACTGAAAGCAACGGAAACAAAACGAAGTTTATTGATAAATTTTTTTTTACTTCTTTTAAAAATTGTTCTTAACAAAATGTTAATTTTTTAATAACGAGCTTCCTAATCGTCGTGAAATTTTAACACGACCTCTTAAATACGTCATACAAAAACGTACCAAATTTTCAGAATTTACTTATCATTTTTTATTTCAACCCTTAAGGAGGTTGAAGTAATGATGATAGAATTCTGAAAATTTGGTATGTTTTTACATGAAGTATTCAGGAGGTCGTGCAAAAATTTCATGACGATTAAGAAGTTATTTATTGAACAATTAACATTAACATGTTTCATAGGGACTCAACATCCTTAAGGAGTTACGTGGGTTTGAAAATTTCGAAAAATCCATTTTTTATATTTTATCATCTAACAGTACAATATGTCTAGAATCTTCTCCCAAAGTTTTAAGTCAATCCGACGAGGAACATCACTTTGGTGTCCTCCTTCAATTTTGTTGAAACATTTTTACGTGGAAAAGTATCAAAAACTAACAAGGAACATCCCTCAGGTGACACCCTTCGATTTTGTTGAAATTTGGATATGTTATAAAGCACCGAAAAGTAAGCGATACGTATTTTTTTTTATCGGCGGAAAAACGGTTTTAAGGGGTGAAACGCGCCCTCGAAAATAGGGGTGTTTTTCGTTTTTCGTCGATAATGGTATCGTTCTCATCTCCAATGTATAGTACATGAATAAATAAACATTGTTGCAATTTGAATTTTTTTTATATCTCATACCATTAAAACGTTATCGACGAAAAACGAAAAAACATCCCCATTTTCGAGGGTGCGTTTCACCCCTCAAAACCGTTTTTCCGCCGATAAGAAAAAATACGTGTCTCAAAATTTTTGATGCTCTATCACATATATGAGTTTCAACAAAATCGGAGGCGGCCACCTGAGGGATGTTCCTTGTAAGAGACGCATATTCTTTTTTATGGGCAGAAAAACGGTTTTAAAGGGTGGAACACAAATAGGGTTTCAATTCCACCCAATTTGTTACTTGATAATGGATGTTGTTATGATCATCAGCTCTTCGAATAAAATAGGCGACACAGATTTTTTTATATCTGCAAAACCCGATATTAAAAGGTCGAAACGTACCCTCGCCTTTTTCGCGCCAAAACGTTTGCAAGAGATTGTAGTTACAGAATACTCAAAAGAAAAACGAAAAAATAGAGATTTTTCCATGGTTAGTCCCCTTAAATGAGAAGGAGGAACCTCAAACACGAATGCCACAATAGAAATAATACATACTTTGGCTGATGAGGCTAAGAAACATAATGATTGGAAATGGATATCGATATCATATTGATAAAAAGGCGTGAAGATTCAACGTATAAGCGAGTTTCATTCGAGTAAAAAAGGGAAGTCCTTCAGTGCCGCGTCTTCAAGATTTATTGGGTTCAAAAGTGTTCGGAATGATGACGCGGTTATGCCATAGGAATCACGGGAGACGAGAAAGTAGTGGAAATAAACTCGATAGACGTCACGCCGATTCGAATAACGTGCGATAAGCTCAGGGCGATGGCGTCTGGAATGATTTTTTCTTGGGCTTGGTACGACCGAGTCACAAAGCCAACGACTAATGTCGCAGCTGGCATTAATCCAAATCGGAGGAATATATATACCATCGCTGCGTCTCGTACTCTCCTCATGTCGGTTATGTCATGTTCAGAGTTGCATATATATATATATATATATATATATATATATATATATATATATATTATATGCATCGCAAAGTGCACGAAGCCACAGCTTCCTCGTTGGCCACTGATGCAATTGTGAATAAGCTCATGCGAGCCCACATAAATTTATCACTCTCAACATCGATGAGTCGAATCAAAAGCTATTGAACATAATTCTCTACAATTAACGGTATGCATTTATATAACGGAAACTTTTTTACCAGCAGTGAGTGGATGGTATAAATGTGCAAATTAACGATTCGTCGTGTCAAGCATCCTCAACATTTCGATAAGATTGCACGGATTCGCTTCAGCGATTTTCACGGTAAATCAATTTCCCAAGCAAAGCTCCACGTCAAGCCATCCACGTCAAGTAGCTATTCACGAGTTGGGTAGACTGGGTACGGTTGTAACAATTCTGCTCCGTGGCATTGCCATTATAGATGGTTAGACTTTTTTTCATAGTGGAGGGTATCATTTCAAGTATCTTTGACAATTTTTTTATTGGGTACTATTTATAAACGACGGAGATACAGTGAATTGCACAGACCGCTGTGCAAAAAAGGTCCTTCGCGGTAACCACTCCTGCTCGGGAACTAATCATCGAAAATCGAAAAACCAAATAAATTTAGTTTTTGTACCGTATTATCTGGTCTTTGATCGAAGGATTGAATCAAATAATGATTTTTGAAAAAATGGTCTCCGATCGAAAGTAATCGTCGAAATTTCGGTGAAAAAAAACACTCTATTTTCCTTGATATAAAAAAAGTATGTATTGGAAAAAATCCAAACGCGAAAAATGCGTTTGAAGTCTTTTTAAATGAAAAATCACAAAAAAGTTAACTTACCCTTAATCAGCTATGCGTGCACCATACAAAATGCCTTCTGCCTGTTCCAGAAAATCATTTTCTTCCAATACAGCCCGTTCCAAAGTTCCAAAGTAGAATCCTGTCTTAGCCTTCAGGGTCCCATTAATTAGCATGAAAAATCTCGATACTCTACATTTAACGTCAACAGAGTAATTGAAAAAAAACTCCCATTAAAAATACCTACTCTTTCTTGCCAAAACGCAATAGGGCAAATTTTGCATCTTTCAGCCGTACCCCGTTACAACCCTACCCAGTCTACCCCAAAACGGAAACAACAGAAAAAAAAGGACTTCAATTTAGGAAAAACCACTTTTTTCTTCCTTACACTTTATTTCATCGCTGTGCAATTGGAAAGTTGCTTTTCTGTTCGGGCTCTACGCGGCCAGTTTTATATTTCATCTTCCACATTCTGCCCGCTCCATTCTAACGAGACGAAGATCCTTCTCATCCACGACCATTTCGTTTCTCGCGTACGTAGCTCGGGGCAAGCTGCGCGACGCCAGTTACTTTCAATGTAAAAATGACAATATTGCAGTACAGTGGTACGACAAAAAATGCGGAAAAAAGAGGAGATGAACACGAGAGAGAGAGAGAGAGAGAGAGAGAGAGAGAGAGAGAGAGAGAGAGAGAGAGAGAGAGAGAGAGAGAGAGAGAGAGAGAGAGAGAGAGAGAGAGGGAGAGAGAGGGTGAGAGGGAAAGGGAAATAAAAGTGGATAAAGTTCTGAAGGCAGGAACGAAGTAGAGCTTGGAAAAGTGTGGGAGGGGAAAAGAGAAAATAAAAATCTTGTTGAAACTATACCGGTGACTATATATGTGTGTGTACTAGTACACACACATATATGTGTGTGGACTAGTACACACTATCTATATGTGTGTGTACTACCACTATAGTGTACACTATAGTGTACACTAGTGTATAGTGTACTGTGTATAGTGTATAGTGTATAGTGTACACTAGTGTATAGTGTACTGTTTAGTCTATAGTGTACACTAGTGTATAGTGTACTGTGTATAGTGTATAGTGTACTGTGTACTGTGTATAGTGTATAGTGTACTGTGTACTGTGTATAGTATATAGTGTACTGTGTATATACACTATACTGTGTATAGTGTATAGTGTACTGTACTGTGTACTGTGTATACACTATATACTATACTGTGTATAGTGTACACAGTGTACACTGTACACTATACACTATACACTATACTGTGTATAGTGTACCACTATACACTATACTGTGTATAGTGTACCACTATGCACTATACTGTGTATAGTGTACCACTATACACTATACTGTGTATAGTGTACCACTATACACTATACTATGTATAGTGTATAGTGTACTGTGTACTGTGTATAGTGTACTGTGTATAGTGTATAGTGTACTGTGTATAGTGTATAGTGTACACTATAGTGTACACTAGTACACTATATATGTGTGTGTACTAGTACTTATATATATATATATATATATATATATATATATATATATATATATATATATATAAAAGTACTAGACACCGTGTCGAGTATCTATATCAAAAGCTACATATCCTCTGTGTGCGTCGTCGCGTTGTAAATTGGTGCGCATCAGGTAGTCATGAAAGGGCGTCTTTTTCCTCTGTTACAAACGACGAAAGAAACATTTGCGCTCGCTTCTTCACTTCCATCACCGTGAGATTCTCGCTTTTCCGTGCTCCAACTTACAAATCGCGAGGACAAAATGTTTTATCGCGAATTTTGAGTCAAATTATCCACGTGAACGATACTATCGCAGAGACTACCGGAGGAGGAGAAGATACACGCGGGTGTCAAATTACCATGGAAAATCATCGCTCGATCATATACAAAACGATGTTCTTTGGAGCAAAAAGGTTCCTTTCTTTATCGGCCATTAGATACCTTTAGGCGAGGAAAAAATTGCCGATTTCCTTTTTACGGAAAGATTTCTTCTCCGTTTTTGAGACTTGGGGTATGTTATATTACGACTCTTGGCTTAAACGAGTTGCGGCGGATGTAGTCAGACGGCGTAACGCGTAGCGTGGGCGGAATTGATCTGAAACGGAACCAGTACACATTTTTTCTTCATCAACATCCATACGCAGAATATGAACCAATAAAAAGTGAGAAATGTTGAAAATCGATTAAATGGTACGTTATGAACCGAAAAGATAGAATTTTCTGAAAAATTGTCTACATTTTGCAATAAAAAGTACGTTTAAATTTTTTTTCAAAAACATTTAGGTTCGTGTTTTAGACAATACGGTTAGAAAGGTTTTTACCAAATTTCAACAAAAGCAGTCGATTAATTATTTAGCTATACGTCCCGCCAGTGTTGAAAATGTAGTTTAGAAGAATAATCAAGAAAATTACCATGTAACAGCCGAAAGAAGTATTATACTATATCTTAAGTCTCCAGAAAGGTGGAGAAATCTTCCTTAAAAAAATAATGAAAATCAGCATTTTCTTTCCTCGCCTAAAGGTATCTCCCCCTTCAAAATAAATGGCTCTTTTTTAGTGGATATTAAAGGACCGTTCGAATGGACAATGGTTGAGGATATCAACCGAATAAGCTTGCTTTATCCGACTATTTCATAAATTCCTTTGGTTTTAGCGATCTTGTCCACATCTTTAAAATCGAAGATCATTCCATTCGTGCTTGTGCATGGTGATAAAAGAATGGGGCGGAAGTTGAACGGATTATAATTTAGGGTGTGTCGAAAGGATTGTCGAAAGGAGAAGAGCTATTTTTGGCCGATGGAAGGACGAGATAAGTGCCGGGTCGATGAATAGGGTTATTGAGAGTGCTTAAAAGAAATTAACGTCGTTAATTTCGTTCGCCAAATAACGATCGAGGGGCTGATCCAGCAACGATATTCGTATACGTATATTTACGCGGAGTAGGAAGTGACCAAAAATGAGAGAGGAGAGAGAGGGAGAGAGAGAGAGAGAGAGAGAGAGAGAGAGAGAGAGAGAGAGAGAGAGAGAGAGAGAGAGAGAAAGAGAGTGGAAGGAAGGGAGCAAGAAAGAGATGGCGATAAAGAAAGAAAAATAAATAACTTGAATTTATATTCGCGCTGATAGCGATTCGTAGCTGAGAAACTGCTTGACTGGCAAGATAGCGAGCTCCGGCTCAAGCCAATTACATTCACTTGCTCGGGCTCCTTGCTCTCTCCTTCCATCTCTTCCTATTCTTCAGTTGAAAGTTGTCCTTTTATAGCCGAGACCAACCCCTACCTATCTACCCTGCATAACTCTTCCTTTTTTCTCGCCAGTTGCGGTGCTCTTCGTCTGCCCTTCGTCTCACTCTTCGCTTTTCTCTTTCCCTACTCGTCTCTCTTTGTTCACACTCATTTCTGCCTCCTCTTCAATCATATGTAATCTTTCAATTCCCAGATCCTTCTTTTTTTTTTAAATAACAGTCCACATAGCTCTATGACTCAATGGGTGGGTACGTAGTTAGATTTTTCCAAAAGGGGAGGTATCTTTGGACGAGGAAAAAAATTTGCTGATTTTCTTAATTTTTTCTAGAAAGAAAGATTGCTTTACCATTTTTGAGACTAATGGTATTTTTCATTACTACTGTTGGCTGTTACATCGTATTTTTATTTTTATTCTTCTTTGAAAATGGTGGAGGTATAGCACGGCCTTCTAAATTGCATTTTCAAAACTGACGTGACGTATAGCTCAAAAGCTAATCGACCGCTTATGATGAAATTTGGTATAATTCTTTCTAACCTTATTGTCTCAAACACGAACCTAAATGTTTGTGAACGTTTTAAAAAATGATTTTTTTATTGCAACATGTAGCAATTTTCTCCGGAAAATTCGATCTTTTTGTTTCAAAGCGTACCATACAATGGATTTTCAACATTTCTTACTTTTTCTTGGTTCATATTTTGCGTATGAATGCACATGAAAGAAAAATTTTCATTGGTTCTTATTCAGATCAATCCCGTCCACGCTACATGTCACGCCGTCTGACAAGATCCGCCACAACCCGTTTGGAAGACGGTGCCATACCTCCACCATTTTTAAAGATTAATAAATAAATAAAAATACCGTGTAACAGCCAAAGGTAGTAATAAAACAGCCCCTAAGTCTCAAAACCGAGAATCAATCTACCCTCAAAAAAAAAAATTCGCAATTATTTCCTCGCTGGAAGGTGTCTACTCCCTTATGAGGTGAAAAAAAGTGACATTTCTCTCTTCCACGTGTTTAATGCTCGCAGATCTTTAAACGTTCAAAATAGGATGCAACGTCATCGAGAATAGATATTCCGCTGACCGCAAACACACGGTGCGCGTCGAAGGAAGGAGGCCGAACACAGTTTCAAATAAGAGTTGACCCGTGTTTTCCTTTGTCGGCGATAAACACCGTGGAAATTAATTAAAAGCGAGAGCAGCCGAGCGCATCCAATATCGACAAGCCATCCCCGTGGAAGCGACTCGAAGCTCGTCTACCCCTTGTTCATCCCTTCGGCCAATCTCTCCGACAAAAACTATCCCCCTCCCCGCTGTCGGCGAAATCAGGATAAATTAAGCCACGATTTCACCGCTTCCGGAAACATTGAAATAATACATTTTTCGAACTCCGTCCCACCAACTTGTTTATTCCTGAGGATAGTAAAACACGCAAATATGAAACTACCGATTGTTCCTCAAAAAATATACACGATAGTCGAACTGCTCTCTCTCTCTTCCTCTCTCTCAAATTTTATATATTATTTTTACATTAATTTCGTTACGTTGTTCATTTTTTTTTAATTTGATTTATAGCGCTTTTCTACCTACTATTTTCTTATGCTTCTGTGCGCATGTTATGGCATGCAAATTATGATTTCGAGTTGTAAAACTTCTTACAGATGCTAGTCATCTGTTCTATTTTATTTTAATTGTATTTTTATTTTATTTTTATTTTATTTCAATTTTAGTTTATTTTTATTTTATTTTTATTTTATTTCAATTTTAGTTTTATTTTATTTTTATTTTTATTTAATTTTATTGTTTTTTTTTGTCGTGGTAAAAAGGGGGTCAAATAAAAAAAGGGGGGGGTATTTTTAAAGGCCGGCCTTTAAAAATCATTAATAATTCAGTGCTTAATCTGAGACCCATACATGCTTTTATCAATCGACTCAAAATTTCACCCCCAACCCCCCATTTCAAGGACTACCATCAGTTCCGGGACACCCTGTAAGCAGCCTTTTTGAAAACCATATTTTGTGTCATTGTTTGGAGATCGATATAACGCAAAATATTCAAATGTAACGTGTAAAATAATTACTACCGTCTTATCGTATATGATATGTAGATAATAAACCCCAAAATGTGAAGGTCTTGGCAATCGTTTACTTTTTATCAATTCCAAACGAAAGAATGCGATGTATGGTGCCTCTCCCCTACTCGGTTAAATTATAGTGCTGGTGAGAGGTCGGAGTAGAATTTATACGAATCAACGGTGTTTGTTCTATCGGATTCCCGTGACCAGAAAACGACCAAAAGAGAGACTTTTCCTACGGTCTGCGCGGAGAACACGAAAAAAAAAAACCCCCGTACGAAATGAAGGGAAGTTGATGCGATGAAAAGTTCCGCGAGATAAGGCAGGCAGGGAAGGTAGGAGCAGTGGAAAGGAGATGAAGGAGGGCGAGAAGCTGAGGGCTAGTCAATCGTGTCGATTCCAGCGGACTTTTTTGGTCGAAGTTCGGTGGTTGGTTGGACTTACCTGGGTTAAAAAGGATAGTGGCTCGCGTCTTCTCGGTTCTTTAGACTCTGACCTTTCCTGAATACTGATAGCTCTATTTTGTTTGTTACATCTTATCAGCATAAAGAAACATTGTTCCCTCGGTGTCCTCTCACCCTTCGGTCTTGTGCTCTCCACTTTTCTTACATATCTACCGGCTTCGGTATGCTGAGCTTCTCCAGACTAAAATGGAAGTCCTACGTACATAGGAACCAAACTTGATCGAGCTCGTTCATTGATAGTTCCCTGATTGGCAAAATTCTCTCATTTCCGAACTCGTAATGAACTTCGATCTCGCTGTACCCAGCGATAAATACCTCTCTTATGTTCGAAATTGCAATAAACGAATGAGATGAAAACAAAGACCGGAAATTCCGTAAATAAAACGGAAGTGCAAGTTCGAGGCCCTTGAGGGCTTAAGGGGGGAGATACCTTTAGGCGAGAAAAAAGTGGCTGATTTTCATGATTTGACTTTTTAACCTTGAAACGGCTGGTGGGACAAATACGTCCCACCTACTTTGAAAAATCGTAACTTCAAGAAAAATGAACATATCGATATCGTTAAGGGAGCTTTCCAGTGTGAAATTTTCAAAAAATCGATTTTTTTTTGCTTTATCGAATAGTATACACTCTTCCGAATATTCCCTGAAATTTTCATGCCGAAATTCAGATTATTTCGGTTACTGTACAGCATTTCTTGGAAGAAGGCAACGGAGCGCTACAGCTACAGCGAAACTTTGAACGCGTTTTTCTCGAAACAGCATTTTTCAAAACGGTGTCCAACTTGGAGGGCAGAGTTTTAAAGCTATCGAGTTGAATTTTTTACACAATATTCTTAACGTCATTGTTTATCGTTCTATGGAAGCTTTTTTTTTTGACATCTTCCTATTTTTTTGTAAAAAAAACTGCCAAAAAAAAATGCTAAAATCGATACTTTTTGTTCAAACCGGCGCCATTTTTGCAAAAAAAAAAAAAAAAAAGCCTCCATAGCACGAAAGCCAATTATATACCGATCAATAATCTTTTTGTGTTTTTTGTTTCAGATCAAAATTGTGACCCCCAACGTGGACACCACATCCAAGTGCATTTTCTGCAACAATTGTTTCATCATTTTTATAGATATTAATTAATAAATAAATCGATCTTTAAAAAATTGTTTTGTATTCTTCAATACCCAATTAATATACAAAAAAAAAACCAGACCGATTAGATTATTTTTTCTTTAAAAAAAAAAATCGCGAAAAACAGCGATTTTTCGGGCTGTCACACTGGAAAGCTCCCTTAAGATCGCATTTTGAAGATGAAGGAGGCATCTATTAATGGAGAATTCAGCAAACGCAAGGGTTGCACCCCTTCGGTTCCACACCCTGTCAAAAAGTGCGAAAATTGCGAAAAAATGAGAAATCAACATAACGTTCAGGCAACATTTTTTTTAGCGTCGCGATCTCAAGTGTGTGCGTGAAATAACATCGAAAACTTGTAGCAAAAACGGCTGGACCAAAAACCGCCCATAACATTAATAATATACAATTGTCATACGTGCAATAATGCACTTTCATTGGTGTTCAGTTCATGAATATTTTTGAAAACACATGAAAGATTTGTAGCAAGAATATTCGAATGGAAAACTACCCCTAACAGTAACGAAACATCGAAAGCCACGGGTGGGGATAAAAATGTCGAATGACCAAATATAGAACGACAAAGATTTCGAAACGGCAGTGTATGTAAACTTTTAAAAACACATGAGCAATTTGTAGCGAGCCAATCTGACTCGAAAGCTACCCCCAACAGTAACAGAACATCGAAAACTCCCCATAGAAGTTGCGATGCACCTAAAAATCGACTGTCCTTAGTGAGGTCGGGGTGTGTATCATCGATGCGAATTTGGATTAGGATGAAATAATAGTAAATGAATAATAACGTCTCATGCATTGCGAGTGAATTTTTCCTAACTGTAGGGTTATTTCTAAGGGTTGGAATTATCCGTCCTTCACAATATGCTTGTGTGTTCTGGAACACTCATATTTCGATTCAGATCAGGATAAAATAACAGAAAATGAGATGGTAACAGTTTATCCATTGGGGGGTGAATTTCTCTCAGTTGAGGGGTAGTTCATAAGAGTTGATCCGTAAGTTCTTCAGAACCCCACTACGTATTCTGAGATGACTTCTCCTCCATTTTTGGCAGAAATGAACGATAGGAAATGAAGTTAAGATGTTTTCAAACGATTGGAGTAGTTTTTTTATTTGTGGGTAGTTTCTGAGGGTAGAATAATTCTCGAATGTTTTTTCCCGCATTGGGTACTCATCAATTCAGATTCAGCACGTACCAACTTTGCCAAACTTTGCGTCTCGGCACAACCAATGAAACACGTATTTCAGCGTTTTCAGAAATTCAGCCCCTAACGGAAGGATGAGGGTGACAAAGTTTGCATGTGAAACAAAAAAATCCTGGTTTAAAAATATACTTGACACTTAGTATTAAAGTTCTTCAACACAATTAATAAAACACGTATTTTAGCGAAATTCAACCCCTAAACGAAAGGCAAAGTTTGTACGGAAAAGTGAAAAATCGGTTCAAATTTAATTGAAACTTTATTTACTGCTCCAAGCCAGTTAATTCACGAGTATATTTCCAACCTCATTGTCCAACACATGACCTTAAATGTTGCTAAAAATAAAAATAAAAATTTCTGTTTGTAGATTGATTTTTTTTCCGAAAAATTCAATCCTTTTGTTTGAAAGCGTACCATTTCATCGATTTTCAACATTTCTCACATTTTCTTGGTTCATATTCTGCGCATGACTGTTAACGAAAGAAAAATCTTTGTTAGTGTTTTTTCCGATCACTTCCACCAACGCTACGTGTCACGCCATCCGACGACATCCCCGCAACTCGTTTAGAAGACAGTGCCATATCTCTGCCATTTTCAAAGATAATTTTTTTCCAAAAATACCACGCAACAGCCAAAAGTAGTAACAAAGCATACCCGAAGTCCTAAAAGTGTTGAAGACATCTTCCCTTTTGAAAAAAAATCGTGGAAAATCGGCAATTTATTGCTCGCATCAAGGTAACCCAGCCCTTGAAGGGAACGCAGCGAATCGGGTTCTCCCGAAATCTAAATCCGTAGTGCTCAATTTGCGTATTTTTCGAGTGATCATCCGGAGAACAAACATTCATTTGACAGGTCAATCATGCAATATTCAAAAGCTCGTCAAAATTTGCGGTGAAAAGGGCTTCCGAAAAAATTGACGAATCTCGTAACGTGCCGTCCACGGCTGCAGAATTCCACAGAGCGTCAAACGAGTGCGGAAGAACGAAAACAAAAAGGTTCAGTTGAAGAACGAGAAGAACGGTAAAAAAAGGGACAAGGATAAGATTAGAGTGTGCTTTCGGGGCAACCTACCGCGTGGTAATGCCAGGCAATGCACTAAACTCCCGTGTTCATATGTAACATAATTCGCTGCTTCCTTCCTACCAGGCTATCCATGTAAAATAGCGCAAAAGTCCATTCCCGCGCTCCCGGTGAAAGATGCATTAGAATTTTAAATCAACACCGTCGCTGCTTTGCCGCCGTTTATGGTTTATTCCGTTTCAGCTCCGAGCCACGCCAGAGACCTCACCGTCAGTTGGATAAAAAAAGGGAGATAAAAACGAGACGCGGAAAATAGCATCCAAGAGAGAAATGGAGAGAGGGAGGTTTCTTCTGCTTTTGAGGGGAAGAATTGGGAGAGGCGGAGAATAAAAAATGTGCAAAATGTATAGATCGAGAGAGAAAAAACTGAGCTTTTTTCTCTCGGTCTGTCCAGCTCGCGTTCTCTGTCTGGGTGGATCTAGATTCTGGATAAAGACTCGGTTGGCAACGTTACGAAGTTATTCAAATATGCACAATGGCAATATATCCACTCGGCGTCGTGCCTATTCGTGATACGGCAACGGCAACGACAAAAGAAAAGAACCTTATACTCATGGTCGGCACACCAAACGATATCCCGTTGTAAACGTATCAGTTGACGCGAACGAAAAAATGGAATGGTTACTATTTTGACATCTATAAAAATCGTCTCTGCACAGATTTTAACGAGGATTGTTCGAAATAAAAAATGATCCATTTAAGGGGGCAACCACCTCCAGCCAACAGGTTTTTCGATAATTTTTTACAATTTTCCAAATTACTCGATACACCATAAATTTTCACTAGTGAATTAGGTCTGTGCTTCAACAATTTTATAGGCATCTATTGCCCAGCTACTACACTCGCACAGCCTCAACTGTACTACTGTGCCACATCCAAGCTTAAGGGGGCAACCTCCTCCAGACAACAAGCTTTTCAATATTTTTTTACAAAAAATTGAGAGCATTTATTGCAATGAACCAAATTGCATAATAATATTGACGTTCAAATGAATACCATTTTTTTTCGTAAGTGAACAAAACGAAACTTGGCTGCTAGAGTTTGCGCCGTGGAACGCTCAGGTCCTTGTAGTTAACTAAAATCAACGAGGCAATTTTTTTTCCATAAAATAAGTCATTTCGCTTTGCACGAACCTAAATTTAGCAAAAAAAAATGTAAAATTGAGAACAAAAAGAAAAATAACAACTTTTTTTACAAAGAAGATAATTGGATGGTGAGAATAAGGAAAAAAATGAAGCTCATATTTGTGCCATCCTAACCAACGGCGTTGACAACCAAAATTTACATAAATTGTTTTTACGCCGTCAATGGATGAACCAAATTATGTTAAACATGTTGTCACAATTAATTGTCCCTCTCCAGACCCTTATTTTTCGTAACCTCGTTTGTATTTTTGTCTTTCCCAGAGGAAGCGCAAGATTGAGAGGCGAGAGCAGCCGGTGCAGTGAGAAACACGAGTAAGTACTAGACTCGTTCGTGTCCCTCTCCGCCTGTGTCGTTTGTCCTTTACTCCCTCCTATATGGCGTAGGGACGAGGAACTTTCATTAAAATTCGTCACTCGCGCTGTGCACGCCGCGACTCCTTGTCCCTGCTAAATATTAATCACCACTCCCGTCGACCATTTTCTTTAGCGCGCCCGGCGAACGTTATCCAGGGAAAGTGCGAAAACCGAGCGTGAAATGAACGGCAAGGACAGATCCAATCTCGGTCCTCCAGGATAACGATGGTATAAGTCTCGAGGATGATAAAAAAATGCGTGAGCTACAACCCCAATAAACTTCACATTACGCCGAACGTTTTTTTCCTCCGATGAAATGTACCTCGAGAGGACTTTAAGGGGGGAGACTGGGCGAGGAAAAAAATTCTGATTTTACATTTTTTTAAAAAGATTCCTTCACCATTTTTGAGACCTAGAGTTACGTTGTATTTTTTTAACTGATCTTCCAAAATGGCAGAGTTGGCAAAAATGGCACCGTGCAAGTCAAAAGTAGTAAAAAAAAACATATTCTAATAAGGAAAGGTTGCGAGGTCGATCTTTCCGATTTCGATGAAATTTGGAAGGCTTGTAGAATGGGTAAAAATAGGCGACACGTGTTTTTTCATATCTGCGAAACCCGTTTTTTAAGGGGTGAAACGCACCCTCGAAAATAGGGGTGTTTTTCGTTTTTCGTCGATAACGTTTTAACGGTACGAGATATGAAAAAATTTCAAACGGCAACAATGTTTATTTTTTCGTGTACTACACATTGGAGATGAGAACGATAACGTTATCGACGAAAAAACGAAAACCACCCCTATTTTCGAGAGTGCGTTTCACCCCTTAAAAATCGGGTTCCGCAGATATAAAAAAATACGTGTCACCTATTTTCACCCATTCTACAAACATGCCAAATTTCATCGAAATCGGAGAGCTCGACCTCGCAACCTTTCCTGCAAGTCTCAAAAATGGTAAAGAAATATTCCCTTGAAAAAAGAAAATCAGGAAATTTTTTCCTCGCCTAAATGTATCTCCCCCAAATTTCAGGATCACTTTCAAAAACCTAGCACGTGCCACTCTACCGAATCAAAGTGGTTGTCCTTGAAAGACCCTTCAAGAAAACTCAATCTCAATATTTTCCCCCGTCGCTCGGGATATCGTATTGGCGTTCATTTTTCATTATTTGGGTATTGCCATGTAGTCATAGATCAAATTTCTCATGATCGTACAATCGGAGTCTCGTCTCCGCGCTTTCCAATCATCCTGGCATTTTCTTCCAAATGTAGTATCGCCTCTGACTATTTCGAACCGCGATTATCTTCATCCTCACTTGGATATACGTAATAACAGCGACCTGAATCCAACGGGAGCCCGGGAATGGAAACGAAAGTGTCTCGAAACGATGTCGTTCGGTACGATTCGTGAGCTTATCCGTTTCCACTACGGAGAGACCGTCTCCTCGTTCGTTGTATAGTCTTTCGATGCTTTCGTGCTTACAAATACATGCTGATAATACACCCCCCCCCCCCTCTCTCTCCCCTCTCATGTACAGCTGGAGGAGTTTGGCAAAATCCCGAAATAAATATCTCGATTTCTGTCCGACCCGAATCAAAAATCAAAGTATCCTTCCCTTCCTTGACCCTTCGAAAGGAACCTGTCGGATTGTCTCGCGAACGAGCGTCCGAACGTCACGGAGGTAGTCAAGCGACCGTCGAAACGATTTTCCGTCGAAGAAGCTCGGGAAAGTGGAATCATGCTAAATCAAATACGCAGTCATTCTTTCTTGCACATATCTGTATTTTGATTTATTCATTTTCGTTCCATTCGTCCTCCTTTTTCAACTTATATCTTCGCAATTTTTTTTCTATATGAACTACTTCTCCTCGCTGCGTATATGCGACATTATATTCAAAGGTCTAGCCCGCCAATTCAGTGCGTGTGTAGATAAAAGAAGAGAGCGCGGGACACGGGGAAAAAAGATATGAAAGGCAGGGGATTGTCGGGAAAACGTTTACATTGGTATTCAATGGCAGCGATTGAACTGTGGACTTTTTGGGTCTGGAGTCTAAACCCCCACCCACAACTCCAACTCTCCTCTCTTCCGTTATACTTATCATACGTATATATGTATATCTGTGTGTGTATATATATATATATACGAGAGGGGATGTAGCTGGGAACTCATCAAAACTAAATCCAGGATTCTCGGTTGCGAAGACCACTGTGTGCAAGTTGGCAGTCACCCTGGGACCTCAATGTACCGGAATATTTTCCTCCAAAATTCCGAGAGAATATCCCTTGAAAAAATACGAATATATTTTATATCACTTCGCCCCCTGCCTTGGGGGTGAAAGGGTATTCATCGCTTTGTCGGCGAGAGTGAGAAAACGAGAGAAAAAGAGAAAACAAATTCCCCAGACGCCCTTAAAATCGATTTTTATCGCGAAAAAGGCCCCTGTCTCAATCTCCACTTTGTAACCGAGGCTGCTGTACAAAATGGATATTTGATATCGTGGATATACAATTTTACTTTTTACCGGCGATGATGTGACAAATTGACTTTTCGTCGTAGAATCATGCGCGCATGAAGCAATGAAAAATCGAGAATGATTGTGAACTTTTTTTTCGCAATCGAAAATTGGTATTGGAATTGGCTGATTCGTTCTGGATTTTCATCAAGGGACTAATGGCCGAATTGTTCTCGTCATTGTGTAAATTCGATTGGCATTTTAATCATCGAATGGTTTTTTCGTCTATTAAATCCCTTAAACAAAACGGGCTTATTTTGCATTCTGGTTGCTGATTTGTCGAGAGAAAAGCTTAGGGACACGGTGAAATCGTTGATTGAAAAAAATTAACACACACAAGGGAGGGATGGCCAATGGAAATATTTTAGAGAACCGCTCACCAGATGTCACCTGTCACTTTCTGAAGGGGGGAGATATTTTGGAAAACAATTGCTGATTTTTATGATTTTTTTTAAAGCAAACATTTCTTCCGCATTTTTGAGACTTACTTAATGTTGAAAATCCATGTAATGGTACGCTTTGAAACACAAATCTTGAATTTTTCGAAAAATTGCTACATTTTGCAATAAAAAAAATACTTTCTTCCAATTTTCAAATATATTTAAGATCGTGTTTTAGATAATAAGGTTGCACATATTTATACTAAAACTCATCAGAACCGGTCAATGAGTTTCCTAGCTATACATCACACCATCCTTGGATATAGAATATAATTTTTTTAAATACCACGTAACAGCCAAAAGTAGCGTTAAAGCATACCGTAAGTCCTAATATGGTGAAGAAATCTTACCTTGAAAAAAGAATCACGAAACTCAGCAAATTTTTTTCTCGCCTAAAGGTGTCCCGCTAAGTACTGGCCATCTCTCCTCTACTCCTATGGCAATGACACCCGGGTACTTCGGGAGAGATGGCCAATAGCAATTTTTTTTTAAATCCTTATTTTAAAGTAGATCTCATAAGAATTTGTTTTATTTTTGTAATTTATCTTGACGTCAAATGTTTAAAGTTTAGTTACAAATAGAGGTACGTAAAGAAACGTTGTAATTTTAGTTTGACGGAACCTTGAAAAAACTGTGGCCAACCTCTAACCCGACCGAGTCGTAGCAGTAAATGTTCAAAACTCTACGGTTTTTTACACCCTTTTGTCATTACTTTTGTCATACCTTTCTCTCTCTCTCTCTCTCTCTCCCTCTCTCTCTCGCTCTTCCGTCCTTCTTCTCGTGACATTGCGAAATTGCATTTTACCTCATGATACGATCATAGAATTCGAGAATTTTGTTCGAGGAATTCCAATTAGTGGTGGACAGTACCGGCCGGGACCCCTTTCCTATTCGGTTCTATATACGAGCTTAACGTGACTGAAAGATGAGAACGGACAGGATACACACCGTGACCGTGCTTTGAGCTCTCCGGTTGTGCGACTGTGAACCTCCAGGAGAGAAAGAGAGAGAGAGGGAGGGAGAGAGGGAGAGGGAGAGGGGGTGAAATAGAGAGATGGCGAACTGCAGTTACATGGTCACATCGAACCAACGATCGATTTTCACGAACGGCCATCCGCGTTCCAATGACTATGGGGATGCTCCATCATGTCCCTCGCTTTTCCAGGTCTCCCATTTTCCATCTACGTATATATGTACCCTCATATATTTTATACGTGGATATGCGATGTATCGGATAACGATTGCTTCACACACACGAATATACGAATGTAATTCAGAAATGAAGCTTTTTTCGTCCATTGATACACACAATTGAGCTCATCACTCTCATTTGACATTTTCGACCCTCCCCAAACGCTCTCGCGAATCAGCTTCGATTTTTCGGATGATCAAATTTTCATTAGCTCCAAATGTAATCCCCTTGATGTGCCGTTACCGATTTAGTGGGAAAAAAATCTCAATCGTTGCAACATTGCCATTTTTCATCATTTTTTAAAAGAAAAGTGTTCTTTGCTATTTTTTATTTGAAAGAATGGTTATTTCCCAAATATTCGACACACCATAAATTTTCACTACTGAATTAGGTCTGTACTTGAACAATTTCATTAGCACCTATTGGCCAGCTACTAAACTCGTACGGCCTCAACCGTACTACTGTGCCACATCCAAGCTGAAGTACAAAATAAGATATTCCGTTTTGCATAAACCTAAATTTAGCAAAAACATTGAAAATTTGAGGACAAAAAGAAAAAAAAACACTTTCTTATAAACAAGCGGTTAAATACAATATTTATTTTAACAATTTATACGAAATTTTAGATTTGTGCAAAGGCCGATAAGTTAAAGAATATCTGTACAAAATTTCAAGTTGATTGGTTCATTACTTTTTGAGTTACAATCCACGTCACGGAAACAAAGACGTTTCGAGAAAAAATCGATTGAAGTTTTCGTTCTTGAAAAGTAGAGTTTAGATTGATTTATAATTACCCAAGCTTAATCTGCGATGCCAGGGCCATAAAGCAAGCCTTCTTCTACTAGGAAATCACTAATCCGTCTCTATTTTTCTCTCATTGTGCAGTCCTGGCTTACCTATTAGGTAGGTTAAGGAAGCTTTCCAGTGTGACAGCCCGAAAAATCGCTGTTTTTCGCGATTTTTTTTTTTAAAGAAAAAATAATCTAATCGGTCTGGTTTTTTTTTGTATATTAATTGGGTATTGAAGAATACAAAACAATTTTTTAAAGATCGATTTATTTATTAATTAATATCTATAAAAATGATGAAACAATTGTTGCAGAAAATGCACTTGGATGTGGTGTCCACGTTGGGGGTCACAATTTTGATCTGAAACAAAAAACACAAAGGATTATTGATCGGTATATAATTGGCTTTCGTGCTATGGAGGCTTTTTTTTTTTTTGCAAAAATGGCGCCGGTTTGAACAAAAAGTATCGATTTTAGCATTTTTTTTGGCAGTTTTTTTTACAAAAAAATAGGAAGATGTCAAAAAAAAAAAAGCTTCCATAGCACGATAAACAATGACGTTAAGAATATTGTGTAAAAAATTCAACTCGATAGCTTTAAAACTCTGCCCTCGAAGTTGGACACCGTTTTGAAAAATGCCGTTTCGAGAAAAACGCGTTCAAAGTTTCGCTGTAGCTGTAGCGCTCTGTTGCCTTCTTCCAAGAAATGCTGTACAGTAACCGAAATAATCTGAATTTCGGCATGAAAATTTCAGGGAATATTCGGAAGAGTGTATACTATTCGATAAAGCAAAAAAAAAATCGATTTTTTGAAAATTTCACACTGGAAAGCTCCCTTAACTTGTAGGTGTACCTACTCTCGGTACTTTTGGAGGGCATCACTTCATTCCATTCCTAGGGACCTTTAGGAATTTCTGTTGAGCTTCAAACTTTGGAAATATATTCTTCGGATACTAAATGAACTTTTGGAGCAATAAAAAAATGCGAAAAAATTAATATCTGGAGGAGGTTCCCCCTTTAATAATTTTATATTAGCACCCATAGATATATTTGCATCCATCGGTCATTGCGAATGCGACAAGTATGCTGGCTGTACAATACGTCACTTCTCGTCTCGATAGTAGCGAGGCTGTGTCTTTTTCGGTCTCTCTCGTTCACACTGTATGGGGCCCGGCACGGACAGACTCTTATTGGAGTGACAGAAACGCACTGATACACATCGTGAGATAGAGAAATCCACTTTTACCCTCGTGGTCGTGCTCGCGTGAAACGGAATTCATGAGATATTCATGTATGAAACTAGGGGTGACCTGGAGGACGCATCCGACGCGTCTACCCTCCATGGAGCGCGTTGTGTGTGTGTGTGTGTGTGTGTGTGTGTGTGTGTGTGTGTGTTTGTTTGTGTGTGTGTGTGTGTGTGTGTGTGTGTGTGTGTGTGTGTGTGTGTGTGTGTGTGTGTGTGTGTGTGTGTGTGTGTGTGTGTGTGTGTGTGTGTGTGTGTGTGTGTGTGTGTGTGTGTGTGTGTGTGTGTGTGTGTGTGTGTGGTGTGTGTGTGTGTGTACATCCATGAATATGTGTACACACAACCACACACACACACACATATATATATATAGATAAACGTATACAAAGTCGATGCTATGCGACGCCTGTCGTTTCATAGCATCGAGCGAGAGGGTGGAAAGGGGGTTGGAATAGAACGACGGTTCTCGAGATCCGTGACGTGAATAAAAATAAATGTCTGCACGATGCACCATTGTATAAGCTTGCTTCAAATCTCCCACCTCGCCGTCCCGTCTGGTGTGAAATCCACCGTGCTGATGTTCAGGATAATTATCAGGTGCCAGTATTGACGGCCGACCCTCGAGAATAGAACGAGCAACATTTTCGGGTCACGATATCGCAATATCCCGGCATGATTTTTGATCAGGTGAATAGAAAAATAAGGACTTTTTTAATTGTTCGGAGAAGGGTCTGTGTGAATATAGGGTTTTTTTGTACTATCAAAAAATGAACTGTTCAAGTGACAATGGTGAGGAAGAGATGCATTTTAGAGAAAAAAAAGTTGAGAAGGTACGATGTTCCTTCGTGAATGTACACCAACAAAGTTCTTCTTAATTGTTTTTGCAAACTCTGTTTACTAACGGGATTTGCAAATCTCTGTTGGTAAACAATAACTCCAGTCCTGTGGAGGAACTTTCTATTCCTATGGAGCTATGGCGTGAGAGATGACAAGATGCGCTTTCGTGTTTTATTTTTCCATTACTAATACTGTTAGCATAAATATAATGAGACGTTTTTTAACCCTTCACAAAAATCATCAGAACGCGATGAATTTTTCGATTTTTTACGAAACCTCTGTTGGAAATTAAAGTCGAGACCGTAGACGATAGAATCATGCATTGAAAGAAATATCGTAATTTTGGAAATTCAAACCTATGCAGACGCCTTAACAAAACATATCAAAGCAAAAATCTCGTTGACTTCGGCTCCGAGGTAACGGTCACGTTGTTTGATCACGGCTGCAATGCAGACCCTGGCCGCCAGAGGGCGCGTCGATCGACCGCCTAACATCCCTTTGCATAGCGATATTATGCTAGACGCATAGAAAGAGAGAAAAAGGAAACCAGAAAATCCGAATACTACGCGGTTCTTCTCCTCCCGACTTCGTTACGTATTCATAAATGGAATGCACTCGGTATAGGTGTTGGGTAGGTACTCCGCACACACACGGAATTCATAATGCCAACGGCAGTTGGACGCACAGTGCAAGCTTTGTGGAGGTCATTGTAATATTGGTGATAGCGATAGCTGAGCTTTTTTATATCCGTCAGTCGTTACTGTATACGTTACTGTAACCATGGAGAAAAATAGAGATAGGCGGAAAGCCACGAAAAGTACCGAAATATCCCATCCGCCAGAGTATGGCATTGGGTCTTCACAATTTTTCGCATTTTATACCGCCTGTCACATGCAATCTTTATCATGAGGGGAATTTATAATTACATTGAATTCCTAATAGGCGATTTGTCATTTAGTTCGTGCACGAAAAAAAATCAGCCTGAATTCAGTACGTTTTCAAATCAGTTACACACCTCTCGTTTTCAATGCCTTTCAGTCCACGAAATGGATTCTGAAACAAGCAGATCCTCATCTGCAACCTTACCTGAGGTAAGCCTAGAACGACTTACATCGATCTTCGCTCAACTCTATCCTGATCCTGGACTCCAAACATTTAACCATCCTAAAGACACTTATTCAAAAACGAGCGAAATAGAAAGCAATGTGCTCTTGAGGTAGGGGAGCTTACTTAAGGTAAGGTAGCAGATTAGGTAGGGTCAATCAAGCAGATCAGGTAATCAAGCAGATCCTTGACATAAGGTAAGGTAGCAGATCACTATCTGCTTGATTGAACTTCACATAAGGTAAAGTAGCACTGAGGATCTGCTTGATTAGACTTACCTGATTGGCTATCTTACCTTAGGTAAGTTACCCCCTACCATAAGAACACATTTATTTTGATTCGACTCGTTTTCTATTTAGGATGTATAATCAGGATGGTTAAAGGCTTAGGGTCCATGATCTGGATAAAGTTGATTATGAAGTTGACATCACTGCAAAAGAGGAACAAGGCAGGGTCAAGATGGAGTTCAACAAATCCCGTCCTAATCCTGAATCAACGTGGCCCTGTTCCTGAATCCCAAACATTTGAGTACATAAACCTGCTTGTTCTTAACGGACAACCAGGGGAACAAAATCGAATACACCCATAAGATGAGGGTTCAAAATCATATGCAAGTTGATTAGGAATCAATTTGGGTCGAATCAACTAGGAATCCACATGGTCCCAATCCAGAATCCTCAACATTTTTGCACATCAATCGCTATCAAAGAAAAGTAAGCCCGCCAAAAACAAATATGGCTCAGAACTGAAAATTGGGGATGAGGATTGTATTGAATCGAAATCAATATGACGCCATCTCGACTCGACACCGTACAAAAGGAAGGATCGAGATCAAATCAAATCAATTTGTTTCTAATTCAGCACTCCCTAACCCCGCCAAACATATCAACAGCACCCGAAGATCCTACCGATCGAAATAACGTGTAGCAAATTCTGCAAGTCCTCCGAAGTGCGAATCAGAGTAACAAGCAGATCAAATTCCGGTCATCGGGACCGGCTCCGTCGGACGAACCAGGCATGATGTATGATATTCGTCCAGATCTTGTTGTACCCGAACAAAACGCATGCCAGCACGGAATCAACACCACTACAGCCAATGGTAGGAACGTCATTGAGTACGTCCTGGCGTTTGTGAAACATCGGCTCCCTCCCCGTCGCCCCGTACCGGCCTCGCTCACACGTGGCTTATACCACGACGTGGCGTGTACATATGTAAGGACACGTGTAAACCATGAAACCACGAGAGGCAGCCCGCGATTCTCTCTCTCTCGTTCGCTCTCTTTCTCTGTCGTTCTACCGTAGCTTACGAACGGGATTGGGAGCAGCGGCAGGGATAACGTCAGCGACCGGCAGCGAGTGACGTATGGCCGAGAGGTTAATCAAACCGTTTTCAGCAATTTATCAGCCCAGAAACGCCGCTTGTGTATATCGAACTAATACGTGCATGTGCATACATGTAAATCTATGTGTACGTATTGGTAATTATACGGAGCTTCACGCATGACCACATGAATACCATAGCAGGCGGTAGTGAAGATCGGAAGAGTTCGGAGTTCGATGAAGAAAAAATGGTGCTAAAGCGATCGTGCATCGCCGGCAGGAGAAAACCGCACGACACATACAAATAATAGGTACGCTGTGAACCGACGGTATTGGATGCGCAGGATCTACATGCCAAGGAGCGATGGCCTGGGCCACTACTGGGATGGGTGACCGCATAGCTGCGTATTGGCTTGCGACTACTGAGCGAAAGGCAGTTTTGAAACCGGGCCAATAATGTGCGCGATCTTCTGTGTCAAGTACCGTTGGGACGGACAATACTGGGGTGGGTAACCGGCTAGTTTCACCCACAATCAGTCCACCGATCTGAATAAAACGAAAACCAAAATTCTTCTAATCTAAAGTGATGTTAAATCTCCTGTGGAAGTATTTAAAAAAGTAATTAAGGACTGACACGTCTTTCTTTCACTATATATTGGAGATGAGAACGACAACGTTATCCACGAATAACGAGAAACACCCCCATTTTCGAGAGGGCGTTTCACCCCTTAAAACCGTTTTTCCGCCGATAAAAAAAAATACGTGTCTCTTAGGTTTTGATACTCGTGCACATAAAAAAGTTTCAACAAAATCGGAGGATGACACCAAAGTGATGTTCCTTGTAAGTAAGATGCAGACTTTTTCGGCACAGGTTTTCTACACTTTCCCTGTGCCTTCGTGGAATCAGAGACCAAAATAATACTTAGAGAGTTTGTTTGGTTTTTTTGGTTTGTTTGAGTTTGTGTGGGTTTTTTTTGAGTTTCTTTGGGTTGATGAAAAAATACGCGTCTGATAGTTTTCAATGCTCTATCACATATATAAGTTTCAACCAAATGGAAGGCGGACACTTGAGAAACTCCCCTATTTTCGAGTGTGCGTTTCATCCCTTAAAACCGTTTTTCCGCTCATAAAAAAAAATACGTGTCTCTTAGGTTTTGATACTCGTGCACATAAAACAGTTTCAACAAAATCGGAGGATGACACCAAAGTGATGTTCGTTGTGATGCAGACTTTTTCGGCACAGGTTTTCTACACTTTCCCTGTGCCTTCCTGAAATCAGGGACCAAAATAATACTCAGAGAGTTTCATCATTCGACAACATTGACCAAAAAAGATGGCCGAGCAAAATTTTTCGGTGTAAATAGACCGCAGATCCGCATATCTCAGGATCGATCAGCGGGAATGATGGGCCGTTGAAAATTCTGTGAATCGTCCAAGTCGACAGGTCCCGAACCGTCAAGAATATCCATTACGCTAGCTCACTGAGCTCGATCCCATATTTGTTATTGTTTTTATACGGTTTTGCAAGCTACGAATAAAGCACAAATATTTATTCCGTATAATTCGCGGACGGCTTCATAACCACCGTGGCTGCTTCAACAGTTCGCGCTGTATGTAAAAGCGAGCGTTCTCGCGGATCGAATTATCGAGAGTTCGCCGAATATTATTCTTCGATATCCGCAAGCTCGTGGTCGGCGTTTTTTTGGTCCCTCGCCGCGAGCCTTTTTCCCCCGCCCTGCTGGCTACGGCTTGAATGGAATGTGCAGGTAGAGGAGAAAGGAGCGATGAGGTAGAATGTGGAGTAAAAAAGGAGTTCCGGCGAAGGGGAGGAACGGAAAGTAGACTCTCAACTGTACTGGCGAAGTTTCATCGCCACAAATGTTAAGGTACCGTTTTCTCGCTTTATCTCTCTTGCTCCTACTCGTGCTGGAAAGTGGTCGGCATTAAGCCGCAAGTGGGCTTTATATCCTCGCTAATTCAGTTAATATCGCGTAGTTATCATACCCCGAGGACGAGGTGGCGAGTCTCATATTCCCCTCGCCACCCTTAACCACCCCCACCCCCCACCTCGACTCAGCCCTATTCTACAGTTTCCCTCTATACGACACACGCGACTTTAACGCCACCGTGCCTCGTGTGTACCCAATGCTCGACTCCATTCGCATTAAACTGCTAACGTGTAAAATTTAAGGCTCACGTGTGTATATGCATCTGGAGCACGACAGCCAAACGGATACGTGTAGTTCTTGTGCCTCTCGTGCCACTGTGCTCTTTAACTCTGACGCTGAAACCACCACACACCCCCGCTTCGCTAATATATTCTTGTCCCATGTGGCAATTTCGTATCTCGGCATTCCTATGTAACGCATACCTGTGCACACACACACACCTACATTGCAATGTGATTGCACCTCAATACACGCGCTCCAGGCCGCGTACCCGAAGCGTGCAAATGCGAAATATTTACGGAACGTCCTCGCGTTTTGTGTCGGGTATTCAAGTAAAATGCTCTCAATTATCGCTGGCGAAAGGCAACGTGCTACGATATCTGCCGTATTAGCGGATTCTTCTGTAGAATGGGCTGAATAGGTGACACGGATTTTTTTTTTTATGTCTGCGGAACCCGATTTTTAAGGGATAAAAGGCACCCTCGAAGATAGGGGTGTTTTATTGTCGAGAACGTTTTGAGAGGTTACGTGGGTTTGAACATTTCAAAAAATCGTTTTTTTTTTTAAATATTTTATTGTCCAATAGTAAAATGTCTAAAATATTCTCCCAAAGTTTTAAGTCGATCGGACAAGGAACATCACTTTGTATCCTTCTCCGATTTTGTTGAAACTTTTTTATGTGGAAGAGTATCGGAAACTGAGAGACCCGTATTTTTTTTATCGGCGGAAAAACGGTTTTAAGGGGTGAAATGCACCCTTGGAAATAGGGGTGTTTTTCGTTTTTCGTCGATAACGTTATCGTTCTCATCTCCAATGGATAGTACACAAAAAAACGAATATTTTTGCGATTCGAAATTTTTTTATATCTCGTACCGTTAAAACGTCGGCGACGAAAAACGAAAAACATCCCCATTTTAGAGGGTGCGTTTCACCCCTGAAAACCGCTTTTCCGCCGATAAAAAAAATACGTGTCTCTTAGTTTTTGATACTCTTCCACGTGAAAAAGTTTCAACGAAATCGGAGGAGGACACCAAAGTGATGTTCCTTATGAGTAAAAGTCTAGGAGAGAGAGCCTTTGGGAATTCCCCCCGCTGAGAAAGGCCGACCAAGAGCGACGCGGGTATATCGCATTTTTTTCAAAACACTATTGTTGAAGTCGATGGACACGATTTCTCAAAAACGAATGCACCGATCTTATTGAAATTTTGCACACTCCTTCAAAATGGCATTGACTAGTGATTGAACGAAGGTTCTTTTCGATTACAACTAATTTTAGAAAATTGTACCAAAAATTGAACTATTTTGCATACAACTCCGCCAAAAATTCAAATTTCTATTTTTCAAATCCTCTGTTCAATGACGAGCTATACTTATCTACTAACAGAAAAAAATTGGTTTTTTAGTTTCAGATAAAGCTGTCATGACCCACCGGCTGAATTTCCCAAACTTTTGGATGAATTTTTTTAAAAATATTGTTGAAATATTGCTCTTTTATGTGCTTAACATTTTGAATAAAATAATGTATATTGTATTTTTTTAAATAGAGAAAATATGCTTTTTTGCTTCGAACAGCCAAAAGTACTAATACCTACATACCCTAAGTTTCAAAAATGGAGAAAGGAATTTTTCTTTAAAAAAAATCTTGAAAATCAGCAATTTTACCCTCGCCTAAAGGTATCTCTAGGCCAAGAGAGACTTGGTGAAATCATACCTTCGGATAATCAAAGTCCGTCGATAATTCAGACTGTTGGGAAATAAGATTGGACCACTTGGAGGCATTTCCTTTCGTGAACGCTTCGACCAAGGTATTTTCCGATAGCCCTGATCAACTTCTCCGAAACGGAAGGCATCCATTTGCAATGACGGATTTAAGGGGGGATTGTCTTTTTTTTTCGCAAAATTTACCGCTTTTTGGGAATTTTTTTGTGACGAAAGTATACAACGGAAAACTTGTGAAACTTGGCATATAGTTTTATTGATCTGTTTACTACATACAAAAAATTTTTAAACAATTTCATCAAAAAATCCGCCTCCCACCCCCCTCGACGCGCGATGGTCCTTTTTTGATGGTGTGCACGATTACAGCCTTCACGTTCATCCTGCAACAAAAACCCAAAAAGCATTTTACTTTAGACACAGATAGCTATCGTTCGATGAAGGGAAAAAAAAATTGACGATTTGGTGACGTTTTGAACTTGAAGTATCGATTTTTCGAAAAAAATTGATCGATTTTTTGTTATAAATAAAAAACTATTAAACGTATTGCTTTTTTGCTTCATCAAACGATAGCTATATGTGTCTAAAGTAAAATGCTTTTTGGGTTTTTGTTGCAGGATGAACGTGAAGGCTGTAATCGTGCATACCATCAAAAAAGGACCATCGCGCGTCGAGGGGGGTGGGAGGCGGATTTTTTGATGAAATTGTTAAAAAAATTTTTTGTATGTAGTAAACAGATCAATAAAACTATATGCCAAGTTTCACAAGTTTTCCGTTCTATACTTTCTTCACAAAAAAATTCCCAAAAAGCGGTAAATTTTGCGAAAAAAAAAGACAATCCCCCCTTAAAGGAAAAAGTTGGCTGCATCAACACCTCAAAGTGGAGCTATGTTCTACCTTCCCATAGCTGCCTTAGTCCCTTGCCATATCTCACTTTAACTCCATGTACAAAGTTGATCTTTCGATAAAAGATCGATCATACTATTGGAACTCGGGCTTCTTGAAGAATCATTACTGCGGCCGGACGTCCTCTGTTTCGCGCGTTAATACGAGATTTTCGGAAAATGTCTCTGCCAAGGAGCAGATACTGATGAAAAATCTTCCAAGCGCCCCAATTCCATTTCCCGAAAGTCTGAATTATAGGCACTCTTTAACTGCACTATTTATCTTTCGCCAACTTCTATATGACGCGGTCGATAACTTTCCCCGGGCACTCTTAAGAGGGGAGATACCTTAAAGCGAGGTACATTTGTGCTGATTTTCATGATTTTTTTTTAAGGAAAGATTTCTTCAATATTTTTTAGACTTAGGGTATGTTTTATTACGTTTGGCTGTTACATGGGACTTTTTTCGGTTTTTATTTTAATGGCACAGTCTTCTCAACCGCATTTTCAAAACTGCTGTGACGTATACCTAAAAAACTAAACAACCGATTCTCATGATATTCGGTAGAAATTTTTCTCTACCCTTCTTGTCTAAAACATTACTCTTGATGTTGTTGCAATTAAAAAAAAGTATTTCTTTATTGCAAAATGTAGCCATTTTTTTTTCGGAAAAATCAATCTTTTTGTTACAAAGTGTACCATTCCAACGATTTTCAACATTTATCACTTTTTCTTGGTTCATATTCTACGTACGAGTCTTAACGAAGGAAAAGTCTACGTCGGTTTTTTTTTGCGATTAATCCCGCCGACGCAACATGTCACGCCGTCCGACAACATCCGCCACAACCCGTTTATAAGACCGTGCCATACCTCCGCCATTTTTAAAGATTAATTTTCAAAAAAATACCACGTATCAGCCAAAACTAGTAATAAAACATCCCCTAAGTCTAAAAAATAGAGAAGAAATATTTCCTTGAAAAAAAAAATTACTAAAATCGGCAACTTTTTCCTCGCCCGAAGGTATCTCCCCCTTAAATCGTGAGGTATCCGCCCGGCTGGCATTTTCTTCCGCCTCACGCCGCCATGTTGTTTACCGATTCAATATGTCGGCAATAAAATGGAGAACCTCCGAATTGGAAAAAAAAACAATCCACTTGTCGTACGGCTATTGGGGGGGGGGCAATAGTGAATTTCCCAGGAAGCATGGACCCGAGAAATGAAACCCGTACTTTTTTCACTGTGGCTTATCACAGACTCGACATATACGGGTAGCTCAAAAGAAGAGTACAAAGTATGAAAAAGTGGGGCCGGGGGGGGACCTTGACGGGAAATATAAAGACGGGTATATCCGTGCAACCTCCTGGTCGAGGTTTCAACCCCTAGTTAGGAACCGACTCACGTTTTTCCGTTGCACCGTCCCGCTTTCCGCTTATGGATTCCGCTCGTGTCTCTTTTTTTTTTGCGTCCTTTTTTCGCCGGCTTATTCATTTATACGTCCGAACCTGTGCCACCGCAGGACTATCTCGTGTCAGGCCCGTCTCATCGGACGCTTTATTTCCCCCTGCCACTTTGTCACTCTCGTTGCCGAAATCTCCGTATCAAGCCGGGCCCGTGAAGTGCCGAGGGGCGAAAAAAAATGGCCATACGTGTTTCGGCGCATAAATTAGCCGGGCGTGACGATTCGATTGATCCGGCTGGTTTTGGCCTGGCTGATGAAGTGACCGGGACGCGAGTCAGGGCCCGATAGAAATGGACAAAGAATTCGGAAGAGTTGGCAAAATAGGGTATCCAGTTGGTGGATAACAAAAGATCGTAACGAGCACGCTTTGACACGTGGCTAATTTAGGTAGCACCCTTTGTTCGCCGGAACTCGACGTGTACGTATAGGCCAGTGGGGCAACGGCGAAGGGGCCACCCAGGGATGGGTAATTTGTTCGAACTCGGAATCCCCGCAGAGCCCGCGAACGGTAACGACAGATCGGGCGATCGAGTGTTATTTTTCATGGATACTTTTTGTTTGTTCGTACGATCCACACTACCCGAGTGCACTTTCGCCTGGCCACCCCTTTTTTTCAGCCCCGATATACCGTTTCGGCGGGCTTTCTCCGCCCGAGCACCAGATCCGGTTAACCGGTAGTCCACGCTTTGCATTTGGCATTGGAGATTCCTTTGTTCCCGGGCGAAACAAACGCGGCGAGCCGAGCTCGATAATTCACGCTCCACCCTTCTTTTTTCTCCTCTTTCTCTGTACTTTTATCTCCCACGGGAGGGGCAACTGGGGCCACGTCAAACCACTGGTATCGCCCCAGTTTTCGTTTCGAATAATTATTGTTTGCGCAACATTTTACAGCTCGTGTGGCTTCTCCACTGGCGTTTCTCGTCTATCCACCTCCAACGGTGCCTTTTCCTTCCTGCCCTTTGACGACTCCGTCCTTTTCGCTTTCACCCCACACTCGCTCGAGGAGAACGATTCGAGTGTCGCCCAGTTTTAGCGGAAAGCTTGTATTTGTCAAATAATGTAGGAAAAAAATGTTCAGTGGAAACATTAAGTTTCGAGTCTTTTTATCTTCCAAATTATAATTTGAACTATTTGAAAATAAATGAAAAAAAAATAATAGTTAGTTGCGATTAAAGTTATACCGAGGTTGGGGTTACTTTCATACCCCCTTTCTTCTTAATGAGAATCGGAAGTAACCCCATGAAGGAGCATTTTTCCTAGAGAAGACAGCCGGAAGCTTTAAGGGGCGTGATACCTTAAGGCGAGGAAAACATTCCTGATTATCATTATTTAATAATAAAATACCCTTTTTTTTATTTTCGTAAAAATATACGGTCATGTTTTAGACAATAAGGTGAAAAAAAAATGATACCAAATTTCATCAGAATCGGTCGATTAGTTTTTTAGCTATAGGCACGCCAGTTTCGAAAATGCAGTTTAGAAGACGGTGCCATACCTCCGCGATTTTTAAAGATTAATAAAATTTAAAATAAAATTTAAAAATAAGTCTCAAAAATGGTGAATAAATATTTACTTTAAACAAAAATCAAGAAAATCATCCATTTTTCCTCGCCTGAAGGTAGCTCCCCCCTTAATGCGCACGTATTTCGTGTAATCGTATTGTAATTATATTCAACTTGCTAAAACATTCACCGGCTAGATGATAAAAGAGAACTGCGATAATAATCAATAGAATCAAAATTCCAAACATCATTGGCAATTTCTCACCTTTGGTAGAGCAATATCTCCGTCCATCTTCCCCTACCCTTCCTCTATCCTAGTTTCCATTTTTCATCACAAACAAATGAACCAAAATAACTGTAAACTTTAATCTACGTGTTTGTTTGTTTGTTTTCTCTATGTCTGTAATTTTATGATTTTTTTTCGTTAAAATTATTCGTGTTGAAAATAATTATATATGAAGACAACTTACAAAGACGGTCAAATTATACACCGCCCTTGACCGTCCCAAAATGTTTGCTCTTTTATTCGTTGACCCGAAACGGTGCAAAAAACACGTTTTTTCGAAAAATGTCCGCCATTTTGATATTTTTGGATACATGAAAAATCGTATGATCAGCGCTATAGCCATTAACATACCGAATCCAAAACCATTTGATTTTTTACTTTTGGATGGTCCATCTCCGAGATTTCATCAACAGCGCAGACCCACCATTTTTAGGATATTTTTTTAACTACCATTTTCGCCTATAAATAGTGACTTAAATAAATAAAATTTAAAAAAATGTATGCAGAAAGTGTATTTATTAAGTGTCCCAACTTTTATATCGATATCTATAATATAAACCTATCAAAAAATTAATGAAAATGGCCTTTTTAGCGTCTAAAATTAGAAGACCGCTTAATACGTTTTTTTCACTTGTTTTATTTAATGCTAAAACAAGTGAGGAAACGTGCTTTATCTATAGTTTTTTAATTAAATTTCTTTGAAGGTTGTTATCACTAATAAACAATGGGTAAAGAAATTGCAGACGAAGCACCACTTTAATTAAATGTAGAAATCGATAGATATGGATAAATATGTATTCGAGGCGCGAAACGTGATATAGGGTGTCAAGTTTCATCCCGACAAGGAATCCGGATCTGATGAAATAAATCATCAGGAATGAAGAGTGAAGTATTGGCATTTCTTGAGGGACGGGAAAAAGCCCTGTATTGCTGAAAAGGGGACGCAGGATATATTCGCGTTGCATACCCCAAGACTAACGATGCGTTATCCGATATTTCCACAGGACAGATCGGGTATCTTCGCTTCTAAATTACGTCATCGTTCATTTCACTACTTCTCATTATGCCCGAGATTGAATATACCGCATATTATACCGAATATAGTATGCATAGCAAAATTAGACGATTACCATTTTGTATGCAATTCCTGAATGTGCTTTATCTCGCCACACCAGACCCCTCCCCCGCGTCGTTAATAAAAAGAAGGGGAAAATTATTTCCAGCTGTGAAAAAATGGGAAACTAAAAATTGAAACCAATGCACCGATGTTATTGAAATTTTCTTCTTCAAAATAGCATTGACTAGTGATTGAACGAAGAATTTTTTTCGACTACAACTAATTTTACAAGGCTAAACGTAGTGTAAATTTGACAATTTGACAAACAAAAATTTGAATTATTTTGCATACAACTCTGCCAAAAATTCAAATTTCAATTTTTTCATAAATCCTTCGTTCAATCACGAGCTATACTTATGTACTGACAGAAAAAAAATGATTTTTTTTTTCAGATAAAGCTATCATGAGTTATCCTGACCACCACGATGACACTTTTTTCGAGAGGTCTTACTAGCTGGATTTCCCATTTTTTTTAATGAAATTTTTCAAAAATATTGTTAAAATTTTGCTCTCTCATGTGCTGATTTTGAATAAAATAATTTATATATTATAATTTTTTAAATAAAAAAAAAATGTTTTTTTTGTTTTACTTAGAAACCCACGTAACTCCTCAAAAATAGAATAAAAAAGGCAACGTGCCTCAAGGCAACCCTCTGATGTATATATCATGAGCAATTGACCGAGTGTGTTCCAACGAGCAAAAAATGGGACAAAAATCGCAAAAATACGTCTCGTAAATATTTGTTTCGGAGAAATAATAGACGATATTCTGTCTCAATATTCCGGGCTTTGCGTCTCGGTTGGCAGGCTCTCTGTGCTTTTGTCTGAGGCTTTTTTCATGCACTCCAGACTATTTGTGAGCCACTCCGTAACCTCGATGAGACTCTTTCGAAAATCAAACCGTCGACATTCCCCCGAGCACGTATATGAAGAAGGAATAGGAAAAGGACTGAGAGGATTGGAGGGGCGAGTGAGAAAGGGAGAGAGGGAGAAAGAGAGGGAGAGAGGGAGAGAGAGAGAGAGAGAGAGAGAGAGAGAGAGAGGAATAAAAAAATGGCAACGAGTAGTGTACCGGTAAAATGGGAAATGAAAGGCGGAGAGTACAAAGAGAAAAAAGTATGTATGCTTTCGACGAAAAGGTTACTGACTATCTTCCGCTCTCTCTCTCTCTCTCGGCTGATAGCACCAAACGCGGCTCTCACCTCTGCGCACAAATAACAACCAACGTATGCGCGTCTCCGTTGTTCCATTTTCATTCTCTTCGCAAAGCTCCGCGCTCTCGTTTTCTCCACCTTTCATTTTTTTATTTTCGACTTTTTTCGTCACGCTTTCGACAACTATTGGCCTGGCGAATTCCTTCCGTCTTAAGGATGTTGAGTCCCAAATCGCAAATGATGATAAAATTCTGAAAATTTGGTATGTTTTTGTATGAAGTATTTCAGAGGTAGTGTAAAAATTTCACGACAATTAGGAAGCTCGTTATTGAACAATTAACATTCACAAATTAATATTGTTTTATGGAAACTGATGTAACTTTGTAATAAGTTTTTTTTTGACCTCTCAATTTTATAATATCTACAATATACTGAAAGCAACGGAAACAAAACGAAGTTTATTGATAATTTTTTTTTTATTTCTTTTAAAAATTGTTCTTAACAAAATGTTAATTTTTTAATAACAAGCTTCCTAATCGTCGTGAAATTTTAACACGACCTCTTAAATACTTCATACAAAAACATACGAAATTTTCAGAATTTTCTTATCATTTTTTATTTTAACCCTTAAGGAGGTTGAAGTAATGATGATAGAATTCTGAAAATTTGGTATGTTTTTACATGAAGTATTCAGGAGGTCGTGTAAAAATTTCATGACGATTAAGAAGCTATTTATTGAACAATTAACATTAACATGTTTCATAGGGACTCAACATCCTTAAAGCACGCCGCGTACCCACTTCCTTCGACGTTAAAGAACGAATTATCCTTGCGATTCCGCAGGATTCCTCGATGCGCTGTGAAAAACGTTTCGCAAGGATCGCGCAAAACTTCAAACGTGAGTCGAAGGGATTTTTCGGTGAAGATATTTTCACTCCAATCAACGTGTGCAGCGCGAACAGTTTTGAACTTTGTCCGTCATCGATGGCGGAGGAGTCTCACGTATTCTCACTGAACAATATAGGGCGAAGGTTGCAGCTCGCGCAATTATAAGTTGCAACTTCGGAAATACGACGAATTGTATATAGGGCGAAACGGGAGACTGAAAATTACATGATTTTTTGGATTTTCCTTTATTGTGAAAAAAGAAACGGAAACTTCCGCAACTTTGACAATAAATTATTCATATTTTCATACATCTCTGGTAATTTTTTCAAGTAATTTCCTGCATTAATCAAGGTGTTATCCGCTGTGTCCCTTGGCGTGTCCTCATCGTCGTTGTCGATTTGCGGGAATTGTGCAGCTCGCAATTTGCATCTTAAATAGTCCAATCAATTTTTATACATTCTTGAGATGTTTTTCAAGAACATGAACCTAAATTTTGAAGAAAAAATCGAGAATTGACTATTGGAATGTGTTTGAAAAGAATGATCAATTTTTAGCAGTTGTCCCGGCTTTTTGCAATAATAAATATGTTTTAAACAATCCAATCTTTTCGACTTTAGGTTCATGTTTTGATAAATTATATTATGTAGACGTGTTCCAAGTTTGAAGATAATCCATCAGTTATTTCATGAGTTATGGATCCCACAAATTGAAAAAATGTCGATTCGAGAAAAACGCGATTGAAAGTTTTAGTTTATGTAAATCGTTGCGCTACCTGTTCCCACTGAATCGTCTATCACTTGGTCACTTTCCAATATTTCATCTTCAATTTTTTTCATATATTCCCGAATATGCACACTCTGAGAAAGAAAAATAAAATCGAATGTTTCGATCCCTCACACTTGGGAGTCGAGCGAAGAGTCTTTATCATTTATACATACCGTTAGAAGGAATCCGAAGATCGTGTGGACATTTTCAGGGTGTATTCTTAAGATATTCTGCTAACGATTTACGAAGAAAAAAAAATGATTTTTTGAAGCATCTAAAATCCCAGCAACTATCGAATATGTGGTGCTCGTCCTCTATAGCGCACCAAATCAGGATCGCGGAAGGTGCAAGGACGATCTCATTTCCTTTCTCGGTCACCTTCATCGCCACCCAACCGAACGTTGGATTAGCACTGGTGCGCGAAAATTTCATCGTTCTCCACTACCCGTTTCTTGTCCAAGGAAATACCATTTCTTCGTCGGTTAGTTACGACGATGAAGATGACCAGAACTCTCTTCCTCTCTGACCTACCCATTCACCCTCTTGGTCTCGCCCTCTCTCGTTCTCTGCAGACGAGAGAAGGACATCCAAGATGTGGTTTTCCTTGTACGGTACTGGGGGACGTTGGTGAATTGAGACGGAGAGGAGAGAATGGGCTTTCGCGTGCCCAAAACCTCACGAAAGGCCCGAGGCAACTTGGTTTCGGTTACGGGATGCGCTCGGATCGTTGGCAAATAGCGAACCAACTCAACCTCATTCCTCTCCCCACAGCGAAACACCATCGTCCTTAACCGTAAACTCTCTGCCCTTAATTCCATTACTTTTGAAACGTAACGCGTGGGAAATTGAGAGGGCCTTGATTCAACTCTGCGATGTATACATGTATATGGGGCATTTCATGTATGGGGCATTTCATGTATGGGGCATTTCATGTATGGGGCATTTCATGTATGGGGCATTTAGTGTTTGGGCATTTCGTGTATGGGGCATTTCATGTATGGGGCATTTCATGTATGGGGCATTTAGTGTTTGGGCATTTCGTGTATGGGGCATTTCATGTATGGGACATTTCATGTATGGGGCATTTAGTGTTTGGGCATTTCGTGTATGGGGCATTTCATGTATGGGGCATTTCATGTATGGGGCATTTAGTGTTTGGGAATTTCGTGTATGGGGCATTTCATGTATGGGGCATTTCATGTATGGGGCATTTCATGTATGGGGCATTTCATCTATGGGGCATTTCATGTATGGGGCATTTCAAGTATGGGGCAATTCGTATGAGGCATTTCATGTTGAGGTGCTTTTTCCCAGGCTATAAGACTTTTTTACGAAAACACGAAGTTTCGGTCTTCTCATTTTAGACGCTAAAAAGGCTATTTTTATGATTTTTTTTGATAGGTTTGTATTATAGATATTTATATCAAAGTTATTACACTTAATAAATACACTTTCGAAAAACATTTTTAAAAAATTCAATGTATTCATGTAACCCAAACAAACTTCAAACGCTTTTTCTCGAAACAACGTTGAAAAAATCTTCGACACTACTGAACCGATCCTTATGAAATTTTAACCACATATTCTTTGCAACTATAGCTATAGCGCATATCAAGGATTGTCAAAATGTTGATATTTCCTGTTATTTTGAAAAAACGGTGAAAAAGAATGTTTTTTGTTGTTTTTTTTCGAAAAATGTTCGCCATTTTGTTATTTTTGCATATATCAAAAATCGGATGATATGCGCTATAGCCATTAATATACTGAGTCTAAAACGGGTTGATTTTTTTGTTTCGAATGATCCATCTCCGAGAGTACATCAACAGCACAGACCTACAATTTTTTAGGACCTTTTTTAACTACCATTTTCGTATATGAATAGTGACTAAAATAAATAAAATTTTGTTTTATGTATTTCGAAAGTGTATTTATTGAGTGTAACAACTTTTAATCAATTGCTATAATATAAATATATCAAAAAATTCATAAGAATAGCCTTTTTTAGCGTCTTAAGCAAGAAGACCCCTTAACGGGGCATGCCTCTCTGGAAGCTCAATTTAAAAATTGTCACGAAAATTGTACGTTTTTCAAAAACGTTGAACGTGCCATCCCTCGAAAAATTCTATTCAGTTTTATAGAAAATATATTCAAGGAAATCAAACGCGGAAGCAGTGAAATAATATTGGTGAAACTGAGTTTCTGTCGCCTTGACCACGATCACGTAGTGGATTTTCGTTCCTGATTTTGTGAAATTATATATATATAAAAATTAGCATAAATATAATAGCATATAATTATATATATATATATATATATATATATATATATATATATATATATATATAAATTAGCATATTTACATAAAATGTGAAGCACTAAATACTATTTTTAGTTTTTTATATTTATATTTAGTATTATATTTTTATATTTTTATATTTAGTATTTTATATTTTATATAAATAAACTAAATACTATATACATATAGGATCGGTTGAACGGCCACTTCCATCAATCTCCACCTTTCCTTCGCTGGTGAGCCGCATAGCAGCGATGGTAACGGAGGATGGAGGCATGATATGCCGCTGTGTTTGGAAGCAGATGCGCTAAATAGCCCGCGGGGAGACTCGAGGTTGCCGCTTTAGATCGCAGCCCACTTTGCCACCCCTTCCGAGGCAAGGGGTATCACTCTAATGGCGTACGGTGAAACCTGATACGAAATCTTTGGCACGAGGGTGATCGTGCATCTCGGAAAACCCAGCCACCCCTACCTAGCGAAATGCGCCATATAGGTATATGAATAAAGAAGAAGAAAAAAGAGTGCAGGGAAAAGCATCGTCGTCTGGACTTCGTTTCCAAATGGAACCGGATAAAATTTTGGTCCCAGTAAATTTAAATACTATACTACCTGGTAATAACTGTACGACATCTTACCAAGTTCTCGTGAGAGTAAAATTAAAGAACAATTCAAATTTTCAACAAATTAACGGATTTAAAGAGAAATATTTACCAGTTCAAGTCTGAACTTAACGGGAGCCTAGGAGCCGGAAGAAAAGGTCATTTTTGTGAATTTTGTTCAAGGAAAACTCTTTCAAATTTCGGATCAGGGTTTTAATTATCTAAGAGTATATACATTCAAAAATATGTTTAATTTTCTTTATTTAAAAATATCAAAAATATACAAGGATATTGTATGATCCTTGGAGCGGCGAAAAAAAATTGGTACTCAAAATTTCTCGAAAACCAATGAACCGATTGCTTCGAGGTTTTTTGTGGTTATTCGATACACCATTATCTAGTACTTGTCACAGCCGACTTTGAAAATATCGATTTATGACAAAATGGCGGACGCTTGAACGTAAATAGTGATTTTTGGACCAAAAATTAGTTATTATTTTGCCTATAAAACAAAAACTAAGTAACGGAACAAAAATCGGCTATGACAAGTACTAGATAATGGTGTATAGAATAACCACAAAAAACCTCAAGGCAATCGGTTCATTGGTTTTCGAGAAATTTTAGGTACCGATTTTTTTACGACGCTCCAAGGATCATACAATATCCTTGTATATTTTTGATATTTTTAAATAAAGAAAATTAAACATATTTTTGAATGTATATACTTTTAGATAATTAAAATCCCAATCCGAAATTTCAAATGGTTTTCCTTGAAAAAATTCACAAAAATGACCTTTTGCCGGCACCTAGGTGTATATCTGCCCTTAAGGAATCACGACAGTGTAAAAGAATTTTAAAGTCGATTTTTCTTGCATTATCCGATAGTGCAGACGGTTATAAACATGGACCTGGCATCGCCGATTGATCGTAAGTAGACAATTTTATATGATAATTCTGCACTCGAAACTTTAAACGCTTTTGCCGCAAATGTCGTTTTTCAAAACGGTGTACACTCTCAAAGGAAGAGTTTTCAAGCCATCGGTCTCCAATTTTGACACAACATTCTTCACGCCATTCTTCATCTTGTTATCAAAGGTTTTTTTTAAATTTAATCTTCATATTTTTTTAACGAAAGACTGTTGAAAAAATCGACTAAATTCGATACTTTTTTTTCAAACCGCTGCCATTTTGTCAATTTTGATTAAAAAAAAACGTTCATAGTAAGATGGCGGCGTTCATACTAATTAATAATCTTTTGACAAATTTCGATTGAGATAATATTTACGGCCACAACCGTGTACACCACACCGTAAGAACTCCTTTTTTCGAACACATTTTCAAGCGCTAAAAAAATTGTTGAAAAATTTAAAATCATCAAAAAAAAAAAATTTCTTTTCCATTGTTGGTCATTGGCCAATTGACTGACGAAGCGCAAAAGGCGGGCAACAAAGATTTTGAGAATTACCGTGAACATTATTCAAGAAAATGTAGCCGGCACAAATTTGATAAAGATATTTTTAACTTTTTTTTCTCAGTGCGGATCCAATATTGAACGGTGAAAGAAACTAATCTAAAAAAGTTTTTTAACATACCAACATAACTACCTTTGGATCTCTTACAAGGAACATCCCTCAGGTGACAACCTTCGATTTTGTTGAAATTTGGATATGTTACAAAGCACCGAAAAGTAAGCGATACGTATTTTTTTTTTATCAGCGGAAACCGGTTTTAAGGGGTGAAACGCACCCTCAAAAATGGGGATGTTTTTCGTTTTTCGTCGATAACGTTTTAACGGTACGAGATATAAAAAAATTTCAAATTGCAACAATGTTTATCTTTTCGTGTACTATACATTGGATATGAGAACGAAATCACCCCTATTTTCGAGGGGTGGTTTCACCCCGTAAAACCGTTTTTCCGCCGATAAAAAAAAATACGTATCGCTTACTTTTCGGTGCTTTATAACATATCCAAATTTCAACAAAATCGAAGGGTGTCACCTGAGGGATGTTCCGTGTAGGTAATGTTGATACTAAAAGTGAATATTTGCCGTGACACTTGTCATTCTAGAGATCGGACACGACAAGGGACTGTTTTAGGATGGTCGAAAGAAATTTAAAAGAACATTAAGATACTACATCATTATATGCGTTATTGAGCACCAAAAATAGTTGACGAATTATCGTTTTTGATAGAAACAACTCGGTAAAAATAACTTTAAATAAACCAAATTTTTCTGAGACGTCAATTTTCCAATTAGTAGAGAAACAGCTATATATGTACGTTCGTCTATTACAGTTAAGGGGGGATTGTCTTTTTTTTTCGCAAAATTTACCGCTTTTTGGGAATTTTTTTGTGAAGAAAGTATACAACGGAAAACTTGTGAAACTTGGCATATAGTTTTATTGATCTGTTGACTACATACAAAAAATTTTTTAAACAATTTCATCAAAAAATCCGCCTCCCACCGCCCTCGACGCGCGATGGTCCTTTTTTGATGGTGTGCACGATTACAGCCTTCACGTTCATCCTGCAACAAAAACCCAAAAAGCATTTTACTTTAGACACATATAGCTATCGTTTGATGAAGCAAAAAAGCAATACGTTTAATAGTTTTTATTTATAACAAAAAATCGATCAATTTTTTTCGAAAAATCGACACTTCAAGTTCAAAACGTCACCAAATCGTCAATTTTTTTTTTCCCTTCATCGAACGATAGCTATATGTGTCTAAAGTAAAATGCTTTGTGGGTTTTTGTTGCAGGATGAACGTGAAGGCTGTAATCGTGCACACCATCAAAAAAGGACCATCGCGCGTCGATGGGGGTGGGAGGCGGATTTTTCGATGAAATTCTTTAAAAATTTTTTTGTATGTAGTAAACAGATCAATAAAACTATATGCCAAGTTTCACAAGTTTTCCGTTGTATACTTTCTTCACAAAAAAATTCCCAAAAAGCGGTAAATTTTGCGAAAAAAAGACAATCCCCCCTTAACGCTGTATCGTTGCTACCGCGGTCGCGATACATACGTATACCTATATCCTTCTCGCTGGTCTCCTCGACGAAATTACGAACATCGTACGAAATCTACCGGCCGTGTCCGACTACCGATGGTTGTCCATAGAGCTCGCTTTGCGATTTTGTCCTTACCCTTAGGATCCTCTTACCCTTGCCGTTCCGCCATTCCTTTCCGAGACGACCCCGGCATGCTTTTCGCCGACCAACTCCCGACTCCGCAGGTACGGCTGGGTCTTGACCACTGCTTTAGTTCGGCGCATCTCGCCCAATGAAGGACAGAAGTACCGCACGCTTTGGTCATCACTTTGAACCCTGCTTCTCGCCTCCTGCACCTCGACTCACTTTGCCCTAGATACATTGTGTGCACACATTGTCAGCTCTCTCTCTCTCTCTCTCTCTCTCTCTCTCTCTCTCTCTCTCTCCTCTCCTCTCCTCCTCTCTCCCTCCCATTTACAAAGCGTGTCTGACCCTATGCGGGCTGTACCCACTTGGAACGATGTTTCCGCTACGCTTGGCGTTATGTGTATATACCACTCATCGTATTTACGTGTAGACATAACCTCCAATCTCTGATTGTCCACTTGCCTGCTCATCTCGCTTTATACCGGTGTTCAGCCGAGCATTGATTCCCCGGAAGTTTTATAACCGTTCTCCGAGTGCAGATGAAATTCACAAGACATACAATTAGCATACGAGTATCGCTCTGCTTTTCGCTGCAAATGATTGTCGTAATAATTAGCAAAGATTGACTCGTCATTTCGTCGATGCGGGGCGTCATTTTTTTGTAAAGTAGGCCACCCGCATTCGTTACTGTGCAATCCTCGGTTTCACCGAATAACATCACTTTCACTTATTCGCCGTCTGCAATTAGCGAGAACGAGAAAGAAGAGTTGGATCGAGAATAGCGGATTGCGTTGTTCCCAAGGCGCAAATATATTCAATTTTTTATTAAGGGATTATGTACAGTTGACATTTTCGAAAAATCGATTTTTTATTTTCGTAATGTACATATATTGAAGCACACACACGGAGAAAATGTCTTGTCAATAAAGCGAATATTCTCGAAGTTACGCACACATTTGTAACGACGTGTCAGACTATAGGCAAAGTGCTTGTGAAACTTTGAACGCGTTTTTCTCAAAACTGTGGTTTTAAAGCCGGTGAGCAAGATTTATCGGAAACGGCTGAATCGATCAGTTTTAAATTTTAACACAATCTTTGTAAGTATCTTTTTAGTAATTGATCGAAGGTTTTTTCTCACCGATAACTATTTTCCATTTTATAAATAATTTAAGGCCTAAATTTGTGTCTAAAATCGATTTTTTTTTTGAGAAGCCGCCATTTTGTCAAAAATTATTATTTTGAGTTTGTTCGATTTTGATTCGTTCGATCAATTACAAGATAATCCATTATTTCAACGAAATATTTTTGATTTTAGATTATCGCGTCCAGAGATATCGTGCTCACCGCAAGACGCCTTTTTGTAGAGGTGCTCCCGAAGATCAGCTATAGCAGCTTTAAAAATAATTATTTTTAAAAATAAAAAATGTCAAAAAACAGTTAAAAGTTACCATAATATGTGTACAAATTTTTACGTTAATAGATTTAAAGGTCTTCTCAAGGAAAATTCTTGAAAAATCGATCTTTTTGAGCCTCCTGACTGTATATAATCCCTTAAGAAGGAAGGTAACTCAAGGTAAGGAAAAAATTGCTGATTTTCAAGTTTTTTTTTAAGTGGAGATTACATGACGATTTTCCAAACTTAGGATTTGTTTTATGACTACTTTTGGCTGTTGCATATATTTTTTATTAATTTATCAATCTTGAAAAATAGCAGAGGTATGGCACGGTCTTCAAAACTGCATTTTCAAAACTGGCGTGACGTATAGCTGAAAAAAATAATCGACCGATGCTGATGAAATTTGGTATACGAGTAAATAGGTCTACCTTATCCTCTAAAAAGGAACATCCCTCAGGTGACACCCTTCGATTTTGTTGAAATTTGGATGTTATGAAGCACCAAAAAGTAAGCGATAGGTATTTTTTTATCGGCGGAAAAACGGTTTTAAGGGGTGAAACCACTTCTCTAATAGTCATCTCTAGAGAGGTTCAACCCTTAATATTTTATTTTCAATGTGACTATAGTGGATTTTTCATTGCTCCTGATTAGAAGAATTTTCGTTTTTGTTTCATTAAAATCGGTGGACCCCGCGTGTGTGTGAAACTGCTATATCACCCCTAGAGATGTCTTTTTTCGAGGGGTGGTTCCACCCCTTAAAACCGTTTTCCGCCGATAAAAAAAAATACGTATCGCTTACTTTTCGGTGCTTTAGAACATATCCAAATTTCAACAAAATCGAACGATGTCACCCGAGGGATGTAAGTCTACATTCACTGGAGGCTGACCAAGGCAGGTGTTGCCCATTACCGTCTCGTTTCGCGAAAATCGATACCCACGACTCGCGTTTCGTGTCATCGTGCGAAAAGTTTTCCCTTTTTTTTTTCATTCTCTCTCGCGGAACACGTTCGTTTCGTGAAAACGAACGATATATCACGCTTGCACACTGCGCGTTAACTTTTACCCTGGATGACGCGCTTTATACGCCGCGCATGTCCTAACATCAAGGGTGAGTAAAATCGACGGGTCATTTATTCTTTCCAGCCCCTTGGAGGACCTCCCGTCGTCTTTTCATTTTTTCCTTACCCTTACGAACCCCAAAGAATATACATACGTATACATCATTATGTATATACAGGAAAATAACATTTCGAGCCCGTTGTGTCAACGTAACGTTTACTTTCAGCTCACCTGGCTGCTTTGAGGACCGTCCTTGGAGTATGTTACCGCGAATCGTTGATTTTTAGAGATAGGATGATCCCTGAAACGACCGCTGTATGAATATCGTTGCATCGATCCAAAGGCTCGCTGCATTGGCCATTGGATAAGGCTGATGCGGGACAATAGGCTATTGCGAGGACGGTCCTCGAGGGGGGAATTTCTTCAAAAGACCTTTTCTCATATATATGTCACGTGATCATGCTGTATCACGATAGGCCGATGAATCAATCAAAAGTCAAAGTGCCCCTGGAGGCTGCGTTCTGATGCGATATGAATGTGTATGCAGGATTTGGAGGTTAACTTGACCAATATTCCAACGTCACGCTTCTGAAGCCGGGGCATACATCTTTTCGTCATTATATAGCAGATTTCGAACGACGTTTCCTTGCTTCAAGACCTTTTTGGCCTGATAATCGTATGATGACATTTACTAGAACATCATGACTTGGCGAATATTTACTCGAATGACCATCGAATGCGGTTATCTCTGCTTGGAAGGCGTAAAAAATACCATGCAACAGCCAAAAGTAGTAATAAAACATACCTCAAGTCTCGAAAACGATTTCGATCTTTTTTAAACAAAACGATTATGGAAATCAACTAGTTTTCCTCGCCCAAAGGTATCTCTCTCTTAAGGATGTTGAGTCCCAAATCGCAAATGATGATAAAATTCTGAAAATTTGGTATGTTTTTGTATGAAGTATTTCAGAGGTCGTGTAAAAATTTCACGACTATTAGGAAGCTCGTTATTGAACAATTAACATTCACAAATTAAATGGTGTTTTATGGAAACTGATGTAACTTTGCAATAAGTTTTTTTTTGACCTCTCAATTTTATAATATCTACAATATACTGAAAGCAACGGAAACAAAACGAAGTTTATTGATAAATTTTTTTTTATTTCTTTTAAAAATTGTTCTTAACAAAATGTTAATTTTTTAATAACGAGCTTCCTAATCGTCGTGAAATTTTAACACGACCTCTTAAATACTTCATACAAAAACATACCAAATTTTCAGAATTTTCTTATCATTTTTTATTTCAACCCTTAAGGAGGTTGAAGTAATGATGATAGAATTCTGAAAATTTTGTATGTTTTTACATGAAGTATTCAGGAGGTCGTGTAAAAATTTCATGACGATTAAGAAGCTATTTATTGAACAATTAACATTAACATGTTTCATAGGGACTCAACATCCTTAAATGATCAATAAATCGTCCAATATGACAGCGCCTGAAGCTAAAGTTTCCGCTAATTTCCGGCTGATCGAGCAAAGAGCGTATCGATCGCAATGGTGGATGTTTCAGGCGTCACGTAATCCTGCATCTTAACGATACATTTTTTCAAACAATGCATTTTTTTCAATACAAAATGCAGTTACTCTTTGAATCAACCGATGACCATAAGTGCAATTTGGGTAGCTGCAAACTGGGCTAGCTGATTGCAGCGCCTCTCAAAGGCCTCTTTTATCGTCCAACACGCTTCGCGCCTCACGCTAGGGCCTGGCGCTTCTCCCACCATGCGCTCCACCGATCCGACGCACAGTGAGGGGTGGGGGGCTGTTGCACCGGCGGAGGTCCCGATAATAGAGGTCCCAGTGTATCCTCATTTTTTCGCAGTATTTCCTCCTTTTCGCAATACACACATTCTTTTACAGCAAAACGTACACTCAAAAAACGGTCTCCTATTCCCATCAATTAAATCCTCAGCGTATTCAATTTCTATCGCTTAAATTGAATAGCGATGCGGTGAAAAACGTGATATGAAAATGTAATGAAAAAAAAATCACATTAGTCCGAGTTCCGCTGATAAGCGAGGCAAAACGCGATGAAAAAACGAAACCGCATGAAGAACGAAAAAAAAAACCAGTCCCTCGATGGTGGAGTGTTCTAAACATACCCGCTCCTCGTGACGCCTTTCTCCATCAGGCTCCATAATTTATGCGATCATAGATGTAATCGCGTCTGAATATTCACAACTACGCGGCAACTTTATAATTACCAAGTAAATTACCTGGTGCCGAGAGATTCGCGTGCCAACCACCAGCTGAACGCAATAGACACTAGTTCGGTGTGCGTGTACGTCTGTGTGTGTGTGCATGTATTTTATATATATATATATATATATTTCTCGAGAGAAAGCCAAGAGCGTTTTTACTGCTAACCAACCACCTCTCGTGATTATATCTGCAGTTTCGACGACCCCTCGACCTGGAGGGTTAAAACAAAAAAGACGGCACCCCAGCTCCATCTTTGGACCACTTCTCACGCTCATTTGCTTTTTTACTGATTCTATTTCCCTTCCCCTCTGGCTTTCTCTTTCTCTTCTATGCGAAATTCCTCTTCTTGTGCTCACGCTTCTTTTTTCACTGCGAACACAAATACTAGGTCAACAACTTTCGCTGATATCTTGCAGGGTATTTCTTACGGCTCTCGTCCGTTTTCGGGGCATTCTGGCTTTAAAGTCCGTTGCCAAAAATATGAGTATTTTTCAAGCACGACTATAATCGCTCGGTTACATTCGAGAATCTCAGCTGTAGTAAATATATTCAATAGGTGGTACTGGATAGGAAAAAATCACCAAGAAATAAAGAAAAACGACAAAAACATGACGACTGGCAGTGGTGACATTTTTTTCGCAACGTTTGGCGGTGGACACTCTCCAGCCTAAACGGTTCATTTAAACTCTAAAACCTAAACGGGTTAATCAAGTTAACAATAAATACGAGTCGTTGACGATTACTGAATTTTAAAATCATTTTTTTTAACGACATGGCGACGCATTGAACCTCGAGCATACAAAATCTACGAAAAAAATCGTCACTTTTACGTAACCATTGAAAAATGAGGATCGATTTTGAAAAAGTGGGATCGTCAACGACCTTAAAATGTTTCTCATCGTATTTCCTGTGAATTTGGAAACTTTGAATCACGTGGTTCTTAAGATATCATGTCCACCGACTTTGAACAAGCTCCTTCAATTTTGGGAATATTTCAATTAAATTTTTATTCAGTATACCTCAAAGGTGATACTATCGAATAATCCTTTTTTCTGGAAAATGTAATTTTTTGACCCACCTAGACTGATGTAGCCCGTTAATACTTTCGTTCTATTCTCATCTGTTTCTCTCTTTCTCTTTTTGCCCCTCGCTCTCTTATACTCTTTCGCGAATCCAGGTGAATATAAATTTATTGAAAATTAAGGTCGATTTTATCGTGCGGAAAGTTTCCAATTTTCCGCGCTTACTCCGGTTCCCGTTGGAAATATATTTTTCGGCCTCTCGCCATCATCACTGAACCCCAGCCAGCCACTTTGCGATTCAAGGGTATTTGTGGTCCTCTCGGATAGTGCGAGGTCGCGTGGGAAACTTTTATCTCTTTTCCCGTACCATCCTTCCACAGCCTCGTATCATTTTTCATTAAATTCTTCAAAAGCAACTTGAGAAGTATCTAATTATACATTTGTACGGGTGTATGGCATATCGATAAATTTGTATAAATATATAATATGAAAATATCCAAGTGGTGGATGAATGACGGCGGATAAAAAAAATACGGGCGACTGTATAGAGACAAGCGGCACTGATATCAGCATACGGCGCTGGCCAGTGTGAAGTTTTTTCAAAAGTTTTTGCAAAAAAAGAAATTCGATCTTTTGACTGGCTAAAGAGACTGGTCGGATGAATGTTAAGGGTGCGCGGATACATTTTCAGCTTTTCTTATTGCGGATTAAAAAATGGCCGTTTTCGTTCATCGCGGTATCGATATTTATTGGTACAAAGAGGTTAATAATGTTGTCTCAACTCGACAAGTCTATTGTTCGTTTCCAATAGTTTCGGAATTTCAAACATTACGTCGATCGGAAAGATAGCACGAGGCACGTATATACGAAACATTCGAGTTTCCTCGACGCAAACGAAACTTTTCATAAACAACTCCATGGAAAACGATATTAACCTGAAGCAGTTGGCGCATCTGCCGGGTGGCAAAGTTAGCCGCACATTCCAATATACGAGGTTGCGGGATGCCTCGCGGTTTAATACGGACCAAAACTTCACTTGAGGTTAATGGAGGGGTCTGTTTTACCAATAAAACCAATCAATTTCTCGGGGTCTCCGTTTTTTGCTACTCAAATGTTACGATATTTGCAACGAAATTGTAAATTAATTAATTATTAAATTGAATATTAATTTACAAAATTTACATTATAAAATGAAACAATTATAAAATGATAATTAAATTGTAAAATTAAATGAAATAGTTTGTGTAATTTAATACTTCGCACCTAGCAGGTACATTTAAGGTCTTAGGCCACAGTAACGGGTGTAAAATCATGTGCGAATTTAACGATTTTTTTTCGTATGAAAAAGTGATTTACTGATAACATTAATTACACCTCTGTTTAGTATGAATATCAAGCTGTTAGAAAATATATATTTTTTTTCGATGTACAAAGTGGCCGACTACACGAAACTTCTCAAAACAGTTTTTTTCCAATTGGCGTGACAAATAACTTCAACAATTTTCACTCGATTTAATTCAAATTTCAAAGTTATGTTCCTAATTGCATTTCGCTGAGAAGTTGGTACGGAATTTCTGATTAATCGAAAACTTTTCATTTTATTAGCAGTTTTATACGAAATTTTTCATTGAAAATTCATTTCTTAAGTTCAAATACCTACAACTTTTGAATAAAACAATATTTTTTTAATTCCGTACGTACTTCTCTAGGTATTCTAACGTTGGTTGACGAGAATTTTTTTTTTTTTTGTTCTAGGTAAAAAAAGATAACAAAAGAAAATATTAGTAGTCGGAAAAAATATATATATATTTTCTAACAGCTTGATATTCATACTAAATGGATGTGTAATTAATTTTATGGGTGAGTCACTTTTTCATACGATAGAAATGCTTAAATTCGCACATGATTTTATACCCGTTAATGTAGGCCTTAAGGCGGGAAACCAGTTTAGATGACTTAGAAAATCGTTTTTTCTTTTTCATTCCATAAATTGCTAGTAAAACTATTCAATGATATATTCCCAACGTAGTATAAATAATTCATTCGTGCCGTGAATTTTTTGTCCCCGGTAATTATTTTCAAACGCGTTTTTCTCGAAACGATTTTTTTCAAGTTGTGTAAACTAATTTAAAAAGTTTCTGGCCTATAATTTTATAAAATGATGGTTAGTTTATATAATTACGCTCTATATGTACCTAAGTTTGGGGTAATAACATTGTTTAAAGTATATTTTCTAAAGCAAAAAAGGTTATAAAATAATGGTATAAATTATTGATTCGTTCAAACACCTCTAAAAATGCAATTTTCAATTTTTTGGTCAGCCTTAGGTTCATATAGAAGGCAAACATGTTCTTAAGGCAGTAGTCTGGTCTAGAGCGAGATTTTTTACGTCATTTTTGTGTTGGAATAACTTTTAAACTGTTGAAGTTGTCTTGATGAAATTTTACATATGTATTTATTGTTCCTTTGAGAATGTATCTACATAAACAAAATATATTTTAAATATTTTCATGTATTTATTTTATTTTTTTACAACATAGTCCACCGAAAACCACCTCAATCGGCGCCCACTCATACCCACGTATGAGTATTCTGATCACTGGTAGCAGAATTAGTACTTTAAAAAAATTTGTTAAAAAATGGCGGCCTGTTAAACTTTTATTAACGATATTTCATACATTTTCGGGTATTCGACGAGTTATAAAATGTAGGCAAAATTATTGTTCGACTCAATTCTGCTACCAGTCCTCAGAAAGAGACTACTGAAGGTATGGGCAAAATTTGAGCACGATCGATCAATTAGTTATCGAGATATCGTGGGCACCGATTTGAAAAACATAGTTCTGAGATAAACGCGTTGAAAGTTTTGATACCGTTAGATATCAGATATAAGCGGCTTGCATATAACTTCTATTACTGTGCTAATTTTTTAAATATCTATGAACGGTTTTCACGAGCGTATAAGGAAGGTCTAAAGAATAATAAAATGAATGGAAAAAATCCATTTTGTCAAATTTCTAGACCAGACTACTGCCTCAAAGTAATCTTCAAACCGTATTGATTTTCGATGAAAACTGTGGCCTCCAGAGCATGCACAGACAGCAAAGTCTGATTGCAACTTTCGCAAATGCTTCGCGAAAATTAAAATATTTGTTTGAAAATATGTGTAAAATATTCCCAAGGTTTGAATAAATTTTATTCATTCATTCCTTGTCAAAAAATATCACTAACAAGGAACATCACTTTGGTGTCCTCCTTCGATTTTTTTGAAACTTTTTTATGTGGAAGAGTATCAAAAACTAAGAAACACGTTTTTTTTTGTCGACGAAAAAATGGTTCTAAGGGATGAAACGCACCCTCGAAAATAGGGGTGTTATTAATTTTTCGTAGATAACTTTATCGTTCTCATCTCCAATGTATAGTACACGAGAAAATAAACATTGTTGCAATTCGAATTTTTTTATACCTCCTACCGTTGAAACGTTATTGACGAAAAACAAAAAACATCCCCATTTTTGAGGGTGCGTTTCACCCCTTAAAACCGTTTTCCCGCCGATTAAAAAAGATACGTGTCTCTTAGTTTTTGATACTCTTCCACATAAAAAAGTTTCAACAAAATCGGAGGTCACCAAAGTGATGTTCCTCGTAAGAAATGTACTCCTAAACTGGTTTCCCGCCTTAAGGAGTTTTGGGACATTCGACGATATGTAGTCCCCATTGTATTCCCCTTTTACATTCTCCACCATATTCCACTTCGCATCGCCTATGGCTCCATCATATACTCCGAGTGACAATTATTTTCCTCGTTAGGTTTTGCGGGTAAATATTTTTATGCACACGTCAGGCCTCGATCGGCAAAGCACCGAAGGATGTGGGTCCGGAGGAGCTTTTCGAATATTCGCAAATCTAGACGATATACAGTTTCACGCGGTGTGATAACCCACGTCAAATTGCCGGATAAAAAACCCACCCTGTGGCCAGCAAGGGATCGTGGATCGTGACGAGGAGACCCAAGGGGCAGCTATTTTTTCGTCCCGGTTCCCACACCACTTTCTCTTTCGCGGTCTTGGCTTCTCAAAATCCATCCACTTTTATTCTGTTCTCCTCGTGCCGCTCCTTCTCATCTGTCCATCTCTATACACTTTTCCATTCTTCTCCTCATCCTCGTTTTGTTTCTCTCTCCTCGTATACACTCGATAAAAAAATTCTTATTTTTATTTCAAAAAACATTTAGGGTCACGTTTCAGACAATGAGGTTCGAAAGATTTGTACCAAATTTCGAATCGGTCGATTGGATTTTCAGCCACACGTCATGCCAGTTTTGAAAATGCAGTTTAGAAGACCTCGCCATACCTCCGCCATTTTTAAGGATTAAACAATTTTCGAAAATACCATGCAACAGCTAAAAGTAGCAATAAAACATAACCTGAAGCTCAAAAATGGCGAAGAAGTCTTTCTTTTTAAAAAAAATCATGAAAATTAGCAATTTTTTTCCTCGCCCAAATCTCCCTCCTCAAATGGTTGCACAAACGAATTACTACACAATCCTACTCTATGCGTGTTTTTGACAGGCACTATGCCAATTTTTTTTACACTTTTTTTTTCTTCGTGTATACCCGTGAGCACCCAAATCCGAATTTCCATCGTCTCGTAAAACGTAACTTCCGCCTCCGAGTTTCTTCTAGCCTCAAAGCCACCATGGACAGCAACCCTTAGTATTCTCTCCGCCAGAAAGTAATATACAGAAAAGTCTACGAAATGGACATGAAAGAATAAAAATAATATAAAAATAATATGATATAAATAATAAATATAAAAATAATATAATATAATATAAAAATAAAATAAAAATAAAGTGACAGACAGACGAATTTTTCCTCCTGTGACTTCTGTCATATTTCGCGAAGCGATCGAAGAAAAATAATGCGTTTGAGAAAAAGGCAGATAAAGCGTTATTGGCGCTTCGCTGGGGTGTCTCTCGTGATGAGATCGATTTCCGGCTTGGCAACTTGCGTTTACCCAAAGTTATAGCCAGAACGGTACATAAGATGTCAGTAAATTTATACGGCTATTTCAAATAGACATTATTTCTGCCTGGAGACATGGCTACAGCCAGAGACACACACGCACACACACCCAAATATATATATCAAAGTCGTACTTTGCTACGAGAAGATCGAAGGTCTGTTGAATATCATGAGGTTCTTTGTGAGATGCTCGCCATCGATCATTCCGTCATTCGCTTAGGGTGCGACTGAATTTTCAGAAAATCTTTTTCACGTATATTCACGAAAGATATAAGCTATCAGTTTTCCCATCAGGGTGCCTGAGTTTCATTGGTTACAGGGAGAGCGGGTCGTGGCGGAGGGACGCAGCGGGAGAAAGAGGTCGAGAAGTTCAAACTGTGCCAGCTTGGCAAATTTCTAACGAAGAAAATGCTCACGTATTATACTAACTCTGCTAGTCATATATATATATACATATACCATCAGTTCTGGGACACCCTGTATATATATATCTACAGGGTATATATACAGGGTGTCCCAGAACTGATGGTAGTCCCTTAAATGGGGATTTGGGGGTGAAATTCTGAGTCGATTAATATAAGCATGTATGGGTCTCAGATCAACCGCTGAATTATTATTCATTTTTTAAGGCGGGCCAATCAGGTGCGCCCGCCTTTAATAATGAATAATAATTCAGGGGTTGATCTGAGACCCATACATGCTTATATCAATCGACTCAGAATTTCACGCCCAACCCCCCATTTAAGGGACTGCCATCAGTTCTGGGACACCCTGTATATATTATATACGGTATCATACATATAATACAATGGAAGGAGCAGCTGGAGAGATGACAGGCTGGGATCAAATCTAATGTCGATCTAGGGATTCTAATGGTGAAATTTCCGATTATCGTACCGATGCACGGGAGTGCTTGTCCCCAAACGGTGCTCGACCTGAGTAGCCTCGTTATAGTTCCAAAAAGAAAGATTCAAACTTGAGCTAACGATAAAACTTGAACCGCAGGAGCAATACGTCGTGAGAAGTAAATGTATAGCGCAAGCTGCGGCAATAAGTCGAGATTGCAAACAGACGGATCGTCGGGAGACTCATTCATCGAAACTTTAAAACGGCAATGAAGAATTCAGATTTCGGGGACTTTTGCTCAAGATGACATAGTCAGATAAGACGACACACCCGCAAATTTTTTTTTCAAATATTCGCGCTATAAGTTACGTGTGTAAGATGACGTACATATGTCACCTTAGACCGAAGTATGTCATCTTACACACGACAACCTACACGTGGTTGTTTATTTTTCTATTTTTTATTCAAATAACTAATGTCCTTAACCTGATTCTATTTCATTGTAATAACAAAGCTTCGTGGATATGGGCTTGGCTTTGAATTCATACGACGTCATTCTCTTAAATATTTATCGTAAAAGAAGAAGTCATCTTGTGCTTCGTGTAATTTTTATAATTGACAAGTTGCTGGGTAAGGAAGGTAGGGATTCGCCAATTCAATTGTCATTCCTTCGATCACAATTTCGCAGGCATTGATAGGATGAATAACAATGGGATTTGATTTTGTAGCGTTTGGAAGACTGACGTATGCTCGGCAGGGTGTCGTTTGCTGATGTATAGAACGTACAGTCCCCATGCCAGTTTCGAAACTTTCCCCACTATCTTCCCTGTTCCATGGTGACTGTTCCTTCGCCTATCTTTAGATTTCTCTCTATCTTGCTTTTCCTCCGTCCCTTCCCCTCTTCACTCTGGCTTTGTCTCTTTTACTCCCTCGTTTCTGCAAAATTCGCCATCGTCACTCCGTTGTTCTCCTCCATCGATTCTTTGGATGTCCGATGCTGGGGCACGAGCTTCTGGGGATTGTGCAAAGAGAGAGGGAGAGGGAGGGAAGGGAGAGAGGGAGAGAGAGAGAGGACAATGTACGTCAGCGAAGGAGAGGGGGCGAGAAGGCAAAAAGAAAAAAAAAACAACGTCCGGACTAATTGTTCGCCGCACCGTTCGATCACCTGTCACTCGAAATCCAATAGTCAGCTTGGCGAGTTCTTGTTTCCTCTCGTTCATTCGGTATCCTACCTACGTTCGTTCAACGACGGAGGACAGCTCGCGAGAGATAGCACCGCGGAGACCCGTCACGAAGTATCTCGAACAACGCGAGAACCGTGTTACAAGCCTTCAAATAACTCGTCGAGAATACGAGAAAAATCATTTTCAAATAGAACGAGACGAATGTTGAATATTTTTCGAGCAATTTATCGCTGTTGTTTTTGTACGTAGAATAAAAAACTGCGACGAGTAATTGAAGGGAAAACGACTAGGGTGAATTAGATAGAGAGTAATCAATATAATCGTCCGTGCAAAAGTTTCGTTTGGAAATTTCGAAGATTGGAAAATGGCCAGGTGGGTGGTGCACGATGAAAATTCTCAAATGAACGAGCTACGTGTAAAGACAGTCGTGATGTGCGGTCCAAGCCTCATTTTTCCAGTTGAAAGTGTTTTTCTTTTAATTTATTTTTTCACGTGAGTTTTTTCTTATTTTAATTATTTTTTCACGTGAGTTTTTAATTATTTTTTCTTTAATTATTTCACGTGAGATTAATTATTTTTTCACGTGAGTTACTATTCAACTTTGTGGGGACTTTGTTTAGAGGGAATTTGCCGCACCTCACGACTACCGTTGCCATGCAGGTTGGTGAGGACGTATGGGAGAGCCGAGCGATTAGATAAGAATGTTAGGGCGTTAAAATTGATCACACTGCTATTGGGTAGCGAATGATTGTGAAATTTTCCAAAAAGTTTCTTTTCTCGCACAGTTTACGTCGAAAAAAGTTAAACATTCCGTGCCGTTTTTTCGTTCACTTTTTTGGTCATATCTGAGAGTGTAGCAACGTCTGATAATAACGCACGGAGAACTAGGGCAAATCGAAATTGCTATAATTCTTGAAGAAGGTAGTGTGACGGTCCGAAATTTTGGACACAGCCTTAAAACTGAGTAAGAATGTGCCAATGTTCCATCATAGTAGTAGCTTTCCAGTGAGACTTTCATACGTCCTTAAGGGGGGGGGGGGAATTGCTGATTTTCATGATTTTTTTGAGGAAAGTTTTCTTCAGTATTTTTGAGATTTGGGATATGTTTCATTACGACTTTTGGCTGTTACGTGGTATTTGTTTAAATTATTTGTTATTTGTTTAAATATTAATCTTAAAAAATAACGGAGGTCTGCCACGGTCTTTTAAACGGGTCGGGGCGGTGTTGTCAGACGGCGTGACACATAACGTCGGCGGGATTATTCTGAAAAAAAATCGACGCAGATTTTTCTTTCATTAACACTCATACGCGGAATATGAACCAAGAAAAAGTAAGAAATATTGAAAATCCATTAAATGGTACGCTCTGAAATGAAAAGATTGAATTGTTCGAACAAAAATCGATACAAATTTTGAAAAAATACGTTCCTTGTGAAATTTTCGAAAACATTGAGGTTCATCTTTGAAACAATAAGGTAAGAAAGGCTTATATCAAATTTCATCAGAATCGGCCTATCAGTTTTTTTGCTATACGGTACGCCATTTCTTAAAATGCAGTTTAGAAGACTGTGTCATACCTCTGCTATTTTGAAAGGTTAATCATTTTTTTAAATACCATTTAACAGCCAAAAGTAGTAATAAAATATACCCTATGTCTCGAAAATGGTAAACAAATCTTTCCTGCAAAAAAAAATCTGCAATACTTTTCTTTCAATAAATTCCCGAAAATCACGTTTTTTGGGGGCAGTCACACTAGTGGTGCCCCTTAAGAACAAAATAAACATATTGTAAGTATTATTTTTCAACAATTGAAAAACAAAAAGAGAAAATGTACCGAACATTTTTAAACATTGTTTTCCGTGAGATTTTCAATCGTAAATTTTCAATCTCCAGAAAGCATTTGCTCGGGATGTGTCTGTGTCTTTTTCTGCTTCCGTCCTGCAAGTCCAACGAGGAAACTAATTCCACCGAGAGTTCAAACTGTTACCAAGACGAATGGGTGATTCGAATGGAGGGTGGAGCCCAGGTCGCGTCTCTTCTGGCTCTTCAGTCTGGATACAAAAATCTCGGCTTGGCAAGTATCAAAACGTACCCCGCGTTAAAAATAATGCTATAAATCAAATTACGAGAAATCAAATTACCGCGGCTCCTGGCTGATAAAAAAAATCTTTTCTCGTCCACTACGAGAGCGTGGAGAGCAAATGTCAAATGTGTTCAACAAAATTCACGACGCATCCGCCCAGTATATGGAAGAAAAATTGTTTGCACTCCCCATGAGGGGTTTCGTAAGCGTATCCGAACCTTAAGGCTGTCGTCTAGTATGAAGATAGAGAAACGCAGTTATTCTTTGAATTTTCTTTCGAAAACCATCAGCAATAGAAGATTTCGGGTTTTTGTTGTTTATTCAATAAGAAATGAAGAGCACATATGTTTTTACAGATTGAAAAAAAACGTCAGTTACCAACAAGGTTACACGTATATTAATATGGCTATAAAAAATGGACGCCGCCGTTTTTTGTGCGACCCCTCCGATTTCGATGAAATTTGGCATGTTTGTAGAATAGGTAAAAATAGGCGACACGTATTTTTTTATATCTGCCGAACCTGATTTTTAAGGGGTGAAACGCACCGTCGAAAATAGGGGTGGTTTTCGTTTTTCGTCGATAACATCATCTTTCTCATCTTCAAAGTATAGTATACGAAAAAATGAATATTATTGCAATTGGACATTTTTTCATATCTCGTACCGTTAAAACGTTATCGACGAAAAACAAAACCACCCCTATTTTCGAAGCTGCGTTTCACTCCTTAAAAATCGGGTTCCGCAGATATGAAAAAATACGTGTCGCCTGTTTTTTTCCATTCTACAAACATGCCAAATTTCGTTGAAATCCGAAACCACCCCTATTTTCGAAGCTGCGTTTTACTCCTTAAAAGTCGGGTATCGCAGATATGAAAAAATACGTGTCATCTGTTTTGGCCCATTCTACAAACATGCCAAATACACGGGAGAATTCGATTTCAAAAAAACGGACCGTCACCGATGTTCGTGAGAAAAAGAGGTCATCACCGAGCGACAGTGCAAAAGCGCTTGCTCAATTATATGTTCCTCTCTCTTTTTTTTACTACAAATTCCATTCCAGTTCATCCGAGCTAATAATAAAGTTATCCCGGAGAACGCTTCGGAAAAGTGTAAGGGGGTGGCAAAATTCCCGGGTACAGGTCCACCCCCTGCGCCTTCGCTGCTTTATCCTCCCGCGAGCCCACACGTGCACGAAGTCTCGATGAACTCGGCAAGAATATAACTCTGTCAACAGAGTCTGAGGGAGCTCGAGAATATAGGGGGTGAAAACTGGTGAGGGTGAGGGGGAAGGAAGTAGGGTATACGAACCGAGGGATGGTTGGTGGCCAAGAGAGGTCAACGGGCAGGGAGAGATGCGATTAAAACTTGAACAACTTCTTAATAACTTAGTCACTTTGTAACGCCCAATTCCAGCTGAACTCTGGGATGGAATGGTGTGCAAGCCAGGGTGGCTCGTGGGGTATATCCTAACTATGTACACAATGTATATACGTCCGTAATTTATATATTTCGACCGGCGGTAACTTCATAGGTGCAGGCCCGGCACATCGATGTATACATAAGGGGGGCTGCAGTAAAACTGTAACGTCCAATCGGTTTTCTCGTTGAATCGTTTCCCCCACAATTATGAAATTATCCACCTCGTCGCAACATAAAATAGATGCAATTCTTTTTTATTTTTGAACAGGCTGTGTGAAATACCACTAAGGGGGGAGACAAAGTTAGGCAAGGAAAAAATTGACGATTTTCATAATTTTAAGGAAAGATTTTTTATCGTTTTTAAGACAAGGTTTTGTTGACCGTTTTTGTTACAAAGAGAGGTTGCGAAGTAGATCTCTCCGATTTCGATGAAATTTGGCATCCTTGTAAAATGGGTAAAAATAGGCGACACGTATTTTTTTATGTCTGCGCAACCCGATTTTTAAAGGTCGAAACGCACTCCCAAAAATAGGGGTGGTTTTCGTCTTTCGTCGGTAACGTTTTAATGGTACGACGTATGAAAAAATTTCCTATTGAAACTATGTTTATTTTCTCGTGTACTATACAATGGAGATGAGAACGATAAAGTTATCGACAAAAAACGAAAAACACCCCTATTTTCGAGGGTGCGTTTCACCCCTTGAAAATCGGGTTCCGCAGGTATAAAAAAAATACGTGTCGCCTATTTGTACCCATTCTACAAGCATGCTAAATTTTATCGAAATCGGAGAGATCGGCCTCGCAACTTTTCCTTATTAGTGTATCTTTGATTACGACTTTTGGTAGTCAGACGCCGTGGAGCGTATCGTCGGCGCGATTAACTTTTTTTCAAAACAATGATGATTTTTCGGTCATTAATAGTCATACGCATAATATGAGCCAAGAAAACGTGAGAAAAGTTAAAAATCGATTAAATGGTACGTTTCGAAACAAAAAGATAGAACTTTCCGAAAAAAATGGCTACATTTTGAAATAATTTTTTTGAAATATTTTTAAGAACATTCAGAGTCATGTTTTAGACAATGAAGCTAGAAAGATTTATACCAAATTTCATCAGAATCGGTCGATTATTTTTGTAGCCGTATTTTAAAGATTAATGAAAAAAAACCATGTCACAGCCAAAAGTAGTAATAAAACATACACTAAGTCTCAAAAGTGGTGAAGATATCGTTGCTTTTTTTAAGTCATGAAAATCCGCTCATTTTTTCTTCACCTCAATGTATCTCCTTCCTGAGTAATCATAGTAAGAAAAATAAAAAATAATAATGAAATTTGCTCTATTCGGGATTATCCAGTTGATGTTCCTCTGAATATTAATCAGTGAACCATCCCGACGGGTACGCGGCATTTAAAGTATGCAAAGGCTTGCGCTCCGTAATAATGGAGCATCTGGTGGAAAAAATCGGACTTGTCCACACTACGTCAACTTTTATATATTTTTGGTTTTTTTTTCAAGCACACCTTGATCAGATCCCGAAATATTTTGAATCAAATTCGGCTCAAAACACCACAAAATTTGTTTAAAAATGCCATCTTGAGCGAAATTACAGTTGTTAGGCAGAAATGTAGATAAAATTTAAATATAAAAATTCAATTTGATATTGTGTGGACAATAATATGTTCGATTTAATATTCACAATTCAAAATACAGAATTCAAAAGTCAAAACTCAAAATTCAAAATTCAGAACTCAAAATTCAAAATTCAAAATTCAAAATTCAAAATTCAAAATTCAAAATTCAAAATTCAAAATTCAAAATTCAAAATTCAAAATTCGAAATTCAAAATTCAAAATCCTAAATTCAGAATTCGTTTCAAAATTCAAAATTCACAATAATATTTTTGATCGATAGGTCGAAAATATTATTGTGCCATTATATTATTAGCCACGAGACACAAAAATTGACGAAACCCGATAAGCTGGGAGTGAAAAAGCGTTGATACACCATACCGCCGTGCACACCTCCATACATGCACAAACACGCAACAACTGAAAGAGCGAACAGTAGACGTCAGAAAGATAATCCGATAAGAGTCAATATATTTTCAAGTGTTCGCCAAACATACCGGAAATAAGCTCGTGGAACATATGCCACTACGGCCTGCCAAGCAAAAGTGTAACCCGTACCGTCGAGCGTATCGCAATGACGTACGATGCACATTCGCGTACACGCTATACAGCGTGTCGATAAAAACGCCGTAATGATTTTTCAAAAAGAGTCAGAGGTGGAACAATTTCGAAACGACGTCTATATATTAATTGCCCTCTCTCTCATCGCTAACGTTTTTTCCCCTTCAAGGGGGAGATACCTTTAGGCGAGAAAAAAATGGCTGATTTTCATGATTCTTTTTTAAAAAAGTTTTCTTCTCCTTTTTGTATGCTTAGGGTATGTGCTATGATTAATTTTTGTTATTAAACAGTATTTTTTTATTTATTGATCTTTGAAATTGGCAGAGGTATGTCGCGGTCTTCCGAAGGGGTGGCCGCGAACATTGTCAGACGGCGTGACATGCAGCATCGGCAGGATTAGTCTAAAAAAAAAATCAACGAAGCTTTTCCTTTCAATAACACTCATACGCACTATATGAACCAAGGAAAAGTGAGAAAAATTGTTGAAAATCGATGAAATGATACAGTTTGAATCAAAAAGATTGAATTTTTGCGAAAAAAAATGTATACATTTTGCAATAAAAAGATACTTCTTTATTTTCAAAAACATTTAGGTTCATGTTTTAGACAATAAGGTTAAAAAAAATGTATACCAAATTTTACCTAGATCGGTCCATTAGTTTCTTAGCTACACATCACGCCAGTTTTGAAAATGCCGTTTCGAAAAGTGTGCCATACCTCGACCATTTTTGAAGACTGATAAAATTTCAAAAATACCATGTAACAGCCAAAAGTAGTAATAAAAGACACCCTAAGTCTCAAAAATGTTCAGGAAATTTTTCCTTGTTAAAAAAAATCATGAAAATGAGCCAATGTTTTCCTCGCCTAAAGGTATCGCCCCCCTTAACCATCTTGCGACAAAGGAATCGTGTTTTCACTCGGTTTTTTTTAACGACCACCTTCACCAGCACGCTCCAGTCCGGAAAAAAAGCAACAGGAGTGCTAAAGGGAAGAAAGAGAAAATCTGTTGCGAAAACAATTATTTTTTCTCATGGCGAGGAAGCGACAGAAAGTAGACATGGACGTAAAACGGTGGGAAAAGAGGGGAAAAAGAATCGCGGAAAAAGATGAGCTTTCCTTTTGTCGCCGTACAAAAATCGCTTGGATTATGCTTCTGTCACGAAAAGCAGCTTTTGCGAAGAATCTTCAAGCTTCAAGCGGATACGCACACATGGACAGACGCACCCGCGCACGAGAATATTCCCGTGCGTTCTTTGTTCAACTTTCGCTTTATGCAAGTAAAAGCTCGGATTGGCTATAAAGTTTCGAAAAATATTTTTTTGTTATAGAGGCAAAGAATAATAGGGAGAAAATAGGCAACAATTGTGAAGTTTGAGCTACATGTGATTACCCGGTTCATGTTTCCCTGAATTGGTGAAATATCGTGACAGAGGTATTAAAGGGGTAAAGTACGTTTAGAAGAGGAAAAAAATTGCTGATTTTCATTATTTTTTTTTTCAGGAAAGATTTCTCTGCCATTTTTTAGACATAGGGTCTGTATTATTACTACTTTCAACTGTTACGTGGTATTTTTAGTTTTTTTTTTAAATTTATTTATAAAAATAGCAAAGGTATGGCACGATCTTCTAAATGGGTCGCGGTGGATGTTGTCGGATGGCGTGACACATAGCGTCGGCGGAATTAATCTGAAAGAAAGCCAACGAATTTTTTTCTTTCGTTAACACTCATACGCAGAATATGAACCACGAAAAAGTAAGAAATGTTGAAAATCAATGAAATGGTACACTTCGAAACAAAAAGATTGAATTTTCCGAAAAAAAGTAGCTGCATTGTGCAATAAAACAAACTTTTTTGAGCAAAATTTTTGAGAACATTTCGGGTCATTTTTTAGACGATAATGTTAGAAAGATTTATACCAAATTTCATCAAAATCGAAGGCCGTCCCATAACTCCGTCACTATTAAAGATTAATAATAAAAAGAATATCATGTAAAAGCCAGAAATAGTAATAAAACGTACCCTAAGTCTTCAAAATGGTAGAGAAATCTATCCTATTAAAAAAATTATGAAAATTAGCAAATGTTCTCCTCGCCAATAGCAGGGTCCTTCCTTAAACGGTTTTCCCACATACGTATCCAGAAAGGTATGTAGAATAATAAAATGAAAATGATTTTTTTTTTTTAATTTCTATACAACAATACTGCTTTAACTCTGATAAAATGTTATCAAAATCAAGTAGCCAATTTTTCTTGAATTCAGTTGTAACAAATTGACTATACACTTCAAATAGACATATAAATTCACTGAATGTTAAAAACAACGCCTAGGCTGTTACATAATATAATTTAATATAAGTAGTAAAAATGAAAAGTAAACATTAATATAATTAATATTTCTCATTGATGAATCGGGATGAGGTGAACAGTATATTTCGTATTCTAAGGAGCTAGTCTAGTGTGACAGGATGAAAATAGTTGATTTTTTGCATTTTTCGACTTTATAGCATCATAGAATTGATATCCAATTGCTGGTAAAGTCGATTTTCACTTTGTCGACTCAGTACAGCCCTTTAAAGTAGAAGCGCTCGGTGCGCGCGCTCGGCTCCAGTTCGACTACCCGTACGTTTTTCTCGAAAGGACATTTTTCAACTGGCATTGGTGATTTCGAAGAAACGGCTTGACCAATCGGACTAAAATTTGCACTGCATATTCGGCATATGTATGGCTATCAGCCGAAGTAGAATTTAAAAAATATATTAATTTTAACTTATACTTTCACCCGAATTATTCCGAAAAAAAAACGTGTTTTTCGAACACCTATGCAAAAAATACCGCTATTCTGTCATTTTGGTATATAAAATAATAATTCTAGTTCGGGCCATAGCGAGACTCATACAGATTAAGAATCTTTTAGAATTTTTTGTTTTAGATTACCTGGAGAGCGCCGATCACCAACGCCAGCAACATACATTTTTTCATGCCTTTACACAATCATGAATTGTTAAGTAAATATACATTCATACGCAACAAAACAAACTATTTTCCATTCCAGAAGAGTGGATCTTTAAACGGGAAAAAAGTTTGTAACGATACATGCAACCGTTTCCAAAAAAAAAAAATCGTAAAAATAGCTTATTTTTCGACTCTCTAAGAGTTTTACATGGGTCAAAGTGAGGGCACAGGAACAAAAACACTTTTCTGTCGGGCTTGTACGCGAATTGTCGTAGAGTCGCGATGTAAAGGGGTGTCCAGAGGTTTTGTCAAGGAGTTTTATCGTTCTCTCTCTCTCTCTCTCTTTCCCTTCCTCTCTCCAAGCTCTGCATTTCCCTACGCCTCATTTCTAAAAGCCCATGCGCAGCAGGACATAATTACGACACGTAGTGCAGAACTTCTCAGACCTTCCCTGCAGCTGTAAAATGCAAATTTTCTTGCATTTTACGACAGTGTAAAAGTCCCGAATGTTGCAGTTTAACACAATGTTGATTTTTTTTCAAAATATTGCAGAAATTTGTGCAAAAGATTCTCCGAGATAAAACAAGACAAGACTGGTTTAGGGTGACAAACAAAAGTAGACGAAAAAACTGATTTGGGTTTACAAACCGAAGAAGACGGGAAAAAAACTGATTTATGGTGACAAACAGAAGTAGACGAAAAAAATGATTTAGGGTGACATACAAAAGTAGATGAAAAAAATTGATTTAGGGTAATAAACAAAAGTAGACTAAGAAACTGATTTAGGGTGACATTTTGGGGTACCATAACTGTTTCGTTCATTAAATTATACCGAAATGATATCAAATGTATCCTCGGGTTCGACTCTCGGCCATATCCGCGTTATTTGTCGCATATACCACCAGTGGCAGTCTGAGGAGCCCGGGGGGCACGGGGGGCACTGGGGGCACGTGTCCCCGTGGCCCCCAGACAGTTAAAATCGACTATACAAAAAGCGGAGTTCTAGAATAAGCATCCCTCCGCCCTCCACGTGCCCCCTGTGCCCCTCAGTGCCCCCCGTGCCAGCCGTGCCCCTCGTGCCCCCCGAAAAAAATTCTGTATCCGCCCTTGTATGCCATCGACTAGAGATTCGAGAGCTTCTACTGTACTCCTTAGGACATCGTACTTTCTCACCGCTTATTTATGGTACACTCACTATCCTATTAATAATATGGTCTGCATCGTTGAACTTGCGAGCGCACAAAGGAAACCTGCTTCCGTAGCAAAGAACAAATTTTAATTGGTCAAAGCGTCAGCGGTTACCTTGCTACCTTCTTCTGCTCGTTTTCGTATTACGCGCATCCGAGTTACCTCGTGTCTCCTTTAACCGACTACACCCAAAGTGACTTCCTAAATCTAGCACACAGCGTAAAAATGTCGTGGACGCGATAGATCCCAACCATGCAATTAAGGGGAGAGATCCCTTTAGGCGAGGAAAATAATGCTGACTCATGATTTTTCCAAAAAGGAAAGATTTCATCGGCATTTTTGAAGGTTAGAATACGTTTTATTACTACTTTTGGCTGTTACGTGGTATTTTGGGGGAGGGGGGCACTCCATACAGAACCCTAAATTTTAGTCGATTTACATGATTTTTTGTTGCAGGGTAAGGAATGTATATATCTTTTCAGGCTCATAGGCACTTTTTATCACATAATTCAAGTTTTCAAAACAATTTTTGTTGCTTAAAAAGGTTAAAAATGGCGGGGATAAAACCATCATTTTTCCTAAAGAAGAATAAAACGGTCAACGGGATCGAAAGTTACAACGATTTTTATTATTTTGAGGTTACTTTGATCGAACAAATGTTACACTTTTACTTTTCAAAATCAACTTTAGTGATAAACAACTGGTATTGTATATTTATTAATACGGTAATACATCCATAAACTTCGAAACGTTAAAAAACTAGGGGAAAAGGTGTAATACTTATGTCTACCTAGGTACCTAAATCACAAAATGAGATCACATTGTTTTCAGTAGGAACATGTTTCACTTAAACTAGGTCACGTACCAAATCACACTAATTGTAAGACGAAAATTATCGAAAAGCAATTTGATAGTTTTTGTCTTACAATTAATGTGATTTGCTGCAGAATTGCAGAATTGTAGGTTAAGAAATGTTCGGAATGGACACATTAGGAACATTTCTTAGCCGACCATTGAAACCTACAATTAAAAAAGTTATCAAAAGACGAAAATCCCAGAGAATACTCCGAGACTAGCAATGACGATAATGGGTGATGTGAAATTGATCAATGATCATTGTTACCCCGTCGAAGCGATCAACGACACCCCATCGAAACAACTGTCGTCCATAAAATACGTATTTGAGGTTATGCCACACAACAAAGCATAATGATGTAGTCTAATAAACATCTGACAAGGTGATTGTAATCAAAAACATGTCCTTGAAATACTCAGCTTGTTATTTTTTAAGTTATTCGAGGATAAATAATAGTTTAAAAACATTACTTACGTTTTTAAAATATTTTTACGGTCACTTGAACCCGTTCGTTCATGCTGCTCCTGAGTGATGACATAAAGAGACATTCAGGCCTGCCAACCGTAAAAAAAAACTCTCGGTCGCGTTTAGGAACATCGTAATTTTAATTTAAAAACAGGACAAAATTTTTATCGAAGTACCCCCAATCCACGGTAATCCTTTGGTGGAATAGTTATTCAATTTCGTCATCCGTCGAAGGATAAAATTTCAAATAATTGAACCTTCGTTATGTTGGCAATTCTGTAATTTAAAAATCTTTGCCGTGCTACGTTTGGCCATTCGAAGCATGCACCAAAATGTACGAACTACGTGAGAATTTGGAGCAGACTCCAGATTACTCGTGAAAGTAATAGTAACTCTAAGTCCATTCGCATTCAACTGCATCTCGTCAGACATGAGGGTGAATGGGGTGAAAAGAGACATTTATAGCGATGGTAGAGGTTTCGGCACATCCTCTCTCTCGTTCCGTTCTTTCGTATACACAATCGTTCCAGGCGTATGTCGCCAGGGTCGTTACAATCAGACGTCGTCTCATCGTCGTTACGATTATCGTTACATCACGAGGCAACCAGACGTTTAAACGAGGAGGTTGAACACCCAGCGAAAGTTCTCGCTTACCTTGTAATTTCCTCGCACCACTGTGCCAGCGTTTCTCGGATAGCTGTATGTAGTCCTAAATCCGCGCTGCCCAACCTTCCAACTGTTCATTCTGTCCATTCCAACATTAATTACGTATATCGTATCGCATCGCGTGGATACTTCTAACGCCAACGAAGAGTACTTTCGGTCGAGTTCTTTTTCCCCAGATTGCTTAGCTACGAAAAAATATGGGTACGTGATCCGACGGATTTTTTCCGCAGAAAAGACGGCGCGAAAGGTTAACTTGGCATGCCCTTAATCATGTTTGATTTCTTTCAACCGTGTATTCAGTAGTAGCAGTAGTATGTGAAGAGGCACCCATATCTCGGTACGTTTGGTCACCAACAATTCCAATTGTCTAGGTTGCATCAGTGTCAGTGGCCACACGTAGTAACGCGCGCACGCTCTGTTGCAATTGCAGCTGCAACCTGGGAATGCGACTGCATTGGGTAGCGATGTTTTTGGTTTTGTTGTGTGGCCCCGGAGGCCTGTGTGGCTCACCGCAATCCACATAGCGCAATGCGTGGCCTTTCCCTCGCTCCATATTCCCTAGGACGCGTAATTATTTTGCATAATTAAGCTATACCTCCCGAGCCAACGTAAGGGAGTACAAAAAGCGGCTAGAGAATGGAATGACCGGAAGACGGCGAAAGGGACTGGAAGATATGTCAGCCCGGATTAACTCTTCTTCCGTCTACCGGTTCAACAAAAGTGGGTCTCTTTTTGGAAATTCGGGTTGTCGTTTAACTTCCAGTATTATGAGACTGGTGAACAATGATGATGCTGACGATGATGATGTATGATGAAAGTGGTCAAGTTCATTGGTCCCCCTCGGAATCCGTTTACTGACTTCATAAACCCGAACCATTACGATGATGCGAAGACAATCGTATTGAAACGTGGGGGGAACACTTCTCAAAGTTCCTACGTGAACCACCTTGATACTTGAGATCCATCAATGTCCCTTGAGCTTCATACAATCCCAAACAAACTGACGGTGAAATAAAATCGCCTTTGCCATTGGCTTCCGCCCACGCGATTCAACGAATTGATGAAATACCCTGAGCACTTGCCACTTGACGTGACCCCCTCAGGTAGCCAACGTTAAACCAGCAGAATCGTTGATTCTGTACTTTTGCTGCTGTTTTACTGTTGATCAAGGGACTTGCACAGGGTTTCCTGAAAAGCACTTGTTCCTCATTGATCCCTCTCTAGTCGGCAGGTTCTCCTTTCCGGAATGAAAATACTAATTATTCATCCGCGGCGACTATAAACACTGACTTCTTCGAACGGATCGATTGCCAATTAATAAGGTTGGATGTACGGAAGTTCCAAGAAGAGCTGAGATACAAACGCGCGCCTATAGATATACCTGAGTGCATCAAGAATATACGATGCAGCATTTAAAATGGAATTGCAACGATCGCCTTCATAGCGACTGATTGATTCCACTGGAGGGAAAAGAGGACAACATTCCAGCCAAGGATACACGAGCGGAAAGGCAGAGATGTTCAAAGGGGAAAAAACGAAACAGACAGCGGAAAGTTCTGGCGGACGTAGCAATCGTATGGACGTTAAGATTTTTTCATTGGAAACTGACGAGATATCCGGAGAGAGCTTAAGGCTGGAGATTACGACGGAGACAGTTGGGAATCCGATCAAAACAAATGGACTGCGAAAATACCGTTGCATACCTCTACCGTAATTCTCTTCTCTTTTCAACCAATCTGTGCATTCTGGCACTAACACGCTTTCGCACCTTCGAGTCATTTCTACCCCGTCCTGGGCACTTGCCTAGCTCGATCGTTTCCCATTCTTCTTCCTCTCTGGCGCCGCCAACAACCCCTTCCATCCTTCATCCCTCGCCGCACCGGTCCATTCTCATTTTCCTCGTTCCATCCCTCCCCCATGGACCTGCCACGTACGAAGACACAATCTGAATACCGATAAGACGGATCGTCCGCTGATCGCCAAGCAATGACGCCCTGCCCTCCTCCCTCGTCTTCCTCCATCGTCGTTCAGGACGCAACCTACAGGAGGCGCTCAAAGTGCGAGAGAGCGTGCACCCTGCTTCGACCGACTGCCTATCGTACACCCACGTAGCTCTTTGGATAGATGTGCCGTTCGTTTTAGTGCTCTTTCTGACTCTCTCCCTCTGGCACCGCCGTTTTCCGTAGGCGGCATTCAGCACCGAAAGCTCTCTCGCTACCGAAGCATTCATGGAAACCATCAACCGACAGGAGTCTTCTCATTGTCACATGTCGCTTCCCGCATGCATTCGAAACCTCGTCCTACAAACGGCGATTCCCACGAGGGTGGGCTGCGCAGCGCTTCCGCGATAGCGTTCCATTATTTTACGCTCTTGGGAGTGATTCGAGGGTTGGACAGCGTCCTTGGAAAAGAAATGGGGATTTGCTGATTGATCGAGGAATAATTGAAGAACGAAACGTTCGTACGAATCAGCATCATTCGTCTTACTCGTGGATTGCTCTTCCTTCGGTCTACTATCGATGCAGAGACGTTTTCAGGCTGAACTGATGGGATAACCAACGTGGCAGGAGTTTCTTCGGGCCCGACGAACTGCCATACCTATATCGAGGATTAGTTTCGCAGAGAACGCGAGGGATACGAAGACAGAGAGCGTAATTCGGATGACATGTAAATCATGATGACCAAGACACGTGCCCGAAACATTACATCAGTCCTGGATGTGCCAATAGGCCATCTAGGCGACTGCCTAAGGGCGGCAGACTTGAGGGGGCGACGGACTTTAGAAGCACCTAAAAAGGCCTAGGTAAATACAAGTGATTGAGGTAAGAGGGGCGGCACAAAGTCCAGTTGCCTATACTTAAGAAAAGTATGAATCCGGCACTGCATTCCACCACACGTTACATGGAGCGAAACCATTCTTTTCGTATTCTAATTTTGATTTTTCCCAAATCTGGGTTACTGCGACAAACTTTCAAAAAATGACACCCTCCGATAGCGTCATCGAGTCAACAGGAACGACATTCTATTCGGACTGACTTTGAGGTGATGCACCGAGTATGATGCTAGCATGAAACCACACACTCATACTATATGCAGTACATCCATGTATATGTATTATGCAAGCGCGGTCTACACTCATATTACGGCACACAACGCATATCCACAAGGGTGCCGTTCGCAACGACCCCGCGTACGAGTCAACGAGTAACTTGGCTCGTGTACGTCAGACAAATCTAGTCGCAAGCGGAACAACCCTCCTGTGCTCCATCTCGATATATATATATATATATGTGTCTGTGTGTGTGTGTGTGTGTATGTGTGTGTGTTTATTCTCTAACCACACACAAATACAATCCAGCGTCCCCGTTCAACGTCTCGACTCGCAGCCCACTGGTCGGAGATCTGTCTGCTGACGCTGGTTCAACGTTCTATAGTACCGTTGAGACAACTCCGTGGGGTTAAAGTACATACACGGAGATCCGTGAGACAAAGTGCGGTTATTTCCGAGCGGGAATATACCTAGGTACATATCACATACAGTTTTATTTATATGTAAATATGTGCCGCACAGTATGAAGCTCACAATCCAATTGTAACGATAGAAGAAAGATTATGATGACGGTCGACAGATTTGGACAAAGCCGAAGTGAAAAGATTTAGTACCGCGGTCTACACTCCGAGTGCCGATAGATGTAGCTGTTGATTGCGCGAACTCCAATTGCCCAACTCTATGGGTCATCATCCACGGAAGCGGAGATGAGCGGAGCATGGAAAAAGCAACCAACCAACCGCTGAATTCATGTCCATCGACGCTGAGCAAGGCTGGTTGTCTTTTTCTAGCCCCGCTTACCTCTGCTGTGGTGAATGGTGATGCTATATGTCGCATAAGTCTGCCATTTTGGTAGCTGTCTCCAATGCCGCATAGTCTTCGATACTTACTACTTGAGCGTATTGGATAAATGATGGTAAACTTTCCTTTTGCTCTTTTGTCGTTACCTGGAAGTTAGCTGCTTCGGCGTAGAGGATCGTCGTTTCGGTGTAACCAGGAGCAGGAACCAACAGAAGGGCTTAGTATGGATGAATAAGAGGTAAACGAGGCGCGGAACCAACAAACGCGAATGAAAGTTGGGCGGACCACACGGATCGTATTACTCTGCAGGTATATGAATGTACGTTAGCCACACAGAGTAGATGCGAAGCCGCTTTGTGGTGTGCTCTTCATGCGGCGAGTAGTCCCTTTTCTTTCGTCCTTTGTTAGCTTCGTATGCGCACGCCCCTTCGTCCGGGTCTCACGAAGCAGGCCGGGCCAACCGGTCACCGATCCAACCATATACCATATCCCAGAGATACCCTACAAAAACCATATGGTGTTCTTGCGACCGGCACGTGACCCTACGAGATCGCACAGGACGCCTCCCTCCATAATAATGATAATGTCATCCAATGAACTCGAAGCGCGCTTGGAATGTGACTTTTGGGTAGTATATGAGGGACTATCCGGGTGATCGTGCCACCGGCTGACCTCTCGTGCTCTCCTGATACGAGCTTCCCCTCCGGGGAATCCGGAAATTGGGGCGTAGCGGCCCTTATTCCACTCGCAAACCCCCAAGCTCGTCTTGTCCCCATTCTGTCTAACCGGGATGACGTCGTCAACCATACATCGCTCTCGCAAGGTTCCACCAGCTGAGGGCTGGTTGTAACGAAGCTCCCGTCGAATGCCGATTTTTATCATGTGCACACACTATGTTGAATGACCCTACTTAACCTCAAATTGAAATATATCTTGTTCAATATTCTCAAGGTGTTGGGATTCGAGGACACATATCTGTGGCGCAAGGATGATCAACGACGGCACAGGAAACGAGGAAATTTAAAATTCGACAAGAGCATCACTTCGCATCCTGAGGTATTCCGTTCTATTCCCAGTAACATGCTGCACCCTATATCGCAGTTTTGCAAAGTCCCCTTGATCCACCGCTATCCATCCAATTTCCTGTAAACCCTACATATTCTTAAATCTTCTCCTTTCTTCGCTACCCTCCTAGATTTCGCGGAAGTAGGGCGGGCACATGGCAAAAAGGCCGAAAATCGACCATATTCAACGGAAAGTCTTTTTTCCTGCCATAACTTGATTCTCTAGAATCGCGACCCTTTACGATCGGTTATTCGCAACGATTGAAATTTCCCTAGGGAATTGAAAATCGGACTTCACTCGCGACCCTCTAAATAGAGGTGATGGAAGTTAAGGGAATTGAAAAAAATCACCAGTTTGGTGTGGATTTGATCAGAACTTTGGACTTCTGCATTCCACCAAAGACTAATGATAAGCTAGCTTATGAGGGATAATCAAGAACATCCACTTGACAGATCCTCTGGGCAGACCAGCAGAGGACCTTCGAACGACACAAGCGAGATCATGTTACGATTGATTTGCCGGACTCGGAAAAACCTCTTGTACGAGAAAAACGTTTGTTCGAGGGTCTGGGATCCAATATCGAGCTATCATTGAGCCGGCAACGGATTCGAGGAGTCGACCAACGACCCGATATCTCAACGATGTTCAACGACGAGCTCTGGAACGAGGAGTGGTATTTGGTAAAGCTGAATTTTTCGTTTTGTTCCTAGGCTAGGTGATCGGAAAAATAAAACGGAAACAATATTGATGAGCTCCACATTGGATTGGCTTACCGTGCGTCGGTAAAAAACGTCACGTGATGCTCTGCTTGAAATTCGACGGAAGCGCCATCTGTGGCAATGTAAACGAACGATATGTTTCACCAAAACTTTGCTCTGTTACCCTGTTATTCAAGCAAGATACACGAACCAACAAGGCACTTCCCAAGCTCGATCTCAACGTCCTTCCTGTTTATCGACTCGGGGTAACCGGACGAGGCGTGAGAGTTGCTGTACTGGATGATGGTCTCGAGCACACCCACGAGGACCTTCGCTCCAACTATGTGCGTTTTAAGGGGGAAAATACCTTTAGGCGAGGAAAAAGTTGATTTTCGTCATTTGGTATTGGAATGACGTGGTATATTCTTTTTCTATTACTTTTTTTAAATGTCAGAAGTATGGGACGGTCTTCTAAACGGATTGCGGGGAAGTTGTCAGACGGCGTGACATGTAGCGTCGGCGGGATTAAGCCGAAAGAAAACCGACGCAGATTTTTCTTTCATTAACAGACATACGCAGAATGTGAACCAAGTAAAAGTGAAAAATGTTGAAAATCGATGAAATTATACGCTTTGAAACCAAAATATCAAATTTTCCGAAAAAAATTGCTACACTTTGAAATAAAAAATACTTTTTATTTGTTTTTTTCATATACATTTGGTTCATGTTTTAGACAATAAGGTTAGGAAGATTTATACCAAATTTCATCGGAATCGGTCGATTCATTTTTTGACTATACGTCACGCCAGTTTTGAAAATGCAGTTTAGAGGACCGCGCCAGACCGTGTTAAAGATAAATACAAAAAACAAAATATTGCCTTTAATAAAATAATGGTAATCAGTACATTTTTTCCTCGCCCAAAGGTATCTTACCCCTATAAACGATTAACGGATCCTCGCGAGTATTGTTTTCATAACTTTTTCCAACCGGCGTAACGATACAAAGATCGAAAATAACGCGTGTGACGTTACAATGTTGTATCATTATACAGGATCCGGAAATAAGTTACGATGTCAATAATGCAGATGACGATCCGATTCCTCGTTACGAGTCAACAGGTATTATTTAATGCGTTTATCTTTGAGGTCAATTATTTTTATTTAGCTTCCTGACTGACAAAACTCGAATTAATGGAATTAAGAAAAATGTAATCATAGTTTTCTCACGGAAACTGCAGTAATTGATTTTGCCTTATGTCCGGAATAATTAATGAAAATCTAGAGGAAATGAATCATCCAAAACTCATCCTCAAGAAAATCTTGGATTTTTAGTTGTAAAATAAGTTTTCATTCGCAATGTCAACATCCTAAAACAATGTTGAATTCATACTCACGATTCAAACGAAGTGCAGCAGAGTGAATGATAAAATAGAATAAATAACTTTTTCATCATTGTCCTATATATACCGAAGTTTTTTCCGGACTCTGGAATACAATGCCCTAGTGTCCTGTTCCACATTTCGTCAAACGGACAATGTAGAACGATTTGAAAGGATTTAATAAAATCATTTACCCAACCCGCCCCTTTTAAATGCGTTTTTTTAACATTTCCAAATGAGAACGTTACTTCTATCAACATCTATATTTAGTATTTGTATCAAAGGGGTTAGGCTACTGTGACGAGGTGAAAATCAAGGTTATTTGAAAAATTAATTTTGAAAGCATAAGTAAGATGGTTGAAAAATCGTTTGGACATTCATATGTATGTACATTAAAAAAGTTGTGACCCTAATTTCATTTAAAAATATCACCAATTAAAGAAGTTATAAACATTTTGCAATTTTTTTTAACTTCCAAAAATATTTAGTGAAATATCTTAGACAATAAGTTTAGAACGATTTATACCAAATTTCATCCGTATCGGTCGATTAATTTTTTGCTTTACGTCACGCCAGTTTTTAAAATGCAGTTGACAAGACCGTGCCTTACTTCCACAATTTTTGAAGATTAACTTTTTTTTTGAATCCCTTGTAGCAGTTAAAAGTAGTTATAAAACATACCCCAAGTGTCAAAAATGTTGAAATAATATTTCCTTTTAAAAAAAATCATGAAAATTGGCGAGATTTTTCCTCGCCTACAGGTATCTCCGATCGAATCGTGTCCTACAATATCCTGACATTTCAGTTTAGTAAAAGTTGCACGGTTTTCGAGATTTTGGGCTTTGTATGATTCCTTGAGAACTTATATTACTTCTTGAGAGAAGTAAGTTTTTTCTTGACGAAACATAAGTTTTTCGTTGCCAATTATTCTGTTCGAACATTATGAACTATCACCCCCTTAAGCCTTTGCATCGGGCTCCCTAACACCCTGTATGTGTGTGTGTATTTGTGCGCGTGGTATTGTTACCCTCTTTCTTCCCCTAAATCTTCGAGAACGAAATCTCGCAGGATTGTAATCAGGAGTAAAATTTTCCAAGGGATGAACGGACATGGCACTAGATGCGCCGGTGAAATAGCAATGGAAGCGAACAACCAAAAATGCGGGGTGGGTGTTGCGTTCGAGGCCCGTATAGGTGGTATAAAGCTTCTGGATGGCATTGTAAACGATCGCGTCGAGGGTGAGGCACTTGGTTACAAGCAAGAGCTCGTCGATATTTACACGGCTTCCTGGGGACCAGCGGACGATGGAAAAAGTTTGGAATCACCGGGAAGACTCGCCACCGAGGCACTCAAGCGTGGAATCGCTGAGGTTGGTGCACTCTCATTTTTTTTTCTATTTCTATACCTTCTACTTTAATCTTACGCTCCTCCACTCTTCGACTCTTCGTTCCATGTTTTTTTTTCTCCTCTTCTTTTCGACGACAAGGTCGATATTTTACACAAAATTCATACTTAGCCTTGCCGAGTATCGGTTTTTTGAAATGATAAATTTAATTGAAAAATATCGGTAGGGGAGGGCACCCTATCGAATATTTTTGTTTGAGATTGAAAGAAAAAGTAAAGAATCCGTAAGACCTTCAAATTTAACGATTTTATGATCTACATGATTTTATGATATACAACAACCTTTTAATCATTATTCTCAACATTGCATTTGAATATTTGGATAAAGTTCCGAAAAGTACATATCTCTGATTAAATTGGAAATTTGTGTACTCATGTACATTTACTCGCTGATCATGAATATGATAGTGAAAATACCCGCAAATTTGATTTTCAAGGTCAAAACTTAAAAAAAAACTGTTTTTAAACGTTTTTCTTCTTTATTTTGATAAATGTTTATCTTAGATAAAAATGTTGGTAAATATTCGAAAGTGGGGCTCGAACCAAACAAACCCAAACAACCCTAAACAACCTCGAACAACCCCAAACAAACCCAAATAAAAATTAGCCTGATTCTAGCAGGAGCCCCACTTCCGAATACTTACCAAAATGTTTCCCACACAAGTTGTAGCCAATAAAAAGATTGATCTTTTATTATCAACCCCAGAAATATTTAAAGGCCAGCGCACCTGATTGGCCCACCTTAAAAAATTAATAATAATTCAGGTGAGACTGAGATCCACACATGCTTATATCAATCGACTCAGAATTTCACCCCCAACCCCCCGTTTCAGGGAACGCATTCAGTTCTGAGACACCCTGTAGTTTAGCCAATAACCTAAATATATTTGTCTCGATCGTGGCTAACCCTCCAACCTCCTTAATTCTTCCATTACCTGTATCAATTTCTATAATTCATTGAGGCAGAACTCTCGAGAGTTGCCACGCCTTAGCACTATTCCAAGTTTCTATCTCGACTCTCATGCCTACCGAAAAATTGACCAAAAAATTCAATCCCACTTCGGCGACATCGATAATACACCAAATTTCGTAGCAATACCTCTTAAGCCCTGCCCTTGCATTTTCACTCGCGAAAAAAGCTCCGGTTGCCAGCGCAAACAGCCGGGCCGGGTTTCCTTTCATTGTAGGTGAAAACCGGAGCTTTCGTCTCACTTGCAATATGACCCTCGCCTCAATCGAACTAGGCACTTTAACAAAGAGAGGAAAAAAAAGAACTCGTACTGCAATCCTTTCGCGAGTGAGGTCGATGAAAAGCTCCCAAGGCCCCAGCAAAGAGTCGAGGGAGTGAAAAAAGCTCGCGACCCTTTTGTTACCATCATCGAGTCGAATGGCATTGTTTTGCCGACAGGGTAGGGACGGCAAGGGAAACATCTACGTGTGGGCATCCGGCAACGGTGGCTCGAAGCACGATGATTGCGGTTGCGACGGTTACGTGGGCAGTATTTACACAATCGCAGTGGGTTCGGCCAGCCAAACTGGCAAATTTCCCTGGTACGGTGAGCGATGCCCGGCAACATTGGCCACCACTTACAGCAGTGGAGCTTATCACGATCAGATGATAGTACGTTAACGCCGTTTGCATACTTTTTTTAATTTTATACTATTTCCAAAAAAAAATCATAGGGTAAGCCCGGGTAGTTAGCCACAGTCTTTTCAAGGATCCGCTAAAATAAAAGTACATACGTTCCTTAACTTATCTTCATTTGTAATTAAACTTTCAACATTTAGCTTTGAGATAATTTATGCCATTAAAACAAACTCCTGTCGGTTCAACCTTAAAATTACTATTCGTTTAGAATCACGATTGGCTATCACACCCGGATAACATCACACCCGGACTAATATCACACCCGGATAATTTACGCAATTAAAACAAACTCCTGTCAGATCAACCTTAAAATTACTATTTGTTTAGAATCACGATTGGCTATCACACCCGGATAACATCACACCCGGACTAATATCACACCCGGATAATTTACGCAATTAAAACAAACTCCTATCAGATCAACCTTAAAATTACTATTTGTTTAGAATCACGATTGGCTATCACACCCGGATAATATCACACCCAGATAATATCACACCCGGATAATATCACACCCGGACTAATATCACACCCGGATAATTTACGCCATTAAAACAAACTCCTGTCAGATCAACCTTAAAATTACTATTTGTTTAGAATCACGATTGGCTATCACACCCGGATAACATCACACCCGGACTAATATCACACCCGGATAATTTACGCAATTAAAACAAACTCCTGTCAGATCAACCTTAAAATTACTATTCGTTTAGAATCACGATTGGCTATCACACCCGGATAACATCACACCCGGACTAATATCACACCCGGATGATTTACGCAATTAAAACAAACTCCTGTCAGATCAACCTTAAAATTACTAGTTGTTTAGAATCACGATTGGCTATCACACCCGGATAACATCACACCCGGATAATTTACGCAATTAAAACAAACTCCTATCAGATCAACCTTAAAATTACTATTTGTTTAGAATCACGATTGGCTATCACACCCGGATAATATCACACCCGGATAATATCACACCCGGATAATATCACACCCGGACTGATATCACACCCGGATAATTTACGCAATTAAAACAAACTCCTATCAGATCAACCTTAAAATTACTATTTGTTTAGAATCACGATTGGCTATCACACCCGGATAACATCACACCCGGACTAATATCACACCCGGATGATTTACGCAATTAAAACAAACTCCTGTCAGATCAACCTTAGAATTACTATTTGTTTAGAATCACGATTGGCTATCACACGCGGATAACATCACACCCGGATTATTATCACACCCGGATAATTTACGCAATTAATACAAACTCCTATCAGATCAACCTCACAATTACTATTTGCTCAGAATCACGATTGACTGTCACACCCGGATAATAGTAATAATATTAGCGAATAGCTGTGCAATAGCACTGCCCTATATGTTCAATAATTTATCGAAAACTACTTGCTAAAAAAATAGCTTGAAAGCGCATGATCGGAACAGAATGCGGCCGTAAATAAATGATTGATTATTCAATGATGGACATATCCAATAAACATTTCATTAGAAGCAAATAAAAGTCCAGTTGCTTACAAAAATATACAAACGTGCCACATTCAGCCATTCATTTCTCTCTGTGTACTTTTTCGTATTTTGTATTGCAACCAAACTCACTTGGGGAAGACAAAATTTGTCTCGAAACACTTATTAACCATTTAATTAAATTACATCTATGAGGTGAAAAGATCGACGAAAATTTATACGGTGTTTCACATATTGACGGTTCGTTCGTTTTTGTGCGTGTGTGTGTATTTTTCAGGCTACGACAGATTTGAGAAACAAGTGTACCACTCGTCATACCGGAACTTCTGCCTCTGCGCCGTTAGCCGCCGGTATATTTGCCCTTGCCCTCCAAGTGAAGTAAGCAAGAAAAAACAGCGCAAAAAAGCTCAATAAAGCCGGCCGCATAGACACCCACAACTATACGTGTAAACGTATATAACGTTGACTTTACGAGCGAACTAAGATTACTTTTCATCCCCGAGAGCCACCCCTTGACAAACTCCCTCTCGTGGGGGCGGAGATTTGCTTTTCGACCTGGGCGAGCGCCAGTGCAAATCCTTAGATGTATATACCAGGTGTCCTGTAATTAATGGATAATCCTGCAACTGTCGATAGGTCAGATTATGTCATACTATATAGTAGCTACCAAATAGTAGCCACTATATTAGCTGCTATGGTTGTAGTTACCACTATAGTAGTACTAGTAATATAGTATAGTAGTAACTAATATTATAACTACTAGTATAGTAAGTACTATAGTAGTACTAGTAGTATAGTAGTAAAGTAGTATAGTAGTAGTATAGTAGTATAGTAGTAGTATAATAGTATAGTAGTAGTATAGTAGTATAGTAGTATAGTAGTAGTATAGTAGTACTATAGTAGGACTAGTAGTATAGTAGTACTATAGTAGTACTAGTAGTATAGTAGTATGGTAGTATAGTAGTACTACTGGTACTATAGTAATTTACTACTATCGGCGTAAATATAGTAGCAACTACTACTATATGTACTCCTATAGTAGTAAATTACTATACTATAGTAATTTACTACTACTATAGTAATTTGCTACTACTATTACTATAGTATTACTATAGTACTATATTACTAGTAGTACTATAGTACTACTAGTGCTACTATAGTATGGTAACAAAGATTATAGCATAGTAGTAAATTACTATACTATAGTAATTTACTACTATCGTAATAGTAGTAATAATAGTAGTAATTTAATACTATAGTAATAGTAGTAAATTACTATACTATAGTAATTTACTACTACTATAGTAATTTGCTACTACTATTACTATAGTAGTAAATTACTATAGTATTACTATAGTACTATAGTACTACTAGTGCTACTATAGTATGGTAACAAGATTATAGCATAGTAGTAAATTACTATACTATAGTAATTTACTACTATCGTAATAGTAGTAATAATAGTAGTAATTTAATACTATAGTAATAGTAGTAATAATAGTAGTAATTTAATACTATAGTAATAGTAGTAATAATAGTAGTAAATTACTATACTATAGTAATAGTAGTAAATTACTATACTATAGTAATAGGAGTAAATTACTATACTATAGTAATTTACTACTATAGTACTACTAGTGCTACTATAGTATGGTAGCAAGACTATAGCATAGTAGTAAATTACTATACCATAGTAATTTAATACTATAGTACTAGTAGTACTACTATACTAATAATAGTACTACTAGTATTATAGTAGTAAACTACTACTACTATTTACTACTATTACTACTACTATTACTATAGTAGTAAATTACTATAGTATAGTATAGTATAGTATATTATAGTATAATTACTATAGTATAGTAATTTACTACTATAGGAGTAAATATAGTAGCAGTTACTACTATAGTAGCTACTACTATATTTACTCCGATAGTAGTAAATTACTATAGTACCAGTAGTACTACTGTACTGTACTACTAATACTACTATAGGATATATATATAGTATTTACTACTATATATAATATAGTAGTAAATTACTGCTATTACTACTATATAGCTATATAACTAATATACTATATAACTGATATTTACTACTATATATAATATAGTAGTAAATTACTGCTGTAGTAGTAACTGCTACTATAGTAGCGACTACTATAGCAGTACTATATAGCAGTACTGTGTAGTCGTACTATATAGCTATATAGCTACCATATATATAGTAGCTACTGTAGCAGTATATATGTATATATATCTGTATGTACATGTCCTACTATAGTAGCTACGGCTATAGTAGCTACGACGTAGTAGGACACGATCTGACCTATCGACAGATGCAGGGTTATCCATTCGTAACAGGACACCCTATATATATATATATATATATATATATATATATATATATATATATCCCAAACGTGGTAGATTCCTCGTTGCCCGTATACAACACTAAACGCGACCAACGCTGGCACAACTCCGCTTTAGTTTCCAACCACTTTAACGAAACTTCGTTCAATTAAGCCAAAATCATAAAACTCGATCTGTCACGCTGATAGCCACGTTTCTTCTTCTTCCCTTTTCTGTAATTTTCCAACAAGCAAAGGGCTCACCTGGCGAGACGTTCAGCATCTGGTTGTGCAGACCTCTGAGTACAGCCCTCTCACGTGCGTATTAACATTTTGGTACTTCATTTTCACCTCGGATTTCAGCAGCTTTCTTTATCACTTTGCGTTGCAAAAATTGCTTCGTATTTTATTGAAGGGTGCGCAAGGACAAAACGTGGGTTAAATAATGGTCACCTGCTGCAAGGATTTATGATGAACGATGGTATATCCGATGTGCCTTTATTAACCAAATTCCTGCGACATGCGAGCGCCATTATGGAATATGTAGAAATTCAGGATTTTTTTTCTAATGTTTCATTATGACTTTTCTCTCTTGCATGGTATTTTTTTATCTTCAAAATTTTGCAGCAAATTTTTATTTTTCATTGTCAAGAACACCATGTAGATAGGTCATGGTCATTGTCGATAGGTCATTGAAAACAAGGTTAATATTGAATGGTTTACGATGGGCAAAATGGTTTTTTCTCTTTAAATGTTAAAAGAGGTTTATCTGGCGTTAATCCGTTGTCAAAAATGGTTTATCTTGGTGCAAAATAGCCAAAAAAAAAAATCACATCACTCGTCAGTCGAATCTAATCGCACGTATAATTACATACATTTAACTATTTTTTCTCTCTGGTGTTTGGTGGTGAAAAAAAATCCAAAAATTTGTAAAGACTCAGTATCCTCTAGACAATAACATATATATTTTTTTAAATTTAATTTTGGATTGTGGATAACGCTCCAACCCCCTTAATCACTGCTACATTTATTTGCTACAAATATCTGACAAATAAAAGTTACATCCTTATTGGTTAACCATTATTCTGTTATTGTACTGGATAATAATGTAATATATCGTGGTCACTCTTTAAATATAAATTGTACAGAGACAATCCTGGCTGGTTTAAAAATTCCGCGGGCTACTGGTTCAATCCACGATTCGGTTTTGGACTCTTGAATGCCCACGCTTTGGTTGTAGCCGCACAAAACTGGACCAACGTTCCTGAGGGGAAGCTTTGCAGGATTAAACCGTTGCCTATGTGAGTGCAGACATGTGCTACGTAGTCACGTAACTGTAGTTTCGAAAATGTACGTGCGAATGGATTTTTTAAGCTGGGCTCCTTCGCAATATTATATTTCCCACATACATGCATTTTCCATAGCAATGATTCGAGCTAAAACATTCGTTACGAATATTAATAACAATAAATGCTTTATACTCCGTAACACAAAAAAATTGCCAGCAATAATACCGTTGATACGATATTTATAAAATATTATCGCAATAAAATATTATTATTATGATTCTAAAATATCATATTATAAAATTTAAAAATTATAATTACATACTATAATTTATTAAAATGTATCATTTTATAAATAGTTTATGGATAAATAATGATTATCAACGTATAATTATTAGTTTATAATAATTATTCAATCATAAACTATTTATAAAATTATAAATTTTAATAAATTATACTATATAATTATAATTTTGTATTTTTTTTACATTATAATTTTTGCCTAGCTTTGAAATTATAATTAAATCTAATTAATTTAATTAAATCTTCATTTAATCTAATTAAATTAAAATGTAAGTAATTAATGCCAAGCTTTGAAATAAGTATATTTTATATAATTATGCAAAATATAATTATATTTTATATAATTATGGAAAATATAATTACATTTTATATAATTATGCAAAATATAATTACATTTTATATAATTATGCGAAATATAATTATATTTTATATAATTATAAAATATTATTATTACAATATTAGAGTAATAATAATAATGATACTACTAAATACAATAATGAGAGTGGTGCTATGAGATATAATAATAGCAGTACTCTCACTATTGTATTTAGTAGTATCATTATTATTATTATTATTACACTGATATTGTAATAATTATAATAATCATAATAATACTACGGAGTATAGGAATAATATTAAAAATAATGACCGAACATTTTTTTTGTCCAAGTGGTAAAAAGCACAGTTGTATTTTTTATTTGTGATTTCTTTTTTCGATATCAGAGTTGATAGAAGTATTGTCTATGGAAATGTAAAAATCGTGAAATTCAACGTCGATGGATGTCAGATAGAAGAGGACGCGGAACTTTTCTTTTTGGAGCATATACAAATAGAAACGAGCATCAAGTATACGCGCCGTGGTGCGCTCCAAATGCACCTGACATCACCTTCGGGTACGTTGTTCCGTGTCTCTCTACAGTTATCCGCGTTTTCTTCGCTCGTTTTCCGCGCAAGAGACGCGAAACGAACTAAAACAACGTCTCGGTTCTACTTTTTTTTCCCCTTCAAGAGGTTGACCCCTGTTCAATCACGAAACGAGCGCATCGGAAATTGATTTAAAAAAAATTATTGTTGAATCATTTAAGGCCCCCCTTAAAATTTTTCAAGTATTTAAGATTTTTTTTAAAGGAAAAATTTCTTTGTTATTTTTGAGACTTAGGGCATGTTTTATTACGACTTTTGGCTGTCACATAGTATTTTGTTTTAATCTTTAAAATTTATTTTTAATATCTGAATTTATCAGGGATTTAGCTGAAAAAAAACCAACAATTTTTTTTCTTTCGTTAACACTCATACGCGGACTATGAACCAAAAAAAGTGAGACGTTTTGTACGCGTTGAAAAAAAATTAAAATTACCGAACAAAATTACATTTTGCAATGAAAATATGCTTTTTTTCAAAAATATTTAGTCATGTTTTAGAAAAGAAGGTTAAAAAAATGTATGTCAAATTTCGTCAGATTTGGTCGAGGAGTTTTCTAGGTATAGGCCAGTTTCGAAACTGCAGTTTTGAAGACCATGCCATATCTCCGTAGTTTTTAAAGATCAATGAAATTTTTTTAAATACCATGTAGCAGCCAAAAGTAGTAATAAAACATACCCGACTTCTCGAAAGTGATGAGAAATTTTAGCTCCAAAAAAAAATAATAAAAATCAGAAAAAAAAAAGCGAAAAATGTACATCAGATGAATTAATTATTAAAAGCTCGAAAGTACGAAAGCTGATCGACTTACGTGTAACTTGCTGAAATTCGACTTCAAATAATGATCCTTTGTCGAAATATATTCTTATCAAGGATTTCAAATGCGAGAAGATATAAATTAGATGATGTTTAATTTCTGTCCGCTCAATCGAATCGTCGTTTGAGACTGCAATTAAAACGAATGAAAAAAAAAAGAACGAGACTGCAAAAGCACTCTAGTTCCTTTCGTGCAAGGAATTCTCTTCCCGCGCGAAACATTCCGTTTGTAACTTTATTCTTCAGCGGAGATTTTTTGCCTCCTCAAGGAACGGAAATCGCGATCCTCAATCCAAGACAATTGGACGATTCGAAGGAGGGGTTCACCAAGTGGAAATTCATGTCGGTTGCCACTTGGGGCGAGGATCCTCGGGGAACTTGGACACTGCGAATTATGGATCAGGTGTGTTCGTCGCTGGATAAAAATGTTTAACAAAAGTTCGAAGATGTAGGACCGGCCATAAAAAAAATATCAATAAATGCAATCAAAGTCATCAATCAATTTTAAAAAATCAACAAAAATTGTCGATTAATAAATATCATCATAAGATTAATCGTACGATTGATAAAAAACAGTAATTTAAAAAATCATAAGATTTTATTCTTTAAAATATCAAAAATATTATCAATCAAATTAAAAAAAAAGAATAAAGTTTCATTTTCCCGAAAAAAAATTAAAATTTCCCAATAAAAAAAAATGGACATTTCCAAATTCCGAAATTAAAATTAAAATCGTCAAATTGCGGAAAAAAATTGAAAATTTTCAAATTCCGAAAAAAAATTGAATATTCCAAATTTCGAAATAAATGGAACATTCCAAATATCGAAAAAAATGGAAAATTCCAAATTTGGAAAAAAAAATGGAAAATTCTAAATTTCGAAAAAAATAATTGGAATTTCCAATTTCCGGAAAAAAATTGAATATCCAAATTGCAAACAAAAAAAAAATTGAGATTTCCAAATATAAAAAAAAATAAGATTTCCAAAATGTAATTTTTGTAAATTTCAAACAACCATTAATCAATTAAAAAAAACCAATTCCTAAAAATTGAAATTCAAAACGGTAAAAAGTAATCTCATTATGTTCGTTCATTCAAGTTTGTTAGATTTCCTTAAATTATTTATACGAACATAATAACACTTTTTTACTTAACAATTCACGAATCTGCAAAACTGTCAAGTACCGTTGACCGTACGGGGGAAAAACAATTAATTTCGGTGTGACGCAGGTTGGACCTGAGGCCAACAACGGAACGATAGAAGATCTGACATTGATAATTCATGGTAGCAACGTATTGCCGAAATATCGGGAAAACGGTCCAAGAATATACAACGACGAGTACAACAGAATACGAAAAATGGTAATTCGATGAATTTATTCACCCCGAAGTATCCGAGCTTATCAAGCAGCATCGTAGATTGCCCAAGAGCCGTTTCTGCTCGTACATCCATCGCAATGGATGCGGTTTAAAAATAAATGTATCGAAAAAAAGTCAAGTAGACCAGCAGACAAGACACCGAACAAGAAACATAAATAATTATTTTAATCAAGAAAAAAGGCAATTCATTAAGAGGTACCTACTTGTAGAACCATTTGGAATCTCCCACGTACATGGACAGGGAAGCCGAATTTATTCGATCGAATGAAATGGACAATGGCGAGGAAAATTTTATCCAAGATGGATCAAAAGTTGAGAGCATCCTTGGAAGCAACTGGCTCGCACGCCTACTAGGCAGTTCAGATAAAAATATCCCTTGATGTAAGTACTCGTCTTTATTCCTTCATACTGACGCATTAAGGAGTTTCGATACCATTTCTTAGCCTCAAGAGTGGCGGTGAAAACACAATGGATTTTTGACATGCTGTCATCCTCTTATGAATAAAATTTCATTTGAAAATAAACTATAATTACGCATTTCCCAACTCATAATATTGGTCAAAAATATTTCCCAGCCAGGAAATGATATCGATAGGTATCATTTTTGCAACTAAACATAAATATGTTTTAACTTTATTATGTGTAAATCGTTGCTCTACCTGTTCTCACTAAATCGTCTGTCATTTGGTCACTTTTCAATATTCTAACTCAAATTTCTTTCACATATTCTCGAATATCTACACTCTAAAAAAAAACTTAAAAAACCCAATGATTTGGTCCCTCACAGTGGTTGGAATTCGAGCGGAGAGTCTTTACCATTTATACACATACCGTTAGTAGACCTTCGAATTTCGTTTTGAATTTTTCAGGATGTATTGTAAAGATATTTTCCTAACGATGTACGAAATTTAAAAAAATTGTTTTTTTTAAGCAACTAAAGTGGTTGCCCCCCTTAAAAGCCCTTGCAAAAAATAATGCTACTTGATCTTCAAAACTCTGCGGCGTTAATTTTTATTTATTTACAGGAAACAATTATACGGGATGTCACACAAAAAATACTTTCCTATGAAAGAAACATTTTTTCGAATGTTTCAGTGTTCAGGAGGCTATTTGTATTCTACGATGCAAGGTTCCGTAGATGTCCACAACGCACTATTATAAACGTGTTTTCATAATTTTCCATAATTCTCCACTCCTTGGCTTATTGTTATGTTGATTTATATACAGTGTTAAAAATAAAAGTAAATTATATTAAAAAAGCATACCCCGCACGAACCCGATTCTCGGGGACGGTTTATTTATGACGAATAAAGATTTTTCCCTGCTCGAGTGATATGTATACCAGTGCGTGAAACGACCTACCTGTCCTGTAAGTAAGATAAATAGCATATTGCATTGTCGATTGTGCGTGCGTACACGTATCAGACATTCTGTGCCACTCGCTTTTTCTAGCTTCCGAGTGACAAGGTTCAAGCGTTTCATTGATTATTTAAGGGGGAAAATACTTTTGGGTGAGTATTTTTTTAAAATAATTTTCTTGTTTTTTTTTTAATGAAAGATTTCTGCACCGTGTTTAGACTTACAAAATAGGTTAGGTAGGTCGTTCGTTCACTACTTTTAACTGCCTTACTAACAAAATTGTTAAGCAGGTAGTTTTATTACTACTTTTGTAGTAGTTTTATTACACTTCAGACGCTAAAAAAGGCTATTTTCATGAATTTTTTTATAGGTTTATATTATAGGTATTGATAAAAAAAATTGTTACACTTAATAAGTACACTTTCGAAATACATTGAATTTTTTATTTATTTATTTAAGTCACTATTTATAGACGAAAATGGTAGTTAAAAAAATGTCATAAAAAATTGTAGGTCTGCGCTGTGAAATCTCGGATATGGATCATCCGAAACAAAAATATCGGACGGTTTTAGATTCAGTAAGCAAAAATAACAAAATGGCGGATATTTTCTGAAAAAAGAACAAGTTTTTGGCAAAAAAAAATAGTTGATATCAAAATTTAAAAAAATCCTTGATATGCGCTATAGCTATAGCTGTAAAGAATATGTGGTTAAGATTTCATAAGGATCGGTCCAGTAGTTTCGAAGATTTTATCAACTAGCCGTCGAAAAACGTTGTGTCGAGAAAAACGCGTTTAAAGTTTATTTGAGTTTCATAAATACATAAAACAATTTTTTTAATGTTTCAGAAAGTGTATTCATTAAGTGTAACAACTTTTATATCAACATCTATAATATAAACCTATCAAAAAATTCATGAGGATAGCCTTTTTTAGCGTCCAAAGTGAGAAGACCCCTTAAGGAAAGGTTGCGAGGTCGATCTCTCCAATTTTGATTAAATTTGGCATGCTTGTAGAATGGGTAAAAATAGGCGACACGTATTTTTTTATATCTGCGCAACCCGATTTTTAAGGGTTGAAACGCACCCTCGAAAATAGGGGTGTCTTTCGTTTTTCGTCGATAAAGTTTTAACGGTACGAGATATGAAAACATTTCAAATTCCAACAAACTTTTGTTTTTTCGTGTACTATACATCGGAGATGAGAACGATAACGTTATCGACGGAAAACGAAAAACACCCCTGTTATCGAGGGTGCGTTTCACCCCTTAAAAATCGGGTTCCACAGGTATAAAAAAAAACTCGGTCTAAAGCACAACCCTAAATATTTTTGAAAATAAAAAAAAAGTATTTTTTATAGCAAAATGTAACCATTGTTTTCGAAAAATGCAATCTTTTTGTTCCAAAGCGTACCATTTCATGGATATTCAACATTTCTCACTTTTTCTTGGTTCATATTCTGCGTACGAGTGTTAACGAAAGAAAAATCTTCGTTGATTTTTTTCTCAGATTAATCCCGCCGACGCTACGTGTCACGCCGTCTGACAACATTCGCCGCAATTTTAAACATTATAAAAAAAATACCATGTAAATCCAAAACTAGTAATAAAACATACGCTAAGTTTCAAAAATGGTAAAGAAGTCGTTTAAAAAAAAATCACGAAAATCAGCGACTTTTCCCTCGACTGAAGGTACCCCCACCCCTCTAATACGTTACATCTGAGTAGAAAAAAAAGTTCGATCGTTTTTTTTATTGGTTTAAATAATGTACAGACGTCTCCAATAGTCTGGGAAAATCCAGAAATATGATCTGAATTCTGTGAATCTATCGTAAAATCGAACAAGCCGGTGGGATTACAAAATAATATTTTTCAGCGAATTCAGTTTCTTCGAACGAATGTGATGCAAAATAAATCGAGTCCGACGAAATGAACGGAGATATTATTACCCGGTTTTGCCGGGGTTACGTGTACACACGATCCTATAAAAATAAAAACACGTAGGGAGTAAGAAGAAAATGAAAAGGATCACGCAATTATGTGGCCGGTGTGGTAGTGCGTGTTTCCAGCACGTGGCTGCGCTCGTATCGACCAGGTTAGGGGGTAGGTTTGGTCTCACGGGGGATGAAATATGCGAGCAGGGTGCTACGGGTCAGTAGCATGTCGATCCTCGTGCTGCCTGGTCCTTTTTGCCCACCCCGTCGACCAGATCGCGGTTCAACGACGCGCCTGCATTCTTCTTAAGGGGTTACGTGGGTTTCAAAGCAAAAAAAAATATTTTCTCTATTTAAAAAGAATATAATATATAAATTATTTTATTCAATATGTTGAGCACATGAAAGTGCAACATTGCAACAATATTAAAAAAATTTCATTCAAAGATTTGGGAAATTCAGCCGGTAGGACCTGGTTTCCGGAGACCCCGAAAAAAGTGTCCTCGCGGTGGTCAGAATAACTCATGATAGCTTTGTATGAAATTGAAAAACCAATTTTTTTTTCGTTAGTAGATAAGTATAGCTCGTGATTGAACGAAGGATTTTTGAAAAAATTGAAATTTGAATTTTTGGCAGACTTGTATGCAAAAAAGTTCAATTTTTGGTACAATTTACAGTACGCATAGCCTTGTAAAATTAGTTGTAGTCGGAAAAAAACCTTCGTTCAATCACTAGTCAATGCTATTTTGAAGTGTGCAAAATTTCAATAAGATTATTAGTTTTTGAGAAATCGTGTCCACCGACTTGAAAAATCGTGTTTAGAGAAAAATGCGATATACTTTTTTTCGGACTTTTACTCCGATTAACTTGAAACTCCGGGAGAATATTCTAGACATATTGTACTATTAAATAATAAAATATTTAAAAAATGGAATTTTTTGAAATTTTCGAACCCACGTGACCTCTTAACGAACCATTCTTCAAAAGTACTTGGTACAAGTTTTTGTCACATCACGAAAGAATATCAAAACGGCTCATCAGTATTTCGGCCATGACGAAAAAATCAACAGGCTACTGGTAAGTTTGAACGAACGTGTGCATTGTTTGGACCATCGAAAAATTACGGCAAACCATCGAAAGTTATGTTTTTTCTTCGAGAGTGACAGTGTGGGAAACTGCTTGCAGCCTAGTGAAGAATTTCGGTCGGGAGAATTATTTTTGGATTAAAAAAAAAACGGCCCAAAGAACAAAACATTTTGCGCGATCGGAAGAGCACATGTGCAGCTGCATTATAAAACTGCAATGTCCGTCATGCTGTAGAAGTTTGCATCGTTGTTTTTAGCAAATTAATTTTTTCCGAATTTATCATAATAGGTGATTCATGTGATTTAAAAAAAAAACATGTAAAAATGGACCGAAAAAATGCCCCCCCCCCCCCCCCCCCAAACTATCCAATTGAGGTTAGGGAACTAATTTACTTCATTTTGGTTGATTATAAGAATAAGCCTGTCCATTCATTTTCTTTTTAACGAGTCTGGGACAAGCACCCTTCGGTGATTAAGAAAATGATTGTTGAACGCAAAAAGGGAAACCCATCTAGGATGGACGGTGATTACGAGAAGCGAATATCCAGTCAAAAATCGATTGAGTGCTAATGAATGAGATTCTACTGAAACCAGCAACCCAATGACCGAACGCGGAAGAGGCAACGGGTGAACGCCTACTCGAGACGAGTGCCAATGAATGAATGTGCGTTAGAGTGAATGATGGACACAAATTAAGGATGTTGAGTCCCTATGAAACATGTTAATGTTAATTGTTCAATAAATAGCTTCTTAATCGTCATGAAATGTTTACACGACCTCCTGAATACTCCATGTAAAAACATACCAAATTTTCAGAATTCTATCATCATTACTTCAACCTCCTTAGGGGTTGAAATAAAAAATGATAAGAAAATTCGGAAAATTTGGCATGTTTTTGTATGAAGTATTTAAGAGGTCGTGTTAAAATTTCACGATTAGGAAGCTCGTTATTAAAAAGATGACATTTTGTTACGAACAATTTTTAAAAGAAATTAAAAAAAAATTTGTCAATAAACTTCGTTTTGTTTCCGTTGCTTTCAGTACATTGTAGATATTACAAAATTGAGAGGTCAAAAGAAAAACTTATTGCAAAGTTACATCAGTTTCCATAAGACAACATTTAATTTGTGAATGTTAATTGTTCAATAACGAGCTTCCTAATTGTCGTGAAATTTTTACACGACCTCCGAAATACTTCATACAAAAACGTACCAAATTTTCAGAATTTTATTATCATTTGCGATTGGGGCCTCAACGTCCTTAAGCACGTGATAATTTAACTATCATGCTACCATAGAAGAACGAGCGGCTCGCATCTCCTTTTTCATCAATACACGTTCCAGGTGATGATATATTTTTCACTTAAGGGGGTTGGAGCCTGAGCCACAATCCAAGATGAAATTTGAAAAAAATACATGTTATTGTCTAGACTATACTGAGTATTTACGAATTTTTTGAAATTTTTTCACCAGAAAACAGCAGAGATAAAAAATAGTTCAACATATGTCATTTTACGTGCTCCAATTTAAGTTACATTTTTCCATCGATGCTGCAGGCAAACTACAACTTGATCCACACTAAAGATATAAGCAGAACTTGAAAAAAAAAAAAAAAAGGCAGCGAGACGACTAGGGGTTGGAAACATGATAACGCGAATAATTATCGTCATCAGCAATAAATAAAGTTACGTGCGTGCAAAGTTTAATTTTTCAACGAAATCTCGCGGATTCCTCACGCGAGCACGCACTCGAATCGTTCAACGATCCAAGGACGCAGTTGGTATACTGAAAAAGAAATCTTTCCACACTGCAAAAAATGAGTTCTTCATTAAAATGTTCAAAAAGCACGTTTAATTATCCTCTGATACCATGGAGAGTTTCTTTCTCCAGCTAAAAGCTCCAGCCTCTCCATTCCAGTGCTACAAATGCTGGGATACACTTTTTTCGACGCGAACTGAAAATCTTCTAATTCGTACATGGGCGATTCTCCCAAAATGATTCATTTTGCATGTAATCTGACTTTTTCAGTAGATGGTATTCAACTACTTCGTAGGTTTTTTGGAGTACAGTTTGAAACATTTCGAAATCTTCCTACAAAACGCAGATGCGAAAGGCTTAAGGGGGACACTCCATATAGAACGCAAATTTTAGTCGATTTTATAGCGATTCTTTTCTCATTGTGTTCGGAATGATTGAATTTTTCGTTTTTGCTTGAAATCAATTTAAGGATGAATTTTTCATTTTTAATTCATTTTTTGAGGTTGAAAATGTGTTTTAGCAATAATCAATATGTTTTTGTATTAAAAAAATGTTAATAATAATTAACATTTTTTTTAATACTGAAATAGGAATAGGAAAAGAGACAAAAAAAAAGTTTCATTTTTTTAACACATTCGCAATACTTCACAATCGGTGAAAAAAAAATGTTTTAATTTTTTTTTCGACCGTTGCCTTAGTTTTAATCGTCAATTAACAAATGGATCGCTAAAGTTGATGCACCACCCAATCTTACTATGTTTTTAATATAAATAAACACAATTCCCCCACTTGGTGAACAAAAAAAATTCATTTTCTCTTTTCTAACGAACGCAAATGCTAAATGAACGCCAATAGCACTGCCTGTGAAAATTGGATCATTTGAATTCCTTACTATAAATTAATATTATCAAATTAATCGAATCAAATTAACAGACCAAACATGAGACTCCTCATCGTTCTCAATTCTGGCGGGAATCTTCAACTCCGTGTTTCCATTTCCTTGACGTCTCTCCTTGTTACGCGGTTATCTAAGAATTTTAATTACTCCGCTTATAATACACCCTTGCGAGCCGAGAGCAAAATTCCTTCACCCAAGTTAATGACAACCTGTGAAACGGCGGTTTCGTGAGATTGGAAAAGAAAAAACTTTTTCTTATTTTGGTTTTTTTTTTGAGAATGAATTTTTTTATATCCATTTTTTTACATCCAGAAGAATATAAATGAATTTTTTTATATCAATTTTTTTATATCCAGAAATATAAAAAATGAATGAAAAATTCATCGTGGAAGCGAAGGAACGATGGGTTGAGGAGGGTGTGAAAGAGGTAACTGTGCAGGGCGAGGGCTCGAAAAAATGGATTTTGTCAAAACTTTGAAATACACGACTGTAAAATATGGGTTAATGCGAGTCAATATCTTAATGTGTGTTGAAGTATACGTCCTCGAGAAAAAGGTTACGGTGTAAAATCGATTTTTGTCGACCTGCTTTTTTCTTGGCTCTGAATTATTTTTATAATATTCGCCCCAGCAGTAATTTCTTTACACAAATACAATAACGATTATTATTATTGCAACCAATGGTAAAATCGAAAATTACTTTTGTCAATCTATCTTGAAAAGTACACTTAATCATAATAAACTTCGAAACGAGGAATTTATTTTTTTCAAAACAAAGACGTGTAGGAATTGACTTAGTCGAAAACAAATTAAGGAAATTGAATCGAAGATACCCGAGGAGCTTTCCATTTTTCGAAGTCCCAAGAAAGGGAGCTTCACGCCCCTTAATCGAAGCCCTATTATTTTTATTCCATTTGCTACATCGTGAATGAAAATTATACGGCCCATAGGTGTCATACCTCCGCCATTTTTAAAGACCAATAAATTAAAAAATACCATGTCGGAGCCAAAAGTAGAAATCGAACATAACCTAAGTCTCAACGATGATGAAGAAATATTTCCTTTTAAAAAAAAATCATGAAAATCAGCCATTTTTTTCCTTGCCCAAGAATTTTTTTCCGATTATTTCCCCCCTTAAAGTAACGTAAATATACGGACACACGTGTGCTTCAATGGAAGTGGACTTTAGAAGCGACCAAGATCAAAGGTACCACGTGTACCTGAACCCGTTTCATTTCTCTACGCTTGATAGTTAATTTACGCCCGGAGGCCAGAACTCGTCATAGACATTTATCTCGTCCAACGTTATTAAGTTTTCCAGCCACTTTGCCGGAAGGCTATAAAATACTCAGAATCATTGCAAGGTCTCTCAATTTCTATGATATTAATGCTCCAAATCATTTTCATAAATTTAGTGCCCTGAATCATAGCAAAGTATGATTACTTTGACGCCAATAATTGCAATAAATTATAAACTAATTGCTCCTAAAATTTAGAGGATTAGGAAGATTCCCGAGGTTTGCGTCATCACGATTTTAGAACTGCCAAAAATAGCAAAATTTCTGCATGGTCAAGTTTAAAAAAAATTTTCACTCATCGTTCAGAATAGATAAAGTGCAAGATTTGATTATTTTGAGGAATATAATGAAGATGAAAAACCGTCATATCGGCCGCGGCTTGATCCTTTAATCAATATTCTAGAAAAAAACATAACTTTATATCGAAAAAATCGGAACCAAAACTTCGATCGCGATTTTCTCGAAACTACTTTTTTCGACCTTGTCTCAGCGAATAGCCAAAAACTTATCAATCCATTAAAAATTTTTTTAAAACATTTTTGTGATCGCAGTGACTAAGGTCGTACGTAGGCGATTTTTTAAATTTTGATCGTTACTGTTTCATCATTTCATCATTACTATTTTTAGTACTAATGGTGGCATTGGTGGTACGAGTTAAGCCATCTATTGAAAATCCGTGAAGTCATACTTGTACAGTCATATGATATGCCAAAATACTTCCAGCGCCTTCAACGTAATTTAAAATAATTTTTTTTTGATATTTTTTTAATATATGAAATATAAAAAAATATTTTTTTTTATTATGTGAAATATCAAAAAATATTGTTTTCGAATATATGAGGTATAAAAAAGTATATTTTTTAATATACAAAATATAAGAAATATATTTTTTTGTATATGAAACATTAAAAAACATATTTTTTAATATATAAAATATAAAAAATATATTTTGTTAATATATGAAATAAAAAAAAATATATTTTTTAATATATAAAATGAAAGAAAAATATATGTCATACTACAATGATCGTCAATTTTTTAAATATATAATTTACATCTCCATTCGAATTCTGTGACATTAGCAATCTGTATGATTGGTCTATACGTATACTTTTTATCCTAGTAATTCTCCTTTGGTAACATTTCCCCTTCAAGCGAACGCGGCATTCATCGAAGCTTGCAAAAAAGGTCTTTCATTGATAGTTAGTTGGTATTTGCCACTGCGTCTACCGGACCATCCCTTCGTACTCCCTTATCGCGTCGTTGCGTTTGCAGAACACAAAACTCGCGCCATGCATATAAAAACATATGTGTGTGTACTTTTTGTACGCAGCTGTTTTTTGACGTCATTGAACAGTTGTAGTAACGGCGAGCACATCGTGCGCAGCTTTATTTCCAACCCCACGTTAGAGACTGACGAAACGTCCGAATATTCATACCCCAACGATTTTTACGCTATTTGGACCACCGCGTGACTGCGAATTGTACCTCGTTCTCGTCCGTGCACAGTACCTCTATTACCGAAATAAATGGCTATGTCGTCGTACATAGTCTGAATTCGGGAATCGCTAACTTCCATTATTGGACCACTGCGCATCGGAATAGCTTATTATTGGCGAGCTTTGTTCGTAGACGAATCGAACGGGTAACAGCCGAGGGGGATTAAGGGGTCTTCACACTTTCATGAATTTTTTTGAAAGTTTTATATTATAAATATTGATATAAAAGTTGTTACACTTGATAAATACACTTTCGAAATACATGAAAAAAAAATATTTATTTATTTGAGTCACTACTTATAGACGAAAATGGCAGTTAAAAAAATGTACTAAAAAAATTGCAGGTCTGCGCTGTTGATGAAATCTCGGAGATGGATCATCCGAAACAAAAGAATCGAACGCTTTCACGATATGTTAATGGCTATAGAGCATATCATACGATTTTTTATATATGCAAAAATAACAAAATGGCGGACTTTTTTTTCGAAAAAACAAAAAAACGGGGTTTTTCACCTTTTTGACAAAAAACAGTAGTAAATATCAAAATTTGAAAAATCCTTGATATGCGCTATAGCTATAGTTGTAAAGAATATATAATTTGGCAATGGAAGTTTTAAAAGTTACATTTTTTAAAATAAATCAACGAATTATTAAAAGAATTTTTTTTTATTAAGAAGTGATTTTACGTCAATTTTGAAAATTGTGTAGACAATGTTATACGTTCTACATCATAGTTGACTGTCAATTATGTAAAACATATAACATTGTCTAGACAAGTTTCAACTTGACGTAAAAGCACTTTTTAATAAATAAATAAATTCTTAAGATAATTCGTCGATTTATTGAAAATTTTGAAAAATGTACAACTTCCATTGCCGAATTCCTATGACGGTGTTAAGATTTTCGGGGTTTTGGTCTTTCGTTTAGAATTCTTTCGGAGTTTCGATCCTTGGGCGTAGTATTCTTTCGGAGTTTTGAGCGTTCTGATCATTCAAAAGATCGGAACTTCAACCCGACCCCGATTGGGTTTATAAATACATTTTTTTAAATGTATGTAGTATGTATTTATGGGTAATATTTACGGGCAACTTTAATACATAATATTAATATATAATATTAATATATAATATTATTCCCAAAGGCTCGCTCTCTCCTAGACTTTTACTTTGACTTACAACTTTGGGAGAATATTCTAGGCATATTGTACTACTGGATAATAGAATTCAAAAAATGGACTTTTTTGAAATTTTCAAACCCACGTAACCCCTTAATGAAATTATTCTGCAATTGTGCCGAAATGTTTTTGAAAATTCGTCAAAAGAATGATCGTTTGCAAACAGGGACTTTTGCAATTATCGGATATTTCGTTCCACACATAACCTCCATGTTTGTACCTCATATTAAAATAAAAATATTCGTATTTTTCCAATAAATAATACGTTTTAATGTAAATAAAAATTAAAGGAATAAATAATAAATAAATAAAAAATATTCGTATTCTTCCAATAATTATTACGTTTTAATGTAAATAAATTAAATAAATAAATAAAAATGTCAGATTATTTTGGGACTCCCTTTGCAATGAAAGACGATACCTATATGTCATCTCGCCCGCATTTCATGGGATCCTCGTTAGAACATGCAACTGCATTGACGATATAACGCGGTCACGTGGTCTCCCAGTAATGTGTAGCACGATATAACGAGGAACGCAACTCCACAGCCAACATCTAGTTTACTAAGCGGATGGAGGGTTGTAAGCGAAACACGACGTAATACATGGACCGTATGCCATGCTACCTACGAAAACATTTATCGCTGAATTGAAACTAAACAATGCGTTAAAATAAAGGCTGGACGAGAATATTCAAAACGAAAAGAAAAAGTTTTGCATAAAAAAAATAGAGCGTGCAAGCCAATTAAGGGGTTAGGCTACTGTGACGACGAGAAAATGGAGATAATTGAAAAAAAAATGGAAACAGTAAGATAATTGAAGTAAGTAATTAAGTAAAATAATTAAAAAATCGTTTGGTCATTTATTTCTATGTAAATAAACTTATATAATTACTTAAATCAAATTAATGGACAAAATTTGATAAAAATGGTCATTGGACGTTTATTTGTATGTATAGTAATTTATAATTTTTTTTTCAAATTTGTGTGTAGCCAAATTCTTTTTTTTTTAATCCAGAATTGAAGTTATTCGCGATCTAGCGAAGGACCTTTGTACGTGGGGGGCTCAACAGTGTACTTGATTGTGGCCATCTCGTTAATCTACAAAAAACAAGGTTTTCCTTGGAAAAAATAATATTGGCTAAGACTTAACCGAGCTTTTTTTCTTATCGTACTCCATTCATTAAAAAACATATTTTTTTTCAATATTTCGAGCAAAATGGCATCATTATTGTTAGTAAATAGTAAAAAAAAAATGTCAAGAAGAAAAACGTCGGTCAAGTGTAAACTGCTATAACGCTGAATAAATGTACAAAATTTCAAGTCAATCCGTCCATTACATGTCGAGAAATCGTGTACACCGCTTTAAAAAATATAGTTTCCAGAAAACCGCCTTTAAAGTTATACTAGCAGCTCTATGGTTGTAATCATAACTTCACTTCAAATCTGTGATTCCTGCACCATGTGTTGGACCTTCCTCTTAAATTTGAGTCGCCTCAAGCGACGAACGAGTTTTCGTCATTTTCACAGCAGCCTAACCCCTTAACCAGTATAAAAAGGATAACAATTTTTCATCGGTGTAAACAGAAGCAATTGCCAATTGATTTTTCTACGTCGTTAATCCATTTTAAGGATGTTGAGTCCCAAATCGCAAATGATGATAAAATTCTGAAAATTTGGTATGTTTTTGTATGAAGTATTTCAGAGGTCGTGTAAAAATTTCACGACAATTAGGAAGCTCGTTATTGAACAATTAACATTCACAAATTAAATGCTGTTTTATGGAAACTGATGTAACTTTGCAATAAGTTTTTTTTTGACCTCTCAATTTTATAATATCTACAATATACTGAACGCAATGGAAACAAAACGAAGTTTATTGATAAATTTTTTTTTATTTCTTTTAAAAATTGTTCTTAACAAAATGTTAATTTTTTAATAACGAGCTTCCTAATCGTCGTGAAATTTTAACACGACCTCTTAAATACTTCATACAAAAACATACCAAATTTTCCGAATTTTCTTATCATTTTTTATTTCAACCCTTAAGGAGGTTGAAGTAATGATGATAGAATTCTGAAAATTTGGTATGTTTTTACATGAAGTATTCAGGAGGTCGTGTAAAAATTTCATGACGATTAAGAAGCTATTTATTGAACAATTAACATTAACATGTTTCATAGGGACTCAACATCCTTAAATGAACTCAAGTGTGTCTTTTTCCTCGCCAATTTATTTTGACGTTTTTTTCAACCATGCTTGCAAAAAGTGTGCGGTGTTATTTTCCAAGCAATTCATTCCTGCCGTAGTTCCTTTACCTCTGGAATTGTGTTATTTTTAATTTACTTCTCAAAGCGAACGCTTGGCTTTCGATTTATTCGAGAATGAAATGGCACTCCGAAGCGAACAATGAATACAATTGAATTGGGGATCCGGCACATTCACCATGCTGTGCACAACTATACGCGGACAGAAGTGTCCGCAATGAGTCAGCGTTTATTGGAGCACGTCATATCGACGCCGGTCTGGGCGAAATTCGAGATTCCATTGCCGAAAGGCAAAAAAGGACGCAATAATAGTGCAGACGAAAAGCGAGTTTTTCTTAAGGGGAGAGATATGTTTAGGCGAGCAAAAAATTGCCGATTCTCTTTGTATTTTAGGGAAGATTGATTCACCATTTTTTTAGACTTGGGCTGTTTTATTACTACTTCTGCCTGTTACATGGTATTTTTTTATTTATTGATCTTCAAAAATGATTTATTTTGTTACTTATTTATTTAAATAATTTTATTTATTTATATAAATGTAATATATTATCATTTATACAATAATTATTTATTTTTATGAAAATTATTTATTTTATTATTATCACGGCGGGATTAATCCGAAAAGAACCAACGGAGATTATTCTTCTGTTAACACTCCTACGCAGAATATGAACGAAGAAAAAGTGATAAGTGTTAAAAATCGATCAAATGGTACGCTTTGAAAGATGAGATTGAATTTCCGGAAAAAAAGGTTTTTTTTATTTTTCAAAAACATGTAGGGTCATGTTTTGGATGATAAGGTTAGAAAAATTTATACCAAATTTCATCAGAATCAGTCGATTAGTTTTTTAACCCTTCCTTGACACGCTTATACTTAGCCACGACTTTGACACACTGAGTCAATTTGACCCGGATAGAACTTCATCCACCTGCCGTTAACCACCCTTCGGTCCGTTTTTATTGAAAAAAATCAGGAATACACTTTAAACGTTCCTCAATATGTCTGCATAATTAAAATTCGGAAAGTATAAAATTGACTAGAAAAAAATCGTTGAAAATATTCAGTCTTAGAAAAGTGAGAATTTTATTTCAAATTAGTTCGAGTCAAAATGACCCAGTGTGTCAACGAAGAGGTTTGAAAATACTGTTCGGAAGACCGTGATATGCCTCCGCCAATTTTAAAGACTAATAAAAGTAAAAAAAATACCACGTAACAGCCAAAAGTAGTAATAAAACACCCCAAACCTTAACAATGGCGAAGAAATCTTTCCCTTAAAGAGTTACGTGGGTTTCCAAGCACAAAAAAGCATATTTTCTTTATTTAAAAAAAAAACATAATATATGAATCATTATACCCGAAATGTTAAGCACATAAAAAAGCAACGTTTCAACAATATTTTTTAAAAAATCATCCACAAATTTGGGAAATTCAGGTTTTTTGTTGGGCTTGCTTGGGCTTTTTATTTATTTATTTTTTGTACTTTGGGTTATTTGGTCTTTTTTGTTTAGATTTGTGTTTGGATTTTTTTGTTGGTTTTGTTTCAGTTTGAATTTGTTTTTTTTCCTTTGGATTTGTATGGGCTAATGAACATTATCTATGTTCTTGCTGTTACCGATCCGTTACTATAGACAAGTAGATAATATGGAACCTAATGAAGCTAATTGTAAGCAATTTTCACTCATTGGACCATTATCCCATTTTTCTCGAAATGGAATGATTTTATACAAAAATTGTATGGAACATAAAGGATCAATATTTTCATAGGCTACAACTTTTGTCGGAAACATTTTTCTCTAAAACAAATACTTACTAAAATAAAACAGAAAAACTGTTGAAAAACAGTTTTCGTCAGTGTTGACCTAGAAAATCACATTTGCGGGTATTTTAAATATGATATTCGTGACCAGCGAGTCAAAATACATAGGTACACGAAATTCCAAATTAATCAGTGTGGCCTTTTCGGAACTTTATCCCTACTGGATAATAAACATTTTAAATGGAATATTTGAAATTTTCAAATTCGCGTAATTCCTTAAAGAAATGGAAATCGGCAATTTTTTCCTCGCCGAATGGTATCTCCCCCCTTAACAGGAGCTCAGAAACGTCCATTCAATGTTACATAGTCACACCTGAAAAAATTGTGGGCAGAACACTTCCTGATATTCATGTTTTTCCGACCACCCTAACAAAAGCGTTACTCCGCACCCTTCGTCATCTTCGACCCATAATATTGATTTTCAGATGGATAAACAAATTTAAAGAAGTTCCACGTCATGTGAGGAAGAGCCCTGCGAAAAAATGGTAGACCGTGACAGATCGAGGCCGTCCAGGGTAAAGATTCCCCCACCCTTAAATCTTCACGATGCAATACAAGACGAGGGGCTTAATCAAAAGACTGCTAGGAGTAAGTTTGTCGAAGTTATCACGGATCCTTCCAAACGCGATTTTTCCTCTCGCCCATTCATTTCCGCCTACACCATGATTGGGTTACTCGAAGACGGCGGATGCCCCCTGCATACGTCATTCGCATAAATCAGAATTATTCGCCATAATCGGACCCTTCCCCGTCTCATGAAACCGTACACTCCCTTCGCTTTTCTCATAACGACTAAAGATACGAGGGTTGTAATGATCGGTGTTTAAGGGGGAACACGCAATGTGCCCCCTTAAACCGTTATCTATTCCAAACTGCGCCATTGTGTTCTAGCTACACAACGAAACTCATGTCGATGCAAAAATGCATGTCTCCGTATTATCATCGATCCACGAGATTATAACATTTTTCACGAAATCCTTACCTTAAGGGGGGATATGCCTTTGGGGGTGGAAAAAATTGCCGAGGACGAAAATATTGCATTTTCCGAAGAAAAAAATAACGGCTACACATGGCAATAAAAACGTCAATTTTTGTTCCAAAAACATTTGGGGTCTTGCTTTCCAAAATAAGGTTAGAAAGATTAATACCAAATTTCATCGGAATAAGTCGATTAGTTTTTTGGCTATAGTGAAAAGACCGTGCCATACCGCCATTTTTAAAGATTGATAAAAAAATACCACCTAACAGCCAAAAGTAGTAAAAAAAACTACCCCAAGTCTCAAAACTGGTTAAAAAAAATCTATCTTAAAAAAAGATCATGAATATCAGCAATTTTTTCTCGCCTGAAGGTACCTCCCCCCTTAACGTGTTAATTCTACAGTACATGCCGTTGATTTGAAATTTTAATGATCGCTCGCGTATGCTCAAACGATCTTGTTTCAACTGAAAATAGTACTGAAGAACGACCTTTTGCTTCACGAGGCCGTAATCAAGAACGAATCTGACTCAGTTCGTAAAGTGCTCAAGGAAACCGTCGATGTCGATTCCAGAAATAACGTGAGTATTGATCGAACTGTCTTTAACCATTTATCATTTCCGAAATAAATGCGACCTCGGAAACGAAAGATTTCAAACATTTTCGTAGAAATTTACCCCGTCTCTTTTGTTGTTTTCGAAATCTATTCGATTTAGTAAATCTAAAATACTCGGCGTCTTTTCGTCAGCTGATTGTGTCTTTGTTGCAGAGTACTGAACGCTATGATTTATCTTCAAATACAAATAATTATTGATATATATATATATATATATATATATATATATATATATATATATATATATATATATATATCAATAATTATGTTATACTATATTTTATAATTATATTATATTTTTATGTAATTTATAATTTTATAAATTATATAATATTATATAATTATTTTATATTATAATTATATATATTATTCAAAGCTATAAATATATTTTACACCCTTAACGAAAAAAATCAGAATTGATCTTGTCGGAAATTGAGAGAAAAACATGAACAGTAGCCTGTTTTATGCGCCAATGAATAAAAAAATGCATCTATGTTTTGCAACCGTTTCGAGGCAGTATTCTAGTTGTTCTTGTGCTTTGATGTCCACTTTCGTTACTCGCGAATCATTCTTAAGGATGTTGAGTCCCCATGAAACATGTTAATGTTAATTGTTCAATAAATAGCTTCTTAATCGTCATGAAATTTTTACACGACCTCCTGAATACTTCATGTAAAAACATACAAAATTTTCAGAATTCTTTCATCATTACTTCAACCTCCTTAGGGGTTGAAATAAAAAATGATAAGAAAATTCGGAAAATTTGATTCGTTTTTGTGTGAAGTATTTAAGAGGTCGCGTTAAAATTTCACGACGATTAGGAAGCTCGTTATTAAAAAATTAACATTTTGTTAAGAACAATTTTTAAAAGAAATTTAAAAAAAATTTATCGATAAACTTCGTTCTGTTTCCGTTGCTTTCAGTATATTGTAGATATTACAAAATTGAGAGGTCAAAAAAAACTCTGAAATACTTCATACAAAAACATACCAAATTTTCAGAATTTTATTATCATTTGCCATTTCGGACCTAACATCTTTAACCGGACGCACAATGTTCCACTAAAATAGGTGCAACTTCGTCAACTTTTAGAATTTCAGGGTCCGGTTGCTCTCAAAATATTCTCGAAAATTCACACCCTAACAGTATGCAAAAAACCATTTTTTGATGTTTCCGGAGAGGGATACCCCCTTAATAATTGCGCGTTGATTTCTACCGCTTCGGATCGCGATAGACATTTCAAACCGCCGCACGTATTGGCGTTGTGTATTCGATTGGCCGATTATTCGACGAAATTTCGCAGTACGGACGTGCCCCGATTCACTGGGCGGCTTCTCGAGGGAATGCGGAAATAATAGAGATGTTGATCCAGGCGAAATGTGACGTAGAAGCGAGGGATAAGGTAAGATTAAAAAAATAACCAAACGCACTGCCCCAAGCCTGAAAATCTTCATTACTGATTCGTAAATCAATAAATAGAAAATTGTCCAGTTCACAAAGTTATCGTAAAAATGTATTTTGCATTGGTGCCTATGCACTTGATGCCAAGTGCATATGATAACCAAGGAGAAATTATTTGTCGAAGCTCTCGTGTAAATAATCCCGCCCACTTTCGCAACGCAATAGCTTTGCCGTAAGGGGACAATTGACTTTAACGTATTCATGAATATGGATAGTTCGGTATGAGGCCGTTGCACATGGCAGCCTGGTACGGACATCAAGAGGCTGTCAGAATGTTGATCAACGCCGGGGCAAATGTGACCGCCGTGAATAAGGTACGACACGAGTACACATATAGCAATTATCGACAGGCTTTTAATAACCTGCCCCTGGTTTATATCGCAGACGTCAATGGAACCTAACCTCAAAATCTCGATTCCGTTTATCTATGAACAATTAGTCCATATTTGCTCCCTGCAGACAGCGTGAAGATTATTCGAATTCGTGTGGTTTATATCGAAGATGTCAATGAAACCTAACCTCAAAATCTCGATTCCGTTTATCTATGAACAATTAGTCCGTGCTTGCTCCCTGCAGACAGCGTGAAGATGATTCGAATTCATGGGGTTTATATCGAAGATGTCAATCAAAACCTAACCTCAAAATCTGTACTCTGTTTCTCTACAAACAATTAGGCCATGTTTGATACCTGCAGGCAAAGTGAAAATTATTCGAATTCGTGTGGTTTATATCGAAGATGTCAATGAAACCTAACCTCAAAATCTCGATTCCGTTTATCTATAAACAATTAGTCCGTGCTTGCTTCCTGCAGATAGCGTGAAGATGATTCGAATTCATGTGGTTTATTTCGAAGATGTCAATGAAACCTAACCTCGAAATCTCGATTCGCGGGGGTGATATACTACGGTATTCCGGACCGCAGCTTGACAGCGGCTTGATCAGTCTTCAGGCTGCCGGATCAAAATTTCTAACCGGGAAATTACCGTTCGTTTATATTTTTTATGTTTACACACATCTCGGGCTTGTGCACATGAACATTTCACTGCTCGACGTTCGGTAACCTATATGGATAAAAGCCTACTTTTGAAAGTACCTGAGAAGAGTTGGTGTGCGGATAATCCGACCACCAATCGACCATCCCACCAAACACGAGCACTTACCGTCCCCTCGAGTTTTCCAACTTTTCTCGAGTTTCCTCAGCGTATAAGATCCTCGCCCCCAACCTTCTTTCACATCTGCCTCTATGTACAACCCATCCATTTGTAAGATTAACATCTTCCGAGGATATTAAATTCTCGGCTGACCGACATGTATACTCGATCAAAAATAAATTACGGCAGCGCAGAGTACGTATTTCCTGCATTCAGTGATATTGAAATAAACAAGTTCGGGGAAATTCACTTTGGTGCACGTAAAGGTCGGCGAAAAAAAAAAAAATTTCTACGGTTTAGGGAACTGGGAATAATTTTTAATAATATTTATAACTTCAATCTCCCAGCTCACTAAATTATTTAATAATTATTAAGGAACTATGTTTAGCACGGCATGCAAAATTCGTCCTTAATTTCATTATTACTATTCAAATATTCTATTTACAACGTTCCTAAACTATTTCATAAACTACTTGGTTAACGTGAGCCAAGTTTTCTGATTTAACGATTATCAGACCAGGCTACAATTATGTTAACGGGGGATCCCTTGTAGCCAGCCGAAAATATGCGAATTTTCAAGTTTTTTTTTTGTGTCGACGCTATTTATTGAGAAATGAAAAAATGGTTAGTAAAAAAAATTGCGGCTGTACTAGACTTGCTTTAAAAAAGGTTGCCGGCTGAGTTGTTCAACAGCGTGGAACCTAGCGTCTCGTGCATTGATCTGAAACATCACAGCCAAGGAGTTTCAGTTTTCTATAACCAACAAGTTCTATGTGAACCTAAAAAATGTATAAAAAAATGAAAATTTGAAAAAGGGTACGTGTGTGAAAAAAATGTTTTATTTATCGTCAAATTTCTATTATAGTATTTGTTAACGAAAACGGCTCGTTTTGAGGATAATTTTCGAGAAACTCTAGGTTCACATAGTCGGTAATTATGTTATCTGAAAGTGTGCTGAATATCAAAATGATCGATCATATGGTTACTTAGTTATCTTGTACGAGGTTTACGGAAAAGTCGTTTCAACGAAAACGCATTCAACCCTACGTTGACACACTTATGTTTGGCCATGATTTTGACACGCGGGGTCAATTCGACCCCAAAAATTCTTCATCTACCTGCCATCAACAAACCTTCGGTCGAGTTTCATTTAAAAAAATCATGAATACACTTTAAACATTTCTTCATATGCCTGCATAATTGAAATTCGGAAAGTATAGAATTGTAGTGTTGTAAAAAATTATTGAAATCTTTCAACTTTGGCAAAGTGAGCATTTTAGGGTTAAAGTTTCAAGATTCAAGAATTTTGCGACTAAATGACTTACCGTTAAATCTGCGATTCCGAGGCCATAGATCGATCCATCAGCTTTCTCGTGTTCATTTTCGGCCATTGGCTCTTCTTTACGTTATGAAGAGATGTCCCCCCTTGAATAGCCAAAAAATAAATTAATACTAAATTCAGCGTAATTTTATTCGAGTTTCTGTTTATTTTGGAAGAATTAAAACCTCCGACTCAATAGGTAATCATCACAGGCACTTGATACTTTACGAAAATCAATCACGTACATTAAATTTTCACAAATAAAACACAAACTTTCTTATAATTATCAATCCCTTACGGATGATAAAAATCGCAAAAAACGACAAATTTTTCTATCCATTGAGAATACTCCGGCAAAACAGTATTCACTTCCATAAATACTGTCTCTTGAAATGGCCTTCCAAATATAAACAAAAGCTAGAAACATCAACAACATCGAGGCTAGTCATTTCTCATATTTCATTTCTGTATAACTCCACAGTATAATAAACCACATTCTCACACATGACTCATCTCAAACACCGATAAATAAAAGGAATCAACGCAATACAAGAACTTATTCATATCAAAACCATATAATTATAACTAAAACAGAATTAACAGAGCAGTTATAGTTAATTCCTTCAAAACCGATTTGTAAAATTTGTGCATCAAAATTTAGAGAGAAAAATATAATTTCTGCAGAGGACCCGAACCAAAGGATCGAAACGTAAGAAAGCGTCTTTTATTTCCATCGCTGACCTTCGAAAACCTCTATTGGCCGGACTGAAGCCGAATCTTTAACCAGCAACTAATTATATTCCATCCCCCAAATGCGAATGAGTGGCTTTTTTTCTTTCAAGAATTGACGAGACTTAAGCTTAAAATAAACCTTAAGCGGACGGCTTATCGTTTTATTATTTTGTAGAAACAATATACACTTTTGATGTGCGCTTCGAGAGGCAACAGCGTTGCGGTAGTCGAATATCTAGCTGAGGCTGTCGAAGCTCTGAACGTCGACGCGACCGATTGCACTGGGGCAACGGCACTTCACCATGCAGCTGTCGCTGGCCATCGGGACGTTATAACATCCCTGTCGATGATACCGGAAATCGAGTTGGATGCGAAGGATAAGGTATGTGTATACACCGGGTGTCCCATTTTATTCTTACTGATTTATCTCGGAAAATACTGCTCCGATCAAGTATGAGTATGATCAAACTTTTAGGGTTCAAAGGGGGGCGTAAAAAAATATTTTTTTGGCCCATACTTCAAGATGGCGACGTTAAGATGGCCGACGTGTTTTTTTTCTCAAAAGGACCCCGAATTTAACCAAAAAAATTGTCAGGCCAAAACTAACGACTTTTGTAGGAAAAGATTTTTGATGACGTTCATGATTTTTAGGCTAAAATACCATAGTTTACCATTTTGAAGTTTTAACCAAAACAGATTCTATTTCAACCTCATTTTGAACCCTAAAAGTTTTATTATAACCAAAGCTTAATCGGAGCAGTATTTTTCGAGATAAGCTGCAAGATTAAAATGGGACACCCGGTGTACAGGGTGTCCCAGAACGGAATGCGTTTCCTGCAATGGGGGTTTGGGGGGTGAAATTCCGAGTCGATTGATATAAGCATGTGTGGGTCTCAGATCAACCCCTGGATTATTATTCATTTTTAAAGGCGGGCCAATCAGATGCCTGGCGGGAGCACCGCGTATCTTATTGGCCCGCCTTTAAAAATGAATAATAATTCAAGGGTTGATCTGAGGCCCACACATGCTTATATCGATCGACTCAGAATTTCACGTCCAACTCCTCCATTTCAGGAAACGCATTCAGTTCTAGGACACCCTGTATACGCGCTTACTATACTGGACGAAATAAAGTACACACCTTGGCATTTAGTTTGCCTATGTCTTCACGTACTTTAGTTTGTCCAGTACTGTACTTACGTGTACACAACTCTGGACAGTGCGGTTTTTCTACGCTCACAAAAATGTTTCGCCCAATTGATCGATTCTCCAACGATTGTTGTCAGAAAGGACAAACACCAATGCACTACGGCTGCGCGGAGGGACATACCGAGGCAATAGAGGCCCTGATAAGTCTCGGTGCAGACGTTGATGCTCAGGATAACGAAGGCAATACACCGCTACACGTGGCAACGCGAACGAGACATACCAGTATTGCCCAGACATTGCTAAAAGCCGGTAGCAACACGGAACTCGGTGACGAGGTCTGTAACTGCATAACGTTTTTTTTTCATAACACAATCCGAGCCATAAAGACCACGAACAGACAAGATTTTGCTTTCTCACGGAGGAAGCTTTCTTTTCGTGCAAAAATGTCAAGATATTACTGGAATTGTATTCAGCGTTGAGGACATTAAAAAACGAGATTTATGCAAAGCCTGCGTGTCCGCATTTTTTTCATGCAAAAACTTCTATAGTTTTTGAAATGTGTGGCTCCTTTTTTTTCAACGATAATGTATCATGCAATGTGTGTGCAATGTTGGTGTGCTTGAACTTAGAAAAAAAATCGGTGAAACAAGTTAGATTTCGTTAGTGTCAATTTTGAAACAAAATGTTTTTGGATTTGAGTGATAGGATTTAAATTTCAAGGGACTTGCATTTCCTTAAATATAGTTCAACTATCTTCGTAGTTAGACGACGGATAAAGTTTTATACACGGATAGAGTATTACACAGGGTGAATTTTACAAAAAATGGTGAAACATTTTAGTTTTTAAAGGAGAATAAATTTTGAAAAAACGCCCTCCAATGCTACGACTTCTAAAATTTAAAATACCCGTATCAATGTTGATATGTGTATCTATTATCTAATCTGTATTTCCATGAAAGATAATCCAGCTGTTTATGCTGATATGGAGATAAGTAAAAAAGTTATCTAGGTCACCTAGATAATTAATAATAAATTATCTCGATAAGCCAAATAATAGATAATAGTGTACATTATCGAGATAATGTACACTATCGAGTGTACATTATATTATAGATCACATTATCTAGATAAGAGAATCTACAATATTATCTAGACGATGACATCTATCATTTAGACAATGATATCTATTATCTAGAAAATAATATATATTATCTAGATAATGATATATATTATCTAGATAATGATATCTATTATCTAGATAATGATATCTATTATCTAGATAGTGATATCTATTATCTAGAAAATAATATCCATTATCTAGATAATTCAGATGTGTGTTACCTGTCATAGTAGATAGAACGTCATATCTATTATTTATCTAGTTCACAACTGAATTGTAGATTAAAGATAACATAGCTGCATCAGGTTACACCTAATCTATCAGAAAACTCCACATTATGAAAATACAGATTTCGAAAAACCATGCATGGTACAAATGATAACTTCTACATTGGATATTCATTCCTGATCATTTTATCGCATTCGCAAAGCTTCCTCTATGGGAAAGTCAATTTGGAAAGTGATTAGTTCACGGAGAAAGGTCCTATTTTTTTAACACAGTTGCTACATGTCTGAGAAATCTAAACGATTTTTCGCTATATTGATCCAGTAGATTGAATTTTTTCATTCAAATGGCGAATGGAAAAAGGTACCGTCAATTAAGGATTGTGAACGTATTATTCAGATTGGACTGACAGCCCTTCACGTAGCCGCGAGTCAAGGCTGCAAGGGAATTCTCGAATCGATACTACAGCGTGGGAATATAAATAAACAATGTAGCGTGAGTGATATTGAACACGTCTGATAATTAATGCCGCCCTATGAGATGACATGATTTCGCTATTCTCCTGAACATTGCAAATTTTTTGAAGATCTCTTTGATTATTTAATTCCTGTGTATTTATTTGTGGGTGTACCTGACAACGTGAAATAACAAACACTTTCCTCTTTTGTAAACATGAGAAAAAATCTAGAGATAATCCGTAACGAATTCGAAAATATTCAAAAATGTGTTATCCGTTATTACAATTACGAGAGATATCTCGCCATCGTTGGTTATCTATGCTTCAGAGCGGAGACACACCTCTTCATCTCGCCTGTCAGAATAACGAGATCGAAACGGTCGAAATCCTAATAAAAAAGGGTGCCGATCCGAATTGCTTGAATTTGGTAAGTCATAGTTATATTTCGAAAAAAAAAAAACAAGTCTGTCGAAAGCACTCCACTTGCATCGTGTCCCATTTTCCTATTGGTATCTCGAAGCGTTTTGGGCCCCAAAACTTTCATGCAAATTTATGTCCCGCATACGCGTTCACCAACCAGGGAGATTTTTTTTCCAGAGGCTACAATCACCAATACACATAGCAGCTGAAATGGGTCACACTGATATCTGCAAACTTTTACTCGCAGCCGGTGCAAATATCGAGCAACGCGAGAAGGTAAAACAACGGCCCGATTTTTCGAATATTTTGCCGTATCACGGGCTCGGAAAATATGTAAAAAATCAAAGGTGCTCAGTGAAACAAACCAGTATTGCGTCAGACCGAACTTTTTCAAGCACGACCTACTGCGTGACTCGGAATTCGTTCGGGATTTTATTTTTGGTACTTAACCTTTGACCGAACGAAATGGTTTGACAAATCCGGAAAAAGGGAGGGCGAGAGAAAGAGAGGGGGAGTGAATTTTCGTTCTCTATTTTTCAGAGCGGGCGAACACCCCTTTACATTGCAGCTAGGGGTAGTTTCACGGCGATCGTCGATATGATCATAAAAACTTCACGCTTGGATTATCCGAGTCCGGTAAGATTAGTTTCTCATCTTCGACATTCCTCTCATTCTTCTGCTTGCGAACGCGCACTTTTTTTATTCCATTTTTAAGGGGGGACCTTCGGGTTAGGAAAAAATTGCTGATTTTCATGATTTTTTTTAAGGACAAATTTCTTGAACAATTTTGAGACTTGGGGTATATTTTTTAATTTATCAATCTCTAAAAATTATATGGCACGGTCTTCTGAACGCGTTGTGGCGGTGTTGTCAGACGGCGTGACACGTAGCGTCAGCGGGATCAATCCGAAAAAAAAACCAACGAAGATTTTCCTTTCATTAACACTCATACGCAGAATATGAACCAAGAAAAAGTGAGAAATATCGAAAATTGAAAAAACGATACACTTTGGAACAAAAATATCGAATTTTCGGAAAAATTGCAACATTTTGAAATTAAAGAATACTTTTTTAAAATTTCAAAAACATTCCTGGTCAGACCATAAGGTTAGAATGATTCATACCAAATTTCATAAGAATTGGTCGATCAGTTTTTTACCTATACGTGACGCGTTTTGAAAATGCAGTTTAGAAGACCGTGCCATACCTCTGCCATTTTTAAACATTAAGGGGGGGAATACATACAAATGGTCGAAATGCCGAAAAATTTCGGGATTTTTTTGCAACGCAACTGCCGGATCAATCATTTTGAAATTTGCAGGGTATTTTATTGTACATTAGAAGACACGAAAAACATTTTTTTCATCGACATTAAATGTTCATCAGCAGCCTGCAGCCAATTGTTATTACTTGTTAATATTTTCCCCTTAATATATTTAAAAAATATCATGCAAGAGCCAAAAATGGTAATGAAACATACCCTAAATCTCAAAACTGATGAAGAAATGTTTCCTTTTAAAAAAAATCACGAAAATCAATTTTTTTTCCTAGCCTAAAGGTATCTCCCTCCTTGATTTCAATATTCGATAGGAACACGTAAATATTCGGAGTGCAATGTTCAAAGGGCATTCACACTGATGAAAAACTATTAGTGGCGAACGAATAGCGAAGGAAGAAGCAATTGGTTACGGGACGGACGTTGCAAAAAATAATTTTCAAGGAGGACTCGAATTCGGACAGGGAGGTACGTGAACTGACCCCGGCGCGTCGACGATGGCGGGAGGGATCCCGGGGTGGTAGCACATCGAGTAGCAACAATGGCCCTCTCCCGGAACACGTTCGCTCAATTTTGTGGAAACTCGCTTTCAAACAACTCGCCCCCGGCGATTGGAAAAAATTGGCTTCCCATTGGGCCTTCACGCAGGATCAAGTTACAGCCATCGAGCATCAGTATACAGGTATTCCTTTTTTACGAGATAGAATTTGATTTAACATAGTGTTTCAATTCGTTATTGTCATTATCGTCATTATCATAATTGCCCTTATACGAATAACTCGTGGCTGGAAAAAAGCGGAATTCTCCGAGAATTTTTTATGGGAAAACGTGTGCGGGTTTCCAAATTTGTTTCTCTACATTAAAGCCTTATATACGCGATTTCGCCGATTTTCGAAGGTACTTGTCTAGCCGCGGCTAAAAAGAAATTACGCATATATTTACAACATTTTTTTAGATCATTTATGCACATTGTTAAGTATATGTAAAAAAATCAGAAATATTAACAAATGGCGGAGATATAACATAATAAAGCAATGTATTTTTTTTGCGCGCGCGTCGATGGTGAAAGTTCTCGGAATCGATGTGGGTGTCTGAAAAAAAATGAACATATTCATAACTGCATAATGAATGTATCTGCAGTGTGAACCTACAATTTTTTTGTTCAATAATAATAATAAAAAATCGAAACTTAAAATTTGTTTACTCAATTTTCTGTCGGTATTTTATTTTTTATATTTTTTGTGTCATTGAAATTTTTGTTTCTGTGGTTCACACGATAGGTGATGATGCTAAGAATGTTTTGTAAACATTTCAAACCGATTTGAACCTTCGTTCAAGAGTTAGAACTTTCACAAGGTTTAAAAAAGTTAATCGTGGAAAAACGGCTCTGAAGTTGGCGGTCGGACGCGCTGCGTGATATCTATTACAAATGCAATCTTACTTAACTTTAACAATTTTTGGAATTTTTCAATTCTGTAGAGCTTAAAATATTCCTAACCGTTCGGGCTAATGGAATCAAAAATTAAAAAAAAAAATGAAAAATTTTGCAATTTTTCGCGTATATAAGGCCTTTAAGAGTATGGTTTTAAGTATATTTTAAAAAGTTTGTATTGAAAAAGATTTATCAATGGTTCGATACAATGGTTTGTACAGACCACTGTTTGAAAAACGTCCTTTGCGGTGACCACTGCTGCTCGGAAAAAAATAATTCGAAACAAAAATCTCTTTCAAGGGGGTGGGGTACTCCCTTAAAAGAAAACGTTTTATTCCTACAAATGTCTAAACAACAATGCTGCCTTAAGTATAGTAAAATAAAAAATAAATTATTTTTTATTTCCACAAGCTTGTTACATCATATAAATAAATACGTGTGTGTCCAGTGTTCAATTTCTGAACCGATGAAATCTTTCGAGAATCCTAACCCTGATAGAAAACTTTTTTAATCAAAATTACTTAATAATTTTCAAGTTAATTAATGATTTAAGTTTAAGGTCGAATGAGGATGACCTTAATTTTTCCAAAGATAGCCCTATATATTTTATGACAAGCCATTCTAGTAGGACTAAAGGCGTGTAAAAAAACTGTTCCTATATTGAAAGTTACGAAGGTTATGGTGCTTCTAAGCAGTCATAGCTGCTGCTCATTCGCTTTTTGTCTCCGACTGACACTAACGGCCACTTTGATTGACCCTTTGTCCATAACTTATCAAAAATAAGAATCTTGAAAAAACGTTGACACCGTGCACGTCGTGTATTGAAGACTATGGACTTAAAAAAATACTTTCCTCAAAAATGTCCGCAATGATATGCACTTACCGTATACAGGGACGCATTCGACGCTGTACAATTTTTATTGAATTACCTGACGCCTAGAATCTGTCGGTTCTCTCGCTGCTTATCCATTCACTTGAATATTGAGCTACGAACAGACCTACGAAAAGGATGATAAAGCTGAAATCGTAGGTCCATCGAGCTGGAAGGAGCACGGCTATCGAATGCTGCTCATTTGGACATCCGGCCTGAATCCAGAGGCTCAACTTACCAAAGAATTGTACGAGGCGTTGTGCACGATAGGGAAAAAATCTGTTGCAGGTATACGAGAAAGAAAAAAAGCCTAAGGTAGTTGGTCCAGTAATCGTCAACTTAAGCAGATACCTTGACTTTGAAAATTTATACTACCGTGTCCAAAAGATAAGGTGAATTATTTATTTAAAATTCGCGGGTATTGTGAACGCGTACAATTGTTTTTTTGTAGGCTGGTAATACTGTCCTGGATATCTGTGCAGAGTTTCAAGTCAATATATTCAATTGCTGCAAGGCTAGTCGTGTTTTTGTAAACGAACGAAAGTGAGTTTATCGATTTTCACTATGTCTTACTTTAGCATGATGATAATGCACCGTCTCGCACAGCATTGATAATTGGAGACCATTTCGCCAAAAATTCAACTCGTATCGTTCCGCAACCGTCGCATTAGCCTGATTCAGCACCGAGTGTCTTCAGGCTATTCCCTAAACTCAAAGGACCACTCGACTCGATCGAGGAAATAAAAGCCGAATCGACGAAAGCATTAAAAGCTATACCGAAAAAGGAATTTTCAGACTGTTTCGAGAATCGGAACAGAAAACGTTGGCATAAGTAAACTAACCCACCATGCGGCGCTAGTAGTCACCCGCATGACCCCCACTTCAGTCGCGCAGCGTCTGCATAATTTGCATTCGACGCGAGAAATGCGATTTTTCCTTGTTGGATTGATAACCTGACGTGCAGCCAAGCACCACGCACGCAGGCATTCTCAGATATGACCACAAAAACCACAAAAATTGTTTTCATTTTATCGCTACACTAAAATTGTTTATTATTTTATCACTTTGTAATACCACACTAAGATTTTTTTTTTCGAGAACAATGACAGATCGAGAAAAAGAAAAGAAATATTCACTTGGTTCACGCGACGAAAAAGATGACGAAACAATACGGAGTGGTGCTTTGCGGAGTGGGGGGTCATGCGGGTGACTACTAGCGCCGCATGGCGGGTTAGTACGAGGCGACAATAACAGGGACACGTTACTGTTAAGGAAGCTTTCCAGTGTGACAGCCCGAAAAATCGCTGTTTTTCGCGATTTTTTTTTTTAAAGAAAAAATAATCTAATCGGTCTGGTTTTTTTTTTGTATATTAATTGGGTATTGAAGAATACAAAACAATTTTTTAAAGATCGATTTATTTATTAATTAATATCTATAAAAATGATGAAACAATTGTTGCAGAAAATGCACTTGGATGTGGTGTCCACGTTGGGGGTCACAATTTTGATCTGAAACAAAAAACACAAAAAGATTATTGATCGGTATATAATTGGCTTTCGTGCTATGGAGGCTTTTTTTTTTTTTTGCAAAAATGGCGCCGGTTTGAACAAAAAGTATCGATTTTAGCATTTTTTTTGGCAGTTTTTTTTACAAAAAAATAGGAAGATGTCAAAAAAAAAAAAAAGCTTCCATAGCACGATAAACAATGACGTTAAGAATATTGTGTAAAAAATTCAACTCGATAGCTTTAAAACTCTGCCCTCCAAGTTGGACACCGTTTTGAAAAATGCTGTTTCGAGAAAAACGCGTTCAAAGTTTCGCTGTAGCTGTAGCGCTCCGTTGCCTTCTTCCAAGAAATGCTGTACAGTAACCGAAATAATCTGAATTTCGGCATGAAAATTTCAGGGAATATTCGGAAGAGTGTATACTATTCGATAAAGCAAAAAAAAAAAAATCGATTTTTTGAAAATTTCACACTGGAAAGCTCCCTTAAGAGAATTTATCCCAGTGTCAGCCCCCTGGACCCAATTCACTTTAACCTCCAAATGAAGGATGCGACCGAAATGACAGACGCCGTAGCCGAATATATTTGATTTAATTATTCTTGAATACGTGTACTTACGAGTGTGACAATGCAGTACAGCATAGTAAACACCTCCTGGAAGCCAACACATCAATCTGCACGAACTGACTCTTGTCTTAAAATACTTACTCGATGTGTAAACATGAAGACCACTGGGACCCTAACGATCACTGGGCCGACCACCTTGCCATTTGCTGATATCCCCGCCACATTATCCAGTTATTTTATTCTCAGTACTCATCCACACTTTTCGCTGTCGCAGAAATCATACGCAAGCAACTGGAACGTGATAATAATATCGATAAGCCGAAATTAAGCAAACGAAGCTGCCACAATTGCGCCATCGCATGAATCCATCCCGTCGAATTTATTTCCCGACTCTGCATCATCAAAACTGATATTGGCGAATTGGTGAAGTAGTTCCCTAACTCACGGGAAAGCGGAGGCTCGTAAGATTCAGCACTTTGACAACTAAAATCGCGGGACCGTCTTTGGGTCAGGATCCAGGAATGTCACGATGGGAAACTCTGACTTGGCACTAAATCCGTCCGGGTCTCCGATCAGCAACGAAGTCTTGCGCTAACGAACGAAAATGGAAGAACTTGGGAAAAAAAAATAAGCGAACGTCCCATGGAAATGCCTAACGAACGAGAAAGTACGAAATCCTGTTTCACCACCCAGTGTACATATCTGTACGATAATATTAATTTAATCTATGCATAGAACCGTACGAGAAAAAACGAAATAACGTATCGCTTGCGTCAGGTAAAATAATTCAACCGAGACCACAATAATTCTATTAAAATGTGAAGTTTTATTCATCCGCAGTAGTATTTTTGTTCGTTCTCTCTACCCTAGAAAATAATGCAAACCTTTTTATCTGCTCTGCTCGAATTGATGTACCGGTCGTGTAATAACAAAATATTACGAATAAATCTTAATAATAGGGTAGTACTTTGTATAGTTTTAATATATCGTATATTAACAGTAGTGGGGAAGAATGGTGGAAATAGTAATTTTCTTTTACAAAATTACCATAAATATTAATCTTAGTTGGGACGAATATTATTATCGTAATATTCGCGTCGGGCGAGAGCGACAAAAAAAATCGTGGTGACTGCTCGAGGACATAAAAGTTGTCAACGATGCCAAATCATGAGTGGCTTGACCGAAATTTCACTACCAATTAGCACTAGTAATTATTCACTACCAATTGGACGATATTTTGAATGCGTTTCCAAGGATTAAGGTCAGTTGGTCAGCTCGGGCAATGATAGTTTATCTTTTAATTTTTCGATGCTTACCTCAACCCATCGTTAGGTCGGCTTGTCCGATCATGAAAATGAACGTACAGTGCCCTATGCACTGCCGTGCAGTGTTGTAAAAATTACTACACCGGAAGTGATTTTTTTACTGCGCAAGTCCGACATAAAAAAAACCATCAGAAACTGCTTGGAAGCTCAGTGAGAGCGACCCTTTTATCTCGTCTTCTGTCTACCCGGGCAATTTACGTACGAACGTTGAAAAACTGAAGATAGGGGGATACTGAGGTAAGCTTTTCCGGAGGCTGACAAACAAAAACCATTCTCCTCTCGTTTGCAAGCATGCCGTTTTTTTTTTCGTCGCTTCACGGGACGCGCGCGTGTGCAGCACGGGGATTTCTCGCAGTTGATTTTATAGGCAACGAGGATTATCATACAATATACGTTTGGACCGGGACGGGAGGATTTTTTTCTTCCAGCTCTCGATGGAGATAGAATTATTACTTTATCGTTTGTTTCGTTTTTCCTTTCTTTCTGCTTGTCCATTTGTTCGGGTTACTTTTTTTTACGCGTACGTTGCGATCTTTTTATTGGCCGCATCCTTTAGCGACGATAGGGATGATAATTGGTCATGTTGTTCGAGGAGCCAGCGTAACCCCTTTGGGGACCACCACCACCGTAATTGTCGTTGGTACCAGGCGCCGCTGGAACACTAGCGAGGTTCGAAGATCCGTAGCCTCCGCCTGTTAGAATCGCACAAAACAACGTGATACTGACGAGGTGCTTGTGGGCGTGTTGCTTGCATCTTTTTTGTTCTTGCTTTTTGTTCGGTTCGTGGATGATTTGGAGATGAGATCGGACGGTCCTCCGGAAGTGGGGGGGAGGAGATAAGTGTCGAGGCGTTCGATCGCAAGTCGGCAACAAAAAAAAAAAACAATATTGTTCCCAGTCTAACAAGGAACATCCCTCAGGTGACACCCTTCGATTTTGTTGAAATTTGGATATGTTGTAAAGCACCGAAAAATAAGCGATACGTATTTTTTCTTATCGGCGGAAAAACGGTTTTGAGGGGTGAAACCACCCCTCGAAAATGGGGGTGTTTTTCGTTTTTCCTCGATAACGTTATCGTTCTCATATCCAATGTATAATACACGAGAAAAAAAAAACATTGTTGCAATTTGAAATTTTTTTATATCTCGTTCCGTTAAAACGTTATCGACGAAAAACGAAAAACATCCCCATTTTTAGGGTGCGTTTCACCGGTTAAAACCGTTTTTCCGCCGATAAAAAAAAATACGTATCGCTTACTTTTCGGTGCTTTATAACATATCCAAATTTTAACAAAATCGAAGGATGTCACTTGAGGGATGTTCCTTGTAAGCGAATCCGCGAAGTCTCGTGAGTATCCGGGCCAGAAGTCTGACAAGGAAAGGGTGCGAGGTCGATCTCTCCGATCTCGATGAAATTTGGCATGCTTGTAGAACGGGTAAAAATAGGCGACACGTATTTTTTTATATCGGCAGAAACTGATTTTTAAAGGGTGAAACGCACCCTCGAAAATAGGGGTGGTTTTAGTTTTTCGCCGATAACGTTATCGTTCTCATCTCCAACGAGTTCACGAGAAAATAAACATTGTTGCAATTTGAAATTTTTTCATATCTCGTGCCGTCAAAACGTTATCGACGAAAAACGAAAACCACCCCTATTTTTCGAGGGCGCGTTTCAACCCTTAAAAATCGGGTTGCGCGGATATAAAAAAATACGTGTCGCCTATTTTAACCCATTGTGCAAGCATGCCAAGTTTCATCGAAATCGGCGAGATCGACCTCGCAACCCTTCCTTGTGAGGCTATCCGTGCACTCGGTCGTCTTTGATTTTTTTGGTCTGCATACCGAACGCCAGAAGAAAGTCAGGATTCGAGGATACGAAGGGGAAATGCAAGGGACACAGGAGACGCCCCGTTTTTTTTCGGCGTTGAATCCAGAGTGTTCCTCCAATCGATCGTGAAGCCGTAGTTCATTCATGACGATTCTTTCTTGCCCTTTTCTTACGTACGTTGCGACATATATCGAGTCTTCGGCATTTGATGCGATAGAAGAAAATCATATATACTAACGAGAATTTAGGATTCTAATGATATTTATCTATAGATGATTTAACGTTAAACATTAAGCTTAAAGATGAATAGATCGTTAGAGCTAGCGTGGAATTCGACGATTTCATTTTTAATTCGGATAAAACTTAATTTCCGTATATCCATATTCACAATTTTAACGTATACGATTATGTTACTTTATAGATGTCTCTCGATCTCTCCGTCTCTATAGGTAAGGCTTATTTTCTTCTAACTTATATTCTTACCGAACCCAAAGGCACTCCCAAGTATAATTATCCAATAATCGAATGGTGTTTACAAATAAAATCTAGACTTTGCTTAATTTTAATCTCGAAATTATTTATCGGCTACGTACTTCGTTTTTTTTTCCGCCACGACCCTCAAGGTGCCTCTCCTTCGATTTTCCTTTTTCGCAAGCATTCTCGCCGTCTCAGCCACCCACATACACACGCACATTTTTTCCTCTCGTATGCTCATGGATTTGACACTCACTCTCTCGCATTTTCGCCACCCCTTTTTGCTTTCACATTTACTTTCGTACTCCTCTGTGTTCAACACCTAGCGTCTGTATGGATGGTAGTTGGTGTGCTGGACGAGGGAAAATCTTTGGGGACCCGGTGCTGCGTCACCGTTGCTGGGCACGAAGGACGTTGAGTTTGGGGTCTCGATGCTTTTGAACTTTGGATTCGGAGAGGATGCTGCGGGAGGAGAAGACAGAAAAAAAAGGAAACATTTTCACTGTGGCTTCATCGAACCGGGGGAAATTCGGTCGGATTTCGAGCATTTTTTCTGGCGATATATCAAAGTAACTTACAAGGAGCATCCCTCGGGTGTCGTTCATCGATTTTGTTGAAACTTATGCATGTTATGAAGCATTGAATACTAAGCGACACGTATTCTTTTTTATCGGCGAAAAAACGATTTTAAGGGGTGAAACCAGCCCTCGAATAGGGGTGCTTCGCCACTTAATAATTTTTTTGCGATTACTCTCTAGTGGATTTTTCATCGCTTCGGATTAGAAGAATTTTCGTTTTTGTCTCACTGCTTGTGGGTGAAACTGCAATATTACCCCTTGACATGCCTTTCTTCAAGGGCTGGTTTCACCCCTTAAAACCGTTTTTTCGCCGCTAACGAAATATACGTTTCGCTTAGTTTTCAATGCTTCGTAACATCTATAAGTTTCAACAAAATCGAAGGTCGACACCTGAGGGATGTTCCTGATTAATCCTAGATGAAATCAACGTTTGCTTAATTAAAAAAAAAAAAAATTGAGAACGAACTTTTTGTTATTGTTAAATAAGAACTTTGGGGAAAAAACCTTTTTTTCGCCAGTTTATTTTTTAAACCGAGCCTTTCGTAGGACTAAGGGGGTTCGGCTACTGTGAAAATGACGAACGCTCGTTTGTCGCTTGGGGCAACACAAATTGAAGAGCAAGGGCAAAGTGTGGTGCAGGTATCGCAGATTGAAGGTAAATTATTGTAACGATAGAACAGCTAGTAAAACGTGAGACATTTTTTTTCGAAACTATGTTTTTCATAAGGGTGTGCACGATTTTTCGACATCTCAAGGAATTGGGGCAAGACGAAGGTGCGAGGTGAGATGAATCGTAAGTCCTAGCTACTAAAAAAACGTGTGCGAGAACAGCGTTGGCATTCGAAGGGTGCCGGGAAGGTACATCAGTGTGTATCAATTGCAGCGGAGGCACGCGTCTCGAGTTGAAAAGTATTATAATTTTTTTCGACAGAATTCTCGAGTTTTTGCCAAAGTTTACCATCGTTTCAGTTCACTTGAGTTACTGACATTGATGGGGGCCAGGTAAGTAAACACAATGAAAGTATTCATCGAAAGCGAAAGATGCTAATCATTTTGTTCCGTCATGCCTCGTCAGGCGTAAGATGGGGAAAATTAATGCTTAAGTTAAAATATATATTTTACGGCAACAATCAGAAAGGCTGATTTTTTGTTTTCTAAATTGAAAGATTAATATGTCATCAATAGGGAAAGGTTGTACGTAAAAAAATCCTCAAAAATCCTCCTTGGAATTAGAATAATGACTAAAAATAAGACCTATAAATGTTGGTTAGTTAAAAAAATAATTAAAGTTGACTGATCCATATCTATTATTTTATTTCACTCGAAAAATCGAAAAATTTTTTATTATTTTTGTGCTCGAAACGCGATGATAAAAAAGCTCGGTCCAGTCTTGGCCAATATTACATTTTTTAAGAAAAATTTCGTTATCGTTTGTAATGGATCAACCAGGTGACCAAAATTACGTACACCGTAGAGTCTCTCTCGTTCACAGGTCCTTCACGAGCTTGTTAACTTCTTGAATGATTAATATTTTTTTAAGGAAATTTAAAACCCAATTTCTTGTCTATACATACAAATAAATGTCCTCGCGATTTTTCAATCTTACTTATGCCTTCAAAATGATGTTTTTTAAATAACCCTGACTTTCGCGTCGTCACAGTAGCCTAACCCTTCGAATTATTGCTTGAGGTAAAAAAAAACGATCGTCGAGTCGTATAACGACGTTTTCTGAAGTCTGCAGTGATTATTCACTTTCGGGGCCGCGCTCAAAACACTGCACCGTGTATGATACTGGATTGCGAAGAAAATAAAATGAATAAATACGCAAACGTATGCAAGCCTCAACACATGCGCTTCCGTCGTGAATAAAGCGAGAACGTTGAAATCGATTGATCAAAAATATGATAAGTGATAAGGGAACAGTGGACCACCTCTCGTTACGCCTGTCTCTTGTCGTGCCTCTACTCGACGTTTCCTCGTCTCAGTCTTTTCTCACGCTCGGCCTTCAGCTCGGAGCTTTTCTCAGCGCTTGAAAGCGGCCTCCACCGCAAACTATACTTTAAATTCGAGTACAAAAATTTGTGTACAGTCTTCTATATGTATATATTGACTATGAGTATTGATATAAAAAAAATTTCATTCATCGTTTGCTTGAAAATAATTACGAAAAATACACCCCCGTACCGTGGCGTGGGGCCTCGAGTAATCTGTTCCAAAGTAATCGAATCATCAATTACAGTAATAGTTGTACCTGTTAATTGTTAATTTAATTACTTTTAGTCCTTTTCTGCCAGCCCCTCTTGGTGGTGAGGCATTTCGCTTTGGAACTTTGGAAAAATCTTCTACTCGTACATAGATCGATATTTAAAAAAAAAATCGATTTCTTTTGTCGCTGTAACTGTATATCTCGCCCCAATAAAGACCGAGCAAAAAAGTATCGTTCTCGTATCCGAAAAAAAGCCTTTCTCAATATTAATATCATTTTTGCAAACTTTTCCTCGCTGGTGATCTCCGATTCGTGCTCGAACGCGCAACGTGAGTAAATAATCGCGTGTGTACATGCACATGAATATCCATGTAGAGAAGTGCAACAAAACTGACGAAATTCAATGAGTGGGAAGGGACGAGAAAAAACACGAAAATAATTGCCGGAGGATTCCAAAGTCGGCAGTAACGGCTGTGCAGTGTTTTAAGTCGATAAAAAGCGTAGCAGGATTATTACGATATATATATATTTAACAGTGTATAGAATAATAGTACCTTGATTGAAGATCTTACATTGAAAAGGCGAGGGTAAAAGAGTAAGAAAAAAATATATTTCAAACACGAGTAAAAATTTCTTTTCACCATCGTTATTATTATTGTTTTTGTTTCTGTTTAATAATTCTCATAGGCTAATATATACCATTAATGTACTTTACGAATAATGATCCATCGTTTTTTATCTATATTATTATCATATAGTAATAACAATAAATCACCAGTTAATTGTAATAATCATATCAACTTATTTATCATTATATCGATATATATATTTGTATATATATATATATATATATGTGTGTATTTATATATATAGATATTGTATATTATTATAATCGTCATTAATATTACTATTGATAAAATTAATATTATAATAGCTTAAGTATCAATTAATCCACTAGAAACACCGTTAAGTATATTAATATATATACGCAAGTGTATGTTTGTGTGTGGGCATGTGTGTATATTTGTATATATATTTATATATATACGTCTATATATAAGTTCGTTTATTCATATCAATAGTAGGTTGTAGTATAGTAATAGTAAAGTAGTAGTAGCAGTAATAGTAGTAGTGGTTCAAGTAATGGTAAGTAGTAGTACTGTTGTTTACTCTATTTCATTTTTTTTTTTTTTTTTTTCGTCGGAAACGCAGTTGATTTTTGGGCGGGGCTGGAGAAGAGGGAGTAGATACACAAGCACGCTTATCGTAAATCGTATTAAATCGAGCGCTCTCGAAATAAAAAAAAGCAATAAAAATTTTACGAAAAGAAAAACAGAATTTTCCAACTTGAATTGATTCCTTCGGGGGACAAACATTCTCGGCCACTCAGAGAAAAGTCGCCGATCCTGACCATTCGGACGATTGGTAATTCCTTGAATTAATTAATAAAAATAAAATACTTGAGTAGGAAAAAAAGTTCGGTATTTTTGCAATTGTTTCAATGGGGTCGAACGAACGTTTTTTGACCTTTTCCATCACGTGCTTTGGATTCGTAATCTTTGCCAATTGTTTCTTTTATTGTTCGTAGTTTGTAAAATCTCTTAACCCTCCGCGGTCACCCGGGGTCAAAATGACCCCGCAACTTTAAGTCAAAAGTACTATAAGTTGTCTTTGCGATAAATCGCTAGTTTTTCATGATAATCGTTCTTTATTTCACTCCGAAATGGAACTACGTCGGATATGAGAATAAATACCTTTTTCGAAACGCACACTGCGAAGCTATTTTTTTCTTTAAACTATCATATCTCAAGAGTTTGATCCTAAAATTTTATGAAAAAGAATTGAAAATTGCGAGGGTTATAATTTTTTAAGGAATAAAAGGCTTTTCTATGCATTGACCCTTTGCTCATTTTTTTCCGCCATTTTAAAAAACGACAAAAATATAATACCAAAAATGCCACGTTCTAGAATGTTTGAATTAACATCTTGAATTTTTATGAGCCTTTCGGAACGATACGGTCAACGGGGCAATCGTTTAAACATAGCTGGGGTCGTTGTGACCCCTGTGGCCAACGTCTTATAGCCAGAACGTGTGATCGCGAAGGATTAAAAATGCTTTCCCTGCAAATCTTTGGGATTTTGACGCCACCATAACAAGATGTTTTTTTTTCCTTCGAAACTCGTTCAATGATTATATTCGTGGGTATAACAGGATGGGGGGGGGGGGATTTACGACGCGATTGCGGCCACTATCGACTCCCTCCGTCCGTTCTTTCAATTCCCTTTCTACTTACTTTAGTATTGGGAAAAACATAAAATTCAATGCGTCGAAGGGATCGGATGTTTGCTCGTGAATTCAGCTTTGGAAATATTGCCGAAATAACGTTGATTATTCGCGCCTCGTAATAATACACTAGCAATTTACTTATCCACCGTTGTTTTGTTTTCTTCATTAAATTGTAAATATTTTGTTCTTCTTTAACCCCTATTAGTTCTCTGGGATAACGCATAATCGATAATTTTCTACCTTGACTCGAACGTTCGGTTACGCGCTTTTGTCTGTCGCTTTGTTTCATTTGACGTGTGGTTGTTTACGTGTTTCTTTAACTTTAAGACCTTATCCGAGACTTGGCAAACCTTAGAATCTGCTTCGGCGAGTACACGCCCTTTTGTATTGGTTTTTTTTTTCACCTTCCTTTAATCTAACGTACTTTTAAGTTAATGCAATCACTTGTTTTCTTTCTCTTCCTTTACGTAAAGAATTCGAGGTTTTTCCTTTCGAATTTCAATTCCGGCGATGTTATGTTAGTTTTTTCAATTTTTCTCTCGATAGTTCATTCTTTTTTTCGTAACTATACAGTTTGAGGACTTTTCCGAAGAACGGATTTTTTTTCCATGAGCAGCCTTAATTCATCACCGCTATTGATATTCCGTCGGGGGAAGTTGACATTTTCTATTAATTCCATAAGTTATGGGGTTTTGAAGCTGCCGAAAACACATGATAAAATAGGGTGTCATTAAATATTTCGACGCCCATAGTGCGGGGGGAAGGCAGGGGCGGGGAGATATAAAAAAAACCTTCCTGGTTACAGTGCCGAAGAGAAATCGCGACGGTCACTTTCCCCTCTGCCCCTGCGGCCGTTGTAAGATCGAAATAAATTAACGATTTTAAAGAGGAGACGGAAAATCAGTTTACATTTTTCATTTAAATATATCGAAAAACTACGTTTGAGTCTGAGGGGGAATCCCTGGGGGAGCTAGAGGGCCCCTGAGGAACCTCTGCGGGCTATGGGGATCCCTGGGGGATGAGGGGGGCCCTGGGGATTAGAAGGGGCCCTGGGGGATTAGAAGGGGCCCTGGGGGATTAGGGGGGCCTGGCGGATTAGGGGGACCCTGGGGATTAGGGGGACCCTGGGGATTAGGGGGACCCTGGGGATTAGGGGGCCCCTGGGTATTAGGGGCCCTGGGGATTAGGGGGCCCTGGGGATGAGGGGGCCCCTGGGGATTAGGGGGCCCCTGGGGATTAGGGGGCCCCTGGGGATTAGGGGGCCCATGGGGATTGGGGGGCCCTTGGGGATTGGGGGGCCCCTGGGGATTGGGGGGCCCCTGGGGGTTGGGGGCCCCTGGGGGTTGGGGGCCCCTGGGGATTGGGGGCCCCTGGGGATTGGGGGCCCCTGGGGATTGGGGGCCCCTGGGGATTAGGGGGCCCCTGGGGGATTAGGGGGCCCCTGGGGGGCGTTAGGGGGACTCCTGGGGGGTTGGGGAGACTCCTGGGGGGGGCGTCGTTTCTCGGAAATCCTCAAACTGCATAAGTACCCTTTTTTTAAATTCGTTACCTCGTTCGTTCTCACATTCGCGCACTACATTTTGCTTCTCTGCCTCTCTCTTTCTCACTCTCTTCTTACGGATAAATTAATCTGTAACGACTAATCGACGACTTAGATAAATCTTTTTTACATGTTTACTTTTCTTTTCTTCTCATTGACGTGTTCCTTCATTATTTTGTTCGATTAAAAGTTACGGAATAATTATGATTCTCAAGAGAACACAATGGTTGGCATTTGTCGGCACGATAAAAATATTTTCATTCTTTTTTTTGTTTGCTCTCTCACTCATCTATGTTTCTTCCTGTACCATCGCTATGCCCTGGTCTTTTTTTTTTTTTTGAATACTTCTACGTGTAACTGCCTTACTTCGAAGGTGTCGTTTTTGTTTTACGCTTTAATTAATTACTTAATAATTGATACCGCTTAACGAGTGACAGTCAACGTGATACTTTGTTTTTATTTTTAAATTCATCGTCTTTATCTTTTGTTTCCTTTAATCCTACATTTGTTCCTTTCCCTGCCGCGAATAAATCCAGTCTTCCTCTCATCGTGGATTCTCCATTTATCCTTACTTACTTCTTATGTTTTCTCTTTCGCCTAACGAGGAAAATAAAAACGATCTATACATCTTCTGTGCTTAAGTTAATTAACCGAGTCGAGATGATTTATTTAAATTTCGTGCCTCTTCATTCTGGTAAAGGTACTCTCAGAGGATAGTCGGTAATTTATAATACATTTGTACAAAACTTATCGCTTAATCAATAATTAGTCGATTTTACCTACAACGTTCTTGGTTTGTATGTTTGTTTTTGTTTTTTTTTTGTTTCGATATACCGTTCACTCGTCATCAATCACCCCAAAATCGCTTTCGCACCCTTAGACACCCCGCAACATCCCCATATTTTCCGGTTTCGTTTTTTTTACTCCTGTCTGTTTTGTCTTCGAGGAAAGAAAAGTTCGAGAACGAAAAAAAAAAAAAAAAAATCATAACCGCGCGATACATCGCGAATGCAAACCGAACGAATCTTTGGGAATGCGGTGGCTAGTTTATCGTTCCCGTCTGATATTACGAAAAGTTTTCTTCTGTATTTTTGTTTCTCTTTTTATTTATTTATTAGGTATCGGCGTTGACTGAGTGCGTAAAGAGTTTCGCATTTTTGTTTGCGAAGTTCGTCGATTTTTCGAGGTTAAGGCGCGACACCAATGTGACGGCTGGAAAATTCGATTTTCTTGATTTTTCACAAAGTATACAAGAAAATGGAAAAAAAATGTTTACGATAACGATGGAAAATTGACCATATCCGTACGTAACCTCTTTTAAAATTTAGTCTTTTTTAACCCTCAAAGTGTGAAGAGGTTTTTGGCACCTTCAAAGTGTGAAGGGGGGCCCCGTTTTCGGCAGCGCGCTCCCAAGCACACAATTGTTGATGAAAAAATCTGCAAAAATTCATGGTTCATCCTTAGGATGTCCTTTCGAAGTACGAACAAGAATTTTTCGGATATTGTTATTTTTAATATGTTTTTTTTAAACAAATATAAAACCGGTGTTAGAGAAATTTGAACAAGTAATTTGGGCCCGGACACATCCGACCCCCCTTCACACTTTGAGGGTTAAGCCCCCTGTATAAGTAAAAGTTTCGCCAAAATTGCACTTTTTTAACACCCGCTATTTTGTGAACTTTTTTTTCGTCGAAAAACGGCTACGTCCGACGAGAACTACATTTATAGATTATAAAACTTGTTTATTTTCATTTTTCAAACAACCAGTGTCAAGTTATCGATCCTCCCGTTGGACCAATACAGAAGCTCCGTTATACCTCGATAACGCTGTTAACCTTCAATTTTTTTCAATCCAAATTTACACGGAATAAGTTCAACGTACGCTCAATGACATACATTTTTTCCAAATTTCAAATAAATAATTTAGTGCACCTAAAAAATTCGGAAAAACGACATTTTTTTGTGCTCGTCACAGTGATGGCCTGCCTTGAGATCGCCGAACGACCACACATCGATGAACTTTTACAAAAGTGCCCCTTAGTCAAATTTCGCTTACAGTTGAAATATTCGGGAAAAAATAAAAATTGCCATCTAGCGTTGCAAAATGAATTCAACGAATTTTCATGCACTACAAAGAAAGGTAAAATCTTAAATCGGATAGCCAATACATCCCCGATTGTTTCTCGAAATTCTTCGTCGTCGGGGAAAAAAAAACGTTTTTCCTGTCTGGCACGCACTCGTAAGATTGTAACCTCTCGGCCTTGTCGCCATCGGCCCTTGCGATCGCATTTAACCGTAATTGGATCACAGTCTGTGGCATTTTATATTCCTAAACCTTAGGCGGATATCAACAATGTTTCTTTTGTTTTTTTTTTTATCTATTTTCGTAAAACTAGACCGATCTCAATAACACTCACAATAATTAACGATAATCGACTGTTCTTTGTTTTTCCGTTAATAATTATTTGCCGCGACGAAGCATGGACAAGTGAAAAAGAGATGTACAATATCGAGAAAGAAAAAAAACGTTCTGCCGTTTGTTTAATTTTTTCCTTCGCTTATCCTTATGTTGTATTTTGTCTTTAAAATCGAATCTTACGTAGCTTACTTCCGTCCTCTTTACGAATTTACCTACTGTACAAGCTTGGGGTCAAGAAAAATAATAGAAATCTACAATAATTTTTTCTCTCCCTCTCTGCCTTCGGCTGCGATCGTAAAAAATATGAAGGATCACGTTTTCGTTTTTAGTTCGTTTCTTGCCATGCTTTGAATAAATATACGGCAATAATGGTGGTTTGGTAAGCATAACATTGTTTCGTTATCGTTTTTCCCCGTTCTTCATTAGTTCCTTTTATTCTTACGTGGTTTTCGCTTCTCATTGCTTCTTTAATAAAACGATGCAATTAATTAGATCGTAATTAAATGTAATAGTTGATAATTGTAGCAGTACTTTGACACCTCTCGGATTCTTATTCCTTTTTTTTGTCTTATTCGTGTGTGTATTTGTGTGTGTGTGTTTTTTAAATGTTCATCCTATAATTCAACTTTATTCTACATGTAACCAACGCGAATTCTCGTGGCAATATTTCCAAAGCTTCGTCGACACATTGAGCGGGGAAAAACCTGAGATCTTGTTGAATTTATTTCTCAACGGCGAAAGATACCTGCAGGCGAGGAAAATGTTGCCGATTTTCATGCTTTTTTTTCAAGGGCAAAAATTTCGTCACCATTTTTGAGACTTAAGGGATGTTTGATTAGTTCTTTTGCCTGTTACAGGGTATTTTTTTTTTTTTATTAGTCTTCGAAAACGGCAGAATTATGGCACAACTTTGTAAACTGCATTTTTAAAGCTGGCGTGACGCAAAGCTGAAAAACAAATCGACCGATTTTTATGAAATTTGGTATAAATTTAACCTTGTTGCCTAAAATATATAAAAAGTTAATTAAAAAATGTATTTTTTGTATTGAAAAATGTAACCCTCTTTCGAAAAATTCGATCCTTTTGCATGAAAGCGTGCCATTTAATCGATTTTCAACATTTCTCACTTTTTCATGGTTCATATTGAGATTTTTTTTTCAGTTTAATCACGCCGACGGTCCCGGTCACGTCGCATCATTCGCCGCATGCCGATTAGAAGATCGTGCCATACCGCCGCCGAATTATTGGCACCATAAGGCCCCAATTATTGGCACTTTGAGGCCCAATTATTGGCACCATAAGGCCCCAATTATTGGCACTTTGAGGCCCAATTATTGGCGCCTTAGTGCCCCAATTATTGGCGCCTTAAGACCCAAACTATTGGCGCATTGAGGCCCAACTTACTAAACTGGCGTTTAGGTCCCAATTATTGGCGCTTCGGGTCCCAATTATTAGCGATTCGGGCCCAATTATTGGCACTTCGGGCCCAGTTACTTGCCTCTCAAGGCCCAATTATTGGCGCTTTGAACCCAGTTACTGCATCCTTGAGGCCCAATTATTGGCGCCTTAAGACCAATTGTTGGCACATTAAGATCCCAATTATTGGCACTTGGGACCCAGTTACCGGAGCCGTAAGCCCCAATTACCGGAGCCGTAAGTCCCAATTATCGGGGCCTTAAGTCCCAAATATCGGGGCCTTAAGTCCCAAATATCGGGGGATTAAGTCCCAATTATCGGGGCATTGATGCCCAATTGTCGGGGCCTTAAGACCCAATTATCGGGTCTTAAGGTCCAATTATCGGGACATTAAAGCCCAATTATTGGGCTTAAGGCCCCAATTAGGGCACTTCAAGGACCACTGTGTAGGTAGAGAGGTGTCAATAATTTTTGAGGTGCCTCAAAAACAGTGAAGAAATGTTTCCTTTCGCAAAAAAAAAATCATGAAAATCAGCAATTTTTTCCTCGCCAAAAGGCGATCTCACCCTTAACGGAATTTTTATGTTTTCGTGGTACAGTCTATCGTTTTTTTCTTCATTTTTTTTCGTAATAGTAAATTTTTTTCGTCGACTGTCGGTCGAGTCTCTTATAATTTGGCTAACTCAACGTTCGTGATTGGCTTCGTCAGTCCGTCAAAGGCTACCTGTCTTTGTCCATCTGGGTGTATTGAGTGTACGTGACACGTGTACAATTTCGTTAGTTAAATTTGTTTAAATATCTATCTCGTCGTTATTGTATTTAATTTCTTTACGAGGATAAATTCCGTGTGAAAGCATCGAAAAAAATGCGATTGTTAACATCAAAGTGCCCCGCGTATATTATTGTAAAATACTCGCACGTGACAAACGCCTCCTCTCTCTCTCTCGCTGTCGACACAAAATCGTAGGAGGAATCCATTTCCCTCGGACATTCAACGAATATCGAATAAAAAAAAAAAGATGAAAAACGGTTCGTGTAAAAAATAACGTAAACATTACGAGACACGATTATTTTTGCTTTCTTTGCTTTTTAATTATCGTCTAATCTATATTCCTGTATTACACACGGTTGTATTATTTTATTATAGTCATATTTACCCAGGGCTTAAACTTTAAATGCAACGAACGACTTTTACGTCTATTTAGTGTTTTCAATTTCTTTCCATTCAATTGATTTCGTCGTAAATACGTGGACGCTCGGGCGATACATATGTTTTTCTTGTTAATCAATTGTTAAAACGACTAATCGGTACGAGTGTTATGTCCTTATTTTCAATCCCTCCTATCCCTTAATTAACAACCGTCAACAACGTAATCTAATAGGTTTTGTTGCCTCTTCATTCTGTATCTCTCTGGCCTCGGCTCTGCGTTTGTAATAATAAACATAGCAATAATCATAATTATAGCAATGATGATAATAATAATAATAATAGTAATATCAGTATTAACAATAACATAACCCCTTATGTCTTATCTCGATATTTTAACTTATCGATTAAGGCTTTTTTCCTGGCGGCTTTGTGTTCTCTTTTTTTTTTTTTTGCGTGTATCCTTATCCTCTTTTTCTTCGCGTCTCTTTTACGCTGATCGCCTGGACACCCATCGTGAGCTACAAGCTTCATCCGTACGTCGCACCCTTCGGATTATTTTGCGATCGATTTTTCGTTTGTGTATGTTTGTTTGTTTTCTTTTAATGTATCGTACGTGCTAGGGCATATAACTATGATTTGTTGATTTTCGTTTTAAAACACTTTATTGGTTAAAGGGTCCCGCGCGTATTTTGCTAAATGGAAAAAAATCGGCTGATCGTCACAATGAACGCGAACGAATGTACACTCCTTTATCGTTTGCATCACTCTCTTTCTTTTTTCGTCAATTTGTCTTTAATCGGTACGCCAGTACCTAAAAAATATTCGACGGGATTTCGGGGGTTCGGCTAGGTGAGCGGCGGACAGGCCAGCAACGCAATAATCGTCACAGCAACGGCATTTTTCGAGTTGGAGAGCCAACAAGCACGTACTGCCCGGAGACTCCTCACCAAAAGTCACTCTCGGCGAGAATTTTTTGAGGGACGAGATTAATATTTGAAAAAAAGAAATCAACCACATTCAAAAGGCCAAGAACGTTAATTTCCGACGATGATAATGCAAAAAGGTTATGAGTAAATTGTTGAAAAAATAAAAATTTTCAACAAATGTCCGGTGAACGACTTTTTTTATATTATAAAATGAATTTGTAGATTTTTCTGGATAGGTATGAATTTTTTAAGAATTTTTCCGTCAATTTTTATTTCTTTTTTTTTTTAATTTGAAAAAACGTCACTTTTTTCATATTATAAAATTAATTTGTAGATTTTTCTGGATAGGTATGAATTTTTTAAGAATTTTCCGACAATTTTCATTTTAATTTTTTTTAAATTTGACAAAACGTTTTCACTTTTGGTATATTATAAAATGAATTTGTAGATTTTTCTGGATAGGGATCAATTTTTTTTAGAATTGTCCGTCAATTTTCATTTTAATTTTTTTTAATTTGAAAAAACGTTTACACTTTTTTTTATAGTATAAAATGAATTTGTAGATTTTTATAGACAGGTATGAACTTTTTTTAGAATTTTCTGTCAATTTTCATTTAATTTTTTTTTTTAATTTGAAAAAACGGATGCAGTCGCAAATTTTGGTAAATATTCGGAAGTGGGGCTCCTGCTAGAAACAGGCTAATTTTTGTTTGGGACTGTTTGGGATTTTTTGAGGTTCTTTAGAGTCGTTTTACCCCCCCCCCCCCCCCCCCTCCACTTCGGAACATTTGCCCAAATTTTCTGTTTTCGGAGCAACGTTCCACATGAAATCCAACAAGTGTCTTTTTCGAAGTTCGAATTCTCAAAATAGTGAGAAAATTCATGAAAAAATCATACGTATTCAGAAAAATATCATAATTCATTTAACGTCGCAAAAAATCAAGTTCATCGGAGATTTTTCCAACAAAATTTTGTTTAAACAATTAACTGATAAATTTTTGGCATTCTCATTATTCAAAACCAACGTCCTCGGCATCTTCTATGCGGTTGATTTTTTTCAGATTTTAACGTCATCGCAAAGCAGTCGAAATTCTCAGCGAAGCTAACTTTTGGTCGGGTCTGTACGGGCAATGCATCCTCGAACGAAATAAAAGATAGAAAAAAAAAAAACACGATTGCGGTACGTATATGATTTTCTTCGGGGGTTCAATATTCGGAAACGCGCTTAAGGTACACCGTGAGCATATATATGTTTTCTCTTTTATTTTCTTTTCCTTATCAATTGTTAATCCTTAATTGTAATTGTTATAGTAAATTGCGATCTCAACGTCTCTCTCGCTCTCACTTTCACATTTCTATACCAAATATTTATGAACAATTACATTTATGTACTTTATACATCTCCTTCGTACATTTAAATATTTTTCTTCCCATTAACCGTAACCGTGATGGTCTAAAAACGAAGGACAAAAAAAACGCCCTCCCGATTGGCGTAACAATCGGGAACGTTTCCGCCGTTTTCCGTCACGACGATAAAAATAGTTTAAAAAACGCGAAAAGTGGAAAGTCCCGCGAGGTTCGCGCGTGAGGTATGTTTCAAAAAAAATTTCTAACCATAATCCGTATCACTTACGAAATGCCTAGAAAACGAAGAAAAACAAAAAGTCACATATTCAAAGTCCTTACATGAAGACGCGTTTCCTCGTCGAATATTGAACCTTCCTTAAAAGCTTTCGGCTTTAAACCTATTATATTATTTCTCTCGTTATTATACCCTACGATCTTTTCGTTAAATTTATTTTAAAAAACGTCTCACCTCGTCATTCCGTTATCGGTAAAAACCTATCGAAGAGCAGTCAGTGTGTGGCAAGTGCCGCGAATCGGGACTATTCTTTTTCGGAGTGTCTCCCACGTCCGGTTATCGGACGAATAAGCGTACGTTGTTCGTCCGGATGGCGGCTCAGTTCACACCGTATTTCCAGTAGGCGTACTACGTGTTATTGTGATTCGTGTAAGCTAGTATCCGGATAGCATGTGTTGAATTGTTAAACAAACTATCCGGAAGAATAATTTGCACGTAGTCATCCGAAGTAAATCTTGATAATTTTGTTTGGGTTTGGGTTGGTTCGTTGTGTTTCGGTTTGTTTGGGTGCGTTTGTTCGGTTTGGGTTTGTTTTTTGGGGCGGTTTGTTTGAGTTTGGGTTGGTTTGTTTGGGTGAGTTTGTTCGGTTTGGGTTTGTTTTTTAGGGCGGTCTGTTTGAGTTTGTCATTTTGGCTTTGTACGTTTGGGTTTGGGTTGATTTGTTTGAGAGCGTTTGTTTAGTTTGGGTTGGTTGGTTTTGTTCGGGTTTGTTGGGTTGATTTGTTTGCGTTTAGGTTTGGGTTGATTTGTTTGAGAGTGTTTGTTTAGTTTGGGTTGGTTGGTTGGTTTTGTTCGGGTTTTTGGGATGATTTGTTTGCGTTTGGGTTTGGTTTGTTTGAGTTTGTCATTTTGGGTATGTACGTTTGGGTTTGGGTTGATTTGTTTGGGTGTGTTTGTTTGGTTTGGGTTGGTTGGTTTTGTTTGGGTTTTTCGGTTGGTTTGTTTGGGTCTGGGTTTTGTTTTTTTTTGGTTTTGGTTTGTTTTTTTTTCAGATGATTTTATTGCGTTTGTACGTTTGGGTTTGGGTTGGTTGGTTTTGTTTGGGTTTTTCGGTTGATTTGTTTGCGTTTGGGTTTGGTTTGTCTGTGCGCATTTGTTTGCGTTTGGGTTTGGGTTGATTTGTTTGAGAGTGTTTGTTTGGGTTTTTGGGTTGGTTTGTTTGCGTTTGGGTTTGGTTTGTTTGAGTTTGCCATTTTGGGTATGTACGTTTGGGTTTGGGTTGATTTGTTTGGGTGTGTTTGTTTGGTTTGGGTTGGTTGGTTTTGTTTGGGTTTTTTGGTTGGTTTGTTTGGGTCTGGGTTTTGTTTTTTTGGGTTTTGGTTTGTTTTTTTTCGGGTCGTTTTATTGCGTTTGTACGTTTGGGTTTGGGTTGGTTGGTTTTGTTTGGATTTTTCGGTCGATTTGTTTGCGTTTGGGTTTGGTTTGTCTGTGTGCATTTGTTTGCGTTTGGGTTTGGTTTGCCCGTGTGCATTTGTTTGCGTTTGGGTTTGGTTTGTCTGTGTGCATTTGTTTGGTTTGAGTTTGGTTTGTCTGTGTGCATTTGTTTGGTTTGGGTTTGGTTTGTCTGTGTGCATTCGTTTGATTTGGGTTGATTCGTTTTGTTTGGGTTTGGGTTTTTTCATTTGGGTTTTGGGGTGGTTTGTTTGCGTTTGTCATTTTGGGTCTGGGTTGATTCGTTTGGGTGTGTTTGTTTAGTTTGGGTTGATTCGTTTTGTTTGGGTTTGGGTTTTGGCTTGTTTTTTGGGGTGGTTTGTTTGCGTTTGTCATTTTGGGTCTGGGTTGATTCGTTTGGGTGTGTTTGTTTAGTTTGGGTTGATTCGTTTTGTTTGGGTTTGGGTTTTGGTTTGTTTTTTGGGGTGGTTTGTTTGCGTTTGTCATTTTGGGTCTGGGTTGATTCGTTTGGCCGTGTTTGTTTAGTTTGGGTTGGTTCGTTTTGTTTGGGTTTGGGTTTTTTTTTTGCATTTGGGTTTTGGTTTGGTTATTGGGGTGGTTTGTTTGCGTTTGTCATTTTGGGTCTGCATGTTTGGGTTTGGGTTGATTTGTTTGGGTGCGTTTGTTCGGCTTGGATTTGTTGGTTTCGTTTGCGTTTGGATTTTTTGGGCTTGGGTTTGTCTTTTGGGGTGGTTTGTTTGCGTTTGGGTTGATTTGTTTGGGTTTGTGTGTTTGGAATTGTTTGTTTGGGGCGTTGTACAGCGTTGAACCGCGTGAAACTAGCCGCTGTCCGTACGAATAACACACGCTTATGAGCATCGAACAATCGTCGCAACATCGATCTTATTCGCGACCAGAACAAAAATACGATTTTTCGATGAAAGAAGAAGCGAAAAAAAAAGATGGAAAAGTCTCATTTTTGGCCAGTCATTACTTATTTCGTAGAAAAAAAAAAAAATGTACAATCTATGAACGCGTTGCTGTGACGAATGGGCGCTGTGACGACCACGATCTATGATTTTTTTTCCAACGAACCCCCTTAAGGACACCAACCCCCCGGATCAACCTCGCGTGAAATATTATTATTATTATTATTATTATTATTATTATTATTATTATTATTATTATTATTATTATTTACTCATTATTACATCTCTATTTGACACTAATGTAAAATGTGTATATATATATATATTCGAGAAGCAAAGGGCACTTTGGGGTAAATATGACGATAACATGATTCCCAACCGCGCCTCAAACTGGGACGCGAAAAGAAAGTGTAGTAATAGTAATTATTATTATCATGAACCAAGTAAAATTATATAATATTATTAATTAATATTATATAAAAAATTAATATATATATGCGTGTGTGTGTGTGTGTTTATTCGTATAACCGCGAGCACTAATTATCAGTTAACTACTATCAGTTCATTTGACAATTATTAAAACAACTCTAACGTGGGGCAGGTAAAGTGCAATTACGGAATAAACCCCAATCGACGTTATACGTAGAAACACGCGCGTGAGTTTGCGTGTGTGTGTCGATGCCTTTGTCCTGTGTTATAATATATATAATCGCATACAATTCGCACGGTCGTTGTGGCAATTAGTGACAGTAACATTTGAATCAATAGCGATACTCTAAACGGTTTTTACTCCGGTTTTTGTCTGGGTCACCATCGCTCTGTCCCTTTAAATCACCCTTCAGAGTAAGAATTAGCGTATTAGGATAGTTTCGCTTCCACATATTCAACCGATAAACGTGTAGTGTTTCTTTCTTGCGTTTGCGTGATACATCTTTTTTTTTTAATATATATTCTTGTCAACTACCCTCAAGATTTTCTCTTTACCACACATATAAATTGTTATTGTAGAGACAGTTGCTAATAATCGTATATATGTATTGTATGTACACATATATATACTTCTCGTATTGTTGCCGACGTTTGGTATATATATATATATATCATTCTTCAATCCATGTGATTGCGGTATAATTTTAATAACGTAATCAATTCGGTTTATCGTACGAGACGAAAAGAAAATGAGGACGAAATCATTCTTGTAAAATTATCGATAAAGTCATGCCTCGCCCTTCACCGTGGACGTGAAAGAAAACTAAACAAGCAGAAACGTCATAGTCACGCCCATTCCGCAACTTTCTACTCTTTTCCAACATCTCCCCACGCCTACGTTATGCCTTTCGGTAATGTTCGAAATTTCTCAGGACATCTACCTCCTTCGTTATCTTCATCTCGCTATTAACGCCCGTTGATACGTCGTCACCTCGTTTTTGTTTGCTTTTTCTTTTGTATATATCCCAAATGTCATAATTTCTCAACTCTGCCGTCAAGTTCATATTCGGTTAATGCGACAGGTGCCCGAAAAACTCAATGTTCCTCTCGCTGAGAAACAAGAGGAACGAAGAAAAAGAGTCCCGCAGCAGCATAAAATTGAGTTCGATAAATCGATAGTTCGATACTCGATATATCGATTCTTCGATATATCGATAGTTCGATGTATCGATTGTTCGATACATCGATTGTTCGATACATCGATTGCTCGATACATCGATTGCTCGATACATCGATTGTTCGATACATCGATTGTTCGATACATCGATTGTCCGATACATCGATTGTTCGATGTATCGATAGTTCGATGTATCGATAGTTCGATGAATCGATTGTTCGATACATCGATTGTTCGATACATCGATTGCTCGAGATAACGATCCGGTGAACGACGTATCGACCCACTCCGAAAAACCGCTATTTTTTCTCCCTCGCTCGCATTTTTTTCGTACGAAAAGCTAACCCACGCGCTGGGGCAAGGGTATGTGTACGAGTGTTCGTGTGTACAAACACATTTAGGTATGGTAGAGTAACACATAATAGTGACAGATATATTTTTTTTTTCGTGGTTGTGTGTGTATATTATATTAACCATTCATTATCGTTATTATCAATAATGTGTGTATAAGATCGTCGCAGGGACAATAATTTTCGTTTTCTTTACCCTCTACTTTTGTTTGTTTCTTGTTTTTATCCATTACCACGATCCATTAATCATCGTTATAAATTGTTTTCGCGTTAATTTTTTTCACTTTGTTTCTTCAAACTCTCATATTCTTCTTTCCGCTCTTATTTCATCAGTTTTTTTCCTCCTATCTTCCTTCGTGCGAGCTTCCTACAACTCGCTATTTTTTTGTCTTGTTTTCATTTTTTTTTTTTCATTTTTCAGAGGTAATGTGCTCAGGCTCGAACGACTCTGCTGCACCATAAAAATTCGTGCGACTCTGGTTTTCACTTTCCAACGATTTGTACCGATTTCATTCGTTTTAACTGTCTTCGTTTCGTTTTCCCCTCGCTTTTCGCTTCTTTTGTTTACGGAGATAGTTTATTTTGTTGTTCACAAGAGAGCCGGTGGATGGACGATTGAGAACGCGTCGAATTGTGGGGAACGAGCGAGCGTAAAGGTCTGCATTGTACTTCGATCATTCATTGGCGCAAGTCGATCAGGATCGATAGCTATCGATCTCGCCGCTTTGATCTTACATTGAATCGAATTTGTTTCTTTTCCTTTTCTCCCACTTTCGTGTGTTTTTCTTTTTCAACAAGTGGCAGGGGGCGGGGGGGTTACGACCTTACCAATACAAAGCTAAACGTTACAAGTATACAGGTAATTTGTTACTCTTATATTTTCCATTCTTGTTTCTCACGTCTCTTCTGTTTACCAATATTTTCATCTTTTTATCGACGCAACGTTGCATCACCCCGCGTCTAACTTCGGCACGATAGAATCGACCAGCCATTTTCCCACAGTCATTTAATGCTCTGTTAAACTCGCTTTCGAAAAAAACAAAAGTTTACCCGTGTAATTTCGATCCTGGCGGATTGGGAATTATTTCAGAATGCGAAGAAAAAGAAGAGTGGCCAAGATTGACGTGATACGGTTTGGAATTGGACGACGAGAATGAATGAAAAAATGGAATATGTAAAAAAAATCGCCACTCGAGATACCTACGGTTCGAGGAAATGGGGGGAAGGGCGGTGGGAAGCAGAGGCGAGAACGACAAAACCGGAAAGGAAGAAGAAACGAGTAAACGGCTCTCTCCATCTGTCTCTATCTATCCTAAATATCTCTCTTGTCCATTTAAAACGAAGTATTAAACTGTGGATTTAACATTAAAATGTAGCAATTAGTTAATTAACCAGTCTTTAGTGTTGGTGGAGGAGGCAGGGGGAGAACAATAGTTGATGAGCAGACGCGGTTGGGGTATAAAAAAACGCTGCCTTCTGTTTCACATATATATAAATATATATAGGACATTCCACGCTACTTCATCTGACCCGTGGACCCCGACCATTTTGGTCTTCCTGACTTTTTTTTTCTCGTAGAATTGTACCTAATAAAAGGAATATCAACACCAATTTTTACGTTTTTGTCTCTTCTTTTTTAGGACTTTAAATCTTCCAAAGAATGTCGATTCCGAAGGTTTTCGAAACGTTTAAACGCTGATAACTCCTGAAATAATTGAGATATCGACAAACCTCACTATATCATTTTTTTGTACTTTGAACCACACTTTCGTTAAAAAATATGAAAAAAAATATCACTTATCAATATCAACGTTTTTTTTGCTTCCAATGTAAAAACTATCTTTTAAATAGATGTTCGACATTTTTTATTTTTTTCAAAAAATTCTCTAAAATAGAGTCGCCCATTCTATGATTTTTAAGACTGATCTCATCGTGGGCTCATTTTTCCTTCTATTTTTTTTTCAATTAATCATATTTTTTCGAGAAGATTTTTATCATTTTATGTCCGATAATGCCAGCAACGGTTTATTTTTTATTTGTGCAGAATTCAGCGACAAAAAAACGATTTTAGAGATTTTTCTAATAACAAAGGCAATCTTTAAACAAAAATAGTGTTCACTTTAGAAGCGAAAAAAAACATTGACATCGATAATTTATATTTTTTCACATTTTTTAACGAAAGTATGTTTCAAAATGAAAAAAAATGTACGTAGTAACGTTTGTCGATATCCCGATTAATTCAGAAGTTAGTTCAGAAGAAATCGACATTTTTTGGAAAAATGTGACTCCTAAATGAGGAAAATTAAAAAAAAATTGTGTGCATATTTCTTTCATGGGGTACAATTTTACAAACAAACAAAATTTAGGAAAACAAAAAATGGTCAAGGCCACGCGCTAGGTAAAATGGCGTGGAATGCCCATTTGATTTTCTTTAAAAATGACTACTCTTTTTACTCGCAACCTAACTCAATTATTGAATCGTGCATTGACGAATTTATCAACTAGTTAAGTTTACGAGCCAAAAAAAAATAAAGACTAAAACGAGGCAGACGAAGACGAATCCTAAATTGATATTGATATATATATATATATTGGAACAATCTTCGTTTACGAACTTCGTCATCTGGAATACTTTTCTCACAGTACAATTCGCGTTCGTATTTTTCTTTACGATTAATCAACGAGGGACATTGTTGCCCGAGGAATAAATGCACGAAGCTGAGCTGAGGGACGGGAAAGATTGGAAACTCGGCAAAAGCTCGCAAAATACGAAAAGGGATTTATATCCGGGGGGGGGGGGGGGGGGGAGAGAAAAGTACTTTTGGGTGGAAAAAAGGTGATCTCTGGGTTTTATGCGTGTCCTCGATCTAGGTTGCTTAAATATTTAATAACAGCGGACCCTGCGACGATCCGAGCTTACTGTATCATGAAAATAGGACGGGAAAAAAAGCCGATACATCCGACAAACCGTTAGCATTGAACTCGGCTGTTTTTTTAAACAACGTTTTCCCTTTAACAACGCGAGGTTTCGAGATGTGCGAAGGACGAGGAACGTGCGACGAATTTACGCGATCGAATTCTTAACATTAAAAAAGTAATAACAACCCTGAGTGCATTGGGCGCGTGAGCGCAACCTTATCGCGAAAAGCGGGCAGGGAGGGGCGTATTAAAGACAACGTTAATCGAAGTTTGGAATTTATATTTAAAAAAAAAAAAGAGGAGTCCTTTCTTACAACTGATACCTACTGTCATTTCCTACGGTTAAAAATCATTTTTCCTACTTTATTCCATTTCCCCGGATAGTGATAGGGCTTTTTCCGTATTTTTTTAAACGTTTCGTCAGTTTGTCGTCAGTCGTGCCGTATTTGCCATTTGTTTCGTTCCTGCCTCCGTTAATCAGCGTTCTCGAGTACTCGAGTTGGGATCTGTCAGATGGGCGATGCCTGAAAACCACGGTGGCGACAAGTGGATCGTAAAACGTAAACGGACGGTAACACGCGTTTTGACCCGACGGCAAAATATCCGGCGGCAAAATATCCGACGGCAAAATATCCGACGGCAAAATATCCGACGGCAAAATATCCGACGACAAAATATCCGCAAGACAAAATATGTGCCGATATTATACCCGCAGTCGGTAATTAAATGCTGAGGTGTTGTTTGGGTTTGTTTGGTGTTTTGCTTGGCTTGGTTGCCGATATGATATCCGCTGTCGGTAATTACACGTTGAGGTGTTTGTTTGGGTTTGTTTGGTGTTTTGTTTGTTTGTTTGCGTTGGTTGCCGATGTAATATCCGCTGTCGGTAATTACATGTTGAGGTGTTCGCTTGAGTTTGTTTGGTGTTTTGTTTGTTTGTTTGGCGTTTTGTTTGTTTGTTTGGGTTGGTTGCCGATATTATATCTGCTGTCGGTAATTACATGAAGTTTTTGTTTGGGTTTGTTTGTTTGTTTGGGTTTGTTTTGGGTTGGTTGCCGATATCATATCCGCTGTCGGTAATTACATGTTGATGTGTTTGTTCGAGTTTGTTTCGGTTTGTTTGGTACTTTGTTTGTTTGTTTGGTGTTTTGTTTGGGTTGGTTGCCGATATTATATCCGCTGTCGGTAATTACATGTTGAGGTGTTTGTTTGGGTTTGTTTTGGGTTGGTTGCCGATATTATATCCGCTGTCGGTAATTCCATGTTGATGTGTTTGTTCGAGTTTGTTTCGGTTTGTTTGGTACTTTGTTTGTTTGTTTGGTGTTTTGTTTGGGTTGGTTGCCGATATTATATCCGCTGTCGGTAATTACATGTTGAGGTGTTTGTTTGGGTTTGTTTGTTTGGTGTTTTGTTTGGGTTGGTTGCCGATATTATATCCGCTGTCGGTAATTACATGTTGAGGTGTTTGTTTGAGTTTGTTTTGGTTCGTTTGGTGCTTCGTTTGTTCGTTTGGGTTTGTTTTGGGTTGGTTGCCGATAGTGTATCCGCCGTCGGTAATTACACGTGGCGGTGTTTGTTTGGGTTTGTTTGTTCCGTGATGGTTTGGTGTTTTGTTTGTTTTTGGTGTTTTGGCGCGCAAAACACTCAAGGTTTCTTGCGCGCGAGCCCATAGACGCGGTGGACGAGATTTAGGATTTTGTTTCGCGGATGTTTTGTCATGAGGATGTCATGTCATGAGGATATTTTGTCTTGCGGATATTTTGTCGTCGGGTCAGATGTCACGCAGGCAAACAGACGTGTAGTTCGTTGCAAATTTCTGTGACATTATGATAAGTATTGGTGCAATTTGTGACTGGGCCGGTACCAATCCGAAACAAGGCAATTTAGTGTAAGGCAGGGCACATTTCAACGTGCGGCATTCAGACGTGAGCACACTGTCACGTCCGAATTCACTTTTTTTCTCATCCTCAACGCTCTCATCCAAGCCTCCGATTGATCGGTTTTTTCTCGACATTTCCGAAATCGTTTTTCACGTACACGAAGGCCGTTCGCCCGCAATGAGAAACTTGTGGAAACGGACTTCCAGCTCCTTACGCTTTCGCAATATTTCACCGGACGTTCAATGTTCCTTCGGTAGTTTTTCAACGCGGTGAAAACTTGGCGCATTTACGTTTTCAATTGAAGTTAAATACTTTTGTCGCGCGTCTACGTATCGCTGTTGAAGGCTTTGTAGCGAGTGCACTTTGATTTTCCGCCAGCAGATGTCGCATCGCCGTTCGACAGATCCCAAACAGTGTGGCGCTCTCGCCCTTGAGTTAGCGTAGAAGAAAAGTCAAAGTAAGCAGGGAAAGGAAAAGAGGAGTGTCGTTCAACAGAATGGAAGAAAAATAAACGTCATAATTTCTCATTTTTCATCCCTGCGAGAATCGTTGGTACAGCAAGATGTCTTTCCTTCTCCTACTGTCACTTGGCCTGTGTATATCTCATTCGAATAACTCTCTAGATTTATCTTCGTCTCTTTTCGTCGAGCGCATTTATCCGTCTTATAAATTGTATATGCAGTTGTACATTTCACGACTATTCAATCGAGTGTTTATCGATGTAATTTGTCCCGAGCCACCCCCCGCGTCGCAACTACGTCCCTCTCTCTTTCGCACACGCGTATAAGCTTTGTAAAACTTTCATCATTTTTTTGTTATCGTCTTTAATTTAGTCGTTAAATCTTTGTATAATGATTAAGGTAATGAGGACAATTACATAACAGTACTTCGCGTCGTCGCGTTTTCTCGTCTTCTTCTCTTTAATTATCGTAATCATAGCAGTAGCGCTAGTGGCTTTCGCCTCGGGGTCTCCGCCGTTTCCATCGATTTTTCCCTTCCAGCGCCATTTCGCTTCTCTCGTTAACCCTCGATACTTCGTCCTATATTACTTTACAGATCAAGGTGAGAAACGGACAGCCTTGTTTTTTTCGTTTATCAAGGTAACAAAAACAAACGCGTCTTAACCTGAAAATCGTTCGAACGCGATAATCCTTTAGTCTCTCGAAACCGTTGTATCCCATTGTACGATTAGTTTTAAATTCCTATTCGCTTCGTTCGCAACTCGAATAATCAACGACTCATCGCGATCGCTCGATCGATCATCTCCCTTTATCTTCGCTTTACGATTGCTAAGCTTTTTCTCCTCCCCGTGTGTCCGTTCGCGTTGGGCGCTCTCTCGCCTCGTGCTCGCGATTTCGCTGAGCTTTGAAATCGATCGACAAACGGATCGTAGGTTATGTTCGTCGTTTCGTCATCGCTACGAAGTGTCGATCCCATATCGGCGCGTAAGCATCGAGCTTTGACATCCCTCGCCTTTCTCCGGCTCGTATTTCCCCATCGTGGAATTTTCAGTTTTGGCGAAACTTTTGCGTTCTCGTAAAATCGTCGATAAAACGTCAGAGAGGAGACGATCCGCTCTTCGGATTCTCACGTTCCCGTTTTTTCGTTTCTACGTCTACGGTAAAACCCTACGGAGTAAATATAATTAAGCCATATATTTAATCAGGTAAACTCTTCGGATCGACAAGCCCCCCCCGTCCGGGCCCGTCGACACGCCGATCGACCGAGCTTTCGCATCGGCGAATTTTCGTTCAAATCCGAGGGACGAAAAAAAAAAGCTTCCCGCGATTCTCGTACTCCCTCGAGCCCTTCGTTCCATCAATCTCTCAGCCTATTTATCTCGTGATGAACTCAGTCTCGCCGCTATACAGAATTTACAATCTTAATTATGAGAATTGTCTTAAGGCGCTCGGGGCCTAGCGGTAGAAAAAACATTGCGCCGTTGTGGAAATACTAGTAGTTCCCTTCGATTTGCATTTTATTTTTAGTATTATTGCTACGTTTCGACGAAAAAATATATGTATAGATATATATATATATCTTGTAGAAATATATACATATATGTATACACACGTGTGTATATCGTATGAATTATCGTTATTTTTTAAAAATAAGAATAAATTAGCGATTTTCGTATCACCCGCGAGACGCGCTAGTCACAATGACATTTGTCAACCTTGCAACGTTCGTCAGCTCTTCTCGTTATCCTTGTGTTCAACCCCCCGGCCCCTCCCTCTCTCGGCGGTCTTTGTAACTCTTCTTCCGGTTTTCGTTATTCGTTTATTCGTCTTCTTTTCTCATTTACGATCTACCTAACGGCCTCATCGGGCAAAGTTCATATTTTACAAATTTGCGAGGAACAAACGAGTTTTTTTTTCTTTCGCTCGAATTCTTACGTGCTATTTTTCAACGAGAATAACAATTTAAAAAAAAACAACAGAATGAATGAAATACGATGATGTTTGGCGAGAACATAAATACGATGTGGAGGGAACAGGACGGTTTGTTTGTTTCACGAAAAAAGTTCGTGAAACTTCGCGTGGGAAAGGGGGGTTGATAGGAGTTTGCGACAGTGGGGGGGGGGGGGGCGGGAAAAAGTTCCCGGGAGATAAGCGGCCGCGTGTACGATTTCGTACGAATGCGCCGAGATTTCTATGATTTTTTTCATGATTTTCTTTTAATATACGGTAAATCTAAATGATTTATCGATAGACGTGGCCGGTATGAACGCCGTCGCGCGAGTTCATCAATCGTTTTCGTTTCCTCGTCGTTCTCATCGTCATCGTCACCGTCGTCGTCGTCCCGTTGACGTTATCTATTCCATTAGCATTACCGTTACAATTACTTGTTACAATTAACGAGAGAGAGATGGTGAAAAGGGCTCTCGGTTGAGACGTTGCGGTGACAATCTTATCGTCGAAGCTTCGAATTTCAGTTCCTCGCTGAACCGTTGTACCTTTCGGGCTTTTCTTTTTCTCCTTCTTTTTGTGTTTGCGGCTTTTGGGATTTTCGCACTTTCGACGGCGGCTTACAAGGTGGTCAGAAAAAAAAAAGAGGAAAAAAACGGAGCCAACGTAGTGAAAGAGAACGAGGCAGGAAACGAAGGAAAGCTTTTTTCGGCAAATAAAAAAAAGCTTTCGAAAAAAAGCTTTTGAAAAAAAGCTTTCGAAAAAAAGCTTTTCGAAAAAAGCTTTTTGAAAAATCTTCGAAAAAAGCTTTCTAAAAAAGCTTCGAAAAAAGCATTTTGGAAAACACTTCGAACAAAGCTTTTTGAAAAAGCTTCGAAAAAAAGCTTGGAAAAAAGCTTAGAAAAAAGCTTTTTCGAAGAAGCTTTCGAAAAAAAGCTTTCCGAAAAAAAACGAAAAGAAAAGCTTTTCGAAAAAAACGAAAAGAAAAGCTTTACGAAAAAAAAAACGAAAAGAAAAGCTTTTCGAAAAAAAAACGAAAAGAAAAGCTTTTCGAAAAAAAAAACGAAAAGAAAGTTTTCTCTCGCTCTCTTTCTTTCTCCGTCATCGCTCAGCGATGTTGATCAAGCTAATACGCATAACCTTTTACGCTCGCTCGCTCGCTCGCTCATATTCCTTTTCTTTGTTCGTTCAATTATATTTTCACGTTCGTGTGCCTGTACCTCAATGATCCTTCAAATTAATCGTGTATAGTCTCCCTCTATCTTTCTCACACGCACTCCCTTTCTCTCTCTCTCTCTCCCTCTCTCGTACACGTATTTCCCAACGTTCCCGGAGCGTCGTCATGCGTTGTTTGCGACGTGGTCCTCGCCCTCACTTCTACGTACAAAATAAAAAAATCCGAGGGTTTTACGTGACTTTTCCGTGCCACTTCGTGCATCCTCGCGGTCCTTTCCGTCGTCACTAGCTCGGGGGTGACGAGAGCTCGGGCGTGTCGAGAAAGTCTCTCCGCATACTTCGCGGGGGTGAAAGATCGATCGGGGGTCGCGAAGGGGTCAATTTTTTTTCTCGAGCTTTTCAATTCGGCTTCTTTCACGACGATAAATTTCTCTCTCTCTCTCTCTCTCTCTCTCTTTCTCCCTCTCTGTGGAAATCAAGATCGAGCTCAAAAATCTGCGAAAACCACGCCGCACTGACGAGCCTGTTGCCGTTGCCGTTGTTGATGCTGTCTCTCTGTTGGTTGATCGGTCGGTTGGTTTGTTTATTTTTGTTTTGTTTTTTCGTTTTTTTTTTTGCGTTTTTTTTTTTTTTTTCGTTTTCTCAGCACATTACTCTACCGCGGGTCAATTAAAATGGTCATGAGGTGGGCCACTCTTTGAAATCAAAGCCTTGCTGGCCGGGTTTAGGGGCGCTGGCGGCATACCCACCTTGGTTGCTCTCGCCACCCTGATACGAGCGTTGCGGATAAGACGTGTCGGCGTAACTCCCAGTGTAACCTGTGTAACCACTGTAGTCCGGTGTCTTTGCCGAGCTGCTACTAGAACCAGGCGCACCCGAGCCCGTTGTCTGCCTCGAATACATGTCACCTGAAACATCCGCCAACGAAATGTTTTTTTTTTCCCAGCTCTCTTTCTCTCTCTCTATATATATCTCTCTATCTCTTCGTCTCCTCTTCTTTTTTGCTTCTCTTCTTTCTTGCCTTCATCATTCCGTACGTTAAGGAACACACGTGTCAAAGGGACACGCTCGTTTCAATTCAATAACTCTTTCTTTTTTTCTTTTTTTTTTTTTTTTCGTTTCTTTTTTACCAACGTTCTCGCAAGGATCTGAGAGAAAAATCGCAATCTAGATTCACGACGAGATAAATATGCTCTCATTGAAAGGTGCTAATTTGCAGAAATCCTTTTGGGAAGAAAAAAAAAACATGATCAAAAAGAAAAACATCTCTCTCCAATTTTCCACCACAATCGACGTTGTTTTGTTTTTGCGAGGGCAGATTTGGAGAGGGAGACTCTTGAGGGGATGAGTGTGGTCCGCGACACGGTCTTCCGTGGGATGTGACACGAGACGGGATGGAGAAGGAACGGTAATTGTCGCGTTGGGTCGAAAACACTCTTGGGCTCATCCCTCCGTTCGGAAGATTCGTCAGTTGCGCGTTTTATTTATCTTCTTATATCCATCAAGACGGAACGGCTTTAATCTCAATGTTTTTTTCTTCTTCTTTGTCTTTACCTTTTTGTTAACGGGCTACATCCACCTAGGTCGGTCGAAAAATTGCATTTTCCAATAAAATACTTTTGTTCGATACCTTTTAGCTATATTCCCTGGAAATTCCGTTGAAATATGCCTAAAATTGAACGAGCCACAAACTTACACGAGATACGATGCGAAACATTTGAAGGTCGTTGGCGATATCACTTTTCTAAAAATCGATCTTCATTTTTTAAGCGCACTCGGCATCGAAGAATCTCGATTTTTTCGTTTTTTTTTTGTACTTCGTTACTACAATCTCTTCCAAACATTTTGGCGCAAAGAAAACTGAAAAAATCGCAAACTTGAGCTCGGGAGAGCAATGGCCAGTTTGGTTTTTAAATGTCGGATGGACAGTTTGATCTATCGTGTCATCATCTGCCGGCGGCCATGTTTTTGTTGTTTTTCTGTATTTTTTGGTGACTTAAAAAAAAAAAACTCTCAATATATGTACCTTGGTGTTAAAAAAAGAATACTTTTTTTTTTTCGCCAACCGTTTGCCAGAAAATAAATTCGGCCATTTTTTTCGGGCCTCTAGGTAGATGTAGCCCCTTAATATACGAATTTGGCAATGTTACGTGGATTATACGAGAATGATTTATCGTGCGTGTTGTGTGTGTGTTCGAGTGGTGAACGTTGAAAGTGTTTGCCGGGCGTGAAAGAAAAAAAACCAAAGAATGGCCCAAAGGTACACGGCGAATTGATTATATCTCTGTTCGACCATTCGCGTCACACTCGCGTGTGACACATGTGTGGCGCGAATGGCCGACCGGAGATCGGATGCATTCGCCGTGCATCGTTGGGCCATTTTTTGTTTTTCATTTCACGCGTGGCGCGAATCACATTCGCGTGTGACGCGGGTGTGATGCGAATGACACTCGCGTGTGACGCGAGTGTGTTCGAGTGGTAAACTTTGGAAGTGTTTGTGGGACGCGGAAAAAAACCAAAGAATGGCCCAACGATGGACGGCGAATGCACCCGATCTCTGGCCAAACATTCGCGTCACACGCGGGCGTGGCGCGAATCACACTCGCGCGTGACACGAGTGTGGCGCGAATCAAATTCGCTTGTGACGCGAGTGTGGCGCGAATCACACTCGCGTGTGACACGAGTGTGGCGTGAATCAAATTTGCTTGTGACACGAGTGTGGCGCGAATCACACTCGCTTGTGACACGAGTGTGGCGCGAATTAAATTCGCATGTGACACGAGTGTGGCGCGAATCACACTCGCTTGTGACACGAGTGTGGCGCGAATCACACTCGCGTGTGACACGAGTGTGGCGTGAATCAAATTTGCTTGTGACACGAGTGTGGCGCGAATCACACTCGCTTGTGACACGAGTGTGGCGCGAATTAAATTCGCATGTGACACGAGTGTGGCGCGAATCACACTCGCTTGTGACACGAGTGTGGCGCGAATCACACTCGCTTGTGACACGAGTGTGGCGCAAATCACACTCGCTGGTGACACGAGTGTGGCGAGAATCAAATTCGCTTGTGACACGAGTGTGGCGCGAATCACACTCGCGTGTGACACGAGTGTGGCGTGAATCAAATTGGCTTGTGACACGAGTGTGGCGCGAATCAAATTCGCATGTGACACGAGTGTGGCGCGCATCACACTCGCTTGTGACACGAGTGTGGCATGAATCAAATTCGCATGTGATACGAGTGTGGCGCGAATCAAATTCGCTTGTGACACGAGTGTGGCGTGAATCAAATTGGCTTGTGACACGAGTGTGGCGCGAATCACACTCGCTTGTGACACGAGTGTGGCATGAATCAAATTCGCATGTGATACGAGTGTGGCGCGAATTAAATTCGCATGTGACACGAGTGTGGCGCGAATCACACTCGCTTGTGACACGAGTGTGGCGTGAATCAAATTCGCTTGTGACACGAGTGTGACGCGAATCACACTCGCGTGTGACACGAGTGTGGCGCGAATCAAATTCGCATGTGACACGAGTGTGGCGCGAATCACACTCGCTTGTGACACGAGCGTGGCGCGAATCACACTCGCGCGTGACACGAGTGTGGCGCGAATCACACTCGCGTGTGACGCGAGTGTGGCGCGAATGGTCGGCCCAGAGATTGGATGCATTCGCCATACATCGTTGGGCAATTCTTTTGTGTTTTTGTCACGCGTGGCGCGAATCACATTCGCGTGTGACGCGAGTGTGACGGGAATCACACTCGCGTGTGACGCGAGTGTGTGTTCGAGTGGTAAACGTTGGAAGTGTTTGTGGGGCCCGAAAAAGAAATCAAAGAATGGCCGAACGATGTACGGCGAATGCATCCGATCTCTGTTCGGCCATTCGCGTGTAAGGCGAGTGTGACGCGTCGAGTGTGTTCTTTCGAGCCGGAACTTTATCTCGTTGAGGGGAAGAACAAAAACAAACGTAATTTCGTCGAGCATCGAAACTTTACCCCACGCGTCGATCGATGAATTCTTCTCGCTTCGAAACACTCGTCAAGATGAATCGAAAAACAAAAAGAAAAAAAAAAGTTCGCGAGTTTGCCACTATTGCACGAATCCTGCGGTCCACTTCGCAATTTTCGAACGTTTCGGACACGTGAAGAAAAGGTAAAAAAAATCTACGTGTTATCGTCGAATCTCATCCACTCCCGGTTTCTCCCCTCGGCGTCGTTGACGTTTTGTTTGTTTTTTTGCTTTTTTCCCGTATGTTCACGATACTCGTACAACGAATTCAATAACTAGTGAAAAAAGGGAGAGTATCTTGCAGGCGCATTATCCACAAGCAATTGAAAAATGTTGGGTTCGTTTGGCTGTGGGTAACCGATTACGAATTTAAGTCTACGAAAACAATACGATCAGACGAAAAGCAGGCGTTTTCGATGGAGGTAAAAAAAAAAGAAGCGAAAGTGTACGATAGCGAGGAAAAAAAGAGACTTTGCTACATGTCTGTCGTGAATAATATGGACACTGATCAGTCCACCAGGTGAACAAGGTTACGGGAGAATGTAATGAGGAATGAGAATAGGAGTGCACTACCCTACTCTACACTCTATTTTGTACAACATGATGGTCTTTCGTTTTTCTTTTTCTGTTCCCTTCCTCCCTCTCTTTCTCTCCCTCGCTCTTGCTCCTTCACTTTTCTTCTCCCTCGCCCCTCCCTCTCTCTCACAATCGACTCTAGCAAAGAGACTAAGTCAACAAGCCGCAAATGTTCACATACAAAACATCCAAAATCCAAAATATTCTAGAATACGATAACCTAGTGAAAAAATATTTTCTGTGCTCACGACACTGCAGGCAACTATTAGCGAATGAGTTAAAAAATAAAAGAACGTTCAAAAACAATATGTTTTGGATTTTGCTTATAGCATGTTCATCTTTTCAAATGTGTGTGTGCGCGCCTTTCAAATTGGCTGCCCCGATTGGAAATATATAAACAGAAAATGATCACATCCAGAATATTTCGATGTCAAAATTTGCATCGTTGGAGTGCAAATAAAACGAAGTCTCTGGTAATTACGCAGAAGGTAAGTCTCACCTTGGATGACCTTCACGCAAACGTTCTTGCGAATTCTTACAATGAATTTACCACCCCAATTCGCAAAAAAGCTTTGAATGATCAAAATGAAGGCATAAAAAAAGAACAAACAATGGGTTGCGTCCCAACGATGCAAATTTCAACGTCGTAAATTCAACACGTGCAGTACATGCGTCAACATTTTTCGAAATTAGCAATTAGTGGCTTCCGGTTCGACAGGAATTTTCAAAAACGTATATACGTTGACGTTAAAAAAAAAGGTAAAGAAAGTTTAGCGCACAAAGGAATTTCACAGCCATGGGCGAGCGACCACATTTTTGGCCAGCGTGAAAACGATGTTCTTCCAATAATTGTTTGCGATCTGGGAACAAGCATTGTAGCACCAACGAAAAATAATTTCGCGCTGGCTAAAAATTTGCCGGTCCGTAACTGATGATTCGTTTGTACGATTATTTTTTTATTCAGTGTACGTAGGTGGCTGCATGAGAGGGACGTATATATACATTTATAACATGTCATCAAGTGGTGTGTCAGTGTGTCTAATATTGTCAACGAGCAAAAAATATGAATTGCAACGTCACTTTTTTTCCCGTTAACCAGCAAATATTTCTGATTGTTCTTCCAATGAGACAAAAATACGCTAAGCTAGTTAGCTGCGCAGAAAGTTGTCCAATTGCCATTAAACGGCTTTTATGATACCGTAAACCGGGGTAACTTTAGAACTGGAGGTACAACTTTCATACGCTGGTATGGTACCTACGCGCCGAATATTTGAAGCTTTAGTTGTACTGATCTGCCCAAAAGTGTCCCAAAAGCGTCCCAAGAGTGTCCCAAATTTACCGAAAATTGTCTTAGTCACTCAAGTGTCCCAAGTTACCCAAAACTGTCCCAGCGTTAGCCAAAGTTGCCCCAAAGTTAGCCAAAACTGTCCCAAAGTTACCCAAAATCGTACCAAAGTTCTCCAAGTGTCCCAGGGTTACCCAAAATTGTTCGTCACTCAAAGGTGTCCCAAAGTTACCCAAAACTGTCCCAATGTTACCCAAAACTGTCCCGGCGTTGGCCAAAATTGCCCCAAGTGTCCCAAAGTTACCCAAAACTGTCCCAGCGTTAGCCAAAGTTGCCCCAAAGTTAGCCAAAACTGTCCCAAAGTTACCCAAAATCGTCCCAAAGTTATCCAAAGGTGTCCCAGGGTTACCCAAAATTGTCCCAGTCACTCAAAGGTGTCCCAAAGTTACCCAAAACTGTCCCAATGTTACCCAAAAATGTCCCGGCGTTGGCCAAAATTGCCCCAAGTGTCCCAAAGTTACCCAAAACTGTCCCAGCTTTAGCCAAAATTGCCCCAAAGTTAGCCAAAACTGTCCCAAAACAAACCCAAAATCGTCCCGAACTTACCCAAAAGTGTCCCAGGGTTACCCAAAATTATCCCAAAGTCACTCAAAGGCGTCCCAAAGTTACCCAAAAGTGTCCCAAAGTTACCCAAAACTGTCCCAATGTTACCCAAAACTGTCCCGGAGTTGCCCAAAATTGTCCCAAAGTTACCCTGGTTTACGGTATTGAAGTTTGCATCGTCGGAATGCAACGAAAATTCTTTATTTTTTCATCTCTTCATTGTTATTACCATCTGAACGATTTTCTTGTCTGGTTTAGGTTATAGAATCCTAATAAGGATCTTCGAAAATGTTTCGGCGATTTTTAGTACCCTAAATCTGCCTAAAGAAGAATTTAGCAACAGGAAAAACAATATTCCTTATTGCAGCCCAACGATGCAAACTTCAATACCAACGACTTTTGACAGTTCTTCCGCAGTTATCCATTCGGAATGAGCCTCCTGATGACGCCCACGAATATTTCAATAAAATGTAAGTAATAAATGTCTATACTTTTGTCAACGACGAGAAAAATAGTGCATGCTCTCTCTACACGTGTGGAGTGGAAGGAAAGAAAATTAAAGCGCACGAGAAGAAATGAGAAAAAAAAAAGCAAAGATTCGAAAAAAGAGAATCGGCCTCGCGTCCGATCATGCGACACTTTCGCGATCTGTGAATAATAACGAACAAAATTAAGCCGGAGTAAAGAGTCCCTGATCAATTGTTTCAAAACGAGAGGGGAGACGACGGGGAGCACGATACGAGCGAGAACAGTTTCCATTCACCTCGTTACGTATACGAGATGATTTTTGTCTTTTTTTTCGGTCGTGCAGCGAAAGAAACGTTGAGCGAAAAAAAAAACGGTACGTGACGAATGATAGCCTTTTGCCCTTCCAAATTTCTCAAGTTTTCGAATTTCCCGAGTCGAGGCTCGCGAAACTTGTTCCTTTTTACGTTGGTGGTGCACTTTTTCGGAACACAGTCGAAAGTCAGTAATGGAGATCGGCGAAATTGTAATTGAAGTACACACAGGGGACCAAAGAATCGCATTTTTTATCCACACTTGGGAATTACCGTCGGAAATTCTACTCATTGAGGATGACCATCGAGGGATCAGAGAAAGACAAGGTCCACTTGTCGTTAGCGCTATTAACGATAAAAAAAAACTGTTATTGCGGTGAAAAAAAAGGCACTAAATCGGTCGTTAAGCCACCAAATACAAGGGCGCGATCGCAATCGCGCCCTTGTATTGGGTGTTTTACGATCGGTGTTTTGCCACATGTCTCCTCATTACAGGGGACAAATATATTTTACGGAATGTCGATACAGCCCTGCAGTGTTGAAAGTTGCAATTTCAAAGCCCATTGTCTCCCAATCTAAATAGCCGACTGTTCTGAAATTTCACTCGAACATGCATAATGATGCGAACGATGTTTGGTTAAAATTTAAACAAAATCTACAGAAGTCAAGAGACATGTCTGTAGGCAGATGTAGCCCCCAATAAGTAACCGTGACACGAAGAATAAACGTTTGCAATCAGATCGAACGCGGACGATAAATTACTCAAAATAAATCGCGACGAATGACTTTCAACGAAAATTTCGACGATCTCTGGTCGGTCGTATGGCTCACAGTGGAAGGGACGGTGGGGTTGGTTTCATTTTTTTTGCTTGTTTTAGGGAGTCGGTGTATTTTCTGTCGTCACGATTTACGGTGGAAAGAGGAGAGAAGTAGAGACAGACAGAAAGAGAGAGAGAGAGAGAGAGAGAGAGAGAGAGAGAGATAGTTTTTTTTTTGTTCTGGTTTGACTGAGCTTGAAGACTCACCCTGCGGGCCAGAGGGGTTCGAGTTGGAGTTGGGCTGCGAGGAGTTGGGCTGAGGGGGCTGGGGTGGGGGCTGGGTCCCAGGAGGGGGCCCATTCTGTGGCATGTTCCAGGAGTTCCAGGAACCCCCGGGCCCGCCCCCCGCAGCCCCGCCAGTACCCGCCGTGGGCCCGTAACCCCCTGAAGCGGCCGCCGCCGGCCCACCTGCGATCATTAACCACACAAAACACGTGTAACCGACCACCGTCACACCTCACCTTTTCAATTCGCGCGTTTCTTGTTTTTTTTTCGCCTTCTCCTTTTTTCAACCACGTACGTACTTTTTCAAAAATTTTCTTTTGAACCTTCGAAATCTTTGTACGTTATTTTCGTTGCTTTTTTTTCTCAATTTTCGCACGTACTTTTCGAATCTATGGTTGATCCTTTTAGCTTTTTTTTTTTTTTCGTTCGTTCTCTTCCACGGATAGCTCGATACGATTCGGACTTACGGCACGTTAATTGCTTCTGCTTTTCCGTGCGCCACACCATTTCGGATCGGTGGCGCGTTAGTTTTCCGAGCGTAGACGAAAACACAGAGACAGAGGGGAAACAGAGCCAGTACGATAGAGAAGATTTCGAATGATTTTCACAAGGTGACGGGTGACTTATTAACTTGCAATTTGCCATCGAGATAATTCGCTGGCGGTTGAGTCGGCGTGTGAAAAATTTAACCCTTAGCTGCACACCGCGGGGCGCGAAACAACCACGCAACTTTTTTTACACGCGCGAAAATGTATCGATCGTATTCTACGGAAGTGTGGCAAGTAAGGGTTAACTGCTGTTCCGCTTAGACAGGATTTGTGACGATTTTTTTTTCGGCTTAAGGGGTTACGTGGGTTTTAAAATGATGAAAAAAAAAAAACATTTTTGAATTTTATTGTATAATAGTACAATGTGACTAGAATATTCTGCCAAAGCTTTAAGGCCTTAGGCCACTCTGGAGGCCGAAAGAAAAGGCTTTTTGGGGATTTTTTTTCTTCAGAAAAACTACATAATTAATCGAGGTTATGAAAAAGGGTGTTTATCATACATATCAGTGACTGTGTGCAATCATTTTTTTTAAGCGATTCATTTCAAAATGGCGGCTGTGCAGCGTTTTTGTTAATCAACAGCGTTAAGTCAATCGGAGTAAAAGTCCAGGACGAATATCGCGTTTTTCTCAAAACTCGATTTTTGAAGTCGGTAGACACGATTTCTCAAAAACTAATAATCTTATTGAAATTTTGCACACTTCAGTATAGCATTGACTAGCGATTGTTTTCGTGTTTTTTAAGGGGGATTATGCCTTTGTGAGGGCAAAATCAGGGTCATTTTTGACAATTGATTGAAGAAAAACGAAACGATATTTTTAAATTCGCTTTTTTATAGATGTTAGTACAAGTCTTAAAGTAAAAGAATTTTTTTTTATTATTGATTGATAATCGACAAACTTCGAACGCTTTATTCTCGAAACTATGTTTTTAGACACGGACTTGAAATTTTAACTGTAGCTACTTGACAACATTTTCTAATCCAGTACGTAGGATTTTTTCGATAAGTTGAAATGAAAAAATTTTATGATCGATATTCGACCGATTTTTTTTCTTCGTATTAATGCCATTTTGTTTACATCAATATTTTGAAAAACCCCTACGTACTGGACTAGCTTTTTTATATCTTTCGAAATATTTTTCGTTTTTTTGTTCTAGCTTGAAAATTATGACCTGTGCGAATGCGCCCGTAGAGGACTATCATAAAAAAAAAGTTTTCTTTCATCGACTACTGCGCCGCCATTTTGTTTCGAATGAAAAAAAATTCTTTTACTTTAAGACTCGTACGAACATGTATAAAAAGCCGAATTTGAAAAAATCGTTTTGTTTTTCTTAAATAAATTGTCAAAAATGACGCTTTACTTTGTCCTCGCAAAGGTATATCCCCCTTAAGGGAGCTTTCCAGTGTGAAATTTTCAAAAAATCGATTTTTTTTTTTTTTGCTTTATCGAATAGTATACACTCTTCCGAATATTCCCTGAAATTTTCATGCCGAAATTCAGATTATTTCGGTTACTGTACAGCATTTCTTGGAAGAAGGCAACGGAGCGCTACAGCTACAGCGAAACTTTGAACGCGTTTTTCTCGAAACAGCATTTTTCAAAACGGTGTCCAACTTGGAGGGCAGAGTTTTAGAGCTATCGAGTTGAATTTTTTACACAATATTCTTAACGTCATTGTTTATCGTGCTATGGAAGCTTTTTTTTTTGACATCTTCCTATTTTTTTGTAAAAAAAACTGCCAAAAAAAATGCTAAAATCGATACTTTTTGTTCAAACCGGCGCCATTTTTGCAAAAAAAAAAAAAAAAGCCTCCATAGCACGAAAGCCAATTATATACCGATCAATAATCTTTTTGTGTTTTTTGTTTCAGATCAAAATTGTGACCCCCAACGTGAACACCACATCCAAGTGCATTTTCTGCAACAATTGTTTCATCATTTTTATAGATATTAATTAATAAATAAATCGATCTTTAAAAACTTGTTTTGTATTCTTCAATACCCAATTAATATACAAAAAAAAAACCAGACCGATTAGATTATTTTTTCTTTAAAAAAAAATCGCGAAAAACAGCGATTTTTCGGGCTGTCACACTGGAAAGCTTCCTTAACATTTCGAATACAAATTTTTATTAAAAATAGAGAAAATGTGTTTTTTTTTTCGCTTCGAAACCCACGTAACTCCTTTAAAGCCCTCTTTGTTCCAGGTTTTTTGTTTTCTTCTCTTCGGGTCGGTTGTTCGCCCTCGTCGAGGCAGCAATCTTCATTTTATATATGTATACAGTCAACTCTCATCTATTTTGCGGCCATGGCGACTTTTGCGTCCATTTTTCGACATGGCGATTAGTCGCCATTCTAATCGTTTCTTGTGGCACCCTTCGCTCAAATAATAGACACTGATCGCGCGACGATCTGTGCAAGTGCTTCAGTTGAGGGGTTAGGCTACTGTGATAATTTCAACAAATCGATAGTCACTCGAGGCAACTCAAATAAATGAGCCAACTCAAATAAATGACGACGAATAAATTTGCTGACTTTCATTATTTTTTTTTAAGAAAACATTTGCCATTTTTTTATTTGGGATGTGTAGTAGTAGTAATATTTATTCCAAGTACGCCCTTTTGCACCTTTTGAACAGCAGTTTTTAAACTGGCGTGACGGATAGCTAAAAAACTAATACTTGTTGAATTATCGATACATTTCAATGAAAATCGGTACACAATTTTGTTAATGCACAGACGAATAAATGTCCAAACGATTTTCCAATCACCTAATTCCTTCGAAATTGATTTTTTTTAATAACCTCGATTTTCGCGTCAGCGTAGCCGAACCCTTCGATTCCTAGATCCCTACAAATTAATAACAAAGCAAAGAAGAAAAATATTCAATGATTTTTTATCCAAATAAAACAAGATTCGTTTGACACCGCGAGACTTTGTCTGGACTTATTTTGTAATTAATCATCGACTCGCTCACCGAAACTCGTCTGGCGTTAATATTCTTTTGTTCAGACATTGACTACATTCCAACGTTTCGTGTAGACGCATTGTATCGTCTCAGCTGATAAAATTTAGTTCTGTGAGCTTTGTGAAAATTCGATTTTCTCTTCGCGCGGCAAAATAAACGACGCTCGTCGGTCCCGGCACGGCAAAATAGATGAGAGCTTGTACATATATTTATTTATATCAATATGTATATTTCTTTCGCGTATACCTTGACAATAATTTGTCACTTTCACTACCGTGCAAACGATGGTTTGGTACTGAATAAAAAAAAATCTTTCCAATAAATCAAGGAACGTCAAACCAACGGAATTCTTGCGTTCGTCTTATTTCGCTTTCTCAGCGCGAGAGTGCGGCAACGTGACGAAGGTGTCTCGTCATCACAAATCCTCAACAAATCGATAGCCTTTTTTTCTTTGATGTTTCGTTTTATGCTCAACATTTTTCGAAACTCAACCACAAGCGATATTCTCGAACGGACTCGAATGTATTTGCGGACTGACGACGAAAGTTTCATTATCGCTCAAGAGCATTTGGCGCTGGAAACGTAAGCGCCGAGAGACACGATCCTACTTTCTTTTTTTTTTCTTTCAATTCAATATTTTTCTTTCCTCGTTTATTCTCCATAGGGCTTTTTTGTACGTGTCGAAATTATCTTGCGTTAATTATTTTCTTTTTCATCCCTTTTGTATGGCGATCGATAAACTTTTTCTTCGTACTTTTTTTGTTTCTGTAGGGCAAGAGACAACTAAACCTTTCCAAGCGGGATGGAAGGGGAGGAGGGACAGGATCAAAATTATGTTAATTCATCAACGACCTTACGTGAGTTCGCGAATAAAATTGCACATATATATATATATATATATATATATATATATATATATATATGCACAGACGTAAATATACGCTTGCGTTTTTTTGTAAATTGGCATGTGCCTACTACTTTGGTCACGCGTGCTTAGCATTCTTTTCCAGCGCGGCTTCCGACTAACGTTTACATTTTTTCCTTCCCGCGTTTTCTTCATTATCCCTCAGATATAAATGACCTCCGGTCAAAAGAAAAAAAGTTTCGCGAGCGATGCAACAAATGATTCCCGTTCACCCATTCGAGAATCAAAATCTGTCGAAAAGATTGCACCCACTCGAGGATCTTTACACAGAAGTTTCGTTGTTTTTGTCATTTCTTTTTCTCTGACCGCGATTTTCGTATTCGCTTCTTGCCACTGCATTGGCGGCGTGATAGAGAAGAAAAAAAACTAAACGACCCATCGAACGAAACCAAAGTTTATTTTCATCGTTATGAAAGGCTCTTTTAAGGATCTTGACTCCCTGTGAAACATGTCAATGTTAATTGTTCAATAAATAGCTTCTCAATCGTCATGAAATTTTTACACGACCTCTGAAATACTTCATACAAAAAAGGTACCAAATTTTCAGAATTTTATTATCATTTGCGATTTGGGACTCAACATCCTCAAGCGAAGTAAAACGTTGAAAAAGTCTTTTTGCGTAATTTTTTTGTTCAAACCTTAGAAAAGTTACAAACCCACGATTTTTTCGGCTTTTTCTTGGTTCGCCCGGAAGAAAAATATATGACGATCGATGATTTCGTACGTATTTTGTTTCAGTCAAGAATTACGAGCTGCATCTGTCCCGCCGATTGGGGACTGCAATGGCAAGTCGCGCACGGACGCTGATAAATCTACAGACTTATTGTTTCGTGTTGAACTTTTTTTTATACGCTTTAAATATGCATTAAAAGATGCCTCAACGTTTACCGGGCTCACGTGTTTTTTTTCCCCTATAAAAAAATTCCCAACAAAGCGAAAAAAAATAGCTGTCGCGTGGGACGGTCCACGCTAAAACCGCAGCTATCCATTTGCAGCGTTGTCCAACTTCCAATTTGCCCCAGGGTATTAAATCGCGATTAATTACGCAGCAACCATCGTGGCCCGTTATCGACAAAGCGATACTACAAATTCGATTGGAAGAATCTTGTGCCACGCTCGTACAGACTTGACGGATAAATAGCCGAGTTCGTTGCAATTTTGTCCACTGCGGGCGCTGCGGTCGATCTCGTTACCCCCACCCCGTACTCTGCACAAAGCCAACGTCATTGCGTGAGCAATTCAACGCGGTATCTAAAAAACGAGAAGTTTTTGCACCTACGAAAAATCCCCAAACGCGAGACGATTTTGGTAATTCTTTAGAAAAGTGACTTTTCGGAAAAATGGTTTCCAAGCAAACGCAATATAGGCGTCGAAATGTCCGCCAACTTCAAAACCCCGTAACCTTTTATGCGGGGGGGGGGGAGGATGAATTGCAGCTTCCTCCGACTATCATCATTTACAGCCCGACGAATGAGAAAATAGCGAGAAAAACACTTTTAGGATAATTTTTCCGTAAAGTCACTAATGTAAAGAACAACCGACGATTTTTTCCAAGTGCGACGTCCGGACGTCGCGTTACCGCACGAAATTTTCCCCAACGGCAGTTACCTCTGCAGAGGACAAAAAGTACACGCGGAAGGCAAAGAAACTATCGTAGTCGGAAGCGGCGCTCGCGCTCGACGGGAAACGCAAACCAATCGAGACTGACCAAGGTTTTTCTTTTCTTTTTTTTTCAAATCTTTCGTTTAACCGTGGAAATCCGCAGCGGCTGGGCAAGAAGAACAAATGAAAAACAAAGAAAACGTCCTTGCTCTCGTGATAAAGAAAGAAAAAATTGAATGGAAGGTCGGAGAAACGCGGTGAGGAGGAGAGCGAGAAAGAAAGAAAAGAAAACTCACCGTAGCTACCGTAACCTTGAGTAGCAGCCGCCGGTTGAACGTTGTAACTGTTGCCCCACTGGTGGGGCGGAGGCGGGGCGATCTGCTGCTGCTGGGGCTGTGCCCAGGCCTGAGCGTTGTACTGTGCGGTGTAACTAGCGAATTGGGCACCTGTCTGGGGACCCGTCGATCCCCAGCCCTGATACTGCTGCATCATGTTACCCGGCGGTCCCATGGGTCCGCCCATCATGGGCCCACCCATCTGGCCGTTCGGCCCACCCATGTGTCCCATGTTGCCGGCCATACCCATCGGCGGTCCACCCTGTTGCGGGGGACCCCATTGTCCCTGGTGGCCGTCGTTCATCTTGCTCGACGAGTCCCGTGGCTCCGCGCGCTTTATCTCAACCTGAAAAACATCACAATCAACGGTCGCGCCTTCGTTAATATCCACGACTTGACAGGCCCATACGAAAAAATTGCGTGTGTCATTTCACAACTTGCTACGATTTCCGCGAAAAAAAAGGCATACTTGTGAATTATCGTTGTGAGAAATGGAGAAGCAATACCGTTTTGTCCTTTGTATTATTTTTACATTGGACTATCCATTTTATCGGGATTGAGGAGAGATGTGGCGAAAAAAATAATTCATCGCCCGTACATTCCCAGCGAAAAGTTGATCAGAATTTTAGTACTTGTGTTTTTATTTGTAAAAACACAAAATTAATTTTTTTTCTAATACTTTTTTCGTCTGTTCAACGAGCATGCGAAACGCTACCGTTTCGCCGTAATGAATTCCGACGTAACGTCATTGACACAGTAAACAAAGAAAGCGGTAGGTGTATTACTCTCTAACCTGTGAAAGAAAGTGTCAACTATTTATTCTCGTTTGTCATAGTTAATTGCAAATTTTCAGTTATCTGTACTCAAAAAAAGAACAAATGAGTTTTTTTTCGGACTATGACTTTGGATCTCTTCTCGCAAGTTTTAACCAAGGCTTCCTCCTATTGATATCGATTGGAATTTGAATCCACAACTCTTCCGGTGTTTTGTACACTGGTATTCTTACGTTTAGGAACAACACATTGGTGCGATATCACATTGGTGTGATATCACAGTGGTGTGATATCACATTGGTGTGATGTCACATTGCTGTGATGTCACATTGGTGATATCACATTAGTGTGATGTCCCATTGGTGTGATATCAGAGTGGTGTGATATCACATTGGCGATCACATTGGTGTGATATCACGGTGTTGTGATATCACATTGTTGATATCACAGTGTTGTGACATCACATTGGTTTGATATCCAGTTAGTGTGATATCACATTGGTGATCACATTGGTGTGATATCACAGTGATATGATATCCCATTGGTGTGATATCATTTTGGTGTGATATCACTTTGGCGTGATATCACATTGCTGTGATATCACATTGGTGTGATGTAACACTGGTGTGATAGGAATCGTAACTGACTTTTAAGGAAAAAAATTTACGTGTTCACCTATCAAACGATTATTTTTTTTGAACAGTTTGTTAATAAGTTTCTGGCGTCTACTGTTGGTCGAAGTGAAAAGTGACGTCTTCGATGGCTGAAGTTTCTTTGATTTTCGTCAAATGGGGAAGTGCTGAATTCTGATCAAATTCAACTTTTGGCTTGGAAAGTACGTGTAATCCTCAATCACGTTTCAATTTAAATAAAATAATTTGTTTTCGATCACTTTTTTCCTGCCCAATGTGCGGCTTACTTTTGTTCACGGAAATATTCATCGCCCGGACGAGCATATTGGTAAAAGTCAAGACACAACTTTCTTTTAATTGCAAAATACGATTTTCACTATAAAGAACGTCACTGAATTAACCATTTTAACTTACATATATTCATGTATGTGTCGATATCTATATAAATGTTTACATATAAATATATTAGCACGCTATGCGAAACAAACGTCGTGCTCTGCACAATCGCTATGTCGAAAAGGATCTTCGACGTTTTACCAATAACTCGGCAACGACGTACCTTGACGAAAGCGTGAAAGATCATGTTTAAATTTACGATTAATTATGGTTACAATCTCGCGAGGCCAAGTATACTTTATTCTAAAGGGAAAAAAAAACGACTAGAATGTTTTAAAATAGTACCAAAATATTTCGTCCGTTTCATAGCCTATTATATACTAAATTAAGGATAAAAGTCAAAATCACGTACTATCTTACCAACAATTTGTTTCCTTCTTTTTTTAAATATTAATCTATAGTTACAGACGGGCTGCATCGTTAATCCGTAATGATATATGACGCCAATAGACTACGTAACGTAAATTTAAATTACAACATTTTTCGTTTCGTTTTTCATACAGAATTCGCATCGCAATAAGGTCGTACATGTCTAAAGTCGTGTTCTCTTATAGTATTGACAATGACGAATATATCTATCATTAATTGTATAGTACAAGTATATAGGATATCTACAGATTTTTCTTTATGCATGAAGTAAATCGTATTCGTTTTCATTAATAATAGTTTATATGTATATATACATATTCATATTGATATATATATATATATAAATATAAACGCGTGTACATGTTTGTGTGTGTGTCGTGTTAAATATACGTGTGGCTTGAGGATATGCTATACCTGTTTTCCATTCAGGACGACGAAATGCTCCGCTACGCATCGATCGACCGCGTCTTCATCCTCAAAGCTGAGAAAGCCAAATCCTGTTGTCCAAACGTGACACATTGTATATCAAAAAAACGTGTCGACATCGCTACTCGTTCGCGATATTTGCGTCTTTTATTTTACTTTTTGCCCTCGATCTTATTCTTTATCTCACGAGAAAATTACTTTCTCATTTTTGTTTCTCCAAAATTCGCATTCGCCCCCAACATTTTCTTCTCTGCAAGGGGCTTACCTAGAGGCCCGAGAAAAATCGTGAAAAAGAGACGCACTTTCGACAAAACGAAGGTACATACGTCGAGAGCCTTTAAAAAGTGTTTTCCCACGTTTTTGTTGTTTTTCGGTGATTTTTTTCAAAGCCCCTCATTATATGTACGTTTGGGTTTAAAAAATGCGTTACTTTATCAGCAACCTTTTCGCAGAATTTTTCTCTCGAAATTTTGCCATTTTTTCGGGCTTCCAGGTAGATGTAGCCCATGAGGAGGATATTTGTACATCATTTTTTTCTTTATACAAATAAAAATGTGTATTGTTTCGTTTACGAGTCAGTAGCGAGACGGGGTCTGTTGATTTTGGCAAAAGCATCCTCATTGCGGTATTCGTGTAGAAGAGAGAGGGCATTCCGATATCTCGAAGTTTCCGCGAGTTGCCGTGATCGTAAATATTCGGTTCGAAAATACAACTAGCAAATCGTTCTCTCTCGATGTACTCCGAATCCGGCGCCAAGGGCGAGGAAGCTTCGATCGTTTACATCGTCGAACGAAATTTTGACACTGCGAAGAGTATCCGAGAAGCTACGAGGAGCGTGAATTAATTGTAATAGTAACTGGCAGCGAATCAGTTGCGAGAACGATAAACGAGAAGAGCCGTGCCCGGAAACGGGGCAAGTAAAACAGGCGACCCTTCGCGACAATGAAGATAAACTGCGAGGAACGAATGCGGGGAACACCTTAAGGGGGTATCCTTCTCTGGAAACGTCAAAAAGTCATTTTTTTCGTATCGTTATAGTGTGAATTTTCAAGAACGTTTTAGGACCATCCTTCGGCAAGGCCAACTGCAGCACCACGAACGCTTTGAAATATTTTCTTCCGACAAAATTACGTCGTAACCGCAAACATGTGTACAACATGCTGGGAGAAAATTAATTTATTCCAACCACTGTGTGACTGGGAAAAAAACGCATCATTCTGACGCTTCAAATTGGGCTTCCGGATAGGGATGCCCCCCGTCAAGTGCACTGGGATCGCGCGAGGATAAAGAAGGACACGAGAGAGAAATAGGAACCAACGTTGCGAGTTGTTTAATTTTAAAAACGTCTTAATTTAACCTGTGCCTTAATGCAACTTGTACAACGAACAATTATTTCTCGTTAAAATTAAATCTCTTAAGGGGTTACACCTAGTTGAACATTTTCGAAAACATCGATCTTTGGCTTTCGACGGATCGTCAAAATGTAACTTCGAAAAACGATTCTCCGAAAATTTCAAACCGATCCGTTCGAAATTGAGGTAGGGCGTTTGTAAGTAAGTTCCGCGAACCGCCGGACTTTAAGGGGGTAGATACCTTCAGGGAGGAAAGAATTCGCTGATTTTCATGACTCATTTTAACCGGAAGATTTCTTCGCCACTTTTTATGGTACTTTTTTTCATTGATCTTGGAAAATGGCGGAGGCATGGCACGGGCTTTCAAACCGCATTTTCATAACTGGCGTGACGTATACCTGAAAAACTAATCGACCGATACTGACGAAATTTGGCATACATTTTTCTAACCTTCTTGTCTTAAATGCAAACCTAAATTTTTGCAAATAAACAAAAAAAATTACCGCAAAATGTAGCCTTTTTCCGAAAATTCGATGTTTTCGTTTCAAAGCGTAACATTTCATCGATTTTTAACATTTCTCACGTTTTCTTGATTCGCATCCCGCGTATGCATACCTCCGACATTTTTTTAGATTAATAAAAAAAAATACCATGCAACGGCCAAAATTAGTAATAAAAAATACCCCGAGTCTCCAAAATCGCGAAATCTTTCTTAAAAAAAAAATATCACGATAAATCAGAAGTTTTTTTCTCGCCTAAAAGAATCTCCTCCCTTGAAAAATATTTTTCGATGCAAAAATTCTGAAAGATGCCCAAGCCATGTTAAAAAAAAAATCACTTTGAAAATATGGACAAGATTTACGAGAAAAAATGCACGAAAATTTCTTTACTTCCGGCCACGGGCTAAGTGTAACCCGTTAAGATAATTTTGCTTGTCTTTGGTTCTACAGATGTTCATCTTAGAAATTAGCCTTAGCCAACTTAAGCTATGTAATGATAACTTAGCGTAGCACAGCCTGACCGAGCCTTAAGTAACACTTACAAGACGCACTTAACAGTTAAATATTATCGTTATGAAGGAGAAAATCCATATAATCGAATTTAATCGTTGTAGCGATATATATATATATATATAACGTTTCCGAGGTGCGAGCTTTGGATTTGTCAGAATTCTGTAAATATTCCGGATCAATGGATCCGCGTACTTACTATTATAGTTGAACGCGTATACGAAACTTCTTATATTTTTAGGCTACGAATTTACGTTAATCGATCATTATTATAGTCTCGTCGAATCGCCAGCGATTAATCGAGACGGTCCGGTTTCTTTTTTCGGCCAATGGAAAACTGGGGGCTACGTGATAATTTTTTCGGCGTTCCAAATTTTGCAAAGGAAGATGGTCTCGTTATTTGGGGGAAAAGTAAGGAGAGTGCGACTTTTGCGTGTCACTGGCGCTGCTTACGTCAGCCGCGAGTTTTACTCGTACATTGGGCATCACTAGTTCTCGAAGATGCTTGAGAGTGCATTGGGATCTGTCATACGGAGCGTAAAAAACACGGGGGCTATAAGAGGCTCGTAAAACGTAGTCGTAGTTTTTATTTATTTATTTTTAACGCTCCCATCCAAGCCTCCGATTGATCGGTTTTTTCGACATTTCTTTTAATTGTTTAATGTTCTTTCGGTAGTTTCAACGCGGAGAAAACTTCGCGGATTCCATTACCATCGATTTTACGTTTTCAATTGAAGTTGAAAACGTCGCGTGTCTACGTATTGATATGGAAGGCTTTGTCGCGAACGTACTTTGAATTTTGGACACCAGATGTCACATCGGAATTCGACAGATCCCAATTCACCGCACAATCATATTCGAGAGACAGTTCGTGATCGAAATATTCCTCTCGCAACTAACCCCGTACGGAAATAATTGAGCAAAGAAACAGGATCCCAATTGTCAGTGCGGAGACAACTGGAATAACCTTTCGATCATTTTGGCAATACGTTTGTAAGTAGCCACGTTAGTGACAAACTAAGGGAGCGACTAGAAAATTTCCACGACCGACGTACTTAGGAATAATGCTACCCCATCTCGCGGACAATATCGACATTACCACACTCGAAATTGCATCGCGAGGGTACGGCAGTGTTTTATCTCTTTTCTGCTCTTAATTAGTGGATCTCACCTCTGGATTTTTTTTTCTCCTGATCGTACATGATAACGACCTCCATTACTTTGCCGTACCGAGTGAAGTACGATCGCATGTCGGTCTCGGTGACGTTGCTCGGTAAGCCCCCGAGGAAAACCTTGGGGAAGCCTCCGCTTCGTTTTGGCTTTTGCAGCGTGCGCGGATTGCACGGCTTCGGATCGATCTATGGATTGAAATTTTTTGTACATTTCACGCGCGACAAAATGATAGCATCGAAAGGCGTTCGAGGTTGCGTCTACTCACTGTACGACCGTCCAATTGGTGAGGCGTGTTCTGTAGAACGCTGGCCACGTTGGCGGGATCGCTGAACGTCACGAAACCGAAGCCCCTGCTGCGGCCGGACTCGCTGTTCTTCATGACGACGCAGTCGATTACGTCGCCGTAACGACTGAAGTAGCGCTGAAGATTCTCCTGCGTCGTTTCCCATGACAAACCGCCGACAAATAGTTTTCTGCAAAGCGTCGGATGGAATTTACGCAGCTGTCTCGGCGTGTTTCGTTGCTGATAAAGACTACATCATGAGTACAAGATTTCAAGGAAGCTGGAGTAGTTCGATTGAGTCGAACGACGGTTCTTGTTACACCATTGAAAGCATACGTTTTTCCTTACGTACATTTGGCTTGAAATTTTGTACTCGGGGGTTTTCGGGGTCGCTGATTACGAATCTGTACTCAAAATTCGGGAATTCAAGATGGCGGATCATAAATGCACAACGTCTTTTTATAGCGAAAGTTGGTACTCGGAGGTTTTCGGGGTCGCTGATTACGAATCTGCACTCAAAATTCGGGAATTCAAGATGGCGGATTCAATATGGCGGACCATAAACGCAAAACATCGTTTTATAGCGAAAGTTGGTACTCGGGGGTTTTTGGGATCGCTGATTACGAATCTGCACTCAAAATTCGGGAATTCAAGATGGCGGATTCAATATGGCGGACCATAAACGCAAAACGTCGTTTTATAGCGAAAGTTGGTACTCGGGGGTTTTTGGGGTCGCTGATTACGAATCTGCATTCAAAATTCAGGAATTCAAGATGGCGGATTCAATATGGCGGACCATAAATGCAAAACGTCGTTTTATAGCGAAAGTTGGTACTCGGGGGTTTTTGGGGTCGCTGATTACGAATCTGCACTCAAAATTCGGGAATTCAAGATGGCGGATTCAATATGGCGGACCATAAACGCAAAACATCGTTTTATAGCGAAAGTTGGTACTCGGGGCTTTTTGGGGTCGCTGATTACGAATCTGCACTCAAAATTCGGGAATTCAAGATGGCGGATTCAATATGGCGGACCATAAACGCAAAACATCGTTTTATAGCGAAAGTTGGTACTCGGGGCTTTTTGGGGTCGCTGATTACGAATCTGCACTCAAAATTCGGGAATTCAAGATGGCGGATTCAATATGGCGGACCATAAATGCAAATCGTCTTTTTATAGCGAAAGTTGGTACTCGGGGGTTTTTGGGGTCGCTGATTAGGAATCTGCACTCAAAATTCGGGAATTCAAGATGGCGGATTCAATATGGCGGACCATAAACGGAAAACGTCGTTTTATAGCGAAAGTTGGTACTCGGGGGTTGTTGGGGTCGCTGATTACGAATCTGCACTCAAAATTCGGGAATTCAAGATGGCGGATTCAATATGGCGGACCATAAATGCAAATCGTCTTTTTATAGCGAAAGTTGGTACTCGGGGGTTTTTGGGGTCGCTGATTACGAATCTGCACTCAAAATTCGGGAATTCAAGATGGCGGATTCAATATGGCGGACCATAAATGCAAATCGTCTTTTTATAGCGAAAGTTGGTACTCGGGGGTTTTTGGGGTCGCTGATTACGAATCTGCACTCAAAATTCGGGAATTCAAGATGGCGGATTCAATATGGCGGACCATAAATGCGAAACGTCGTTTACAGCCGCCATATTGGATCCGCCATTTTCGATTTGACGGTTTAGACTTCGGGTTCGTATTCAGTGGATAAAAAACCAAGTTTGTACCTATTCTTTGGTTATGGTTTACCTGCTAGGTTAGTCATAATCAGATTTATGATGTAAAAAGTTCGTTTTTTTTTTGCACTTTCGTTATTGATGACACACGCTACGTGAAAAATAAAAATTTAATAGATATGTTTCAGTAGTTATTGAAGTCCTAGGAACCTTGAAAAGCGTTTACAACCGCCATATTTAATTAAAAAATACTTTTGAATCGTCAAAATCTTGATTGAATTAGGTGTAACACCAATGTTGCACTATGCCGCAAAGGGTTAATAAATACATTTTTTGAAAATTATCTATTTAAGTCTCTATTTATAGACGAAGACGATAGTTAAAAAAAATGTCCTAAAAAAATTATAGGTCTGCGGATGATATCTCGGAGATGGATCATCCGAAACAAAAAGAATCAAACGGCTTTAGATTCAGTATGTCAATGGCTATAGCGAATATCATACGATTTTTTATATACGCAAAAATAACAAAATGGCGGGCATCTTTCGAAAAAAAGCGTCTTTTTCACCGTTTTTGGCCAAAAAAAATAATGGATATGAAAATTAAAAAAAAATGGAAAATCGATTATATTGAAGTCTGCATCGTTCGAGGGCAACGAAAGTTCCGTGGTGCTTTTCTTTTTTGCCAACTCAGGCCTTCGTAATAACAAACTTTTTTCTTTTTATTAGAGATCTTAAGCTTAGTTATGTAAAGAAAATGTCAGGCTGATAATGGAAATGGAGCAATAAAAGAATCAAAACGAATTCTCGTTGAACTCCAACGATGCAAACTTCAACATTTGCAAATGTAAATTACTAAAGTTAAGTACTTTAGTAAATGACTGAAGCGAATGTAAATTACTAAAGTTAAAGACCATTTGTAAATACTAAAGTTTAAAAAGAGCAGTCGTGTTGCATACTTTGGGCATTTATTAATTGTAAAGTTTCTTATGAGCTTCTGTCTCGTCATTTTTTCATTATCGACAGAAATGTGATGTCCACGACTCGTTCTACATGATGTTGAAGTTTGCATCCTTGGCACGCAACGAAAGTTGTTTTTTTTTTGCTTCGTATTGCCCAATTTTCTTTACCCCGTTTTGCTACAGAAATCGCTATAACATTTTTCAAGATTCTTATTAGGATTTTATATCTTAAACTCGCGAAACAAAACTTTAGATAGTAGTAAAAATAAAGAAATGAAAAAATGAAGAATTTTCGTTGCATTTGAACCACGCAAACGTCAACACCATCTTCTGATGTTAATCGTAAAGTTTGTTGATAAAAGTAATTATTTTTATCCATAAAACTAAAATATCGCGAAAAAGGTTTTTTATGAGCTTCCGTCTCGTAATTTTTCCATTATCAACACAAATATGATATTTCTCGAGACTCATCCCACATGGCATTGAAGTCTGCATCCATGGGATGCGACGAAATTTGTTTTTTTTCGTATCGCTTAATTTCTTTGCCCCGTTCAGGCTCCAAAAATCACTGGAAGATTTGTGAAGACCCTAATTAGAGTTTTATATCTCTAACTCGCAAAATGAGAGTTTAGTTAGTAAAGAATAAAAAGGAAATGAATAAATTGAGAATTTTCGTTACGCTCCAATGACGCAAACTTCAACACGGTGCTACGCAGCGTGTCAGAAATGCCAATTTCGAGAGCGAATATCTCGATAACGGGATGGTCGACGGCATCGAAGTCTGCATCGTCGAAAGGCAACGATTTTTATCTTCAACATCTTGTTTCAATCAAGACCCAAAATCGCATGCAGATTTAGGTTGCAAATCTGCTGAATAAGCGTCGTAAAAAATGTTTACGTGATTTTTGTAGCTTAGTTCTAATGAAGGAAATTTACTTTCACTTATTTCCTCAATTTCCCTTAGATCCGAGCTACGAAAATCACGTAAGCCATCTTTACGATGCTTATTCAGCAGCTTTACAACCGAAATCTGCAATTAACGATTTCGGGTAATAAAAACAAGATATCGAAGAAAAAAAATCGTCGCCTTTCAACTTCGCGGATGCTCGACGCATTTGAATTTTCCCAAGCGTACGCAGGATACCCCAAACGACTATCCAAATTCAAAACGTCCCGCGGCATTTTTTTGCGCATCCTACTTTAATCTGCCTGTCAGGGCTTATCGGCCAAGGAAGAATAGAACGATGAGATCGGCGCGAAGCCAACTTTGGGATTTTTCCAGCCGAGAGGCATCGTTCCAACAAGGGGGTTAAAAAGAGCACCGGCTCGACGGAGATCGCGCTTGTTTGCACCGGATCGATGAAAAAAAAAAAACAGTTTCGAAACGGCGGAGATAACGAGGAATGTTTGCGTCCCTGACAGGAGGCACCGGCGATAACGAAAAAATATCCAAGCGGCGACGCTGGCTAGCGAAATTCGTTGAAAATTCATCGTTATCTCGAGATGTCCAATAATTGCAAAAGGAGCTCCGTAAACGCATTCGCGACGAAGTTTGCATCGCTGGAACGCAACGAAGACTCGTTTGAAATATGTTCGCCTCATTTTCATCCAAAAATATTCGCACGATTGAAAAAGTTTTTGAGGTCTGAACAGGGCAAGGAGAACGGTGCTATTTCCGTTGAGGTTCGACGATGCAAACTTCGATATCACGTGCGATCGACGGCAACGTAAAGCGCATCGGAGAGACTCGTGGCGGCGTCCCGAGACCATTGAATGCGTTTTTCTGAACGGGAGAAATCGCGGGAAACCGGTTCGCCCGAGGAAACGTCGGTTTCCGGGTCGACGAGACGCTTCCACGGGGTGGAAGCTCCGTCGGGAGTAATCTCGGTTTTGGCAATTTGCGCGACACGGGGGGGGGCCTCGTGGCAACAACGTGGCGCCGTCGCGCGGCGAAACGGCAAACTAATGTTTTCCGTCGCCCCTGCCGCACTTTTTTCACAATATTAATCGTAAATATGACTAATAATGATAGCCGAACTTGCACACGTGTGCCTGTAAATAACGATTACAAACGAAATTCGGACCGCAGAATCGATAAAGCCCGAAAACATCGAAGCGTAAATTCGACGTGGAAAAAAAAAAGATCGCTATTGCGTCGCCCCGGCGGATTTTCATGGGGAAACGGCCGGAATTTTCCCTCGCTCCCTTTCTCTCGCTGGCCGAGCTCACGCGTGACGTTGAGTGCAACGAGAAAAATCGGTTGGAGAGAGAGAGACGGAAGATCGTAATTTCCATCGGAGGCGCAATAGGCAGCGCCGAGCCGGCGCGCTTTCACCGGGTCTAGTCGCGTGTACACAAAAAAAGACGTTTCAACGGCGGGTGAAAACCGAGCGATTTTATTGACGTGGGCGTACTTTTATCGCGAAAGGAGAAAAAAGCCAACCGGCATCGACTTTCTCTCTCGCGCGGATTTTCTCCCTCCCCTCTCGCGGCCGAGGCGTACAAAACGCTCGGAGCGTCCCGTTGGATGCTTCTACGAAGACCGCTCTTTTTTTTTCACGCGGCGGTAAAGCGACGCCAATATTGCGATTTCGGGAAAAATGGCATTCGCGGCGCGGAAATTTCGCATTTCACGTGGCACTACCGCGGAATACGCCGCTTGCGTTTTTTTTTTTCTTATTCTCACGATCGAGAAACGGCCAGGGGAAAGTTTATTTCACTCTTGTAAACACCAACGTAGTTTAACCTTTGATTTTCTCTCGGCGATGAATATAATTCGGACCGATATATGTGCATACATATATATACAAACACTCACCCCTTTTCGTCGTCGTCCATTTCGGCCTTAACTCTCATAATATTTTATATCACCTTAAAAATTAATCGCGATCAGGTGCGTGTTACGTTCTGTTTTCGGTGGTTGTTTTTTTTTGCGTTTTATTTTTGTCTGTTTCGGAGACGCGCGTGGATAATATGGCACGATGCTTAACGCGGACACAGAGGGTAATGGCTTCCCACAATGAACCGACGAGCGCGGAGAGACTTCGTGAACAGGAATGTAAACGTAACGAAGCCCCGAGCCCGAGAGTACACAGGCGTCACTTCCGCAAAACTGCGCTGGTCAAATGAACGACTCCGCGAACCTGCGCGTATAGATGTAGCCATCGTTTCCCAGGGCCGTAGCCACCGAGCTAACGTGGCGCCCTCTTTCGCCCTACGAGTTTTTTTTTCGTACTTGTGCGCCGAGACGCCGGGACAAGATCGGGGACTATCGGAATTGTTTGAGAATCGTGTTTGACCAACGCTTAAGGGGGGAGATCCTTCTAGGCAGCTGGAAATGAGCAAATCGTCAAGATTTCTTGTTTTGGTGTATTTTTTTGGCATTATCGAAAGTTTATGTTATTACTTTTAATTTTCGATATATTTGATAATTAAAACATGGCGGCTAAGACACTTGCTTCGGAGGTTACCGCCTGAGTTGCGCGACGGCGGGCAACCTAGCAGATCGGGCAATGGTCTGAAATTTCAGAGCCGAAAAGTTTTTGATTTTTAAGACTCACACGCTCTATGTGAACCTGAAAAATTCTAAGGGAACTGAAAATTCGAAAAATTGTACATGTTTTGAAGGAAAACGCGTTTGGAGCTTCAAGATTCTATAATTTTGTGATTAAAGACCTACTGATTAAAATCCAACTTCGGGGCCGGATGGCAGTTCACGTTATAAAGGGGCATCTTAAGGGGGAGATACTTCTTAGGCAAGAAAAAAATAGCCGATTTTCATATTTTTTTTTAAGAGAAAAATTTTCTTCACCTTTTTTAAAACTCTGAGTGTTTTATTACTATTTTTTGCTGTTACCAGTTATTCTTTAAATTCATTAAATATTAAAAATGGCGGCGGTACGGCACGGTCTTCTGGCATGTAACCAAAAGTAGTAATAAAACATACCCTATGTGTCAAAAAGTCAAGAAATCTTTCGTTTAAAAAAAAACAACATAAAAAGAGGAAAAATCTTTCCGCCACTGAAGGTCTCTCGACCCTTAACCTCCGAATGCCATACGAGGTTTGCGTCGCAAAGACATTTCGAAAGGGGCTCTGATAAATCTCGCTGATAATTATCGTACGTGTTACGATTATCATTTAAAACGCTCGTCGTACACCAACGAACGAAACATGGAAGGATTTGTGTTTTTCGTTTTTTGTTTTTTGCACATCGCTGTCTCTTCGAAACACAATATTCAGGATGTTTAATACGACGATTTTAAAAATGTACGAACTTACGCGAAATTACGAAAGTCTGGAGAAGTAAAAATGTACAACTTGAATTTTGGCATTTTTCACTCTCACGCCCTAGCGGCGAAACGATGAAGCGTAAGCCAACGAAGAATGAAGAAACTTGTCCGGGATATGCACGTGTGAAAAATTGCAAGATTCATTGAGAACAATTTCGATGCGCTTGAAGTTTACGGCAATTTGTTTCGCGTGAGTCATAATTATTAGTAACGGTAATTCGGTCGAGGAAGTAAGCCGAGGGTATCGCGCTCGTGAACTCCGCGTATGCTCGCACGTGATTGGTCGTTGAGGGGAGTGGCCCCTTGAATATGTACGGCCCTGTCACTTGCGAGATAGCTCCGATGTTGTTGTGTCATTGATTTTTCTTTCTTGCCGCGTTAATGCCGTAAACGTTCTGTCATTACGAATTTAAAATAGACTGACGAATTTTACTCGTTATTTCGATGCTTTTGACAAATGTTGAAGGAGTTACTGGTTTGTTATTAGGCAGGGCATAGGGTTCAACGATCTACCGTCACGGCGACCATTCCCGCCATTTTGACATTTCCCACGTGATGCGAATTCAAACGAGGGGCGCCAATATCTCGGCATTTCGAATCAAAGTTTCCTTACATAAATGTTGTCACTTTGCCGAAGATTCTGGTTGGTAAATTTACAGCGATTATAGCCAATACGTAGACTGATTGAGAGAACTATATTTAAGGGGCGAGATACCTTTAGCCGAGGAAAAAATTGCTGATTTTCATGAATATTTTTTAAAGGGCAGCTTTCTTCGACATTTTTCAAACTAAGGGTATGTTTTATTACTACTTTTGGGGGTTACATGGTATTCTTAATTAATCTTTAAATATGACTGAGCATGGTCTTCTAAACGGGTTGCAGCGGAGTGTTGTCAGACGGCGTGACACGTAGCGTTGGCGGAACTAGTCTGAAAAAAAACCAACGAAGATTTTACTTTCATGAATACTCGTACGCAGAATATGAACCAAGAAAACGCGAGAAATGTTGAAAATCAATAAAATGCTACGCTTTGAAACAATGAGATTGAATTGTCCGGAAAAATGGCTATTTTGTGCAATAATAAAATACCTTCTCTTAATTTTCACGAACATTTAGGTTCGTGCTTAAGACAATAAGGTTAGAAAAAATTATACTAAATTTCATTAAAAGCGGTTTATTATTTTTTTAGCTTGTCACGCCAGTTTTGAAAATAAAATTTAGAAGATCATGCTATACCTCCACCATTTTTGTATATTAATAAAATTTTAAAAATACGCTGTAACAGCGAAAAGTAGTAATAAAATATACACTAAGCCTCAAAAATTGTAAAGTAATCTTTCCCTTTGAATTTTTTTTTAAAATTGTACACGGTCTTCTAAACGGGTTGCGGCGGATATTGTCAGACAGTGTGACACAATGTCGGCCGGATTAATCCGAAAAAAATCAATAAATATGTCTCTTCCATTACTTTAATTTTTAATTTAATTTTTCTCAATTTAATAATTATTAAACTAATTATTAAATTAATTTATTATTAAATTAACACTAATTATTAAATTAATTATTAAAAACTATTAACTTAATATAATAATTCTTAAGTTAATAATTTAATTTTTCAAAAAAATTGCTACATTTTGCAATAAAAAAAATACTTTTCTTAAAATGTTTACCAACATTTAGGTTTATGTTTTAGGCAATGAGGTGAGAAAGATTTATACCAAATTTTATCAGGTTCGGTCGATTAGTTTTTTAGCTATACGTCACGCCAGTTTTGAAAATGCAATTTAGAAAACTTTGCCGTAAAAAAATTTTGAAAATATGCCGTTAAAAAAAATCAAGAAAATATGTACTTTTTTACCTGGCCTAAATGTATCTCCCCCCCGTATTTATCTTTCCAAGTGTCTGATATAAAAATCCTATCCGAGGTGCATACCCTAATTGAAAATAGTCATAGTTTTTCGAAGGGATCATCCAAATGGAAAAAATTCTAAAAAAGCCTCATTAGATATAAAATTCCCAATTGCTGTGGAGCCTTAGACTGAATCGTGAAGTGGCATGTGTAGAACGTATAGAAGGACGGAAATAAAATGGAGCCTATTCAATAATGCGTTTGCAATTCAGCAATATCCATATGCGTGTGTGTGTGTAAATGTGCATGTGCGTACAAGGATATACATTTTCTTGGGCTTCCCTAGGGCCCTTCCGAGTATTTTGAGTACAAAGAGACCGTCTCGCAGAAACGAACCGCCGTTATCGAAAAAGGTGAGCCCGGTTCCCCCTTCGAGGGCCCGAGAGACATTGGGAGACTCGGCTATTCAACAAGGGCGTTTGCAAGGGCTCTTTTAGCCTACCTGCGATACCTATACACGCACGCGTATACCTTCAGGTATGCAACGAAGTCCTCTCGAGAATATGTATGCAGGGACGAAGCCCTGCATCGTCAAAAAGCAACGACAAATAATTATTTTTAATTGTTCAACATTTTCTGCATGTTCTGAAACGTTTTTACGTATTCTTAAGGCCGATCGAAAAAATCGATTTTTTTTTGCATTTTTTCGAAGTATACATATCCAAGAATGTGTGAAAAAAATCAAGCCGAAATACTGAAAATTGACCAAGTTACAGACGATTTATTGAAAGCAGGGAGCCCAACAATTTGTGTATACCAAAACTTACAATCGTGTTTTTATCGAACGGTCCGAAATCAAAACTCTAGCTATAATCGTCTGATTTTCCATGTAAAAAATCGCAATTTTCATAATTGCTGTAGCTCTTGTTGTACGTAGCTTTTTTAATTGAGTATTTTTCAAAGGGACAGATACCTTTAGGCGTGGAAAAAATTAGCTGATTTTCATGGATTTTTTTTACACGGAAAGATTTCTTCACCATTTTTGAGACTTGGGGTATGTTTTATTTATACTTTTAGCTTTTTTATGGTATTTTTTGTTTTAAATTAATCTTTAAAAATGGGCGTGGTATAGCACGGTCTTCTAAGCTGCATTTCCAAAACTGGCGTGACAAATGGCTGACAAACTGATCGACCGATTCTAATGAAATTTGGTACAAACATTTCGAACCTCATTTTCTAAAATATGAACCTAAAAGTTTGTGAAAATAAAATAATTAAGTATTGTTTATTGCAAAATGTAGCCTTCTGTTCTCGGAAAATTCAATATTTTTTGTTCAAAGCGTACCATTACATCGATTTTCAATATTCCTCACATTTTCTCGGTTCATATTCTACGTATGAGTGTCAGTGAACGAAAAATATCCATTGGCTTTTTGTCAGATCAATCCCGCCGTCGCTACGTGTCACGCGCTCTGACAACATCCGCCCCAACCAGTTTAGAGGGCCGTGCCCTATCTCCGCCACTTCTAAAGGTTAATAAATTTTAAAAATGACTATATAAAAGTACAAAGTAGTAATAAAACATACCCTAAGTCAGAAAAAACAGTGAAGAGATCTTTCCTTTAAAAAAAATCATGAAAATCGGCAATATTTTCCTCACCTAAAAGTATCTCCCCCCTTGGCAGAGATTTACGACCCTAATTTGCAAAGTAGAGCTTTGGGTAATGATAAAAATAAGGGAATGAAAAAATCCATCGATGCAAACTTCAATGTCATATTGGCCCTGGATTCTCAAGATTCGGATGGACAAAAACTCATTCTTTATTACGAAATAAAAGCGCGGCAAAAAACCGAAATGTAATAACCCGCCTATCTGGATCGTTGTTAGGCTTTTCGAAAAAAAAGAAGGCATGAAAACGTGTCCGTTACGTGGGATTGGGTAGCCTGAAAAAAAATAAACATGCTGCATGTGAGAACCATATGGATGAATACGAATGAAACGAAGTATTTTTTATTCTTTTTTCGAAATGTGCGGGCGTATATACGCGATATGAATCTCTGAATAAATATCCATGAAAATTGTCGGGGAAAGTCAAAAGACCGGCGCAGACGTGGGATTTGCAATTCTAGGAAAGAATCGTTTGCGCGCGGGAGTACCGATGGACCGCACGTGAGGCGATCTGGAGTATGTCTCGTGCAAGTTTTAGTCTCTCGGGATTTCGAAGAATTGTGGCTGTCTCGAAACATCGGTCCAGTCGATTATTCACGGGGGTTCCCGGGCCGTTTCGAGCCATCGACGATGTAAACGTGGGCGAGCAGAAAAAAGCCAAAAAAAATACACAATTCTGATCACGGGGACTGAAATCGGATAAGAATTTATTTTCCGAGATATTCGCAAAAAAATTAACGAATAACAAATTATTCGTCGAATAAAATGATGAATCCGATTGATTCGACGCAAATATGTCGATTGAAACTAACCTAGTTGAAATTTTGGAAAGTATTGATTTTTGGTTTTCGGCGGAAGCTCAAAATATATTGTAACGTTTCAAAAATATTCTCTGAAAGTTTCAAGTTGATCCGCACAAAATTGAGAGAGTTTTGGGCGTTTATAGATAGATTCAGCGAACGGGTGAACTTCAAGGGGGGAGACAACTTTAGACGAAGGAAAAATTTCTGATCTTCATGATTTTTTTAATGAAAAAAAGGTCTCTTCACCATTTTTTAGACTCAGGGCATCGTTTATTACTACTTTTCGCTGTTACATGGTATTTTTTTCCATCGTTAGAAATTGCAAAGTCATGACATGGTCTTCTAAACCAGTTACAGCTGAGGTTGTCAGGGCGTAATACGTAGCGTCGGCAGGATTAATCGGAAAAAAAATTAACGAAGATTTTTCTTTTAGCAACACTTATACGCAGAATATGAACCAAGAAAAAGTGAGAAATATTGAAAATCCATGAAATGGGGCGCTTTGAAACAATGATTGAATTTTCGGAAAAAAAATCGGCTACAATTTGCAATAAAAAATACTTTTATTTTTTATTTTTAAGAACATTTAGGTTCATATTTTAGATGATGAAGTTAAAAAGATTTACAGCAAATTTCATCACAATTGGTCGATTAGTTTGTTAGCTATACGTCACGCCAGTTTCTGCAAATGCAGTTTAGAAGACCGTGCCATACTTTCGCTATTTTTAGAGACCAATAAATTGAAAAATACCATGTAACAACTGCAAGTAGTAACAAAGCATAACCCCAGTCTAAAAAAAGTTGAATAAATCTTTCTTTTAAAAAATAAGTAATGAAAATCAGCAAATTTTTTCCTCACCGAAAAGAATCCAATCCTGAAATAAATCACTCCACATGCATTCATTTTTCATCGATTCAACCGAATCAATAATCTGCCCTGAATCCGAGTCGACCGTCTCCAACATTGTCCACATACGTGTTACAAAAATCTGGATTGCAATAAAGAAGTGTACGCATAATTTTTTTTTACGTGTAAAACAAAAATCGATCGCAAACTTTTTTGTCTCTGGTATTTCTTTTTTCTCACGATGTGCCGACTACTATCCGGGTTTCTCAGCGTATGGATCTTCGTTATTCATTATATTCCTAAACGGGTTTTAAAATTTTCGTGCGGAGAAGCGAGCGAACGGAATAATAATGGGGCTCTGGTGAGTCTAAGAGTAAATCTTTGTATGGGGAACACGGGAGAACAAACGAAGTCTCTCTTTCTCGATCCAGACGACTGTTTCGCCATGTGTGTGCAGGATTTCCAGCCCACCGTCTCGTCTTTCGTGCTCCTCTTCCTTCTCCTTTTTTCCTCAATCTTATCGCCGTCCCTCAGCAAAGCTCGCTCCAATTTTATGAGCCGTTTCTAAAAATAAAAATCCAATTTTTCCCGGTGCTAGGGCCGTACTCACGCACATACGTATGCACAGTATATGCATGTCCCGTTCTTCGTTCTTAAATAATCGTACAACCTTATCTACAGCAATATCGGAAAGTATGGTTTTTAAAATCTGAAAATCAATTACTTGTCAATCTATTTACGTGAGTTTTGAAACTAAACAACGCACGACTAATTTTTAAAAAAGCAAACACATTTCGTAGTAATTCCCGTAGGCTTTTATTGAAATGCAAATCAATTATTTCCGTGACTGGTACATCGATCGATTTGAAGGATGCGTCTAGAGATTTGGAGTGAGGGAGGCAGAACGAACATCCGCTTCATGTCCACGAATGCAAATTTCGTTGAAATCTAAACCGGGCTACGCACCCATCGAAAAGGTATTGGCCATATTCGACGAACTGGAAAACCGGAAATTGACAGAATCACTCGATGTCCGGAGATAACTAATTCTAAAATCAGTGCAACGTTGAAAATTGGAGCTCTGTTGAGCAAATTAACGATCAGAAAACGAACATGGCATTCACGAAAAATCTCGCTATTGCGTTATTGCAGTGCACCAATAAAATAACGCCATTCAGATAATATATGATTGAAGAGGTGAGATTAGGCGAGGAAAAAATTGCTGATTTTCATGATTTTTATCTTAAGTAAAGATTTTTTCACTATTTTTGACTCTAAGGATATTTTTAATTACTACTTTTGGGTGTGACACGGTATTAAAAAAAAATTGTTAATCTTAAATAATTACGGAGGTATGGCACGGTATTCTCAACGGATTGCAGCGGATGTTGTCCGACGACGTGACTCGTAGCATCGGCGGGATTAATCTGAAGAAACCCAACAAAAAATTTTCTTTCATTGACACTCACACGCAGAATATGAACCAAGAAAAAGTGAGAAATGTAGATAAGCGATGACATGGTACGCTTTGAAACAAATAGATTGAATTTTCCGAAAAATGGCTACATTTTGCAGCATTAAATACTTTTTCTTTTAATTTTAAAAAAATGTTAGGTCCATGTTTCAGACAATAATCTTAGAAAGATTTATACCAAGTTTCATCGGAATCGGTCGATTAGTTTTTCAGCTATACGTCACGCCAGTATTCAAAGTCCAGATCAGATGACCGTGCCATACCTTCGCTATTTTTGAAGATTAATTAAAAATAAAAAATACCATGTAACAGTCAAGAATCGTAACAAAACGTACGCCAAGTCTCAAAAATGGTATAAAAATCTTTATCTAAAAAAAAATCATGAAAATCAGCAATTTTTTTCTCGCCTAATAGGAGCCTCCCCCTTAAGCCATAGGGCGGGTGCGCGGTCACCAATCTAAGTCTACTTATTGTCCTCTTCAAAAATATATATTTTTCTCCCACTTATCTCCGCTGTTTGCTCGTTACGTATTTTTCACTCGCAAAAGGAGATGTCACTGTACATCTTGTGGCATACGGTTGCAGTTTGCATTATGAATTCGCAGCGTTTAATTGGGACGTTTGTACATTCGACCGAGGTCGAACCGTTGTACGGATGTACATATATCGGGTGTCCCATTCATCTTAAGGCATTGAGAAAAAAATCATTTGAATAATTATAACATTACTAAATAACTAAAGATCAGTAAATTGAAAAATCGCAAGACACGTATCGAGTAGACTCAAATGCAAAGTAAATGGCATGATAACTTTTTCAAATTACTGGACGTTTTAAAGCTGTTTTCGTAAAAAAAATAATCGGTTACTCTTCGAAACATTTTTTTATTTGGCCATTATTTTTGGATGGGGGTCATTGCATGTGATAGGTATTTTTTCGCATTTTTCGCGAATTTATTTTTATGTACCATTGAAACACACTATCTTTGAATTTGTACTACACATTTATTAACATTTTTACTGTCCCTCAGAATTTTATCAAACGAAAATAACGAGTTTAATTGACTTTACACCGATCGGAAAGCACTCATGTGTAAAAAAAGGTGGTTGGGATGGGATGACCGCCTTACAGTAAAAGTGTTCCAAAAAACCGAAGAAATTGTGTATATGTCGATTATATCACGAACTGATAGGTTTTTACTAAAGGCTAAACTTTTTGGTTTAGCAGTTATTTATTCGTCGTGTTACCTTGTGTTTGGACGTGGAAGGCCATCACTGTGAACATCTTGTATGATTACAAAAAAAAAAAATAATGCGCAAATAAAAGAATATTTCAGATAAAAATTACCTGTTTCTTTAACGTAGAACAAGGGGTCACTGTAAAGAAATATCCACTCGAAATCTCCATGCGAACGTCCACTAATAAACAAGTTGCCTTGCTATAGGTGGGTCAAAAAATTGCATTTTCCAAAAGTATTTTTATCTGATGGTATCACCTCTTGGCTATATTCCCTCAAAATGTCATTGAAATATTCCTAAAATCGAATGAGCTGTAAATTCTAACAGTCGACCGGTCGAGGAGTAGCAGCAGCACCATCTTCGAGCTTTAAACGCGTTTTTCTCGAAACACTGTTTGCAAAGCCGGTGGACATCATATCTCGAGGACCACTCGATGGATTGCTCCCAAATTTACAGGAGATACTACGAGAAACATTTTGAAGTCGTTGACAATCTCACTTTGTCAAAATCGATCTTAATTTTTTAATAGTTACGTAAAAATGACGACCTTTTTCATAAATTTTGTATGCTTGAGGTTCAACCCATCGCCACAGTGTTAAAAAAAAGGATTTTAAAAATCGACGATCGTCAACGACACATATTTATTGTTACCTTAAATAATCCGTTTGGTTTTTAAATTTCGGATGTACCGTTTAAGGTGGAGAGTGTCCACCGCCAAACGTCGCGAAAAAATCTCATCTGCCGATGGCCATGTTTCTGTTGTTTTCCTGTATTTTTTAGTGATTTTTTTATGTCTGTCAATATATGTATCTTTGTGTTGAAAAAATGCGCGTCTTTTTCACCAAAGGTGTCCCAGAAAAAAATCGGAATTGGGCGATTTTTTTAGGCCTCTAGGTAGATATTGCCCCTTAAATGCGGTTGGCCTAACATAACGTAACCTCGCGGTCACCTTGTGAATAAACAAAAATCCTGACGTTAACAATAATTTTGTTGCCAGAAATTCTTTGCCTCATTCTTTAGAAATAATTTCCTCTTTGCTCCGGACACAAGATCTGAGTGTAAAGAGTGCATAATCATGATGTTGAAGTTTGCATCGTTGGAATGCAAAGAAAGTTCGTAGGGTAGCAAAATCCTGGAAACGGTTTTTTTATCCTCTCAAGAGATCCACGATCTCAACATGTATATAGAAAATTAAAGATTGTAATAAAAATGTAGAAATTACAAGAATGAAAAAGAACTTTCGTTGCATTCCAACGATGCAAACTTCAACACTATCGGTCATCGGTCTTTGCGTAGATCCTTGCTTCCGGGAGTATTGCACCTTGCAATATTTTCAATAACATTTTCTTTGTTCAAGAGACATGTTCAACGTATTATGTAGAAAAATGAAGTCGATGAATTTTTTTTTTAAGCTCGTAGCGAAAGCGTTAAATCTACTCGATACGTGTCTTTTTCCATTTATTTTACTGTTTTTGAGTTATTCGGGGGTCTAAAGATAAATGGGACACCCAGTATGCATATATAGGTATATGTACATGCATATCAACTTTATTGCGCGGCCGGGCACGTGTACGTTTGCAAAGCAGGAACTTCCGTAGTATAATATTACGAGTGATTTGCAGAGACAAGTATTTTAGTCACACAGACACAAAGCTATAAATATTTTGACAATTAGTCGTGCTCATCTGTCGGAAACGTTGCTAGGATAGCCCCATTAAAATTGGAAGCCTCTGAGGCTCAAAACGAGAGATACCTTTAGACTAGGGCATATTTACTAATTTTAATTTTTTTTTTGGAGGAAAGATTTCTTCGCCATTTTCAAGACTTAAGGTATTTTATATTACTACTTTTGGCTGTTACATGGTATTTTTTGTTTTTAATAATCTTTCGAAATAGCGGAGGTATGGTACGGGCTTCCAAACTGCATTTTCAAAACTGGCGTAACGTATAGCTAGAAAACTGATCGACCAATTTTAATAAAATTTGGTATACATTTTTCTTACCTTACTATCTAAAATATGAACCTAAATATTCCTGTGAATAAAAGAAAAAAAACGTATTTTTTATTGCAAAATGTAGCAATTTTCTTGGAAAAAGTTAATCTTTTTGTTTCAAAGCATACGGTTCAATCAATTTTGAACATTGCTCATTTTTTCTTGGTTCATATTTTGTAAATGAGTGTTAGTGAAAGAAAAATCTTCGGTAGGCTTTTTTCAGATTGATCCCGCCGACGCTACGTGTCACGCCGTCTGACAACGTCCGCCGCAACCCGTTCAGAAGACCGTGCCATACCTCCGCCATTTTTAAAGATTAATAACGAAAAAAAATACCATGTAACAGACAAAAGTAGTAATAAAATATACCCTAAGTCTAGAGAATGGTGAAGAAATGTTTCCTTAAAAAAATTGTGGTTTCTCTCCTCTTACGAAGCCTTAAAATATTATTTAGATTTGATCCCTAAAAATCGCTACTTTGAATATATAATCCAGGCTTTTTATTTTCTCGAAATCAAAATTTTGCCGGAACTCAAAAAACTCTTCATCAATAATTGAGTAACAGATCTGACTGATAGAGGCTTTAATTAGCTCTTTGGAGGGCGCACGAGGTTTTCGAACGAGGTCCGTAGTGAAGTCAGAAAAAAATGAAGGTGCCCAGTTTTCGAATGAACATTTGCAAGTACACGAAAACTTGAAAATTGAACTCACCAACAACATCTTCCATTATAAATATTCTCATCAACCAATGTTTAACAACAAATACGGAAGACGAATATTTATCGGCGTAACGAAAAATAATAACAAATGGAGGGGGTAATTAAAGGAATTCGAAGACGATATATGTTGCAATGTGTGCTCAACATTGACGCACTCGGTCCAACTCGACCTTGCGGTAATTGCCGTTGTCCGGTAATTGTTATTTCAGACTGCTTATCTTGTACTGAGAACATTCATACCCACGGACACATATAATAAAAATTCGACGTTGACGAATAATAATTGCGCCATACACTTTCATTCTCTCGGTAATGTCTTCTCGTGTAAACAAAAAAAGCTTACCCATCCGAAGATTAAATTAATCTCGATAATGCAAGATATCGATGTGACCAGTGAAACAATAATATTGTGAAAAACAATAAGCAATCCAAAGCAAAAAACACTCGGTATTCCATGAGTGATCGAAACTTCGTATAAATATGGGCGATCGTTAAAAATCGTTTATCAGTTTCATCTTCCAGTTTCACGCGCAAGGATACCAAATACAATCATCATGGGTCGTGTAATCTACTTCCTACTTGTCGTCGCAATCGTCGCCATGTGGACTCGTAAGGATTCCTCGATATTATCAATATATCATTGTATCCGATTACTCTAGCCACGATAAGCATTAAATGCAAGTGACGAAAAAATGGAACTCTGTTGAACAACGGGAAAACATTATTTGAGCATTACATTAAAATTCACCGTATGTCCACTTTGGGCCCATTTATTTTTTATCACTCTTTCTGACGCTCAATAGAATTGTCCTCTGAGATCCTCTTAATCGATGCCCGCAGCCAGATATGTAAACGACACATTATACTGACCGAATTGCTTTTGGTTTGATATAAAAAATATTATCACCATTGAATTTAACAGTTTGAGGGGGGAGAAACCTTCAGGCGAGGAAAAAATGGCTGATTTTCGTGATTTTTTTTCAGAGGAAATATTGTTTCACCATTTTTGAGACTTAGGGTATGTTTTGTTACTACTTTTGGCTGTTACACGGAATTTTTCAATGTTATTCATCTCTAAAATTGGCGGAGGTATGGCACGGTCTTCTAAACGGGTTGCGGCGGATGTTGTCAGACGGCGTGACGCGTAGCATCCCCGGGATTCATCAAAAAAAAAAAGACGAAGATTTTTCTTTCATTAACACTCATACGCAAAATATGAACCAAGAAAACGTTAGAAATGTTGAAAATCAATTATATGGTTCGCACTGAAATAAAGATTGGATTTTCTGAAAAAAAATGGATACATTTTGCGATACAAAAATGCTTTTACTTAATTGTTGGAAAAATTTAGGTTCATGTTTTAGAGAATGAGGTTAGAAAGATATATACCAAATTTAATCAGAATTGGGCGATTAGTTTTTTAGCTATACGTCACGCCAGTATTGAAACACCGTTCAGAAGATCGTGAATACCATGTAACAACCAAAAGTAGTTACAAAACATACCCTAAGTCTCAAAAAGTAGTGAGGAAGTCTTTCCTATTGAATAAAATCATGAAAATCAGCAAACTTTTTGCTAGCCTAAAGGAATCGTCTCCCTTGATAAAAACAAGTCACGATCAATTATTATACCTATCGATAAAAAGGGATAAAAAAAATTCTTCGGATAGTCACATTTTTCTAAGTTTTATCATTGACATTTTCTTTTAAACATTTCGTGACCCCCTGTTTTCATAGTCGTTGCAGCATGTTTACAATTTTACACGCGTTGACCAGTTAATGTCAGGCATCTAGAATTATGTGGTAAATAAATTATTAAATAGAAATGTGGCCAGCGTATCATCACCATAAAGTGCTGCATAAATGAGACAATTTTTAAAGACGCAATTTTTCGTTAAAAATTTGCTAACTTGGCTTGAAATATTACCAGTATACAGGCATGTCTTTTTACTTGATTACAGACGAAAATCAGTTAATTGTTCAATATTCGAATTTGTGACAGCAATACCTTAATATTCAGCTATTAATGATCAATTTGCGATTCGAGTTAGTGGCTGCCCAAAAAATAATTGATGGTATTGAAGCTTGCATCGTTGGGATGCAACGAAAATATTTTTTTCTTCGTATTACCTACAGTTTTTTCGGCCCATTTAGGCTACAAAAGCCACTGGAACATTTTTTGAAGATTCTTCTCAGGTTCCCACTACCCAAACTGGGGGAAAAAGGATCGTAATGATAATAAAAATAAATAAAAAAATAAAAATGAAATTTCGTTGCGTTCCGGCGATGAAAACTTCGACACCATAGTAAGTGCGGGTCTTTTGGGATGCGGTATCGTATGACATGATGTGCGACGATGCCTTTAAAATATGGTATTTTTCTATGTAATCTCAGGCGAAGTGAGCGCAGGGGGATACGTTTGCCCGAAGAACGAGGTTTATAACAAGTGCGGCAGCTCTTGTCCACCAACTTGCGAAACTCCAAAACCGACGGGGGCTTGCATAACGGTTTGTACATTTAAAAAAATGAAATCTGCTATAGAATCGGAAAGTGAACGGAAAATACATCGTATTTTTTTATTATGTATCTTCGTCACCCAGGCTTGCCAAAAAGGATGTGAGTGCAAACAGGGATACGTGCGAAGTAAGGACGGCTATTGCATTAGACCCACCAAATGCATCAAAACTCCTGGTGTTGTGAAAGGTTTGCTGTAACAACGCAAACGAAAAATGACTGAGACTCTATCATCAGAACCCCTATTTCCATTGAACTAAATAAATTAAAAGAACCTCATGGTTTTACGTCTTCTTTGAAATATAAAAAAACCAAAATTTAAAAACTCTTGTGTAATTTTATCCTTCGACCCACTCATGATCCAAAAACGTTCACGGCCGTCTCGCGGGAATCTTCAAAAAGTGACAGTAACGTATTTCGCCAGGGAATAGAGTAAGAGGGGAAATACATTTAGGCGAGGAATAAGTGGCTGATTTTCATGATTTTTTTTTTAGAACAGTTTTTATCGCCATTTTTTTGACTGAGGGTATGGTTTAATACTACTTTTGGCTGTTACGTGGTATTCTTTAAATTGATCTCTAAAAATGGCAGTCGTATGATCTTCTTAACCGGTTGCGGCAGATGTTGTCAGATGGCGTGACAGGTAGCGTCGGCAGGATTAATCCGAAACGAAACCAATAAAAAAATTTCTTTCACTAACCTCCATACGCAGAGTATGAACCAAGAAAAAGTAAAAAATGTTGAAAATCGATGAAGGAAAAAGCTTTTAAATAAAAAATTCAATTTTCTGAAAAAAAAATGACTTTAGTTAGCGATAAAAATACTTAAAAAATTTTTTTTCAAGAAATTTAGGTTCATGTTTTGGACAATAAGGTGAGAAAGCTTTACGCGAAATTTCATCAGAATCGGTCGATTAGTTTTTCAGCTATACGTCACGCCAGTTTTGAAGATGTAGTTTAGAAGGCGGACCATACCTCCGCCGTTTTTAAAGATTAATAAGTATAAAAAATACCTTTCAACAGCCAAAAGTGGTAGTAAAGCATACTCTAAGTCTCAAAAATAGTGAACAAATATTTTCTTTAAAAAAAAATAATGAAAATCAGCAAATTTTGACCTCGCGTAAAATATCTGCCCCTTTGAGTGATGAATTTTTAGCCGAAACGAAAAGGCTCGAAAATGTGAGCACTGTCGTTATCACGTGTTCTCGCTATTTACGGATATTCGTTCGCACTACAATTATTGATAATAAAAAATTCCTCGTTGAACTAACTAAATCACTGAACACTGAACTAAGTAGGGTTGAATTTTATATGCAAAATTATCGTCCGGATGGTACATCATCGCAAGGGATTTATATCGAGTTCAGTGATCTGCAAGTCCGGACTATATACAAACAGAGGAGATCGTGAAACCATGAAATTGCAGTACCACACGAACCGATAAATTTACCGGTTACGCTACCTACCCAGTGGCACCGGACAATGCTCGTCGATTGAAAGTAACGACGTTCTTCGAGAAAGCCTTCTTGCAGGTATAAAAAAATGAATATACCAAGCGGAAAATCATTTACAGACTAAAAGAATTTTCTGGTTAATTATTTAAGAATGCAGTAGATACGAATTGGGTTTGAAATAATTTTATTTACTTCTGTTGACATATTCGTTGGACTACAGTAAATGGCTATATTTATCATTTTTAACAAGCTTTTAATTAAGTGTTAACTTCAAAGAAATCTTTAAGGGGGGGGATACATTTAGGCGATTATTTAAAAAAATCAAGATCGATGCTCATCTTACACAGGGGAGACCGGGGCAAAACGGGATGCGCAAACAAATCACGGATTTTATTTTTCATCTCTGTTTTTTCAAGTTATTTGAGAAAAAATATTTCTTTGCCAAATGGAATACTTTGGAAATGAATACTTCTTTGTGCTACGTTCTAAATCGTGAAAATCGATGACTGACTTTGAAAATTCGCCAAGAATCAAAAAATTATCTGATTCGCGTGTTCCAAGTCGCATTAGAAAAAAATAATTACAGCCATTTGAATAGAAGCATAATTTTACGAAAAATCTAGAATTGTTTTTTCGTGTTTTAATATTGAATTTTTGAGATTTCGATGAAAACTCAATGTGATTCGTGCCTCACAGAAAATTTGCCACAGAATTGGCCTAAAAAAGAACTCAACAGAAGAACTAAAAATTTTCCGAATTTTTTCGACCAATGGCCTTTGGAAAATTAGTGAAAATCGATGGCTGACTGAAATTTCACAAAATCGAAAAATCATGCGGGCCTCATGATCCATGTCGCATTTTAAAGGGTAACTGAATAAAAAAAAAATAACATCCCTGATTCCACTCGTGGAATCCACTGGATGGAGTCCCTGATTCCACTCATTGCGACTACTACCATTGAGTCATTTTGGTGTTGGTATCGAAAAAAAATTTCGCTACTCGATACAAATGCAGTTCGTAGCGAAAAAATTTTTGCTACTCGATCCAAATGTAGCGCGTATCGGTCGATACAAATTTTTGACATCTCTGTTAGAAACAAAAGGATTGAATTTTCCGAAAAAATGTCTACATGTTAAAATTGAAAAATACTTTTTTTATTTTCAAAAACATTTAAGTTCATGTTTTAGACAATAAGGTTAGAAAGATTTATACCAAATTTCATCAGAATCGGTCAATTCGTTTTTTAGCTATACGTTCCGCCAGTTTTTAAAATGCAGTTCAGAAGACCGTGCCATACCTTCACCACTTTTAAAGGTTAATAAATAAATAAAGTACCATGCGACAGCCAACAGTCGTAATAAAACGTATCCTAAGTCTCAAAAATTGTGAAGAAATCTATTTTAAAAAATAATTATAAGAAAAAATATTTTTTAAATAATTTTAAGAATATCATGAAGATGTTTTCTTTACCCAAACCTATCCCTCCTTAAAGTTTAAATTTACATTATTTTTACGAAAACAACAAAATATATTTGTTGACAGAATGTAATATTTATAACATCGTAAGTCCTTGTAATATCGCCTTAAGACTTGCACCAAGCAATATTAGAGTCGAACATGCATTTCCCATATAGAGGCGTATTTTTTATGACGACATAAAGTATTAGTTGAACTTCAACATGATATCGTTGCGGTAAATAAAAGTATAACACAGAAAAAGGGTCGAATAAACAGTTTTTCTGATGTTAGTTGCAACAATAATCAATTTGTAATCATTGTAAAAAATTGATCTTAATGATCTTACAGATAATAATCTTATGATAATGTTTTAAATAAACATAATTGATTAATCAATTATAGTCCTAATTTAAGCATTATAAAATCCGGCCTTAATAAGGTTTTAAACAAACATTATTGAATCTAATGTAAAAACTCTCAACTTTCATGAAAAAAATAACAGGGTCAAATAAAAGATTTTTCTCATGTTAGATCCAACAGCAATCGAATCCCACATTCAATTAAAATTAATATACAAACCTATGCAATAAAAAAAAAAAATAGCATAGGTCGAGATTTCTCTCGATGTAAGAAATTCCAGAATCGACAATGCTCCTTTTTTTTATTTACACGAAATGTTTATGCTGTTCGATTCTTCGCAGGAAAATGTACCTCAAACACGCGTTTATATTAATTGCCATATGAAATCAAAAATTCATGCAAAAAAATTGATCTTCATTTATTTATTTTAGACATTTTTTATGAAAAAGAAAAATTATATAATAATTGATAAAAAATGTTTTTTGTTCGCCAAATTTCGCAAACGTCTATGTGTCTACGGACAAACATCGCGACGAAAAAAATGTAGAAAATTCAGCATGTGCGGAATTAACGAGGAAGATGAGACGAAAAGATTGATCGTCTATAAGCTAGACTTCCCGTTAATTTCCGGAAGGAGAGAATCTCGAATAATGACTGACAAAACCGAGTGTTCGTGTTTGGTGAGTCCGACGATGTTCGTGCTCTTCTGGAAACCGGTTTCGCGATACCGCGGGTAGGAATTAATGACGATCGTAGGAGCATCGTGACCTTGGCGCCCGAGGGATCGTTATGCGAGGATCACCGGGTCCGAAGACCAGAGTCCAGTTAGTCCAATCGTCCACCTGTTCAAAGCTGCTAAATTAACTCGCCAAATACATTGCCGCACATACTCGCGTTGAAGCTTTCTCCACTTGAACATTGGCGGAAGTAATAATGACAGCAACGATAATAATAATGACGCCGGGTATAGAAAACAGTAATTATTATTAAATATCGTATTCAAGCATGATTCTTAAGGATGTTGAGTCCCTATGAAACATGTTAATGTTAATTGTTCAATAAATAGCTTCTTAATCGTCATGAAATTTTTACACGACCTCCTGAATACTTCATGTAAAAACATACCAAATTTTCCGAATTCTATCATCATTACTTCAACCTCCTTAAGGGTTGAAATAAAAAATGATAAGAAAATTCGGAAAATTTGGTATGTTTTTGTATGAAGTATTCAAGAGGTCGTGTTGAAATTTCACGAAGATTAGGAAGCTCGTTATTAAAAAATTAACATTTTGTTAAGAACAATTTTTAAAAGAAATAAAAAAAAATTTATCAATAAACTTCGTTTTTTTTCCGTTGCTTTCAGTATATTGTAGATATTATAAAATTGAGAGGTCAAAAAAAAAACTTATTGCAAAGTTACATCAGTTTCCATAAAACAACATTTAATTTGTGAATGTTAATTGTTCAATAACGAGCTTCCTAATTGTCGTGAAACCTTTACACGACCTCTGAAATACTTCATACAAAAACATACCAAATTTTCAGAATTTTATCATCATTTGCGATTTGGGACTCAACATCCTTAAGGAGGCTGGAGCGTTAGCTACAATCCAAAATTTGAATAAAAGGTAATTGTGAAGTTTGAGGACTTTTTCGAAACACTATAGAATTTTTTTTTGCCACGAGCTGCTTCGATTGGTCACTATTGATGTTTCGTCGAGGGAGGCTAATGTTTTCTATTAATTCCATAAGTTATGGGGGTTTTACTGTTCCCGGGAACACGTAATAAAATAGGGCATGATAAATATATGCCCTATTTTAGAGCATTATTTTATTTTATAGCCTATAAAATTTATTTATTTTATTTATTTATTTATAGCATATTTTAGAACCTATAAATATATGCCCTAAAATAGAACACGTAATAAAATAGGGCATCCCGAATACAATGCCGAATGGCAATTGCGACAATCACTTCCCCCTCTCCCTCTGCAGCCGTTTTTTGGGTTAGTTTGGGTAGTATTTAGGGCCCCAAAAATCATCAACGTAGTACGATTGTAGTTCATTTAAATATATTTGAAAAATACGTTTCGGGTCTTTTGGGGGCTCCCCCCCGCCCGATCGTCGCGAGGGGCTCTGCCTCTTGCCTCCGACGGAATATCACTCAATATAATGCAATAAACGAATTCACGGTGAAAATAAATTTCCCGTCGTTTTTCCGGAAAAGTTCTCGAACTGCGTAATTATCGAAAAGAAACATGTGTTACTATCGAGTGTAACGTAAATATAACCTCGTGACATAAATATAAATAGGCATCATTATCAATTACTCAGAATTTTGTTCTGATTCCGAGTTATATAAGACATTCACTGACGCAGTTTTTTTTTCGTCGCACAGTAATCGTCGATATATCGACGATTACTGTGAAAAAGTATAACATTATAATGTTATACTTTTTCAAGTTGGTAGTAACGAAAAAGTTTTTCTTATTTGCGTGATAAAAATATAAAGGCGGATAATTATGCACGTCAATTATATATTTTATGAAAAAATCGCATCTGCAGAATAAATCTATACCTCGTATCCATTTTTTGAGGCTAACGCGTTACCCACACTTGTAGCGCAAAAAAAGGACTTTTTCATGAATTTTTTTAAAGAAAACTACAAAACTTTTTTAATCGATCAATATAACATCTTAAACAACACATCTTGAAGAACTTTCAGTAATTTTTTTATTGGAAAATATTACATTGTTTAGTGGCAAATGGCCGTCAACGAAATAATGTTTTTATATACACGGTTTGCGGTGACCAACATTGCGGCGAAGTGGATAATCCGAAAAAAAAATGCGGATGGATTTAGTCAAATATAAGTATAAACTAGTCTTTAATCGAAGGATTTTAAAAAAAAATTCATTTTTCACAAAATGGCGGACAGTCAAAGTTAATGGTTCGATTTTAACGAAAAAAAACGGCCGTTTTTTGGCTATAAAACGGCCATTTTTTTCGAAAAAAAAAAATCGAACGATTAAAGACTACATTTTTATGTATTAAATAAGCCTGCAAAATTTCAAGAAGATCGGTTCATTAGTGTTCGAGTAATCTTGGTCACCGACTTCAGAAATGCCATTTTGAGAAAAACGCGTTTAAAGTTTCAATTTCAGTTCTTCAATTCACGGATTCTTCTCTTTCAACGCTCATATCTCAGTCAATTTTGTTCGGATCGACTTGAAATTTTCAGGACATATTCTCAGATACTTATAGTTCAAAAAAATGCAATAAAAAAAATCGATTTTTTCAAAATCGCAAGTGGGGGTAACCCCTTAATTGAAAAAAATCATAAGCCGTCATTTGACTCAACGGGACCGTTTCAACCTTCTTGGAAGCTCCAAAAATTCGGAAAATTTATTAATTCTGTCGTAAAAAATCGAGCTCGACATTTCTAGCCACGATCAATGACGGCTCTCAATCGAGGCAAAAAAAGTTGCCAATTTTCACCACTGACGTCCTGGAGTTCGGTGAACGTGTTACTTTCATTGCGTCATCGGCCTCAAAGTAGATATACATATATTTAGAGAGAGACAGATAGAGAGAGAGAGAGGGAGATAAAAAGAGCAGCGTGAGTTCGTCGTCAGGCAAGCGTACGTGAGGTGGTCAGAGTGGTTTTTAGTTTTTTTCTTGACGACCGATGTCGAGGAGCACATTGAGATGGATTTGTTCTTTCTACACGTATTAAATAATAATACTATTTGATCTGTTATACCTAGCTCGGGGCTGGAAGAAAAATAAATTTTTGTTATTTTTTTTCTAGCAAAACGTGTGGTCGTTTCAAAATTGTTTTCTTTCTTTACATTGAAGAGTATAGTTTTAAGTATCTTTAAAAAATTGTGTTTGGGTTAGTTTGGGTTTGTTGTTGTATCGCATGATATTTATAAGAAGAAATAAAAAACGCCAAACCTGTTCAGTTTTTGCATGAAATTATCTATCTTGGACGAAGGATTTAACGAAACATTGATTTTCCAAAAAGTGGCCGCAGTCCAAAGAGAAAGTATTGATTTTCGGTGAGAAAAGCGCTTTACTTTTGTTGATTAAAAAACATACTATGCATGCAAAATCGAAATAGAAAAAAATACCAACTAGGTGCAAGCTCATAAATAACGTTCAGAATTAATAATGTATCATTGACGCCGAAAATGGTAGACCGTGTGTCCCATTTTAATCTTACACCTGATTTAACTCCAAAAATACTGCTCCGATCGAGTATTGAGCATAACAAAACTTTTAGACAGCAAAGGGAGACTTGAAAAAAACATATTTTTTGTCTAAAATGCCCAATGGCGATGTAAAGATAACCGACACGTTTTTTTTCCACTGGGACCATGAATTTCCTTCACCAAAAAATTTATCAGGCCAAAACTAACAACTTTGAAGCCTGACAGTTTTGTTATACTCGATACTTCAGCAGACCACTATTCTTCGTGATAAATCAGGTGTAAGATTAAAAAAGGGCACCCTGTATGTACATATTCTCTATAAAAAGGCTTTTTTTTAATTTTATTTTCAATATTCGTTATATTTATCGCATGATCATTATTTTTTATTCCGATTCTCCGGTACAAAGCCGCATCTAGCGTGCACAGTTCCGGACATGAGGTTCTCCTTCAGTCATTTCGACTGTGTGGAAGATCAGGGCAAAGTGGTGTGTGCTGCGGGATCCAGCAACCGGTCGATCCCACGCGAGATCGTCATTGAGAGAGAGAAAGCGCGAGAGAGAGAGAGAGAGAGAGAGAGAGAGAGAGAGAGAGAGAGAGAGAGAGAGAGAGAGAGAGAGAGAGAGAGAGAGAGAGAGAGAGAGAGAGAGAGAGAGAGAGAGAGAGAGAGAGAGAGAGAGAGAGAGAGAGAGAGAGAGCCTCGACTATGACGACGACGACGACGACGACGACGAGGCTGTGAGACCCAGAAGAGCTCGACGCACGTTCGACGTCGAGTCGAGAGAAGTGCCCCGTGACTCTCGACTCGCACATCGCGTAGTCCTCCTCGATACAGCCCAACTACGGGCCCCCATTTAACCGTGAACCAGTGTGGCACCAACACGTTCAAACGCCGGTCTCTTCTTTTCCATCTCTCTCTCTCTCTCTTTCTCTCTTCCTATCTCACTTTCTCCCGTTTTCTACCTTCCATCATACATATACCTTCATTATTCATGTGCGTCCATCTCGGCATCACCGACGTATCTGACGTGATAAAAATCGCGTCAGCCCAACGCGCGTGAGTTCCGAAAATATTAATTTCGCGCACGTCGGCTCTCCGAAACGTCACTCGAAGCGTTTCGTCCACGTTTTCTCGTCGCGACTGAATCCAGTTTCGCGGATAGAGGCGAAGAAAATTTGACGGTGACTTAGAAGATTCGCGGATATTTTCGTATGTCATCGAAGACGCGCACGTGGGGTGGATGAAAAGTGCTAAGTGATGGGACGAAGCGTTACGAGATAGCGAATAATGAGTACTTTGACTCCTCTCGGACGTTAATCTCGGACAAGTGTTAACTTTGTGATTAATTTCTTGCGGTGTATTGTATACGTATACGGATCTAAATGTACGGCTGGCCACTGAAGGACGATGTAGACGGCAAGGTGCGTACTTTGTACCGTCCTTTTGAGAACGGCCCTTCAGGAGAAGACACCTTTGGGCGAGAAAAAGAATTGCTGATTTTCGTGATTTTTTTTTTGGAGGATAGATTTATTTGCGATTTTTGAGACTTAGGGTATGTTTTGTTACCACTTTTGGCTGTTACGTGGTATTTTTTATTTATTTGAAATCTCTAAAAATGACGGTGGTATGCCACGGTCTTCTAAACGGGGTGCCGCGCACGTTGTCGGACGGCGTGACACGTAGCATCGGCGGAATTAATCTGAAGAAAAACCAATGACGATTTTTCTTCCATTGACACTCGTACGCAGAATATGAACCAAGAAAAAGTGAGAAATGTTGAAAATCCATGCAATGGTACGCTTTGAAACAACAAGATTGAGTCGTCTGAAAAAAAATTACTTTTTTGGCAGAAAAAAATTTGCAACACAAAATACTTTTTTTTCTCTGAAATATGTAGGTTCATGTTCTAGACGATGAAGTCGGAAAGATGTGTACCAAATGTCATCAGAATCGGTCGATTAGTTGTTTAGCTATACGTCACGCCAGTATTGAACATGGAGTTTCTAAAACTGTGCCATAATTTCGTCATTTTTAAACACTAGTAAAAGCAAAAATAATCATGGAACAGCCAAAAGTAGTAATAAAACATACCCTCAGTCTCAAAAATGGGGAAGAAATCTTGCATTAAAAAAAATGATCTAGTACCCCTGCCCCCTAATGTGTTTTTTACTATTCGATGATCTTGTAGCAGCGCGGTCTGTGAATTTATATTAAAACTATTGTACCCATCAAAAGGTGACGTTGAAGACGTTGGGACTTGGATAATGTTGAGTGTGGAGATCATCGCTACGAACCCATTTGACGTTTGCATCGTTGGGACATAACGAAAGTTCTTTTTTCTTCCTTTCTTTCTTTACTCTCATTATTAACGAAAATAATTTCCTGCCAATTTGTGTTGTAGATTTTTAATGGTATCGAAGTTTGCATATTTGGGATGCAACGTAATTTTGTAGACTGCAAAAATCGCAGAAATATTTTTGAATATTAATTTTCATATAAATCTGGAAAAAGAGGCAAAATATAAAGAAATGAGAAAAAAAGAGAATTTTCGTCACATTTCAAAGTTGCAAACTTCAACGCCATGATTTTTATTGAGGCTAAACGATAAAAGTGGATTGTTGTGTAGGTGAACAGTGACCAGTAGGTGAAAAAGTGGGCAAAACCATCATTGCACAGCTCTTATGAAGCGTACTCATTTTTCGTAGGGGATCTACGAGCAGATTTGAAAAAAAAACAGATACAGACAAAGCTTTCGTGCGTGAAATAACGAAGAAGAAGAAAAGAGGCGGCTTGTAACGAGTGCTAATGCTCCTAATTGTTTTCTTCCTCCTAAAAGCGTTGTTTCTCCTCCTTCTTGTGCATTCCTCGAGTTTCATACATGCGGATATTTGTGCGAAAAAATACACGCCTTTATGAATGATTATATTAAAATTTGGTGGAAGATTCAATTGGTTAGAATTTCGGTGAGCTCTGATGAAGTATTTAAACTAAAGTTTGCATCGTTGGGATGCAAGAAAAACATTTCTTTCGCAACGTCCAATTTTTTTGCATAGTTCGGCTACAAAATCAATGAAACATTTTTGAACATCCTTATCAGGCATCCGTAGTCTAAAATTGGAAAAAGAGTACATAGTCATAAAAATAAAGAAATTAAAAAGCATTCCAACGACGCAAACTTCACCATGTATTTGACACGCGAGTTGCTTCTCTTCCTTGGTTCATTATTCTTTTTTTTGTTAATTTCGTACAATAACTGAAACCATAGAAACTTGTGAAAGGTGAAGAACGATGGTGGCAAGTTGGGACTGTATGTAGGTGAGAAGTGCAAAGTGCTTAAAGAAGAGTGAAGAAGTGAAGGAACACGAGAACCGTTGCACGCTCTGATTGTCCGTTTCTCGTTTGGTCTTCGCTGTCGTCACAGTTAAGCTTTATCCAGGCTGCGAAACGTCACGACTCTCCTACTTCTCTCTTTCTCTCTCTCTCTTCGTCTATCGCTTCAACTAATCTCACGTGCGTAATCCGGAGGAAAATGAATGACAAAATAAATCGGTCATTCCGGTCCAGAGGAATAAAAGTGTTTGTGCTCACAGCGAGCAAAAGACTTCCGGCTTGGTGTCTTCGGGAATGTTCGTGGCCCTGATCCGATCCTACGGTCATACGTATACACGAGACGAGAGAATACCGTCGTCTTCGTTACTGTTGGACATCTGTGGGACACTTTTGGGACACTTTTGGGACACTTTGGGACACTTTTGGGACAGCCTTGGGACACTTTTGGGACAGCCTTGGGACACTTTTGGGACACTTTTGGGACAACTATGGGGCACTTTTGGGACAATTTTGGGGCACTTTTGGGGAGAAAAAATCCTCAGTGACAGACGATTGCCATTGAATTTGCATCTGCTGACCGCACAAAACGCTGTCCAGCGCGAGCGAAATTCAGAGCCATGCTACTTCTCGTTTCCGAGGGAAAAAAAACACGGGTCTTCGTTAAAAAATTGCGGCCCCTATTTAAGGGCAGAAACTCGTTTTTTTTTACGCATCATTATTTTTCTGTAACAATGCTCGCCATAGCCAGTTAAAATGATTTGGCTCGGGTCTCGAACGAGTAACTTTACACGTGCTTCAAGGTATCGCGCGACTGGTGCGGAAGGCGCGCACGACCAATAAAAACGCGCCAAGTTTCCCGTTTGGTTCGCAAAACCGTCCGTCATACTCGCTGTTCCATTCGACTCGCTCTTTCTCTCGATACACGCACTCGAAATTTTTCCACGCCGACACTTCTTCGAGCCGTTAAATACTATTGAATAATGTATATAATAGCGCGACGAGGCTTTTCGTACGTACATCGACGTTTTTTTTTTTCGGCTCGTAACTAACGTTTGCGATGATCCGCAGCGATCGACTGATCGTTTCAGCTTTTTTCGTCCTTTCGTTCTTCGAATGGTTCTTCTTTTCTAACCATATAAATTTTCCTTTCAATTTTTCGCTTTTCACGCTTGATACGAACGTAAAATACGAAATGCAAATATTGACTCAACGCGGGGCAAATATTGATTGAACTTTTTCCTGGGGGACGCAGGAGGGTCGGTTCGACAGAAAAAATTATTTTGTACACGAGTAATAGTCGATAATCAGGTAACCCCCATAAAATATGAAACTTTTGTCACACCTTTGTGTTAACGTTAATATCGAACTCGTGCAATACCTTAAAATATAATCAACAAATTTTTCATCATTCTTTTATTCAGTTGCCAGTCTTGGAACTTCACTTCGAAGTCGGCCATTTTGTACACCGAAAAAAAAAAAATCTATCAGCTCGATATCCATACTAAATAGATGTGTAATTAATTTTATGAGTGAATCACTTTTCCATACGAAAAACAAATTGTTAAATTCGCACATGATTTTATACCCGTTACTGTGGCCTAAGGCCTTAACGTAATTTTATCTTATAAGTCACGAAATAACTCCTTTTTATAGAAGTTACGAAATTACGAGGAAGAAAATAGTTCGCCTCTTGTTAAAATGTTTCTCTATGCCTACTTCTGTTAAACAAGTAAAATGAATCGATTATGTGAATTTAAGGATGTTGAGTCCCAAATCGCAAATGATGATAAAATTCTGAAAATTTGGTATGTTTTTGTATGAAGTATTTCAGAGGTCGTGTAAAAATTTCACGACAATTAGAAACCTCGTTATTGAACAATTAACATTCACAAATTAAATGTTGTTTTACGAAAACTGATGTAACTTTGCAATAAGTTTTTTTTTGACCTCTCAATTTTATAATATCTACAATATACTGAAAGCAACGGAAACAAAACGAAGCTTATTGATACATTTTTTTTTATTTCTTTTAAAAATTGTTCTTAACAAAATGTTAATTTTTTAATAACGAGCTTCCTAATCGTCGTGAAATTTTAACACGACCTCTTAAATACTTCATACAAAAACACACCAAATTTTCAGAATTTTCTTATCATTTTTTATTTCAACCCTTAAGGAGGTTGAAGTAATGGTGATAGAATTCTGAAAATTTGGTATGTTTTTACATGAAGTATTCAGGAGGTCGTGTAACAATTTCATGACGATTAAGAAGCAATTTAGTGAACAATTAACATTAACATGTTTCATAGGGACTCAACATCCTTAATTAGTCTTTATCAATTATTTTACTAGGAGGGGGGGGGGGGGGTACCTATCAGAGCCTTCTCCCGGCTACGCCAATGCCGAAACTACGTATTATGGCAATTATAAAACGATCGCAATGTCAAATGCAATGCTCGAATTATGCTGATGTAAGATCGACCGGTGCAAACTGGGAAACGATGCGGGATCTGAAGATGTGTGATCATTAAACTTCACATGTGCAAATTGTAGCCTTGGAATTGTTCTTTGCGAGTTCAGTGCACCCAGGGAGTGCACTCCCGAAGGCAAAATTGGAATAGTCAAAGAGAGATTACCCTAATGAGGAGAGAGAGAGAGAGAGAGAGAGAGAGAGAGAGAGAGAGAGAGAGAGAGAGAGAGAGAGAGAGAGAGAGAGAGAGAGAGGAATACAGAGAGGATCCATGAGAACGGAAACGAGTATGCGAGTACACTGTGTACACGCCTCAGTGACCATAGCACGCCCTCGGGTATTAGAAACACAATCGAGAGGGTTATGATCTTGATACGAAAGCCTCGGTGCGGGTGCTCCGGTGAAAAATTCGATAATATATATATATAAGGTGGTTTAAAAAAAATTATTTTTTTTTAACCACCTTAATATAATATATATATATGTATATATATTAATGTGGTTAAAAAAAATTAATTTTTTTTTCGCGATACTCAACGAAAAATGTTACTAAGTTATGAAAAAGTAATTCATACAAAATTTGAGAGGTCTAAACATTTTTCTAAGTAATGCTCGAACGACTTTTAATGATTTTTTTTTTGCGTTTCTTCGTAAATTTTTTTTCTTCATTTGTTTTCTTACTCCAAACCAACATATTACTCCAAAAAAACTCGCATACTTGTTAGTCGTTCAGTGATGTAAACACCGTGTTCTTGTTCATCAAGTGGTTGATATCATTTTCACAACCGAATTACATATATTGATTCTTAATCTGCAAATGCAAAGAGTTTGGGGTAAAAAAAAAATTTCAATAAAAATTGTGTATTTTTGCAGAAAGAATTAAATCAAGACATACATCGGATCACGCACTAACATTTTCCGCACCGAGATATACAAAAAAAATTAATACTCCGATAGCCATGAAAAAAAACATAAAAAATGCGTTTGAGCACTAACGAAAAAATCGTTTAGAACCCTCAAATTTTGCAACACTTTCTTTTTCTTAACATACGTCAATTTTCCGTTGAGAAAAAACAATCGATTTTTCTTAACCACCCTAATATATATGTATATGTATTATGGAATTTTTATATTATATTATATTTTTATTATATATATACATAAACTCGAAAAAATGATGATGTAGAAGTTTGTTGTCCATAAATCGGCCAACTGGCTAACAACCGCTGCACGATCAATTAAGGCAGGCAAATGATTGTTTTTTGGGTTGCTTTCTTCTACAATCAAGCTTGGCGTCTCTCCTTTCCAAACTCACTTCCTTTTTCTACGCTCCGTCAGAAAATTGCACAAATTTCAGCTGAATAGGGGAGGGGGGTCGGAACGCTTAAAAAAATTTGTTTTTTTTTCTGTATCCCTAAGAACTTACGAAAAGTAAAGTACATCGAGTAATTACTTTTTTACCATCGTTTGCTTGAATATTCACGATTTTTTTTACAGCAGTGTCATTTTGGTACCACTTGGTTTGGACCTCCTAAAATGTGCTTCATTTGGTCATTTAAAATCAGTTTACATTTAATTTTGACATAACTTTGAATAGAAATTTAAATTGAACAATTAAGATAGAAAAAATACTAAATTTAGCAACTGTTAAGAAAGCCCAATACAAGTAAGTAAATAAAAAAAATAAAAAAAAGTGCATACTGAAATTGCATGCTCTGCAATCTTCGAATGATTCGAATATCGGTCTCGGGTGTCAGAGCTCCGCTCGTTCCCCGTAACCAACGACGACAGGTCGCTCTCATCTCGCTGGCCAGGTGTCATTCATCTTCCGGGAAAGTAACTGCACCGATTTAAGGATTCATTGCCCGTACATTTCCTACCAAAAGTGAGTTTCGGCCAGAACTTTGAGACTTTGGGATGAGACTGAAATTAAAAAAAAAAACAACCACATCGAAGATCCTAAGAACATTAATTTCCGGCAATAATAATGCAAAAAAGTTATAAGTAAATTGTTGAAAAAAAAAATTCTTCAACAAATGTCCGGCGAACGACTTTTTTTTATATTATAAAATGAATTCGTAGATTTTTCTGAATAAGTAAGAATTTTTTTCGAATTTTCTTTCCATTATGATTTTAATTTTTTTAATTAAAAAAAATGGATGAAGAGTCGCAAATTTTCAATATGGTTTTGGAGCAATGTTGCATATTAAATTCAAGATGTGTCAGGGGTATTGAACGAGCACACTTCTGAAAAATTCCAAAAACGGATTTTTCGAAATAGAGAGAAAATTCTTCAAAAAATCATATGTATTCAGAAAAACATCATAATTCATTCAATGTCATAAAAAATCAAGTTTACCGGAGATTTTTTGAACATATTTTTGTTTAAACAATTTATTTATAAACTTTTGCCATTTTTATTATTCAAAACGAATATTCTTGGCATCTTCAATACGGTTGATTTTTTTCAGATTTTAATGTTATCGCGAAGTACTCAAAATTCTCACGAAAACTGACTTTTGGTAGGGAATGTACGGGCAATGCATCCTTAAGTTCGCGAAGGGCTCGCGGGGCACGAGGAACAGGAGAAAACGGGAAGAGCCATTCTACGCGGTTAATTCATCTTGAACGATTTTATAACGGGTCTAGGCTGAGAGTTCACGTTGAATGTTTTTTCTAGATTTGCCACGCCGTTTGTTACACCACCGGGACTTTCTTGGGACACGCTGAATTATATCGAGATCGTTCACTGCCTGGGACCCGTCAGTATTCTCTCTAATAGTCGTCGCTCTGCTCTCAACGACATCGAATCACCGTTATCCCTGACGCGATTTTTTTCCGATCGACAACTCAAATTGAGCGAGTTATATTAGCGTTCCCCAAAAGTCTTGGCTAGTCTAGTATAGTCAACTTGGTCAAAATACATTGACAACAATGGACAAAATAAAAAAATAACTCAGTCAAGTGCGAGTTGGGCCTCGCCCCATTAGGGTTCCGTAGATAGAACCAATAAACTTTTTTTTAACTAGATATTTAGTTAGGTAATACTTTTTCTTCTGGCTTAGTTCTTAGGTAGTATTAAACTGAAACCATATGGGGTGATGATAGCTAAAGAAGGCTTTGTATACTCCTGCTGTAAGCTAATAATGAAAATATATAAAATTATTGTTATTTAAATATTTACAATACCAAATAGCTTATTTTTGGGGTTGACACCAGCCAATTACCAATATCGTCACATTTTTTGAGAAAAAGAGGAGGCGAAGAAAAATAAAGGAACTATACGATCTACAGTCTTTTTTTATTTGCAATCGCTGGCACCGATTCTAAAAATAAGTAATTTTGGTATTGTGAATATTTAAATAACAATAATTTTATATATTTTCGTTATATATTTATTCTATTATATATGCAATAAATTATTATATATACTACATTATGAATATGCGTTTTCAGGATTTGTTGTTTACATACAGCATATGGTACATAATATATAAAAATTCTAAATTCCTAACTAGCTTAGTTTTAGAGATAGACCCCGCAACAGCAATGGTCTAAAAATGACAACTTTGACAGCCTCCCATTTCTTTAGTTTTGAGGATAAAAAAGAAAAAAAAATATATTAGTACTTTACTCAATGAGCTTTAGACAAGGACACCCCATGTGCCAGGCTGGGAGATTTTTTTCTGCTCCTTTTTCATGTATGAGATCCCCATGGAAAATTATTTAATTGAATTGCTAGCTCAATATTCGGGTCAACATATTTTTTAAATATACGGCATGTTTTTTTAGTACTTTTGGCTGTTAGGTGGTATTTTTTAATTTATTAGTCTTTAAAAATGGCGGTGGTATGGAACGGCCTCCAAAACGGGTTGCGGCGCATGTTGTCAAACGGCGTAACACGTAGCGTCGGCGGGATTAATCCGACAAAAACCAACGAACATGTTTCTTTCATTAGCACTCATTCGCAGAATATGAACCAAGAAAAAGTAAGAAATGTTGAAAATCGATGAATTGGTACGCTTTGAAACAAAAAGATTGAGTTTTCCAAAAACAATGCCTACATTCTACAATAAAAAATATGTTTTAATTTTATTTTCAGAAACATTTAGGTTTATGTTTTAGACAATAAGGTTAGACAGATTCATACCAAATTTCATCAGAATTGGTCGATTAGTTTTTTAGTTATACGTCACGCCAGTTTTGAACGTGCAGTTTAGAAGACCGTGCCATATCTCTGCTATTTCCGTAGATTAATGCAACAAAAAAAAATACCATGCAGCAGCCAAAAGTAGTAATAAAACGTACCCGGAGTCTAAAAGACGATGAATAAATCTCTCCTTTAAAAAAAATCATGAAAATCAGCAATTTTTTTTTCTCGCCTAAAGGTATCTCCCCCCTGAAGTAGCGTAATGAAAAAATACGTGTAAAAAGAGTACGACTCTGGAAACGTTTCTTTGCGTGGTGACCATTTCTGAAACAGTTTCAACAGCCACGACGTTGGATATTTAATATTAAATGCAGACGGATTGGACCAGAGTGTCCGAAATTAGTTCCGATCGTTTCTCCATACGTGGGGCTGAGGATAAAAATTCGTCTCGGACGCTGGGCCAATCTCGTCGGTAATTCATATGTAAATCTCATTAGCGACGTTTATTTCGGCCTTTCAGAAAGCCTCGCAATCTTCGTTACATTGCCGGACGCATTAGCGGACTTTTGACAACCCCCTTCAGTGTCTTCGTATCAGGGTACGGGACGAAATTAAGTCGAGTATTGAGGAAGAAATGAAACGAAGAAGAGGAAGGTCGCGAGAGTAATCACACGGAATTGAACAATCGTGACTCTTGTCCTCCCCACTTGGACTACGATCTCCACTCCGTGGCGAGGAAGGATCCAGTCTCTTTCGGATACCTTGCGATATCACACCGCGATTCGTGTCGGCTACGGAACTTGAAGATTCCCTCGTCATCAGTCGTTTAATTATCGAAAGTAAAAAACGGTAAGTCCGTTTCGATTTGTTTGGAAGCGTTTGAACACCCGGAGAAATTCATACCGGCAATTTAAGGGGGTTTGAGCGTTCCAGTTGAGTCAATTGACAGTTCATCAATTTTTTTTGTCAATGAACCTTGAAAAACTGCTTACAAGGCATAGATTTATTCTGCTGATGCTGATTTTTCATAAAATACATAATTAATGGACAAAATTATGCATTTTTATATATTTTTTTTAACCCAATAAGAAAAACTTTCGTGTTACTACCAACTTGGAAAAGTGTAGCATTAAGGATGATTATTATGAAAAAAAACTGCGTCAGTGAATGTTTCATGCCACTCGGAATGAAACTTTGAGTAATTTGTAATTAGGCCTATTTAGGTCATGAGATTATTTATTATTACCATTAATCAATATTAAGTGTTGCCGAAATAGGGCAATTTCTAGGACATTGAGGTTAGCAGCTATACTAAAAATCGATATAGTAAAAAATGTCAACAGGCGTAAATTTTTAACAGCCCCTTTAGAAAGTTTCCTCACTCGAGCTATTTTAAATGCAGCCACCCAGATACCTTCCAATCCGGATCTAACTATAATTGTCCTCCGCCTCCCTAATGGTCCGAATTTGCTGGAGCAAAATTCTCATTCGTGAGAATTTTTCTTCCAGGAAACCGAACCCTTCAGACTGACGTGTGCCAACGGCAATTTGTGCAATTCCAGCAAAGCAGAGGACCCAGAACGAGCCGTAACAGTGAGTGTGTGCGAACGGCTAAAATGGCTACAATCGGACGTAACGATGCAGCAGGTAAATCACGTCCGAGAGTCGTCCAAGTGCCGGCGATTGCAATGACACGGGTGGCCATTTCGTGTGATTCGAAAGTGCCGAGAAAACAAATTCGCGGTTATCGTTTCGAGGAACGGGAGTTTGAAGTGTGTCGTCAATGGTCCCGGTGACGGAAGAACAAAGTGGGTCGTCGCTCGGGGGAGTAATGCGAAGACGTCGAGGTATCGGGAGTGCCATTGTTGGCCTAACCATGGGCCTTTTGCTCGGTTTTTTCATGCTCAATTATCGTACGATCGCTTGGAGAAGGTTAGAGCTGCGAAACAGCGTGATAACGGTGAGCAGCGAGGACGACAAGATGGCGGACGTTGAGGCGCGCGAGGAAATGGCCGCGGGGCCGACGGTGGCGCCAGCGGCGGTCGTGAGCGGCAACTCGGCGGCGAGACGCGGCCGCGCCTCGCGGAGTCTCCTCTACGTCGGCGTGATGACGGCCGAGCGTTATCTCGGCACAAGAGCGAAATCCGTTTACGAGACTTGGGGCAAAGACGTGGCGGGTAAAATTGAATTTTTCTCGTCCGAAATTTCCTCCCTTCCCGAAAATTGTTCGGACCTGCCGTTGGTCGCGCTGCCACGCGTCACCGACGTTTATCCACCGCAGAAAAAATCCTTTCTCATGCTGCAATACATGTGGAAGAATTACGGGGACCGTTTCGAGTGGTTTTTACGAGCCGACGACGACGTTTACGTCAGAACGGACAAGCTGGAAAAACTCTTGCGCTCGGTGGACTCGAGGAAAGCGATGTACATCGGGCAAGCTGGCCGCGGCAGTAACAACGAACGCGGTCACCTCTCCCTCGAGTACAACGAGAACTTTTGCATGGGAGGACCCGGTGTTGTTTTGTCGAGGGAAACCCTCGGCAGAATGGTACCGCACATCAAGCACTGCTTGAAAAATCTCTACACCACTCACGAGGATGTCGAGGTTGGACGGTGCGTCCAAAAGTACGCGGGAATTTCCTGCACTTGGAGCTACGAGGTATGTTATTGTTGTCATCGGTATTAGCAACTTTAACGTGAACATTTCGCAGCTGGTAGGCAACTGTGAGAATTCTGTGGACCCTTTTCGGGCTGCCTGCAATTAAAATGTTGGCTGATGATCTCTGTTGCCAGCGTCCAACGCCGTTATCGTTGAAACACTTGTGCTTCTTTAGGAGACGGGAATAGGGAACAGCTCTAGGATGAAGGTGCATGGAATGGGGTTGTTTCGCGTACGAAAGCACATTAAGGGGAGAGATACCTTTAGGCGAGGACAAAATTGCTGGTTTTTATGATTTTTTTTTGAGGAAAGATGTCTTCGTCATTTCTTAGACTTAGGGTATTTTTTATTCCTACTTTTGGCTGTTACACGGTATTTTTTTATTGATCTTTAAAAATGACAGTGGTATGGCACGGTCTTCTGAACGGGTTACGGCGGACGTTGTCGGACGGCGTGATGCGTAGCGTCGGTGGGAATAATCTGAAAAAAATTCGATGAAGATTTTTCTTTCACTAACACTCTTCTGCGGAATATGAACCAAGAAAAAGTGAGAAATGTTAAAAATCGATGAAACGGCACGCTTTGAAACAAAGAGATAGATCTGTTTGAAGAAAATGGCTACATTTTGCAATAAAAAAATGCTTTTATTTTGTTTTCAAAAATATTTAGGTTCATATGTTAGGCAATAAGGTTGGAAAGATTTATAATGAATTTCATCAGAATTGGTCGATTAGTTTTCTAGCTATACGTTACGCCAGTTTTGAAAATGCAGTTTAGAAGACCGTGCCATACCTTTGCCATTCTTAAAGATAAATAAAATTACAAAATACCATGTAACAGCCAAAAGTAGTAATAAAACATACACTGAGCCTGAAAGATAGTAAAAAAATATTTTTAAAGAAAGGCATCCCCCTTTAAAAACCCTGACATCAATGACATTCACAATTTATGAGCAGTAATCATTTATATATCAATAATTTCAATAAAATATACCAATAACAATAATTGTAATAAAGTATATCAGAGTTAATAATTGCAACTACAAATATGGTTCTGTGTACTAGAACAGAGATAGTCTTGCGGCAACAATTGCTCACTAACGTCATTCAAATGACAAGAATGAAAAAAAAATTGTTTTTTTTATCGAGCACTTTTTTGCGGTAAAAAAAACATTTCAGAGTACTTGGTCTTATGTATACGAACAGGCACGCATGGCTAGTTACGTTCGAGCAAACTTCTTCAAGCACGTCATGTCATGAGAATTAAATCAACCTGGCCGTTGACCCGTTTCCAATGCTTCAATAATTGTGCCGAGGGACACACGAGTTTCCATTACTGGTATACGAGCGCCTGCCTCGTACACATTGCTATATTTCGATAACGTACGTTTTATTATTGGAGGTTCACGCGTTAGCACAGGATACGGATCGAATTTTTATCCTCCGTATCGTGTTATCAGCATATATTCATCATACGTAAATCAAGCATGTGTCGTTTGTATTTATTTAGAAAGCCAACGTTCACGGGGTCTCAAAAAATCGGCTTATCCTTTTATAATTTACTGGAAGCAATTCGAGAAAACGTTGGTGTCGAATGATGTTAAGTCGGGAGATACCTTTGAGCGAGAAAAAAATGTTGAATTTCATGATTTTTTTTTAAAGGAAAGATTTATTTGCCATTTTTGAGACTTAGGGTACGTTTTACTACTACGTATGGCTGCTACATGGTTTTTTTTATCCTTTAAAAATGGCTGCGGTATGGCACATTCGAAACGGATTGCGGCGGATGTTGTCAGACGGCGTGACATGTAGCGTCGGCGGGATGCATGTGAAAAAAAACATTGAAGATTTTCCTTTCATTAACCCTCGTGCGCAGTATATGAACCAAGAAAAAGTGAGAAATGTTGAGAATAGATTAAATGGCACGCTTTGAAACAAAGAGATTGAGCGTTTCAAAAAAAGTAGCTATATCTTGCAATAAAAAATACTTTCTTTTTAAAATTTTGAAAAAATGTAGGTTCATGTTTTGGACAGTAAGGTTTAAAAAATTTGTACCAAATTTCATCAGGATTGGTCGATTAGTTTTTTAGCTATACGTCACGCCAGTTTTGAAAGTGCAGTTTAGAAGACCGTGCCATACCACCGTCATTTCTGAAGTTTAACGAATTGAAAAAATACCATGTAATAGTCAAAAGTAGTAATAAAACATACCCTAAGTGTAAAAAATGGTGAACAAATCTTTCCTTCTGAAAAAAATCGGCAAATTTATCCTCGACTAAAGGGATCTTTCCGCTTAATAAATGTGGTGTTGAAGTTTGCATCATTGGAACGTGACGAAAGCTCTCTGCTCATTTGATTTTCCTTACTTTTATTGTAGATTTTTTTTATAGATTTATATTGTAGATCGCTAAATAAAAATTTAGAAAAATAGTTGAGGGATTTTTGTTGGCAAGATCTGCCAAAAATAGTTGAAGAAATTCAACAATATAAAATTTCACTGCATTTGAACGATGCTAACTTCAATCTCATTAATCAATAATAATCGAACCTACTTTTTACCATCTTTTTGGATTTCTAAAAACTTATTTTTAAAACAACTGGGTTTTTTTTCGCCTTTCGGATTTAGAGAGGACACCACTGTGGCGAGCCAAAAATAGGTAGTTTTTCCAATTCTTTTGCCTACTAGATTATTTTTTTGGATTTTAGGAAAAACTATGCTATTCAGCATTCATTGAACTGATTTCGTGTCAATTTTTATTGAAAAAAAATTAACAACGATATTGAGGTATGATAGAGCCTCTGAATAAAAAATGTCCAACGGCCGCACCGATAGCTTGACAATGGTTGGACTGAAAAACAAAAATAAAAAAGTTTTATAATCTATATAAATGTAGTTCTCATCGTACGTAGCCTTTTTTCGGAAAAAATTACAAAATGGCGGGTGATAAAATAAAGTGCAATTTTGGCGGAATTTTTGGTTATATTCAGGGGCTTGAAAAATTAAATTTAACGAGAAGGCTACGTAAAACAATGGCTGCTCGAATTACGGATTTTTTTCCAATTGAAAATCAGACAATTATAGCAAGAGTTATATGATTCCGGCTAGGTCGAGAAAAGTCGTTTCGAGAAAAACGCGATTGAAAATTTTAGCATACGGAAATCGTCGCGCTACCTTCTCTCACTAAATCGTCTGTAACTTGGCCAATTTTCAATATTTTAACTTGAATTTTTTCCTCTATATTCTTGAATATGTATACATTGAGAAAACGCAACCAAAAAAATCGATTTTGTCTACCGGTCACAATGGCGGCCTGCGTTAATCTCGCCGCACCAAACGCAAAGACGAAATCGTGAAAAATGAGTATTTTTTGCTTCGAATGACAGTTAAGTATAAATCATGCCAGCGTTCCACGCGTCGTACGTATACGTGCATACGTAATTATATATGTATACATGTATCTCTCTGTGGGTTAAAGTCTGGCTCGAAGCTTTTTTACACGTTTTTTCCCCTCGTTACATTCACATATCCTTTTATGATTATCAATCCTGGTATGAGGCGTGACGCAAGGAAAAATCGGCAAGTCGTGAGCGCACTCGTGTAGCGGAAGGAAAAAAAAATATTGCAGCGAACTCTTCAGTTTCCTTCGCCTACGTGCTTATCATTTACACGCAATTATTTATCTCGTTGACGATGACATGGCGATTGAAACGATAAATTGTCCATTAATCAAAGAGTGAAACTACAATCCATCAGGCGGAAAAAAAATCTCTCAAAAAGTCAAATTTCACTCGTTGTCCAACAAAACGATTTCTGAAAAGTCCTTTTCTCAAATAATAATTTCTATATTTTAACAAAAATTATTTAACAATTATTCAACAATTGCTTTACATTATTACATTATTTTACATTATTTAACAATTATTTAACAATTATTAAACAATTATTTAACAAAAATTCTATATTTTAACAATAATTATCGAAAAATTATTATTAACTTCTCGGATCTCCGAAATTTGTTCGTCGGAATGAATCTTTTCGATACGTTCCCATCGTCACGCCTCACTGCGCGTTTTTGTTAAGGCTCTTCGGTCTCTCCTTTTAATTTTCTCTTATCTCGTGAATTCGAGATGATAAAGAGGATTGGAAGGAAAAGAGAGAGAAAAAAAGACCCGAGCAGACAACCCCATTGACTTTGTGTATCACGATGGAACAGTCGCGTTATTCAGATTCGATAATTCGCTGATAAGGCCGAATATATTAGACTGATAATGCATTATTTCAGTACTTGCCTAAGTCTGCTTATCTAATTCATTATTTTTTTTTTTCGAGCTGGACCCCTGTTTCGTAATCTTTGAGGGAAAAAGAGAAAAAAAATACGGCGTTAAGTGGCGTCTTTTGAAACTGGTCGAGCGTGGTTGCATGTTTGCGCAGACGCTCGCGCATTTAATACGTAATTTACAGAACGTGAATGTACACATGGAGAGACGGAGAAAGAAAAAAGGAGAGGGGGAGGGAGGGAGAGAGAGAGGGAGAGACTTCTCTCCTCGCCGTACAAATCCTCACACGTTTGCTCGATGGCAATATTGTTTGCGCAAACATCGCGAAACAGCGCGAACAAATTTGATTTTCGATTTAGCTCTTAAGGATGTTGAGTCCCAAATCGCAAATGATGATAAAGTTCTGAAAATTTTGGATGTTTTTGTATGAAGTATTTCAGAGGTCGTGTAAAAATTCCACGACAATTAGGAAGCTCGTTATTGAACAATTAACATTCAGAAATTAAATGTCGTTTTATGGAAACTGATGTAACTTTGCAATAAGTTTTTTTTTCGACCTCTCAATTTTATAATATCTACAATATACTGAAAGCAACGGAAACAAAACGAAGTTTATTGATAATTTTTTTTTTATTTCTTTTAAAAATTGTTCTTAACAAAATGTTAATTTTTTAATAACGAGCTTCCTAATCGTGATGGGGGGGGGGGGCGCCCCCACTTTGAAAACCAATGGCTTTGAACCTGGACAAAAAAATAGCCATTAACATTATTATTGCTAAAAAAGTACACACGATTATTAAAAGATATCGTTTTTTTCACAAAATTGCATAATTGTGAATAAATTTATCTTTTTTTTCGCTGAAAAATCAGCTTTGATTTGCTTATAAAAATAATATAGGTGACGGATCGTAAAAATCATGTGTACTTTTTAGAGAATCTACCTAAAAAGTTAAAGTGAAAATGTCTACGATCGGATGAAAACTGTTTATGAGAAAAACCCGTTTAAAGTTTCAAGACTGATTGAGGAGCTTTCGTCCATAGTACGGAATTTTGGCAGGAGGTCTTCAGTTGTTAGGTCGTTGTATATTTTTTGTCCAACGACTGGCCTTTGTTCTTTCACCATCTAGGCTGTTTCGTGCGTTTCGGAGCGCGTGAAGGCGTTTCGAAAAAGAGCTCTAAAAAAGTTCCTTTAAATTTTTCACCCAAAATGTTCTTTCTATATCATTCTCATGATGTCTATACATAATTTAAGGATGTTGAGTTCCTATGAAACATGTTAATGTTAATTGTTCAATAAATAGCTTCTTAATCGTCATGAAATTTTTACACGACCTCCTGAATACTTCATGTAAAAACATACCAAATTTTCAGAATTCTATCATAATTACTTCAACCTCCTTAGGGGTTGAAATAAAAAATGATAAGAAAATTCGGAAAATTTGGTATGTTTTTGTATGAAGTATTTAAGACATCGTGTTAAAATTTCACGACGATTAGGAAGCTCGTTATTAAAAAAATTAACATTTTGTTAAGAACAATTTTTAAAAGAAATTTAAAAAAATGTATCAATAAACTTCGTTTTGTTTCCGTTGCTTTCAGTATATTGTAGATATTACAAAATTGAGAGGTCAAAAAAAAATTTATTGCAAAGTTACATCAATTTCCACAAGACAACATTTAATTTGTGAATGTTAATTGTTCAATAACGAGCTTCCTAATTGTCGTGAAATTTATACACGACCTCTGAAATACTTCACAAAAAAAACCTACCAAATTTTTAGAATTTTATTATCATTTGCGATTTGGGGGACTCAACATCCTTAAGCGGATAAAAAACGATCCAAAATTTTCTTCTACTCGGATGTAACGCCTAATAAATATTATTTTCCGACAAAAAGCGATTGCGACACAAAATCTCAACTGAAAATTTTCGTTTTAATTTTTCGCCTACAATTCCCTCTCTATATAATTCTTATGATATCTATACATAATTCAACCCTATAAAAAAATGATCGAAACCGCCTTTCTACTCGGATAAATATCATGACAACAATAAATATGATTTTCCGAAGAAAAAAAAAGCTTTTTGCGACAAAAATCTCAAGACGTGTGCCGTGAGCGAAAACAAGTGTCCTTCCAAAGTGGACTTGTTTCACGATGTACCTGTGCGTTTTATCGTCAATTGAAATATTGGCGCGAGAGGGTTCTGGTCGTAAAGTAAAATGCATGGAGAATAAAAACGATTGCTCGAAACAGGAGTAGAAAGAGAGAGAGAGAGAGAGAGAGAGAGAGAGAGAGAGAGAGAGAGAGAGAGAGAGAGAGAAAGAGAGAGAAGATAAGAATTGACGGTTCTTCACTTTTGCGAGGTCGAGCAAAAGGTCTCGTAACCTTCTCGATCAATTTGACACCGGTAATACACATTTAAGCTTATACGTTTATACAGAGCATTTCTGCACATGCCATGGCACTATTTTATATATATATATATATATATATATATATATATATATATATATATATATAGGTATGTATGTATGTATGTCGTATATATATATAATAGTACGAGCGATTGCATCCGGCATTTACTTTACGAACACCCGTGGACAACCAGACCTTGTTAATTCCACCTCCCATCTATATTCATAAATGTACATATATTTATATGAAATTGGACGATTCGAGACTTTCCCTCGGTAGAAAGACAATTTTGACCACCTCGCCATACAGATCGTCCTATTCGGGCGAACGATATACAGTTGAACCTCGATATAACAAAAACCTCGATATAACGAAGATTTGTCCATTCTCTTTCGATACATTACATAAATTGTGCTCTAATTGCTAATTGCTCTAATTTAATCTCTTTAAAATTCTAAAAAAATGCTCGAATTCAAAATTAAACTTTTGTTCTAGTACTATAAATTAAAAAAAAAACTAGTACTATAAATTTACTAGTAAAATTTAAAAAACTAGTACTATAAATTAAAATTTTTTTTAAACTAGTACTAGTTCTACTACTATAAATATTAGTACTAGTACCAGTTCTAGTACTATAAATATTAGTACTATAAAAATCCCTATATTTATAGTAGTAAGATATTTATGTATACATTTTTTTAAATAACATTTTAAAGAACATGATCTGGATATAACGAAACCTCGATATAAGGAAAACTCGATACAACGAACTTCCCTCGGGGTTCGTTTTATCGAGGTTCGACTGTACAACAATTTCAATCGAAAATTCATCCCACAAATGGTGCTCGGGTATAATACCATTATCTGAATTACATCTGAGTTATTTTCGTGCCGCGGCCACAGTTGTCTCGTGTCTGCCAATTTGAACGTCAACGATCCGCAAACCATCCGGAAATAAATATACCACGTGGTACCTTAGTGAGATCATTTTTTTTCAATTATTTATCTCTTTATCCGCCTCGTTGGACTAATAAAGTTTAATGTGTTGGAGTTATTGTATACGACACGGATATTCGATATTACTTTTTTATCGCGTAGTTATTATTAATTGTTGCTAAATAGACACTAGGGTGACAATAATAACGGCAAAGCATTTTTTTCACGTTGATGCCAATTTTAATGTAGATGAAGTAACATTTATATATTATTATCGAATATTATTAAATATGGATAGATTTAATAGTTTTCGTAGTAATTTAATTTAATCATATTTAATAATATTCGATAATAATATTTAAATTGTCGTAATCTTTAGTAATCCAATTACCTTTTAGTAATCAAATTACTATAAAGTATATTAAATTCATTATGATGATAAAATTAATGATAAATTTAAACTAAATTGTAAAAACCACTTTTTTCGATATTATTTTCTTAACGTTCAATTGTGCCTGTGCGCAGCTACATGCGAGAATTCATTGAGAAAATAATTGTAAGGAAAGGCACGACCAGATGCTCCGGGGATAGCATCGTAGGATGTTTCAGCGGTGAATGGATGCGAGTTTCGTTTATCTTACGAATTATTTTCGTCCCCGGAGGGAAAAAAGAACAATCGTAATTTTAGTTCCATGTAAAAAAAAAACGAGCTGAGTGAGTCAGCGTCCATTTTTGTGGCGACGGTGCTGTGCTCCGGTGATTTTATTCAAAATCGAGCGAAAATGATGGCTAATTCATTCGACGATGGAGCTGACCATCGTTTCATGCAATAGTGAGAAAAAATGTCTGAGCTGCTCAACGATAGTTAGTCTGCTCATTGTTATAACTTCAATGCATACAAATAAATGAAAAATTAACTTCTTGAACCGGAATATCCTCGGATGTAAACAAATTGGTAATTATAGTAGTAATAACTTATTAATTATGTATACATACATACATATATATAATTAATGAATTACTACTACTATAAGTACTTATTTGTTTACATCCAACAATATTCCGGTTTAGGAAGTTAGGAAGTTAATTTTTCATTGGTTTGTATGAATATATATATATATATCTGTATGCCTAATTTTATTTAATAACTATTTAATTTAATATACTAATATTAAATTAAATATATAAATATTAAAATATTACTAATTTGTTTACATCCAACAATATTCCGGTTTAGGAAGTTAGGAAGTTAATTTTTCATTGGTTTGTATAAATTTATATATATATATATATATATTCAATTTAATTTGTTAGTTTTTAATTTCATATATATATATATATATATATATATATAAAAATTCATACAAACCAATGAAAAATTAACTTCCTAACTTCCTAAACTGGCATATTGTTGTATGTAAACAAATTAGTAATATTTCAATATTTATATATTTAATTTAATATTAGTATATTAATTTAAGTAAATATTAAATAAAATTAAAAATACACATATATATAAAAAGGTATATTGATATAGCGATATGTTTCTCTCGATCTGAGAAATTCAGATGCGCAACGATGAGAATGTTGGTCATCAAATCCAAGTGAATGGTAACCACGCCAACCCGCCAACTGTCTCGAACAAGCCTCCACGTAAATTCCACTCATTTTCTTGTCCATTCGCGCGTATATCGATCCCTCGAGTCCGGAGTGCCGTAAATCTCGCTCACGCGATAGACATACGCCTTTTTAAATGTAAACCGATTGTTTATGAAATAATTTAGACAGTCGCCATATTTATCGCAATTTTTGCTCGGTTACAGAATAGCAAACAATAAATACCAATTGAATTTGGAAATTTAAATAATTTTCCGAATAAAATCGTCGTAGTATCGAATAATTGAAAAATTGTCATTTATTGTAATTTTTTTATTTCTTTTTGTCCGAAAAAGTGCACTCATATTTTCGTGATTGTAGAAAAAATGCGAAGATTCCGAAGGATCATACTCAGTTATGAAAAAAAAGTGAAGTTGCATATTTTTTTTAATTTATAAAAAATATATATTTCTTTTATTTTACACCATTCCAGATGGCGAAGATATTTCATCACAACGGCAGCGGCAAGGGGGCCTACACCGGCAATCTCAAGAGGGAGGAAGTTCATCGAGCCATTACCTTGCATCCTGTCAAGAATCCTTCGCACATGTACAGAATTCATAATTACATGAGAGTGAGTGAAATACTTTTATCGGATTTTTTCTTGTTTTTCGCGATTTTTATAAATTCAGCGATAACGCCGGAGAAATTGGCGATGTTTTTTTTTTTTTTTTTTTTTTTTTTCGTTCGCTCACGATTTACGTTATCACAGGGACTGAGGATTCAAGACTTGCAACAGGAGAAAATACGATTGTTGAGGGACGTTCGTGCAGTGACGAGAGAATTGGAAACGAGCTTTACGGACTTCAAGAAACGTCATCTCGCCAAAAACGTCACACTTTTTCCCGAGCTTTCCGACTTTCGAGAATTTTCCGAAAACTATCCCGGCGACACGGAAATCTTGGGTAAGACGCTTAATTATTGTTTAAAATTAAAATTAACTACGAGTTAAGGCCTTATATACGCGACGTCGCCAATTTTCGAAGATACTTTTCTAGACGCGGTTTAAAAAAAATTACGCATATGTTTAGAAGATTTTTTTTATAGATCACTTGTGCACATGGTTAATGGTAAATATGCAAAAAAAATCAGAAATATTAACAAATCGCGGAGATATAATATAATAAAGCAATGTATTTTTTTTTGCGTATTTATAATTGCATAATGAGGAGGACACTAATTCAATTCGACCCTTAAGGGCGTGAAACAGGGGTTTTAAGGGGGGATTGTCTTTTTTTCGCAAAATTTACCGATTTTTGGGAATTTTTTTGTGAAGAAAGTATCAACGGAAAACTTGTGAAACTTGGCATATAGTTTTATTGATCTGTTTACTACATACAAAAAAATTTTTAAACAATTTCATCAAAAAATCCGCCTCCCACCCCCCTCGACGCGCGATGGTCCTTTTTTGATGGTGTGCACGATTACAGCCTTCACGTTCATCTTGCAACAAAAACCCAAAAAGCATTTTACTTTAGACACATATAGCTATCGTTCGATGAAGGGAAAAAAAAAATTGACGATTTGGTGACGTTTTGAACTTGGAATATCGATTTTTCGAAAAAAATTGATCGATTTTTTGTTATAAATAAAAAACTATTAAACGTATTGCTTTTTTGCTTCATCAAACGATAAAAGGATGTCAGCTGAGCATTCTGTCCAAATTTGAAGGCAATCGGTTGAATAGTTTTTGAGAAATCGTGCACACCATCAAAAAAGGACCATCGCGCGTCGAGGGGGGTGGGAGGCGGATTTTTTGATGAAATTGTTTAAAAAATTTTTTGTATGTAGTAAACAGATCAATAAAACTATATGCCAAGTTTCACAAGTTTTCCGTTGTATACTTTCTTCACAAAAAAATTCCCAAAAAGCGGTAAATTTTGCGAAAAAAAAAGACAATCCCCCCTTAAAGTTTGTACGAGACAATATATTTTTTTGTCAGGTTTACTTTAAACTTGGCATAAATACACTAAAACGGAAATAATTAACCATGTCATTCAGCAATTTGTAAAACTTAATCTTTAAATTTTGTAACCTTTGTATTGGAGTGTATTTGTACCAAGTTTCAAGCAAATCAAACCGAAAAATATGTTGTCTCAGATAAACGTTAAAGCCCCCGTTTTATCCGTTTTGGCCACCCGCTTGACCTGAAATAAAACAAAACGAGTTTTTTCCCTTAAAATAGATAATATTGACTAAAATTTGACCGAGCTTTCCATATCATCGTCTATATCGTCGAAACATTTTTTTTTACTTTTGTTTCGATTTTTTCAGACAAAATGACCCCGTCATTGTCAATAACCAATGAAGAAAAATGTTGTCTACCGATTTTTTGAAATTTTCACTACAACCTACCCCCTAACACTTCTTATTATGTCCGCATAATTTGAATTCCAAAAATATAAGATCAAATCGCCTTAAAAAATGATTGAAATATTTCAGTTTCGGAAAAGTGGTCATTTAATTTAAAATTAGTCCGGGTCACAATGACCCACTCGAGGGAAGGTTAAAAGTTAATGGTAACCAATTTTTACGTTTCCGGGCCTCCTCGTACTTCTGTAATTCGCGAACGGCACACTTTCGTTCGCTATTTACCTCGTGCCTCGCGATAAGATCGCACAGCCTCGTACAAATTGACGAATCATTCGCCTTTCGATCGGCCCGCGGGGAACATCTCGAAATCCAAACGACAGACGCGCACATACGACCACGATATTAGAAGTCTAGTATATATATATATACCGGGTGTCCCATTTTAATCTTACACCTGATTTATCTCAAAAAATACTGCTCCGATTAAGTATTGAGTATAGTGAAACTTTGAGGGTTCAAAAGGAATTTCGTCCGAAATTCAAAATGGCGACGCTAAGATGGCCGAGGTGTTTTTTAAGGCGTTACCCCCACTTGTAGCGCAAAAAAAAGGCCTTTTTCATGAATTTTTTGAAAGAAAACTACAAAACTTTTTTAATCGATCAATATACCATCTTAAAGAACACATCTTGAAGAACTTTCAGTAATTTTTTTATTGAAAAATATTACATTGTTTAGTGGCAAATGGCCGTCAATGAAATAATGTTTTTATATACACGGTTTGCGGTGACCAACATTGCGGCGAAGTGGATCATCTGAAAAAAAAATGCGGATGGATTTAGTCAAATATAAGTATAAACTAGTCTTTAATCGAAGGATTTTAAAAAATATTCATTTTTCACAAAATGGCGGACAGTCAAAGTTAATGGTTCGATTTTAACGAAAAAAAACGGCCGTTTTTTGGCGATAAAACGGCCATTTTTTTTCGAAAAAAAAAATCGAACGATTAAAGACTACATTTTTATGTATTAAATAAGCCTGCAAAATTTCAAGAAGATCGGTTCATTAGTGTTCGAGTAATCTTGGTCACCGACTTCAGAAATGCCATTTTGAGAAAAACGCGTTTAAAGTTTCAATTTCAGTTCTTCAATTCACGGATTCTTCTCTTTCAACGCTCATATCTCAGTCAATTTTGTTCGGATCGACTTGAAATTTTCAGGACATATTCTCAGATACTTATACTTCAAAAAAATGCAATAAAAAAAATCGTTTTTTTCAAAATCGCAAGTGGGGGGTAACCCCTTAAACTGAAAACACGATTTTTTTTCACTAAAGAGTTTTTCAGGCCAAAACTAGCAACTTTTGTAGGATTTTTTTTCCGATAATGTCCAGAATTTTTAGGTTGGAATACCATTTTTACTATTTCAGCGCTTTCCAGAATGTACCACAGGGAGGTGAAGTCGTCAACATACCTAGTTTAAGTGTGCGTGTGTATGTGGACCCTAAAAGTTTCACTGTACTGAATACTTGATCGGGGCAGTGTTTTTCGAGATGAATCAGGTGAAGATTAAAATGGGACACCCAGTATATACATATATAGGAACCGCTCGGGTGTTACGATTGACTTGAGCAAATTGAGTGCCAGCCGAGGCTTCGACGAATCACACAGTTGAAACGAGACACGCTCCGTTTCAGCCCATCAGACCATTGACAATCTTTGTATAATTTTCATTATGCATCATAAAATAAGTAATTTATATTACCTCGTGTCATCATCCTACAATATCGAAATTCGTGAAGCGCGAAATGTATCGTTCAACATAGATGGCTGTACAATATCACAGAGACTTAACGATAAACGTCCCCTTCAGGGTGATATTGAAGCTTGCATCGTCGGAACGAAATGCAAATGCCACTTCATTTTTTCATTTCTTTAGTTTTATTATAATTTTCGATCTTTTTTACCATTGCTGGTTACCAATTTTCGAAAAGATTCTCAAAAATGTTTCGGTGACATCCGGAGCCTGAATGTGCTATAAAAAAATACGAGAAAATGAAAAATATATATTTTTGTGCATTCCAATGATGCAATCTTGAATATTACTACTTAGTTGTACAAACTTGAATAATTTCTACTTAGTAGAGTTGAAAAATTAATTTGGGCTTTTGGTTTTAGTTATTTTCTTATCGCCATTTTAAGATGTATGGGAATCAAAAGAATTTTGTATAGCATGTAAACATGAACAATGCGTATGATAACAGCATGAAAACAAATAAATCCATTTGTAGGATTAAATGAAAAATAGCGTGACCAAACGTTGGTCAATAGCTTGATTCAAATAAGTAAGTATTTTTTGCAATAAAGACAGATCGTTAATTCGATCAAATAGAATATTAATTGACTCTGCGAAAATCCTATTCAATTTACATTTTGAATATTTCAATAGATACATTTGGTAGATTCAAGTAAATTTTTTTTGAACAGATGAACCCGAATCACAGATTGCTTACGATTAAATAAAATATTTATATATGAGACGATGTTTAATAGATCTTGATTTGAATAAATAACTATATTTGAAATAAATCATTTCGATAATGGAATCAAATAAAAGAAATTTGATTTCTCGAAAAATCTGATCAATTCGAATAAGAAAAAATCAAATAGACGTACCTAATTACCATCAATAACATTTTCCGTCAGTGTAAAAGTCAAACCGTCAGTGAAACCGAATCACAGATTGCGTAAGATTAAATAAAATATTTAGTTAAGAGACGATGTTTAATAGATCTTGATTTGAATAAATAAATATATTTGAAATTAATAATTTCGATAATGGAATCAAATAAAAGAAATTTGATTTCTCGAAAAATCTGGTCAATTCGAATAAGAAAAAATCAAATAGACGTACCTAGTCAACATCAATGATATTTGTCTGTCAGTGTAGTCAATTGAAAAAGTTCAATTTGGAAGGGTAATACCTAAAAACTGGCAGGGACATAGGTTGGAACTGGGGCAATAAACGTGACCATATCATCGATATCATATATACAAACATCATCATGCAAACATCATCATTATCCGAGGTAAACGACAGATTGAGAATCCAAAGATTTTCTATTTCGTTACAAAAAATAACTGGGACACTTTGGAAGTTTGACACATTTACGAAAACGAGTGAGAAATCAGGGGTTGACATCGATTTGTCTTCTTCAGGAGTACCAGCTAGTCTGACGAGTTTCAAGCCCCGCAACAGCAGAGAAGTCATACCGTGGGATTTTTATACGAAATTGGAGTACAGTCTGGTGGATTTGCATCCGCGTAAAAGAATTCCGAGCAACGTGAAGGAGAGCATGAGTGACATAACTCGCCAGGTTATGGCAGTGATCAATTCGAGTTCGCGACAACGAGGCAGAATTGTCGAGGAACGTTCGACTCTTTACGGCTACAGACGCGTCAACGTTTACGGGGCAGACACGATACTCGATCTTCTACTCGTCTACCGGAAGTACAGAGGCCGTAAAGTCACTCTGCCGGTCAGAAGACACGTCTATCTGCATCAACATTTTACCGGTGAGAGACGCGCACACTCGGCCTAATTACACTTATCGTCGCGTATGTTCGCTTCCTCGCGTCCCGACAGATCAGGGATTAAACAAACAATTGGCATTCAAAGTGGCAGCAATTGAAGAGCGTTCGCTCGTTGCCCAACGATTCGTGAATTGGCAAGTCTTTTTTTTCTGCTTCGGCACTTTCCTTTCCCTCCGACACGATTTGAGTGGCATCTAAGGAAGAAGATACCTCGAGGCGAGAAAAAGATGCTGATTTTCATGATTTTCTTTGAAATTAAGCAATTTACGTTAAAAATTATATTAAAAATTATGAGTATGTTGCATTACCTCTTTTCGCTGTGAGGTGATATTTTTTTTTATTAATCTTTAAAAATGGCCGAGCTATGGCACGGTTTGCTGAGCGGGTTGCGGCGGATGCAGACGGCGTAACACGTAGCGTCGGCGGGATTTAACGGAAGGAAAAGCAGCGAAGATTTTTCTTTTATTAACACTCATGCCTAAAATATGAACCAAGAAAAAATGAGAAATGTTGAAAATCGATGAAATGGTACGCTTTGAGACAAAAATATTGAATTTCCCGAAAAAATGGTTACATTTTGCAATAAAAAATACTTTTGCCTTTAATTTTCGTAAACATTTAGGTTCATATTTTAGACAATAGAGATAAAAAGATACATACCAAATTTCATTAGATTTGGCCGATTAGTTTTTTAGCTATACGTCACGCCAGTATTGCCCAACGAAGTTTTGACCAACCAACGAAGATTTCTCTTTCATTAACACTCATACGCAGAATATGAACCACGAACAAGTGAGAAATGTTGAAAATCGTTCAAATGGTACACTTTGAAACAAAAAGATTGAATTTTCCGAAAAAAAAATTGCAAAACATTGAAAAACAATTCGTTATTTTTTTATTTTCTAATCCATTTAGGTTCATGTTTTAGACAATTAGGTGAGAAATATTTTTACTCAATATTATCAGAATCGGTCCATTAGTTTTTTAGCTATACGTCACGCCAGTTTTGAACGTGCAATTTAGACGACCGTGCCATACCTCCGCCATTTTTAACGATTAATGCAATAAAAAATATTATGTACCAGCTAAGAGTCGTAATAAAACATACCCTAAGACTACATTTTTTAAAATAATCTTGCTTTAAAAAAAATCGTAAAAATCAGTAAATCTTTTTTTCGTCTAAACGTATCTGCCCCCTCGAGAAAGATACTTAACGAAACGGTAATTAAAAATACTCCACGTTTGGCATCTTTCAATATTCAATCTTTAAAAATGGCGGAGGTATGGCACGGTCTTCTAAACGGGTTGCGGTGGATGTTGTGTGACTGCGTGACACGTAGCGTCGGTGGCATTAATCCGAGAAATAACTTACGAAGATTTTTCTTTCATTAACACTTATACCCCGAATATGAACCAAGAAAAAGTGAGAGATGTTGAAAATCATTTAAATGGTACAGTGCGAAACAAAAATATTGAATTTTCCAACAAAAAGGGCTAAACATTGGTAAACCAATGCGTTCTTTTTTTTATTTTCAAGAACATTTAGGTTCATGTTTTAGGCAATAAGGTTAGCAAGATTTATCATAAATTTCATCAGAATCGGTCGATTAGTTTTTCAGCTATACGTCACGCCAGTTTTGAAAAGGCTCTTCAGAATATCGTGCCATCAAATCTTTAAAAATAGCGTAAGTACGCTATTTTTCAAGACTAGTCAAATAAAAAAAATACCACGTAGCAGCCAGAAGTACTAATAAAACACACCGTGAGTCTCGAAAATTGTCAAGAAATCTTTCCTATGAAAAAAAATTCATGAAAATCGGGAAATCTTTTTCTCGTCTAAAGGCATCTCTTGAAAAAGATACTCAACGAACCAGTAATTAAAACGACGTCACGTTTGCCCTATTCGCGCAGGTTTGGAAATTCGGGAGGTCGTCAATTGTGAGGAGGTCGACCAGCACGAGCGACGTACAAACGCCAGGGACTCTCGTCTCAGTATATTTCCATCTGGATTTTTGAGTTTCAACGAGGAGCGTTCGGGCGACCAGGTGACCACCAAAAGCATCAAATTCATCCTACCGCTTTCCGGGAGGCACTCCATTTTCGAGAGATTCTTGAAGAATTACGAGGAAATATGTTTGCTGAGGAAAGAACAACGCACCAAACTCATGATCGTTCTTTACCATGGAAAGAACGACGAGTCGTCCAACCGTACCTTAGATCTCGTTGATAAAATGAGATACAAGTACGGATACGAGGAGATCGACGTTTTAGTTGGTGATGGTGATTTTTCGCGTGCAAAAGCGCTGGAAATGGGTGTCGCGAAGTCGAACGATGAAGATCTTTTGTTCTTCGTCGATGTTGACATCGTTTTTACCGCCTCTGCCCTCAATAGAATACGTTTGAATACCGTTCTCAACAGACGAATTTATTTTCCGGTCGTGTTCAGTCAATTCAATCCGCGAGTCGTCTACGGCGACAATGCAAACGCCGTAAATTTTGCAATCGACGACAGGAGTGGCCTGTGGCGAGAATTCGGCTACGGTATTGTTTCGATTCACAAGGAGGACTATCGGAAAATTGGCGGCTTCGATCTTTCCATCAGCGGCTGGGGCAAAGAGGACGTTGGCCTTTATGAAAAAGCTTTGAATTCGAGATTCGATATTTTTCGCTCACCCGACGTTAACCTCATTCACGTTTATCACGAGGTCGATTGCGACGAAAAATTGACGAGCCCACAATTGACAATGTGCCGGGGTACTCGCGCCAATACCTACGCCAGTACCGAAGTACTGGCGAGAATGATCTACGAAAATCCGGAGTATCTCAGATTTGCGAAATCGCGTGTATCGACCGTCACGAATCCTGCCGCGTGAAAATATACTTCTTCGAACACTTTCTTCGTTTGATCCTCAAGAGGAGAGATACTTTTGGGCGAGGAAAAAAATTGCTAATTTTCATGATTTTTTTTCAAAGCAAAGATTTCTTCGCCGTTTTTTGAAACTTACGGTAGGTTTTATTACTACTTTTGGCTGTTACTGGGTATTTTTAATTGTTATTGATCTTTCAAAATGGCGGAGGTATCGCACGGTCCTCTAAATCGGTTGCGGTGGACGTTGTCACACGGCGTGACACGTAGCATCGGTGGGATTAACCTGAAATAAAATAAACGAATATGTTTCTTTCATTAACACCCATACGCAGAATATGAACCAAGGGAAAATGAGAAACGTCGAAAATCTATGAATTAGTACGCTTTGAAACAACATGATTGATTTTTCTGGTAAAAGTGACTACATTTTGAGATAAAAAATACTTATTTTTATGATTTTCAAAAAAATTTAGGTTCATGTTTTAGACAATAAAGTTAGAAAGATTTATACCAAATTTCATCTGAATTGGTCGATTAGATTTTTAGCTATACGTCACGCCAGTTTTGAAAATGCAGCTCAAAAGACTGTGCCATAACTCCGGCATTTATAAAGATTAATAAAATAAAAAAATACCATGTGATAGCCAAAAGTAATAATAAAACATACCCTAAATCGCAAAATAGTGAAGAAATCTTTTCTTTGAAAAAAAAATCATGTAAATAGGGGGAAAAATTCGCTTAAAGGCATCTCCCTCAATTTACACTCTGAAAGATTTATTTCAAATGGCTAGCATATCCTTTAAAAAAAAAAATGCGTCCGCGTCTAATAAATATTTTGGTATTGAAAAATCAAAATATATTTGCTTGTGACGTCTCGCGTTTAGTCGATTCAAACGTATCATTTCTCTCGAAATGTGCCGGCAGGATTACTAAAAATGTGATAAGACGTCACATTATTTGAACGCAGCAATAATCGAGGACGGTCATTTCTATGCTGTGAAAGTGAATTTTTATATTCTTGTAAATTGTGTGTATATATATTGTTAATTGCTATGGTAGGATACGAAAATTTGATATAGGTGGGAAAAAAGTGCGCGGCTGATGAAACAACCGAAAAAATACACCAAGCTACGGAAGATCGGGGATAAATTATAGATGTTGATATTATTTATGGAAATATTAATCGTTACTGGAACAAGATATGGCGAAAATCGAGCGTTCGAATGTTTTGATATATTCAATATTCGCAGATTTTTAATGAGAGCAGAATCTTCGGAAAATCTTATATTATTGATCAACAGCTGCATTCAATCGTAAAAATAATCTGAGACAACTTTTTGGCCACAGTATATGGAAAAGTTAGTAAGAAAAATAAATACTCGATAAGGTGAATTCTCGAAATTATTTAAGATAACATTTGTAAATGATGATCACTGAGAGATCTTAAGGGGGGCGATACTTCTAGGCGACGACAAAATTGCTGATTTTCATGACGTGAACTTCAATTTTCATTCACTTAAAAAATGGCGGAGGTATGGCGCATAGCCTTCTAAACGGGTTGGGGCGGATGTTGTCAGACGGCGAGACACAGCGTCGGCAGGATTTATCTGAAAAAAACCAACAAAGATTTTTCTTTCGATAACACTCGAACGCAGAATATGAACCAAGAAAAAGTAGAAAATGTTGACAACCAATTAAATGGCACAGTTTGGAATAAAAAAGATTGATTTCTCCGAAAAAAAAGTTCATGTTGGAATGAAAAACAATTTTATATTTTTTTTCAAAAATATTTAGGTTCATGTTTTAGAGACTATGATTAGAAAGGCTCGTACCAAATTTCACTAGAATTGGTCGATTAGTTTTTTAGCTACACGTCACGCCAGTTTTAAAAATGCAGTTCAAAAGACCGTGTCATAACTTCACCATTTTTGAAGATTAATGAAAACAAAAAATACCGTGTAACAGCCAAAAGTAGTAATAAAACATACCCCACCTCTTAAACATATGTGAAAAATCTTTTAAATTAAAAAAAAAAAAAAATTTTTTATTTTATTTTGTTTTAATTAAAATTTTTTTTTTTTTTTAATTAAAAAAAAATACGAAAGTATTTTTTTTAATACTTTCCATTTAAAAAAAATAACGAAAGTCAGCAAATCGTTGCCTCGCCTAAAAGTTCCCTCGTTAAAACTTCAAAATTTTCGATACAGAGATGTATAAGAAAGTCTCAATTTCCTTCACATCCTTTTTTCCGGTTAGTGCTATTATATCTTTCAAATAACAAATATAGAAGATATCAGACTCGAGTGGAATGTACAGTAATGCCAAAAAGATATTAACTAAATAATCCATTTTTATTTAATAATCAATGTTCTCAAAAATTGTCCTTAGAAACAAAAATGCCTCTTTTGTGAATGGCGAATGTTTATTTTCTATTTTATACCGCTTTTATCGAGCCAGTCTTTCAAAGCATATAAAACAAGTGGAATTTGCTCATTTTCCCGTAATTTAAATTTATCGATAAGACTGTTTCTCCCGACGATGATAAATAATTTGGTGTTATATATGTATATATGTGTTCCACGAAATGGTGATAACGCGAAGATGATGAAAATTCAGATGAGTTGGCAAAATTCGTCCGTCTCGGAATCTCAAAATAGTTATACGAGTTTACAGAGAACTCGGTCTCAATTTGACTTTGCAGAATTTCATCAATGTGGAATTCCCGTTGATGTTTGTATTTCTCAACAAACAAAAAATGTTATCGTGAGTCATTTATGGCGCTGAATTGATTTAGTGTATACGTTCTTTTTCATCGTTGTAAAAAGGAAAGCAGACATATTTTCGAGAAAAAAGTGTGTCTTTTGCGAGGATCGAAAAACTTTGATACTTGTATAGTTGTTGGGAAAACAAATATGCAACGCGACGTCTGGTGGCCGTAGAACGAGTTAAAAGAATTGTCACTTTTTATATTCTTACGAAAAAGTAGCTCGGTATATTAAATAAACGGACTAGCGAGAAATCCTTCTGGCTCTATTTATAAATATCGAGAATTTCATTAACAAGAAAAGTCACATTTTAAGGGAGGAAATCACCCCTCAAAGAAAGGTGCGTTACCCCTTAATTATTTTTTTTTTCAATACTTCTATAGTTCATTCTTCATCCCTTTATAGAAGAAGAATTTAGATTTTTTGTTTTATTCGGATAGTTGAACTGCTTGTGGGGGAAACTGCAAACTCACCCCTCGACACGCCTTTCGTTGAGGGATGGTACCACCTTGAAAATGTTTTTCCGCAGAAAAAAATATATCCGTCTCATAGCTTGCAATGCACTACCACATACATGAGTTTCGACGAAATCGAAGGCGGACACTTAAGGGGGGAGATGTCTTTAGGCAAGAAAAAAATGGCTGATTTTTATGACTTTTTTTAAACGGTAAGATTTTCTTACCATTCTTGATACTTGGGGTATGTTTTATCATTACTTTTGGCTGTCGTGTGGTGTTTTTATTTATTTATTAAGCTTTAAAAATGGCGGCGGTATGGCACGGACTTCTAAGCGGATTGCGGTAGATGTTTTCAAACGTCGTGGCACGTAGCGTCGGCGCGATTGATCTGACAAAAAAAACAATAAAGATTTTTCTTTCGTTAACACTTATACACAGAATATGAACCAAGAAAAAGTGAGAAATGCAGAAAATCAATGAAATGGTACCCTTTGAAACAAAAAGATGAAATTTTCCGAAGAAAATAGGTACATTTTGCAATAAAAAAATGCTTTTTTTTCAAATGATCGGAAACATTGAGGTTCATATTTTAGACAATAAGGTCAGAAAGATGTATATCGAATTTCTTCAGAATCGGTCGATTAGTTTTTCAGCTATATGTCACGCCAGTGTTGAAAATACAGTTTGGAAGACCGTGCCATAACTCGGCCATTTTCAAATATTAATAAAATAAAAAAATACCATGTAACAGACAAAAGTAGTCATAAAACATGCCCTAAATCTCAAAGACGGTAAAGAAAACTGGGCCTTAAAAAAAAAAGAATGAAAATGGGCAAAAAAATTCTTCGCATGAAGGTATCTCCCTTTAAAGAAAAATGATTTAATTACAATTATCGTTTCAGTATTCCGATGTTTGAATCGATTAATACACGACCATCACAAATTGCGACTATCATCCACTCATGTTTTTGAAAATAATAAAACCATAGCTCGTCATCATATTCGTTCTCGAATACAAATGTTGAATCTCTTGTGCAAATCGCTTCTGCAGCAAAACGTTGATTCTCCGTTTGCTCCACACATTTTTTTCAGTAAGATAAGATTAAGGACTATCGGAGTAATGTAACATCTCTGTCTAGTCAATACGGCCATCTTGGACGAAAGTCTAACGAGTGACATTATGTATGACATTACCAATATAAGAGAGAGTGAGAGAGCGAAATAAATCTCTGTATCAGAATCTTATGTAATTCATTCCTACGCCTAGGTATGTATGTATGTACATTAAAACCTGCCGATCTTTGTGTGCACACGAAAGTTACTATAATCGAGTATTCTACGTACATTTCGCATAAAATTTTCATAGAACGTAAAAAAATAGAGTTAATAATTGTTTACCATATTTTCGAACATTTTTAGGTCGATAGGAAAATCAAAAATGATGGAGAATAAAAATAAGCTTACGGAAATGGACAAAAAAAACTTGATATTTGGAGATAACTTTTTCAAACATGTTCTATTTTTACGAGAAAAAAGCAATAAATAATCTCTCGATGATACGAATACCAAGGTGTTTCGGTTTGTTTGGGTTCCACTGTTCCTCTATACAGGGTATGTCCGATGCTTATAATTTAATTCCTCAACTCGAACATATTGATTGTTTCCATAAATTCTAAATCGTTTTACCAAAAATGTCAAATTTTATTGTGAATGAGATTTTCATCGCCGTGCCACTTTTTTCAAGGACTTACTCATTATGTTAGATTTTTTTTTTTTCAAGAATAGTATTGTGTTTTATTGCTAGTATTTGTTCGTATACCCTTGTCGATTTTGACGATCGGGATTGCACGAGGGCACGGGGAAACTGCCGGTACAGGCGGCTACACTCTACCGAATATCCGTTGTGTTACCATCCAAAACTGGTTAGATCTGTTATTCGCCCAGTAGTGAGAGGGTGAGCCGGTACACGGTTGGACGGTCACCCACCCGAGTGCTGGCCCCGGCCAAAGCGGCTTGAGTCATCTGCATAAGCTTTAAATTTCAAAAATACTATATTTGTTTCAGTTTTATAGCCTAGTGCCTTAAGGGAGGAGATACCTTTAGGCGAAGAAAAAATTGCTGACTTTCATGATTTTTTAAAATGGAGTCGTTAAGATTTCTTCACTATGTCTGAGACTTGGCATGTGTTTATTTACTACCTTTGTTTTTGTTTATCTTAAAAATAGCGGAAGTATGGCACGGCCATCTGAACGGGTCGCCGCTGATGTGTCAGACGGCGTGACGCGTAGCGTTGGCGGGATTGATCTAAAAAAATAATAATAAAGAATTCTCTTTCATTAACACTCATACGCAGAATATGAACCAATAAAAAGCGAAAAATGTTGAGAATCGATGAAATGGTACGCTCTGAAACCAAAAGATTTAATTTCCGAAATAAAATGGATACACCTTGGAAAAAAATAGATTCCTTTCTTGATTTTCAAACACATTTAGGTTCATGTTTGAGACGATAAGGTTAGAAAGGTTTGAATTAAATTTTATCAGGATCGGTCGATTAGTTATTCAGCTATACGTTACGCCAGTTTTGAAAATGCAGTTTGGAAGACCGTACCATACCTCCGCCATTATTAGAGATTAATAATTTTTTTAATCACCACGTAACAGCAACAAGTAGTCATAAATCATACCCTAAGTCTAAAAAATTATAAAGAAATCTTTTACTAAAAAAAAAACATTAAAAAAATCAGCAATTTCTTTCCTTGCCTCACGGTATCTCCCCACTTAAACAATGATAACTCCATTATTTATCAATATTGGCAAACCAAAAAAAAACTCAAACTTGACAACACTATGCATCAACTGTGTGTAAAATTTCAACCTCATCATCCAAAAACTCTCACCAAAAAAAAATATGAAAAGTTGACTTCTCTCTGCGCCGCCCACCGACCGCGCCTCCACTACTTCCGCTTCTCCAAATGGCATCAACAAATAAAACCACGACGAGTAGACGCAAAAAGCAGCAATTTTTCACGATTACATTAGATACTCTTAAGGGGGGATTGTCTTTTTTTTCGCAAAATTTACCGCTTTTTGGGAATTTTTTTGTGAAGAAAGTATACAACGGAAAACTTGTGAAACTTGGCATATAGTTTTATTGATCTGTTTACTACATACAAAAAAATTTTTAAACAATTTCATCAAAAAATCCGCCTCCCACCCCCCTCGACGCGCGATGGTCCTTTTTTGATGGTGTGCACGATTACAGCCTTCACGTTCATCCTGCAACAAAAACCCAAAAAGCATTTTACTTTAGACACATATAGCTATCGTTTGATGAAGCAAAAAAGCAATACGTTTAATAGTTTTTTATTTATAACAAAAAATCGATCAATTTTTTTCGAAAAATCGATACTTCAAGTTCAAAACGTCACCAAATCGTCAATTTTTTTTTTCCCTTCATCGAACGATAGCTATATGTGTCTAAAGTAAAATGCTTTTTGGGTTTTTGTTGCAGGATGAACGTGAAGGCTGTAATCATGCACACCATCAAAAAAGGACCATCGCGCGTCGAGGGGGGTGGGAGGCGGATTTTTTTATGAAATTGTTTAAAATTTTTTTTGTATGTAGTAAACAGATCAATAAAACTATATGCCAAGTTTCACAAGTTTTCCGTTGTATACTCTCTTCACAAAAAAATTCCCAAAAAGCGGTAAATTTTGCGAAAAAAAAAGACAATCCCCCCTTAAAATTGAATATATCTCAATGACTACTCAACACGTATTTCGTAAGCGATCGTTACGCTTTTTCACGACCATATCAAAACATTGCGATGTCGCGTAGTATTCATAAAAATTTTTTTTTAAAGAAAACGTTTGCTTATCTTCCGCATGGAGAGGTTTTTTGTCCGTACTCCCACTCATCGTGAGCAGCAGCGCGGTATATTGAAGATAATAGCTTATCGGCGAAGCTCAAGGCTTTATAATACGATGCATATTAATGGACACATCAAGGAGTAAAATATACTCAGTTGGAGGCCAGTGTCTATAGCCTCGAGTTCGTTGCTTCGCCGGTCGTTCTTTCCGATGTTCTTCGACGCACATATCGCGCATCAAAAATTCTTCTGGCGACGAAACGAGCAAGTAAAAATGAGGATGAGACGAGAGTCGCGATCGAAGATTCCGTTGATTTCGTTGATTTTTCTCGTGATGCTCGGAATGGTGAGGCAAAGCGAGGCAAAAACTCTCCAACCTTGCGAGGCAGTGAGGGAGCTTCAACGTGCCGGTGTGTCGAGAACGATGATCAGCAACTGGGTTTGCTTGATGAAAAGTGAGAGCGGAATGGACACGAGACTAATCACCGGACCGAAAACCGCCGCCAGCTACAGCTTTGGAGTATTTCAAATAAACAGCCTCAAGTGGTGCACTCGGGGAAGAAAAGGTGGCACCTGCATGCAACGGTGCGAAGATTTCGCCGATGACAACATACAGGATGACATCGCTTGTGCACTGAAGATCTACAAGGCCAATGGATTCAAGGGATGGGACGGCTGGTTGAAGAAATGCAAAGGGAAACCTCTGCCCAATATCGGACAATGCAAGAGACGATAATTCCTGCGATTAGACAATTTTCACTTGTTTTCCGCAGTCGAAAAAAAATTCTGACAAATCGAAATTTTGCCAGATGCGTCGTGAGATTTTTGTCAACTGGATTACACAGTGACGTTTTGTTTGTTTGTTTGTTTTTGTTGTTGACGAGGAATCGATAGAGCCAAGAATATTATTGGGACTGGCGATAATAAATTATTCGTCATAATTTTTTTATCTTTTTTTCCCATCCACCAAATCCAAATAGATATTAATGTGTCTGCTGCCATCGTTGGTTCGATTAAGTGCTCCGCGTACGACGATCGTCTCAATACCCCTCGACCTTGGAAACAAACGTTTCTTATTTTGATGTGATGATGTTTGACGATGTGAATGATTTTTTTTCCAAGGAAAGATTCCTTCGCGATTTTTGAGACTTAAGGTATGTTTTATTACGATTTTTGGCTGGAGCGTGGAATTCTTTATTTCAATCTTCTTTAAAAAATGACGGAGGTACGACGTGGTCTTCTAAACGGGGTGCGGTGGATGTTGTCAGACGGCGTGACACGTACCGTCGGCGGGATTAATCTGAAGGGGAAGCACCGAAGATTTTCCTTCCGTTAACATTAATACGCAGAATATGAACCAAGAAAACGTGAGAAATCTTCAAAATTGAATAAATGGTAGGCTTTGAAACAGAAAGATTGAGTTTTCCGAAAAAGGGCTATATTTTGCAATGAAAATCAGTTAGTTTTTTAATTTTCAAGACCATTTAGGTTCATATTTTAAACAATATGGTTAGGAAGATTTATACCAAATTTCATCAGCATCGGTCGATTACTTTTTCAGCTATACGTCACGCCAGTGTTGAAAATGCAGTTTAAAAGACTGAGCCATAGCTTCACCGTTTTTAAGATTAAACAAATTAAAAATAGCATGTAACAGCCAAAAGTAGTAATAAAATATACCCATAATTCACCCCTCTTAATCTTGTTTATTAAATCTAATCCGTTGGAGAATGTTTTTAAGCGCATTCCCCAGAAAGCTCCAAATGGCTTACCGCACCGCTGACAAGTTCTCAATTGAGATTTAGCATATAATTATTTTGATATCGATTTTTTTTCAATCCGACTCCGCAACATTTCCATTCGCTATAATATCAAGAACATATAATCACGAGAATATATCAAACGTGAAACTATCTTGAAAATTTGATTATCATTGATCCGATCCTACAATTACTTAATTCCGTCATCGCTTTATTGGAACATTTTTTTCTCAGTGGTCTTTAATCGGGATGCGGGAATTGACAGCAAGGGTTGAATTTAAAAAATTAATTTTATAAGAATAAATAAGATGATTGAAAAATCGTTAGAACGTTTATTTTTATGTACATTAACAAATTTGTGAACTTCAATCCGAGTTGAGGAACGAACGTTCCTCATATTCACAGTAGCCTAATGCCTTAATCATTTTCCTCTTTTCGTTGTTCCGTGGGAGAAGTCGAATATGCTTCGTTAAATTTTTTTCGATAACAAATTTTTAAGTCGAAATTTGACGGGCTCTGTTTGGTGATTTTTGCATTTTTTTATGGTTATCCTTTAAGGGAAATGGTATTGGAAGAAAACGGGAAAAGATATAGCGGGGTTTTTATTTATTTAAATCCGGCTGACCTATGTATATATATATATATATATATATATAGTTGATATAAATCTAAATAATCAAGATTCGCTATATAAAATATATATTGCAGTATATATATATACATGCACACACAAACACACGCATCGTACATTATTATTTTTTTCCAATTTTATTTCCATTTCATCACTTGGACCCACCTCGACATTCTTAATCACGATTTAAAAAAAATGTTATTAGAAAGAAATTAATGACTATTTATTTTTATCTAAAAAATGGTATTAAAAAATTAGTTTAAAAAAGCAGTTGTTCAAAAGATTAAAAAGAAAAGATTATTTTGCAAGGAAATTGCGTATTTTCATTACAAAATTGCATCGCACTTCGAGTACGCGCGCTCTCTCTCTCTCTCTCTCTCTCTCTCGATACTCTCCCCCTAAGGCAGACAGATATGAATCAAATTTACCGCAGTTGGACAAGAGCCAGACGTTGCGCAAAGTGTCATTGTCACTCGATCCACAACAACGTTCTTTTCCCACCTTCAATTCGTCTCTGCAAACGCAATGGAACACCTTGCACATCATCCATATATATATATATATATATCGTAGCGTTTAGGAGGAGAAACACGGTTTAGAAATTCCCATACGATTAGCATTACAAAAGACTAAGCGTGACACGAATGCACTCAAGCTTTTTAGCTTCCTGTTCTCTTTCCCACAATCTTTATATTCGACAACTGTCACAAATTTGCAGCAGAGAAAACACAATTTTGAAAAACGTACAGCACGCGCGCCATAATTGAATTTAAATAAACAACATTTTTACCCTTATTAAAATGAAAAAACAGTAACGAAAGGAGTTGCAACATTTTCCTTTTTTTTTTATTCATTGCAAAACCCTCGTCTTCATTCTCCAACAGAATTTAAGCGGCGAGATACCTTTAGGCGAGAAGAAAATTGTTGGTTTTCAAGATTTCTTTACCATTTTTGAGACTTAAGGTATGTTTTATTACTACTTTTGGCTGTTTCGTGATATTTTTTCTTTTAATTAGTCTTGAAAATTGGCGAAGGTATGGCTTGATATTCTAAACGTGTTACAGCGGATATTATGAGACGTTATCCGGTGACACGTAGCTTCGGCGGGATTAATCCGAAAAAAAGCCAATGAAAATAGTTTTTTCATTAATAATCATACGCAGAATGTGAACCAAGAAAGAGTGCGAAATGTTGACAATCGATGGAATGGTACACGTTGAAACAAAAAGATTGAATTTGCGCAAACAACGGCTAGACTTTGCAAAAAATACGTTCTTTGTTTAATTTTCCAAAAACATTTAGGTTCATGTTTTAGACAATAAGGTTAGAAAGATTTACACCAAATTTCATCAGAATTGGTCGAGTAGTTTCATAGCTATACGTCACGCCAGTTTTCAATGTGCAGTTTAGAAGATCGTGCCATACCTCCGCCATTTTTTAAAATTAATGAAATAAAAAAATACCATCCAACAGCCAAAAGTAGTAATAATACGTACCCTAAGTCTCAAAAATTGAGATGGATCTTTTCCTTTAAAAAAAAATCATGCAAATCAGCCAATTTTTTTGCTCGCCCAAAGGTCTCTCCCCTTAAAAAAAAATAAGACGACTCCTGTTACCCTTCTCGTACTGTTTGGTCGCCGAATTTTCCGTTCTTTCCTTACCAATATAATTAGTCAAACAGGTGAGTCGGTGTTGGTTGGACGTGTCGAAAAGTGTGCCTAAGTGGTGTTCGAATTTCTTTTTTTGTTTCATCGCTACGAGAATGCGGCTTGAGATAGATATTTGCACCGCGCACATACAGTGAGATAAGGATTTTTTAAAATTTCTTTCGAAATTTGTCTATAGAATGATTCCAAACTTGTTTCTGGGTCAGTCAAATATTCGAATGTAAATATAGTTTACCATTCGACTGTAGAGGTCGCGAAAATAATGTGAAAAAATTTGCATACATTATTTCGAGACATCGTTCCACCTGATTGAGAAATTCGATTGGTTGTTCAGCAAACACAAAAGACAAATAAATTATCACACTAATATATATGTATATGTACATATATATGCTCGGCAGCCACACTCATTGCTGTGAAATTTTAATTATCGTACTAAACCTGTAACTATACCTCCTTATCGCTAAACTTGGTATCAGAATTTTTTTTTTAATTTTGCTACCCAATGATTCCTCGTCCCGATAATCGAAATCAATTGAGCTCAATCGGCAATTTAATCATCGACGATCAATCAATCGGCAATGAAGGGCATGAATTAATTCCGGGAAAATACGGAACGACTTTTTCTCGCAAAAATGTCTGGACACAAAAAAAAACCAATGCTCGACTTTTGAAATAAATCCTTTTTCCTATGCTTTGAAAAAAAGATATTTTTTTACAAAAATTTGCCATTTGAAAAAGTATCATCCGAAAAACAGTTTGCCATTTTTTGTGTAAGAATATTCACTTATAATAGATTTGTAGCCGATGGCTGGGAACCACCTCACGAAGATTTCTTTTGCAGCGAGCAATGCCCTTCCGAAGTAGATCATCGAATAACAAAAATCAAGCAGATTTCATTTGTATATTAGTTTATCCTATTTCCGAAATATCAAATTTAAAAAGAAATGTCGCGCGTTCAAAGTGAGGGTCTTGATTTTTTCGAAAAAAAAATTGACACTTTTCGTTCATCAAATCGAAAAAAATCGAAAAAAGAATTCCTTCGATCTAAAACTACATTTCTACATCTAGAAAAAGCCCAAAAAATTTTAGAAAGATCGTAAAGTAGTTTTTTAAATATTTTGCTCACCGGATTTGAAAACGTACTTTCGATAAAGAAAAAGAGTATAAAGTTTTTAAGATTTTTTAAAGATGGGCGTCAACATGACAGCCTAATCTGTCAATTTTGATCCGATCACCTCGAAATTTTCCGGAATCATTTGTGAGATGATACACTGTCGAAATATATTGGTTTCGAATGAAAGTGACTTCTCGACTCATGCAACCGGGCATGACCCCTTAAGAATCGGTGTGTTGAGTGGGCATAGCCCTTTTAAGAACTGCTTGAGGCCCTTAAGAGGTTATGCCTTAAAGGGTTGTGCCTAGTTTCTGCTTGAGCCTAGTTAACGTCGAGTATTAACTAGGCATAACCCCTTAAGGATGTTGAGCCCCAAATCGCAAATGATGATAAAATTCTGAAATATGGTATGTTTTTGTATGAAGTATTTCAGAGGTCGTGTAAAAATTTCACAACAATTAGGAAGCTCGTTATTGAACAATTAACATTCACAAATTAAATGTTATTTTATGGAAACTGATGTAACTTTGCAATAAGTTTTTTTTTTTTGACCTCTCAATTTTATAATATCTACAATATACTGAAAGCAACGGAAACAAAACGAAGTTTATTGATAAATTTTTTTTTATTTCTTTTAAAAATTGTTCTTAACAAAATGTTAATTTTTTAATAACGAGCTTCCTAATCGTCGTGAAATTTTAACACGACCTCTTAAATACTTCATACAAAAACATACCAAATTTTCCGAATTTTCTTATCATTTTTTATTTCAACCCTTAAGGAGGTTGAAGTAATGATGATAGAATTCTGAAAATTTGGTATGTTTTTACATGAAGTATTCAGGAGGTCGTGTGAAAATTTCATGACGATTAAGAAGCTATTTATTGAACAATTGACATTAACATGTTTCATAGGGACTCAAAATCCTTAAGAACTGCTTGAAGCTAAGTGGCCCGTTGTTTTTCGATGCAGTAAAACTTGGTCGATATTTATAATACGGGGTTCTTGGCGCGAGGATTGATGCGTCGCGTGATGAGGAACGAGTACGCGCAAACAGTTTGCAGCTGGTAGTATCATGCAACGCAAAAACCACGAGGTATATATGTGCCGAGAACGTTCATTCTGTTATGTAAGAAATCGAGTTGTACCGGTAGCTTCGAGACAGCGCCCGAGTAGCCAACACTCATGTACGATCATTTTTCTCCCGTATTTTTCATCGAGGCATTACGTTCGATCGCACAACGATTGCGGACTCCAGATAAGATATACCGATCGAGAAAACAACGAGATCCCTCGATCGATCGAGCAAGTAGGAATTCATCGCCGTATGCTACGCAGATATCACGAATTTCACTTAAGAGGGGAGATATCTTTTGGCGAGGAAAGAATTGCTGATTTTCATTTCTTTTTGCGGGGTATCCCTCTCTGGAAGCACCATTTGAATGGTCAAAATGAAGAATTTTTTTCTAGTAACACATTTTATTATAGATTTATTTTTTATACATTTTATACATTTATTGTACATTTATTTTTTCCCAGCATATTGTACACATGTTTGTGGTTACAATGTAATTTATTCGGAAGAAAATCTTTCAGTGTGTTCGTGGTGCTGCAGTTGGCGTTGCAGTCCTCCAGCGACGAGGCCCCAAACGGCGGGCTCTCTATCAGCCTCAAATGTAATTTGAAACGAAAACGACAAATGTTTTCTTCAAATATATCCAACTGGCTACGGGTTCACGATCCACTCTTCGAAATTTCGAAAATTACAAAAAATGACAGCTTCTCCAAAGAAAACCTCATTTTTCTCTTGAAAAGAAGCGTGCTGAAGTCATTGTTATTAACAAATGGTTCATCCAATTGAAAAATGCGATTGTGAACCGAAAATGGCTACTGTTTGGGCCTTTTTGAGTGTTCTTGTGCTTCGATTTCCGCTTTTGTTACACGCGAATCGCCCTTAACCTGACGCACACTCTTCCACTAAAATAGGTGTAGCTTCATCAGTTTTTAGAAATTCAGGGTCCGGCTGGTCTTAAAATATTTTTGAAAGTTCACACTATAATATGCAAAAAAAAAAAACGTTTTTTAAAAATTGTCACAGAGAGACGCCCCCTTAAAGGAAAGATTTATTCACAACTTTTGAGAATTATGGTATTTTTTATTGCTACTTTAGGCTGTTACATAGCATTCTTAATTTTTATAAATCTTTGTTCGGATTTTGTCGGACGGCGTGACATGTAGCGTCGGTGGGACTTATCTGAAAAAAAATTAACGAAAATATTTCTTTCATTAACACTCATACGCAAAACATGAACCAAGAAAAAGTAAGAAATGTTTAAAATCGATGAAACGGTACGGTTTGAAACAAAAAGATAGAATTTTTCGGAATAAGTGGCTACATTTTGAGATAAAAAATACTTCTTTTTCTAATTTTCAAAAAAATGTAGGTTCATGTTTTGTATAATAAGATTCGAAAGGTTTATACTGAATTTTATTAGAATCGGTCGACTACTTTTTTAGCTATACGTTACGCCAGTTCTTAAAGTGTAGTTTAGAAGACCGTGCCATACCTCAGTAATTTTTAGAGATTAATAAATAAATAAATACTATTCAACAGTGAAAAGTAGCAATGAACATACTCTAAATCTCAAAAATCGTGAAAAACTCTTTCCTTTAAAAAAAATCCCGAAAATCGTCAGTGTTTTGGCCTTAATGTGGTTTAAATATTACTCAAATTCTTCGATTCGATGTACAGCTGCGGTTTCATCTGATATTCCAAATGATTATTATCGTTGCAAAATTGGAAAGGCTGCGCGTCGCGCCTGCTTCCAATCGATGCAAGTATATTTTGCCTTTCTACAAAAAAAAATCCGAAATTTACGACTTTTTCGTGATTTCCATTGACCAATACCTTATATGCTAAACACCCCCGAATATTTCGCAAAAAGTTGCGCCAGTTGGTCGTTTAAAAAATGCAGAGAATGTTCGGGATTTTGAAATTTGCTTTTTTCGCAATTTTTGCATGTCACTATAAAGAGAATGTCGAGGTGGGTTCGAGCGACAAAATGGAAAGGAAATTCGAAAGAAACAATGATGTACGACGTGTGTCTGTGTATATACATATATGCATTGTATATAGTGGGATCTTCATTATTTGAATTAGCATCGCATATATATATATATATAGTTCACCCGAATCTAAATAAATTTAAAAAACACTAAAAGAAAAACCTCGGTCAAGGCTTCCGGAAATTTGATAAAAAGTACAGTGTGGCGATTGATTTTCCGATGACGTGCGTGGCCATGTATCGTCAAAAATTTGTTCTTTCGCGACGAAAAATATAACGAAATATTTATTTGAATTTTTGTTTCCCATGTTTTTGTTTATCTTCTTTAAGAACGTACGCACTTTGCTTGCAGCTGCAGATGTATGTGGGATGCTCGAGAGAGAATGTAAGTACGTGTCTTCGTTCGTACGGATACCTTCACCTTTGCGCTACAGATATATGCTGGGTATATGTATATACATGGTGTCCTGTAATGAATGGATAATCCTACAACTGCCAAAAATGTTGAACTGTTACAAAAATACTCTTGATTACTTGTTTTATCTAGAAAAGTCTTCTTTTCACCCTTAAATGTCAAGAAAACTTTATGAAACTAGATAAGAAACTAGAAAAACTTTGAGGAACTGCATAAGAAACTATCTTATGCAGAATTTTCACAAAAATCAATTCGAATGTCTGACTTTGGTAGCCTGCGGTATAAAAAAAATGTACTACGCATATCGTCTCAATTACTTTAAAAGTGACTTTGCCACTGTCGATTCATATAATTTGCAGAAATGGCATGCGAAAAACCAAAAACAGATCATTTTTTTAACAACATAAAGCTCAAAAAAGTGAGAGATTTTAAAATCGATGAAATGGTACGTTTTGCAACAAAAAGATTGAATTTTCCGAAAAAATGGCTACATTTTGCAGCTAAACAAATTTATTTTCAAAACCATTTCGGTTCATGTTTTAGATAATAAGGCTGAAAAGATTTACACCAAATTTCATCAGAATTGGTCGATTAGTTTTTTAGCTATACGTCACGCCAGTTTTGAATATGCAGTCTAGAAGACTGTGTCATATTTTCGCCATTTTCAACGATTAATAAATTTAAAAAATACCACGTAACAGCCAAAAGTAGTAATAAAACATACCCTAAGTCTCAAAAAATGCGAAGAAATCGTTACTTGAAAAAAAAAATCATGACAATCAGCAAATTTTTGCACTTTTCGTACTTTTTTGGTCGCCGAATTTTTCGTTCGTTCGTTGCCAATATGAGCGGTCAATCAAGTGCGTCGGGCTGGGTGCCGAAAAGTGTGCCTAAGTGATGTTCGATTTTGTTTTTGTTTTTTTAATAACATAAAGCTCAAAATCTCGAAAACCGTGGAACTTTTACTATTCATTACGGGACACCCTGTATATATATATACTTCTTTACAGGTCGCGCGGTGCATTTGAAATCGTGTGACTTTGCTTCTCTTGATCTTCCGGGCGAGCGAGCAGCCCACGTCGTGTCTCTCGTTCAGACTTGTATACCATTATTTTCTCTATCAACCGCAATATATACCGAGTATCTAATAATGCAATATCGAAATATTGAAAAACAAAAGAAACACGCGTCGACCACCAACCTCGTAAAATCGCCGATCGGCTAGAGCTTTTTTATTTCAGCCTCATCAATCATCCGATAAAAATATCATCAATTGCAAATATGATTTACGAGTGGATCATCGTTTCGTGAATTCTCGCGTATATCGGCGTGCCAAACTTCTCTTCCACGACAGTCATTTCTACGAAAAGACTTTAATCAATGCGCGATGGACCTCGATCGTTCCGCTCCCCTACTGTTTTTTTTTTCATTTTTTCAAATTTTATTTCGAGCTCCGAGATGGCGATAATGGTGATTATGATTATGATCCGGTAGGTTCACTCTCACGCGCCACATCGCACTCACACACGCTCGTTTTCCTCCTCCCACCCCTTGGCCTTTTTTGCCACTTCACTTCCGCCAGTGAAAGGATCGCATCGTTTTCATAAATGAATGTATCCGAATATATATGATCATTTTGCAGAACAACGAAATTTATAAACGAAAATAATTCATTTTTTCATTAAAAAATTGAAATTGACGTGAGTTCAGTTTTTCTTCCTCTTAAGAATTCCTCTTAAGAATTGAATTTCCAAATACGCGGAAATTCAATTAATTATGCCTAGAAGCAGTTATACAAAATTTCTAATAAATTTGACTCGATTTTTTTCAAATTTTCCTTACAAACTTTGCTACCCCCTTTCGTTTAGGGGTTGAATTTCGAAAAACGCTAGAATACATCTTTTGTTAATTGTGTCAAAGAGCATTAATACCAAATTTGAAATAAATTTGACTATAAAAACATTATTTTCCATATAAACTTTGCCAATCCCTTTCGCCCCCTTAGGGGTTGAATTTTGAAAACGCCGAAATACATGTTTCATTAATTATGTCTAGGAGTATTAATACCAACTTTCAAGTGAATTTGCATACAAATATTATTTTCCCTACGCCACCCCTTTTCACCCCCTTAAAAGGTGAATTTCGAGAAATCCGTTATTGAACGATGCCGCTATTATAAAATAAACAACCTCTCCAAATGTCAACTTTCTACCTTTAGCGGTTTAGGCTGGGCGACGATGAACCAGACAATCAGAACTTTGCCCTTTATGTATATCAGCTAGCGCCACCCGTCACACAATATATGAACTAATTCACAGCTCTCCAAAGGAATGATTGAGAAAAACGGTCACAAAATTACGTTGTTTATTGTGAGATATCTGTGCTTATTATTTTTTATTTTTCAGGGAGAAGTAAAATAAATGTCCAATGGGTTCAAGGCATGTTGCTTTTCCGATACTTTAGAATTTTTATGATGTTGAAGTTTGCGTCGTTGAAAAGCAACGAAAGTTCCATTTTGGATTTAATTTTCCATATTTTTATAATTATAGGCAATCTTTTTTATAGATTTAGAATGTACGCTAACTCAACATCTTATAAATGGTTAAAGAATTTTTGTAGGCAAAAACCTGCCAAAAGAAATTAAATTCTTTGCAAACTTCAGGATCGTGAATTTTTAGCACCTCTTCAGCATATATGACGTCTGGATATTAACACTCCAGAGGAATGATTTTCATACTCAAAATACAGAAGAAAAAAAGGAAAACGACGATTTTTCTGCTAAATCTGTTTTGTAAGAAGACTTCGAAATATTTCAAACTGGTGTATTAAAAAAAAAAAAAAACTACGAAGTAATCGAATTGCATCTACTAAAAAAAGTCACAGCAGATAAAAATAAAAAAAAAATTATCCAATACCCTAATTCATCCTTATGTGCCGGCAAATTAATCAGAATGACACTCTTTTTCTGTCCAAATGTTGTAATCCACTCGAGCAGCAGATAAAGTACGTGTGTGTCTGTATCTTTGGTGGCGAAAGGATTAACCGCGCATAGTCATCGCGACGAGCCTGCACGTAAGGCAGTAATCCTTCCCTTCCCTCCGCCCTCCCGCGCCCTGCACGCCACGACATTAAACTCTTCCTCGCTCTCGCGGGAACTTCACTTTCTTCGCGAAGTCTTGGATCGTGTACCTGTATGGCGGTCGGTCGATCGACCTTTCGAGAGGTCGATCGCGCGTCAGGTTTTAAAACCATTATCCACACTCGAATTTCACCGTGGCTTATACGGTTTTCGTTGTCTACACGGTTGAATTTGAGGGGAGCTTTAGGCGAGAAAAAATTTGATGATTTTTATGATTTTTTTTAAAGGTAAAATTTCTTCACTACTTATGAGACTTCAGGTATGTTTTATTACTACTTTTGGCTGTTACATGATATTTTTTCTATTTTTATTCATCTTCAAAAATGGCAGGGTTATGGTACGTCTTTCTAAACGGCATTTTCAAAACTGGCGTGACATATAGCGAAAAAACTAATCGACAGATTCTGATGAAATTTTGGATAAATCTTTCTAACCTTATTGTCTAAAATATGAACCTAAATATTTTTGAAAATTAAACAAAGTATTTTTTACTGTAAAATGTGACTATTTTTTTCGGAAAATTCAATTTTTTTGTTTCAAAGCGTACTGTTTCATCGAGTTTTAACTTTTCTCACTTTTCTTGGTTCATGTTCTGCGTACGAGTAATAATGAAAAAGAAATCTTCCCTGGGTGGTCAAAACTTGGTTGGTCAATACTGGCGTGACGTATAGCTACAAAACTAATCGACCGATTCTAATGAAAGTTGGTATAAATCTTCATAAGCTTATTGTCTAAAACATGAACCTAAATGTTTTTGAAAATTAAAAGATAAAGTATTTTTTATTGCAAAATGTAACCATTTTTTTCGGGAAATTAAATCTTTTTATTTCAACGCGTACCATTTCATCAGTTTTCAACTTGTCTCATTTTTTCTTGGTTCATATTCTGCGTATGAGTGCTGATGGAAGAAAAACTTTCGTTGGTTTTTTTCAGATTTATCCCGCCGACGCTACGTGTCACGCTGTCTGGCAACATCCGCGGCAAGCCGTTGAGAAGACCGTTCCATACGACCGGCATTTTTTTAAATTATTTTAAAAAATACCATGTAACAGCCAAAAGTGGTAATAAAACATACCCTAAGTCTCAAATATGGAGATGAAGTCTTTCCGTTTAAAAAAAATCATGAAAATCAGCAATTTTTTCCTCGCCCAAAAGTATCTCTCGCACTTCATATTCCACCCTCAAGCGCAATTCGACCTCAATATTTCGAGACAAAAATCATTATCGCTACCAACGATCGATACGACACATACGTACGCAGGCATACGTATTATTTATTCATCGCCTTGCCGTCATTCGAAACTTCGAATGTAATTATGTTCGTTTGTTTGGATTTGTTTGGGATATAACTGGCTATGAGACTCGGAACTTTTGGACAACTAAATACGAAAGTCATTTTCCACCTGATCCTCCTCTCAACCTTTCGTTGCCGCGCTTATTGTTGCTCCCTTTTCAACGTTCGAACTCATAGGATTTAAAAAAAAATGAGACGGCCAAAAATTACTTTCACTCGAGGAAATCGAATAATAGAACGAACAAAAATGAATAGGAAACACGAAACACTTGGTACACGTATAAGAGCGCTTGAAACTCGTAAACGTTTCGTCGAGTGAAAAAAAAAACATTACGTGCCATCCACAGAGGTATGTCCTCACTGGTCCGTTCAAGAGAAAGAAAAAGTGCGTCTGTCGTCTAAATGATGGAGCACTTTATAATTGTTTTGTGGATGTTTACAGCAATACACGCGTATTCGTGTCAATGTGAAATTCATTCGATCGGCCAACTTGCATTTTTTTTCTATCGACATACATGTGTTCAATGTGGAGCCATGCTTTGAATGTTTTTTTATTCGTTTGCTTCAATGTCATCTTCGTTTGTACAATTAATGGGGGAATTTTACACGAGGAGAAAATTTGCTGATTTTCATGTTTTTTTTTCATAGTTTGCTTTATTATTTTTCAGATCTAAGGTATGTTTTGTTACTACTTTTGGCTGTTTTATGATATTTTTTCTTTTAATTAATCTTGAAAATTGGCGAAGGTATGGCACAATCTTCTGAACTCGTCACATCGGATGTTATCAGACGTTATCCCGTGACACGTAGCGTCGGCGGGATTAATCTAAAAAATGCCAACGAACATTCTTTGTTCATTGACACTCATACGCAGAATATGAACCAAGGAAAACTGCGAAATTTTGAGACTCGATTAAATCGTACGCTTTGAAGCAAAAAGGTTGAATTTTCCTAAAAAAAATAGCTACACTTTGCAATAAAAAAATACTTTTTTTTAATTCTGAAAAACATATAGGTTCATGTTTTAAATAAGAAAATTAGAAAGGTTTATACCAAATTTCATCCGAATCGGTCCATTAGTTGTTTAGCTGTACGTCACGCCAGTACTGAAAATGCAGTTTAGAAGACCCGCCATGCTTTCTCCACATTTAGGAATTAATTTTTTTTTAATAATAATACCATATAACAGCTGCAAATCGTAATGAAACATACCGTAAGTGCAAAAAATGGAGTAGAATTTTTCCATTAAAAAAAATCATGAAAATCAGCAAAAATTTTCCTCGCTAAAAAATATCTCCCTCTTTAAAAAGAATATGGGCCTTGAAGGATGTGCATAATAAAGTAATTATTTGTGTTTCACGACGAATCCCTCTCGCTGGAATAAATTTACGCTCGCGGTAATGTACACGAAATGTATTTTACTATTCGCAGTGTGCAAAGGATGAATCTACTTTGTTTCGCACTGTACGTTATAGTGTCTCAACCGGAAGCGTTTCTCCAATTTCACATATCGTCGTGATAATTATACGCGGCTCTACATGGGAAGATCGCTTCGCCACCGAGTGTGCTCGTCTTTCCATACCGTACACACGTCTACAAAATTGTTGCGATAATCCATCGTGCGCCGCTGCGAAGCACGTGCATTCTTCTATTACGCGGGAATATATACTCCAAACGTAAAACATATAACGAGCAATTAGACAACATAACTCCACGATACAACTTATCTTACAATCTTTGGGAAATTGCTCAATGGAAAATTAACATTAAAATTAAGCAAATGGTGAATCCCGTGTGGGGTAAAAATAATGTCGTTTTTCAAAACGGTGTACGCTCTCAAACGGAGAGTTTTCCAGCTCTCCAGTCACGCCAGTTTTGCAAATGCAGTTTAGAATTCCGTGCCATATCTCCGCCAGATTAAAGATTAATTAAAAAAAACATACCCTAAGTGTCAAAAATGGTCAATAAATTATTCGTTTGAAAAAAAAAATGAAAATCAACCATTTTTTTCCTCGCCTAAAGGTACCTCCCCCCTTAAGGTAAATGGGACATTCTGTATAAGGGGATAAAAAATATGAATATGTGTTGGCGTTTCTTGTCGTATGAGCCGCATGTACATTAATCTCAGGAATGGTCACTCGTCGACAAAAAAGAAGTGGCAAAAGAAGAAACGTCTTCTCTCGTTTCGCAAGGGTTCAAGCGCGTCTTTGCTCCATTTCCCGACAGCAATTTGCGTAATCGCAGCAAGCACTACGCACTCACTTTCAGTGCATGTTCACCTTCATTCATCATACCCACACTCGTAGAACGAAAAGCATACAGCATACATATTAGCAAATTTAAATTGCAAAAAAGCAGTTTACGACAGTGTCGAATCTTGTCCTGTAAAAGGCAATTCGATAGAGAGCTCGAGTCGACTCGAAACCGGTGATAAATTATTCCAGTCGGTCCCACAGATTATTAGGCGCTAATTGACCACCATGATGAAATTTATGGACCTCCCGGGAAGATTAAAAAATGTGGCATTGGATCCCAAAGGAGCCAAAATTGGCGGAGGGTCGGAAAAATCATTAAGGAAGTCTACTCGTAAAAATCGTAAAACCACTTTTTCCAAATCCCATATTTTTCAACAGCATATCATCTTATAAGTGTTCCCTGACAATTTCAAAGCAATCGGATGAAAATTGACAGATTTATAGGCTGTCATTTTGACGCCCGTTGGAACGCCCGGAGCGTCATTCGAAATTTTAATACATTTGCAAAGTCGGTGAGCGAAATATCTCGAAAACTTACTTAAATGCACGGTACAGTTATCCGGACATAATGAAAAAAATTAATAGACTATAACTAACGAATATACATAACGTTTCGTTCAAATTGTGGAGCAAGAGAATCCTCTCGCTTTTTTCTGTTCCGTTGAATCGCTAGAGATCAACTGGCCATACCTGTCACTTTTCTAAGCCGGCGTATTCCCTTGGTACAGTTGCTTGCTTTACGTCATCCTGCTTCATGATGCTCGTGCAATATCTGGAGTTTTACTCAGTTCGACCAACTTAAAGACGTTTTGCTTTCCATTAAACAAAACTTTTGAGCTTGAAAACAAACCTTTCGAACTCAAAATTCACATATTTTCGACGTATCATGAAGGACGGAAATACGTTTAGGCGCGGAGAAAATTTGCTAATGACCATGATTTTTTTTTTAAGAAAAGATTTCTTTACCATGTCTGAAACTTGGGGTATATTTCGTGACCACTTTTGGCTATTACATGGTATTTTTTATTATTCTTAATCATTAAAAATACCGGGAGTATGGCACAGTCTTCTAATTCGCACTCTTAAAACTGGCGTGACGTATATCTTGAAAAGTAATCGGCCAATTCTAATGAAATTTGGTATAAATCTTTCAAACCGTATTGCCTAAAACATGAACCAAAATGTTATTGAAAACAAAAATGAAACTATATTTTTTAATACAAAAGCGTCAGTTTTTTTCGAAAAATTCTATATTTTTGTGCTAAAGTGTAGCATTTCATGGATATTCAACGTTTCCCACTGTTTCTTGGTTCATAATCTGCGTATGAGTGTTGATGAAAGAAAAATGTTCGTTGATCTTTTTACAGACGAATCCCGTCACCGCTATGTGTCACGCCGTCCGACAGCATTCGTTGCAGCCCGTTTAGAAGACTGCGCCGTAGCTTCGCCATTTTTAAAGATTAATAAACAAATAAAATACCATGTAACAGACAAAAGTAGTAATAAAACATACCCTAAGTCTCAAAATTGGTGACGAAATGTTTGCTTTAAAAAAAATCATGAAAGTCAGCAAAAATTTTCTCGCCCAAAAGTATCTCCCTCCATAAATTAAGAACGGTCGTACAAGCCCGAAAGGACATACGAAGGAAAATTGGAAATAAATTTTGAAGGAGTAATCGTTCACAATAATTCATTCGAATTAGCAACAAAAACGGGTAAATAATGAGTCCATTTTTTCGTCAATAATCCGGCGGGCAACCGAGTATATCAGAAGGCTCGTACACGAAACATTTTTACCGACAAATTTATACGTTTTCGCAAAATACTGTCGGAGTGAGATATTTATTGGACTCTCCTCCCAAACGCGGCAAGACAAACAAACAATGTTATCCTATGAACCATTAACTCATAAAAATTGTTCGATTACTCAATTATCGAGTAAATAAGATCTTACGCTTCCAACACTGAAGGCTGAAAAACTTGGAAAAAAACCCGACATGGCAAAAAAAAGAACATTTTATTTATCATCGGTGGCGAAGGATCTTCGGTAGTTCGAAGTATTCATTTACGTGTACGAGACCCTGCTTTAGAAATGGAGGCGCGTAAAAAGGCCTCCCGGATAATTGGCACGACTTTGAGACCACGCATTATTACTTTCCTTTCGAGAATTTAAGCGTACATTTTTTTAGCAAGTCACTCCGCGAGAGAAGTCCAGCCTCGAGTCTAGTGCCGCGTGGGATCCTCCAGTGAAATTCTACGTTGTATTACCGAGGCTAACTAAATCATTTGCACGTGATATTATCCGGAATATGTTTTATTTTTTACTGGCTGCGTATCATTCAAGAACAGTGCAAAAATGACCGGCCTTGGGCAAGTCTTACGGCCTTTTTGGGTGCCCATTTGCAAAACTTGTATTGTCCAGGAATTCGCCTGAGCCAGGCTGTTCAAATGCAAGACGATCTGATAAGACTTAGAATACCTGCAGCCGGTGCTCAATATACTGAAAAAAAATTCATCGGGGTATCCAAAAAAAATTATTTTACTTGTACAGTTGTGGCTAATGAGCAAGTTCATTTTCAATGGTGGGTTTTTCGTAGAAGAAGATTCTTAATCCAAGAAAGATTGCAGTAAAAGCTACACGTGCTAGCTTTTAAGGCTTTAAGGGGGAAAAATGCTGATTTTCATGATGTTTTTTTTAAAGGAAAGATGTCATCACTATTTTCCAGACTTAGGGTATGTTTTATTACTACTTTGGCTGTTATGTAGTATTTTTAACAAAATTAATATTTAAATATGGCAGAGGTATGGCACGGTTTTCTAAGCTGCATTTTCAAAACTGGCGTGACTTATAGCTAAAAAACTTATCGACCGATTGTGATAAAATTGTGTATAAATCATTCTAACGTTATTGTCTCAAACATGAACCTCAATGTTTTTCAAAATAAAAATAAAACTATATTTTTAAATGCAAAATAGTCATATGTATTTCGAAAAATTCAATCTTCGTAGAAAACGTAGCATTTCATGAATATTCAACATTGAAATCTTTCTAAGGTTATTGTCTAAAACATGACCCTAAATTTTCTTGAAAAGTGAATGAAAAGTATTTTTTTATCACTAAATGTCGCCAAATCGCGATTACTCAAGAACTTTTCAACCGATGAAGCTCATATTTGGCACACGTTTTTCTGATACTCATGCCATTGGTGCCATTGGTGCCATTGGTGCCATTGATGAACCCAAACCTGACCAAAAATTATTAAAATAGACATGTCTTCGACTGGGTCGAAGTTGGAAATTATTTCCGAAAAAATAACCTTATTTGTTCTAAGGCCGATTATCATTATATAAGGGCCGATAAGGCCCTTTAGCCAATTATCATTATTTTTTCGATATTAATGGTTCATCAAGTGAACACATGTATATTTCGAGTCTCTGGTTCAAAGATACTTCCCATGTGGACGACGCGACGCGGTCAACAAAATTTCACCGGATAGCCAATAAAGGCACGGGTTCTCTCGTTACGCCGGGGTTGAGGAGGGTACCAAGGAAATGGCAGCCGCAGGTGAAGAAGACGAAGAGGAGGATGCGGCGGTTCTCGATCGAAACGTGCAAACGTCTCTCGAGCGAAAGTTGAGCCCGAGGCTTCGTTCTTTCCGAGAGAGAGAAAGAGAGAGAGAGAGAGAGAGAGAGAGAGAGAGAGAGAGAGAGAGAAACTTCTGCATATACACGAAACACATTGAATACGTTCAATCTTCTTCCTGCTCTACTCACTCGCACATCTCACCTTCCTTCCTCGACCCTGTGCACCGCGAGCGCATATATGTGCAATCAACCTGGTCATCACGACATTCGAGCATGCCTCGGATCGTCATCGAACGAGAAACTCGTTGCGTTGCGACTGTCCGCGACGCTCTTTCGTTGACGAGCCGTTGACCAAAACGTCCAGAGCGAGATACAGCTCTGGACCTTTCGTAGGTCTCATTTGAGCTGACATAGGGGCGAGGCACCATATATCGGATACTTAGGTTCGAAATGCAAAAAAAGGTAAACTATTGCTGAGGCCTTCAAATCTTGCTTCAAATATATCCAACTGGCTATGGGTTCACGATCCACTTTTCGAAATTTCGAAAAATACGAAAAATGACAGCTTCTCCAAAGGAAACCACATTTTTCTCTTGAAAAGAAGCGTGCTGAAGTCATTGTTATTAACAAATGGTTCATCCAATTGAAAAATGCAATTGTGAACCGAAAATGGCTACTGTTTGGGCCTTTTTGAGTGCTCTTGTGCTTCGATTTCCGCTTTTGTTACACGCGAATCACCCTTAACCTGACGCACACTCTTCCACTAAAATAGGTGTAGCTTCATCAGTTTTTAGAAATTCAGGGTCCGGCTGGTCTTAAAATATTTTTGAAAGTTCACACTATAATATGCGAAGAAAACGTTTTTTTTTAAATTGTCACAGAGAGACGCCCCCTTAAAGGAAAGATTTATTCACAACTTTTGAGAATTATGGTATTTTTTATTGCTACTTTAGGCTGTTACATAGCATTCTTAATTTTTATAAATCTTTGTTCGGATTTTGACGGACGGCGTGACATGTAGCGTCGGTGGGACTTATCTGAAAAAAAATTAACGAAAATATTTCCTTTATTAACACTCATCCGCAAAACATGAACCAAGAAAAAGTGAGAAATGTTTAAAATCGATGAAACGGTACGGTTTGAAACAAAAAGATCGAATTTTTCGGAATAAGTGGCTACATTTTGAGATAAAAAATACTTCTTTTTCTAATTTTCAAAAAAATTTAGGTTCATGTTTTGTATAATAAGATTCGAAAGATTTATACTGAATTTTATCAGAATCGGTCGACTACTTTTTTAGCTATACGTTACGCCAGTTCTTAAAAACAGCATGCTGAAGTCATTGATGCTAATGAACGGTTCATCCAATTGAAAAATACGATCGTGACCCGAAAATGGTTCCGGCACCATATAAGTGTCCTTCCTCATAATCGAGCTCGTGTTGCACACCTAATCTATGCAATCTGCGGGCAGTTCGGGCCTCTTTTGAGTATTCTTGTGCTTTTATTTCCGCTTTCGTTACAAGCGAATCATCCTTAACCCGACGATCTTGGTGGCCGATTCACATCGCTGCTGCGCGAGATAACACGACCATGAAATTTCGTCTGCAGTAACTATGCAGTAACGATGCAGCAAATACCAGTTTCTCTATACCTCAATACTTCCTGATACCAGTACTCTACGTTCGCCACAAAAAAAATGGCCTGCAATTAAAAAAGTCAGGTCATTCTGCGATACCCTTTATACGGGCTCTTTCGATCGCCAAGGATACGCAGAGACGATTGGAACGTCCCACGTTCTACGAAAATAATTATTCCTCGGACACACATCAGGTAAATGCCGCGCACGGTCGGTCCATTTCGCTTCCGGGATCTTCCTCTCTCGCGATGTGCGAGTTATAGCCCGAGGGAATTAAAAAGTATAGCTCTCTCACGATGCCGTATCATCGGCTATTTCGGAAGAGATTGTTGCTTCTTCGCGAGCAAGATGGCGAGATACGTATTTATCTCAGCCGCGACTCGCACTTTCGATTGCACATCCTCACCCAGTCCTTTCCATATCTCTCTCACACTCGCACGCACTCCCATTTCGTCGCTTTTTGCGTATCTTCCTTATTTTTGCGCGTCCTTGATTCTCCCTGCTACGTTCCAAACAAAAGTGACCCGTTCTCTTTTTCCGCGACCAAAAAGTAAGGTCGGTGGTTCGGTGATTAAGGAGTTTCGGGACAAGCGAGGATATGTTACCATTTGATTCAAATGTATACAGCAAATCCTTCCTCGTATACTGAAGGCACCCTCAAAATTTTAAACAGATCGTCTACACCGTTTCTATAAAATTCACAACCAACGAAACGCTTTTTAAGGAGGGTGGCGAGAAAAAAATTGGCTGATTTTCATGATTTTAGCGGTCGCGTGAGATGACGCCCTTAAACATGACCCTAAATGCTTTTGAAAATAAAAACAAGTAATTTATTGCAAATTCCGAAAATTCAATCTTTTCGTTTCAAAACTCACCATTTCATCAATTTTCAACATTTCTCACTTTTTCTTGGTTCAAATTCTGCGTATGAGTCTTAATGAAGGAGAAATCTTCGTTGGTTCGTCAAAACTTGGTTGATCAGTACTGGCGTGACGTATAGCTAGAAAACTAATTGACCGATTCTAATGAAATTTGGTATACATCTTTTTATCCTTGTTATCTAAAACATGAACCTAAATGTTTTCGAAAATTAAAGGAAAAAGTATTTTTGATTGCAAAATGTAACCATTTCTCGGAAAATTTAATATTTTTGTCTCAAAGCGTACCATTGCATCGATTTTCAACATTTCTCATTTTTTCTTGGTTCATATATCGGGTATGAGTGTTAATGAAAGAAAAATCTTCGCTGCTTTTTCTTCCGATAAATCCCGCCGACGCTACGTGTTACGCCGCCTGACATCTGCCGCAACCCTTTTGGGAGACAGTGTCATACCTCGGCTATTTTTAAAGGTTAATAAACAATAAAAATACAATTTAACAGCCAAAAGTAGCAATAAAGCATTCGCTAAGTCTCAAAAATGGTGAAGAAATGTTTCCTCTAAAAAAAAAATAAACATCAGCTATTTTTTCCTCGCCTAACAGTAGCTCCCACCTTAATGTGTGGACCAATATAACAGAAAAAATTTCGAGTACAAAGTCATTTGAACACCTACGAAATGCAGTTTCATGCTCGTCGCAGATTCGACCATCTCGATCTCTAACGATCGAGACAATGATTTGCGGCGATTTTATGAACAGTGTGGTTGTTCGGTACCTGTTCCTAACTGGTTCCACCACAACCGACCCGCCGACTTGAGGCACTCGCCTTGAATGCGGTGAGATATGTGTGGGTTGTACATACGACTTTAGGCACTTGTTGACGACGGTTGTAAACTCACTGTATGAAACTCCAAGGTATTGGGGGCTGGACGGCCGGGGGCGGGGGCGAAAGACGGGAAGGGGCTACCGGTATAATTCGGCGAGGATGTTGAATGAGTGGACGCTACGAGTATAATTTCCATTGGCCAATGTGTCTTTCGATATTATTACTTGCCACAACTTGCCATCCATTGGAAAACATGTTTATGTGTATGTGTGGCTTAATATAATGAGGCGGCAAGCCACTTGACACGGGAGTCCATACAAGAGACACGAATCCATTTCACGGGCTTATAGACTGGTGCGAAAATCCCTGGTGATGTGGCAAGTTCTTTTGCATGAGACGGATTTAATCCGCGTTGCCGTTACGAACAACATTGCTATAGGTTACCATTCTGCTAGACAAGTACAAAGATAGCAAATATAGGTCGATTACCAATAACATCAATGAAATTATATTGCCCTTAGGTTCCTGTTCGATCCGCTCTTTGGGTTAATGCGTTACCTTATCACAAATGTTTTTTTTCACATAGGGAAACAATTACAAGCTTACGTCACCCGACATCCCAGCTTGCAACTTTGCAAATGTATTGGAGGTTTTTGAGACTGCACCAGTTGGGCGATCAAGTTTGAAGGCAACATTGATGTCTAAAAAATTGTAATCAATATTTTCTTCGATGTAAATCATTACAGAAGATCAGGAAATGACGAATCACAGTAAGAAATGATTCTGGCAGAACTCTCAGTTGAGTATTTTATTTTATTTCGGATTTATGAAATATTCTATCCATTTAGTAGACAGGCATAGTTGCCTTGAACCAACATGCATGCAGTGTACAGAAAATGTCTTACCTAAGACGATGAAAAAAAAGACTGCGGATGCTGAAAAATCTTACTCGGAAATAATCGAAAGAGGTCTCTCTATCGACGAACCGTGCAGTGTGTACGTAGCCTGTTGGCTTGCAACGCGTCGATATCGCTGGACTTAAGTAGGCCGGGAGTTCAACGAAGGATAATCAAATTCCACGACGACGACGACAACGACGAAGAAAGCGTTTTCCCTCTCGATCGTTTCACGAAGTAATGGCTCTTTGCGATCGCGCACATACACATACGTATTTATTTGCCGGACACCCACGACTGTCCCGACGCAGTTGACATAGAAAATTGACATAGAAAAATCCACGATTTATTGCGAAGGTTCCATTTATCAAATTTTAATAGCCAAGACCCATCCAGCACGTTGAAAAAACGAACATCAAATGAAAAACGACCATTTTCTATATTCTCCATGTTCATGATCACCAAGAGAGTGCATTTTTGAGGTGTTTGTTACCACATATACTGTAAAAACAACCAAACAGCTGTTTATCGGGTTCTCACTATGATTCACTAGCTTTTCATTATTCACTGCACGGAAAAGTGCATCAACGATAGTTCCAAAATGGTGGTTAGTCAGCGGTTGTAGAGCAGGTCCAAAGGTAGATGGGTAGATAGCCGCTCCAAACATAGACAGGTAGATAGCAGCTCCAAAGATAGATAGGTAGATAGCAGCTCCAAAGGTAGAGAGATAGATGCCAGCTCCAAAGATAGATAGGTAGATAGCAGCTCCAAAGATAGACAGGTAGATAGCAGCTCCAAAGATAGACAGGTAGATAGCAGCTCCAAAGATAGACAGGTAGATAGCGGCTTCAAAGGTAGACAGGTAGATAGCAGGTCCAAAGATAGACCGGTAGACAGCAGCTCCAAAGATAGGCAGGTAGATAGCAGCTCCAAAGATAGACAGGTACATAGCAGCTCCAAAGGTAGACAGGTAGATAGCAGCTCCAAAGATAGGCAGGTAGGTAGCAGCTCCAAAGATAGACGGGTAGATAGCAGGTCCAAAGATAGATCGCTCCAAAGGTTGTATAGCAGCTTCAAAGCTAACATCAATGACGTAGGATGAAGATGGCGTCTCTCCAACTTCACAAACTCTCATTCCAATCTTCAACCTGTGGTCTCCATTTTATTTACAAGCAAAAAGTGTCCGTACTGCTAAACTACCCGGTACAGAAGTTATGGATAGGCAGGTAGATAGCAGCTCCAAAGATAGACAGGTAGACAGCAGCTCCAAAGATAGACAGGTAGACAGCAGCTCCAAAGATAGACAGGTAGACAACAGCTCCAAAGATAGACAGGTAGGCAGCAGCTCCAAAGATAGACAGCTCCAACGATAAATTGCTCCAAAGGTTGTATAGCAGCTCCAAAGCTAACGTCAATGACGTAGGATGAAGATGGCGTCTCTCCAACTTCACAAACTCTCATCCCAATCTTCAACCTGTGGTCTCCATTTTATTTACGAGCAAAAAGTCCGCACTGCTAAACTACCCGGCACTTATGGATTCCAAATTGCCGTGCTCGATGTCACAATGTTGGCATTAATTGGTCCTATGCTGCAACTATCCTCGATCCCCCGAAGCGTCGTACAAAACGCTGCCGCCGCTCTTCAAATGGCGCTGCTGTGCCGCGCATCTATCTTGGCAACAAACGGCGAGCCCCGCAGGCCTTGCTTTTCGCTCGCCTTTTCCCCTGCTGTTTTTTCTCCTCGCATCGTCCGAGACGAAAAATACGACGGCGAGGAGCGATGATTACGTCATCGCCGCGAACTCTGTACGGAAGCGCGTTCAAACTTCCAGCCAACAACGGCGAGGATGATACAACGATCGTTCAATAAAGTATGTGTTTGCGTATGTACATATACAGCGATGTTTGTATATGTGTAATATGCAGGGTTCTCATCATGGCCGTGTCTTCATGTATACACACACGCGCACACGCTAATGGGGCACTTTTCTTCCTGATGCCTGCAAATGTTCTCCGGCTACGAACTTTATAGGAAGGCTAAAGTCTTCTCTCGAGCGTGCACCGCGAAGCGAGCACATGCTGGGGTTCCAGGGACGAAACGCGAACTGTTGATCATACGATCGTGAACGTCCAGTGGTTTCTACCGGGTGTTCCTTCTTTCTTTCACTACTCTGATACATGATGGTACAGTGGCCTGGGAGAAACGAGTCATCGAGAGGCTCGAAAAAATATGACCAAATTCCAAATTTTCGGGGAACCGGTTGGTGAAGAGAGCCTCTAAAAAAATCACCACCAAATACCGAAAAACAACAAAAACATGGCAACCGGCAAATGATGACATTTCGCGACGTTTGGCGGTGGACGGTCTCCAGCTTAAAAGGTCCATCCGAAATCCAAAAACCAAATGTATTGTTGAAGTTAACAATAAATACGAGTCGTTGACGATCGTCGATGTTTAAAATCACTTTTTTTAACAACGTGGCGACGAATTGAAATTCAAGAATACATATTCGATGAAACAAGTCGTCATTTTTACGTGGCTATCATAAAATGAAGGTCGATTTTGAAAAAGTAAAATCGTCAACGACCTCCAAATGCTTCTCATCGTATCTCTTGTAAATTTGGAAACAATCCACCCAGCGGTTCGTGAGATATCATGTCCACCGACTTGAAAAAAGTGTTTCGAGAAAAACTCGTTTATAGTTTGAAGTACAGCAACTTTTTAACCCACTTAGGTAGATGTAGTCCGTTGATACAGACAAGACAACAAACTCCAGGCTATATGAAGTTAAAAGTAGGGCTTGAATCAGGCCTGATTTTAACTGTATCTGACTGCTGCGTAGGGTTTGGACTAGATGAAGAGTATAATTCAATCCTTAGGGTTGCTCGGAACACGCGTGCGCCTTATATTTGATATAATATGGTTTGAACACATAACGCCATGTTGGGCAAGACTCTTTTGACTACGTCTGGAATCCAGGCACAAGTATTGTATGCTCTGTATAGCTGCTGACATACTGCACACGGGAAAAACAGCTTATCGTAGGACACTATTCAATGTAGACAGGTCAAATAGATGCATGGCATTGAGAAGAGAGCCGGAATTGTTTACTATTTTGCATTTTCGTACAGAATACCAAAGGTTCTCTTTACCATTTCCGCCGCATACCTCATAAATGCAGTTCCACCTGGTTGCTTGAGCCTGTGTGAGATGACATTCATCAAAATGATCTTCCAACTGCTTATATAGGGTAACATGTAGGGTTCCCGGCCATCTGTTGCCGTTTTCCTTTATGTACTCGTGAGTTTTCTTAGTGTTTGCCTTTTCTTTTTTATTTGTTATATATAGAGTTATACAGACTTATATAGACTCATATTTTTCTTTGTTTATGAGTCGAGCCTGCTCTATTTCCTTGTATCATACTTTGTACTGGATGGAGATCAGAGGATGATGCTTCGTTTGCGTTTCTGATGGGCATGTTCCTCTTCATTTCGGTTTGGTTATACAGAGTCACTTTGTTTTGTTTTTGTATTGAGTTTTTTATTTTAGGTCGTGTATGTGTTCTGCGTATGGGAAGAGGGAGGAAGAATGTGTGGCAGAGGATGTTTCTGTCCTAGCTGCACTAATAAACCTAATCTAATCCAATCTATGGATGCTCTTGGGTCCTGCTCTCTTGACCCGCTTGAATCCGGAACGGATCAAGCAGCGCTGAGCCGGAGGTTTTTGTTGTGTTAGCCGATTGAGTTTGCTGTCAAAAAATCCCTCATCGATCGGAACATCGATGCTGACCTTTTCCGTGAAGATGAATCTCTTTGGATTTGATTGCTTGTCAGGTTTCCATCAACTTCAACACTTGCTCTTCACACACGCATACACACTCTCGGGGCTTAAGAACGTATTCCACGTACCTCGAAGTTGAGTAATTTAACGAATTTCTGGTGCACGCTTGGGCAGCTCATATCCGGGTAGATCAATCGATCCCTCGGTTACGCGAGCAACTTTCGGACCACAAAGAGCGAGCGATAAAATTTTAATTGGTCAATTTGAGACTGAACGTATCCTCGGACCAGAACGAGAATTTCGTAACTAAGTTTCTCTCGTTGTTTCAGTTGTCGTTTATAGCGATAAAGTTCCCCGGGCACAGTTTGGGTTGCCACGGGGTTTGGGTTTTAAACAGCCTCTGTATACACGATCCGGTAACCGTTTTCCCTTTCGGCTGATGGCAAAACAAGACAATGACGATGACGAGTAGATGGAAACGTCATTGAGCTGGCACAGGAGAATCATTCTGGGCCTCGTGACATTTGGAGGATGCCGTTTCACGGTGATGAACACCTATTGGGGTGAGAAACGACGTTGCGAAATACTCTGAAGCGGGAGATACATTTACAGGGTCAGAATTTTCGAGTTTTTTTCGCAAAAATTTATAGTAGTCTTGGCCTGGTATAGCAGATCGACACTCTGACTGCGGTAAACTTTCAATAACTATAACTTTTCTGTACCGAAAACTTCAACGTGCCTAGTTGTGACAATCGAAAAACGCTCATTTTTTTAAAACTTTTTCAAACAAAAAATCGTGACGATCGAATTCTACAAAAATGAGGTATTTGAAAAAGTATCATTTAAAGAACACTCCGTAATTTATTTGGGTGAAAGTATTTAATTATAATCGGTGTACAGCCGATGTCCGGGAAGCTCGAAAAACGTATTTGCAGTGAGCAATGCTCTTCTGAACCAAGTTATATTAGTTTATTCTACGATTAATCGGAGACATCTCCAAAATATCAAATTTAAAAATGGCGGTCGTTCAAAGTAAGAGATTTGATTTTTTTCGAAAGAAGTGGACTTTTTTGTTCATCAAATCGAAAGATTACCACGGAAACAACATACTTAGATCAAATACTATATCGATACATCTACAAAGAACCCAAAAAATGTCAGAACAATCGATACAGTCGTTTTTGCGGTATTTTTCTCACTGACTTTGAAAACGTAGTTTCGAGAAAAAAAAATGCGTTTGAAGTTTCGAACGAGGCTCCAATCGGATCTGTCAATTTTGATCCGATCACCTTGAAATTTTGCGGCAGCATTCATAAGATGATAATATGTAATATGTAATAATAATGATTGTAAAAAATATTGGTTTTAAAAAAACTGATTTTTTTTTCCACTTTTACAACCCCTTTATTACTTTTATAACCCTTTAAATCCGTTTTTCTCATACGTACGTTTTTGAAATTCGTGTACACCATTTTAAAAGTTCTATTCGATCAATTAACTCATTCCAAGGCTTTTTTAATTCGACAATAGCCAACCATCGTCGATGGACTTATATTTTTTTTAATTATTTTAAAAAAGTTGAATTAAACAATAATTTTTGCAAGCAGAAATCCGATTGTTTTCGTGAAAATCATTACTTCATTTGCAAACTCGCACAATTTGTTTAGTTTTATACTTGTGTTCAATTTATATAGTTCATCGACGACATTGATACACGAAAATGATGAAAGAAATTATTTCATTGGTTTCAGACGAAATTTGGAGATGTCAGACTCTACACAAACTGATTATCCAAACGGTGCAACCTCATAAACGTACTATATGAATATTCGACACATAAATAAATAATTTTTCAACGAAAAAATTATTTTCGTTTCATTAAATAGTCTATTAAACACCATTAAAAGTTTTTCAACGATAGGCTTTGTTTCAGCTGACAAAAAAAATCTCAAAAATCCAGCTATTTTCAGGATTCTAAATGTATCTCCCTCGTTAACTCGACGAATCCACCTATTCTTTTTTCGATGTCATCGAATGATCGTTCAACCCAAAATTATTCTGTGTGCAAAAAAAAGCTGTTGCTCTGTGTGAGTCTTAAAAATAAAGGAGGACGACACACAGGGATGTCCATTTTGTGAAATACGAGCCAAGGCCATTAACCGAAGGACCTTCGTCGCGGCCCTTTTCACGGAGGATTCAAGGCTCCGTACAGTCGGGCTCCTACTCGACCCATATTATTCACGACCGGTTACCCGTCTTTTCGCTACAATAATGTGTGTCTGTGTGTGTGCGCGCGCGCGCCTGTGTGTGTGTGTGTGTGTGTGTGTGTGTGTGTGTGTGTGTGTGTGTGTGTGTGTGTGTGTGTGTGTGTGTGTGTGTGTGTGTGTGTGCGCGCGCGCGCGCGCGCGCGTGTGTGCAATATATGGTCCGCTCACTCTCGCGAGTTCCGCCACTTTCTTCGTCTTTCTTCTTCCTTCCACCGGTTTTCAAGGTGTTCCTTTCACGAACCCGAATATTTAACAATTAAGGAGGTTGGAGCGGTCCAGTTCAGTCAAATGACGGTTTATTCATTTTTTTCAATGCACCTCAAAAAAATGCATACGAGGTACAAATTTATTCTGTAGATGCTAATTTTTCATAAAATATATAATTAAATTGTGCATTTTTACTATTATATATATATATATATATATATATATATAACATATATTTATTATTAATATTATATAGTTATCATATATATAATATAATATAATTAAATTGTGCAAAATAGTGCATTTTTTCAATGCACCTCAAAAAAATGCATACGAGGTACAAATTTATTCTGTAGATGCTAATTTTCCATAAAATATACAATTAAACGGCAAAATTGTGCATTTTTATATTTTTGTTACGTAAATAAGAAACTTTTGTGTAACTACAAACTTAAAAAAGTATAGCTTGAGAAACGTTTTTACTCCAATTTATCGTTGGGTACAACAATTGATGGTGACTTATTTTTATTAAGCGCAACTGTAATTTGCCAATGATTCAAAAGGGCCCTCCTTATGCCCCTACAAAATACGACCCTTCGCAAAAGGAATACCTTAATCCGAGGCACCATTTTGAGGTCTATTTTTTTCCCTTGACTCACCATCCGATTATGTTCTTTGATGAAAAAAAAAATTGCCTCAAAAGCTGTGAGCGGTCAAAAAATATTTACGGGTCACTCAAGCCTCCCAAAAATTCAAATTTTCATGAAAAAATTGATTTTTTTTTCGTCCACTTCTCGCCCACGAATTTTACGCTTTATGATTTTTAAATTAACCTCGCGAAAGCTCTAGCCCGCCAATGAATATTTAGCGTTCGCTGAAGATTTTGGAAATTTACAATTCCCGCCAAAAAATAAATCTTGCATGCACTATAATTCCTTGTAGCATAAAAACAAAATAAACAGGGGAATGTTACATTTTATGAATAATTTACTATAATAATTTGTAACAAACACCAATTAGACGATATGTGTTATTATGTATTATTGTATTATGGCGTCGCTGTAGGACGTATTAAGATCCGCGGAAAAAAGCTGCCATTTCCGTTTTACGAGAAAATAATTATAATTTTTTTTACGGACAAGAACTTTAACGAATCATTTTATGAGAGCAAAGATTATAATTCTTGGGTTAGAAGTGTGAGGTAAATTTGAAAAATATTTTTCTAAAGAAAAAGGATTGTGTTTTGAAAATTTTACAAATCGTCAAATTTATGAGTGAGAGGGGTAACAAAAAACATTGCGAAAATTGGAAATTTCGAAGCTCTTGAGCGACCATTCGATTTTTCGAAAATCGATTTTTTAAGGGGTCTTTTCACTTTAGACGCTAAAAAAAGGCTATTTTCATGATTTTTTTCGATAGGTTTATAGATATTGATTTGAAAGTTGATACACTTAATAAATACACTCTCGAAATACGTGAGAAAATTTTTTCTTATTTATTTAAGTCACTATTTATAGACAAAAATGGATTGAAAATGTCATTAAAAAATTGTAGGTTTGCGCTGTGATGAAACCTCGGAGATGGATTATCCGAAACAAAAAAATCAAACGGTTTTAGATTCAGTATGTTAATGGCTATTGCGCATATCATACGATTTTTGTTATATGCAAAAATAACAAAATGGCGGACACTTTTCGAAAAAAACCCAAAAAACGTGTTTTCACCATTTTTGGTATAAAAATAGTAAACAATGAAATTTAGAAAAATCCTTGATATGCGCGATAGCTATAGTTTAAAAGAATATGTGGTTAAAACTTCATAAGGATCGGTTCGAAAGGATCGAAAAACGTTGTTTCGAGAAAAACACGTTTACAGTTTGTTTGGGTTACATAAATACATTAAACATTTTGTTTAATGCATTTCGAAAGTGTATTTATCAAGTGCAACAACTTTTATATCAATATCTATAATATAAACCTATCAAAAAAAAATCATGAAAATAGCCGTTTTTAGCGTCTAAAGTGAGAAGACCCCTTAATGAAAATTTGAATTTTTGGGAGGCTTGAACAACCTCTAAATATTTTTTTTCGCCTCACAGTTTTCGCGACAATTTTTTTTAAGAAGATAATTGGATGTCGAGAGAAAGGGAAAAAAATAGGGCTCAAAATTGTGTCACCCTACTGCTCACTCTTCATTTCGCCTCGTATAAGTAGTATTGCCTCGATTTTGCATTATACCCACCTTGCTAAATTCTGAAAAAAAACCGAAGAAACAAACTTTGAGGTATAATTCGTAGCTTGAATTTCAAATTTTTTAAATAGCATTTTATGGGACTTTCTGTCGTATCGCCGGAATGACACGTATTCAAACCTTGGCCCCTGAATATGCGAGGGAGCTGCAATTGCCGCTTGCGAGCAGAGCTCGTATTTCTCAAGTAACCATGATGCATTTCGTCGCGTAATCGCTTTACGGCCAACGCATAAACAATTGCAACTCCAAACACGGGCCTTAAGAGGACCCCCCTTAAGGCCCGCAAGGCCGGTCGAGAATATTTTGAGACAGGCCTTTTTTATTGCCCAACGCTACCGTTTCCGTACGCCTGCAGGGGTGAAGTATAAACTTTGGGAATTGGGTTGGGACGTGAGGAAAAAAATATCGTGGTAATTAAAAGCCAGCGGACCACAAGAGTGGGCGAGTCCGAAGTGCCGCCACTTTTTAATCCGTATGAGATTCTTCATTCGCAATTTTCGAGAATGGTCGTTCATTAAGGGGAAGATACCTTAAGGCGAGGAAAAAAATGGCTGATTTTAATTTTTTTTATAGAAGGAATGATTTTTTCACCTTTTTTGAGACTCACGGTATGTTTTTTTTACTACTTTTGGCTGTTACATGCTATTTTTTCGTATTAATCTTAAAAAATCGTGGCACGATTTTCTAAACGGCATTTCAAAAACTGGCGTGACGTATAGCTCGCAAAATAATCGACCGATTCTGATGAAATTTGGTATGAACCTTTCCGACCTTATTATCTAAAACATGAACCTAAATGTTCATGAAATTTAAAAAGAAAACTATTTTCTATTGCAAAATGTAGCCATTTTTTTCGGAAAATTCAATCTTTTTGTTTCAAAGCGGACCATTTCATAGATTTTCAACATTTCTCACATTTTCTTGGTTCATATCCTGCGTATGAGTGTAAGTAAAAGAAAAATCTTTATTGGTAGTATTTCAGATTAATCCCACTGACGCCACGTATCACGCCGTCTAGCATGAACGAATTCATTGATCGAATGAGAATTAGATACATTAATTGAAAATTCATTAATTTAATTCTGTTATTGGATTTTTTTTCGGCTTGACCGAGTCTTGCTAAAAATGAATGTAAGGGAAACAAAGGTAACAGAAAAACTACTGTTTCGTCACGTATTACTAGAACAACGAAATTGGTGCACTTCCATTACGAGGGGCCCGAGGCTTCGGTCGATGAAAGTTTCCTTTGGCCTCTTATTCTCACTTGTCGATGCTAAATTCCTGAGAGAGACGCGAGAACGAGCGAGGATCGAGGGCTATACGAAAGTTCGACACGATCGTTGTTAAAAGTAATGCCAACTTTATCCTGCACGAAAATCTTTTTATTACGATACTCGATTCTTGGCTTCCTTCGGCAAACATTGACTTTTATCTTTATACCTTTATTAAGACTTAAATCTTATTAACACTCATACGCAAAATATGAACCAAGAAAATGTAAGCAATGTTGAAAACTGATGAAATGGTACGCGTTGAAACAGATAGATTAAATTTTCTGAAAAACAACGGATACATTTTGCACTAAAAAATACTTTTTCTTTTATTTTTTGGAAAAATTTAGGTTCAAGTTTTAGACAATAAGGTTAGGAAGGTGTATAGCAAATTTTATCAGAATTGGTCGATTAGTTTTTTAGCTATACGTCACGCCAGTTTTGAAAATGCAGTCTAGAAAACCGCGCCATAACACCGCCATTTCGAAAGATTAATACATTTTACAAATACGATGTAACAGCCAAAAGTAGTGATAAAACATACCCGGAGTCTCAAAAAAGGCGAAGAAATCTTTCCTTTAAAAAAAAATTATGAAAATCAGCAAATTTTTGGCTCGCCCAAAGGCATCTCATCCCTTAAATATTCTTACACAAAAATTTACAGAGTGTTCTTCAAGAGATACTTTTTCCAACACCTATTTTTTGTAGAAGCTTATCAACACGATTACCGAAAGAAAAAAATCGAAAAATGAGCCGTTTCGACTGTCAGAACTACGTTAAGCCTGATAAAGTGGAAAGGGACGAAATCATAAAAATTCGTAAGGGCGTACAAAAGTGCATTTAACATCAATATTTTATTTATTAAAATTCCTTGCTATGTTTGCAGTCGCGTAACGAAGCTTTTGAAAATTTTGATTCTCATCTTCCCGAAGGTCTTCCGCAAGAACAATCGAGGCGACAAATTCCGCGAACGGTGACGCGGATCAGGTGCCATTGTTGAAATCAATTTAGCGTTGCATCGTGGCGGAATGTTTGCGAAAGCATATAGCTTCGTGGCGTAATGCGAGACCGATATATATAATAGTGGAGGACGTCTGAGAGATGCAATCCCAAGCGAAAGTAGCCGAATGTGAAATACTCAAATATATTTCCTAGATTCTCAAAGTCACATCAGGCGAAAGTGACATAATATGTAGACTAAACCGCAACTTTTGAGTTAAGAGGGTTTTTTTTTAAGGGGGGAGATACCTTGAGGTGAGAAAAAAAAATTGGTGATTTTCATGATTTTTCTTTAAGGAAATATTTATTCAGCATTTTTTTTAACCTAGGGTATGTTTTATTACTTTTTTTACTGTTTTTCATTACTGCCTTCGTACTTTTGGCTGATACATATTTTTTTTTATCAATCTTTAAACATGGCAGTGGTATGGCACGGTCCCCTCAAGTGTATTTTGAAAACTGGCGGGACGTATAGCTAAGAAACTAAGCGACCGATTCTGATGGAATTTTATATAAATCTCTCTAACTTTATTGCCTTGAACATGAACCTAAATGTACTGGATTTTTTTTTATTCGTCTTTAAAAAGGGCAGACGTATAGCGCGGTCTCCTAAACTGCATTTTCAAAACTGGCGGGACGTATAGCTAAGAAACTAATCGACCGATTTTGATGGAATTTGCTACAAATCTCTCTAACCTCATTCTCTCATAGGTGAACCTAAATAGTCTGGAATTATTGTTTAAATATTTCTTATTGTAAAATTAAGCCATTTTTGTGGAAAATGCAATCTTTTTGTTTCAAAGCGTACACTTTCATCGATTTTTAACGATTCTCACTTTTTCTTGGTTTATATTCTGCGTATGAGTATCAATGAAAGAAAAGTCTTCGCTGGTTTATTTCAGCGAAGACATTTAAAAAAATTATTATGAAAAAATAGCATGTAACAGCCAAAAGTAGTAACAAAACATATCCTAAGTCTTGAAAATGCTGAAGAAATATTTACTCAAAAAAAAAAAGAAAATCAGCACTTTTTTCCTCGCCTGCATTTACCAATATCTTTTTATCAGGACGAAACTCTTGAAACTGATTGAGGCCGTACCTCACGACCGTTATAAATGTCGAGCCGCCATAAGGTTTAGTAAGGATGTATATGGGCGATTAAATGAGAAAATAAGTCCGATTCCAGTACGTCACATTTAATTGCGCTATAATCATGAAGTCAATGGTTGTGAAATTTAAAAATAAATTTTTCTTTCCCGCATAAAATACGCACGCGAAAAGTTTTTTTCAATATTATATTTTTAACATTATGAAGTGGTATCCATATGCTTAAAATTTCAAAAATACTTTTCGAAAATAATTTATTTGCGAAAATTCTATCGGAGGGCCAAATCTGGATATGACCGGATGATCTTTCGATATGTTTATCCATCTGTCAATAACGAATAATAAAAATTGTTTCTTGGGTCAAAAAACAAACTTTTTTTTCTACACCTTCCCTTTTTCGTAATTCTCAAAACGTCAAAAAGTGATACGAAATTTTGTATTATTATACTAAAAATACATTTTCCATTCTCCACGTCAAAGCAGCCCAGTTACCAGAACCACCCACATCGATTCTCCATGCAGCAGCATTGTTCAAACAATAATAATTCCATTGTTTTTCAATATTTTTCAATTTAAAAAAAACTCAGACTTGGCAAGACTATGCATGAATTTTGTGTAAAATCTCGAGATTGACATTCCAATACTTTCGTCAGAAAAAAAAAATTAAAAATCGACTATAAGACTCCCATACGTCCTTATCGGCGTCGTTCTTCGAGCGAACTGAAGAGAATCGATATATAATCGTGAACGCAACGAGCCACCTACACGATTCAATAGCTGCGACCCTGCTGAGCCAAAAAAAGTTCCAAGCCATAACCATTCTTCAATTGCCGATCACGCGCAGTTACGCCCGTACGTGCCTCAGCCGTTCTATTTACGTATAAAGATCGGGGACCGTGCGACAAAAAGCACGTAGACTATCAGCGATATGTGCCACCGCAATATTCCGAAAGTCTTCCCCGGTTGTTCTCTAGGTCTAGGACGGTGACGCGTGTTGACTCGTTGCAACAAATACTCGTGGTGTCTTAAGGGGGAAGACACCTTTAGACGAGCAAAAAATTTGCTGATTTCCATAATTTTTTTTAAGCAAAGATTTCATCGGGATTTTTTAAACTTAGGGTATTTTTTATTACTACTTTTGGCTGCTACATGGTATTTTTTTTATAAGCTTTAAAAATGGCGTAATTACGACAGGGTCTTCTGAACTACATTTTCAAAACTGGCGTGACATGACCCTAAATGTTTTTGAAAATAGTAAAAAAAAGGTATTCTGCCAAAAGTGAGTTTCGCCGAGAATTTTGAGTACTTGACGATGAGCTGAAAATTTTTTTTAATCAACCACATTGAAGATGGTAAAAACATTAATTTTCGGTAATAAAAATGCAAAAAAGTTATAAGTAAATTGTTGAGAAAAAAATTATTCAACAAATGCCCGGTGATCTACTTTTTTATATCATAAAACGAATTCGTAGACTTTTCTGAATAGGTATGATTTTTTTAAGAATTTTCTGTTTTTTTTATTTTTATTTTTTTAATTTAAAAAAATGCATGAAGAGTCACAAATTTTCGATATGTTTTCGGAGCAATGTTCCATATTGAATTCAAGAAGTGTCCCGGGTATTGTAGGAACATTGTCATAGGTACAGCCTCTGACAAAATCCATAAAAGGGGTTTTCGAAATAGAGAGAAAATTCTTTGAAAAATCATATGTATTCAGAAAAATATGATAATTCATTTAACGTCACAACAAATCAAGTTTACCGGAGATTTCTCGAACGAATTTTTGTTTAAACAATTTATTGATAAATTTTTCGTATTCTGATTATTCGAAACCAATATTCTTAGCATCTTCAATGCGTTTGATTTTTAAAAATTATTTTAAACAAAATGCCAGCGCAGTAGTCGATGAAAGAAAACTCCTTTTTTTTCATACTCCTCTACTACATATCAGAGGTCATAATTTTCAAGCTAGAACAAAAAACGCAAAACATTTTGAAAGTAGATATAAAAAACTAGTCCAGTACGTAGGGGTTTTCCAAAATATTGATTTAAAAAAAATGGCGTTAATATGAAGAAAAAAAATTGTAAAAAAAATCGGTCGAATATCGATCATCAAATTTTTTTATTTCACCTTTTCGAAAAAAAAACCGTACGTGCTGGACTAGAAAATGTTGTCAAGAAGCTACAGTTAAAATTTCAAGTCAATCGATTGTAAACTGGAGGGCTACGCATACGCCCGTGTCTAAAAACATAGTTTCGATAAAAACGCGTTTAAAGCCATTTTGTTTCAAAATAATTTTAAAAGAAATTATTTTCAAGACTTGCACTACCATGTATGCAAAACCGAATTTAAAAATATCGTTTTGTTTTTCTTAAATAAATTGTCATAAAGAACCCTTGATTTTGCCCTCACAAAGGTACATTTCCCCTTAAGTTTAAAGAACGGTACATGCACAACTATGATGAAAGCTTCAAACTTACGTTCAGTCTGCTATTCCAGGGCCATACTGCTCCATCTAGCTCAAAGAGCTCCCTAATATTTGGGTATTGCGATTTTCGGTCACTCATTGCGGGCTTTCCCAGGTACCCCGACCAATAATAATGAACCTCAATAGACATCAGGCGGATAGGGCGCTCGAAAAAGGTCATGCAACTCAAGTGATGTTACTCCGATTTTCGCGACCCCTATAAAGATCCCCTCGACGAATTTTCCGAATTTTTCAATGGCCCAAAACCAAAAAAATCCCCAAGAAATTACACCTTCGGAAAGTGCAATAAAAAGTGGATTTTTTCGGCCCTTGACTAGACTAGACACTAGACGCCTTAAGGGAGCTTTCCAGTGTGAAATTTTCAAAAAATCGATTTTTTTTTTTGCTTTATCGAATAGTATACACTCTTCCGAATATTCCCTGAAATTTTCATGCCGAAATTCAGATTATTTCGGTTACTGTACAGCATTTCTTGGAAGAAGGCAACGGAGCGCTACAGCTACAGCGAAACTTTGAACGCGTTTTTCTCGAAACAGCATTTTTCAAAACGGTGTCCAACTTGGAGGGCAGAGTTTTAAAGCTATCGAGTTGAATTTTTTACACAATATTCTTAACGTCATTGTTTATCGTGCTATGGAAGCTTTTTTTTTTTTTGACATCTTCCTATTTTTTTGTAAAAAAAACTGCCAAAAAAAATGCTAAAATCAATACTTTTTGTTCAAACCGGCGCCATTTTTGCAAAAAAAAAAAAAAAAGCCTCCATAGCACGAAAGCCAACTATATACCGATCAATAATCTTTTTGTGTTTTTTGTTTCAGATCAAAATTGTGACCCCCAACGTGGACACCACATCCAAGTGCATTTTCTGCAACAATTGTTTCATCATTTTTATAGATATTAATTACTAAATAAATCGATCTTTAAAAAATTGTTTTGTATTCTTCAATACCCAATTAATATACAAAAAAAAAACCAGACCGATTAGATTATTTTTTCTTTAAAAAAAAAAATCGCGAAAAACAGCGATTTTTCGGGCTGTCACACTGGAAAGCTTCCTTAACCGCGCTTCATTGCCGGATTCGTTTGTCCGAGCACGTACGTGTGTACGTATGTAGTTGCACACTCGTCGCTCGCATGTGATTGCACTCTCGCCCGGACTCCTCTCTACGGACTGTCCCAAGTTTCGACACTCTCGTCGTTCGGAGCGTAATTTTCAAAAAAAAAAAAAAAAAAAAACCAAAAAGCAAAAAAAAGAAGAAACGTCCATGTCAGTGACGGAAAAGAGGAAGAAGAGGAGCAGAAGATGTGGATCCTTCATATTCGAGAGCGAGATGGAAAAAAAGCGATCGAAAAGAGAGAGAGAGAGAGAGAGAGAGAGAGGGAGAACGATCGTCCCATCGTCTCAGCAAGCGCGCGAGAGCGCAACTTGAATCACTCTCACTCGTCGCCGAGTTCTCTCGTTGTTGGAGGGAGACCCTGTCTCTTCTTCGGCGTCTCGGCCATCCTCTCCCTCTCGACGGGGCCTGCTCGTCCGGGTATAAAGGACTCCGGTTGTACCTTCATCGGAGTCACAGAGCCAAGCGGCATCGCAGAAGCCGACATGTATCCTCTGATCGCGGTAAGCAACAGAAAGTTACAACAAACGAAAACAAAACCACAACGACGAAGCTTCGAGCATCCCACAACCTTTTGACCTCGGATTTATCCACGGTTTCGCGGTTTTTTATCGGAAAAAGGAGTGCCTATCGTGTAACGCGATAATAATTGAAATAACTGAAGAAAAAAAATTGTAACCGCGCAAGAAGGGAAGAAAAGTAGTACAGTTGCACCCCACGTGGCAAAAGTAGTCATCTAACCACAGTTCCTCGGCAGGGCCTTCATATTACCAGACTATTACGATTGCCCTGCCGCTAAACTGTAGCTGGCTTTGCTACGACAAATTTTTCCTCTGCCGCTCGTTGTAAATGTAATATTCCGTAACAATAATAATTATCACGCATAGATGCGAGTAATTCCAAAAATAAAAGTGTAGGTTCGAACCGAATCGCCGGGCGTTACGCGCCTGCACGTTACAAAAAGCGCGAAGCAACCGGAAACGGGGGGTTGACGGAACGGGGGTTTGACCTCGGATTTATCCACGGTTCCGCGGTTTTTTATCGGAAAAAGGAGTGCCTATCGTGTAACGCGATAATAATTGAAATAACTGAAGAAAAAAAATTATAACCGCGCAAGAAGGGAAGAAAAGTAGTACAGTTGCACCCCACGTGGCAAAAGTAGTCATCTAACCACAATTCCTCGGCAGGGCCTTCATAGTACCAGACTATTACGATTGCCCTGCCGCTAAACTGTAGCTGGCTTTGCTACGACAAATTTTTCCTCTGCCGCTCGTTGTAAATGTAATATTCCGTAACAATAATAATTATCACGCATAGATGCGAGTAATTCCAAAAATAAAGGTGTAGGTTCGAACCGAATCGCTCGTTACAAAAAGCGCGAATCAACCGGAAACCGGAAGAAACGCGACGGCCGTGTCGCGAGCGCAAGACACTCTCGTTTACGTTTCTCCCGCATACTCACAACCTCACGGGTGCGTAATAATCTGGGGAACTTTCTAATCTCAATGCAGCGGTAATTGTCGCGATGTAAGGCGCGCCACTCCGCGACAAAAAATTCGTGACTCGCGTGGGGCACCGGACGTTTCTTCCCGTTGCCACCAACGTCCCGGGCTTCCCCCGATTCGTTCGTAGACCCCTAATCGTTTTATCGTTGAACGCCGAAGGCACCATTTTTTTCCCACGTTGCAAAAGATTCGGACGTAAAAGAATATAGGTTAGTTGCGTCGGAGGAAGTAAAAATGGCGAGGGAAGACATCGAACGGAAATTACGGTAGCGCGGTGGAAAATGGTCATGACTTCGGTTGACTTCAAAGACGAGTTGGTGAAAAGCGAGGCCAGTGACTGACATGTGTGTATTTTTTTTTTCGTACTTCGTCTTCCGGAAGTCGACGCAGTACGAAGGGCAGGCGTGGCAGGCTTGGGTTGTTTCTTCCCTGGGGTGACGAGCGTGTCTCTTTTGTCGTTTCGCAGTGTATGATAGTCGGTATGGCGGGGCTTGCCCTGGCCGAGCCCCCGGTGTCCTCGGGCTACAGCTACAGCAGGCCAAGCGGCGGTGGCGGCGGCGGGGGCGGTTATTCAATCTCGGGGGGAGGCGGAGGCGGGGGCGGTTACACCCAGGTGTCAACGGGATATCAGACGAACGAGGGTGCATCGGTGGACGGTGCGCTTCTGGAGCAGATACGTCAAATATTGCTGAAGGAGGAATTGCAGTCCCAGCAGAGCGGTGGATTCTCCGGTGGTTCTGGCTACGCCCCGTCATCGAGCTACGGGGCACCGTCCCCCCAGTACGGGGCACCGAGCCCAGTCTACGGAGTGCCGTCGTACCAGACCCGCGTGGTCGGCGTGGACCTCGAGGGCATCAGACAGGCCATTCAGGTTGCCCAGTACAATCAGATAACTCAAGGACCGGGAGGCTATCCGAGCGGACCGAGCGGCTATCCGTCCGGGCCGAGCGGAAGCTACGGGGCACCCAGCAGGCCCCCGAGCGGCAGCTACGGCGCGCCATTCTAAGTTGATCAACAGCCAAAGTAGTCAAGTCGAAGGGACCGGGAGATTATTAATCCTTTCTTCCTTCCTTCTTTTTATCATTCCTTCTTTCTTTCCTTCTTATCCAACGCTGTCTTCGGGGTCGGGGAGGGCAACTGGGGACCGGGGGCAACACCCCCAGACGGCTTCCACGCAGGCGCCTGGCCTGTCGAAGGTAAATAGCAGTCGTAGCTTCGACAGGTCAGACGCAGGCGTGTTCCGTCCCTTCGGACCATATCTCTCTCTCCTTTTCTTCCCTTATGCGCATCCGTCGGGAGGCCTCGTCGCGACCCTAAGGCCCCAAGAAGAGATCGGCATCGGTGCTTACGCGGAAGGAAGCGAGAGACTCGGAGGAACATCGAGTTTGAATGTGGACGAATACGAGGAACATCGATGCGACAACATCGAACGCGAGAAGGTGCGAGAACGAGTAGTAAATGCTTCTTTTTTTTCTTTGTTTTTAAAAAAATGGAAAACCAACGAAAAAAAAACGTCGGATGAGGATATACGTGATCCAGCGCTCATGGAGAATGAGCGCATTGTAAATACAATGTTACACGCGATTCTGTGTCACGCGCGACCTGGAGGCTGAAGAAGAATACGGAGAGTCGAATGGCTTTGTCTTAGGACGAAAGTGAATGTGAGGAAAGAGGAAACGCGGGATGAGCTTCCTGCGAAAGGAATGTACAATGACGATGCGATTGTACATCGGATGCAACATCGCGATTTCACCCGTGCTGTCGACAACTTGAGAACACGTGAAGGCTGTCTTTGATGACGCAACGAAACCGGAAGTGGATGGAAGGGAAGATCGCGGCGGAGGAGCATTCGAACGAGGAAGGAAGATACACTTGCTTTCTGCCATAGCCACGTACGAGGAAGACTCACCTTTCATCCACGGGAGGACGAAGCTTTCTTCGCGAGGCGCAATTTCAAACGCAATTTCAGATTCGAAATGAAACGCTCGGAAAGTGACAAAATTGGCGGAGAAGAGGGACGAACGCGAAACTCTCCGAACGAATATTCTTCTTATTCTTCTTGCTCGCGAAAAAAATAGAATCGAACAATACACACAGACAAAAATACACAGCCACACACAAACACGCGTACATTTATTTTTATACTTTTTAATACTTACCCGTAATGCCGCATTTTTGTACTTGTATAAAGGCTTCTTTTTGTATGAAAACAAAAAAAATAAAAAATAAACGTCGCCACCGTTGAAAAAAAAGGTCGCGGGATGTTTTTTTTCCTCGTTCCCCGCGGTTTGTTTCTTCGTGAGATAACAACCACGCCTGCATACCTCGCGGGTTCAACGCTCCGATCGAAAATCTCGATTTTTCGCCCTACCTCCCGTGTTTCTTCAATCGCATCATTTTTTTTTTTTTTCGATCTCGCGCATGTGCCTAATCATTATTTTTCCAGTCACATGTTGCGAATGATCGTTTTCGATCGAAAAAATCCGACGGAACGTAAAAATGTGATGGCAAGTTTCGATGCTCGGACTCATCGCATCGACGTTTCTTCTTCTTTTGTACTCATTTTTTTTTTTCAAATTCTTCCGCGAGAGACCTGGCGATTTTTCAAGAGTCCGCAGTGCGCCTTTCTCCTTTCACTCTTGAGCCGAGCGAACCGTGAGATCTTTTAGTGCACGCGGTTTCCCTCCTCGTATTATATACACACACGCGTGCAAATGCAAGGCTCGGAGCAGCTATTGGGGACGCCAACCGCACGGTATATAGCTTAGACCTGGATGCCAATTTTTTGTTGCTTTGTGTTGTTACGTACATTGCAATATACGTGTTGTGTGTGTGTGGGTGTGCGCACATGTGTGTACTACCGAAAGAAAGAATAGACACCCTTTTCACACCTTTTTCTCCCCAATATGCTTACCACTAAATAGTTTACTTTGGAGCCTACTGTACTGGAGTTACAGTGCAGTACCGAAAGGCGCAGGACTTCACGCAAAGCTGAGTAACCTTACGGTAAAAACAATCGAACCACTTTTTGCTTGGGTTTGATGGGAAAAAGGTCAAAAGAAACATTTTTAGTTTGGATTTATTTGGAAAAACCAGAAGTACTTTTCGTTTGGAAAAAAATGAGTAGAAAAATTTTTTGTTTTGGAGTTTGTTTGGAGAAAAGTCAGAGGAAACTTTTTGTTGTTCGGAAAACATCCGAAGGAACATTTTTTGCTTGGGTTTGTATGGAAAATGTCAGACGAAACGATTTTTGTTTGAGTTTGTGTGAAATCAAAATCAGGAGAACGAGTATCTTTTAGAATAGGGCCTTCATTCGGTGTATTCGAAGCTGAGGCATGCGCAATCGTGGAAGCATTAAGGCAGTAGTCTGCTTTAGAAGCCGAAGAAAAGCGTTTTTTCAGCAATTTTTTTGAAAGGGAAGGAAATGATTGCGGTAAACGAAATTTTGAGACGATAGTGTATTATATTCAAGCTTTAAAAAACAATTTTTATTATTAAAAAATATTGAAATTTTTCAAAGTTGTAACGATTTTTCTGGGGCGCCTGGAGTCTGCACTTGTAAATCGGTGCCGGTGATGGAGGTCGTGCGATGCATATGAAACAGTCGAACCCATTTTTTTTTTAGTTTTTATAAGTTCCTTTTCTATATGAACTAAAAAAATACCGAAGAAATGATGAAATTCCAAATTTTTTCGAAGTTTGAAAAAAAAATGCACTTTTTTGAAAAAAAAAATTCACTTTAAGTTGCAAAACAAGTAATTTAAATAGTACTTTTGTCCAACTTTTTTAGTTCAAATAGAAGATAATTTAATACTGAAGCTAGATCACTTTGATTTTTTTCGATCGGACATATATTATTTTTGCTATCGCCGGCACCGTTTTCTAAAACTTGTGAAAATGAAAACTCGAGAAAACGGGGCGTGAAGTGGCGTAGCGCGCGCGCTCGGGTCTGCCCTAGCATTCGCACCTGCTCGACGCTCGGCCACTAAAACTGACCTAGCTTCGAAAATATGTCGAATTGGCCTCTAAAATTTTGAACACATATTCTTGGATAGTTTTGGAATAGATTTAAGACAAAAACGAAAAATCGATTTTTTGAAGGCTGTAAAGCAGACTACTGCCTTACAATACTCCAAGAGCACCCCTCGAACAAATACGTTGATTCGTTCATAATCGCTCAGCGTGCTGGACGTTTTAAAATTTTGTGATGTCACTGCCGAAATATATCCTTTAATACGTGAAATTAAATCCCTCTGTAGTACAATAACCAATGCGGGTCAACAAATCGATTCCGTAATTTCCGGCCTATGGTGGTACAACAGGCAACGAAGTTGCCGAAAATTGGTTTCGAACTCCCGGAAAATGGGAGAACTCATAAATTATGAACAAATACTAAAGACCATTGCCAAGTTGAGCCTAATTGGATTGAGAGAAATAGAAATAAACAAAATCAAATCGTCGTTCCAAAAAAAAGGCATTACTTAAGCTTGCTTATGGTAAGCTTGTTAAAGTCCACCGACAAGATAGCTAGCTAGTGCAGTAAACACAACCTTTTTCAAAAGAAAATTACACTCATTAACGGACTCGGCTACATTGGTACATTAACGGATCTGACTACATTGGCACAAACGAACACCTATTCAGAATGGGATTGATAGAGAGCCCGGCCTGCAATTGCGAGTTTGCGGTTCAGTCGATGAACTACTTGTTTTTTCAGTGTCGTTGGGCGAATGAATTCTATATGGAGCATAAAAATGAAACATGTAAAGTGAGTTTTGAAACTGAAAATTTCAAAACTCTCGTTCATATGGTGCAGGAATCGCAGATTGAAAGTGCACTTATCATTACATGGATAGCACTGCTTCTAAACCTTCAAACCCGTTTTTCTTGAAACTTTTTTTTCAAAGCGATTTCTCGACCTCTAATGAACAGAAGAAGTGTAATAGTAGTTTAGGCTCGATCGACGTTTTCCATGACATTTTTTTCATTAATTATTTTCATTATTATTATCATTAATTATTTATTACTTATTTAATTAATTAGTTATAACGTGACATTTTTTCATTAATTATTTTCATTATTATTTTCATTAATTATTTATAACGTTTTTCAGATCGTTGTATTTCGGTAAATGTAGATTTTTCTTGTAGAGACGTTGTAGTCAATGATCCTTACTTTATGGCCGAAAATTTATTTTTTAAGAAAAACAAAAATAATTTTTTTTTCAAAGTATAAAAGAAAATCCTTTGAGGTTTTTGGAGACATTTGTAGATAGGAAGAAAGAGACAGTGTCGACCGTCTTTCAAAAAAGTATTGTCTGCTATCCTTATAAATAGTGAAAAAAAGGCTCGAGCAAATCGATAAGAGTTGAAAAATTCACACAGCACAGGCTATCGACTCTACATTCGTATATATTTCTTATTGTATGTTACGCGATATGCGTATGTGGAACGGTGATCCATTAGGGGTGGAAATCCCTACAGAGACCCGAAAATGAGTGATCTTAAAATTTTTACATTATCTCATTACAACTTCCAAGTGTTGAAAAAACAATTCTTTTTTAAACAAAACCAATTGGTGGCGTTATAAGGTATTCCTTTAAAGGAAAAACTGTTCGTGTTATGGCTCAAAAAGTTATAGATCGATCTGGCCGAAATTTTCGGAGATTTCTCACTATAACTTTACTGGAAGGATATACCTAAAGTTTTGTGGTTATCGCGTAAATAAATTACTTTTTGGGTAAAAAATGGTCGAGAAAATGGTCGAAAATGTGAAAATTTGATTACAAAGCCTACTTAATTTTTAATTTATACTTTTTAAATTTTTTATAGGTGCATCCTTCCAATAATGTTATAGTGAGAAACCTAAAAAAAATTCGGCCAGATCGATCAGTAACTTTTTGAGCTATAACATGAGCAGTTAAAAAAGGCCTAAAGGAATACCTCATAACACCGCCATTTTGTTTTGTTTAAATAATAAAAAATGAACACTTGAAAGTTGTAATAAGATAACGTAAAAATTATTTTATCACCTTCAAAAAATTCCCAAAAAATGACTCATTTTCGGCCGTCTAAAGGGACTTCCCCCTCAAACCTTTTTTTCAATGGATCAGTGGAAAAAAAGATTTAAAAAGTTTGTGCAAAATTGCGCGCTGCTTGAACACTGGATATAAAACTGCCGTTAGAAATGAACTAGGGAATAAGAATCGATATCGTATTTGATGCATGTCGTTAAATATTTTTTACAATGCATAGTCAATTAAAATTTGATTAATATATGTAGCTTCAGAAATAAAAAGAAAAAATAATGCTGTACGTATATATTCCCCGTTGCTGGACATGACATAAAATATATGCTCAACGCTCGCTCCTCAAGAGGAAAGAAGCACCAGTAAAACGTATCTCTCTCTCTTCCTCTCCCTGCAGGCCGACCTCTCGATAGTTGCAAAATCCGGGGCATCGGTCAAGATTCGAAAGTACCGGAGCTTGCTTTACTTCGACGCTTCTATGCACGTGTATATATGGGTAATTCTCCCGAAAATATCATTCTGCATGAATCTACCTTTTTTTATAGATGCTATTCGATTACTTTGTGGTTTTTTTTAAATACAACAGTTTGAAATATTTCGAAATCTTTATACAAAACAGATTCGGCAAAAAAATCTTCGTTATCCTTTTTTTTCTGTATTTTGAGTATGGAAATCATTCCTCTGAAGTGCAATTATCCAGACTTCATATACACTAGCAAGCTGAAGAGGTACTAAAAATTCAAAAACATCATAAAAAGCATTTCTCGAAACCATTGGACATTTGTTTAATTCCTCCCTTAATAATAAACGAAATAATGAGCACAGGTATCTCACAACGAATAACAAAATTTTGTAATAGTTTTTCTCAATCCCTCCTCTGGAGAGCTGTAAAACAGTTCATAGAGTGTGTGACAGGTGGCGCTAGCTGATCAAGCTTGCCAGAGCAGTGCCTTCGAAATCTACTTTTCCGAAGAGACTGATTGTGTCGAATCATTTTTGTACCTTACGCTTTTTTTCTACAGATCTTGCATGTTATGAGGCGGTGTCACAGGCGAGGAAGTCATTCCTCTGGTCATTCTTAACTGTATCATTTTTCAATAAAATAAGTCACTCTTTACCTGTTTGAGTGGAACTTTTAGACACCTACTCACCGCTAGACTTTGAGGTTAGACAAACGTCGCACGCCGCGCTGTGCATAAAAAACCGTTTGAATCGTCATTCCTCTGGGTTCCTCCCCACATGTGAGATTCAGATGCATGATGGACGGGCCAGAGGAATGACACCATCTTGGTTACGCATATGTTGATGTGCATGGGGTTACATAAAAATGATTCTATTAGATTATTGCCATGCCGCTATCGAGAGAACGCTCCGTAGAAAAAAAGAAGCTGAAAAATGGAGATACGAAAGGCATAAACAGGATCGTGTAGCCAAAAAGAAAGTGAATGAAAAAGAGCGAGATCAATGTTCAAAGAAAAAGGAGATTTTAATAAACCAATAAAAACTTGGTAGGAAAAAGATTACATCACTCCTCTGGCCCGACTATTTCTTTCGATCATGATAAATCTCTGAAAACTGAACAATCAGTGTGATCAATAGGGAATTATATTATAGCGATTAGAACCGAAGTCAATTGCAATTTTGAAATGGGAAATAAAAATATTCTTGTTTATAAATTTCGTTGTCCTGCATATATATATATATATATTAGGGTTGAACGTCTTTTTATTTATATTTTTTGTTAATATAACAATTAGGTTCACGAAAATAGCAACAATTCCCCAAAAAGTGAATTTGGAAAGCGGTTAACTAATAAACTATTAACATATTTAATTATTCAAAGAAATAATTTTATAGAAAATAAAATGATCTACAAAAAAGGTTCTATGACATTTCGTGGTAAGTCTGATAGTTTCGCCGGAAATGTGGAAAAATCTTGAAATTGACTATTAATTCACCTTCCATCTTGAATAACTTTTAAAAGAGTAGATTTAACATTAAATGATAAGAGACCTTTTTTATGGAGCCTTTCAATGCCCTGAAAAAAACGATGTCTTGGGCATTGTTGTACTTTGCCCGTTGGCGACTAATAACATTAAAAAATAGCAAGCAAAGTTTTCTTTGCCGAGACGAGAGCATCCACAGCGGATGCTCTCGTCTCGCTGACCTCGAAGTCTTATTTTTTTTAGCTTCTTTCACTCGATTTTATAAGGAAAGGACAAAAAAACGAGTCCCCGATTATCTGGGACACGCATGCAATGGCGTCATGCGGATCGGAGTTTTCATTAATTTCGTGATTCCATTCGCACATGAGGAAGTATATACGAGTATAATAATGTATAATCGTATTGTAGATTGTTGCATGTAATGTGATGCTGATAGTGCGGTGCAGTGAGCGAGGGCCAATATTTGGATGGGTGACCGCTTAGTCGTATGTACGCTAACCACCGAGCAGGAGTATTTTCCGTTCGTTATTTAACTTAATTTCTTCTCTAACTTAAAACCTAATCGGCATTTACTTAAAACTTCGTTAAGCGGGGAGATCCCTTTATAACGGAAGAAAGTTTATGGCCGAAAACGAACTCCACGATGAGGGACTACTTTATGGCCCCGAAATCGCAGATTCATCGGAGGATTATTTAGTCACAACATGTTGGAGCCTTGATACTTTAAACGCGTTTCCTTAGGAAACCACGTTTTTGCGGACCTCGTACTAGATAACTAAAAAACTAACCGATCGATCAATTTGACATTTTGCACACATTCAGGTAACATAATTACTGTCTATGTGAACCTAAAGTTTCCATAGTAAAAAATTCATGGAAAACAGAATATATTTTTGAACACGTACAAAACAGTTTTTGGCAACCTAAAAGATGTTAATATGTACCTGAATTTTATAATTAATTTATATTATAATTTTATACTAAATTAATAATATGTACATAAAATTTTATTTGTGTAGAATTAATTAATAAGTTTCGACACAAAAACATCTTGAAAATTCGCTAACTTCCGTCTGTCTACAAAATCTAACCCATTAACTTTAGCACGTTGAAGCGGTCCGGTTGAGTCAAGACAGTCTATAAATTTTGTTTCGATGAAAAAAACAGTAAACCATTTTTTATCTCTAGTGTTTAATGGTGAAAAAATTCGTAAAGCCTCAGTACAGTCTGATCAATATCCCATATTTAAAAAAATTTAATGTTGGATTGTGGTTAACGCTGCAACCTTCTAAAAACCTATAAATGTTTAAAATTGAAGTTTTTAATAGGTAGAAAAAAGCACAACTTCCACTAGCCGGCGCATCTCGAATTTCAAGGATAAGGATGATGATTTGGCGAACTGCACGCTGAAGAAAATCATTTGGGTTGACTAAATCCGTCATTCGTGGATGCCAAACAATTATTTATAGAAAAAATGGACCAGTGGATGCTTTAAAAAATGACTTTTCTTATCATACTAACGAACAATCATTATTGCGATTGTTCGTTAGTACGATAAGACTAGTCGGAACGCTAGAAGATTAGCGTTTCATCTCACTATTTCGTTTTCTATTTTTTCCACTCTGAATACTGGAAGAAAAATCATCGACCACTTGTTCTTTATTCAACGTGTCTCAGTGAGTCATAACACTATTACGAACTCAATTCGCCGAAATCTTACGAATGCATGACTTGCTGCTTACGCGATAAAACTTGCCCGGTTATTTGGATTTTTATTATTTTTTCTGCTCGTTCGCACTTTCGGCGTACACATATTCCAAATATGAATCCGCAACGCCGGACCAATTTCACGAGTTGGCCAACCTCACGTACCGTGAATAATGCAGACGGCTAACGTTGCGCATAATTGTTCCGTGCGATTTTAATGAAGACTCTCGGGCGTTTTGGCTCTTGCACCGCACGCTGAATCATTAAGAGCGCCTCAAAGAGTACTTCTCGATGACTCAACTTTTTATAACGCCAGATGAGAAACAGCGAAATTTTATGTGCGAGTGAGAGAGAGAGGGGGGGGGGGGAGAAACGAGCGGGCCAGTGAAAGAGAATCAGAAAAATGGAAAGAGTAAGAGAAAGACAGGGAAAAGTTAATCAGAGCAGAGCGTTTACTTTGATATGGCCGGAGATCGTTAATAATCCATAACAAAATAATATTATTAATAACAATTAATGTTACTTATTATTACTAATTCTAATACTATTTATTTCCAATTCTAATACTACTATTACTTCTATTTATTATACACTTTTTTTTAAGGAGTGTGTGAATGCGTTGACGCCCTACCGATGGACCACCGTGGTGGTGTTCCGTCGAGTGTGGGACTCGGCGGCTAGTCAACTGTCCCTACCCACTAAACTCATATCTCGCCCGACACCAGCGCGGAACTGTTATTCACATTACTTCAGACTGGGCGGCTGTCCTTGCGTGCTCTACAGCCACGTCCCTTCCCTTAAAATCCATTTGTTACTCGTGCCTGAGATCTTTTCCGTTATCGCCTTTATTTAGTCTCCCAGGCATCCATCCATTATTTTGCTCCGAAGGACTGTCGTCACGTAATTAGCGATTAGTCGCCAATTCGTTCGTTCGTCGTCATCAGTATCGTCACATTGCCTGGTGTGATCGTTCCCAGTAACACTACTATTTATTACTAATTCTAATATTACCATTATTATTGTTATTATCGTTGCCATTACTATTATTACGTTTCTATTATTACTACTACCACTATTATTTTATCCCAATTGTATAAATATATTATTATTATTGTTATATTATCATTGTTGTTACTATTATTGTTGTTGCTATTGGGATTATTGTTACTTTTATTATTATCGATGTTGGTATGCATTGATCGACAGTTACTTTTGGTTTAATAATAAAACTTTCATATGACGAGACACACTACCATCGCGTCGACTAAGAATTTTCCAAAGTACCATAAAATAGGGTTACTTTGAACAGGTTCTGGAAGCTTTTAATAGGTCACTTCTTTTAAATCCTAAATTCCAACTTCCTTGCTCCAATAGAACAATGTGTCCTTTGGCTATTAAATGTTGAAGAAAGTCACGCCCCTCCAACCCTCACAATCTTTTTCTTTTTTTTTTTACTGTCGAAGTAGTCGAGTGTGGGGTTTCTTTGGCAAGGCATTGAAATTCAACTTATGTCGAAGATTAAATGGTACTTTGACACCATTTTGATTTAAAGTTTTAATATTTTATGCATTATGAATGGAATTGAATGAAAGAACAACGATTTTTTACAATCAAATTGTCATTTTTATTGTGGAAACATGTTACATAAAAATATTACGGACCTCGAGTACTATTAAATACTTTTAAATACTACTCGGGTACTTATGATAGTATAGTCTTACAATTATCATTGAGATTAAAATTAACTTGACCAACATTATAATGTACTTGAACAAAATTTGACACACCAAAATTTAACACATGTTTAAACCGTATTTTGGCACCCTGTCAAAGTAGTCCCAAAAACTGTCAAAGTTACCCTTAATGTCAATTTAACCCCGTTTTACGCTATGCATTTTCATCGTAATGATGCGACTGGCCGTTTCGCAATTCAATTTATCATCATGGATCAGACGAATCTGCTGACTGGCCGATCGTCGTGTCTTCGAGTCCGGCGCCATGATATCGGCTACCAGCCTCGAGGCCACGAGGAAAAGCATCGTCTGCGCGAGCCACTGGACAAGCAGTTCTGTTGCAGAATGAAGCGTGCGAATTCTCGTGAGGTTAAAGAAAAAATGTTGCAAGAGCCACGTAATCCCCGCGTTTTGTGCTCGCGCGCTATGCCCTCGTGTGAAAGAAGGCTTCATCGCGCACAATTGCTCCAGTTAACGTTCCTGAACGCGCAGCAGCTCCCGTCTTGCGCGTCAAGCCAACGAGACGGCGAGAAAGGCCCCGCGCGAATCTATTCGACTCTTCGCTATTTCGTAAACGGCTGGAGTGCCTCAGAATGACCGAACATTTTAAACGATTTGAAAACCGTATTATTTATGTAAAAAGTACGAATGCTTAAATTTTAATGTACGGCACAAAGATGGAGGTTATGTGCGAAACACAATATCCGATAAATGGCATAAACGGCATGGGCTTGGAAGACACATTCTTTCAACAAGATGGCGCAACCTGCCACACTGCGGGCGAAACGACGCTCTTACATGCAGGTCTTGCAACGAACGTGGTGGGGGGTTGTCCGTTACGTCCAAACGAAAGTACAACTTATGGCCACGAGAGCGGCGCAACGAGTTATTGGTAAGCTTCGCAAGTTTATAGCACGGATTTGGCGGAATCCTAACCAATCTTTTGATAGTCATACGCAGTCATACATGCGTATATGAAGATGTTTACGGCGAAATACAAAACAACTTCGAGCGAAATTGATTATTTTGCTTCCTCATGGAGGAAGCTTTGTGATGGTGAATGTTTTCCAGTTTTCAATGTCAATGTGCTTAAAATGTCCCAAAACATCGAAAAATTATATCTAGAAAAAATATCCGGATGTGTTGGAACTTTGAACACGGAGCACTTCTCTTTTACTGATTTTCGTCCCGTGTTGCAGGTCGGAACCGCACAGGAATTAATGGTCATTATGCATTTGTGGCGGAACTTTCGTGAAAAATAGCACTTTTCACTTTACATGACCACGAAAAATTTAGAAATGAAAAAAAAATTATCAAAGACCGTTGGGGGAAGGGTTTGATGATACTTTGACTTAATTTTAATGGCACTTGATTTCGGATCATTTCTAGCTGAGATACAGTGACACCGCAAATCGTGATTTTTCAAAGGCGTTCTTGGAAAAGCTTTGTCACCGGCTTGTTTGTGGATATTTTCGGGTACAAATTTCACGGAATGTTTTTGAAATGACATTTAGCAATGTACAAAAGGTTTCAATAAATTTACTCTATCCATATAGTTGAAAAAAATTCGCAAAAAAGTGTTTTTTTGTTCACGCTGAAACCCCTACCCTTCCCTTAATGAATAAAAATGTCAGGTCATTTTTGGATAGCCTATAATTATGCAGAAACATTCCGAGACCCGGATCCGTGTGTTACGTGAGTACCACGTAATTTGCATCGTTAAGGAAGGTTTCTACTTTGTTGGGTCACAAAATGTTCGATTTATCACTAATTTTTCATGCAAAAAATATTACATATAGCATGATGAAGTTTTTTTTAAGATTGAAGATTTTTTTTCAGTTCGACAAAACATAGTACTGGGAGTGGGAGGAGGCACGTATGTCGGTGCACCGTCGGTGATATTCTTCGCTTGCGGAAGACCTAAGTCTTCAACAGGTGATCTGAAGCAAAAAATCAAACATACGTTTACGTTGTGCAATATTGTGTACAAGTAGAACTAGAATCAGAAAGAAAAGTTGAAAAATAAAAAACCAGTGAGCGATCGACGGGGAACTTTAGTTTTTTATCAAACATGGCAGTTTTTTGTTCACAGAATAAAAACGTTTGAATATTTTCGGATGATTCTAGTTCAAGTAATGAAGACGTTTGTTGTACACGTGCCTGCCAAGTTTCGTAACGATTGCTCATCTAGTAGGGACACGTCTGGAAACTCGAAACACGTGGTTTCGAGAAAAACGCGTTTGAAGTTAAACTGAAGTTTGTGTTCGAATAAAAGGAACAGTTTCATACTTACACGTAATCTACTAGGCCAGGACCGTAGAGTACACCTTTGTCCTTCTTCTTCTTTACGATACAGTAAAATCAAACTTTTTTCTAGCCCAACAAAGTAGAGACCTCCCCTTAACGGAAGTACGAAAAACTTGCTGGAGCAAGATAGACTTTCTCGCATCGAAATTAGGGTACGTTGAGAAAAATATCGACTTTTGTTTGGGTTTGGGTTTAGGTTTGGGGTTTGGGTTTAGTTTGGGTTTGGGTATTAGAAGGTTGGAGTGTTAGTCACAATCCAAGATTTAAAAAATATGTATATATTTCATTGCCTAGCCTATACTGAGTTTCTACCAATTGAATTTTTGTTTAACTTCGCCTTGCCCATCGTAAACCATATATATTCAATATTGAACCATCAAGGTTTGACGAACGATTTCGAATCACGGCTCGCGAATGAAGAGCATTGCTGAGTATTTGGGCAATTCTCAATATTAATTAATGGCAATAATAAATAACATCGTGACACAAATATTAATCGCCATAATTATAAATTACTCAAAGTTTCATTCTAAGTTGTATAGAACATTCGCTGACGCAGTTTCTCCATAATAATCATCGATAATGTTATACTCTTTCAAGTTGGTAGTAACACAATAGTTTTTCTTCTTTGCGTGATAAAAAAATATAAAAATGGATACGGAAACTTTTTGCAAAGACTTGTAAAGCAAGTTGTGCGAATAAAACTCGATTATTGTTATTATTAAATATGATTACATAAAAATGCATAATTTTCCCCTTTAATTATATATTTCATGAAAAAGGTGCATGTAGAGGGCAATACCTCGCATTTTTTTATTTGTTCAAAAAGAAAATTCATAAACCGTCATTTGACTCAAGTGAACCGCTTCCCCCTCCTTAAATATTCCATTTTTATTGTACTATTCTACTTTTGGATTATGGTATGGAATTTTTTTATTGGGTATTCTACTTTTTGTGGATTTTTTCACTTTTCAAATGGGGAATATCGATAGCAGCTGTTTGAAATTTTGTATACTCTCATCCAAGCGAGCGCAACGTATCAACTAGCGGAAATCCGTTCTTCTCTTGCGAGCAAAGAAAACCACAGTGACCTCCCTTGCCTCGCTTGCCCTTTAATTCTTCATGACAAAACTAAAAAAGGTTTATTTAATTATACAAATTTTATATGTACATTGAGTCGCGATCACTGACCGTATATATAAACATTCAACCCAGTATCAACTTGATGATTATCGTCAGTATGTTGAGGAATATCAGCGGAACTGCAAAAGACACAAATTTCAATGTTTACCGTCGTCAGATGACAAAGTGAAATATATGCGAATCGGTTCTCCCAAGGCAGTAAAAGTTCCTAAGCCAGAGAGAGAATTTTACGTTTGCACATTAGTAAAATTAATGTTCAAGCAAACCCTAAGGATTTTTATTGCCACGAGCAAGTTTTCTTATTTCCGATTTTCATTCATTTTGCGTGCACTGTCCCCAATTCCCGAGCCCAACGCAGCTGGTGCACGTTTTTCTTTATCCAAGCCGTCACCGATCCAAGTGTGGCTGCGGTTGGTTGAAAAAAGTAAATCCTGAGAAATTTGCTGTTGTGCTCTGCGTTTGAGTACATCGTAAGAAGATTTAAAAAGCTTCCAACAATTGAAAAATCGTGGCCCTGAGAGGGCGCTGCACGGCCGGTTTCTTTAGGGGGTTAGGCTACTGTGAGAATGACGAGCGCTGGTTCGTCGCTCGAGCCAACTCAAATTGAAATATAAGCCGCAACATACGGTGCAGAAATCGCCGGTTGAAAGTAAACTCATGATTACCATAGGCCTGCTAGTAAAACATTAAACGAGTTTTGCTCCTCGGAGCAAAACAACTACTGTCAATGACTACCGTCAACTTTCATTACTAACGCAAGGTTATCGTGTCCACTGTGCCTCGCGTTACAAATCTCTATGATTTCTCACTACTTTTACCGCCTTCGGAAATTACATGGCAAAAATGAATCTCTTTCATTCGCTCGGGTCGCCATTGCTCGACCTTGAGAGAGGTACTGTATACTCACATCGTATACTGTATACTCACATCGTACGACTGTTCTGATGGATCTCAAGAGATTCAACATTTGAGATTTGACGGTGGGAGGTTCGCCGAAGCCTTGAATATTTTGCTGCACTCCCCAGCCCACTGTCATCGAGACCATTCGAGCACAATATTTCAATTAAAATCGTATTGTAAAAAACCCACTAAATGGGTTGTTTGGGTTTGTTTGGGTTTGTTTGGGTTTGTTTGGATATTTTGCTGCGCTCCCCAGCCCACTGTCGACAAAACAATTTGGCAACAATATTTCAGATAAAATCGTATTATAATAAAGCCCACTGAATGGGGTCAAAAAAGAAATGTGGTTAATCAGTGACGGAGCACAAAAACAGACGGGAATACAAGAACGGTATTAATGTAGTTGACGAGATGTATAGTTGACGTAAGATTCAAAAACTTGACAAGTCCTAATAACCGAATGCCTTAAGGCATTCTACTTTTGGCTGTTGCATAGTATCAATCGAAACGAGTTCTATTTGCACAACTTTTTTAACAAGTTTTTTAAGAAATTTTGTTTCTTTTCTGACAACTACCTTAACTTGCTTTCGACTCTGCATACTCTTTCGAGGAGAAAAAATCGAAAATGCATTTTTGATACTGTTGGAACGAGTACAAAATTTCCCATCGTTGTGTATAGTAAAACGCATTTTCGTTTTTTTGTGTCGACGTCAACTTTCCCGATACGACGGCAGCATACGTGTCAATTTTTAAAGATTAAGAAATAAAAACCACATGTAGCAGCCAAAAGTAGTAAGGAAACTTCAAGACCCAAAAATCGTGGAGAAATTTTTCCTTTTAAAAAAGAATAATGGTGAATAACTTTTTCCTCGCTGGAAGGTATCTTCCGGCTTGATCTGAGACTTTTGAGTTTCTGGAAAACGAGTATTCCGGAGTCAAACACGGATCATTCGATCGACGGATCATTTAATTGACGGATAAGAGGATCTTCGTTCAATGATAAGCAACGAAATTGGTAATAATAATGTCAGTGAGATTATAATCATCACCAGTGGCGAATAACAGCAGGGACGGTCGGAAAGGGCGAAATGACAATTTTTCGAAGGATCAATAGAAAAACTCGAGACTTTCGCTTTCGGTTGTAACAAAACGGAAGATATTGACTTTTATCGATAAGTGTTGAAGCGAAAAGAACGTAGAGTCGCTAGAAATGCATTCTGCCGAGGGTACATATTCATTTGGCAGACGTCATGCGAGACGTGTCATCGTGTTTGAGGTTATGTGACGTGATTGGAAAAACATCGTTACGGACAAAGCGAGAGGGGCCGGTTAATTCGTGGATCGGTAGATAAATATATGAAAAACTTACTTTTCATGAGAAATCTCTCCTCGTGTAACACACAAATGGCATTTAGACACAAAAGTGTCGCTTCGAATAACGTCCAAAGGGTAAACGCCATGTTCGTTGTTTTCAGCGCTGTGAAGTTGTCTTCGCCGTTTCCGCTATTTGCGGATTTGAAAAGTGTTCAGGCTCACGCAGAACGTGAAACCTTATGGTATTCCTTTCACGAACCCGAATATTTAACGATTAACTGATTTTCGTTTAAAACGAAGTAAAAAAAACATCCCACTATAATGGTGAAATTTCACGCGGAGTTACCGAACTTTTAACGAAAAATTACGACGCTCAAATTCGTCCCATTTAAGGTGCGGCCTCATGCGGTCGCTCGACGCTCGTTTGCAGCAGCCCCCTGGCACTGCTGGGTCTACCGTGTCCCCGTTATTGTCGCCACGTAAACTAACCCACCACGCGGCGCTAGTAGTCACCCGCATGACCCCCACTTCAGTCGCGCAGCGTCTCCATAATTTGCATTTCACGCGAGAAATGCGATTTTTCCTTGTTGGATTGATAACCTGACGTGCAGCCAAGCACCACGCACGCAGGCATTCTCAAATATGAGCACAAAAACCACAAAAATTGTTTTTATTTTATCGCTACACTAAAATTGTTTATTATTTTATCACTTTGTAATACCACACTACGATTTTTTTTTTCGAGAACAATGACAGATCGAGAAAAAGAAAAGAAATATTCACTTGGTTCACGCGACGAAAAAGATGAAATAATACGGAGGTGCTTTGCGGAGTGGGGGTCACGTGGGTGACTACTAGCGCCGCATGGTGGGTTAGTTATGAAGCGACAATAACGGGGACACGTTACTGAAGAGAATTTATTCCAGTGTCAGACCCCTGTTATCGACTTTACTAGTGAGTTCATGTTTTAAGCAGTTGGCAACGCTACATAACATCACTTTAGAAGAATTCAAACATTACCTCCCAATGACTCGACAAATGTCAAACCATAGCATAATTACGTGTAAGTGGTCGTTTCGCGAAACAAATCTCGCATTGAGCAAAAAAATATTTGTACACGTATATTTGTATACGTAATAATCAATTAAAAAAAATTAATATCTACAATCAACATATTTTTATTCATTTTTATCCTTCGGTTGCACCTTGCAGTTAAAACAATGCGTTTTTTTTCAACAAAGACGTTTCCCAAAAAAAATCTGAATTTGGTAATTTTCGGGTCTCTAGTAGCCCCCTTAACCGAGAGTTGTGGACCTAAGCCTTACATGCCTATTCTCCTTTGTTTACTCTTCGAAGCGTTGACGGTAGTTATTCCATCTGCTCGAAATTCGCAAACATTGACGCGAGCATAAGACCACAGTGTCATCTGTTGGCACAACATTCGCGTGGCTCTTCGTCGAACGGAAATAAAAGCCATTCGGGTATAACTCTCGTCGTGCGCAATCGGTTCGTGCGGAAATTCAAAAATGTCGTAACGTTTCGGCGTGTGTAGAATATGGTATAAAAACAAGAAGAATAATAGACCGTGTTCGTCGCGTGAAAGGATCTTTATGATCGCGGGATACCGTTGCAAGGGTAAAAGCACGCGAGACTATTGACGAAAAGTCCGAGAGAAGTTATTTCCCGAAAATGGCAAAACCGTCAATTTTCTTTGTCTCCCGCTCGTTCTCACTGGCGGCGTAGGGCGATGAGCGAGTTTTGAGGAAAACTCGTTGGTCGGGGGAAAAAGGTATTCGCTCTATCGAATAATCCAAGTGAAAGATTTTTTTCCTCCACCGCCCCGCCCGCAGTGATTTTTCCGACTGCTCTTTGACGCTAGAGAAGAAAAAAAAAGTTGCCAAACGTGCTAAGAATTCGCGACGTGACGCGATAAACGAGATTAGGGGAGAAGTTATATATAACGCGCCAAAGGCTACACATGACGGAAAAATGGCGATCGTCCGGTTGTCCCGCTGAAAACAGGTAATTTTTCACTTATTCATCCGTATGTACACAAAAGTTTCCCCGCTCGGCACGTTTCGTTACGAAGTCCCTTCCCGATCAGGTGAGTGATTTGTTTGTGTTTTTTTTTCCACGCCAAACTGCTAAGCTCCCGGTCGATGACACGCTTAACTATATACAGCAGTCTGTTTACCGCCGATATCGAAAACCGCCCGTTTTTTTTTTGCCACGCTCAGTACCGCTCTGTCCTTCGCACGTTATTTTTTTACCAGCTCAACGCAGAAACTTCTTTTTCCCCCTCCGTTTCGCGCGTAGTACACGTAGACAATTATTGTCTCAATTTTGTTTTACTCTCGTCTCTCGCTCTCGCTTGCTCGCTTGACACATCGCCTACAGCCACGAACGCGGGGAAAATTTTTGCACCGCTCGCGCGTCAGGTTCGTAGATCACCGATTCAAATTATCATAACCTCCAAACTTCACGAATAACCCCATACCCATCGCTTGTTTGTCGGAAGAGAAGAAAAGCCGCAAAAGTTACGTTCGAATGACCGAAAAAATTGGCTTTTCGATTAAATTTTCATTCGGGACCGACGAACGTACATTTCGACACGCGAATTCGTAGAAATGGCGCTGCGAGGGTAAAGAACGAAAATCAACGTTGGACGGATGGGCAAGTTAAACGTATTGCGGTTGTTGTTCCAGGAAAATGCGTCGCGTTCTATAAATAACAGATTACCGGAGGAAGCGAAAAGTCTCCGCGCTGTCGAGGAATCGACGCAAAAGTTCGCTAGAGACGTCCGTCGGCCGCTTCGAGCGAATTCGTCTTTGTCGCTTTGGCGTCGTCCGGATGGGGCTGAAAAGTGCTTTTTCCCCTTTTTTTTGTTTCCTCGAGTCCGAGCTGATTTTGTGTTGACGTGCCGTCCGACCACAGAATGACAGACCAATGTTGAATGAACCCTGAGGAGAGTACCTTTGTTTTTCTTTCTTTTCTTTTTTTTTTCGATTTTCCGATAAAGTAGAGACTCGCGGAGAGGTAGAAGCGAGACGAAAAGATTTTAGAGAGTAAATATCGCGAGGGGCTCGGTAACTTTTGACTATGTATCACGCCATGATACCGTCCGCCATGATGGTGCAGATAGGCGGCGATCAACAGACAAACTCGCAGGGCACGTCGCCTGGCCAAAATTACGCTCAACGGCCCAACGGCGGCCCTAACGCGGCTGTTCTTCGTCAGACAGATTACAATGCGTATCGCTCCAATAGCGTAGCCAACAACAGACAATCTTACATGCAGGTACGTCATTCGTCGTCGTGCTTTCGTCTCTGCCGCATGCGCAGCTTCTGCTTTCGCATCTTTCATCCGTAATCCACTTTCGCATCCTTCATCCGTAATCCACTTTCGCACTTTACTACGCTCGAAATATCTCCCAACGGCTTTAGCGGTTGAGACTCTTGCGAGGCGAAGCTTACGAACGCGTTGACGGTCTTGACGTTTGCGTCGTTAAAATGCAACGAAAATCCTTTTTCGTATTTTTATTTCCTCGTTTTTGCTGTTCAACGAAATATTTTTCTTCACATTTAAGTTCTCGGATAATTAATTCTACAAAATAAAACCTGAGAAGTAATAAAAATGAGAAAAATACATTTCGTTGCGTTCCGACGATGCAAACTTCGAGCCCATGCGCGTTGAAAGTTTCGCGTGTACAAACGTTAGAAACAATTTGGCGAATGTGCAATGCTTGTCGCTTTGAATGTGAAGCTTTCGGGGCTATGGCTGTTATCTTTCTCGAGGGGCTACATCTACCTGAATTCCCTCTATATCTTTCGGTGAATTTTGCATACAGAAATCCTACAGCCATTCCCGAGGATATTTGCTCAGCGATCTACGATATGAATCTATTCGAAAAAAGATCTACTATAATGATAAAAGTGTGGAAAATAAACATAACTTTTCGAATTCTTCGATGGCTCGAGAACGAAAATATTCGGAAGAAATTATACTTTTAGGAAAAGCCGAAAGCAATTGATTTTTTCGATCCCACTGAACGTGAGCGTTAAATATTTTTCATCGTATCTCCTGTAAGTTTGAAAACCATCCATCGAGTGAAAAAAAAACGGAATATTCGTTAATATAATATAAATATAAGTTAATATATATTCGTTGATATAATATAACGGAAAATTCGTTAATATAACGGAATGTTCCGTTATATTATATTAACGAATATTCCGTTATATTATATTATATCAACGAATATATATTAACTTCTATTGATATTATGTAATTGATCGAAGGAATAAGCAAAATAATAATTTTTGACAAAATGGCGGGTTCTCAAAAAAGAAAAATCGAATTTTGACAAAAATTTAGGCCTCAAATTGTTTATAAAATGGAAAATATTTATCGGTGAGAAAAAAGCTTCGAATTACTAAAAAATATACTTGAAGCTTTTTTTTCGGCGAAACCGTAAAATAAATCGAAATTACAAAATAGGGGTTTCATTATACACGTAATATATTATGAAAAAAAAAAAAAAAAAACATTTTTTCACAACGATACGTGTCAAAATGGCGACCGTGCAGCATTTTTCCGATGACGCCTTTATTTCTGAAGGTCAACGGCCGGACCAACAGCTCCTATAAATTTTGAGTTGCGACGAGACACTAAAATTCTTGCGATTACATATAAGAACAGCTATAGAACTACGTAGGATTTTTTTGACGTATTGGTTTTTGTCAAAATGGCGCATGTCTAAAACAAAAAGTATAAAAAGCCATGAGAAAATTGTCAGAAAATTGTTTATAAAAAGGAACTATGCAACATAATATAAAAAATCCTCCGTAGTGCCTGAGAAAATGTAATTCTGAATATACAGTTGAAATTTCAAGTGAATCGGTTGGAATTTGTTTTATGAGTCCGGCCGACTTGGAAAGTGTACCAAGGTACCTTTTTAAGGGGCTATACCAGTGTGAACGCTGAAAATTTGGGTGACTTTCGGGAATTTTTTTGAAGAAAACCACTCAATGGTGCACTGAGATCAAAGTACATGATATTAAGGCGTTACCCCCACTTGTAGCGCAAAAAAAGACCTTTTTCATGAATTTTTTTAAAGAAAACTACAAAACTTTTTTTAATCGATCAATATACCATCTTAAAGAACACATCTTGAAGAACTTTCAGTAATTTTTTTATTGAAATATATTACATTGTTTAGTGGCAAATGGCCGTCAATGAAATAATGTTTTTATACACACGGTTTGCGGTGACCAACATTGCGGCGAAGTGGATCATCTGAAAAAAAAAATGCGGATGGATTTAGTCAAATATAAGTATAAACTAGTCTTTAATCGAAGGATTTTAAAAAATATTCATTTTTCACAAAATGGCGGACAGTCAAAGTTAATGGTTCGATTTTAACGAAAAAAAACGGCCGTTTTTTGGCTACAAAACGGCAATTTTTTTCGAAAAAAAAATCGAACGATTAAAGACTACATTTTTATGTATTAAATAAGCCTGCAAAATTTCAAGAAGATCGGTTCATTAGTGTTCGAGTAATCTTGGTCACCGACTTCAGAAATGCCATTTTGAGAAAAACGCGTTTAAAGTTTCAATTTCAGTTCTTCAATTCACGGATTCTTCTCTTTCAACGCTCATATCTCAGTCAATTTTGTTCGGATCGACTTGAAATTTTCAGGACATATTCTCAGATACTTATACTTCAAAAAAATGCAATAAAAAAAATCAATTTTTTCAAAATCGCAAGTGGGGGTAACCCCTTAACCATATGATGATTGCGGTAGCAATAAGCTATATGAATTTTACTAGGTCCACTTTTACCATGGGCGTTTTTTTTCATATTATAAATACTATGGACATTTTTCTCAATGCAAGTTTGTACTATTTATATGGTTGACATCAACACTCGTTGAGTATAAACTGTTGCACGATCTTACGAAAAGTGACTATACGAACAACATCATACCAGTCGTATAGTGAACCCAAGGCAAGGCTCTCAATCGCACCGTATCGCTTTAGTTCGAGGTCCTTTTGGATGCAGAGCGCGTGGCGGTAAAGAGAAGCCGAAAAGTCGACCGCGATCTTGAAAAATCGTCACCAAATACGTCAATTATCCCGAAAATATGTGTCCGTCGATGTTCGTTTGTAAAAACAAAAAGCGTTGAGATCATTGCAGACAGGATCTTATCGATTGGAAGTGTTGCACCTGGTGGATCTGGATATACCGCCGTTGAGAGGTGCTGACCATAGAATGCAAAACAACGGTGGCAATTGGCAGAGACGAGGAAGCCCGTCGAGCAATAATCCACCGAACATGCCACCGCCGAATCACTCGAATTATCGGCCCGAATACACCAACGGGACGACGAACAAGAAACAAGCTTGGAACAATCGAACGAACAAGCGCAACGTCGTTTGTCGCGAGATACCGCCGAAGAACGAGACTTACAGCAGCGACAGTGGCTTCAGCTCGCGATCGCCTACACCGAGCAAAAATCGTGGCGACGGTAGCCAAACCGAGAGCTCGGACGAGCGAGATTCCGTCTCTTCCTCCGTTGATCAGGAAACCAAGTGCGTAACAGAAAAGACCAACGACAAAAATACATTTTAAAAAACAACGACAACCTTACGTGAAAACGAACGAGACGACGATTGATCGTTGGGCAATGAGGATGACAGGAATGTCCGAGAACGATCAGTTATTTCGAAAAATGAATTCTGATCAACAACCACGACTGCGCTCGAATAAACGATGCTCTGAAAGTTAGCACGGCTGGTCGAGGGGCGGGGCATACTTTTATGGAATGAGAACAATTTTCGACGACACACGAACACAAAATATTCCTTGTGAGACATACCACGTGACTTGGCGACTGAATGGACAGGAGAATATCGGGCAGGTTTTTAATCGGTTGCACAACTTCTAGAAATTTGTTTCGTTAATTTTTTTACTTATATAGTTGAAACGGTACACAGTGGTTCCAAACGCCGAAAAGCTGGCCTAGTTTTTCGAAAAAAATGAGTCAAAAAGTCAAAAACAAGACGGCGGACCAAAAAAATGTTTATATCAACTTTACACAATAAAAAATGATGTTATAAGGAGTTTTTGAGGTCGCTAAATCGAAATTTGACATCAGTTTCATAAAAAAATGCAAAACAAAGTCAAAAACAAGATGGCGGACCAAAAAAAAAAAGATTATGATTTGTAATCAAAAATAATATAAACAATATAGTTTTTATTGATACAGAAACATTTAATCAACTTGGAAAAAATTTTGAATTAAGTTTTTTGAAAAAAATAATTTATTGTTTATGACAAATTCATTGTTTATAATGTCAAAATCATTGGTAGTATGTAAACTCACCATTAAATAACTTAAACAAATTTTTTTTTGACGATATTGGGCTTCATATAACGTAAAAATCATATTTTTAGCCGTTTTTTTAGTAAATTTTCAAATTGCATTTTCTCAATTTCGGGCAAATTCGGGCAAAAGTTATTGGCGTCATAATTTAGTGCTATGATGCCCTTACCATATGCAATTAATTTCAGCCCGGGATCTAGCGGGACTTTCGAGAAAATGAGAAAGTAAAAGTGGCATAAAAATGACGAAATTTTGTGATTTACAAACAATAATATATAAACAATGTACCGACAGAGGTAGGCGCGCGGTCGGTGTGCGGGCTCGGCGGTCACTGAAGTTAAGCAGCATTGGAGGCTGCCAATACTTGGAGCGGTGACCGCTTGCCCGTGCACTGGTTTGCGCGTCAACCTTTGAGCGGGAGGCAGTTTGTCTGAGTTTCTGATGTTTTTAATACAACTGAAACTCAGCCAAATATAGAGCCGCCTGTATCGGCCCAGGTTTTCCGCAGTTTCCCTGGGCCTTCGTGCAAATGCGATACAGTAGTGCATTAGGACAGAGTGGCTGCGGTCAACACTCTGCGGGGGAGCTCTGGAAGGATTGTGAATGTCGGAAGGAATGGAAGGAATAAAAGGAGGGGATGGTAAAAGGGGAAGGACCCCGTACCTCTGAGGAATACATAAAATAGAAAAAAAAATATATATATAAACAATGTACAAGCACTTAAAATTTCAAACAAAACGTATTTTACTAACCTCAGATATCCCTCTCTTCGAAACAATTCACTTCACCATGAATAATTAACACTAACTTGTCTAAATTAAATGTTTAAGTCAGAAAACACGTGACATTCACGAAATTTAACCTTAACTTCACGACGCCAAGCTGCCAACAAGTGTGTATTATTGGCATTGGTAATGCTGCGTTCTTAAGGGGTAAGGCCACTGTAACGGCCAAAAAAAAAAGGTTTTTTCACTAATTTTTTGCTCCCGAAATTGAAGGTATTTGAAAAAAAACTTTTAATGGTGTTATCGGGCATACATTAAACTTTATTATAAAATTTTTTTACAGTAAAAAAAAACAAAATGGCGGTTCCACAGCTATCTTCCCGGGACATGTTTTGCTTCCAGGGCTCCGCGGCACGCAGCACCACTGGTGCACTTTTGAATCTAGAACAAAAAAAAAAACCATTAATCAAGAGGGCTATAGCTAGAGAATGTCGATCGGATTTTAAAAAGTATCAATTTTTGTGGATTTGGCGTGCGTTTGAAAAAAAAAATTGATTTTTGACGAAAAAAACGACAAGTTTTTTGTTAATAAAAAATCAATAAATAAAGTTCTTGAAAATTCCAATCGACATTCTCAAGATAATGTAAATGTTCACATCTGGTTAAAATTTCAAGTAAAAAAAATGAAAATTGTTCGAGTTATGCTGCGTGCCATTTTGAAAAACCATGTTTCGAGAAAAACGCGTTTAAAGTTTTGCGAATAGTTTTTTTATCGCCAATGAAAAAAAATCGATTTTTCAAAAAATTTACAGTGGCCTTACCCCTTAAAGTACAGGTACCAACCTAACATATGGCACACAAAAAAGGCCTATATTTAGTAACGCGATTTTCCCTATTTTGGCCAACTTTTCGGCGTTTGGAACCACTGTGCGGTAACCGATAGCTTCAATTTCATTTTTTACATAATTTGACGGTACCCAATAGCTTCGATTTCATTTTTTAGAATTTGAAAACATAAAAGGCTCAAAATGTTCAAGAAGTTTTCCTCTCGTGATAATTGAGCTCAAACTCAACAATCTACGAGTTTGAGTCACTTAAATTATTAGAGGCTCGGGCCAAAATAGTGAAGAAGAAAAATGTCGAAGGAACGTTTTGAAAAAATTCTAGTCGACACAGCATGATTGTACGTAACTTTTTTCCCTTCTGACAATTTTATTCAAACCGCAAAGTTTTTCAGTTGCGTTGCCTTTTTTGAAGACGGTCGTTTTTAGGTAAAAACAATCATAACTCCCTCACAAAAAATCGCACGTAATTTTCGTAAAAATGAAATTGAAGCTATTGGATACCGTTTCAAGGATATTCCAAAAAAAATTTAACGAAAAAATCTTCTAGAAGCTGTGCAACCGATTGAAAACAGCCAAAAGAAAGTCAAAAATCGGCCATTTTTAAACCGGTGCACCGGACTTTAAAAAATTCGCAAAATTTTATATCTATCACCATAATAAGAGCTTGCACTTCATCTATTCTGAACGATGAGTTAAAAGATTTTTGAACTTGAACCCGCAGAAATTTTGCATTTCTGGCAGCTCTTAAATCGTGACGTAACGCAAACCTTGACCCCCCCCACGTAGACCGTAACGCCAGGCCGAACCCCCCCCCCCCCCCCCCCATTGCGTTACGTAATTTATGTACGCCCCCTCATGGGTTTTCAAACTGCCACTTTTTCCGTATACTGTATTGCACCGTATACTATCTTTAGTGTGGGAAAGAAACGTTTTCATCAACAACGGAACAATTATTTTTCACCCACATTGTCGTATTCCTCCGGAAGTAAGGAAAAAAAGTATATGGGCCCCGAAAAGTGGCCAAATTTCCGTGAAATATATCTTACACGAGACATTAATGTTCACAATAATTCCTGCAGACGTTTACACGAGATGAGTAAAAATCCGTCGATCGTGAGTGATGCAAATACCGCACAGGGTGGATTACCATCGGGCACTGTCAATCAGCAATATTATCCGAGCCAACGAAACCCAAATAGCTACAATAACAATCCGAATACACTGAGACCGCAATCGCAAAATTATCCAGGCAAAAAGAGATATCACACCGGTAAGGTCTTCGCAAAATCACCAGGGGCGTTAATCCCGCGCGCGAATTTATTGTGTACAATCGAATATGATTTCTATTTCCGACGAGCAAGGCTGAATCCAGAGGACCCTCCCTTCTCATTGTGGTTTTTCTATTCTCTTTTCGCTTACGCTCTCAAGGCTTTGCACGAATACGCACGGGAAAACGGAAAATGGTCTACATGTATATAGTGTTTATAGTGTATATATGTATATAGTATTCTATTTTTGTTGCACACCGGAAATAAATCGCGAGCAGCGAGAAAAAAATGGCTGATATTAATATTTTTGTTAAAAGTAAGATTTCTTCGTTTTTTGAGACTCGGGGTATGTGTCACTACTTTTGGCTACTACGTGGTATTTTTGTTTTCTTTTTCATCAATTATAAATGACGGAGGTATGGCACGGTCTTCTATTTAAGGCGTTACCCCCACTTGTAGCGCAAAAAAAGGCCTTTTTCATGAATTTCTTTAAAGAAAACTACAAAACTTTTTTAATCGATCGATGTACCATCTTAAAGAACACCTTGAAGAACTTTCAGTAATTTTTTTATTGAAAAATATTACATTGTTTAGTGGCAAATGGCCGTCAATGAAATAATGTTTTTATATACACGGTTTGCGGTGACCAACATTGCGGCGAAGTGGATCATCTGAAAAAAAAATGCGGATGGATTTGGTCAAATATAAGTATAAGCTAGTCTTTAATCGAAGGATTTTAAAAAATATTCATTTTTCACAAAATGGCGGACAGTCAAAGTTTATGGTTCGATTTTAACGAAAAAAAAACGGCCGTATTTTGGCTATAAAACGGCCATTTTTTTTCGAAAAAAAAAAATCGAACGATTAAAGACTACATTTTTATGTATTAAATAAGCCTGCAAAATTTCAAGAAGATCGGTTCATTAGTGTTCGAGTAATCTTGGTCACCGACTTCAGAAATGCCATTTTGAGAAAAACGCGTTTAAAGTTTCAATTTCAGTTCTTCAATTCACGGATTCTTCTCTTTCAACGCTCATATCTCAGTCAATTTTGTTCGGATCGACTCGAAATTTTCAGGACATATTCTCACATATTTATACTTCAAAAAAATGCAATAAAAAAATCGATTTTTTCAAATCGCAAGTGGGGGTAACCCCTTAAGCGGGTTGCAGCGAATGTCAGACGGCGTGACACGTAGCGTCGGCGGAATAAATGTAAAAAATAGACAGACAAGATTTTTCTTCTATCGACACTCATACGCAGAATATGAACCAAGAAAAAGTGAGGAATGTTGAAAATCGATGAGATGGTACGCTTTCAAACAAAATGATCGAATTTTCCCGGAAAGCGCTACATTTTGCAATAAAAAAATACTTTTTTCAAATACATTTAGGTTCATATTTTGGACAATAAGGTTAGAAAGATTTACACCGAATTTCATTAGAATCGGTGGATTAGTTTTTTCGCTATACGTCACGCCAGTTTCGAAAATGCAGTGTGGAAGATCATGCCGTAATGCTGGCATTTTTGAGGATTGGCAAAAAAAGAGCACCATGTAACGGCCAAAAGCAGTAATAAAAAAATTCCTAAGAAGGGGAGGACGCCAATTGCAATGTTCAACTATTTATTGTAGAATTTAAATATATTTAAGCAGATAATTTATATAATTATCGATTTATCCTTCCAATGAAACATATTCGGAAAAATGTAGCTGCTGAAAAAATGCTTTTCTAAAATGTGCCTGGCGTGAAAAATATGTACGTTTCAAATGTTTCTAATGAAATTGATTTCTTCGCCATTCTTTTGTGCATGAAAAAACGAAGAGATTCGTGTACTTACGAGTCTCATTACGGCTTTCAGAATGATTTTACGAGCAAACGCGTGGGGCAAATAGCTACCCCGTTTTGTAGTTCAAAGGTAGAAAAAATGGGTTTGTAGTTATAGGGTTAATAGCAAGAATTTTCGGAATTTTTAGTTTCTTTAAACACCCCACCCAACGATATAAATTAACTGCTCGAATATGTTTAAATTCTACAATAAATAGTTGAACATTTCGAGAAATTAAAAAAAAAGGTAGCTGCCAGAATCGAACCCAAGCCAGCTGGGTGTCAGGCAATGCGCTTGACCACTGCGCTACGCCGCTGACTCGGAAATGGTTGAAAAATATCCCTCAAGTTCTACTCGGAAATCTTTGGAGAGCGTTTCACCCTTTCCAAATATTTTAGGAACCTCAAGTGGGGGTCCACCTCCTTCTAAGTCTCAAAAATGGTGAAAAATGTTGCTTTTAAAAAAAATCATGAAAATCGTCGAATTTTTTCTCGCCCAAACGTATCTCCCCCGTGATGTTGGATGAAAAAACGTTCGCTACAAAAGATTAACGATTTTGGCCGAATAATCGATCGTCCCCGCCAAAAATCTTTAGTACCAATCGTTTTTCCACCCGATTTTTCGGAATTTATTAAGAGTCCAATTAAGTCTTCGCCGTTTTTTATTTTAAAATTAGGCACTTACTGCGAAAGAAATGTACTTTATGTATTATTCAAATTGAAATTGCTCGTTAAGTCACTCCTAATGCAAGTGCAACTTCTTCGTGCGTTTGGCAAGAATCTCCCTCCAATAATGCTTCCAACTCCGCGTCTTCGTACACTTCCGGCCTTCCGCTACGTTTTTTGTCTTCGACGTCAAGCTCACCGTTCCTAACCTTTTGAAACCACTCGCGACAACTTCTCGCACTTGAGGAGGTACGATCATTACTACATCGCATTACGTCTTACATCTGACCAGGGGGCTGACACTGGGATAAATTCAGTAACGTGTCCCCGTTATTGTCGCCTCGTAACTAATCCGCCATGCGGTGCTAGTAGTCACCCGCATGACCCCCACTCCGCAAAGCACCTCCGTATTATTTCATCTTTTTCGTCGCGTGAACCAAGTGAATATTTCTTTTCTTTTTCTCGATCTGTCATTGTTCTCGAAAAAAAAAATCGCAGTGTGGTATTACAAAGTGATAAAATAATAAACAATTTTAGTGTAGCGATAAAATAAAAACAATTTTTGTGGTTTTTGTGCTCATATTTGAGAATGCCTGCGTGCGTGGTGCTTGACTGCACGTCAGGTTATCAATCCAACAAGGAAAAATCGCATTTCTCGCGTCAAATGCAAATTATGGAGACGCTGCGCGACTGAAGTGGAGGTCATGCGGGTGACTACTAGCGCCGCATGGTGGGTTAGTTTCCGTGGCGACAATAACGGGGACACGGTAGACGCAGCAGTGCCAGGGGGCTGCATCTGACAATTTCAACCGTAACCTCCTGGTGGCGCCATCTTTTGTCAAACGGCGGAGACTTATTTGTACTCTCATTATGTCGAAGGCTTCGATTCACACGGAGCCCTGTGTGTACGCAAGAAAGCAAGTAATTACGAAGTAATTCGATTCGCGAGTTAATTCGGCGCTGACGTTTAGGAAGGGCCAGCCCGCCGTGCCAGCGGACCCAGAAGGGCAGAAGATTCACGAGTGTCGTAGTGCCTTCGTACAATATGCTTTCGAGAGGAGGATACGTAGCGCCGGACCGTTTTCTCGCGAGATCCCACCTCGTTCAAGTCCACGTGGCGCCGGACGATCTTGGCGGTGGCACCGTATGGAACGTTCTCTCTCACGAGATATGGGCCAAATTCATGGCCCATCAGCAGACCGAAATCACGTTCAGAAACAAAATGATGCTCTGGAAGGGTCTCTATTTTTATATAAAGGTTCATCCCCTACTTTCTTCATTCTCGAATAGTCACGAATCCCACCACGCGACTAGGAACTTTCACGTTGTTTCTAGTTTTTCTTGCGAGACCGTCGCTCGTCCAACGGTGGCTTATTCTTGGAGAATGCTTCGTCGGGGCGTAACGTGAAAGTTTCTAGTTTTCACGGTTATTGTTTTTTTTTTTATCACTGCCGTCTATGCAAATATAAAAATGTCCAATATTTTGGAACATTCTCATTGGCGTAGCCAGAAATCCTGGAAAAATCGATCCCATATAATTAAATTCAAATAATCGATTAATTTCGTGCGGTCCACCCAAGCAAGCATGAAAAAATAATTCGATAAAACTTGAACTATTTCCTTCGTCGTGAATTCGTAATTTTATAAAAAGCAGCTATTTCGTTACGAAATTAAATAGATATTCAAATTTCACGACGTCTGCATCGTTGGACGCAACGATTTTTTTTCTCATTCATTCATTTTCGTTATTATTTGACAATCTTCTCAACTTAATTAAGAATCATTTTCCAGCTTACATCGGCCAAAAATAAATTTCGTCCATAAAAAAGAATTAATTTTGCAATTGCAAACTTCAGGATGATGTAAATTTCTTCTTTATTACTTGCGTTGTTATCCAAAAACCGTATTTTGCAAATTTAGACTTTTCGTCACTGAATAAGAACGTTAAAAAAGTTTGGGTGAGGAAAGAACATTTTTTTTGCGTTCCAACGATGGAAACTTGAAGGTCATAAAAAAGTGACGTATTTTACGGCAGTTTTTCAATAGACGTTAACATTGCTGGAATTGTAACGATGAAATTACAGTCGACGTTTCCAAAGTACGGCCTCTTTTTGGTGGGCTCGACAATGAACGGCTTCGGATCCGATAACAGCGACGTAGATCTCTGTCTCCTAGTCAGACAAACGGAAATGGTCCAAAGAATCGAAGCCATAACTCACTTGCAACAGTTGCAGAAATGCCTCAGAGGCTGTGGTGAGTCTGATCGTAAATTTTTCGCATTGGTCGCTCTCGAGTACCTCCACAACAATCCCCCTTTTCGCTCTTCTCCCTATCGGGAATTCGTGAAGAGTCGACATAAATAAAATAACAATTAGCGAATTTTGTCAATTTCGCAGACTACGTAGAGCATCTAGAATTAATAAAAGCCAAAGTGCCGATACTGAAATTTCGCGACTACATGCGGAACTTGGAGGTCGATCTTAACTGCAACAACGCAGTGGGAATCAGAAACACCCACTTGTTGTACTGCTACTCGCGAAGTAAGTAATCAATTATTTCGACAATTTATGCTCACTGGATAAGTTGGCATTGTTTCTAAAAAATAAGGGTGGGGGTCAAAAGTTTGAACAATCAATGTTCAGAACGGCCGAAATTTCGAATGCAGTAGTGACGAACGTTTGAATATTGGACGGATCAATCTTATGATAGTCTGTAAAATCGTTTAATTAAAATTGTGAATAAAAATGTTTCGAATATAATTTACAACGAAAACAAATATCAGATTTAACAAAATAACGAAAGATATAATATCGAATTGCCTGTATAAATACACGAACCAAATCGAGACGTCGAGTTATCGAATTGTAAATATGACGAAAGTTTCCAATTTCGAATTCATTTAAACCGAAGGGCCAAAACGACGATCGGTTAAAACAACGATGGGCCAAAATGTCGAACGGTCCGGATAACGAACACTTGGGATCGAGTAATACGTTGCTTGCGCTTTAGAGGGAAGCTGACAGATGGCGCTAGTGGTCAGTCGGGTAAGGCATAGTGGTCAGTCGGGTAAGGCAGTCATCCCATGTTCGTTATTTGGGCATTCGTTATTTCGGACCATCGGTCATTTGTCTTTCTAAGATCTGCACATTCGAAGTTTGTACTCTCGATATATGGATTTTCGTTGAAGGCGGTATTAGGAATATTAGATACTCAGTGTTTTCTATTTCGGAGGTATGAATGCTCTAAACTTTTCGAATCTCTATTTGTTTGACTCAAACTATAAACGATCTGAATATATATTCTCGAATAAATGAGCTCTTGAATAAATAATCCTACGTTGTAATGGTTATTCGATTTCGTCATCGATCGAAGGATAAAATTTCGAATAATTTACCCTTCGTCATTTTGAGAGTTCATAATTCCGTCCTTTCGAAATATTTGCCGTTCTACACTTGGCCATTCGTTATTTTGACCCCCACCCGAACATAATCATGTAAAAAATGTTGCATCATTGAGGGACAACGCCACTCTAGCGGCAGAAAATAAGGCCTGACTTTGACCATCTTTTGTTGGGGGTATGAATATAAATTTGGTGTGGATCGGATTAATAGTTTTTTAATAGTCGTGACCACCGCCAAGGTGTTTATCCAAAAAGACGATTCTGAGATAATCGCGTTCAAGATTCAAGTATGTTTCTTTTACATTTAAAGTTAATTTATTCATACTATCGCGGAGTCGTTGATTCCGGGGCCATACAGTAATCCTTCCGCACCCTCTGCAGCCTCTAAAACATTGATTTGATACTGCCTACGAGCCATTCTTCCTTCCCTTGTGGCTGCTTGCGCTTGCTGCTCAAAATACCTATAACTGCGAAGCTAATGCTCCGATCTTTATGAAACTCGGTGAGAATATTCTTGAGATATTGTACTTGAAGGATATGCAATAAAAAAATGTCCCATTTTTGCCGACCATCACAAGTGTACATGAGGGATTCTCCGTCAATTCAGCCACTTTTTTTCAACCATCAGATCTGCCTTTCATTTAACTTCTAAATTGTTGAATTAAAAAATCGGACAAAATTCACATAGAATGCCTTTTAGTAGTACTTTGATATAACCAATTATGGGGCAGATCTGAGATGGTCGAAAAAGTGGCTGAAGTGACGGAGAATCTCTCATATAAGGCCCTAAGCAAAAAAAAAAACGATTTTTCCAAAATCCTGGAGTGGTGTTATCCCCTGACGGTCTGCTTGGAGGCCCGAATAAAACGGCCTAATTCCGATTGTTCTTTCTGGGAAACGGTTGGCTGGGAAAGTGGGTTTTTCGACCCACCTAGGTAGACGTAGCCCGTTGATTCGTGCTCGATTTTCACACCCAACAAAACGCCCTATTTATGCGGTTACAGTCGACTGGCGAGTGAGGCCACTCGTCCTGGTTGTGAAACTTTGGGCGCAGTGCCAAGACATAAACGACGCGAAAAACATGACCATATCCAGTTACTCGTTGGTCCTGATGGTCATACACTTTTTGCAATGTGAGTTGATGATCGTGCTGGCTCAATGCCCCTTGCCGTTGATCGCAATCTTCTATCCTCGCGCGCAACTTGACGCTCAACGAACCAACAAAATGGTGTAATCTTAGGTGGCCTTAGTCCTTCCGTGCTGCCGTGCCTTCACAACATATATCCGAACAAGTTCAGTCCGAGCTCGGATATTCACGCGATCGACATTCAAGAGGACCTTAACATCGAGGTCAATCCGCAAAATCGTCAACCCCTCGGTGAATTGCTGTTCGAGTTCTTCAAGTATTACGCTATGTTCGAGTGAGTCTCATATTCGTACCCTTTTGTCTCCGATGCTCCGAAATTGTTCGAAAAACAATTCAAAATGGAACAGATGCATGTTATAACCTACAATTCCGTCCAAGTTATCTAAGCATGGCGTCGAAATATGTACAAATTCGAAATATGACAAAGATGTCTTCCCACGAGGGAAGGGATATCGAAGGGCGCGTTTTAATTAAAGCGAACTAAATCAGTTTCAGTAAGTACGCGATATCGGTAAGGCAGGCGCAAAAAGTGCCAATCGAAGAATGCCGCAGGGTCATATCGTACAAAAACGATCCCTACGAGTGGAAGTATCTCTGTATCGAAGGTAATTATGCGATTTCGTTGTTCCGTGGACGATTTCGGGCACTGCAATGACCGCGAACGAAATTCTTCGTTATAAGGGGGGGAAAAAAATTACTTTCACCGAAAGCTTCCAGTTGACGTTGCTTTGAGGCGTCTTCACACTTTAGACGCTAAAAAAGGCTATTTTCGTGAATTTTTTATCGATTTGTATTAGGTGTAGTACATTCAAATATCTGGGAGTGTATTTCTCAACCGGAAACACTTTCGAGAAGCACACGAAGATGGTGGAAAGCAAGATAAGGAAGGCAGCAAACGGAGCCTGAGGACACTCAGGCTGAGGATAGCGGAAGCAATAGCAAGAAGCGGGTTGTTGTATGGAGTAGAAGTATGGGGGCGGAAAAGACGGACGAGAGTAGACAGAGAACGGGCCAGGTACACGAAGATGGCCATGGGACTGAGAAGGAATACGCCGGAGTACGTCTGGAAAATTGAGGCCGGATGTATAGGGGTGGATATAGTGATGAAAAAAACGAGCGGGCGACTACATCGGCAAAGTCGTGGAGATGAAGGAAAGGAGATGGCCTGATGGACGGAGCGAGAGGGCTAATGAACAACGACGGAAGCAAATGGGGCGAAGAAATTAAGGCGGCAATGGAGCAAGCAGGAGAGGGGCAGATAGTGGGGACGGTAAGAAGAGGAAACAAAGAGGAATGGAAGAGGAAGGCTGGAAGGTGCAGAAGTTGGCGGAGCAACAAGTGCAGAGAATGTGGGAAAAGATCGGCCGGTCCAATTTCTGCGTAGAATACGAAGAAAGGAAAAAAAGAGGCGGGAATGGAAGACTATTGGGATAAAGGAACAACAAGGGGTGAGATCAAGGAAATGTGGGCTAGAATGAGGTGCGGTAGTGTGGGGAGACAAGCAGAAAAGGGTTTCAAAGACACAAGATGTAGAGTATGCGGGAAAGCGGAGGAAACTCTGGCACATATTCGGGAGTGCGAGGAGGCCAAGAAAATGATGGAAGAGCAGGCCCATAGAAAATTTGAAGAGTGGGAAAAACAGCAAAGAAGGAAAATAAATGGAGGGTGGAGAAATGCACTAGAGGGAAAGGATTTAGTAGAAGGGATGTGTGTGGTTGCGGGGCAATTTGAGAATATAGCCCGGAAAAGGGGGTCAGGAGAGCAGAGATAAGGAAAGCGAAAGAAGGCGAGACAGCGGGTAAGGAATTTGTATAAACGCAACAAGTGCTATGATAACAGGATTGATGCTTGATGATTAATAATAAGAAGCCTTATAAAGAAAATGAAAGGAGCAAATGTAAAAAGCTCGAAAGCATGTACACGAAATAAAAGATTCTGACTGATTATTAGGTGTAGTAAAAAGAGATCCATCATTTTTGCACGAGATTGAAGACTAAAATAATGAATTTCTTTTTACTACACCTAATATTATAGATATTGATATGAACGTTGTTACACTTAATAAAGACACTTTCGAAAAACATTTTTTCTAAATTACTCTTTTTAAGTCACAATTTATAGACGAAAATGGTAGTTAAAAAATGTCAAAAATTCATATATAAAAATGATTTTTTATATATGAAAAAATAAAATGAAAATGGCGGACATTTGTCGAAAAAAAATAACAAAAAAACGTGGTTTTCCACCGGTTTTGCAAAAAAAGTGAATAACAACATTTTAAAAAATCCTTCATGTGCGCTATGCAAAAACGATTTCCAGTGTGAAATGAACAGTGAACAAATATTATGAACAATCGCCGAGCGTTAGAAAATAACAGATTGAAATGAAATGAGAAAATATGCGTTGTAGATATAGTTGTCAAGAATATGTGGTTAAAATTTCATAAGGATCGGAATTTCATAAAATTTCATAAGGATACATGACCATTTCTTTAAGGGAAGGGTAGGGGTTTCAGCGTGAAAAAAAAACACTTTTTTGCGATTTTTTAAATCTATATGGATAGAGTAAATTTATTGAAACCTTTTGTACATTGTTAATTGTCATTTCAAGACAAAGCTTTTCCAAGAACGCCTTTGGAAAAACACGATTTGCGGTGTTCACTGTATCTCAGCTAGAAATTATCTGAAATCAAGTACCATTAAAATTTAGTCAAAGTATCATCAAATCCTCCCCCCAACGGTCTTTGATAATTTTTTTTTTCATTTCTAAATTTTTCGTGGTCGTGTAAAGTGAAAAGTGCTATTTTTCACGAAAAATTCCGCCATTTTGGGGGTGGAAAACCCCCTCAATGTAAAAAAAAATCTCAAACTAACCGTTGGGGGGAGGTATTTTATACGTAGAAAGTGTGTACCAAGGTTGAAATAAATCGGTCATGTAGTTTTCAAATGGCAGTGAACACGGACTTTGAAAAAGTGCTTTGGAGAAAAACGCGTTTGAAGTGTTAGCTACAGTTTGAAACGCGAGCCACAGTGTTAGAGGAGCGGGACTAAATAGTCAATAACTTCGAGAGTTTTGCTCTGATTGACCTGAAATTTTGGGATTATATTCTTGAAATGTTTAACTATAAGAAAAGACAAAAAAAAAGCGATTTTTCAAAAGTACGAACCCCTACCCTCCCCTTAATGTATTTCGGAGGTGTATTAAGCGTAACAACTTTTATATCAATATCTATAATGTAAACCGATCGAAAAAATTCATAAAAATAGCCTTTTTAGCGTCTAAAGTGAAAAGACCCCTTAAATAAAACACAAAGTACCGTTATTTCACAATGCCCAATTTTTTATTTAAAAAAAAAAACGGCGGGACTACTAATAACTGGGTGAAAAAACGGCAGGGCTCGAAACGCCCAGATTTACAGACTGAAGATACCGGAAAGACGTTTACCGACGAAGTGTTAAGGGGTTATATACAGTGAGGAGGCCCAAAAAGATCGATTGTTCGAGATATTTTCTTTACAAGACCTTTAAATCTATTAATGTAAAAATTTGTACACATTATGGTAACTTTTAACGGTATTTTAACATTTTTTATTCGTAAAAATAATTATTTCGAAAGCTGCTAGAGCTGAACTCCGGGAGCGCCTCTACAAAAAAGGCGTCTTGCGGTGAGCACGATATCTCTGGACTGGATAATCTACAATGAAAAAAAAACCAAAAACATTTCGTTAATATAATGGATTAAATTGTAATTGATCGAAGGAATAAGCAAAATAATAATGTTTTGGCAAAATGGCGGCTATAAATACACCGATCCAGCTGAAGCTTGGTATGTTTTCTTCCAAGAGACGCTAATAACTGAAAATAACCTCGATACGCACCAGTAGTGCCATCTCTCTGACTTTGCACGGAATTTTCAAACGAGCCTCGTATGTACGCTGCGAAAACAAAATGTTAAGGATGTTGAGTCCCAAATCGCAAATGATAATAAAATTCTGAAAATTTGGTAAGTTTTTGTACGAAGTATTTCAGAGGTCGTGTAAAAATTTCACGACAATTAGGAAGCTCGTTATTGAACAATTAACATTCACGAATTAAATGTTGTTTTATGGAAACTGATGTAACTTTGCAATAAGTTTTTTTTTTGACCTCTCAATTTTATAATATCTACAATATACCGAAAGCAACGGGAAAAAAACGAAGTTTATTGATAAATTTTTTTAAATTTCTTTTAAAAATTGTTCTTAACAAAATGTTAATTTTTTAATAACGAGCTTCCTAATCGTCGTGAAATTTTAACACGACCTCTTAAATACTTCATACAAAAACATACGAAATTTTCCGAATTTTCTTATCATTTTTTATTTCAACCCTTAAGGAGGTTGAAGTAATGATGATAGAATTCTGAAAATTTGGTATGTTTTTACATGAAGTATTCAGGAGGTCGTGTAAAAATTTCACGACGATTAAGAAGCTATTTATCGAACAATTAACATTAACATGTTTCGTAGGGACTCAACATCGTCAACCGTGTATAACCCTTTAATCGTTTGTAATTGTCATTGATGCAGAACCGTTCGATCTGACGAACACGGCACGGTCGGTGTACGATTACGCCGTATTTTCGCGGATCAAGCAGATCTTCGTGAACGCCTACCAAAGACTGGAGGACAATCGTGACCTGGCGAGCATCTTCGTCAAGTCGGGCCCGAGAATGGTACATCCCTATCCCCATTACGGATTCTAGCTGCACGGGACGCACGAGAGGGTCCTCTTCGTTCCGCAATGTCGCGGGATACGTCTTCGATTAATTTCGCAACTTAAATATTTTTCTTCTTTTCGTTTTCTTCATTCCTCCACTTCGAGAGACGTTCGCTGTTGTTCGCGCGGGTGGAACGGAATTCGAATCGATTGTTCGAATCGATCGCTGATCGAACGGGGTGTGGGGGGGGGGCACGAGCAGAACGTCGTTTTTTTTTAACCTTGAAGCACGAAAGAAAAGTACCTGTGATGACACACGTGATGCGAAAAAGATCGAGCATGAAAACGAATTGCTGGAATAATGTCGCGCGATTACGGCGATCAACTCGATCTGTGGCCAAAAGTGAAATGTCGATCATTATTTGTCGTCGACAGGCGAGGTACGAAAGGCCGTCGAGATATTGTGCAACGAAGAAGAAAAAAGTTGCCAAAAGCAGGATGAGAAACTCCAATAGCGAGAAAGAACGAGAATGGGGGGGGGGGGGTGTTAAATTTATTCTGCGTCAATTCGCGAGAAAATGTTGCAGCCAAGAGCGACTCGTTAAATTGTTCGATGAGATTTTCTGTTTCGAAGCCACACGAGCGTAACGAGTCGTGGAGGGGGGTGGGGGGTACGGGGAGGGGCAAAGGAAGCACAAAACGCGGTGATATTATTTATAGGTAAAGATACGTGCAATTGTTGGACGGCGGATATTTTGAAAAAATAATATCCCTCGAGCCTCTTTGGAAATCGCATGTCCAGTGCCTTCGTTCGTCAATCGACCGAATGAAAAGAGAACGAAAAACCGAGAGTAAGAAACTAATGCCCAGAAACGTAAACGCAAAAGATGATGCAAATTTTTTGCTCAAGCCCGACTCTGATATCTTCGCGAAAGTAGAATGCACGTTTGATGAGGAGATGATACGACTGAAAATAATTGCTGTGAAGAGAAAACCGCGCGTATCGATCCGTCGTTCTGTCACGCATATCGGACGCACACAGAAGAAGAAAAAAACTGAAAAAAAAAAATATATATATATATATCAAAACGCGTAAAAATCAGAATTAAAAACCGGTAATTTTTCTTTGGAATGATAACAGGCGAGAGTTAATTCGTCGGGATTCCACGTGCTCGTGAGGCGGACTTATTTTTTTATTCACCATACAGCCGTCCTCGACCAAAAACAACAAAAAAATAATTTATACGAAAAAAGGTTAAAAATATCAAAAAAAAAACAAAACAAAATAAAAAAAAACGAATAAAAACTACAAAACTTGCCGGAAAAAAAGGTTGAATAAAAAATTAATATTCTATATATATATATATATGAAAGATTGTTAATGATATTTAAGTTTGTAGTATTAATTGTTACTGTCAGGGGGGGGGGCTGAAGCAGTAGGGAGGATGCGATCATGGCATACTTTTTTCCCTCGTTTATTCGTGAGGCGTAAAAGCGAAAGAAGTCGGCGAAGTACCACAGGTCTATTTCATAAGCGATGAGAATAGTACGAAAAACGGACACTAGATGACTTCTCGCCTCGCGTGTGACCAACTTGTCTTTCTCTTCCGTTGAACGTATTTTTTTCTTTTTCCAACGACCGGCTAGTCGAAACGTTGGGCGAGAAAGAGGCGAAGGTTGTAGCTGATCAACGTTGTCAGTAGCGTTCCGATCGAAATTAATATTTTTTCGCGATAACTTGGCGATAACTTAACTTTGGAAACGAATCGATCGAATTTTCCACCGAAATTTTGGCATAGCCACTCGTCGACGAAAAACGGAAAATCTCTAGCCATCGCGTGGCGCACCGGAAGTGATTTAGCAGAATTTCGATGATCGCGCATGCGCTTGTGCCTCTTCCATGTAAAAATCCAATCGTACTTTTGTGAACTTTTTTTTCCCCGGTTTTTCTCGCGGCGAGGCAATATCGAGAGATAAGATCAGAAGGGTGGGAGAAAAAAAATGTTTTCTTTGTAGCGTCGATCGAATGAGAGGCGAGAACACGAGGCCGCGTCGGCGATCCGTAGGATAAACTACCGTTCGTTCGTCGTTAACGAGAGAGAAAATGATCAATGTCGCTGTCGCCGGTTGTGCGCAAAGTTTCCTCGGCAGGGAAACGAGTAACTTTATTATCCATGACACCGTTTTCGATGCGCCCGAAATTGTAACTTGTCCCGAAACGTTCGAAAAACAAAAAGCAACGTCCGCGCGATGCTCGCGCGTGATTTTTTTTTTCTTCGTACTCTACCCGAGCCCGCAAGCGAAGCTTTTTGGTTTCTTTTTTTCGCTTTTGTTTTGTGCAGCGGCGAAACGCGTAATATTCGAGCCGAATAGTAGATTTGTGTGAAAATTCCAGTGCCGAAGTTTGAGGAATAAAATTATTGTATAGAGTCACGTGTGCCGAGATCAACAACATTTGTATAAACATTCGAATTCAACGCCCTGACCTGAGTCGCGGAGTTGAGAAAACAAAAAGACACCGTAAATTGAGCGTTTTTGTAACCGCAACAATCGAAATTTTTTCGCGAGCTCAAACGAAACTTTCCTCCCGCTCGATCATCCGAAAATCGTTTATTAATTTTCTTCGATGAGTCGACGAAATTCGTCGCTCTTATGACGCAACCGTAAGGATCTATTTTTTTTCGATGCTTTTCAATTTCTTCGCGTTGTAACAAGTCTTCCAATGAATAATTTGATTTTTTTTCGTCAACTCCACATGCGAAAAACTCGATTGTAGCGGAATTAAAAGCTAAGGTCCTAGCATAGTTCGTAAGGATACAATTAAATTATTCTTTTGTAAATTCAATATTGTCCCATGGGAGCAAATGCAATGTTTGTATACGAAAAAGAAGTAGAATGTTTCGTTACCGTAGTAGTAAATGCGATCTCGCAATACCGAACGTTCGCGAAGATTCTCCGTCGAAATGCCCATCTTGCGAAACTTTCGAAAATTGAAATATTAAAAAAATGCATCTGAATTGATAATCAACGAATATGGCAATATGTATGAAAAAAAAAAGGAAGACCAGATGAATAAACCGAAAGTGAAATGCCCTTGTTCATGTCACATTTATTGGGTACCATAAGAATTTTACAGTAAAACGTTGTTTTCCCTTTGTTGCTTTCGTATCGTAATTTGCAGTTGGCGGTGCATCCTCGGTAGGAGAGAATAAAATAAACGTTCAATGGAAAGTAACAATTTTGTTTGTTTTGAGTTTCGCGTCATTCTTGTCTATCGCACTACTCGTAATGCGTTGCATTGCGATAATCGAAAGCGTCGATGTCCTCGCGAAAACAAAGTTACGCGGTAAAAATAACTTCTTTTTCATCATTCACGAGCAGAGTACCGAATTTTTTTTGGAAAATCGACGAGAATTGTAATCCCCGAGTGTTCAATAACGATCTTAAATTTAAATAATTTAGCCTCGGTATTCGGCGCAATCGTGAATTTTCGAATGAAGAAAGAGTTACAAGTTTCTAAACGGAGATCGAGAACGCTTGTTCGTATCCCTGCGTATGAGATATTCCACGCCATTTCACCTACCCCTCGAACGTTTTTTATTTTCCTGACTTTTTTTTAAATTGTACCTTCATAATAGACCGTTACCTCTTTCGGGAGTTATAATTTTCCACAAAATGTCGATTCCGGCAGTTTTGCAAACGTTTAAACGCGGATAACTCCGGAACTAATTGAAATATCGACAAATGCCGATATATAATTTTTTTTTCATTCCGAACCATAATTTCGTTAAAAAATATGAAAAAATTATCAATGTCAACTATTTTTTCAAAAGAAAGAAAATTCTCTACAACAAAAAACTATTTCTTCAAAATTATTTTTCTCGTTAAATTCAGCATAAATGAAAAATAAACCGTTTCAGGCCTGTCGAAGCAGAACGGGAAATCGCAAAATCGTTGATAGCATCATTGGAGATTAAAATGATTAAAATGTTCTCGAGAAATGTGATTAATTCGAGAAAAAAAATAGAAGGAAAAATGGGCCCACGATGAGACTAGTCTTAAAAATCATACAATGACTAACTCTATTTTAGAGAATTTTTTGAAAAAAATTAGAAAAGTCGATCATGTTAAAAAAAAATAGTTTTCACTTTAGAAGCGAAAAAAACGTTGACATTGATAATTGATAATTTTCTTCGTATTTTTTAACGAAAGTGTGGTTGAAAACGAAAAAAAGTTGTATATCAACATTTGTCGATATTGCAATTAGTTCCGGAGTTATCAGCGTTCAAAGGTTTGCAAAATCACAACTCGTGAAAGAGAAGACAAAAATCTAAAAATTGTTGTGGAAACTCCTTTCATAGGGTAAAATTTAGAAAAAAAAAATGATCGAGGTCACGGGCCAGTTGAAACGCCGTGGAACACCCACAGTACATATACACGGATTACCGGCAATTTTATCTTCGCGAAAAATTCGTTGTCCGTTCCTCGTCGAGTCCGCGCACCGCTCTCGAAATCCAGTTATTTTCGTCCGGCCGCACGCGCCGTGACAACGCGTCCACGTTTAATCTCGCAAGCCCAACGGTGAAAAGAAGAACGAAAATTTGCATCTCTCGCACCCTCCCTCTCTTTTGTTTACTGCGATATAACTCTATGTACAGATAATATTTTTGTCGTTTGTTAATGAAAAGAAAAAATGTCAACGAAATAACGAGGAAGGAAAAAAAATAGATCAAACGAATTAACATGATTATGAAATAATCGAAGAATTACATCCCCGGGTAGTTTGTTTTTTCGGCGTCGAGGCCATACAAGGGTACAAAGAGAAGAAAGTCCTTCGTACACGCTTCGCGATGACGCAAAAGTTGCCTTCGTTCTTGCTCCGTTCGACGATATTCTTTCGTTTCCTGTCACTTTACTCTCGTTGCACCGTGGCCTCCGGAGTTCCGCTTTCTTTGATCCTCCAGTGAGCGAAAAAAAGAAAAATCCTTCCCCGAGCGAGTTCCATTCCGAAGTGACCTCACTATCCTTGCCTCCTTGCAGCTTCCAATCGAAAGACGGTTTCACCATCGAAGATGCACCTTCGGCTACCAAGGCTCGTCCTTTCCCCCGCTCGTACTCTCCTCCCCAGCAATGAGAAATTCGCGTTTTTCTGACGCTCCGAATTCCTTGCTATCCCATCGATCGGGCCTCGCGAATTTTTTCGTCTCCCGTGCGTCAGGATTTCTCGTAGATTCCCCACGAAGTAACTGCCCGTTTACTCTCTCAGCTAACGTTCACTTCAGTCGCATCGATTCGACCAGGTCTCGATCTCCCTCCATCCTTCGTTTCCGTTATTTCCTCTTCGGCCTGTGAGCTCCGGCTGGTAAAAGCTGCCAGGCTCGTGCACGTCGCGGATCGAGCATCGAAAACAACGAGACGATCGCCGTATCGAAATCTTCAACCTCCGTCGACTCCGAGCTAAGCGTCGTTCGTCCGACGCGTCACGATCGCAATCGCATTCGATCATCGCGTTCCACACCTCGCGATCTTCCACGATGTCACATCTCGGGGGAGGGGGGGGGGGGGGAGATCTCTCGTCATCCCAAGTCGGAGGCCTCCGAGTAGGTTTTCCCACTTTCTCATCTCCCTGCCCGATTTTCAATCTCGCTTCTCAGCGCTTTCCACTTCCGGAAACGTCCTTTCTCTTTTCAGTCGCGTGTCATCGCTGCTTGGCGCTTGATGTTATCGTCCGTCGCTACTCATCGTGTTCGTCGTTATTTTTAAATTTCATAGTTTCTCGTCGCGTTCGAAGAAAACGTCTCGTGTTGTTGATTATTTTTTTCTTCCGTTCTCTGCTTATCTCGTTCAATTTTCGAAGAATTTTTGTCTCGAAGCCGCTCTCTCTCACTCTCTCTCTCCCCTCTTTCTTTCTCGGTAGTGTAGTCGCTCCCGCGACGCTATTTTTTGCATGGCGAATGCGTTTTAACAGCCGTTACGAAAGATAAATGAAGCGCCGTAGCTCAGTAAGGCTGAGAAAATTGTCCGCCGGCTTGTGACTGTCCGCTCTGATAGAATCCGCTCCGATCGCCCTGATAGGTAGAATCCTGAGAGAGCAGACCGTCCATCTGCGACTGGAATTCCCCGACGGCGAACGAGTCCTGCGACAATTCGGCCTGGCTGAGTCCGGGCTGGGAGAGGCTGAAGCCGGGTTGCGACATGCCTTGTGTGTTGCCTTGGGTGAGCGGCAGTCCGGGTTGGCTGTATGGTTGGGTGCTCTGTTCGCCCTGGCTAAGTTTTCCAAGTCCGCGGGTGAGTTTGTTGTTTTTGGTGAGTGCGAGGCCGCTGGCGCTGCCGCCTCGGCGATTCCGTTGATTCTGCCGGGCCTGTAGGGCCTGCTGATGCTGATTGTAGAATCGCGGCGGTACGTGTGCCATGTTCATGAACATGCCGACGGGCACGGGCACGTTGTTCATGGCGGCTTGGGCTCTCTCGGGGCTGATGTAGCTGATGGTGTCGTGGGTGCGGCTGAACACGTCGAGCGGCAAGTTCCTCTGGTAGTAAGGATTCTGCTGTTGATTGCCGTTTATCTGGGATCCCGAGCGATCGTAGATCGAGCCCGGGATGAGAGCCTCGCGCGCGTCGTACATCGACGTAGTCATGAAGTGGGAGCCCGGATTAGCCGCGTTTACCAATTTCTTCGGCTTCGCGAATTGTATCATGGATTCTTTGAGATTGTTGAGGGGTCCTTCGACCAGGACTTTTTGCTCCTTGTAGAAGCTCAACAGATGATTCCAGAGTGGTTGTTTCGAGAGTACCTTGGGATTGCCGACGATGATGATGCCGTATTTGGCGCGCGTCAGGGCGACGTTCAAACGGCGAGGATCGTTGAGAAAGCCGATGCCCTGATGCTCGTTCGATCGTACGCACGACATTATTATTATGTCTTTTTCGCGGCCCTGAAACGCGTCGACGCTGGCAACTTCGATCTCTTGATAGAGCTTCGAGTGAAGCGATCCCTGATACTGCATGTACTGAACGAGATAAGCCCGTTGGCCCTCGTACGGCGTGATGACGCCGATTTGCTCGGGTTTCACGCCGCAGCGTAGGAATCTCGTTGTTATTTTCTCGACGTTCGATGCTTCGGTGCGATTCAGGTAGGACGTGCCGCTTCCGGCGATCTCCTCTTGGCCCTGAGTCACGTAGAAGAACATCGGCTTGTCCGTAGCCGGCCAGGGAAAGTCGATCTTCAGTAGCTTCCGCTCGTCCGCGCACACGCCGTTCTGCAGTGATCCCTCGTAGAAGAAGTTGGATGGGAAACGCGATAGATCGGGATGCATGCGATACTGGACTTCCAAACGGAACGGTCGTATGCCGAGTACGACGAGTCTCTCGAAGAGGGACTGCGAGAGGCCTGCGCGTGCGGCCTTCTTGCACATTACGACAGGCCCGAGCTGGCAATGATCACCGACGAGTATCAACTGCCGGGCGCCCAGCACGACCGGCACCATGCACTCGGGCTCGGTCGCCTGCATACTCTCGTCGATGAGGATCGAGTGGAACGCCAATTTGTGCAAACGCGGATCACCCGCTCCGACGCACGTGCAACATATCACGTCGGCAGCCTCGAGCAGTTCCTTCTCCGCGGCTCTCTTCAACAGCCTGTAACGCTTCTCGTCGACGCTCGACAACTCCCCGGTCTCGTCCTTCAGCTGTTGCAACTTCTGGAACTCCGTGTTCGTCTCCATGTTCTTTATCTGATTGTGCAACGCCAAGAAGCTCACCGGCGAGTCGATCGCCTCTCGGGACTTTGCACAGAGACGAACGACCTTCAGATTCGACTTGTGGATCTTCTCGGTCAGCTGGTCGACCGCTGTGTTCGAGGGCGCGCAGACGAGAACCGGGCCACCGTTCTGCTTCACCAGCTGATACACTATGGTCGCGCTTGTCACCGTTTTTCCCGTGCCCGGCGGACCTTGGATCAGCGAGAGAGGACGCTGCACCGCGTGCTTCACCGCGTACACCTGCGATCTGTTCAGGTCCGGGAGATTCGGGGCGCTGAAGTGCTTAGGCAGGTGACAACGGAAGAGCACCTCCTCTACCTCGTGGCCGAGAAGACGATGGTATATGTACGCCGATACCGACGTACCGTCCTCCGCAAACTTTCGCAGCGCGAGTTGCATTCTGAAAACGAAATTACGATTATTCGTCTAGTCGCGGTTGGAATCGTTTCTGATTCATCGACTGGTGCAACTTGGGAACCTTTTTCTTCATTTTTTACTTGGATGAACCATTTGTTAATAACAGTGACTTCGGCACGCTGTTTTTCAAGAGAAAAATGAGATTTCCGATAGAAAAATGAGGCCCAAAAGGCAACACGAGACCCTTAAAACGGCGCACAGGGCCCAAAAGCCAAACAAGGCCCAAAATGCATACAAAACTCGAAAGGTACGCGAGGCCCAAAAATGGCAGGCAAGATACAAAAAACGCACGCAAGTCCCAAAAAACGGCACGCAAGGCCCAAACACGGCATACAAGGCCCAAAATATACACAGGACTCAAAATGTGCCCAGAGCCCGAAAAAGACAGGCAAGGCCCAAAACGGCATGCAAGGCCCAAAATGCATGCAAGGCCCAAAAAGTACACGAGGCCAAAAATAAATACAAGACGAAAAAGGTATAAAAATCCCAAAACGACATACAAGGCCCAAAAGGCAAGCAAGGCCCGCAATAAATACAAGATCCGAAAGGTATACAAGGCCCAAAAACGGCACGCAAGGCCCAAACACGGCATACGAGGTATAAAAAGGCAAACAAGGACAAAAAGCACACACGTCCCAAAAGGCATACAAGGCCCAAAAAACGGCACACAGGGCCCAAAGGAAAACAAGACTCAAAAAGCATACAAGGCCCAAAAGATATACGAGGCTCAAAAAAATGTATGCAAGGCCCAAAAAGCGGCACACAAGACCCAAAACGGCATACAGGACCCAAAAATGTCATACAAGGCCCAAAAATGGTGAAGAAACGTTTCCACTTATGAAAAAATAACGAGTCAGCAAATTCTTCCTCACCTAAAGGTATCTCCCCCCTTAATACGATATATTTGGATGCAGTACTCACCGATCAAAGCTCGTACTCTTCCATATGAAATCAACGACAAAATTGCTGACGCATTCTGTCGGTGCTCCCGAATTGTTCTTCAATTCTATGCCAACTTCCTCGCCGTAGTTGTCGGGTATTTTGATAACGTGTCCGAGATCGGACCAAGGTTTGTGCAGTTCCCCGTTGTAACGAAGTTTGAGCTCGTCACCGTGCATCAACTTCATGTCGCCGTCGGTTTTGGCGAGCATGAAGTACGCGATGGTCTTTTTGTTGAGACCGACGTCCCAGCGGACCTCGATGTTCTCTTGGGTCTGGGATGCTTTGAGACGCTTGTCGTAGTCGGCCTCGAGTTTAACGAGGGGACCGAATATATTCTGATACTGATAGCCGTCCTCGTAGCGCAACAGAACCTGCTGGGGTTCCTCGTCGACGCCGGGCTTCTCGAGATCTTGAAAAGTCGCGTCGACGTTGTCGCGCCAAAGTTCCTCGAGTTTGTTGATCTGCTGAGCCGATATCTGGCGAGCTCTCAGCTGCTCCTGCTCAGACGGAATCTTCACGAGCCAGGCCAAGAAGCTACGGTCTTCTATCAGCGGCTTCCACTGCTCCTGATCCCTGATTCGTCGTTGAACAGGAACGATTATCGTTTTCCTCGTTTTCCACGGTTGACGCGGTTGGCAAGGCGTTATTTTTGTTCTTCGGGACCACGTACTCACCAATTCATGTCCTTGAGGGAACTCTGAGCCGCGCACGGCTGGCGACACAACAGGACGACGACGGAATCGGCTTTGGCCGGTATAAAGCCTAGAACGAAAACGTTCCTCACGGCGCAGGAGTAACATTCCAGTACGGTCTCGCCCAGAGGTCCGTCCCTGCATCGTAAGGTCAGCGGATGTCAGGTGGAAGCAGTTCGTCGTTGCCAAGATTTTTTTGTTAATAAAAACGCCAATTCCTCAAACAATGGTGTTGGGTTTGAAAAATATATATTTATATTTTTTTATTTTTTAAATAGATTATAAATATCTATATATTTTTTAAATATACATTTTTTTAACACCACATTCGAGCTTTCGGACCCAAGTCTGCGCCTGATTTATTTCGCCATTCGATTTACGTAAATTCGCCTAGTGCGTTCTAACTTATAGCGCTGAAGTTTGCATCGTTGGAACCCAACGAAAGTTCTTTACACTTAATTTTCCATATTTCAATGATTGTCGATCTTTTTGTTCGCAGATTTATATCGTAGATCGTAAAATAAATATCGTAAAAAATGGCTGAAGAATCGTTGTAAGCAGGATCCGCCAAAATAAAATAAAGTTCAGAAATATTTATCTTTCGGGGATTCCAACGATGCAAAAGCCTCGTGTAACTTCGCTATAACTTCGCTGATCAATCATTGACAGACATTGTAAGTTTTCACAGCGCCTTTGAAAAACTTTTTTTTTCTCTCTGTGTCTCGATGTCATTATTTTTTATAAAAGTTACCGGTATATTCTACGTGCCTTGCGTAATCGTTGTTTTGGAAAAAATAACGATAACGAGGCTTGAAAAAGCTTCGCTGTAGAGATAAGTCTTAAGGGGGGATATACCTTCAGGCTAGGAAAAAATTAGCCGCTCTTCATGATTTTTGTTTTCGAGGAAACATTTCTACGGTTTGGAAGTGTGCATCGTTGGAAAGCAACGAAAATATATTTCCTCCGTACTCCCGTACTGTTTTCCGCACATCGAGGCTGCGAAATTCGCCGAAACATTTTTGAGAATCCTTGAAACTTCCTACCAAAAGTTGCAAATAAAAAGATTTTGGGAAATAGTAAAAATAAAGAAGTAACAAAGATGAAAAAAAGTTTTGGTTGCATTCCGACGATGCTAACTTCAACACCATTGAAAACGAACAATTTTTCTCTCGCTTAAGGTATCTTCCCCCTTAAAGTACTGTTCAACAGGGTAAGAGTTGTTTCTTTCTCTTCGTCGCCTTCCAATGTGGACGCGGAGGAAAAGAAGTTGCGAGTGTCGATGAAGGAGAAACAAGGTAAAAAAAGTCACGCTCGGACAGACCTGTGGAGAGTGACCTCCTTGTGTTTGGCTCGCACCAGATGATTGATGATGTGCGAACCGGACGTGTTGCCGCGTCCGTTGCAGAACCACTTGCGACAAATGTTGCACATTACGACGCACGACGCCTCGTGTATGCCGCAATATTTGCACGCGTGTTCGGGCAAATCGCGATGATAATAAGCCTCCTCTTCCTCCTCCTCGAATTGCAGCTCCGCGAAGCTCTGGCCCACCCCGGATATCTTCAAGTCCAAGGCCGAACTGCCGTTGGTACCGTTGACCTGAAGACACAATAGCGTTGTGATGCTCGACGGTAATGATGTCGTACGTTGCGTTGAAGTTTGCATCGTTGGTACGCATCGAAAGTTCTCTTTCATTTATTCAAGGAGGTACGATCACTTCCACGCGGTCAAAAAAGAGTCGAAATTTATTTCACCCACAGCTGCTCTGATCGATGTTTACTTACGTCGATTATTCGTATTATCGATTATAGTGTGGCAAATGTGGTTAATGATGAATTTATTGCACGCGAACAAATAAACACTGACAAATTAGATTGTCAACGACTCGGTACTAATCTTCGTAATAATAATATTAACATATCTACCACAAAAACGAACTAAAAAGACAAAAAAAAAAATCAGCCGGAAACCTATTAAAATAGGCTTGAATTGCCTCAGCGGAATTAACACGATAGGCAGAATATAATTATACATATTATTGATACGTGATAAATGATAAAACTCCATAAATTGTTGTTTGCATATTTTGTGGCGGCTTCTATTCAAATTAATTTCGAAACAAAGTTGGGTTATGTTCGCCAAACGCATCAGCTGTTACTCGCGACGTTGCTAAGTCTGTGGGTGCTATTTCGTCGTTCTGACAATTTTCAACCGGAAATTGAAACTTTCTTGTAACGTAGTGCTTTAACTACACGGTGAAGATTGATTTTCTTATTTTTGACAATATATATTATATCTCATCTATCGAATTTCAGTTTTCCAACGGGTTTAGTTGGATACGTGAGCAGAAAAACCACGATCACCCCACTTCCGGTTGACCGTCTCCATAAGACGACGTGCTTCGGTAGCTCAAAGTGCTCGACTTTGCACTTTTATTGCGAAAAAATTAAACGGTCAAAATAGCTCAAATTTTGGCAACAGAGGCGCATAAAGTATTCGTCAAAATCATTTTAAACATTTCAAATCCGAAAGGTGCATTCGTAGTAACGATCGTATTCACTTGCAATTCGCCTCGAAAGAATTATTTCTGCGACTTTTGTTTCCGTGAAGCTATTCGTCGTTGTGCAGTTTATTAAAACGTGCGGCAACTCGAGACCCATAAAGTTTAAAATAAACTATCCGGAATGTAAAAGTCATTGCATCAAAGATATTTAAGGAGGTCGGAGAGTTAGCAACAATGAGATTCAAAAGAAAATAAAAATATATTTCATTGCTAGGCTGTACTGACTCTTTACGAATTATCTGAAATTTTGTCACCACAAACCGCGAGATCTAAAAAATGATACTGACGTTTGCATCGTTGGAACGCAACGAAAGTTCCGTAATTTTTCAAAAAAAATGTAGGCCTCCGAAATAGCTTGAAGTTTTTTAGAATTCTTTTTAGCGATCTCCAGCCACAATATGTAAGGAATTTCTTCGGATGATAATGAAGATGAGACGATAAAAAATAAATATAGAATTTCGGTGCATTCCAAAGATGCAAACTTCGACGTCGCGATAAAAAAAAAAGTTTACCGCGTGTCCTTTTACGTGCGGTTAGACGGGCAAGACGTTCGCACGGGTGATGTAATTTTTTTTGGCTATTCAGCACCAGTATAAATTTATAGCAACGAATTGACACAAACTCAACCTTTGTAAACATTTAGAAGAAGAAAAAACCCATTGAGTGCATTGTAAACCGTTGACCGTTTAGTGCATTGCAATATTGAGGCATCAAGATTTGATAAAAGATTAAGAATTCTGGCTAGCGAATGAAGAGGATCGCTGCCAACCTCAATATCCACGAAGTTTGATGCCTCCTCCATTCGTTTCTTGCTTTTATCAATGTCCAAATTTATCTTTTGTAGATTCAGCTCTTAGATCGCTGAGTAAGGATCCTAAAAAATGTTTACGTCATTTTCGTACCTTACGCCTATGGAAAATTTGGGACCTTAAAAAATCAATTTTCGTTGCATTTCAACAATGCAAACTTCAACGTCATCATTTGCATCTTTGAATTGCAAGAAAAAAATATTTTATTAGTGAACTTCCCAAATCGTCTTTAACAGATTTAAGCCACAGAAGCCTCGCGATCTTTTTTTCCGCACCGTATTTAGCGATCTACGATCCCAATCTACAAAATTTGAAGTTCGCCACTAATAAAAGTAAGGAAGTGACAAAAAATCGTTGCATTCCAATTATGCAAACTTCAAGCCCATCAGGAAGTTGCCGTACTTCGGCAACACTTAATATTGATTAATGGTAATAATGAATAATCTCGTGGCATAAACATAAGTAGGCATAGTTATAAATGACTCCAAATTTCATTCTGCACTAATAGTCATCATTAATATTCTACTTTTTCGAGTCGGCAATAACACAAAAGTTTTTCTCATCCGTAATAAATATATACAAACTTGAAGTACGAATCGTTGCAATGCAACGAAAAATTCTCGCTTATGGCTTCATTTCTTCATTTTTATGACCATCTCAATTGACACAATGACTAACTCAACACAACGAAGTTTAGGTTACAAATTCCAAATAAGGATATCCAAAAATATTTCAGCAATTTTTTTAGCCTAAATGCGCCAAAAAAATATTGGGCATTACGATAAAAAGTCATTTTCGTTCCAACGATGCAAATTTCGATACCGTCAAAATATGGACATGCACCATTTTGCCCGTCAATTATATATTTCAGGAAAGTTACCGTCAACAGAATAAATCTATATCTCAGTTGCGTTTTTGACGTTTGGTGAAAATAAATATTCGCAAACCGTCATTTGACTCGTCAGGGCTGCTCGAATCTCCTTAAGTTTGGGTTTGTTCGGGTTTGTTGCGTGTGTAAAAAACATATTTCAGGATTTTCGTTTCCGCAGTGGTTTCCTCTTAAAGAACCGTAAAAAGTACATTGACGGTCTACAATTTTCTTGACGCACCGTGTCAAGTGTCATCAAGAGCGGTAACAAATGTCGTAGATCGTTTTAAAATTAAATTTTCCATTAAATTCGTACACGGAAAGCAGGTTACGAAAAGATAACGCTTCTCGATACCATGGTAAACAATACTTGGTCAAAAGTCGTCAGATCCAGAATATTCCTCGCCCCTAAATTCGGCCGAATAAAATCTCCACGTTTGTGTACTTTGGAGAAATTGTTGTGAGAAATGCGCGAGAAGCTCGCCCATTCCTCACAATACACTGCCCGAAAGAAAAACGGTCAAGGTCACATTGCCACGAGTTGTTCGGAAGGGAAAAGTGTCTCGCGTTGCGTGGCGTTGAAAAAAAAAGCCTCGAAAAGTTCGAGTTCGCATTGGTGCGAGACTACCACAGGATGTTACGATCTCGCATAGGATGACTACGAAATTTTTCACAGTCATCGAATTCGTTATTTTGAGGTTATGCGATAACCACATGGGGGCGCGAGGTTTCCGTTCTCGACGTGTACGTTGTATTATTTCGTTGTATTATGGTTGTATAAAGCGTTGAAAGAAACGCGGAAAAAGTCATTCGAAGTGGAAAAGATGGAAAGAGAGAGAAAAAAACATGCCTGAACGGGTTGACTTTGTTGGCTCGGTGCGGCATCGTGTTGAGACGCCTGTGTCTGGCTGGGCGAGGGTAGAGTGAAATCGGTGAAATCGAATTCGCTACCCTGGGTGTCCGCACCGATGAGATCGGTTTCCTCGGTGTCGAGGAACGTCAGTGTCTGACTGCTAGGCCCGTACGCGTCGACACTCATCTTTGCTCTCCTAACTACGACACTTTTTATTTTCACCACCTCTTTTCGTAATCCTTGTAAAAATGATCGTACGTTCGTTGCTTTCGTCGCAATGTTATTCGTTCCTTGTCGCACAACGACTCAAATTCTGTCTGAATGATTCCAAGTGGAGCGGGATAAAAGGCAAATTCTTCGAGGCATGTAGAGGCACACACACGAATACTAGTTTTTCTTTACGATCCCGACACGTATGTCCCGGTCGCGTAGCGCTCCAACTATGCACACGCTCGCAAACTCATGATTTTTAACCAATGATAACGCGCTCGCTCTCTATCTCTCTCTCTCTCTCTCTCTGAAGCGACAGCAGTATCGGAATGGCGGATTAAAAAAGGAGAGTTTCGCGTGTCAACGCACAGGCTTAGAGATTACAAAGAGAAGCAATACGCAAAATGTTATACGCCATTACTTCGTGGCTATATATATACAGATGTGCGTTTAATTCTCTATCACTCTCTCTCTCGCTCCTGTTTTTTTCGTAACCAGCTTTCCTGACTAACTTCGTCCCTATAAGTCTACGATCAGCAGCTCCTCGCTTGTTACGTCATCAGCTGATTCGCGAAAAGCACCGCACGAATCGCGATCCCCAAAAGCGGTGGCGCCTCCCGCGGTTCAAGGCAGAAGCTCTTCCAATATAGTGAACTTTGTCAAAATACATTTATAACAAAGAACGAAATTGAAAAAATGAAAACTTACTCGATATTCTGCTATGTTCCAGGGTGCAAAGCCCTGGTAAAATTGAACTGTTCCATAAGCCACCTAGAGTCTATTGAAGAAGAGATTGTTGGCTCTGAAAATTATTCAGGCCATCAACGCGAGTTTGTAGGCACCGAATTTTTTCGTTTCAAGCTTGTATCTTTATAAATAATAAATCAAGCAATATCAAAACTTATTTCTGCTATGTACGAGGTATAAATACAGTTTTGAAACGTCTCGCCTCGAAACCTGCGAGGGACGCTCATAACCTAAAAAAATCGTAATCCAGAGCTAACGGAGCTTAAAAAAATCGGAAAATACATGATTCAGTTTAGTAGCATCTTGACAATCTACCATGGAGGTAAATCCAATAGCCAACTCGCAGGAAATCAAGAACGAAGTAATTGTTTACGTTTGGGGCCATTTGATCGGCCATATTGAAATATCGCTGCGCCACTCTAGGACGTGAAAAACGCGTATAGCGTTACAACGAACGCGGCAGGGGAAAGGTGAGGAGAGAAAAGAGGAGTAACGTGCAAGACGACCAAATGCCTCGAGCAATGTTTTCAGTACTCGTTTACGCGTCGTACTGCAAACGTCGTGCTCGGCGTTAGATTCCCACTTTGCCTCCGTGGTATACGGTTATAGGGTTTTTTCAATTGAGGCGGGAAGATGTTGGCGGTCTGTGGCGGCCATGTTGTTTTGGTGGCGTCTGTCTAATGTGTTGTTTATTATTCAGTCACTGATGCCACCATGGCAAGTTACACGATTGAACAGCACGTCCAAATGATAAAACTTTATTATCAAAATGAGTGTTCGTTGGTGCAAACGGTGCGCGCGTTGCGTCCATTTTAACGACGAGGCTCATTTTTTTTGATGAATGGCTATGTTAACGCCAACCCACACGAGGTTCACCAGGTGGCAATGCATCCACAAAAAGTTACTGTTTGGTGCGGATTTTGGGCCGGCGGCGTCATTGGTCCGTACTTTTTTTGAAAACGACGTTGGTGAGGTCGTCACCGTCAACGGCGAACGCTACAGAACAATGATAACCGATTTCTTTTTGCCAAATTGAACGATATGAGCGTAGACATGTAGTTCCAGCAGGACGGCGCTACGTGCCACACGGCGGATCTATGCGGCAGTCATTGAAAATTGGACAACTCGGATCCGTACCACCGTGAAAAGGCGCGGACATTTGAACGATGTTATATTCCATACATAATGACATACATACGCGTTTCAAATAAAAAAAGAATTTCGTTAATACCTCACACACAGTTTGTTTTATTCCATTTCAACATCACCCGCCCTTATTGAAAAACCCCTTTATAATAACCTTTCGCAAATTGCGAGTGAATTTTTTTTTTTTAACAAATAAGGGACTATGCAAAGATGATGTGCTTCCTTTTCACTTTATTTCTGTCGGAAAGCTTCCCCTATGAGGAAGTTGCTATTGAGGAACACGCTTTGCCCATAGAGGAAACATTGTACGTAAAATGGAATGAAGAAGAAGCAATTAGCAACTTTGTTATTTTTCCTCAACTAACTTCGTCCGCAACTAACGTTCCTCCTTCCTCAACCCTGTAAATGAGGGCGTATAAAGATGGCGGCATTCAAAATCTCGATTACACGAGGACAAATTAGAACAGCAAAAAACTTATAACATAAAACTTACACGGCTAAGCGACGATCCATCTAAGTCTAAAGGGGCTAGATCTACCCAGAGGCCCGAACAAAATGATAAAATTCTGATTTTTTCTGGGACACGGTTGGTAAAAAATAACACCTGCTTTTTTAAACATAAAGGTGAATATATTTAGGCCCTTAAAAAAATCACCAAAAAATACAGAACAACAGAAGCATGGCCGCCGATGATGAAATATGCTTTCGCGACGTTTAGCGGTGGACACTCTCAAGCTTAGACGGTCCGTCCAAAATCTAAAAACCAAACGGGTTGTTCAAGTTAACAATAAATACGAGTCGTTGACGATCGTCAATTTATAAAATCATTATTTTAACGACGTGGGCACGAATTGAACCTCGAGTATACAAAAACTATGAAAATACAACTGAAAAGGTATCGGATAAAAATATTTGCGGAAAACACTGTTTTTGGACCTACCTGGGTAGATCTAGCTCGTTAGAAGAGTACTGAACAACCTGGAAGATGATAATGGCTCCTACAGTGACCGCGTATCCGTTGCTGTCGGTTCGTTTGTAATATGAATGAATTTATTGCATCAAGACGAGTCGACCCTATCGGCTGAACAATTGCTAGTGTCATCCCGTAGCAACGACGAGACGAAGCGTTGTAGTGTAGGAAAAAGCCGTTGACAAATACTGGAAGAGAAACGACGAGCTGACATTGATATCGAAACAACACCTTCAAAACCAAAAAATGATGAAATTATGCACCGAGGTATACGAGCGCAACGATAGCGTAGGTATGAAGCCACCAATGGAAACGATCACAGCTTTCTGAGATCGTCGAAGGATCATCAGATAGTTTTTCATCATCCGGGATGACATGTCAGGCCACGAAGCGTCGTACACGGCTGTACCCATCATATGGCACTAATATCAAGGCTCCGAATTAGATTCGTTCGTTCGGATCACAGTCTTATATAGAGGCCTTGCAGCTACGGTTAATTTTCGCGATAGAGGTCTACTGCAAGTACTGGCTAGTAAAGGCTGCAAGTACTGGCAAGTAAAGGCTGGCCCAGTTGCGGCCAGGGATCGTGCCAAGCAGATTGCACCCGTACCACTTTGATCAGATTATCAGCCGGCCAACAGCAAACGAATAGATTCATTGCGGCAACCGCAACGACCGGTCCAAACTGAATTTTCACCGCGAACGGTTGGTTCTTCGTTGGGATCATCGCAATCATGAAAAAGAGAACAAACACCGCGTGCAAATGGGACAATAATCTTTAACTACGGTACTTACGCTCAGTAATTGCAAACCACTACAAATCGTTCCAAAGCCACACATTATCGATGTGCTGAGGGCAATGTACGACGTGGTGTGCGAGGCTTCTTTGGCGTACCGAAGCAACCTCTGATGTTTCCGAACGAACCGATGAAATCCGTCCACATCATTGACCGTTCTCAATTCGTGGGCTAGGAGCTCAAGCCTCGCACCAGCGAACCACATCATCAGAGCTGTCTGGCAATCGATCGTTGCACCCGTCGAACACTGAAAACCAACGAAACTCTGGTGCAAGTAAACCATGTACTTGGCTAAAGGAGAATCCAAGGAGAACGGATAAACCGCGTCTGTTGGAAGCTGTTGAGGAAGAAACAACGGTCCACAGATGATGAGAATTGTCGTAGTGTAATTAACGATCGTGATGACCGCGTGAAACACTAAAACTCTATTAACGTAGCGTTGAAGTACGATCCTTTCGTGGGGTTCGGTGGTTTTTAAGAAGTCTTCCATTTCGTTGATCAGTATCTGGCAGAGGGAAGAAAAAATTCCAAGCCAGGTGCCACAATCGGGCTTGCCTTTACCGGGTCGTTTCTTTACCTGCGTGCATCTGCGTTGAATGCGGTAAACTACCGTCTTGGCTATGTAGTTGCATATGGCACCGATAAAACAGGCCGATTGGGTGCGCACCAGCGAAGTTGATTGTTTATTGAAGATGGAGATTAGAAGAGGTACAAGAAGCCCCAAGGAACTCAATATGGACGTAAACCACAACAATTCCAACTTTACGCGTTCGAACTTTGTTTCGATTCGGGCTGGCGGCCAACTGTGCGCCAGGTAAACGCTCAATTTAGTAAAACGCACCGCCGCATCGACACTCACTTTGACTCCCATTCTAATCCCTAATACGTCAGCCACATTACGCTCTACCGTTATTTCTGCACTGTGATGCTGAAAATTCGAATGCGAAATTCCGTTTTTCCCACGAATTCTGGATGAATAAGAAACAACACTTATCGAAGTTCCCAGTGGCATTTATCCGTATAAGTGTGTAAATTACTCTGGCTTTGGAATAATAGTGGGAACTGATGTACCTCGAGTCAATTATCGTCCCTTATTATGCTCGTACCGTTTAGTATCGAAGGCACATTGTCGAAGAACGGGAGGCACACGAGTGCAGCCCTACCGTTGCGGCAGACCAATTTCACTACGCTCCAATTACCTCCACAACGGTGGAGCGTAATAAGGCAATTCCGCGACTATTTTATTCAACGAATAATAATAGGCAGGAACACGGAAATAGTACACGAGAAGCATCCAAAGGATGAACCTCATGGGAACATGTTTGCAACTTGGGTATTCGAAAATTCATCTCTTCTTCGAACACACTGCATCTTCGACTGCCAATTCAGTGAAAATGGAAAGATCCCGCAAGTGCCTTTTGAAGCTTAAAGCGATTTAGTTGAAAGAAACAGTTCCGGTGAGTGCAGCGTAACATTAAGGGAGATAACTTTAGACATCATCATCTAGAAAAATCATGAAAATTACTTATTTTCCTGATTTGTTTTAAAGGAAAGGTTTCTTTGCCATTTTGGAGACTTAGGGTATGTTTTATTACTGCTTTGGGCTGTAACATGGTATTTTCTTATTTTGTGGACGTGGTTAGGCGGCGCAACGCGTAGCACCGGCGGGATCATTATGAATAAAACGAAAGAAAATGTTTTTTTCATTACCACTCGTACGCAGAATATGAACCAAGAAAAACTGAGAAGTTTTGAAAATCCATTAAATGGTATGGTTTGAAACAGAAAGATTGAATTTTCCACAAAATTAGCTACGTTTCGCAATAAAGAAATACTTGAAATACGTTGACGGCGCGGTGAGGAATTGATGAAATTACCGAAATTATTTATACTCGTGCGCTAATGCCGTGTATTGTGCACGGTTGTATCTCAGGGTAGCCGCGTAATCCTGAAAGGGTGCATTTTTCACCATACCAGCCGATCCCCGTATTCAAAACCATGGAATGTCTATGAGTTATATGTGTGCGTGTCTATATATATATATAGCCCCTACACGCGCGTCAGCATGTAGGAGAACAACTAGCGCTGCCAGTGGCAGAGTTGGACACTACAAACAGTGAACAATTCGCATAGCGAAAATTCCAAAAGATGCCAGCCCCCTGATCTTGACGCGGTCAGGGGAAGGACACCTCGCGACAGCAGCGCCTTGGACACGAAGCGTGCCTACCCCAAAAAGCAGAAATAAGGTATGTTCATAAGTTTTTGGGCAATAATAACACAAGATCGTTTGCGAATTAGACACAGAAGATTGATTTGAAAAAATTTACAGATGTTACACAAAGTGCAACTATTTCATGACATTGAAAATGTAATCAGACTTTTCGGGTAATAAAAAACAGGTACATGTAAATAATATAGGTTAGTTTTATTTTTTGTCAAAAATATTGATATATCGACGTAATTAAAAAAAAAAACATTAATAAGAGGATTAGAATTGCGTGGGGAGAGGGCATTTTTCAACCGATCATAGGCATTCAGCATGTCGCAGCTCCCCCACTCAACTACAACACAACGGCAGTGGAGTGGGGGTAACGTTAGTTTCGTGTGACACCCACCAAACTCGGACTCTCATTCGCGATCCCGAAAAGTCTTGGCGCCTCTCGTGGCGTAATGCAGAAGCTCTACTAGTAAACTTGGTGCAAATACATTGATAACAATGGACAAAATGTAAAAAACGAAAAATTACTCGATCTTCTGCTGTGGTCCAGGATGCAAAACGGATAATAAAAGTGAACTGTCGTGCTTTAGGCCATCAAGGCACGTTTGTAGTCACAGCAAAAGATTTTTTCTTCCCAAGTACATATCTTTATTAATAATAGATCGGCCAAAATTAAAAGTTATTTTTCTTATATACAATATATAAATATAATTTCCGAAGTCCCTTGGAAAAAGTATGCTCCGAAAAATAGAACCACTTCGAAACCTGCGGGTGACTCTCATAACCTTAAAAAAAACGTAAATCCAGAGGGCAGAGCTGAAAAAGAGCGCAAAATAAATTATTCGCTACAGTAGCATCTTTACAATGCAGCATGAAGGTAAATCCAATAGCCAGCTCCCAGGAAATCAAGAACGAAGTAATTGTTTATGTTTGAGGCTATACTTTGACCGGCCATATTGAAATACCGCTGCGCCCCCTCTAGGACGTGAAAACCGCGAATGACCAGGCTACCTTAACAAATGTATACCGTTTTGAAAGCATTTTCAATGCTAAAAATCATTAATTTAACAAAAAAATAATTTAATAGTAGCTTTACTCATCACGAGGTGCGCAGATGGAACAAAGCAAAGAGCGATACGTATTCTGTAATACATTCATAGTAAAATCTCTCTTATAAATTTCAAAAATGGTCAATTTTGTAAAACTATAATAAAGTCATGTATATTGAAAGTATGACTTATTTAAAGACGAATTAGTGAAGACAGAAAGGATGTGCGGACTTTGTTTCGTACACACAAGCGTCTGGGAGGCCCGTGCTTATTTTTTTATCTTCGCAATACGGAAGCTAAACGACGACTGAGGGTCTGCTCAGCGGGAAATCGTAGATGGGACTAAAGTGAATTAACGGGACACAGCTGTATCTACAATGTCAAGAGACCCGTGCTGCCAGACGCTAAAAAATTTGATCGGGTCTGTGGGACCCAAGAGCACGATCTTTCAATTCGACATAATTTCAATGGTGGCGCTGGCTCGTGTATTGAAGCCGCCTTTGATGACGCTAGTATCGAGGGATGTTGTTTTGATATTGAGAACATAACCTGCGTTTTCTGCGATTCCGAATATAAGGTTTCCCAATATTAAGGAATATAATTTTACTTTCCCATGCGAAGAACATGACGCGGATATTTTATCATACGCGGTTGTTTATCGTATTAGGTTGCACGTGAAGCAAAATGCACCCCGAGAAAATATGAAATTGAAAAAAATAGTGAAAAATTAGTCTGTATTGGCTAACCGATGAAATTTTGGTTATTTCGCTACATTGTACGTTTTGTCTGCGATTATTTTGTACCTGCACAACAGCAATCCATAAATGTTCCTCCTTCCGCCATTTTGAATTTTAAGGGATAGATAATTGTTTTTACACGATTTGTCCACTCGAAATTATTTTTGCGTGCAAAATATAGGGTGCTCTCTCCATATTTATTGTTAGCGAAAAAAGCAGTCGATTTATACGTGTACATAGAAATAGTTGCGACCAGTAACCTCAATAATTCGTGGCATTCGCAATTTATTAAAATTTGTATTCTTTTGCTGCTATATATGCATTAAAGAAAAAAACCAGTGCACGACAATTGAACCGAAGATAACAAACTTTTCAACCAGGCATCAGCGCATTCAGCTAGAATGTATTTTATACACGAAAGAACAAAGTTGACTTTGGATTTCAATGGTAGGGTGGATCGACCATTCGCCAATTATTTACTGGATAGATTATTCTGATTTATTCTCGTCAGCTTATAACGTTGTGTATTTCTATTTGCACAGGAAGATAGTTTGTCTTTCGATAACTCGTGGAACATTTAGATTTTTAGGTTAGGCTAGAACATCCCTCGATCACAACGACCCTAGCGGATGGCTTCGCCAAGAGAACCACCCTCCACCGGGAACTTCCGGTTTAGTACCGACAAAAAAGGCCGTATAAGAATTTTCTGCAGAGTTTTATTTTCTAGGTAAATAAATCGCGAAAATTCCACGTAGAAAACAGTTTCACAGTAAATACGCAGTAAGGAGCGGCGAGCGAAAAATTCGCCTCGAGGGTGAAAAGTTCGTGACGATAACCGAGTCGATGAGGAAACTGATCCGTGCCTATAAGTCCAATTGTAGCAGCTCGATTCGCACGGGCTTCGGAATACCTAAACCGAGGGCCTTGCAAAATAATTTATTCAAAAATACCCAAAACAGTGTACAGCTATTAAAATTCAGGATCACGCGAGATTTTTTCCGAAGCCAGCCATAGTGTTTCGTAATTTTACGTGGAACACAAATGGCACCGTTGATCGAACGCGCCCTGTTTTTAATTATGAGTGATGCTGAGGAGTAGCGAGGATCGCGTGCTCATCGAAATTCTTATATCTCCGATGGTTTGATTCGCAATATAACAGGCACGCTGGTGCACGGCAATATAGCCAATTCCGTAACAACCGCCGTTACCAGATCGGCGGGTGTCACGTCGTACGTGATGTTGAGCAAATTCAACGATTTCTTTGCTCGCCAATTCACCAGCGTCGTCCTCTTCGCGCCTCCCATTGGACTTCGCGCAAGTTCGTCGGCGTCGGCTGAAAATTGCGTTCAAAGGATCTCCATAAATCAAACGGATAACGGATTTTTCTTTCCACCGAACAAAAATTCGCAATTCGGCCATTCTTTGGTGCCTCTGGGTAAACGTAGCCCCTCAATTTGGTTTGAAGCTAGAAGACACGAGTTTCTTTTATTTCTCTTACCTATCTCATTGTAGACGATCGAGTCCGTTTGTACGCGTTCACACGTCTTGTGCGTCTCGCAAGCGACTAATACAGGGACGTTGAACGATTTGGCCATCAGCGCAACTTGTGCCGTGCCGACTCTCGACATCACAGCTCCGTTCGCCAAAATTGCATGTGCCCCGAGGAATACCTTGTTCACCTGACAATTATCATTGACCAATGTCACAAGTGACTCAGCGGGTTACTCCAGAATTCTTTCTGCACTATTAAGGAGGCACGGTCATTACTACGAATCCAACTCTCGGATTTGAAATTTTTATACGATTTTGACGAATACTTTATGCGCCTATTGCCAAAATCTGAGCTATTTTGACCGTTTAGTTTTTTCGCAACAAAATTGCAAAGTCGAGCACTTTGAGTTACCGAAGCACGTCGTCTTATGGAGACGGTTAACCGGAAGTGCGGTGATCGTGGTTTTTCTGCTCACGTATCCAACTAAACCCGTTGGAAAACTAAAATTCGATATATTAGATATAACAGATATTGTCAAAAATAAGAAAATCAATCTTCACCGTGTAGTTGAAGCACTACATTGCAAGAAAGTTTCAATTTCCGGTTGAAAATTGTCACAACGACGAAATAGCAGCCACAGACTTAGCAACGTCGCGAGTAACAGCTGATGCGTTTGGCGAACATAACCTAGCTTTGTTTTGAAATTCATTTGAATAGAAGCCGCCACAAAATATGCGAACAACAATTTATGGAGTTTTATCATTTATCACGTATCAATAATATGCATAATTATCTTCTGCCTATCGTGTTAATTCCGCTGAGGCAATTCAAGCCTATTTCAATCGTACCTCCTTAAACGAGCATCTTTATCAACAACTGTTGGCCGGAAAAAATCGAAATTTGGCCATTTTTTCGGGCCTCTCGGTAGATGGAGCCCCTTGAGTCTAAACTTCCGAAATCATACTTTGCAGATTAAGGTTGTAGGTCGCAAAATGAGAATCATGATTTTCTTGGTTTAAATCTGCCAGAGGAAATTTGGAAAGAAAAAAAATGTTTCGTTGTCTTCCAACAACGCAAACTGCTGTCGTATCCTGACACTTACCGCCGGCATAATGAAGCTTAGAGCATTAATCAACACGTAGGAACATTCTAGACCGTGTTTGGCTAATCTTCTTAGTTGCTCCCGGCCCTCGAGCCAGGGCCTTCCGTCGACGACGACAACGCGAAATTGTCTACCAGCGTCGTGAGCGTCGCAGAGAATTTTGTGAATCAACGAAGAGCTGAGTGAAGCGAGCAACGTTTAATGGCGCACGATGTTAAGTGAATCCTCGTACGATGACGATCGTTTTTACGTTGGATACTTACAATCCGTAAGTCAGGATGACATCGCCGTTCGTAATTTTCGTTTGAATCGTTATGGATATGGCCTTGTCGGCCAGTTGAATTTGTTCCTGGATGTACGTATCGATTGCGTTTCCCAATCTCGTCTTTGCCTGCAATAATTCCAAGTATGTGGATGAAAAAAGAAAACAGAATGGCAAATTAGCCGCGGATGAGTATACTACCGGCGGAAACGTTCAAAACCCTTTCTCTATTCTCTATCCTAAAAAAACGTTAAAAAAACTGCACAGGATGATCAGCAAAGAGGTTACAAAGGTCCAGAAAGATCTTCTGCCCGGTGGTAACGCGTTAACCTCAAAAGAAAATCGTGAAAATCGGCATTTTTTTTCCTCGCCCAAAGGTATCTGCCGCCTCAACGTCTTCGATAACTCGTAAGTTTCAATATTCAATTCGCTAACTATTCACGTACTTCCTCGTCGGACGTGGTCGCCGACAATTGCGTCATTTGCCATTTGAGATGCTTCAAGGCGTTTTGCATGGAGACAGCGAGTGGCCGACAATGATGAAGATAAGCCGAGGATTCTTGGAGGCTAGCCTCGAGTCCCCTCGTGAAGTCGGCCTGCGAAGGTCTCTCGAAGTCCTCTATCAGCTGTTTAACGGCCGCAAGTAGAGCAACGCATCTGGCGTTACTGCCGACGATGACTTTATCGGCGTATTGAACCCCCAATCGCACAATCGCCGGATGTATATTTGAATTTACGACGGGCACTTTCAGCAGCGATTGTTCTCTCTCGTGATACAGATGTTTAAATAAATTCACCTCGTGCGCATTGCCTTCGGTGCGCTTTGCCGATTTTTTCGTCTCCTCAATTTTGCTCGTGGCTTTTTTACTCTCCGCTGCTAAATTGACGACTTTGGGCTTTTGTTTATCCAGCACTTGATTCTGCTTAGCCGCCCGTTGGGCTTCCTGCTTGGCTCGTCTTTCGGCTCGCAGTTCGGACTTGTGCTTCGCCTCGATCTTGCTCGATTCCACGGGCCGCGAACAATCGGCCACATCCGGCTTCTTCTTACACGTCGGACCCGCGACGACTTTTTTCACCATTGGCGCCATTTCGCCGTCAACCACGTCGCCTCTCGTCTCGCGAACTTTTTTCTGCCCAGCCTGAACGTTTTCATCGTGCGCAGCGGCGGTTTCCGTGAAATCGGATTTCGCGATTTTGATCTTTGCGGCGGCTTTCGCGGCTTTCTTCGCCTCCCGCTCGGCTTTAACTTGCTCGCGCGTCTTCTCTTGGGGATTCATTCCGCCGGGATTGTTTTCGCTCGTCGCGGAGATTCTCGGAGCTTCGGTCGTCACGAGCGACGATGACGCATCGTCGATAGGTTCGAACGGAGCTTTATCGCTTGCGAGCGATACTTTCGCGTCTCGGACGATCGAATATTCTTCGATTTCTCGTCCCGCGATTGCTCCCGATATCGCGATACCGTCCGGTGAGAAATTCGATCTCGTCTCTTCTCTCGAATCGATCGTTATAATATTCGATTCGTAGTCGTCGCTGATGCGACTGAACGAGTCACCCAGTGACCTTGAATTTTCGCTCAGCTTGCGATTTTTCGCGTTCTCGAATAATTCGTGCTCGCTTACCCGCGCGATAATCGGTGGGATCGTATCTGATACGATGATTTCGTTTTTTATCACGATCGACTCAACGTCGATCGTCGAGGCAACGATCGCTTCCTCGTTCGACGTTTTTCGAGCTCGCAACGGCGAACCAACGTTATCCGTTTTGCCGTGGAGATTATCCTCCGAACTCTTGCCGTCCAGAGTCTTGTTTCTCTTGCGTAATCTTCGAGCTTTCGATTTGCTCAAGGATTCGGCGTTGCAGGTTTCCGGATTTTCCGAGCCGATGGATCGCGGGGAGTCGACGTTCGTTGCAACGGACGCGTCGTTTTCGGCGGCTCGTCTTGCGCTCAGCAAACGCCTTCTTCTTATGTGCCTCGCTCTCGAACGCGTTATCTTCGGCTTTGCTTCTCCCTCGCTCGACTGGAACATTTTTGCGAACGTTTCGTCAGAAATTCACGGAGGATTTCTTTTTCGAGGGGAGGGTAGGGGTTCGCGCTTTTGAAAAATCGATTTTTTCTGTTTTTTTCTTATAGTTCAACATTTCGAGAATATCATTCCAAAATTTTGAGTCAATCAGAGCAAAACTCTCGAAGTTATTTGATTTTTTCACGCTGAAACCCCTACGCTTCCCTTAAGGCGTTACGTGGGCTTGAAATTAAAAAAAATCCATTTTTTGTATTTTCTTATCCAACAGTATTAGGTATTGGAATTAATGCGTAGCGTTTTACAAGAGATGGCGTAGGTGGTACAGTATTTCGTTGTTACCGACGGTAATGTATTCAGTCTGAAATGGGCCGATTCGTGGATTGCATCTAAAGGCGAGGCGTTCTTCCGTACGGTATTCGTACCCTGCCCGAAAGATGGTCAAAAGTAGTGGAAAGCGACGGGCGATACTTTCATTAATGTATTCTTTTTATTTTCATTTAAAATAAATATTTGTTTTTCATTTTTGAAAAACGCTACGAATTAATTCCAAGTCCTAATAGAAAACATCATATTTAATATTATTATGGCAGCGCATCAACAAAAGCAATGTCAATAAATATTTTTTTTAAGATTTTCATTCGTCGATCTTTCGAACGCTTTTTTTTCAAGATTTCTAATAGAAATATTCTGTTCTTTCGATATACAATAGACATGCAAACTATTTTGACAATTCTTCATTATAAAATTGCTGAATAGCATCGAAGACAGCATGTACGCGTTCACTGTGCGAGGTGAAAACTCGACGAAATAGAAAATCGGCAATATATCCAGCCACGTGGTAATTACCACGATATTACCACGAGCAAAATTCTGTACCATCGGTAAAATTTTTAAATAAAGTACACGCTTCTACAAGACTTATTGCACAACCAGTACACTCCATTGTGAAATGTAAACTGAATATTTTCGAAAATGTTCTTACCTAAGTCTCGATGTATATTGGTGTGTTTACTTTTGTGTTGGCCAGTATATTGGTGACCTATTCGCACATTGTTTTTGCATGTTTACATTTTACCCCCATCTAATAAGAATCGCATGAAAGCTCGTTCGAAAGTTGAAAATGGAAGTGCATCAATGTAAAATTAAAGTGAAAAAAAAACTCGTAATGCATTAAAAACGTTACGCGCCATTAAAATATAACTCAATATAAGGTTTTATAATAAAGAATTGATAAAAAAAAATGTACAGCCTCTTTTCAGCGGGACTGACACTTCCGAATATTTACCGATTTTGAATAAAATAATTCGTATATTATATTGTAAAAAAAATGGAGAAAATATGCTTGTTTTGCTTCGAAACCCACGTGACTCCTTAAACTATCATTCGACAGGCAGATGCATTATAAATACACACGTTAACTACAAAGATGATAATGGGTAAAGGTCAGGCGTAGTAATGGTAAAGATGGTAAGGGATGAGGCTGAAGTTCGCATAGTTGTAACGCAGCAAAAATTAATATTTCTCGATTCCTTTAATTTCTTTTGGCAAAGTTTGCGTACAAAAATCCTCCAACTATTTTCAAGATATTTATATTTATTTATAAACATGGTGAGCGGATATTTATAAACATAAACGCTAGTATTTCAATGTCAGAGAAATCGAGGATGTATGTAAGAAAATGCGGAAGAAGGAAAAAGGAGTCGAAAGCGATGCAGAATGTAAAATTGAGGTAGTTGTAAAAAAAACGTGTATGAACAATGCGCAAACTTTTTGTAAAGAATTTGTAAAGCAAGTTGTGCAAATAAAACTCGATTATTATTATGAGTCGCGTCATTTAAAAATGTTGACACTTTATTACAACTTTCAAGCGTTAATTTTTTCTCTTTCTCGAACAAAAGAAGACGGCGTTACAAGGTAAGCCTTTAAGCGTCATTTGAAAAACTGCTCATGTTGTAGCTCAAAAAGTTATTGATCAGGCTGAAGTGTTGGGAGGTCCTCTATAAGATTATCGTAAGGTTTCGAAAGATTTTTTGGATTTTGGAAGATTTTTTACACGCTACGTCAATGGATACGATAGACACAAAAGTTCAATGATTCTTATCAGAATTATAAACGAAAACAGTTCAAGCCTGAGAGCCCATATATGCGAAACAGAAATGAAAAAAAATGCCAGAGAACAAAGCTGATAGGCTCGCTTACAAAATTTCACCCAAACAATCCAGTGCCAGCGATACACAAACGGTAGAATTTCATAATTCGTAAACACCGAAGAAAAAGTTCACTCCGACCGAAAGCTTATCGTCCGATGAACCGAAATTTTGTAAATTAAATCACAACCGAGAATATTCAACAGAAGAACTTTTTCTTCGGTGTACGATTAGAACCGGCGCAGCCGTGTACCTTCTCATCCATCGCGACTGTATCAAAGCTCAGACCGTCGACATATATACAGTGGCCCGCTAGGAAAATGGAATACAAATGTTTCAAAAACTAATCTGGTATTCGTATCGACTACATGAAATTATAATTCTTGGACGCGCGTGACTTCAGGAGGTTGGAGCAGTCCAGTTGAGTCGAACGACGCTTTATGAATTTTTTAAAATGAAAAGGAATGCGCAGTAGGTATGGATTAATTCTCTACATGCTAATTCTTCACAAAATACATAACTAAAGGGCAACGTTATGCTTCGTATATCTATTACGTAAATAAGAAAAGCTTTTGCGTTACGACCAACTTGAATAACATTGCCGATGATTATCACGAAAAAAATGTGTCAGCGAATGTTTTATAAAAGTCAGAATGAAATTCTGGGTCGTTTGTAATTGTGTCTGATTTTATTTGTCACACGAGATTATTTATAGCAGTCGAACCTTGATATAAAGAATCTCCAGGCAAGTTTGTTGTATCCAGTTTTCGTTATATCGAGGTTTTGATATATCGAGATCGTGTTCCCTAAAATGGTCGTTAAAAAATATATATCAGTACTATAAATATACGGATATTTTTAAAGAAAGAATGGTTTGAATTAGAGCCATTTTTACAAGCAATTAGCAGAGCATCATTTTTTCATTTTTTTAAATTGTGCCTTCCATTTATCATTACATTCCTGATCATATTCCACTTCGATCCCCAAATTAGAGTATAACGCATGTTGTCGTTTCAAGGTTTCGGGTGTCTATCGGAAGGAAATGGACAAATCTTTGTTGTACCGAGGTTCGACTTTATTACCATTGATTAATATTAGGTTGCCGAAACACGGCAACCTCATGAACATTGAGGTTGACAGCAACGTTCTTCGTTCGTCAGCCGAGGCGCGTAACCTTTTATCGAACCTTGACGGTACAACGTTGAATATCCATGGTTCACGATGGGCAAGATGGGAGGTTTTTTTCTAAATGTTCACAACTGGTGCTAAGTAGCCAAAAAAAATGACATCACGCGTGGCGTGAACGTCTTGCCTGTCTAACCGCACGTCAAATGACACACGTCAAACTACTTTTTGTCCCCGGTGTTTTGTAGTGAAAAAATGTAAAAAAAATCATAAAGCCTCGTCATAGTCTAGACGATAACATATACTCGAAACAAGTTGAATCTTGGATTGTGGCTAACGCTCCAACCTCCCCAAAGTATAGGTTATGTTGGACACTTCGTACGTTTGACATGTTGGAACTTGAATCCAAAATCTCGTCGTTTGTACTTTTCGACTTGTACGCAACGATCAAACGTGTGTGACGAAACATCTACAACGTGTTGCGAAGAAGTTATCATTTTTCGACAACCTAACCTACAAAACGATAACTTATTTGCAACTTTGTTGCATTGCTGATGTTTAGCAAAGGGCGTGTTGATTTTATCAAAAACTACGCGATATTGGAAGATTTTGAGTAAATCTTACCGCGACTGCTTGGCTGCCAAAGTTACCTGGTCGTGTATTCCAACTCTGAGGCATCAGAACTCTTTCAAAACATCCTACTTCAGCGCATATGTTTACTGCGAGAGGCCATGTTGATTTTTCTATGCTTTTCGCCCTCGTGCGAAAAATGTTCGTCAATGGCCGCTCAATCTCAATAACGCGACGCCGACTCTCGAACGTTACGCACCAGCGATGAACCTAACGGGGCGATACCTTCGGGCTACGAAAAATCGATTTTCGTGATTTTTTTTAAAAAGATTACTTCCTCCATTTTTGGTTGTTACATATTTTTTATTTTATTAATCTTCGAAAATGGTGGAGGTATGGCACGGCCTTCAAAAGGGTTGCGGCGTGACTCGTAGCATCCGCGGGATTAATCTGAAGATCACCAACGAAGATTTTTATTTTCTTGACGCTCATACGCAGAATATGAACCAAGAGAAAGTGATAAATGTTGAAAATCGATCAAATGGTACGCTTTGAAACGAAGATTGAATATTCCGAGAAAAAAACGGCCACGTTTCGCTGTAAAAAATATTTTATTTTATTTTCGAGAACATTTAGGGTTGGGGCTTAGACAATGAGGTTAGAAAGTCTCAAGACTTTCTAACCTTAGCTAGCGTAACCTAACCTTACCTAATGTATAGATAAAAAAACTAATCCACCGATTTTGATGGAATTTAATTATATTTAGTAATACTCATGCCTAATATAATAACTAATTTAGTAATATTCATTACTAATATAACTAATTTAGTAATATTCATTACTAATATGACTAATTTAGTAATATTTATTACTATGATAACTAATTAAGTAATCATCACTAAATTTAGTTTAAACTAAATTCCATCAGAATCGATCGATTAGTTTTGAGCTATGTCACGCCAGTTTTGAAAATGCAGTTTAGAAGTCAGCCATATTTAAAAATATATTCAAAAAATACCAACAGCTAAAAGTAGTAACAAAGAAATGAGATTTCTTCGCCATTTTTTACACTTAGGGTACAAGTTTCAAAAATAGTGAAGAAAACTTTCCTTTTTACAAAAAATAAATACAATCAGTAAATCTTTCCCTCGCTCAAAGGTATCGCCCCCCTTAATGTTCCTTACTTCCAATCGAAACATCAATACTTTGGTAGTATTCAGAGAACGTGGATTAAATGGAAATGGCACTGAAATTTACGCCGTAAAACTTGCGACAGAGTCGATTTCCGACGGGGACAGAAAACTCGCATATCTTTATACTTTTCGAACAGACGTATCGAGCTAAATCTACCAAGTGGGTGAAAAATTGCATTTTTCAAAAATATTTTTGTCCCATAGGCATTTTGGCTAATTGCCTGAAAATGTTCAACGCGGTTTTCTCGAAACTCTCTTTTCAAAGTCGATGGACATATCTCGAGAACGACTCGATGGATTGTTTCCAAACTTACCGGAGATACGACGAGAAACATCAAAAGGTCGTTGAGGATCTCACTTTTGAAAAATCGATCTTTATTTTTCAATAGGCACGTAGAAATGACGTTTTCCATAGATTTTGATGCTCGAGTTTCAATTCGTCACTATCCTCGAGAGTTATTTTCCGCACTCCTGATTTCCGCGGTGTGGCGGTACGGCCACTTTCACCACCTTCAACATCGAAGTACTTACCGACGGAGCAGAACAGCAAATCGAACGGTGGCGACAATCGCCACCGGCGAAAGCAAAAACTAACGCCACGGGAAGTCTTCATGACTGAGCGCGAAGCGCGGACTAGGTGACTAGATAGTTAGCGGCGGCAGAAAAACAAAAGCAAGAACGATCCACGGGTCGAAAAGGAGTTACGCACTTTTGTGATATAAAATAAAGTCTGATGATAGTAAAGTACGCCGCAGTGAGAATTTTATCCTCCCTAGCGTCCTAAGTCCTACAGCGGTTAAAACAGTACCGCCATCTCTCGGAAACGCGGCGATGTATCCTCAAACGTACGATCATCTCCACACGTAATTACCGTGCGAATAAAAGAAACAACTGTCGCGTTGATTTTTTTGTTCATTTATTTATACAATAAATTCGTTTTTTTTTTCAAATCTTTCGGTAGTAATTTACTTCTTCTGCGCCGCGGCAGCTTCGTCCTCGCGCTGATAAGACTGCAATAGTTCTTGCTTCTTGGCTGCGATACGCTCGGCCCTTCGTTTACGCGCCTCGCGAACTTTGGTACGGCGCGCCTCGGCCTGATCGGAGAGCATCTCCGCTCGGGCTTTCTCGGCCTTCTTCTTGTGGATGAATTCCATCAGCACTCTCTTGTTCTTGAACACGTTACCCTTGGCTTTCATGTAGAGAGCGTGATAAAGATGCCGGTCGATCTTCTTCGTCTCGCGATACTTTTTCAAGAGCCGACGAAGCACTCTCATACGTTGAATCCAGAGATCCTAAACGACGAAGGAACGAAGCGTTTTATTTCCCGACAATAGAAGCACTCTCTTACGAAAATTGTCTCAATTTGATGCTCGGTAACGGCTAGAATTTTTATTTCTGTTTGATGAAATCGCCAAGTGCCATAGAAATGCGTTTACATTTTACGTTTCAAATTTCCGCGCGAAAACGCCAGCCGCCATGCTGCTTCGCGACGTCACTTGCATAGTAAACACCAACGTTGCGCCAATTGTGAATTCGTACATTTTTTTTCGTTAAAAGTGAGCTACGATGCTTATCACACAATGTCATACTCGACTGATTATCGTCATTTATAACCCAAAAAATGAATAGGAAAAAAAATGTTTGGCTCATTTTTACGGAAGTTGCGTTTTGACGACGATCCTTTTCGGTGACTCACCTTTTGAGGCGTACGGGCGTTCGCTGTACCTTTTCTCTTACCGAAACCGCAGTGACGACCTTTGCGTCTGGCTTCGGTATTTTTGCGAACGCGGGCCCGCGAGTGCACCGCTACCGGCTTCTTGATGATCAGACCATCCTTGATCAGTTTTCGGATGTTCTGGCCTGACGAAATCATTCAGCGACGTTAATATTGTTACCTTTGTTATCTGATGGTGTTGAAGTTTGCATCGTTGCAACGCGCAACCAACGTTCTTTTCACATTCCATTTTTCATACTTTAATTATTGTAGATCCTTTTTTTGCAGACTTATATGTTAGATAGCTAAACGAATATATTAAAAAATGGCCGAAGGATTTTAAGCATGCTAAATACGATGAGAATGCAATAAAAATAATAATAAAACGAAGGATAAAAAATGAATAAAATCGGAATAATCCATAAATGAATAATCAATGTCGATTGAACGTGTTTTAAAAAATACTATAATAGTATTAATAAAATAAAATAAAATAAAAATAGTATTATTAAAAATACAATATATTTTTAAAAATCATCATAAATTTTCATTCCGAGTACCAAAATAAAAATACTTTTTTATGAGATTAAATTCCGTGTTTGAAACATTCGAAAGAAAAAAATAAAAATCGTCAAAATTGTCAGTTCGGCTTCCGGTTTTTCTTCCGAAGTACCTTAAATTCGCCTCTTCATTTTAAGGGAGCTTTCCAGCGTGAAATTTTCAAAAAATCGATTTTTTTTTTTTTGCTTTATCGAATAGTACACACTCTTCCGAATATTCCCTGAAATTTTCATGCCGAAATTCAGATTATTTCGGTTACTGTACAGCATTTCTTGGAAGAAGGCAACGGAGCGCTACAGCTACAGCGAAACTTTGAACGCGTTTTTCTCGAAACAGCATTTTTCAAAACGGTGTCCAACTTGGAGGGCAGAGTTTTAAAGCTATCGAGTTGAATTTTTTACACAATATTCTTAACGTCATTGTTTATCGTGCTATGGAAGCTTTTTTTTTTTTGACATCTTCCTATTTTTTTGTAAAAAAAACTGCCAAAAAAAAAGCTAAAATCGATACTTTTTGTTCAAACCGGCGCCATTTTTGCAAAAAAAAAAAAAAAGCCTCCATAGCACGAAAGCCAATTATATACCGATCAATAATCTTTTTGTGTTTTTTGTTTCAGATCAAAATTGTGACCCCCAACGTGGACACCACATCCAAGTGCATTTTCTGCAACAATTGTTTCATCATTTTTATAGATATTAATTAATAAATAAATCGATCTTTAAAAAATTGTTTTGTATTCTTCAATACCCAATTAATATACAAAAAAAAAACCAGACCGATTAGATTATTTTTTCTTTAAAAAAAAAAATCGCGAAAAACAGCGATTTTTCGGGCTGTCACACTGGAAAGCTTCCTTAATAAAATAAAATAAAATAAAATAAAATAAAATAAAAATAGTATTATTAAAAATACAATATATTTTTAAAAATCATCATAAATTTTCATTCCGAGTACCAAAATAAAAATACTTTTTTATGAGATTAAATTCCGTGTTTTAAACATTCGAAAGAAAAAAATAAAAATCGTCAAAATTGTCAGTTCGGCTCCGGTTTTTCTTCCGAACTGCCTTAAATTCGCCTCTTCATTTTAATCCTTGCTGCTACGCTCTGACGCAGCATTGCCGCTTTGACGATGAATTTGAAAAATTCTTTTCTATACTTAAGGGCCAACTTCACTGTACAATTGTCAAAAAATTGATTTCCTTTGAGGAAGCTCATCCGGTATCATGCTTCATCGCCTCTTTTTCGACCATGGAAGAAAATTCAAAAAAGAAAGCGTTTTTCTGGAAAGGCGAACAAAATCAATTATCGAAAATCAAATTTTTTGCTCGACCGATCTCGAAATCAATTTTTTATGTGTTATTATTTCGTATCCTTTTTTTTTTATAACAATGATTTTATTTGCAATTGATTTATATTTGTATTAATTCGATCATCAGATGAACTTAAATGCTTGCCGACTACGCAAAACTTTATTTTTTCAAAATTCCCTATGTATTTCACTAGCTAGACTCGTGTAAGTTAATAGAATTTTTTTCGATTTTTTCCGCTGCGGAGCGTCTCAAATTCAACATGCCTCGCGAGAATGTCTCCGGCGTCGCCGTATTGTACGATTTTGTGATATAAATTTGTTTCTATTCGCTCGAAGATTACCCTCTTGCACCAAAAAAGATCGCGAAAAATCACTCAACTTTGTGCGTTTTCGAAAACCTCAACTTACGCGAATTTGTGTTGGCAATCTCGTTGATTTCATTAGGATCGAGCCAGACCTTCTTTTTTCCGCATCGCATCACTGAGGCGGCAAGCCTCTTCTGTAACTTCAAAGAACTGTAACGAAAAAAGTAAGGTTATGTCCGTAAAATTTACATCGATCAACGCAACCTCCACTTTTCACTCATTGCCACTATTGCAAAGAAAAGCCTATAAAAAGGCGAAATCCGAGAGCGAGTTGTCCAATTAGTTAGAATAAGACGACGATTTCGTCTTTTTGGAACGCGATGCCATGTGGTTGCTCGTCAACACAATCGGGCGATCCGATATTCGCGCAAAAAACATCGTGTTTTTCACGAAAAATCGATAACCGAATGAAAAGTAATATTTTCCACAGTTCGTTTTGACAAAATGTGATAATTTTGTTGCGTATTTTCCGTTGAATTCGTGATATTTAGCGAAAAAGTTGTACCTCATGACGGAGCCTGAGAGTCCTCCGGGGTAAAGAAGATCAAGATGGCCGCGATCGTATATCCGTACGGCTACGATCAAATAAGAGATTAAACCCGAACGAACTTCCGCATTCGTAAATAACGTGAAATTACGATGGAAGTCGATACAATTTATAATTGAGCTGTCGAGGCGGTGGATATTTTTGTTTGAACGAAGGAAAAAAGTTAACAGCGTTCGCTTGATTGATTCCGCGCGTATCGTCCGAACGGCTCCCGAAATCGTTCGGGTATTTTCGGCCTCGTTTCAGGAGCGTACTTAGTCGCGATCCAACGGATTCACGGGCTACATTTACGTAGGTGGGTAAAAAATTATATTTTCCAAATATATTTTTATTCGGCGGTATCATCTTCTAGCTATATTCTCTGCAAATTACATTAAAATGTGTTCATCACTGTTTTCAAAGTCGGTGGACACGATATCTCGAGAACCACTTGATGGATTGTTTTTAAATTTACAGGAGACACGATAAGAAACATTTAAAGGTCGTTGACGATCTCACTTTTCCAAGATAGCTCTTCATTTTTTGATGGTTACGTAAAAATGATGACTTTTTTGACAGATTTTACATACTCGAATCACAATTCGTCGCCACGGTGTAAAAAAAAATGATTTTGAAAGTCGACGATCGTCAACGACTCGTAGTTATTGTTAACTTGAATAATCAGCTTTGTTTTTAGACGTCGGATAGGCCGTTCAATCTGGAGAGTGTCCACCGCCAAACGTCGCGAGAAAAATTTCAACTGCCGGCGGCCATGTTTCGGTTTTCTGAATTTTTCCGTAATTTTTTTACGACACTCAATATATGTAACCTTGTGTTTCAAAAATGCGTTTTTTCTGTCATCAACCGTTTTCCAGAAAAAATATTCGGAAACCGGAAATTTTTTCGGGCCTTCAGATAGATACAGTCCCTTAATTTTTTTTACTTCGTCCCTGTTCGACTCAAAAGGGTTTTCCGTCATCAAGGGAGGTCCGGCGCGTTACCCCGCGATATTTCCGAAGTTACAAACAAAACTCCGTCGTCCGTTGTTTCAATTTCATAAATCTTATGCTCTCGAATGAAAGTTGCGGCTTCGGTTCGCACGTTGTTCGGCGGTAGAGTTTCGCAACGACGTTGAAAGATGGCTCTAGTAGTGTTGTCAGGAGTGATAAAAAACAAAATACAGATAGAAAAAAAGTGTGCAACGCTGCCGCCTGACGTGGTCAGTCGTCGGGCGAACGCAGTGGCGTGTTTTTGTGTTTCCTTGCGACAATAACACCGAGTGAAAGTAACGCCTTGCACATCGCATTGACAGCCATCTCCGACGTACCATACGACGTATAAACTTGCAAGAAATCCGTTATACTTTCGCGTGAACAAACGTTCTTCTTTTCCAACACGACGAAACAAAATGACGACTGTGAACAAAGATTTGCTACGGGAACGTGAAAAATGCACGTTCGACCCCACCGAGCTGACTAACTTTCTAGATGGAAGCCCCCAGAAAACAGCTAAACGTCGCGAAAGAGGTGAGCAATTTGTGTCTACTTATTAGGCCGCTTCGTCGAACGAGTTGCTTCAAATGTGAAGGAAAAAAATCATCGAAACAAGACGATTGTTTTTTTTCTTCTTCATATGCAATGTTCGCAATCGCGATAGTGTAATTGATTCGCAGTGACAAAGATGTAGATCGTCACAGTGGAGACCGCTCCATCACGTGAGTGGTCCAAAGTTCGGCAAAGATAAAAACCGGTATAACAGGATATGGTAGATGCAACGAGATTGCAATCGCGTGAAACGAGAAATCGAATGATCCAGGTTCAAGGATCACCTGTTGCTGACAGTTCAGATTTGGCTAATTCTTCAGACAAGTGCCTTTTCCGAAAAATGAGTTTGTTTGGGTTTGTTCGGGTTGAACCCAGACTGAGTTTGGGTCTGTTTGGGTTGAACCCAAACTGAGTTTGGGATTGTTTTGGTTGAACCGAATTTGTATTTAGGTTTGTTTGGGCTGAACCCAAACCGAGTTTGGGATTGTTTTGGTTGAACCCAAACTGAGATTAGCTTTGTTCGGATTGAGCCCAAACTGAGTTTGGGATTGTTTTGGTTGAACCCAAATTGAGTTTGGGATTGTTTGGGTTGAACCCAAACTGACTTTAGGTTTGTTTGGATTGAACCCAAACTGAGTTCCGGTTTGCTTGGATTGAGCCCATACTGAGTTTGGGTTTGCTTCGGTCTAACCCAAACTCATTTTCACGGAAAAGTCGCTTATCTAAAGAATTACCTAAATCTGAACTTTGGGTTGAAACCAACCATACCCAAACAAACCTAAACAAATTCATTTTTCGAAAAAGTCGCTTAACTAAAAAATTATCCAGATTCATAAATCGAAATCGTCAATAAACGAATAATGTGAATGACGTCACAGGGTATCATTTTAATAGTAAAATAATAATAATAATCGATTTTAAGTAAAACATAATATATAATATAATAGAATATATAATATATAATATAATGTGAAGTTTCGATTTTCTTGCAAAGCTATAAGATGTTTAATTTCGTCTCATTCGTAAAAGATCATTTTAGTTCAATTTTACTTTACTCAAGCAAGCATGAAGATTTAATAATACTTAGGCTATTTTCTTCCTCGTAATTCCGTGACTTGTTCAAAAAGTAGCTACTTTATCATGTAAATCAAATAGATATACAGATTTCAAAATTAAGTTAACTTTGGGCATGAAAAAGGCAAATACTGGAAGGTCAACATTTTCTGCTGAGTAATTGATGATATCATTGTAAGTCTAAAACGTCAATTTGAGAAGCTCCCGTTAGCTCATGCAGTTGATGCATTTTTTAAATTGAATATCAAGAACGGAGAGGCTTTCATCACTAATTATTAAGAAATCTCGATACCTGATGAGTCAGCTTTAAAAGCTGGAGCGATGGTCGTGGAAAACATACTTTCATATAAAAGTGATGAAATCAATATTGGAACATTGAGACAGCATACCAAAAAGGAGTCCCGCTCCAACTTAAGTATTCCGCTATAGCTATAGTATTCCGAGCGAGTTCTGCCAGCTGTGCGAGGAGTTTTTCTGCCATGCAGAGGATAAAAATGTGGCATTATGCTTCGGGAACTATTCTCTCATATTTCACTGCTGCATGTAGAGAATGACATTGTCGAAAAAAAATTCCAAATCAAAAAGTGTTCGGCCGAATGCTAAAAAAAAATAGAAAACTCAAACATATTCAATCGAGTACCTAATGGCAGTAAAATTTGAAGACTTGGGATTGAAGTTCGCATCGTTGGAATGGAACGAAAATTCTTTGCCATTTCCGATTTTCTTGTTATCCGAAATCATACTTTGCAGATTTAGATTGTAGGTCGCAAACTAAGAAACATGAAAAATGTTTGTGTAATTTTTTTGGCTCTAATCTGTCAAAGGAAACTTGAGACGTAAAAAAAAATCTTTTTTGTCTTTTTCAACTTCAAAAACATTGAACTTTGCATTCCAGCAGTGCAAACTTCAAAGTCATAGAATGATATCTGAATTAAATAATGATGAAAAATGAGTAGATAGTTTTTTGACGTATGGCAAGAGTTTGATATTAGTGTAACCATGAAGGTGAGATCAAATGATTATCGACTATGTCAATTTTATTTAAAAGAAGACGATTGTGAGAAAAATTACTTTTTTTGTCAAGCCAGCGCCCCTAGGCGACCCAGAAAGAATGATGCCCATTCCAATGGTTAAGGGGGTAGATACTTTTGGGCGAGCAGAAAATTTGCCATTATTCATCGATTAATTCGAAATTTCTTGAATTTTTCGAAAATCAATGTCTACATTTCGCAATAAAAAACCTTTTTCAACAAATTTTGACAAAATTTAGGTTCATATTTAAGGCAATAAGTCACGAAACATTAGTCCAAAATTTCGTCAGAATCGATCGAATAGTTTTTAAGCTATAAAAACTATTCTTGTTTAAGGAGGTACGATCATTGCTACGAATCCAACTTTCGCATTTGAAATTTTTATATGATTTTAACGAATACTTTATGTGCCTATTGCCAAAATTTGAGCTGTTTTGACCGTTTAGTTTGTTTCGCAATAAAACTGCAAAGTCGAGCACTTTGAGTTACCGAAGCACGTCGTCTTATGGAGACGGTCAACCGGAAGTGCGGTGATCGTGGTTTTTCTGCTCACGTATCCAACTAAACCCGTTGGAAAACTTAAATTCGATAGATTGGATATAATAGATATTGTAAAAAATAAGAAAATCAATCTTCACCGTGTAGTTAAAGCACTACGTTACAAGAAAGTTTCAATTTCCGGTTGAAAATTGTCACAACGACGAAATAGCAGCCACAGACTTAGCAACGTCGCGAGTAACAGCTGATGCGTTTGGCGAACATAACCCAGCTTTGTTTTGAAATTCATTTGAATAGAAGCCGCCACAAAATATGCAAACAACAATTTATGGAGTTTTATCATTTATCACGTATCAATAATATGTATAATTATATTCTGCCTATCGTGTTAATTCCGCTGAGGTAATTCAAGCCTATTTCAATAGGTTTCCGGCTGATTTTGTTTTGTCTTTTTAGTCCGTGTTTATAGTGGACATGTTAATATTATTATTACGAAAATTACTACCGAGTCGTTGACAATCTAATTTTTCACTTTTTATCCGTCCACGTCCAATAAATTCATCATTTACCACAACATTTGGCGCACTATAATCGATAATGCGAACAATCAACATAAGTAAACATCAATCAGAGCAGCTGTGGGTAAAATAAATTTAGACACTTTTTTGACCCCGTGCGAATGATCGCACCTCCTTAACTATAAAGTAAAGCGATGCACTTGATGTTGAATCCGCTCGTGAATAATCACAAACTTGTCGCAGTTGGTCAGATACAATTAATGGTCATGCCGAGCTCATTGTATGCAAATTGTTGGCTGACTGTTCTTCGCAAAGATATTCATGTGCAGATATGTACATATATTTATATACGTGCCAATGAACGGGCACCACGCGTGGTCCCCTCTACTGCATATTCGCATTTAGCGATCGAACACCGTTCAGCGCAGTGCATAACGCAATTACGTTTCGTCTTCAGAGGATTATTTTCTCAATGACCCGGAACTGCGAGACCAGGGCACTCCCGCCTCGTACAAGAGTCACAAAGAAGCTTACGAGGATGCGATGCGCAAGGGCTGTCTGTTGTTGAAGAAAGTTCAAGTGCTCCAAGAAGAGGGAAAAGCCGACATGGACGTATACTCGTAAGAAATGATAAAAAAATCCCATGCATGTATACACTCCAGAATATGCACATGCTTTCCAGACTTTTTATCCGGAAGGTATTCACAGATCTTGGCAAAAAAAAGGGCTAAGGGATGCTCGGCGTACTGAGATTAAAGATTTAAAAAATCATGACGAAGTTTGCATCGCTGCAACGCAACGAAAATGTTTTTTCACGTCAATAATGAGAATAAGAAACTTTAAAGGATTTTCATTACATTCCGATGCAAACTTCTACTTTATAAAAAAGCCTGCATCTATAGCGATTGGCTTATTCTCTTCTACTTGTTTTCATACAATGAGGCACTTCTTTTACGAATCTGAATATTAACCCTGGGAACCTTACCGTGAACCCGACATAATTATTGAGAAATGCTAAAATCACATTTTTCTCGCTTTGTTCAATCGCATTTCTCATGGCGAAATATTCATATTGGGTTTATCCGCTCTTCCATCCTTCAGTCTTTTGGCATTCGAATAAAAAAAGAACTGTCAATGACAAACAGTTCGTTAGCAGCGTCGGTTTGAAGTGTCCCAGGGTTAATTAGCTGATTTTTATCTACAACGAAGTAAAAATATATCTTAGTATACTGGTCAAATTTCAAGCCAAGCTACTGAGCCGTCAACGATGAATTACGACTCTAGAAAATTTTCTACTCGACGCAATTGCGCTGTAAACAGAAAAATATAACTTTTTCTTCGAAATTTCACCACAAACCCCTTAATTTCACCACAAACCCCATAATTTCACCACAAACCCCTTAAGTTTACCTCAAACCCCTTAATTTCGCCACAAACTCCTTAATTTCGCCACAAACTCCTTAATTTCACCACAAACCCCTTAATTCCACCACAAACCCCTTAATTTCACCACAAACCTCTTAATTTTACCACCAACCCCTTAATTTTACCACAAACCCCTTAATTTTCAAGTTACGGTGATTAAATCTTCTGAACTTTTACCGAAAATGTGCAAAAATTTCGAGAAAAAAATCGGCAAAAATTCTCGCGAACTAAAAACCTATCCAACTTTTTTAATATCGTGAGGTTTTTCTTGAATTCTTGTTGTTTTGGCATCACGGGTTATTTTTTTAATTGTCTTTAAAAAAAATCAAAATATCTAAAAAAAAGTCGTACGAAACTTTTAAAAAATCAACATTGACGTTTGAGCTTTACTATTTAACTTTACTACCTTTTTTACTATCTCTAGGTTTTCCTCGAAACCTACCCGTTTTCTGGAAAGGCAAAAGAAAATCAATTTTCGAAAATCAAATTTTTTCTCAATCAATCTCGAAGTCAATTTTTTATGTGTTATTATTTCGTATCCTTTTTTTATAACTACAATGATTTTATTCGCGATTAATTTATTTGATTTTATTCTTTAAGCCGATTTAGTCATTACACTTCCAGCCACTACTGTATAATTTGCTGTAGGAGTGTAGTGCACATCGCGTCGTTCGGAAAGTATTAGTGTTGATTTGAAAAAGCGCGCGGTTGCGACGTTGCCATCATAATATGCGACTGGAGTAATATGGAGGTTAACCTCCAAAAAATCAGCATTTTTCGAGACAAATTAATTTATTCTGAAGTTCACAAGTATCCAATGGATTTTAGAAAGCTGTCCAAACGTTCTTTAGATATTTTTGGTATCCATTGTAAAAGTTTCTTTCGAAACTGTTTGTCAATGCTTATAGACGGGAAAAACACGACAATCCGTGAGAGACCATGTTAATTTAGAAAATTTTTAATTAATTCGATTAATTCGTAATTTTAAGTTTATTAATTAAGAATTAAAAATTAATTCGTAGCTTAAGTAATTTTAAGTTAATTCGATCATCAGATGAACTTCATTAAACTCGCCTGAATGAGTAAAAAGAGACGGAGATAGAACCAATGTTGCCAAATATCAAACCTAAAAACACTGCGCGAAACGTTGGAATAGCGATTTTTTCATTTTTCTAATCAAATGTGAACATTCATTATCCAGTTTACCAATGGAACATTTTAGTTATTACAAATTATTTTTTTTGCACGTGTTGAAAATATAGATTGTACAGGTCTCAAGTATGATAAGCGGTATGACTAGTGTGAAGCGATAGGACCACCTTAAATTCACTTGTGTCAACTATCGGCGAAAAGGTATAAAAAATCGTTCCGGAACGTGTCTGAATTTTTGTCCGTAAACTTTTCGCCGGTAGTGTACGGTAGTTTTGGTTTGACGATGGTTTCTGGTACGTAAACAGCGAGCAGTTCTTCGGATGGCAGACGATATTAATTATTGAATATTCTCTCTGCACTTACGATTTTTCTCGTCTTTTCTATCATCTTAGAATTTATGAGTAACGCTTTTCGAAATGATAAGCACGATGAGAAAATAATGGAAAACGTCTTGTGGAGATAGCACTAAAAAATTGATGATCGCAGACAGATTTTGGGAGGAATGTTGGGTTCGGCGATTCTGCACGACGGCAACCCATTGACCCTTCACTACGTTATGTTCATTCCGGCCTTGATGGGCCAGGGAACGGTGGAACAACAAGGCTTTTGGATATCCCGAGCATGGTCTTGTAACATCATAGGCACATATGCACAGGTACAAATCAATTAAGCGCGCAACTAAAAAGTAGAGCATCGCTATTCCCAAGCGGCGGATTCCTAAATCTCGATACGAGCAAAATAAATTTAAAAAGATATTACAGAAATCTCAATACGATAACGAAATCTTAAGTCGATAATGATCAACCAATCTCGTCTGAAAGTATTTATGAAAATCAATGGAAAAGGTCCCCACTTTCACGTAACTATAAAAAAACGAAGATCGATTTTTAAAAAGTGAGTTCGTCAACGCCCTGCAACGTTGCCGCTCGTATCTCGTGTAAATTTGAAAACAATTCATCGAGTAGTTATCGAGATATCGAGTCCACCGACTATAAAAACGTTTCGATTGAATATTGTAATGAAACGTGCATACTTCGGATCGAAGCTCAACTTCAAAAGCTACGTCGACGTGTGTTCAACGCTGACAATATTTTCTTCGTCAAAATGAAATTCACGTGTGAATATTGATAAAGTGGCGGCTGGCTTCTTTCAGACTGAATTGGGGCATGGAACCTTCATCAGAGGACTGGAAACAACGGCAACGTACGACCCGGCGGCTCAAGAATTTCTCCTGAACAGTCCGACCTTGACGTCTTACAAATGGTGGCCCGGGGGACGTTAGTATTTCTCAGACTTCGTGAAATCGAAGAGAAGCCCACGTTTTCGCGTCTTTTTCCATTACTCAGCACACCAATGGGAATGCCGGACAAAAGTGGCCGAATACTTGGAATTCTCAGATATACGTTCTAAAAAAATGAGTCGTAAATGCCATAATATCTCGACCAACCAGCTAATTTCACGTTCGAAGTTTTCTCACTATTGTTTCACCTGCATACGTTGATGCGCGTCATTATCGAAGCGAAGAAACCTAAAGTTTTGATTTGTTTGGGTTTGTTTGAATCCGGAGCAACCCAACCCAAACGCCAACCTTAAGAATGTTGATTGATTAATCGTGTGTTCAGTGGGTCAGACCGCGAATTATGCAGTGGTCGTTGCACAGCTCTACACACGCGGACGGTGTCAAGGAATACATCCATTTATAGTGCAGCTACGCGACGAGGATACGCACGAACCGCTTCGAGGTAAAAGAAAAATTCATTTCACGTGCTGTTCTCAACCAGCGTGTGTACGTGTCTTGAGGGGTTAGGCTACTGTGGCGATCCCAATATCAAGGTTATTTAAAGAGGTACGATCACTTCCACGGGGTCAAAAGAGAGTCAATTTATTTTACCCACAGCTGCTCTGATTGATGTTTACTTATGTTGAATGTTCGTATTATCGATTATAGTGTGCCAAACGTTGTGGCAAATGATGAATTTATTGCATGTGAACAAATAAAAACTGAAAAATTAGATTGTCAACGACTCGGTAGTAATCTTCGTAATAATAATATTAACATATCCACTATAAAAACGGGCTAAAAAGACAAAAAAAAATCAGCCGGAAACCTATTGAAATAGGCTTGAATTACCTCAGCGGAATTAACACGATAGGCAGAATATAATTATACATATTATTGATACGTGATAAACGATAAAACTCCATAAATTGTTGTTTGCATATTTTGTGGTGGCTTCTATTCAAATGAATTTCAAAACAAAGCTGGGTTATGTTCGCCAAACGCATCAGCTGTTACTCGCGACGTTGCTAAGTCTGTGGCTGCTATTTCGTCGTTGTGACAATTTTCAACCGAAAATTGAAATTTTCTTGTAACGTAGTGCTTTAACTACACGGTGAAGATTGATTTTCTTATTTTTTACAATATCTATTATATCTAATCTATCGAATTTAAGTTTTCCAACGGGTTTAGTTGGATACGTGAGCAGAAAAACCACGATCACCGCACTTCCGGTTGACCGTCTCCATAAGACGACGTGCTTCGGTAACTCAAAGTGCTCGACTTTGCAGTTTTATTGCGAAACAACCTAAACGGTCAAAACAGCTCAAATTTTGGCAATAGGCGCATAAAGTATTCGTCAAAATCATATAAAAATTTCAAATCCGAAAGTCGACTTCGTAGTAATGATCGTACCTCCTTAAGATTACTTTAAAAATTATTTTGAAACAAAATGGCGGAGCAGTGGTCGATGAAAGAAAAGTCCTTTTTTCATAGTCCTCTACAGGTCATAACTTTCAAGCTAGAAGAAAAAACGAAAAATATTTTTCCAAGTAGATATAAAAAAACTAATCCAGTACGTAGGGGTTTTTCAAAATATTTATTTTCAAAAAAATGGCGTTAATAAAAAGAAAAACAAATTTCGTAAAAAAAAAAATCGTTCGGATATCGTTCATAAAATATTCAAACTTCAACTTATCGAAAAAATCCTACGTACTGGACTAGAAAATGTTGTCAATAAGCTACAGGTTAAAATGTCAAGTCAATCGATTGGAAACTCGAGGCGCTATGCGTACGCCCGTGTCTAAAAACATTTCGCGAAAAACGCGTTTAAAGCCATTTTGTTTCAAAGTAAATTAAAAAACAATTTTTTCCTTTTACACTTGCAATTCCGACACTTTATTAAAAAAAATTCTTTACATAAGGATTTTTTAAATCTTCATCGTAGTATCCCAACCCCTTAAATAGCCTAACCCCTTAACAGAGATAAATTGCACATTTGAGTGCTCCACGAGCCTCCGGGAACTTTATACATTCCAAATACCTCGAACATTTCAAAAGTGCTTCCAATTATTGTTCCATGATGTCTCGTTGTCTGCTAATGTTCAGGAATAAAGATCGGCGAAATCGGCGTGAAGTTGGGCATGAACGGGACGAATAATGGATTTTTGGGCTTCGAAAACGTCAGAATACCGCGGGAGCATATGCTGATGAAAAATTCACAAGTAAGAACAACAAAATCATCGATACGTGGGTCGGAAAATATTCTCGTACGGTTGGCACGTCGTTGGGACGAATGACGTTGAAGTTGGATGCAAACTTCGAGATCATTCGGTACGATCAATGTCGTTAAATCGTTCAAGGTATTGGAGGATGGCACGTACGTGAAGGCTCCGAGTGACAAATTGACGTACGGCACGATGATGTTCGTACGTGTTGTTCTGGTACGTGACATCGCGAGGTATCTGTCGAAGGCGGTCACAATCGCAGTGAGATACAGCGCCGTACGACGTCAGAGCCAAATAAAGCCGGAGTAAGTTTACGAAACGTATCAAACAATCTCAACGAGTAGCATTGAATTGTATTAACGAAGCAACATCTACCCCGAACAAACCCAAACTTTGGATTTGTTTGATTCAGATCGGCGATTGCCTAGAAAAGTAATTGCAATTAATTTAATCGCAATTAGCTCTTAATGGAATCTGTTGCATTTGTTTTATTTGGATTAATCTGTGTTAATTGCAACTCGCAATTAAAACAAGCTAAAAGAAAACTTTTTTAATTGTTCCAAGAAACAATTCAAACAATTAACTTTACGGATATCAGATAAAAGTTTAACAATTAAACAATTAAATGTTTAACTTTTTGCTTAAGTTAAATGTTTAACTTAAAACTTAACTTAACTTAAAACTAAAAACTTAACTTAAGTTAAATGTTTAACTTAAAACAATTAAAAGTTAGAAGTTAAACAGATCCGTAAAGTCAAACAATTAACTTTACGGATATCAGATAAAAAAGGGCCCAAAGAGTAGTATTGAATTGCATTGATGAAGCAATATCTACATTAAACAAACCCAAAGTTTGGGTTTGTTTGGTTTGGATTTGTATCAATGAAGCAATATCTAAATCAAACAAACCCGAAGTTTGGGTTTTCGGGTATGTTTGGGTTTGTTTGGATCCAATCAAACCCAAACAAAATCCAAACGAAGTTTACGGCACGCGTGTGAGAAACGTAAAACTTGTGCGAAATGTACAAGATCGTTCATTTTATTTCGGTTCATCGACTAACAGTTTGAATAACTAACAAGTTTTTTGTTGGCATAAAATTTCACTTTCAGCGAGCCCGAATGTCAAATAATCGACTTCGTGACCCAGCAGTACAAATTGTTTCCGAACATAGCCGCGTGTTACGCCTTCCTGATGTCGGCCGAGTGGATTTGGGAAATGTACAATAACGTGACAGCTGAATTGGACCAGGGGAGTCTGGAGAGATTGCCCGAAGTATGTCGAAAAAAGAATGCCAACTCGTTCTCCAGCAATGTTACTTTATTGTTTGTTTTATCCCTAAAGTGAAACTTCGGTTGTACGTTTCTCGAGAGGTACGTCAAATATGACGTATAAATAATAACGTATAAGTGCAAAGCGTACAAACGAACTTTCGCTGATTACTGCTACGAATTAAAGTTTAACGGGTCAATACGCTTTTCCTACGAAACATCGTATGTCTTTCTTCGAAATTGAACTTCAGTCGAATTCCCGTAACTTGTACGATCTCGTGATGTGATTTTCACGAAGGAACGTTCGAATTACAGTTGCACGCATTGGCGTGTTGCCTGAAAGCAGTTGCCTCGTCGGACGCGGCTGCTGGAACGGAGCAAGTTCGTCTGGCTTGTGGTGGCCACGGTTACATGGGCTCGAGCAATTTGCCGAGTACCTACGGCATGGTAACCGCCACCTGCACGTACGAGGGCGAAAATACGGTTTTACTTTTGCAAACGGCGAGATATCTCGCGAAGGCTTGGAGGCAGGCGATCGAGGGAAAATCCCTGCCGCCCACCGTAAAATACTTGTCGGTTCACTCCGGGGCCGTTAAATCGAGACCATGGAAGAATACCTTAACTTGCGTCGTTGTCGCTCATCAAGCAGTCGCAGCTGGGTGAGCATTTTCTACCATTTTGTCCATCGTCGTTTCATCGACCCAAACAAACTGTGGAAAATCTGATGACGTCCTTTGCTTTCCCGCGCGTTCGCAAACTTCGCGTGTATGACGTAGCAAAATTCGCCAAGCCACCGAGAACATGGACAAACGAATCCGAGGCGGTGTCACGCCGGAAGACGCTTGGAACCACACGAGCATAGAGCTGGCTCAAGCAGCCGAGTCGCACTGTCGCGCTTTCGTCGTGTCGCGTTTCGTCGACAACGTTCGCGGATTGACGAACTTGTCCAATGAGTTGCACGAGGTTCTTCTGCAACTTTGTGAACTTTACGCCGTCCACTGGGTCTTGCAGCGTCTCGGTGATTTTCTTCGCGTGAGTATGTCGTCGGTGACGTTGCGTTATGGAGTCGCGTAACATCGAACTATAAAAGCACGTGCTCAGGAACGACGGACAATGCAAGTGGACGATAATCGTAAGATAATTGGTCACTTGGGATCCTGTCGCACATGTTCGATCGATAGAAGCCATAGCGGCACACTGTATATACACAAAGTGAAGAATAAGAAAGAATCATCATCACCAACGTTGTGATTGACAAAGCCACGTGTTTCGTGATCCAGGCCGGATTATTGCCAGCTCGGAATTGAATGCGAAGAATTCAGCTTACGATTTTTAGAGTTCCGTTGGGGGGAAGCTTTTCCCGTAATAATAATTCCGTCGCGTAATATTACACCCTTTTCTTGAAACGTGCCTCAATTTTATCCTTCGGTGCTATAAACTGCTAGGCTTCTTATTTCGATTTTATGAAATCGACGAGTGCCGGTAAAATTGCATTTAGATTTTGCGTTTCGAATATGCGCGCGAGAACGCTAGCCGCCATGCTGCTTTGGTTCGTGACGTCACTTGCGTAGTAAACATCGACGCTGCACCAGTCGTGAATACGTGATATTGTTTCGTTAACAGTGAGTTACTATCCCCATCGCACCAATGTTATATCACACTGAAGTTATATCACAGCAATGTGACATCACACCAATGTGATATCACATCAATGTGATATCACATTGTTTGTGTGATGTGATATCACATTGTTTATTTGTGTGATGTGATATCACATTGTTTAATTGTGTGATGTGATATCACATTGTTTTATTTGTGTTGTGATATCACATTTTTTTAATTGTGTGATGTGACATCACGTTGTCTAATTGTGTGATGTGATATCACATTGTTTAATTATGTGATGTGATATCACATTGCTTAATTGTGTGTTGTGATATCACATTTCATATCCTGCGCATATCCTACTTGACGACTTATCTTGTTTATTTTTATTTCGAAGCTTCGGTTTCACCGAAGAGTTCAACGAATGAACGATTACCGATGATCGATCACGGAGTCCGATTGAAATATTTATCGAAAATTGATGTTTTTAAAACAGTTTTCCTGCCTAAAATCGCAAGACGTGCCTTTACTTCAAAAGCGCCTGGAGGAAACGCTTGCGGCGATCCGTCCAAACGCCGTAGGCCTCGTCGACAGTTTCGACATAAGAGACGAGATATTGGGCTCGGCGCTCGGCGCGTACGACGGCAACGTTTACGAAAGACTTTACACGGAGGCAATGAAGAGTCCTCTGAATCAGGAGAGCGTCAACAAATCCTTTCACTTGTATCTGAAGCCCTTTTTAAAGAGCAACATGTAGCCTCAAAGGCACATAGCTTTTTACTAGCTCGTACACTTTTACAAGGCATCGACAAAAAAGAAACAAGTCTTCCAACATATCTTGCCAGATATTGCCTTAACCTAGCGGTCTCGGGACTTTTTCCAAAACACTTTTGACACACAGGGTGTCAACGTACATCGACCGATACAATTTTTTGACCGATCGACGTGTCATTTTTGTACAAAATTCGAAAATGACTTCCCCGAATGAAAATTAGCAAACGATTAGGAAATGACTACAAAATTAGCAAATTGGCAATCCCTCCGCCCCCAAAAGTGTCGATCCATGCGCGAAACACCCTGTACGTGCGTATAACAATATGCATATCGCGAAAAAAACTGTCGAGTCGACTATTGCGTCATTGGGACCTGATATTCTTTTTTCTTGATCGAAATTTCAGTATTGTAAGATAAAACGTATTTGCGTGAATCATTCCCGCGCTTTGAAATTTCGACCGTTGTACGTTCGAATGGAGGACATTTATTTACAGATTGAAGGTTATTTACAGATTGGAAATTATATTGGGAGAAACTTAAGGGGGAATGTACCTTTGTGAGGGCAAAATCAAGGGTCATTTTTGACAATTTATTCAAGGCCTTAGAAAAGTTTTCCACTTTTACACTTGATTTATGTACAGAAATACTAATTAAAAAATTACTTACATCGGATCATCGATTCCTGGCCCATACAGTAGGGCTTCTGCCGATGTGGAAGCTTCCAAAATATCAATTTGTTGTTGCCTTCGGAGCATTCTGCCTTCCCGGGTCGAAACCGGCTGCTTGCAGCTGCCGTCCGCTACCCGCCATGGGGACCCGACGCCCCTTCACTAATCGTGGGATATCCCGGAAACTATTCGTCGGATTGACTTGAAATTTTCAGGGAATATTTTCGAAACACCATACCTCAAGAAAGTGTAATAATAGAAAATCGATTTTTTGATAATTCTGACTGCATCTAGCCCCTTAAGAAATAAATGTTCAGTGAAAAATTTCGTTATAACTGCTCATGAAATGAAAAGTTTTCGATCAATCAGAAATTCCGGACGTACTTCTCTGCGAAATGCAATTAGGAACATAACCTCCAAATTTGAACTAAATCGAGTGAAAATTGTTGAAGTCACGCCAATTGGAAAAAAGCTGTTTCGAGAAGTTTCGAGTAGACGGCCATTTTGTCCATCGCCATTTTGTTTAATTCGCACGTGATTTTTCACTCGTTACTGTGACCTAAGGCCTTAAGTACTGTAAAATCATGGAAATTTCGTGTTAATCGACGATGCCTGGACCATACGATGAAAACCTTTTGAATGTCATTTTTTGACAGTGAAGGGAGCTTTTGAGCCAATAAAAAAAATTTCACGAAAAATAATTTACAAAGGTATATTCCCCCTTAATATTGGGTAAACGATAATAGTTTTTCACGCCGGCGTTGTACGTTCGCTCAATCGTGATCGTGAGGTCGATATTGATATTTTTCTATTCGTTGTTCGGTAACACGATAGGAACAAGGGGCTACAGCAATACTCGTCGAACAAATGATGTTGACCGCGTTTCGACAGAGTTCGCGGTACGTTTCGTGTAAATATATCCGAAGAGAAGAAGTTTGGAAAGTACTGCGGGTGCGAGTAAGTTTTGAAGGATTTTTTGGTGAAAATAGAGGCATTATTGTGCAAAAATTGTTTGCGTAAAACGTGGCCTCCCGTTACGGTCCTTATCCTCCACAGTACAGTAGAACCTCGATTAACCTCAGGGCGATACGTCAAGGGCTTGCAAACACCTGAGACGGCTGAAAGTAAGGTTATGTTCAAGAATTTTCTTCGTGTATAAAACTGAATTTTATCGAACAATCATGATATACATTTCAAAGTACGACATTTTATCGAAATTGTGTGAAAATTTGGTTGACAAATTTCAAACGGTTAAAAAGTTACAGTCGTTTTCCTGGGACGTGTTTTTGTTGACAGCGTTTGCGGCACCGGACGTGCCTCTGCCATTTTTTATGAAAAAAAGCATTTGTTCCTAAAAGTAGATAGATAAAACTAGTACTTATCGAGGTGGAATTTAAAAATTGAATTTTTTCGAGTCACGGCAGTCATTGGAATGAAACAGGCGATTTTTCGCCTCAAAATTGTTCAGTACTTGTGATCGATCTTTTTTACCGACCGAACTGTATGTAAGCCTTTAACTGCGGAAAAAGTCTCCATAAGCCTCACACAGGAATCAAGACCTTCAGCTGCTTTTATTGAAACGGAGGCAGGAAAGTAAAGCTTCCCGCAAATTGCGTTTCGGTGGCACAAAAATCGACATATTTGGAGTTAAAAAAGACTATGATGTTTACACTCCGACAAAACGCGACGTGCTGAAAACTGAAGCCTAACGATGACGCATTAACATGACGGTGGTTAGGTTATGGTCCGATGCGATTTAATACTACTAACGCCCTCTCTTGTAAATCCTTCAAAGCTTACCCCTAATATATATTGTTAAAGTTTTTTTTCATAAGTACATCGTATAACTTGGCAATGCCCAAAGAAAATACTCGAATACTTGCAGCGTTTTTGGTACGTGAAGACGGAACAACATTTTTATATGTATATTTATCATTTTAAGTGTATAAAAGGAAGAACTGAAAATGTTGACTTCTCTTTTTCCCCGCACCTAACAATTCCAATCAAGACCGAATCGTAATCGAAGGAATACCTCATAACGCCGCCATTTTGCCTTCAAACACCACCAAACAAAATGGCGGCGTTATGAGGTATTCCTTTGAATACCCTACAACGCCGCCATTTTGTTTTCTTTAAAAAAGGGGAAAAAACGATAACCCTTGAAAGTTGTAATAAGATAGTGTCAAAAGTTTCAAATGATGCGATTATTGCATCACCTTTAAGAAAATTCGTGAAAAATGACGCCGCCATTTTGCCTTCAAACACCACCAAACAAAATGGCGGCGTTATAAAGTATTCCTTTGAATACCATATAACGCCGCCATTTTGTTTTCTTCAAAAAAAGTAAAAAATGATAACATTTGAAAGTTGTAATAAGATAATGTCCAAATTTTCAAATGATACGATTATTTTATAACCTTTAAGAAAATTCGTGAAAAATGACTCGATTTTGGGCGTCTAAAGAGATGTCCCCCCTTAAGGGAGTACTCTGGTCCAGCTGAGGTTCTTTTGAAAGATAAAATTTACTTCTACATTTGAACAAGAAAAAATACTGTTGAGTATATTGATTTGATATATATATATATATCGGCCACAAGCAAAGGGTCCGACACCAATCGGCTAAAATCCCGGAGTCCTTAGAACTAATCTGGAACATGAAATTCAAAACAAATGTCGTTACACTATGAATGTAGAACGCGCATGAACCACAGTTTGCAAAAAAAATCGTTGATTGCAAAAATGGCGGACATAAAATGAAAATTGACGAAAAAAAATCGGCCTTAATTTCGCAATAACTTTGTCCTATAATAATAACAATAATGTTTCCTAAATCGAGGTTCATCCGTGTATAAATTGTAACTGTATAAAACAATCTATCTAACTATAATTAACTCATGGAAAATTCCGCACGTATTTAACTGCGGAATGTTACTTTGAAGATGTGCTCAAATTTCGGAGTGAAAAGAATAAAAATTGTTGGAGCTATGCTGCGCGCCGTTTTGAAAAATTGTGTTCCGAAAAAAAACGGTCGATGCCTCGCACACGAGCGAGCCACGGGCCTGCGGACTTTTCTTTTACACGTACCAAACTCCCCCCCCCCCCTTAATGTAGATGCTTCAAAGTATCTCTTACGCCAATTTAAAAGAAATCCATATTTCGAAAATTCTACAGTGGCGTTAGCCCTTAAATAATCGGTTCGTCACAGCAACCTAACCTCTCAATAGTTCGAATCGGTTCCCACTGCAATTCCCGACCTAACCTAAAACAAGCATTGCCCTCACTGAGAAAACTCGTGTTCAGTATCCAGTGCAAAAAGGCAGATCTCAATATCAACGCGCAAGCGAGAAAAAGTAATTTCGAAATACCTTATACATTACAGTGTTTATTTACAGAATAGGAGCGACCACATACAGTATTGTTTTTGTATCCATACTAATATAGTGCAATTATCATTAATTTCCTGTTAATCAATAATAACGTCGCTTATTTCAATCATTATCTGCAATAATAATATTAATAATAATAATAATGTACTTTATGGCGAGAAACGGAAAAGTTTTTATTTCTCATCGGCTGTAGAGCCGAAGCATTGCGCCCAACTAGAAGTTCGTTCGATCGTCGAAAAGTTACTTGCTCCTTCCTTCTCGGGCATCTAAGAACGGCTGGAGAAACGGCCGAAACGATATAGAGAAAGGAGAACGAATATCCCAGCCAATTGCACTCACAAAGTGATAAGTACATACGAGGCACTTCATCCAAATCTCACTCTTTTGAATTTCCTTCATAACTTTCTTGGCGACTTTTCCAAAGTAGCTCAGCCCTGGAGATCCTCTCTCCGAGTCGAGAAAATTTATGGACTAAATTCGTGATCGTGAGTATCGAGGGTAAGACGAAGTGCCCCTACGTATATACGCATTTCGCGAGTGTTTGCATAATTTATATAAATACGTACGTATCAAGCTGGGCAATAGGACTGAGGATAATCGAGGGCAAGGACGTGGTAATAACGTTACATTACTTACACTTAGAAAATAACATTGTTATATCGTTAACTTTATCATTTAAATATTATCCGTTATTCATCATTTAAAATTATTATTCATTCGTCCACCTGGCCTATGCTTCTCTGCCTATATCTCGCTTGTGTTTGCTTCTTTATTTTTATTTTTCATACCAGACAAATTCTTCATCGCTATACGTAATAATTATACGGAATACACCCTCTTATAAAATATGATTTCATTACAATTATTATTTCGCTTAAAAAGTAGACAGTTTTATTAATTCTTTTTATTAGTTTGGTTTCTTGTTCTTATTTTTTTTTGTTTTGTTTCTTTGAGTTATTCAACGAGTATTAATGAGCCGCGTGGGTGCTATTTGCCGTGCAAAATCTTCGAAATATCTCGAATTACGGATCGCGAAAATCTTTCGTTTTTTTTTTTCATCTTGGAAGTGGAATTTCGTTAAAAACGCCAAAAGTCGATTTTTCTTTTGTTTCACAACGAATGCAACTTCGGCGATGTGCGTGAATGGTTTCGTTCGTTCGTCACCCACACTCGGACAATTAATTACTAGCTAACAATGATTTTTCTCTTCTTCCTTATACCTCGCCTACGTCGTTTTACAATCGTGATAAAGGTATTAAAACCCGAGATCGGCACGTTTTCGAATTTTTTTCACACGTGATGTTCATATTCGTCGCGCGTCCCTCGCGAGCGTATATCGTCCGAAACAAAACCCTCGCGGCCGTGAGGAACTGAGTGTGGGAAAAAGGACTTTCTTTGCACGCGAAAAATAGCGAAAAGTCGCCCGATCGACGGTCATCGATAATCGAAATCGACGTCAGTGAACAATCTCTTAAGGGGGGACATTTAGACGAGGAAAAAGATTTTCATAATTTTTCTTTAGGGATAAATTTATTCACCATTTTTGAGAATTTGGGTACGTTTTATTACGGCTTTGGGCTATTTTATGGTATTTTTTAAAATTATTCATCTTTAAAAATGGCGGAGGTATAGCTAAAAACTGATTACCCAATTCCGATGCAATTTGGTTTGAAACTTTCTAAACTTATTGTCTAAAACATACTTTTGACAATATGTTTACGTTTTTAAATGTTCAAAAAAATTGCTTTTGAAAATTAAATGTTTTTGCGAATTCAAAAATAAAGTACTTTTTTTATTGTGAAATGTAGCCGTTTTTTTAAGGAAAAGTAAAAAAAAAATTCAAAGCGTACCATTTAATCGATTTTCAACATTTCTAACTTTTTCTTGGTTATCCTGCGCATGAGTCTTAACGAAAGAAAAATCTTCGTTGGTTTTTCTCAGATTCATCCGCCGTTAATAAAGATCGACAAAAAAATACCATGTAACAGCCAAAAGTAGTAATAAAACAAAATCCTGTCTCAAAAATCGCGACGAAATCGTTTCCAAAAAAAAAGTCACGAAAATCAGCGTTTTTATCGTCGCCTAAAAGTACCTTCCCCCTTAATCATCCACCGTACACTCGATCGGTGTAACTTTTCGAATTTTTCACGGATAATCGTACAATTGATGATTCAGCGAAGTTTTTTTCCCCCGCGTTGTATCGAGAACGATTCGGATAATCACCGGGCAGTCGATAATAACGAAGAAAAACGCAGCGTAGATCGAGACCGTCGATTTTTCGCAATTTCACGATCGTCCTGCGAAGAAACGAAAAAACAATGCCCCGTGGTCGCGAAACGCGCATGCGCGTCGCTCTGTAGCGCATACGCACATAACAGTGACAGTTTGCGATCCATCGCGCATGCGCACACGCGTTGCTCGGTCGCGGATGCGCACATAACAGTGACAGTTCGCGATCTATCGCGCATGCGCACACGCTTTGCTAGGTCGCGCATGCGCACACGCGAGGCAAGTTCACGATCGGTGAATAACTATGTCATGGTTGCGCTATAATTTTGAGAAATTAAATCGATACGATGTTGGCGGTTAAAAAAAAAGAAAAAAAAAACGATCGCGCGTTCGATCGGCGGACCAATGGCCAAAATGATTCACGCCGACGAGATTTACACAGCGAGATGGCGAAACGTCGATCGAAGCTCAAACGGAAACGTAGGATGGCGAATGAGGAAAGCAACTCGTGAATATTCAAGCTGTGTTCGGAGCCGAAAAAGTTGTTTGGCGAATTTTAATGCTTGTTTGTTCTCGCTCCCGTTGGATATTATAGACATTCATCAATAATATAATAATTATCATTGTGTGGTAAAAGTGTTGCAACGATGGAGAAAAGAGTAAGAATTGGATAACGAAATTGTAATGATTCGTTAACGGTAAACAATGACAAGTCGGAATGTAACGAAACGGATCGAGAACTAGACAAACAATCCGTGATTAGTAGATTGGCGGTAAGAAAGACTAATTTCTAGCCCGCGTTTTCGTTCTGCTCGTAAATTCGAAAAATTCGTCGATTTTTCGAACCCTATGAGACGAATTTCTCCGCTAACGTCATGATTTTCCTACGTCATTTTCGTGATTTCGTACTGTTCGTTTTTCATTTGTTAAATAAAAAGATAATAGCCCTTGTTCAATGGAAAAAGAAGAAGAAGCAAAAGACACAACGGGTGCAATGATGAAATGTAATTTTCGTAGCAAATTTGCTGTATCTTACGTATAGTATAATATGGCAGTATCGGCGTGATATTTCACTTCTTCTTCTTTCTTTACTTCGCACCCTTTTAGTTCGCGACTGGCTTGTGTGCTCGCTTTCTTCCTTCTCGCTATGAACTCCTGTCTGTTTCTTTTCTTTCGAATTTCATTCCGCAACGTCCCTCCTGGTTGGACGCTGATTACTCGATAACAACGTGTACTCGGTATCGATATAATTATTCTTTTCTTTTTTTTCTTCATTATTACAATAAAGTCGGAATTTACAGATAGCGCGTAGAATTAACGATTAAATATTAAACTTACTGATATTAGGTACATAGTGAGAACAAAGTAAAAAAAAAACATAAAACGTCGGACAAACGACTTTTAATTGTCGATTGGAGACTCGCCGAACGAAAAAAAAGACACGGTCTACAGAGAGAAAACAAATCGAATGCGTCAGGTTTTCAATTTTTTTGGAGTTTCGAGAATGGGTCTGAGATTTTTTCAAGCTGCAGCTTTGCATTCTTCAACCATCTCATTGTACAGTCGATTCATCCTTAAACGATGAGAAAACGATATCTTAAGGATCAAAGGGATATTCTAATATCTAAAAGAGGATTTGCTATTTCCATTCCTCATACTCATTCCCATGATTGTGAAAAATGTATCAAGACTCTTGTGCACTTTTTTCATATTGTTTTTTTTTTTGCTTTTTTCCGGGCGCATTGTGACGTCGCAATTTTTTTGTTCAATTGCGTCCATCCTGCCGCGAAGGGACGCAGTGCTCCGTTTCAGCGGCGAAAAAGGACTGTACCGAAGATCCTGAGCGGGATACCGTTTGAAACATCCGAACTTTGCTACCGAATTTTCGAAACCTAAATTTCGAAAATGCAAAAATTTGGGAAATTGAAAAATTTCGAAAATCGATAAATGTCGAAAATGAAAAAGATTTGGGAAATAGAAAAATTTGGAAAAATCCAAAAATTTGGAAAAACCAAAAATTTGGAAAATCTAAAGATTTGGGAAATAGACAAATTTGGAAAATCCAAAAATTTGGAGAATCCAAAAATTTTGAAAAACCAAAATTTGAAAAATCCAAAGATTTGGGAAATAGAAAAGTTTGGGAAATCCAAAAATTTGGAAAATCGAAAAATTTAGAAAATTCAAAAATTTGGAAACCCAACGATTTGGGAAATAAAAAGAATGTGAAAAATCGAAAAATTTGGAAAATCCAAAAATTTGGAAAGTCCAGTAATTTGGAAAATCCGAAAATGTAGAAAATCCAAAAATTTGTAAATTCGAAAAATTTGGTAATTCCAAAAATGTAGAAAATCCAAAAATTTGGAAATTCCAAAAATTTCGAAAATCACAGTCCTCTCAAAGACCTTCATACTTCGGCGCAATCTCTTTCCAAGAAATTAAATAAATAAAACCGGATTTTTCGCCTCTTCGTAAGAGTCCCTCGACCGCGCGCCCAAAATTCATCATCGGTTCTGCATACAAGAGTATGTAAGTTTTCGCAACGTACGTTGGATTTGCAACGCCCATAATTCCTCGATCGTCCGTAAAGGAGAAAAGGGAAGAAACAAACACCGGAAATATTCGAAATCCCCGAACGTTCGTTACGATGATTTTTCTATCGAGGCTTTTCTTCTATCGTGCGCGGTTAAAAAATATTTTATAAAATAAAATAAAGTCACAGGGGGAGAAGATGAGGACGTTTACATGTTTCCTTCTTCTCGCTACGTCATGACGTAATGTCTACGTACGGTCCGATCATGCGATTTCGCAGCGTTAGATTGGTCGTTTACAGTTTCTCTATCTTTTTTTTCTACATCGCGTTTTTTCGTTTTTTTTTCTTCATTTTACCGGTGAACATTTTCTTGGGTTGTAAAAATCGCGATGTCGGCTCATCGTTCGCGTATCTCAATTGGGTATGTTGATAGTAATAGAGGATACATGTAATATAAATCGCGATCGCTGCTCCAGGGCTATGATTTTTTCAGTTTTCTTCTTTTTCTTTCTCTCGGCCAACTGATACGCTTTTATCGTTTTTTTTTATGTGTGTCTCCCTCCCTCTCTCTCTCTCTCTCTCTCTCTCTCTCTCTCTCTCTCTCTCTCTCTCGCTCTCTCGGCTGCTGAGCGTTTTGGTTAAAACGGCCAACAATATTTCTGCTTCGTTCAATCCCTATACACATTCGCACTATAGGACGATATTTCATGCACACAGGCGAGCAATCATTCCTTCGCACACAACGCTCTGCGCCGATGCATGCGGAATTTTTTCCAGACTCGCGACGCCATCGCCGAAAATATATATTTATGTATATACGTATAAAAAAAAAAAAACAGCACAACAAGACCGTACGAAGGATGGGACGAACGGGTGATTTTTCGATTCTCTTTTCGCTGACGAAAAAAGAACAGAAAAATGTGCCCTTCGATGGGACGAATGGGAGGCGAAAATGTGCTCGCTTGTTTTCGCGATTTGGCAATGAGAGGGAGAAGACGAGGGATGAAAAAAAAAAAGAATGTATTGACATGCTGATTCCGCACTCGGAGTCCGACGGAGCTACCGCGCCTAATCGAGAGCGGTGCTCCTTGCTGGAAAACGTGGCCGCCACGTGACTACGCGTCAACCGATATCCGGTTGCGAAAGAAAATAAATAAATAGCAGAGTGTCGTAGAATTCGTCTTTGCGAATCGCCTGACGCTCGATCGTCATTTCGAAAGAAGAATTTCGTCTTTCCGGTTTTGGAGAAAGATAACAATAACGTGCTGAGAAAGAGAGGGGGGAGAGGGATAGAGAGGGAGAAAGAGAGAGAGAGAGCGTGAAAAAACGGATTTCGTCCTCGTACTTGGACACGAGTGTAAAAGCAACTACTCGCCAACGTCATATCCGACGACGTCGAATTATTTCGGCCGCTTGCGAACGTGGCAAAAAAAACATTCGCGATTCTCTTTCCTTCGTGTGTATTGAACTTCCGGTCAGTAGCGCTCGTTGCTAGTTTTCGCGTTGAATTTGCTCTCGCCCGATGACGATTTGACCGTGAGAATTTTAACGTCAGCGAAGCCGTTGCCTCAAGCGTAAAATTCACGATTGTGATGAGGCGCACCGGGCTTCGGGTACGCCTGGGCGGCCGGCGACCTTCTCGGCTCGTCGAGAGCGTACGAGCCCTCGTCCTTCTTGCGCATTCTGTACACGATGAACATGACGACGAGGATCGCGCACAATAAGCCGACGACCGCGCCTCCGATGACCGCTGTGATTGAAGGAGACACAAAAGAGAGTCAGTTATTACAGGAATTTCGTTGACGGGCTACATCTACCTAGATGGGTCGAGAAATTATATTTTTCTGAAATGCCATTTTTCTAAAATGCCATTTTTCTAAAATTGCCGCATTTCTAAAATTGCCTCATTTCTAAAATCACCTTATTTCTAAAATTGCCCTTTTCTCAAGTTACATTTGTCTAAAATTTCATTGTTCTAAAATTTTTTTCCCCTAAACTGCATTGTTCTAAAATTGTTCTTTTTTCTAATTTTTCTTCTTCTAAAATTGCATTGTTCTAAAATTGCATTTTTCTAATGGCATTATTCTAAAATTGCTTCATTTCTAAAATTGCATTTTTCTAGAATTGCTTTATTTCTAAAATCGCATTGTTTTCTCTGAAATAGAATTTTTTCAAAAATCGCATTAATTTGCATTTTTTTCTCTAAAATCATTTTTTAATTGCACTTTTTCTAAAATTTTCCTTTCTGAAAATGCATTGTTTCTAAAGGTTCCTTTTCTAAAACTGCATTGTCTCTAAAATTGCATTCTTCTAAAATGTCTTCCTCTCTAAAATTGCTTTCTTTTCTAAAATTGAATATTCTAAAGCTACATATTATTCTAAAATTGATTTTTTTCTCCTAAAATTGCAACTTGGTAAAATTGTTTTTTTTTTTCTTCTAAACCTGCGTTCTTTCCTAAAACTGCAGTTTACCAAAACTACATTTTCCCAAAACTGCATTTTTCCAAAACTACATTTTCCTAAAATTGCATTGATCTAAAACTGCACTTTTATAAAACAGCATTTTTCTAAAAGTGCATTTTTCTAAAATTGAACTTTTCTAAAACAGCATTTTTTTTACATAAAATTGTGATTTTCTAAAATTACTGTTTTCTAGTAGTGCTTTTTTCTAAAATTGCATTTTTCTAATTGCACCCTTCTAAAATTGCTTTGTTTCTAAAACAGCATTGGTTTATCTAAAATAGCATTTTTCTAAAATTGCAATTTTCTAAAATCGTTTAAAATTGCATTTTTCTAAAATCCATTTTGATTGCATTCTTTTCTAAAATTCCCCTATCTAAAAATGCATTGTTTCTAAAATTTTCCTTGTCTAAAACTGCATTGTTTCTAAAATTGCATTCGTCTGAAATGTCTGACTCTAAAATTGCCTTTTTTTTCTAAAATTGCATATTTTAAAACTACATTATTCTAAAATTGATTTTTCTTCTTCTAAAGTGCAATTTTGTAATGTTTTTTTCCCTTCTAAACTTGCGTTCTTTCCTAAAACTGCAGTTTTCCAAACTGCATTTTTCCAAAACTACATTTTCCTCAAACTGCATTATTCCAAAACTCCATTTTCCTAAAATTGCATTTATCTAAAACTGCACTTTTCTAAAACAGAATTTTTTTAAAAGCGCATTTTTCTAAAAGTGCATTTTTCTTAAACAGCATTGTTTTCTAAAATTGCATTTGTCTAAAATCGCATTTATCTAAAATTCCATTTTTCTAAAAGTGCATTTTTGTTATATTGCATTTTTCTGAAATTTATCAGTCCATCTGAATTCCACAGTATCGTCACAGGTCCATTCACTGGTCGGTTTAACCTACTGTGCAATTACAGCCTCAATGGGATAGGATAGGATGAAATAAAATAAAGCACGCACCGGCCAGTACGCCGGGCTGAGCGAAGAATGAACTCGCACGATCCTCGTGCTTCGGATTCATGATCAACACCTCGTGGGTGTCGTCGGTATCCTCGTCGTCCTCGTGGTCGTTGCCACCTGGTGGTTCGATTACGTCGACCTCGTTGTCCGGTCTGCTCACCGAATGCGTGCCGTGCGTTTCCTATTAAAGAACAAAAATCATTTTCTCTTCGCGTCGTCTTTTTTACTCTGAAATTTTGCAAATATGCATCTAAATATGACAATGAACGATACAAATGGAAAAAAAAAACAATTTTTTCACGTAAAATTGGCCATATCTAATCATCCATATAAAATCTCACTAACAAATCCAAACAAATTTGCAGCCGACTGTGTTTGTATGTGAAAAGTTTATACGAGACAATTGATCGTAAGTTCGATACCAATTACAGTCTTTGTTATCTTTGACAAGCATTCCACGTTCCTAATCTTTGATTCACATAAATCCGTAAACATATCAACTGTTTTTAATTTACTGTAAAACAACCTTATATTTATTAAATAAAAATCCGGAAACTGAGTATGAACGTGTGATAATAATTTCCCTAATTACTATTGCGCAACATTAAATACCGTTAATGAAACTAAATTAATCAAATTCATTAAACATTTGAAAAGTTGAGCGCCCCGATTTTTTATTTATAATCACATATAGGTGAATGGTAAAAAAAATATTTTTTCCTTTTTAGTACGTTAAATAAAAGCTTATTTTTAAAATATTTTTTAGACGTTTAAATGTTATATTCTTCGAAATTCTGCGCAAGAATATTGACGATGAACAAGCGTGGAGATGGTGAAAATGAAATGAATTTTCGCGAAGTCAAATGCAATAAAATGCGATTTATATCGATTGGACAATCGTGTTTGTCCACCCACCTGCTTTTTGATGTGCGGATCCTCGATATAAGGAACGTTCGGTTCAACCGGTTTGCTCGGTACGGATTCTATCCTGTTGATGTTGTTGAAGTCTGTAAGAGAATGAACACGAGTTCAAATAATTGTGCAACTTTCAGGCTCGTGCATACGATTAAGCCCAGTGTTGACAATTGATTTGTACTTGACGTGGCGAAGTTTTGATCAATGCGGGTCAATGTTGAAGGATAGTGATGTTTTCGGGGGTAGATATCGCAAATAAATTAAGGGGTTGCCCCCACTTGCGATTGTGAAAAAATCGATTTTTTTTATTGCATTTTTTTGAAGTATAAGTATCTGAGAATATGTCCTGAAAATTTCAAGTCGATCCGAACAAAATTGACTGAGATATGAGCGTTGAAACTGAAGAATCCGTGAATTGAAGAACTGAAATTGGAACTTTAACGTACGTCTAGAAAAAAAAACGAGTGCCCTCTAACATTGATCGATGAAACGCTCGACTCTCCTTAAAGTGCATGCATAGTAACGTCATTATTGTTATTTCGTTAAGGGGTAACGTGGGTTTGAAAATATAAAAAAATCCATTTTTTAAATATTTTATTGTCTAATAGTACAATATTTTATGCGTGAAAAATAAAATACGGACAATTTCGCTGGGAGGATCAGGGGAAGAGGGGGGCTTATGATAAAAGAGGATCGCGAGTGGTATAAACGGTATACGTCCGGGTGTTGCTATATATGAGGCGATCCATGTCACTGCAGCCAGTAAAAAAATAAAAAATCGACAAATAATTTTGAAAAATCGAGTAACTTGATTGAAAAATATTCACCGAGCGTGGGAATTAAAAAAAAAAAATTCCGACGTTTTCTCTCGTTGATTACCATTTTTTAACATTTTTCCATTTAAATGGTTGTATCTTTGGCAGGATTTGACGTATTTACATTCGTAAAAAACGAAAATGTGCGTCTTTTTATGGCCTTCCAGAAAAAAATTAATTTAGATTTTATTGAGCAAGTCGAACGTCCGTTTCAGGGCAAAATATGCAAAAATATTTTTTTTCTCAAGGAAAGACATTCGTTTTTTTATTTTTTTAAATTTCCCCGAGTTGTGAATACGAAAAACGGATTTTCGGTATTTTTTATATTATGGGATTCCTAAACACCGTGAATTAACAGCTATTTTTTATTTTTTTAAAATTAATATTCGATTGAAGCGTGTGGAGCACTCGCTGTATGTTTACCAGGTAAAATATGTATTTCAAAAACCTGGTAAACAGACAGCGAGTGCTCCAGACTTTTTAATCGAATATTAATTTAAAAAAAATAAAAAAATAGCTGTTACTTCACGGTGTTTAGAAATCCCATAATATAAAAAATACGAAAAATCCTTTTTTCGTCTTCACAATTCAGGGAAATTAAAAAAAATAAAATAACGCGTGTCTTTCCTTGTGAAAAAAAATATTTTTGAATATTTTGCCCTGAAACGGACGTTCGACTTGCTCAATAAAATCTAAATTCATTTTTTCTGGAAGGCCATAAAAAGACGCACATTTTCGTTTTTTACGAATGTAAATACGTCAAATCCTGCCAAAGATACAGCCATTTGAATGAAAAAATGTTTAAAAAATGGTAATCAACGAGAAAAAACGTCAGAAATTTTCAAAAAAATTTCGACACTTGGTGAATATTTTTCAATAAAGTAACTCGATTTTTCAAAATTATTTGTGGATTTTTTTTTTACTGGCTGAAGTGACATGGATCGCCTCATATATGACAGGAATGTGCAGAGAGAAAGAGAAATATATATATATATAGAGAGAGAGAGAGAGAGAGAGAGAGAGAAAGAGAGAGCTGTGGATGAAATGAATTTTCAATAAAAATAAGCTCGCTGAATGAAAGATATATATCCATAGGCGGGACTTCCACATCAGGCGAGGTAGGACCGTGACATATGGGATTTATTTTTCAATTTAAAGCCCGAAAGGGAAAAAAATTCCAGACCAGAGTGTTTCGAGCCGGCGCGCTCGGATTTCGACCGCGCAAAGCTTCATGTGTATGCGGAATATTCGACTGAACGTCGATACCGTCACCCATAGTTAAAGGGAAATATACCTTTGCGAGGGCGAAATCAAGGGTCTTTATTGACAATTTATTTAAGAAGAACAAATCAATCTTTTCAAATTCGGGTTTTTATACATGTTAGTACAAGTCGTAAGGGAAAGAAATTTTGTTTAAAAATTATTCATTGATAATCGACAAACTTTAAGGATGTTGTGTCCCAAATTGAAAATGGTAATAAAATTTTGAAAATTCGATAGGTCATTATGTAAAACGTTTGAAAGGTTGTATAAAAATTTCACGACGATTAGGAAGCTGGCTACTGAGAAATTAGAATTCACAAATTACACGCAGCCTTATTTATTACTGAATGAATTTATTACTGAAGTAACTTTGCAACTATTATTTCTTTTTGCTATAAAAAATCATGCCAAAAATACAACAAAAAATCACACTTGAGGAAAAACATATAAGAATATAGCGGCAACGTTGCATAGACCGAAAGTAGCGGGAAATTTAAATACTCATTTTCGTTCACGGACGACGTAGTTTCTTGCACCATAAATCCCCTTTTGTTTTCGATATATTTGAAATAAAAAAACGATCATTCACAAATATTTCTTGTATTTCTCGAAAACAAATAGCAAAGTTTGCTAGAAATAGAATCGAAATAGAATAAAAAATAGAATTGCGAAGTTACTTCAGTTTCCATAAGGCTGCGTGTAATTTGTGAATTCTAATTTCTCAGTAGCCAGCTTCATAATCGTCGTGAAATTTTAACCCAACCTTTCGAACGTTTTACACAACGACCTATCAAATTTTGAAAATTTTATTACCATTTTCAATTTTGGACACAACATCCTTAAACTTGAGTGAAAAAATGGTCTCGACAGTCGCGAGATAAGCGCGCGATAATTTGAAGCGACGGGAGGGAAAAAAGGGGAAGAGAAGGAAAGGTCTGGCGAAAGGTTCAGATCGTAATAGCCCGGTTCGCGATCGATCGACACCTTATTTTCAGTTTCACATCCCGCTTTTCCACTCGGGGTCGCGATTTTAAGTTTTTTTTTGCTGTCCAACGATCAATTAGATAAAAAATGTTGGCGTGCACTGGAAATGAAATTTTCATTGATGGATCGCCCGTTGGAAAATGATAAATGTATTATGTCGGATGATTCGACGTGACGGGGTCGTTAGCACCGGATTTTCAGGACGGTATTTTTTTTCTTTTTTTTTAACGGCTCGCCTGACAAATTTCATTTTTCACCCTCGAGTTTATTCGTACCGATTTACCATCGGTCGATTCTGTTGCTTCTCGCGGGTTTATTAAGGGGGAGATACTTTTGGCGAGGAAAAAATTTGTTGATTTTTTTCAGTTTTTTTTTTGGAAAGATTTTTTTACTGTTTTTGAGATTTTTAGATTTTTTTTTTTTTTAATTCTTTACCACTTCATTGACACGCTTTTATTTGAGACGTCTGAAGGAATACCTGGAAACGCCGCGATTTTGTTTAAAAAAGGCAAAAAAATGTAACACTTGAAAGTTGCGATAAGATAATGTCAAAATTTAAAAATGATGCGATTATTTTATCACCTTAAAAAAAATTCACGAAAAATTATTCATTTTCGGGCGTCGAAAGGGATTTTCCCCCTTAAGCATTTCTTCATATGTCGGCATAATGAAAATTCGGAAAATATAAAATTGAATTGTTGTAGAAAAGTTATTGAAAACTTTCATTTTTGGGCGAGTGAGCATTTCAAATTCGTCCGGGTCAAAATGACCCAGTGTGCCAAGGAAGGGTTAAAAATTCTCATGAAATTTGGTACAAATCTCTCTAACCTTACCGCCTAAAACATGAGCCTCAATGTTTTTGAAAATAAAAGAAAAAAGTATTTTTTTATTGCAAAGAATATCCACTTTTTTCGGAAAATTCGATTTTTTTTCTTCAAACTTCATCATTTCATGGATTTTCAATATTTCTCAGTTTTTCGTGGTTCATATTCTGCATATGAGTGTTAATGAAAGAACAAATTCCGTTGATTTTTTTCGGATTTTTAAAGATTTTAAAAAGATTTTTGAAGATCAAATAATAAAAAATAAAAAATACCACGTAACAGCCAAAAGTAGTAAGAAAACATACCCTAAGTTTCAAAAATATTGAAGAAATCTTTACTTTGAAAAAAAAATCATGAAAATGTGCATTTTTCCTCCCTTAAAGAGATCTCTCCCCTTAATTTTCGAGCGATTTTATTCACTTACCGCGGCCGTCATCTCCGTCCTCGTCATCAGGACCGAGGCCGCTTCCGGAAGCTTCGAGATCGTCGCGAACCTCGCCGCCTCCTCGACCCGAGCCTTCCAAGGCGTCCTGATCGTCGAGGTAAAGATCGTCCCCGAATGTGTTGTAGGGCACACGACCCGCTGATCTTTCTTTGCTGCTCGGCTCCTTCTGCAAAACAGAGAGAAAAAAATCATAAAAATATAAACCGACGGATTCACACGGAGGGAAAACTTCGTCCCCAGTTGAATTTTTATTTATGCGGATTTCCTTCATTTCCGGAGTGAAAAAAAACCTCATAGGAAACATATCGGTGATGTTAAAGAGCGGGGAAAATACTTTTCTCAGCCCCCGACGAATTTGTTTTTCCAATATTCGCTGCGAAAATAAAACGAAAATAATATATTGCTGGGAAAAAGGTGCGACGAATATTCTCCGGGGCTTCGAGAATTTCCGCAACTAGGAAATGAGACGTGTATAGATACACTTCGAAAAAAGAAGACTAAAATTATTCACCGCAAATTGCTATACTTATTTCTCCATTGACGAATTTATGTTAATTCGCCGATAAAATGCCACTTTTTATACACTCGTATCTTTGATTCAGGGGTTAGGTTACTGTGGAAATGACGAATACTGGATTGAAGGTTGATTACAACGATATGATTGCTAGTGAAGTTCTAAGCGGATATTCTAGTGTGACAGGACTGAAAAATTGATTTTTTTTTGCATTTTTCAACTCTAGACCATCATAGAACTGATGTCCCATTGCTGGTAAGGCCGATTTCCACTTTGTCTACTCAGTACAGCCGTTTAAAGTAGGAGCACTCGGTGCGCGCGCTCTCTCCAGTCCGGCTACCCGTACGGTTTTCTCGAAAAACGATTTTTGTGCATTTTTAAACTCTATACCATCATAGAATTGATATCCGATTGCTGGTAAAGTCGATTTCAACGTTGTCTACTCAGTACAGCTGTTTAAAGTAGGAGCTCTCGGTGCGCGCGCTCTCTCCAGTCCGGCTACCCGTACGTTTTTCTCGAAAAACGATTTTTTTCCATTTTTCAACTCTATACTATCATATAATTGATATCCCATTGATGGTAAAGTCGATTTCCACTTTGTCTACTCAGTACAGCTGTTTAAAGTAGGAGCTCTCGGTGCGCGCGCTCTCTCCAGTCCGGCTACCCGTACGGTTTTCTCGAAAAACGATTTTTGTGCATTTTTAAACTCTATACCATCATAGAATTGATATCCGATTGCTGGTAAAGTCGATTTCCACTTTGTCTACTCAGTACAGCTCTTTAAAGTATACGCGCTCGGTGCGCGCGCTCGGCTTCAGTACGACTATCCGTACATTTTTTCGAAACGCCTTTTTTCACCTGGCGTTGATGATTTCGAAGAAACGGCTTAACCAGTCGGGATAAATTTTGCACTGCATATCCAGCATATGTATACCTATCGTCCAAACTAGGATTATTGAAAAATATTAATTGTAACTTGTACTTTCACCTCATTTTGTCATATTGGAATATAAAATAATAATTCTAGTTCGTACGATAGCGACAATTTTTTGTTTGTGATCACCTGGAGAGCGCCAATCACCAACGCCAGTGACATACTTTTTTTTATGCCTTTACACAATCATAAATTGTTAAGTAAATATACATTCATATGCAACAAAATAAAAATGTTTTCCATTCTAGAAGCGTGGACCTTTAGACGAAAAAAGTTTGTATCGAAATATGCAATAGATTTCATAGTAAAATTCTCGAAAACAATCTATCTTTTGAGCCGTCACACTAGAATAGCCCCTCAAACACGTTTTTCTCGAAACAATGTTTTCCAAAATGGTGTACACGATTTCACGACATCTAACAAACGGATTGACTTGAAATTCGGTATACTCATTCATTGTAATAGTAGTTTAGTCTTCACCGGCGTTTTTCTCCTCAACATATTTTTTTCATTAGTTATTAACAATTATATCATTCTTTCTCGAAAAATCGGGAAAAAATTCACTTTTTTTTATGAATGTAACACGATCACGAAAGAAAGCTCGGTCAGGTCTTAGCCAAAATTATCTATTTGAACAGCAAAAAAAAACTTTTTTCAGATCAATCGGGTCGCTAAAATCAAGTCCACCTCACGATCAAAGGTCCTTCACAAGATCGTTCATAGCTTTTTTGATTATCAATATTGTTTCATGAAATTTGGCACACAACTTTGTTAATGCACATACAAATAAATGTCCAAACGAGTTTTCAATAACCTCATTTATCGCTTAATAATCATTTTTTTTACATGACCCTGATTTTCATCGATGTAGTCATCCACATATCTGTAATTTCATTCGGACCTTTTTCCAAATCATTTGCGTCACCGCCGCGTTTCGTTTTTTTTTACGTTTGAAATTTGGGACGCGAGTGTTCGAGGGTTTATAGATTTTTTCCCGAAAATTCCGAGACGAAAAAGCAGCCCCGTTGTGCGTCAATGATTGGCATCGTGCCATCAAATTCCGCGGCTCGAATCGCCATGCGTGAGGATGCGAAAACGGATCGATATAGGAACCGCATAGTTACGGCGCAGCAGGCTAAATCTATATTCCCAAATTGCACATAATATTGCAATTAAAAAAAAAGCGAAAATCCTTGAAGGAGAAAGCGACAAAATTGTTACGGACGAAATCAGTACGAACGTGTGCGAGCCCAATCTGCGCTTAAATTCAATTCCGTTGCAATCTATGCTCGATCGAGAATTTCGCAGATTTAGCGAGCCCGGCTGAAATCTCGAAGGGTGGGCGCGAGGGCGCGCGCGCGCTGATATCGACTTTCCCTTCCTGACGGAATAGCCGACAGTGTCCTTCGTCCAATTTTTTTTCGCAAAGAAGGCTCCGACGTGCGAATAAAATTTCGAATATCCACGTTGCTCGACTCGTTGGTAAGTTTTCGCGACTGGATGGAATTCGAAGCACGCGTCTTGCCCGAACGAAAATTGGCCACCCACGATACGAATGTTTTTGTTTTTCTTTATTTTTCGTGAATAGGAGCAAGTCGAGACACAGACACGAATTTCCGGTAATTAGCGAGACGTGTAGATCGGTTTTATCTTCTTGTTGTAAACAAACGACTGTCAACTCGATCAGGCCGGGACCGGAAGAGGAGGAGAGATCGTACGTAAGCTGTTGTACGGTTTTAAGCTTGGGGGTAACTGCACCGCGATAGTACTTAAACGAGCCGCCAGGCGGCGACGTCCACGAAAATCAACCCCCTACTATTGGACAACCCCTTGCATCGCGTTCCAGGAGCGTAAGGAATATCCTGGCGCCCCGCATGCCATCCAAAGCTCGCAGGATCTTCGTTTCCAACGGGCTACCCAGGTAGAAAAATTGCATTTACCAAAGAATATTTTTTTTTTCGTAGTATGACCTGTTTTAGTTATATTCCCGTAAAATAGTATTGGTAGACAGTAAGTAGATGGTATAAATAGTAATACAAAGTATAGGTAGTAATGCATAGTATGGATAGTGAATAGCACATAGTATAGGTAGGTACTGATAGTATTAGTAGATAGTAACAACATAGTAATATTATTATCTAGCCATAATAGTAGATAGAAATACTACTGTTATTACTATGTACTACCGTAATAATAGTAGTAATATAGTAATAATAGTAGTAACATAGTAGATAGTAATAATAGCAGTAATATAGTAGATACTACTAATAGTAGTAACGTAGTAGATAGTAATAATAGTAGTAACGTAGTAGATAGTAACGTAGTAGATAGATTACTACCTATTATTATTACTACAGTCGATAGTAATAGTACTATTATTACTATTATCAGAAATAATACGATAGTATTATAGTATTACTACTAACTACTACTATTAGTATATAGTATTATAGTATATAGTAATAGTACTATATACTATAGTACTATATACTAATAGTAGTAGTTAGTAGCAATACTATAGTATATAGTATTACTACTACAGTATATAGTAATAGTATATAGTACTATTACTATATACTGTAGTAACAATAGTAGATAGTAATACTACTATTATTATTATCTAGTGTATTACTACTATTATTATTATCTAGTGTATTTCTACTATTATTGCTATCTACTATATTACTACTATGTTACTACTATTATTACTACAGTCGATAGTAATAGTACTATTATTACTATTATCAGAAGTAATACTATAGTATTATAGTATTACTAGTACTAACTACTACTATACTACTACTATACTACTATACTACTACTACTACTAACTACTACTATTAGTATATAGTATAGTATATAGTATATTATATAATAGTATTATAGTATTACTTTTGACAATAGTAACAATAGTACTATTACTATCTACTGTAGTAATAATAGTATATAGTAATACTACTATTATTATTATCTAGTGTATTACTACTATTATTGTTATCTAGTGTATTTCTACTATTATTGCTATCTACTATATTACTACTACCACTATACTACTATATTACTACTATTATTACTATTATCAGAAGTAATACTACAGTATTATAGTATTACTACTAACTACTACTATTAGTATATAGTATAGTATATAGTATATTATATAATAGTATTATAGTATTACTTTTGACAATAGTAATAATAGTACTATTACTATCTACTGTAGTAATAATAGTATATAGTAATACTACTATTATTATTATCTAGTGTATTACTACTATTATTGTTATCTAGTGTATTTCTACTATTATTGCTATCTAATATATTACTACTACCACTATACTACTATATTACTACTATTATTACTACAGTCGATAGTAATAGTACTATTATTACTATTATCAGAAGTAATACTACAGTATTATAGTATTACTACTAACTACTACTATTAGTATATAGTATAGTATATAGTATATTATATAATAGTATTATAGTATTACTTTTGACAATAGTAATAATAGTACTATTACTATATACTGTAGTAATAATAGTAGATAGTAATACTACTATTATTATTATCTAGTGTATTTCTACTATTATTGCTATCTACTATATTACTACTACTACTATACTACTATAGTAATACTATATTACTATATTACTATACTATAACTACTACTATTAGTATTAGTTAGTAGTAGCAGTACTATAGCACTATAGTATAGTAGTATAATATATTACTATACTACTATCGTATACTGTAGTTTTATCTACTATAGTAATAATAGTATTAAGGCCTTAGGCCACTCTGGAGGCCGATAAAATAGGCTTATTGAGGGTTTTTTTTCCAGAAAAACTACAAAATAAATCGACATTACAAAAAAGGGTGTTTATCATACATATTAGTGACTATATACGATAATTTTTTTGAAGCGATTAATTGCGAAATGGCGGATGTGCAGCGTTTTTGCGATGACGTCTCCGTTTGACGTTGGCCGGAAACATAACTAAGACAATTTTCAACCGATTCACTTGATATGTTGAGTATATCTTGGAAAATACATTGTCTATGGAAGTACGTAGGATTTTTTTTATATTGTATAGTTCATTTGTTATTAACAACATTACTTTGTATAATAATTTTGATTAATATACAAAATTGATTAATTTGTATTATAATGATAAAAAATTGATTATTTTGCTATTATTTTAGCACTTAATTGCTTACTTATATTTAATTGCTTAACTAATTAATTACTTATTACTTATTACTTATTACTTATTATTTAATTACTTATTACTCAATTACTTATTACTTATTACTTATTAGCTTTACTTAATTACTTATTACTTATTGCTTAACCAATTACTCTACTTAGTTACTTTATTAATTACTTATTACTATTTTATTGCTTAATTACTTTTTTTTATTATTTACTCACTTCTTTTGAATATCATACAAAATTGTTTTTCTGCACATTTAGATTGTGTGCTTTAGCGATTTTTGTAGCTTAAAACTGACGAAAAAACAAAATATGAGAAAAAACAAAATTCATTGCATTCCAACGATGCAAACTTCAACGGCGCAAATAACGTGTGACTCGTTTTGAGGCGTCTGTTTCGATCAGACCGGTAGACTGGTACCATTGCTGGTGTTATATGGATCTGAATCTAAAATACCTCGCGAGTGCAAATCTGCTCTCTCAGGGCTTCGCTCACCCGAATCATCCACAGGAATATTGTGCCCTCTCGAGCCGTGTTCCGTATTTCACGGTGGCTGGTTTTGAATTTCTGTTGAGCTTATATGAGGCTACGTGTGTGTGTGTGTGTGTGTGTGTGTGTGTGTGTAAAATATACGTGTGTTTATACGCGAGTTATACATGCGTTCGTACCATAGTATGAGAAAGACGAGTCGATAATGGAATTGTTAATTCCCTCGGCTGGGCTTCGAGCGGCCAAGTTCGGTGAACATTTTATTCGACCCAGCAAACTTATTCGTCCATCCATTGTTAAAGACTTCTGCCGAATACAATCGAAGTTAAATCGAAACGTTTTTTTTCGACGTCCTTTGTTTAAAAAAATGTTCGGATAAAGTACCGAAAAGTCCATACCTCTGATTAATTTGGAATTTCGTGTACCTTCGTATTTTGACTCGCTGATCACGAATGTCATATTTGAAATACCCGCAAATTTGATTTGCAAGGTAACACTCACGAAAACTGATTTTTTAACAGTTTTTCTGTTTTATTTTTGTAAATATTCATTTGAGAGAAAAATATTTTCTACAAAACGTTTAGCCTATGAAAATATTGATCTTTTATGTTCTATACAATTTTTGTCTAAAACCATTCCATTTCGAGAAAAATGGGATAATGTTCCAATAAGTGAAAATTGCTTAGCTTCATTAGGTTCGATATTATCTACTTATCTATAGTAACGGATCGGTAACAGCAAGAATATAGAAAATGTTCATTAGCCCACACAAACCCAAAGAAAAAAAACCAAATTCAAACTGAAACAAAATCAACAAAAAACAGCCCAAACACAGAGAAAAAATAAATAGAAAGCCCAAGCAAGCCCAACAAAAAAAAACCAAACCAAAACAAACCCAATCAAAAAAAGCAATAATAATACATAATACAAAAAGAAACTAAAAAGAAAAACAAAAAAATATGAAAAAAGCAAAAAAACCTGCACTTTAAAGACTAAACTCCAACCATCCCGCGGTGAAGTGCGTAAGTAGATAATATCGAAACTCATGGAGCTAAGCCATTTTCACTTATTGGACCATTATCCCATTTTTCTCGAAAGGGAATGGTTTTAGATAAAAACTGTATAGAACATAAAAGATCAATATTTTCATAGGCTATAACTTTTGAAGGAAACATTTTTCTCTAAAATGAATATTCACTAAAATAAAACAGAAAAACTGTAAAAAATCGGTTTTCGTGAGTGTTGACCTTGAAAATCAAATTTTCGAATATTCTCACTATGATATTCGTAATCAGCGAGTCAAAATACACGGGTACACGAAATTCCAAATTAATCAGAGGCTTTTCGGAACTACACCCAAATGTTCCAGGTCATTTTTTTTTCGAAGACAATCCTTTCAATATTTCGTAAGATGAATATTGCCGACGAGAATTTTTCATCGCGCATTTTATGCCGATTTGACTGCACGGACGAATTGAACGGCAAAACCGTCAAATTGTTCATTTTCCATATCGTTTTGTACTCGGGCAGAGAAGTGATTTAATTTGTCTCCATTATTGTTAGATCGTTTAATAAAACGAATGCAAAGGCACGATTCACACACTGCTGTATATATAACTGTATATATATTGTTATATTTTGTGAGTGAACTCACCCGTACGTTATATCATGTTCAAATTTATCATGAGTGAAATGCAATATTCGGAGTTGATATCGTTAGCACGGTCCCGGGTATATACTCGATAGGTTGGACGTGACAACATAAATGCGTCAGGGATAAAGAGAAAATTCAATAGTTCAATCCGCGAGTGTCTATATACGGGGATGAAGAGAGGGAGAGGGAGAGACTATCGAACTTTAGACGCTAAAAAAAAGTTATTTTCATGAATTTTTTTGATAGGTTTATATTATAGATATTGATATAAAAGTTGCATATATGTGATATAGAAGTTGCTTAATAAATACACTTTCGCAATACACGATTTTTTAAAAATTTATTTAAATATTTCATTAAATTTAATATTTAATAATTATTTAAATTTAAAATAAACTAAAAAATAGCCTAAAAAAATTATAGGTCGCGCTGTCGATGAAATCTCGGGGAATGGCGACAGCGCATATTATACGATTTTTGATATATGCAAAAATAACAAAATGGCGGACATTTTGCGAAAAAAATGTTTTTTCACCTTTTTTTGGCAATAAATAGTAAATGTTGAAATAAAGAAAAAATCCTTGATGTGCGCTATAGTTATCGTTGTAAAGTATATGTGGTTAAAATTGCATAAGGATTGGTTCAGGAGTTTCGAAGATTTTATCAACAAGCCGTCGAAAAACGTTGTTTCGAGAAAAAGGCGTTTAAAGTTTGTTTGGGTTACACGAATATACAAAAAAAATATTTTTTATGTATCCCGAAAGTGGATTTATTAAGTGTAACAACTTTTATATCAATAGCTATAATATAAATCTATCAAAAATAATCACGGAAATAGCCTTCTTTCAGCGTCTAAAGTGAGAAGACCCCTTAAGAGAGGAAATCCCTTTACGCGCTCGAAAATGAGTCATTTTCATGAATTTTTTTAAACGTGATGAAATAATCGCAGCATTTGTAAATATCGACACTATCTTATTACAACTTTCGAGTGTTAAACAAAAAATTATTTTTCAAATAAAACAAAATGGCGTCGTTACGAGGTATTTATTTAGGCGTCTTTTGAAAAATTGCTCAAGTTATAGCTTTAAAAGTTATTGATTGATTTGGCTGAAATTTTGGGAGGTTTGGGAGGTTATCGCGTAAATAAATTACTTCAATCAATCAATAGAGTTTTATTTGCATAACTTTTTCTTTTTTAAGTTTTTTTACAAAACTTATACAGTGTCAGAAAATATATATCAACAACTCTTATAATCTCTGCCGCTTCCTAAATAAATTACTATTTTGGGGTAAAAATTGTCGAGAAAATGGACAAAATATTAAAATTTGATTATAAAGTCTACTTCATTTTTAATTTTATACGATAAAAAATATTTTTATCGATATATCCTTCCAATAATATTTTAGTAAAAAACCTCCAAAAATTTCAGCCAGATCGACCAATAACTTTTCGAGCTAAAACATTAGCAGTTTTTAAAAAGACGCCTAAAGGAATACATTACAATGCCCCCATTTTGTCTTGTTTAAAGAAGAAAAAAAATCATTTTAACACTTGAACGTTGTAACAAGAAAATTTTTGGCGGAAAAATAACATCATTAAAACTATTCAATGAAAAAAAATCTTCAAAAAAATCTTCAAAAAATCCCGAAAAAGCTTGTACACCGTTTTGGGAAACATAGTTTCGAGAAAAATGCGTTTAAATGGGTTTAAAAAATTAAACATTTTTTTAAAGGTGGTAACCCCTTAATACGTGCATTACCCCTCGTTTTGTAAAATAAAATAGAGCCTGCGAACGAGTTTGCAATAAAAATTAAATATTGTATGCAGCACCACCAAATCCAACCAAACTCCTCTCCGCGATAAGCTGACGAGGAATTCATCGAGAATCTTAGGGCTACAAAATTTGCAATAGTAAAATAATTAAGTAATTGATAGCACTCAATGCGTTGAAGATATACGCTTCTGTTCATAAAGACGCAGCAAACGTTCTGCCAGTTACGTTATCGTCGATTCAATTGGGAGAGTCCGCAGCAAAGCTGAAATATGGAACAAGATTGATGTGGACGAGGGACTAGATAGATCGAGAAATCACGTAATAGGCTGGAGAGACTCCCCATTCGGGACAAGGAAAAAATGCGATTAGAACTGTGAAGAATGATGAAAGAAAATCAACCGATAAAAGTAGGCAAACACGTGAATACGAAAAAAAAAGATTTACGGAGCGAAGTCATCGAGTTGAGAATTTGCGCGAGTAAAGCTGTTCTTCCCCTTGTCGATATAAGCTTTGCTTATTGCCTCGAGTCCACAATTCGGGTTGGCTATACTTATTTATCCAGCCAAAAGAAATAACGTTCCCACGCAGGCTCGAATAATTCATTCTTATCTTCCCCTCCTGACGAATTCGGAGATGAGAAACGTTTGATCACTTCTTGGGTCTATTCAGCTTGCCACTATTTCATCAGTGGGCTTTATGCAGTGATCGTGAATCTACGTCTACACGGGAAACGTCATGGTTTGTTCAAACCGAGTAAAAAAATTATTGAATTTCGGGCTAGCGAACGTTTATTCCAAACCGATAAATTGTTTGGCCGATGAATGGATACCGTATCAAAATATTGATTTTTAGGGCTGCTGTGACAGTTAAAAAAACTATTTTTAATGATTTTTTTGTTGTTTGAAAACTTGCACGTAGAGGTACATACTTATTTTTGCTTAAAGGTACACTTCTGCAGAGTAGAGAACAATTTTTTTGTTGCATACAATTAAGAATTAGTTGCATAGTTAATTAAGAATTTAATTATTTAATTTTTTATTAATTAAGAATTAATAATTAAGAATTTAATTATAAATTTAATTATTATTATTTATAATTATTATAAATTTATTATTATAAAATTATTATAAATTTAATTATAAATAAAATAATTAAGAATTTAATTATTTAATAGTTAATTAAGAATTTATAATTGTGTAAAGCGGGGTTCCCAAAGTTTTTTGTACAACGCCCCCCCCCCCTACTACTTAAAATGAAAATGCTCTGCCCCCTCCCTATTGTTGCAATTTTATAGTTCTTACAAATTATCCTGTGTCCGTCTTTTAACTTCAAGCAACCTTTTTCACTAACGGCGCGCCCTCCGCTTTGAAAATCAATGGTGTAAAGGCATAAAAAAAAGTATGTTGCTGACGATGATTTGTGCTCTCCAGGCAATCGGCAGCAAAAAAATCAAAAATATTCTAGGATTAAGATATTAGAATTATTATTTTATACTGCAAAATAACACAATGGCGTTGGTTTTTGCAGAATTGTTCGAAAAATGCTTTTTTTCGTCGCAATTCGGGCGAGGCGTGAGTTGAAATTAATATTTTTATAATAATTCTAGTTCGGGCGATACACATATGCTGAATATGCCATGACAGCTTTTCCGAAGACCTATCAGCCGTAGTAGAGCACGCGCACCGCGCGCTTCTACTTTGAAGCGCTGTATACTGAGTCGATAGAGTGAAAATCGACTTTACCAGCAATTGAATATCAATCCTATGATGGAATAGAGTTGAAATATGCAAAAAAATCGACTTTTTCATCGCGTCACAGTAGAATAACCCCTTAACCTGATGCAAGTGATCCAAGCAAATTATTTTCTAAAGTGTAAGGTACGCAATTTCTGTAAATAATTTCCTCCATGCCTTTGAGACGGCTCTGTGTCTCGAACGAACAATGCGAAACGTAAGAAAGAAAGAACAAAGCTTTTGCATTCGTTTTTTTCAACGCAATAGCTAGGTTCGTGAATAGTATTGAAGAGAAAATCTGAAGCTTGTAATAAGCAACAACCTAATGTTAGCACCAAAAAGTCCAAAGTTGAAAGCATGTTTACTTAAAACACTAAGAAAATTTAGTTATTTTCGTACTAATAACATGTAACTGCCAACTCTAATGTGAGTAACAATTGACACTTGGATGTACGCTAACTTTTAGTAAATAATATAAAACGTCAATATCCGGAAATGCAGGTCAGAAAATTTAACTACTTCACTATATTAGACTAGTTAAATTTTGCGCGTTTTAAGCAGGTACCTGTGCAGGAATTATCGTTTAGACACAATTTGCGGATAGGGATGCAATGGCTCATCGCAATGGATCCCTGAAATAAAACGCCACGCTCAATTTGAATTCTAAACCGTCATGTCAATTTGAATCCTAGAGGATTTCCACGTTATCGAATCGCATCAGATTCGATTCTTGATGGATCCCATCGTAATCTGTACGTCCCATTTCCTAAACGAGATATATAGATATACAAAATAAGTGGATCTCAAAAAAGTATGAATCTTAGCTTTAAAAACTGTAAATCTTATATTAAAAAAGTATATCTCGAAAATTGATTTGAACCACAACACTGTAATTATCAACTGTCACAACACTATAATTATCGTGTCACTGTAATTATCACAACACTGTAATCACAACACTATAATCACAACACTATAATCACAACACTGTTAGCACAACACTGTTAGCACAACACTGTAATCACAACACTGTATTCACAATACTGTAATCGCAACACTGTATCACAACACTGTAATTATCAATTGTTACAACATTGTAATTATCGTGTCACTGTCATTTCCACAACACTGTAATCACAACACAGCAATCACAACACTGCAATCACAACACTGCAATCACAACACTGTAATTATCGTGTCACTGTAATTTCCACAACACTGTAATTATCAATTGTCACAACACTGTATTTATTGTGTCAACACTGTTAGCACAACACTGTTGTGTCAACACTGTTAGCACACCACTGTTAGCACAACACTGTAATCACAACACTGTATTCACAATACTGTAATCACAACACTGTATCACAACACTTTAATTATCAATTGTTACAACATTGTAATTATCGTGTCACTGTCATTTCCACAACAGTGTAATCACAACACAGCAATCACAACACTGCAATCACAACACTGTAATTATCATGTCACTGTAATTTCAACAACACTGTAATTATCAATTGTCACAACACTGTAATTATTGTGTCAACACTGTAATCACAACACTGTAATTATCGATAATTATCAATTACAATCAACTGTAATTATCGTTTTTGATTGATTATTCACATGTTTTCGATTCGAACGTCGTAAGAATGCTTAAACGGCATTCATGGGGAACAGTGCAGAATCCAATTGGATCCAAATGAGGACTCCCTATGTGCGGTGCCTCTAACAATTCCCTTCAGTGATGTAGGTGCATCGTGGGACATTTTTTGGAAGGTCCAACAAATTCGGGTTGAGAATATCGAATAAAAAATGTCCGAACGACGTCAATCATGAAATAGCGGGGAATCTACTTCGATTCCACTATGGACTCCCTCCATGCGGCGTTCCTATCAAATCCCTATAGGCGTGTGGTGGGATCTGGGGACTCCCCAACAAACGCAAGGGTAGCCGTCATATTCAATGCGGGGAAATGGCACCAACCCTGACGTTTACCGTTCCACTACAGACGTGAAACCAGCAAGTCCACTAGAATAAAAAAGGACTTTTGTTTCAATGACCTAAAACTTGGCTAACATTATAGCCAAGTGTATCCTTTAGTTTTTAGTTACAACTTAGTACCTGGCTAAATAGGTTTGACCTATAGGCTCAATATTAAAAAAAAATAAAAAGCAAATGATCGTTTTTTAAGCTAGACGTGGCTTTGGGTATTACTGAAGGACTAATTCCGTACCCAAGATGCCGAGAGGCTTGGCTTTGTTCGTTTCTCTCAGCCGTTCACGGCGCGCTGAACTTCAGCTACAAAGCACTCGAAGCATTGTGTATGCAACACCTAATGGAGAAACGAAGGCAGATTGAGCAGAGAAAGCACTCGTGCGCGCGAGAGCAAGGGCGAGAACAATGTTTGAATTTACACATTTGATAGCATTAGACATTCAATTTGAAGGATTGACTCGAGAACAAATTCAGGTTCAATTCAGACTATCACCTAATTGGCAAAGCACAAACGCTATTCAAGCCATTGCGAAACCCATTTTCTCCATTCTCGTACACGGAGAGAAATCCTTTGTTTGAATCAACTGAATTTTGGTACATTTCATGAATATTAAGGGGGAAGATACCCTTAGGCGTGGGAAAGATATTCTGATTTTCATGATTTTTTGGAATAGCAAAGATTTCTTCACCCTTTTGAGAGTTAGGGTATTTTTTATTACTACTTTAGGCTGTTACATGGTACTCTTTTTTATCAATCTTTAAAATTGGCGGCGGTATGGCACTAGAATCATTAGAATCGACCGATTCTAATGAAATCTTATGAAGCTTTGTATCAATATTTATAAATCGTATAAATCTTATTAGCCTTATTTTCTAAAATATGGCCTAAATGTTCTTGAAAATTAAAAAAAAACGTATTTTTTATTGCAAAATGTAGCCATTTTTACGGAAAATTCAATCTTCTTGTATCACAGCGTACTATTTCATCGATTTTTAACATTTTTATGTTGGTTCATATTCTGGGTATGAGTGTTGACGAAACAAAGATCCTTGTCGTTTTTTTTCTTGTGCTCAATCTCGCCGACGCGAGATCAAAAATTCAAAAACATCGGGGCCCCAACAAGGTCCCTAAAATATTAGGGGCCTCATTAGGGCCCTAACAAGGTCCCTAAAATATTGGGGGCCTTATTAGGGCCCCAACAATTATCAACACAGTACAACTATGATTCATTTAAATATATTTTAAAACTACGTTTAGTGACTTTGGGGGGCCCCGCCCCCCACCTCCCGCGGGGGCTCTGCCCCTTGCCCCCGCCGGGGGGTTCGAACCCCCGGATCCCCTGCGTGGTCGCATCAGACACCTTCCGCATACGACACACAAAAATAGACGGTGGGGGGCACGGGGTACTTCGGAAGGCTTCTTTTATAAATCCCCCCGCTCCCCACATCCAATATAGGGGTACGGAAAATGTTCGAAACTACGCTATTTTACCACGTTTTTATTAACTCGCTTTGCTTGTTGTCCGTTCGGTACGAATTTGCAATCAATTTTAAACTAACCTCCGGATGAGCTAGAGACTTGAAATTTTCAACATAACTCGAAACTGGATGACAGTGCAAAATAAATTATAACGTGTTTTCGTGAACTTCAAAACTCTATACTTTTTTATGGGAAAGTGACCGCCGCGATTAATTTTCGGCATTGCATTTAAAAATGCTTCTCTTATAAATGCCCCCCCCTCCCCCCACCGCCAATATAGGGGCCGAAATATTTAAACGTGCCCTGTATTATCCCGTGTTTTCGCAAACTCAAAAACCCCATAAATTATGGAATTAATGGAAAGTGTCAGCCTCCCCCGACGGAATATCACTCAGCATAATGAAATAAACAGGTTCACGGTGAAAAATAAATTTCCCCGCCGTTTTTCGGACCAGTCCGGACCAGCCCAAACAAACTATAATTACCGAATAAAATATATAGAAGAATTAAACATATTTTGTTCTATGATAAGCTGTATTTTTGGTCGATATAATTTCTCCATTCAAGTGCAGGTAAATATGCAAAATAATTCAGCTTTCAACCATTTTAGTAAATCTGAGATCCAGGGTTCGTTTTATTTTCTTCGTAAAAGCTCTTGCCCTTACTCTCGGTGTATCGTACATACTTGTAATATTTGCAATAAAGAACAGCAGACGACCAGTATTTTGTGATAAACGAGAGAAGAAGGGAAAATAAAATTTCTTTTTCCTCCTGTGCTTTTCCTTCTCTCTCTCTCTCTCTCTCTCTCTCTCTCTCTCTCTCTCTCTCTCTCTCTCACCCTCTGGAGTTCGCTCTGACGTGTGATGATGGTTGAAGGGGACACGGCGGCGATGTGTTCCCTCTTGACGAGGGAGCAGGGTAGAGAAAAAGCTCAGGGTTTCGGTGAAGCAGCCAGTGGAATGCCGAGGAAAAGGAGAGAACCTTGCAACGGCCCGAGATGTGACACTTGGCCTTAATAAGCCTTCGATCGTTCCCGAAAGCCTTCCACTCCTTTTCCACCTTCGTGAGTACACTCTTCGCTTCAATCTCATTCCACCAATCTGCTCTCCATCTCTCTTTCTCTTCCATGCTTTTATACGAAAACTCAAAAGCCACTCTCACACGTCCGTTGCCCCTTGTTCCTCCTACCCACGTGAAAACTAGACTCGACGAATTTTTGCAAAATTGCTGCCCTTGCTCCGTCCTTCAAGCTTTTCGCCCTCCAACTCAACGACGTATTCAGGAAGCGTGGGAGCATCGCGAGATTCGCGCTTTTTCTTACAACGCCAATAAAAAGAATATTTAATTTGATTAGGATCGATTTGAATCAAATCAATTTTTTCCCTCCCTCACAGCTTACTACGATCCTATTAGTTTCGAATAGATCTTTTTTTTTTATTCGTTCCAGCTATTCTTGTTAAATATCGAATGTACTCAAATTAAATAAATAAAGATTAGATTCAAGTTCATGCTTTTGTTGAACGTATGGGAGATATTTTGTAATTAAAAAACCCTTCATTAGCGTGAATAAACGTCTATTTGATTCAAATATATATATATAATGTTGTAATTAACATAACATAATTCAATTTTTCCCTGAGAAAAATTGAATTATGTTAAGAAAAAGACAGTTTCGCAAAATTTCAGGGTTCTAAACAATTTTTTAGTTAGTGCTCAAAGGCCTTTTTTATGTTTTTTTAAAATGGTTATCGATATATACGATCGATGAAAATGGTATTTTATATTACGTGTGTAAAGTTAGCATCTCAAATGTTAGCATCTCACCAATAAACTCCGTATTAAGGATGTTGAGTCCCTATGAAACATGTTAATGTTAATTGTTCAATAAATAGCTTCTTAATCGTCATGAAATTTTTACACGACCTCCTGAATACTTCATGTAAAAACATACCAACTTTTCAGAATTCTATCATCATTACTTCAACCTCCTTAAGGGTTGAAATAAAAAATGATAAGAAAATTCTGAAAATTTGGTATGTTTTTGTATGAAGTATTTAAGAGGTCGTGTTAAAATTTCACGACGATTAGGAAGCTCGTTATTAAAAAATTAACATTTTGTTAAGAACAATTTTTAAAAGAAATAAAAAAAAATTTATCAATAAACTTCGTTTTGTTTCCGTTGCTTTCAGTATATTGTAGATATTATAAAATTGAGAGGTCAAAAAAAAACTTATTGCAAAGTTACATCAGTTTCCATAAGACAACATTTAATTTGTGAATGTTAATTGTTCAATAACGACCTTCCTAATTGTCGTGAAATTTTTACACGACCTCTGAAATACTTCATACAAAAACATACCAAATTTTCAGAATTTTATCATCACTTGCGATTTGGGACTCAACATCCTTAAATGAATGAATATCTGGGATGCATGTGGCTGAGATATATATGTTTAGACGAATGAATATTTGGGACATACGTGTGTGTGTGCGTTCGTGTGTTTATCGGTATAGGGTTCCACACATAACCTCAATTGTCGGACCTTATAATAAAATAAGTAATAAAATAAATAATAAAATAAATAATAAATAATAAAATAAATTAAAATGTCAGGTCATTTCGAGACACTCTATACTACCTATTATTCGTCTTCATTCTATTTGAGTTACTTGCATGTGGTCGTCTGACCTGGCCGTTTTCCTCATCTAAATTCCCACGTTGGACTTCGGAATTTCCTTTCCAAGCATGAATATGTATATATTCGTTCCGATTTCTTATATTGCACGGATAGTCCATGGAATTTCGTATGCACATATAGAATCCTTAGCAGAAGGAAGATCGTCCTGTATCAGAGGAATTCGCACGATAACCACGGTGATGCGATGCATCCGGTGGGGGGGTGAGGGAGGGTGGGGGATGAAAAATATAATATCGCAGACTACGTCGCCGCGGCCACGTTTTTGGTGTCAGGATACCGCGGAGAAATTCCTGATGTGCGAGCTGTATAGCCTGATCGGCAGTCCAAATTCCAGGTTGGTCCATACTGAATGCCTCCACCTCGAAGACATCCATATATCTATCGTTCTGGGGCTATCATTCTGCGGATATAATTTTCGGGCCGCGATAGGCTAGGCGGAGTCTTGTATTTTCGGGAATTCAATCGACTACGATCTTTGTATGGAATTGTGACAAATTATGAAAATGATTTGTGGAAAAGTGGTCATCGAATAGAGGGTCGGGTATCGATTGGCAACGGATAGGTCGAAGTTGGGGGTTGTGGTTCGTTGGTGCCAAATTCCAATCCTGGATAATCCACCTCTCGTCGTTGGGCATTCGATCGACGAATCATCAACGTGACGTTACGACAAATGATAAAGCAGAGAAATAATCCCACTGACAGAAAAATTCTATTGATGATAACTAGATGTCTATCTATTTGGTTTTTCCCATTTGAATTAACTCGATTTTTGCGATCGCATTCCATTATTGAAATGATTTATTTTAAATATACTTATTTATTTAATTCAAGATATATTTAATATCGTCTAATAATTAAATATTTTATATTTTTACCCCCTCTTGTAGCGCAAAAAAAGGCCTTTTTCATGAATTTTTTTAAAGAAAACTACACAACTTTTTTAATCGATCAATATACCATCTTAAAGAACACATCTTGAAGAACTTTCAGTAATTTTTTTATTGAAAAATATTACATTGTTTAGTGGCAATGGCCGTCAATGAAATAATGTTTTTATATACACGGTTTGCGGTGACCAACATTGCGGCGAAGTGGATCATTTGAAAAAAAAATGCGGATGGATTTAGTCAAATATAAGTATAAACTAGTCTTTAATCGAAGGATTTTAAAAAATATTCATTTTTCACAAAATGGCGGACAGTCAAAGTTAATGGTTCGATTTTAACGAAAAAAAACGGCCGTTTTTTGGCTATCAAACGGCCATTTTTTTTTTCGAAAAAAAAAAATCGAACGATTGAAGACTACATTTTTATGTATTAAATAAGCCTGCAAAATTTCAAGAAGATCGGTTCATTAGTGTTCGAGTAATCTTGGTCACCGACTTCAGAAATGCCATTTTGAGAAAAACGCGTTTAAAGTTTCAATTTCAGTTCTTCAATTCACGGATTCTTCTCTTTCAACGCTCATATCTCAGTCAATTTTGTTCGGATCGACTTGAAATTTTCAGGACATATTCTCAGATACTTATACTTCAAAAAAATGCAATAAAAAATAAAACGATTTTTTCAAAATCGCAAGTGGGGGTAACCCCTTAAGTGACAAATGTGAGATAGACGCGATAGGTACGGGATCGCAAAAGCCTGCAAAGCCCTCAAGGGAAGGAACGTAAGAAGGATACAACGTGTTTATTGTTTGTTTTGATAAACCCCATATAACGGGGGTCGGGTACGTCCCTCGTAGCGTATATTCTGCGATCACGTTATCGCGACGCGGACTCCGCGACATTTACGAGGGTCGACAAAGTATGTGATATTTTTGCATGACGCGATTATCCGCGATCAGTGAGCGAACAGATAACCATTTTCTTCCCCGTATAAAGTGTACATAATAACGTGATCGTGAATTTACCAGTCCTGCGGTCGGTGGCCCGGCGAGATTCGCCGCTATAATAATTTATGACGAACCGGCGGCGCCAAATTTGGGCGGAAAGCCAGCAGAGAGCCCACCCCGCAGCGAGCTTACTTCTCCAATGGATTACAGGAATTCCTCTTGGATGAGAATCTAAAGGATTTGCGAAAGTAGAGGAATAGAGGCGCAGGTTCGATAAAAGTGAAGAAATAAGACAACACGATGAAAGGCCCAGAGAGCTGAACCGAGACGCATGACATTCTGCAGCATCTTAGTAACAGCTATTCTTCATCAGCCAAGCTGAGAAACCTTGTGAATCTCCCGAAAATAAAAATCCCACTTGCCAGGCAAGTCTCCTCGATCTTTTAGGGCTAATGGCGCCTTCTGTTTGTTCCCGTGCAGACATTTGTTGGGGAATTCTCAGATTCTACCCATGCCTATAGGGATTTAACGGGGGCACGGAATGTACCATAATGAGCGTGATCCACTGGATCCATCAGGAAGTAGGCACAATTTAGGGAATTTAGAGAACTCTACATTTTTTTCTGCCAAATCAATGCTACCGTGAACTTTTTAAACATCATTATTAAACATCTACAACCTAAGTCTATGAAAAGTGATTTTGGATAAGAACGAAATGGAGAAAAACGAAGATGAAAAAACGATTTCGTTGCATTCCAACGATGGAAACGTCAGCAACGTATAATTGGACGTTTACCGTGAATTCATCCCGAGTCGAAATTTAGACCCTCCTTTGAATGCTCGAGAACCTATTTCCATCGTAACGCACAGACCGCCGACCTCCTTTGACTCCCCTTGAACCTATATGGAGAAATTTGCACCGTTGGCGACCCTCCTTTAGCCCTACTGAACCTTCTATTCAACCTCCTGAGCCTCCTTTAGGCCTATGGGCTCGGCTTCCGTGAACCTACACAACCTCGTTTTGGCCTAAAGTCCTATCTGTACCCTACAGAACCTCCTTTGAATCCAAAGCAGAAGGAAAATGAAAGATTGGATCCAAAGGAGGTTCTGTAGGGTCAAGCTATATCTGAAAAATAAATTATATGTGTGAATTAAAAATATGATGTTTGATTATTTATTATAAGATTGATTTATTAATTCGAAACATATGCATACATTGTCACAACTATAAATTATTTCGTGTAACTTAAAAAAACGTTATATTAAACCTACTCAAGTTTACCATATTTCTATATTTGCACTATAGTATAGTACAAATATAGTATACGTTAGTAGTCCAGTAAAGTACGCTGGTACTACATTTGTTTGTGTGTTTTCAACTTTATTTCATTATTATAAATAAATGATATATAGTTTATCTGAAAATATTTTTTAATTATAATTATCCCTTCTTTGGAATATTGGTGAACTGCGGATGGGAGAGAAGGGGGGTGGGAGCAAAGGGCAGCATATTGAAGTAGGCTTAAAGGAGGGTTAGTAGGGTCAGAAGAGGTTTAAAGGAGGGCTAGGAGGCTCTGCGAGCCACCGGTGAAAGGAGTCAAAGGAGAGTTAGTAGGGCGAAAGGAGGTTTAAAAGAGGGTCTGTAGGTTTGCGTAAGCATTAAATCAGGCTCACTAGGGTTTAAAGGAGGTTCAGATGAACCTACTAAACCTCCTTTGAGTGAAAAAGTCCATTTTCTGCCCCTTTTGGAGGTTCAGTAGGTTCTGATATACATGTTTTTGAGATTTCCATTTGAACCTCTTGAACCTCCATTGAATGACAAATTGGGATCGAAAGGAGGTTTAAAGGAGGGTCTAAATTTCGATTCGGGATCGATACCGAATTCAATTTTCTTCCCAGCCGAATGGCGGGGCTGGTGGGAAAAAGTACAAAACGTGAGATGCGACGGGATAAAAGAATCGCTCAGCAGTGTCCCATGCAGAAAAAAACTTGGAGGAATAAACAAAATCGGTGATGTTCGAACAAATTAGCAGTGCGATCGAGTGCCTGGCCGGTCCGAAACAGTCACCGAGCTCGGTACTGCAATCATCCCCCATCTTCTTCACTTCTTTTTCCTGCATCTTTTCAATGCACCGTTTTTATTGGCAAAGTCATTCGAAAAGACGTTCCTCCTAATTACCGGTTGTCATACGTCTGCGACGAAGACTGGACGGCCCTCTCGAGACAGGGGCTGGAAAGGGGAAGGTAAGGAGAAGAAAGAGTACTGGAAAGAGCGAGGGAGGGAACTGGAGAATTTTAAAGCATTGGGAAGCATAAGATTTCTGCTCTCTTTCTCTCTTACTTGCTCCCTTGAGATACCAAAATGCTGAGACGAAGAGCATCCCTCCCAAGGACTACGTCAGTGCAGAGTTTGCCGTATATACTTGGCTGTTGAATGTTGGAACGAGGGACGAAGTAAGGAAGGGGTGGTTGTCAGCTTTTCTCCTCCTACCACATCCCTCCTCGCTTTCTCCGGCTGTCGACTTCCGGGGGTCGCGGGGAGTGAAACGGGAGCACGGGGGTTGTGAATCAATACAAGGGCCACTGCCGGCCGCCGACACTGACGCACCCTCCACCCCGCAGGGGTGAGTTCTCTTACACATCCCTTAACACGCAGACACACACAGACACGCACAGCAGGCCACCATCCCCGTACCGGCCTGCCAGACTTTGTGTCCGTCTCTCGGTTGGTTGAACCACCAGCGTGTCGCGGAAAACCGACACGAAGACAGAACCAACCCCCTCGACGCCCTATCTATCCGTCTTTTTTCCTTTCTCCCGCTTCTGGCATAACGAAGACAGCGGAAATGGCATCAGCGGGAGTGAATGAGTCGAAAAGAAACCAAGTTCTCGCCGAGGGACTATGGGAAAGAGTTTTTCGGAATTTTATGCGGTACGACGAGATCGAATAAAATTTCTTTGGAAATTTCGCAGCACATAGCGAAGAAAATGGCCTGCGTGAATCGAATGAAATTTTGCTCACATCTTGGCCTACTGAACTTTAGTTTGGATTCAATGAAATGATACATTGGCTTGTCCGGGAAGTTCGCGCCGATTTTCGGTAGGTGACACATTGAAAAAATCGGCGCGAACTTTCCGGACAACCCTATATTCACTTGAACGAAAAAGTTTCGATCGATTACAACGGACTCGAAAAGTTGGTTCTAGTAGAAATTTATTGACGTGAAGAATACTTTTTTAAAATTCATTGCAATTTAATTAGATATTGCACTTAAGGGGGGGGGGGTATCTTTAGGCGAGGAAAACATTTGCTGATTTTCATGATTTTCTTTAAAGGCAAGATTTCTTCACCCTTTTTTAGACTTAGGGTATGTTTCATTCTACCTGTTACATAGTATTTATTTTTTTATCCATATATAGTATTTGTATTTTACTTTTGTATTTTGTATTGTAGTATTTGTATTACAGTAGTATTGTATTTTTATTATAGTATAATACTATAATTTATATTATATACTATAATTTGTATTATAGTATTTGCATTTTATCCATACATAGTTACATAATATTTCTTTTTTTATGAGTCTCTAAAAATGACAAAGGTACGAAACAGTCTTCTAAACTGCATTTTCAAAACAGGCGTGACGTATGGCTAAAAAACTAATTGACCGCTTCTGATAAAATTTGGTACACATCTTTTTAACCTTAATGCCTGAAACATGCCCCTAAATATTTTGAAAATGTAAAAATTAAGTACTTTTTATTGCAAAATGTAGCCTATTTCCGCAAAGTCAAACTGTTTGTTCCAAAGCGTATAATTTCATCGATTTTCGAATTTTTTACTTTTTCTTGGTTCATATTCTGCGTATGAGTGTGTTAATGAAAGAAAAATCTTCGTTGGTTGTTTTTTAGATTGATCCCGCCGACGCCACACCGCCGCCATTTTTGAAGATTAATTTCCAAAAATACCATCTAACAGCCAAAAGGAGTAACAAAACATACCCTAAGTCTCGAAAATCGTGAAGAAATATTTCCTACAAAAATCATGAAAATCAGCAATTTTTTCTTTACCAAAAGTAGGCCCTGCTTGCCAAAAGAATGTCGGGCTGCAGTAGAGCGAGGAACGGGTCGAAACGAAATGAGGCTTATACTCTCGAGTATATCAACCTTGCTGAAGGGATACCCGTGAGTATGGTTTAGAGGTTCAATGTTCTATCGGGATATCGATTGTACCGGATATATAATAGAAAGAAAGAGAATCAAGATCGAGGGATAAAAAGAAGGATAAACGACACGTGAAGGGCGGACAAGAAGGAGAGAGCAGAGGGAGGCAAACTTGACAAAGGAACGTACGATATGAAAGATGTGTATGTACCTTGAAGGCGACGATAGGAAACTTCGTTTCAAACAATCGTCCTTTTTCCCAATCGACGTGTGCATCGTTCCGGCGGGAGAAACAGATTCATGTATTTTTATACGATGATCTATAGTGATATAGATATAGATCTAAGAGTGTGAATTCTCGACTACCATAACGCATATACGTGCCGGCGTTGCGCGTGATCAGTACCGAGATCCTAGTTTAGTGTCAATCCTTCACCAATCATTGCTACATTTACACGCAACTGTTTCACTGTCGATGATAATTGTTGTTAAGGCGTTACGCCTAGTTGTAAAAGTCGAAAAATTACTTTTCTCAAAACCGATTAATGTCCAATATCAATTCTGACAGTTCATCATCTTTTCAAGATGATGAGCTGTCATCATTTTATAAAGATGATGAACTGTCATCATCTTAAAAAGATTATGAAGTGTCATCATCGTATAAAGATGATGAACTATCATCATCTGAAAAAGATGATGAACTGTCATCATCTTCAAAAGATGATGAACTGTCATTATCTTAAAAAGATGATGAGCTGTCATCATCTTAAGATGATGAACTGTCATCATCTCAAAAAGATGATGAACTGTCATCATCTTAAAAAGATGATGAACTGTCATCATCTTCAAAAGTTGATGAACTGTCATCATCTTCAAAAGATGATGAACTGTCATTATCTTATAAATATGACGAATTGTCATCATCTTAAAAAGATGATGAAGTGTCATCATCTTATAAAGATGATGCACTGTCATTATCTTAAAAAGATGATAAACTGTCATCATCGTAAGATGATGAACTGTCATCATCTTAAAAAGATGATGAACTGTCATCATCTTCAAAAGATGATGAACTGTCATCATCTTATGAAGATGATGAACTCTCATCATCTTATAAAAATGATGAACTGTTATCTTATAAAGATGATGAACTGTCAGTATCTTATGAAGATGATGAACTGTCATCATCTGAAAAAGATGATGAACTTTCATCATCTTATAAAGATGATGATCTGTCATCATCTTCAAAAGATGATGAACTGTCATCATTTTATAAAGATGATGAACTGTCATTATCTTAAAAAGATGATGAACTGTCATCATCTCAAAAAGATGATGAACTTTCATCATCTTATAAAGCTGATGAACTGTCATCATTTTAAAAGAATGAACCGTCATCATTTTAAAAAGATGATGAACTGTGATCATCTTATGAAGATCATGAAATGTCATCATCTTATGAAGATGATGGAATGTCATCAGCTTATAAAGATGATGAACTGTCATTATCTTATGAAGATGACGAACTGTCAGAATGATACAGGAAAAACCAACTCATTGTTGGTTTGAGTTTGGTTGGAGAAGAATTTTGTCTTACAGCCAAGTTTGAATCCAACGATGCAAACCCCGTGAATAACGTCAATTATGGGGTTTAAAAAATACTTTGGGGTAATTTAATACTTTAATATTTTGATAGTAGCTTCACAATTACATCCTCTATGGGAGTACGTAGCCGTTTTTAAAAATTAAATGTGAACTTTTTTTTATAAACAATTTACTGCTTATTTTTTGGCCAAAAAATCGATTTATTTCTTTCAAAGTGCGCCATTTTTTCAAAATCTGATAAAACAAAAATCCCTACGTAGTCCCATAGCTAATAATAATATGTAATTTTTTTTTACTTTTGTTCCAGGTCTTATACTTTACAAGAAAACCGTTCTCCCGTGAAGCTATTTGTAAAAACACGTTTTTCATGAAATTTTTTTGGTATGAAAATTATAATAAACATTTTTTTTATACTTTGATATGTGTTAAATAAACCCTCTCAAAATAAATCCTATGGCTTTTTTCATACTCCCAAAATAAATTGTCAAAATTAGGCCTTATTTTCCGCCGCTCGAGTTACCTCTTAAAAAATCTTTTTCTTTCTTTCAATGGCTTCGCGATCGTGACTCCGGTTCCGATCGATCGTCGCGGTACAGTCGGTTTTTTGTGCCTTCGGTTCCTCGTCGCAAGGCTTGTTTCGTCTGACGATGTATAGTTTTTAGGGGCGGACGGGGGATGAGAACGACGAAGGGGGGAGCCAGAGGGGAAGATGTCTGGCCAGAGCCCTCCTGTGCCTTGAATGATAGATCGACCTATTTCGCACAGTGTTGCTGGGTATCCGAAGACGACGTTCCACTATATTGGGCAGACCGAGTTTGCTTAAGGTCCTTAAGATTCTAATGGGGTGGGGTAAAAATGCTACCACCGGGTTGAAATTTTTTCTCGAAGTACATAACCCCTTTGCTGATCATCCTGTGCAATTTGGGTACGATCCACAATACCGTTTCTCAGAAAAAAATTCGAGAACTCTGCGTGGGCTTGTCACGTTATGCTGCTTGATTATAGATGAAAATCAGTCAATTGTTAAATATTTTAAATGTTTTATGTTTTATTTATGATATTTATTTTATTATATATAAACATAAAACATTTAATATTTTAAATGTTTTATGTTTAAATGTTTTAAATCGCAAACTTGTGCAAAAATTAAGGCATTCCTTTCGCGAACCTTATATTACGTTACCAACCTGATATGAATACATGCGCACCAACTTAATATGAATTCATGCTTACCAACTTAATATGAATACATATGCTTACCCAATATGAGTGAATAGGGTTACCAACCTTATATGAATACATAGATACATAGTATATACGCATAAATACATAATGATATTTACTTGTATGTACGCAACCATATGCAGTCTTCTTTTATCGGCTAGCTGTAGAAACTCAATTGTCTGTCTCCCTTTTGCGTTGGGTCATGGGTCGATGAGAACTGTATACTTCAGTAAAAGAGACGAAAACCCAGCACTTTTAGCGTAGAACTAGATTTTTGGACTGAAGCTAGATGGTTGCATACTGAAAGTAACCGCAATTAAATTCTACTTATCAATTCGCCCCAGCCCTAAGAGATAGGCGTTGGAAACTTAATAATCGCTGTATCTCGATAATGAATAGCCCGATCAAAAAATATTTTAAACAAAAGTTGTTGGGAATAATAAAATGCGGATAAAGTTATCTGACGTCCAACCCCCTATTTTTGAAAACAGCGGCACAAAAACGAGCAAAAAATTCGGAATTGATGCGTGTGCAAGCGGAGTAGACATGCGCCCTTGTCTGGGTCAGTGGTGCTCTCGCATTTTTGTGCCGCTGTTTTTTACATTCATTTTTTAAAATTTATTATTATTGAATTCATTTTTTTCTATCTTCAAGGCCCTTTTTTGTAATCAAGCAATCTTAAAAATAGTAGTGATCAAAATTTAAAAAATCGGCTACGTACGACCTTAGTCACTGCGATTACAAAAATCATTTTAAAAAATTGCAAATCGGTTGATAAGTTTTTGAGTATTTGCTGAAACGAAATCGAAAAAACTAGTTTCGAGAAAATCGCGATCAAAGTTTTCGTTCTGTTTTTCTTCATATAAAGTTATGTTTTTTTCTAGAATATTGATACTTACATTAAAGTATCAAGTCGCGTGTGATATGACGGTTTTTCATCTTCATTATATTTCTCAAAATAATAAGAGCTTGCACTTCATCTATTCTGAATAAGTTTAAAATTTAAAAAACTTGAACATGCAGAAATTTTGCCATTTCTGGCAGTTCTAAAATCGTGACGTAATGCGAACTCCTCTCCCCCCCCCCTCCCCGCGTACGTAGACCGTAACGCTAGGCCGACCCCCCCAATTGCGTTACGTAACATATGTACGCCCTCTTAGATTTCGAAGATTTTCAAAGATAGGGGATTGGTCGTCAGCAAGGGCGTCGCCGGGGGGGGGGGGGGGGGGGAGGCGAGGCGCCCCCTAGATATTCGAAAGCATGTATATGAGGGTCTAAAATGTCTAAAATTCGTATTTCCTCCACTCTCCCTTCCCGCCCCTCGGCCCATTTGATGGCGACGTCTTTGGACGTCAGATAACTTTATACGATTTTTTATTATTCCAAACAACTTTGGTATAATAACCCTAAAATAACCCTATTTGTCAGGGTTGGGGCGAGTTGAGGGGCAAATTTCCATTGGGGTTGCTTTCAGTATGCAACCATCTTGCTTCCGTCAAAAAATTTTATTCTATGCTAAAAGTGCTGGATTTTCGTCTCTTTTACTGTACTAGATGATCCGACTATTCAGTTGGTCCTGATGGAAGTATGGCGTGACGGCAAGAAGAGGATCTGTGTGAGTGTATGCATATATGTGAGTCTAGTATTATAAAGGAGGTGAATCCGCGCCCCCAAGTCTGGCAAAAGTCCGCTATGCACCAATACGAGACTCCGCTCTATGGTATCGCGGGCGGTTGGCAATTACTCTCGGTAAAGGGTATATTCCACCATTATGGGCCTTGGGAACGCGATTATCTCGGGCATTAAGCCTTGACGCGACTCGTCTCTATATCCCTCTTCAAAAGCCTCACAGTCACGGGGTTCTTCATCCCTCATCGTCGTCCTCAACGCTACAGCCGTTCGCTACTAACCCCTTCCTAACCTAACCGCTTCCACCCGCCGCCATCTTTTACTCTTTCATTGGAGGTGTAAAACAATAGGAACCTCTTGCAAGAATACAATTAAGGGCTAGCACCACTGTGGAATTTTCAAAAAAATGATTTCTTTTGAATTGACTAAAGGTCTTAGGCCACACTAGAGGCCGAAAAAATAGGCACTTTGGGGATTTTTTTTTCTTCAGAAAAACTACAAAACAAATCGAGATTACAAAAAAGGGTGTTTGTCATACATATCAGTAACCGTATACAATAATTTTTTTGAAGCGTTTAACTTCAAAATGGCGCCTGTGCAGCACTTTTGCGATGACTTTTGAGATTTTCCATGAGTTAATTATAGCATTAGTTATTAACAAATGATTGTCCTTTTTTCGGTCGAAAATTGAGTTTTCACTTTAAATGCTTGCTAATTACACAAAAATTCCCTACGTATTTTACTAGCTATACTCGTGTAAATTAATCGAATTTTTAAAGATTTTTTTCCAAATTCACATTTGCGTCAGTAACACTTCGTGTTGCAGAGCGTCTCAAATTCAACATGCCTCGCGAAAATGTCTCCAGCATCACCATATTGTATTATTTTGTAATATACATTTTCTTTTCTTCATTTGAAGATATGACTAATAACATCCTTGAATATTATTAACCTCTTACTTGTCCTTCCACCCATAAAAATCGCAAAAAATCACGTAACTTTAAACGTTTACAGTGGTGTAAGCCCTTAAGGAGTTTCAGGACGATTGACGATGTGTTACCATTTGATTCAAATTTATATACGGAGTTTTTTATATGGAAAGTAAGTATACGGTTTTATACATTCCTATGTGGGTGGAATTGCGTTCCACCTACAAGGAACATCCCTCAGGTGACACCCTTCGATTTTGTTGAAATTTGGATATGTTATAAAGCACCGAAAAATAAGCGATACGTATTTTTTTTATCAGCGGAAAAACGGTTTTAAGGGGACGAAACGCGCCCTAAAAAATGGGGATGTTTTTTGTTTTTCGTCGATAACGTTTTAACGGTACGAGATATAAAAAAAATTCAAATTGCAACAATGTTCATTTTTTCGCGTACTATACATTGGATATGAGAACGATAACGTTATCGAGGAAAAACAAAAAACACCCCTATTTTCAAGGGGTGGTTTCACCCCTTAAACCCGTTTTCCCGCCGATAAAAAAAAATACGTATCGCTTACTTTTCGGTGCTTTATAACATATCCAAGTTTCAACAAAATCGAAGGGTGTCACCTGAGGGATGTTCCTTGCTAGATCTAAGGTACTGGGCTAATGGAACCGTCATACACATATATAAATTTATACACATTATATATATATATATATATATATATATATATATATATATATATATATATATATAAGGAGACGGCTTCTACTTCTTTTTTCAGGGTCTTCATCGGGATAGCGAGGGGTTCCGAAACATTCCGGCGACAGCTGTCCAGCCTCGATTGCGACGTCAAGGGTCTCCATTTTACTCGACCCTCTTCTCTCTTTTTTTTCTTTCAGAGGCTGAAGTATAAAAACGACGGCTTTTCTGAACGCAGCATCGCGCAGTTTCGGCTCGTATCTATCCGAGGGTTTCGTGCTCCTGTTTTGTAGCGCGGACGTAGACATGATGGAATTGAGAGGATATTGGAAAACGAAAGAGGGAGGAGGCTTAAGAAATCGACAACCACTTAGATATATACGCATATAACGGATGATACGCGCATGCAAGGCAAACTTCACTTTGATTCTCGTCGTGCTTCGTGCGATACGAAATCCTAGAGACGAGAATAAAGTTCGGCCAGTCATCTGCTATTCACAATATAGAAAAATAATATATGTAATATAGATGTAATATAGTTAATATATAAAATAATATATGTAATATAGTATGTAATATAGTAATGATAGAAAATAACATTATATAGAAATATAATTTATATAGAACATAATATAGAAAAATAATTTAAAAAAATCGAAATTGCCATTCCAAATTAGACGTTTTGCTCAGAAGAGAAAAAATGCGAAATGCATAAAATATATTTTTTTGTTTAATTAAGTCACTATTTATAGTGACTTAATTAAAGGAATTAAACTTAGAAAATGGTAGCTAAAAATGTCCTAAAAAATTGTAGGTCTGCGCTGTTGATGAAATAGCGGAGATGGATAATCCGAAACAAAAAAATCATACGGTTTTAGATCGGGTACGTTAAGGGCTACAGCGCATATCGTACGATTTTTGATATATGCAAAAATAACAAAATGGAGGACATTTTGCGACATACAAAAGAACGTTTTTTTTCACCCATTTTGGCAAAAAATAGTAAATATCAAAATTTAAGAAAATCCCTGATATGCGCTATAGCTATAGTTGTAAAGAATATGTGATTAAAATTTCATAAAGATCGGTTCAGTAGTTTCGAAGATTTTATGAACAAGCCGTCGACAAAGGTTGTTTCGAGAAAAACGCGTTTAAAGTTTGTTTGGGTTACACAAATACATAAAAAAAATTCATGTCATTCGAAAGTGTATTTATTAAGCGTAACAACTTTTGTATCAACATTTATAGTATAAACCTATCAAAAAAATTCATGTAGCCTTTTTTTAGCGTCTAAAGTGAGAAGACCCCTTAATTAAAGAAAAACATGTTCCCATTTGAAAAAACATTGATGACCTTGAGAACGCAGAAACTGTGACCTTGGAAAAATGAATTTTTCACCACTGCATCAGCCCTTCGAAATCACTCAAATTACCTGCTGACATTTTTTTCGTCACACTAAAGACAACGGAGATATTTGGGGTGGTCACGTTAAGTGGTCCACCCTGTATAACAATAATTATTTCGTTTTTATTGAATCCCAACTATCGAAGCCGATGATTAATAACATTCGGCACACATTGACCATCGAGTGCCCAACGGGAAAAAAGTGATGTGCAGTCTAATAGACATCGGGCGATGAATGCAGGGCGCAATTTCGGTAACCGACCTGACTACCTCGATCGAATGAACAAGTGTTAGTGTAACGAAAGACGAGACACGGCGCGTGCCAGTTGACGTTCGAAAGACGCGTTTGTTGTCGTTGGGACGAAAACGCGTCGGGATGAAAGGGAAGCCTCAAGTGGGTCAGACGCGAGGGAGAGGAAGAGATATCAGATTAAATTCCACGACGTGTCATAATGTCGAGGGACCATTACCGAACGACACTAGGAGGTTTGCGCCAAATTTGTGTGCAACAAACTTGTGTAGAGACATCTATATGCATAATGGTTATTTCGAGGACATTCCTCAAAATAACCATGGCTATTTTGAGGACATTCCTTAAAATAACCATTTATTCTTTAATGCTTCATCATACATGAGTTTTAACAAAATAGTAGGCGGACACTTAAATGATGTTCCTTGTAAGAATGAAAATGTGCAAAAATGCGACGAACATCGTTCATTTTCCTATGCAATGTAGTACAGTGACGTACAGCAATTATAATCGACTCACATGACGTTGACGTTTGATTGATTTCATGACGAGATTTCTGTAATTTTTTGTAAAACATAATATAGCTGAGGATATTTAAATGTAATGTGTCAAATTATTATTAGCATCTTTTATATGACACGTAGATGAAAAAATCGTAAAATTTGAAAGTCCTAGCAACTGAGGAGCTGGCGAACCGGACTTGTCCATGAATTACTTTTTTATAGGAGAGGTCATAAGCGAAAATAATCAAATAGAGATGAGTTCGAATTTTAAGCTTTATTATATGAAGGCTCTATCAAAATGTAAGCCTGGGCCTGGCTTTGTTTAATCAAAACACTCACTACCATGTGTTTATTTTTATTTTGGCCAAGTCCGGTTTTGATTGACAATGGTGGATAACTTCGCTTTTGAATGAACATCTTATGGACGTATCTGGTTACGAAATAAAACAGATTCTTTGAACTGAATATAAATTTGTTTTTTATTATCAATTCAATAATCCTACACAGACTCTTCCATGTCAGGCTCACAAAAATCGCATTCAATGTCATCATCGTCATCATTGTGGTCATCTGTTACGAATTCTTCATCCAGCCAGCCATCGACGAGTCCGTTTCTGCTTGAAAAGGCAGTTTTTAACAAATTCTGACGGGTTTAGAGCCGGATTTGATGCGAAATATTTTGGTAGCAAATAAAGGTGTGCTTGAAAAACACGAAAAAGAATGTTGACGTAATGTGGACAAGTCCGGTTTTGGTCGCCAGCTCCTCAACTGCTAGCTTCATGTTTCCAATTTCAAACGAAAGTATCCGATCTATGATGCCTCTCCCCTATATGTATAGATGGATATAAACATCTATTTACCTGAGCCGTTGCACTCGAAGGATTGCCGAGATTGATCGTAACAGCCACAACAATTATCTATTCTGAACTCGTCATCGTCGGAGTCTCAAGAGCGATACAATTACCCAACTGCACAAATGATGTCATACATTCGTTTCGCCGTCGATCAATTCCTACTACAGCTGGACGAACAATTCCAAATCCGTTTTTCTTATTCCCGATTGATCGTAACATCCACACCAATGATCTATTCTGAACTCGTTATCGTCGGAGTCTCTAGAGCGATACAATTACCCAACTGCACAAATGATGTCATACATTCGCTTTGCTGTCGATCAAGTCATACTACAGGTGGACGCACAATGCCATATGCGTTTTTCTTATCGCCGATTGATCGTAACATCCACACCATTGATATATTCTGAACTCGCCATCGTCGGTGTCTCTAGAGCGATACAATTACCCAACTGCACAAATGATGTCATACATTCGTTTCGCCGTCGATCAATTCCTACTACAGCTGGACGAACAATTCCAAATCCGTTTTTCTTATTCCCGATTGATCGTAACATCCACACCAATGATCTATTCTGAACTCGTTATCGTCGGAGTCTCTAGAGCGATACAATTACCCAACTGCACAAATGATGTCATACATTCGCTTTGCTGTCGATCAAGTCATACTACAGGGGGACGCACAACGCCATATGCATTTTTCTTATCGCCGATTGATCATAACATCCACACCAATGATCTATTCTGAACTCGCCATCGTCGGTATCTCTAGAGCGATACAATTACCCAACTGCACAAATGATGTCATACATTCGTTTCGCCGTCGATCAATTCCTACTACAGCTGGACGCACAATTCCAAATGCGTTTTTCTTATCCCCGATTGATCGTAACATCCACACCAATGATTTATTCTGAACTCGCCATCGTCGGAGTCTCTAGAGCGATACAATTACCCAACTGCACAAATGATGTCATACATTCGTTTCGCCGTCGATCATTCCTACTACAGCTGGACGCACAATGCCAAATGCGTTTTTCTTATCCAGCGCGTCAACCCTTCAACGATAACTTTTGATTATAGCATCACGACGATAATACGCCGCTGTACTTCCGCCAGACATAGCGTTGCGGATTAATTGTGTTACGGGTGTAGCGGTGGGAGAGCAACGAGGCGGATTCCCGTTTATAGACCACTGCCTCATTTATCCCTTCGATGCTTCAAAGTACCGTGCCTCGCTAATTAAATTCCGTGTGTCGCGCCGATTACGAAGTCGGTGACAAGAACAAGCCCTTATTTCGCGCGCCTCGATATCATCGACCCTTTCCACCATCCCTCCATGGCACGGCTGCTTTGAACGACAAACTCATAAGCAAGACCTCTCCTTGCTGCTGGATAGTAAGGAGAATCTTGCTTGGAATTTCTATTTATCTCTCGGTGTGCGGGATAAATAGGAGAGCCCTATTATTGAGGACCAACACAGCGGATCAATGCGTACCAATAATTCATACACGCACAGACACACGCAAACATATAAATGGGGTATTCCACGCCCACTCGACTTTTGTCGCTTGGGTGATTTTTTCAATTTTTTCACGTAATCGGAAATATGTAGTAAGTTTAAAAATAAACGACACCTTTTTTTCTGATGCTCGTAACTTTCTGAAAAATGGATCAAATGAGACTTTTTTTTTCTTCAAATTCTTTGTTTTTAAATGTACTTCATGGATGAAAATATTGAAAAAATATTCAAAGTCATCTTCGATATAATTTTCTAGTTTTTTGGAAAGAAACGCGAATTTTTTTAAGTTTGACATTTTGGATTTTGGATTTCTTTTTTGTAAAATAAATATGATACGTTTTGAATTTTTTCCCGCCAGACCCATTGTGGGAAGATAGTTTTTTCTGTTTGTTTTTTCAAATTGAAAAAAAATCTGTTGCTCATTCTATGATATTCAATACATTGTATATAATATTAACATACTTAAAATATTTTCCAAATTTGTACAATCATTTCTAATCATTTTAGCCTGGAATTCAAATACTACTTGTGAAGTTTCTGAGCAAGACATTAATCAAAATGAAATAGACTGCACTTTTTCTTAAAACCATAGAATTTTTCAATTAACATTATTGCATCATAGGAAACAACTGAATTTAAAAAAAAATGGGAATGAAGATTTTTCAATTTCGAACAAACATAGAAAGAAGGATGTTACCATTGATTTGTTAGTTTTTCATAACTACTTTCATAACATAATTTTTTCACGCTATTTGGTGGGTATAATTGCTATTCAGCGATTCTAAATTTGGAGGGTGCATTCAGTATATGACAAACAATTTTACTAGGAAAACTGGTGTAGATTATGAAAAAAAATTACGTTTCGTTCTAGGTGCTCATGTAAAAAAATATGATGTAAAAAAATATGTAAAATAAACCCTCCGAACTTCATTTGCATTGCTCGATTTGTGTTTGAAAAAAAAACCAAAAAAGCCTAGTTTTCCGACCATCAAAAGGTATACATAAGACCTTAGGAAAAAAAATCTACCCTCCCTTTGTGGAATTTTCCGGAGACTCGTGTACGAAGTATTTTTTTTCACAAAATGTCTTTCAACGTGGTTCCCGCGGAAACGACAGGGAACAATGCTCAACACTTTCTCACGAGCGAGATTTATCTGCAGATTTGATAAGGTGTAAGGATTGGGGTGCGCAGATAAATGATTTTCCACCGGTCAATAAGACCCGTATATCGAACAGCTACTTGTCCAGTTTTGGACACGTAAATTTATGCCTCGGGAAATATTGAAATTGCGAGGGGGAGAGAAATTGAGAGACAAATGGACGGAAAGTTTAGGAAGGACATAAAGCTGTCTGGGACAGGTGAGAATCGCTTCGAATTACGGAGGATCAAGTTACGGCTCTACCCTGTCGCAAATATATACAATATATACATATGTACACGTATACGTCCGGTAGTGGAGAGCCATTTATTTTGTCTGTCCGGTATACGAGTCGTCCGGTTCCCATTTTCATCTAGCTACGAGGCTTGTGGCTTTGGCGGTTATCCCGAGGGACGAGAGTGGTCTTCTTCTCTCCGCATCCTATACCCACGTTACACACATACGTATCGTTCACTGATTGTTGGAAAGTTCCCCAGGCCCCTGACCTCGAGTGTAATATGGCAGTAAAAGCGTCGGAGTTCGAGAGAACGAGTCGAGGAAGGCTTGTGCACGCTCGATAAAATATGACACAACGAAACGCGGATATAAAACGCGAACGGAACGAGAAAATAAATAAAAAATGAATATGTCGATGAGTACGTACGCGGGAAATCGTGAGGCCAGCTCCGGTGACATTTGAGCCCTTAACGGGTAATTTAGGCCCTTAATGGGTCATTTAGGCATTTAAGGGGTAAATTAGGGGATACGCTTAAGGGCGTATACCTGATTAAAATTTTGGAAAATCCCGATTTTTGGGTTTTGACGGAAAATATGAAATTTTGATTTTTGACGGAAAATATGGAATTTTGGAAAATATAGATTTTTGGTTTTTGACGGAAAATATAGATTTTTGGTTTTTGACGGAAAATATGAAATATTGGTTTTTAACGGAAAATATGAAATTTTGGAAAATCTCGATTTTTGGTTTTTGACGGAAGGTATGAAATTTTGAAAAACACCGTGCTTGGTTTTTGACAGAAAATATGAAATTTCGGAAAATATCGATTTTTGGTTTTCGACGGAAAATGTGACAACTTTTGAAAATATCGATTTTTGGTTTTCGAAGGAAAATATGACAACTTTTGAAAATATCGATTTTTCGTTTTTAACGAAAAATATGAAATTTCGGAAAACATCGATTTTTGGTTTTTGACTAAAAATATGACGTTTTGAAAATATTTTCGGAAAACTTCGACCCGATCCGTTCAAAATTGCGGTAGTTGTGGGCGTTTATAGTTAGGTTCCGCGAAACGACGAACTTTAATAATTATTTTTTCAACATCGGCAACTATGATATCTCGAAAATCTCTGCACCGATCAACCTCAAATTTTGATTTAAATTTGTGTCCCTATTTTCAAAGATAGGGGGTTGGACGTCACATAACTTCATACGCATTTTATTATTCCAAACAACGTTTGTTTGAAACATTTTTTGATCGGGCTATTAATTATCGAGATACGGCGATTTTTAAGTTTACAACCCCTATTTCTCAGGGTTGGGGCAAGTTGAGCAGCAAAATTTCATCGACGTTACTTTCGGTATGCAACCATCCAGCTTCAGTGGAAAATTCTAATTCTACGCTAAAAATGCTGGGTTTTCGTCTCTTTTACTGGACCAGGAAGTTGGGGTGGCTCTACGGGTTTTTTCTCGACAAACGAAGCGAAAGCCTATTTCCGGGTGTGCGGATAGGAGTGGATGTGACCAGGGAAGAATGGCCCGAAAAAATGGCAAAAAACCAGAGCCTCCCCTGTGGACAACGACGAACGACGAAGGGCGCTGCACCGACAAAGAGTCTCGGTAGCTGATAACAATAAGGCGTTAATTAAACGACGGCTGCTCCCGAGTAGTGAGAGGAAGACAAAAGGGCGATTGCCAAAGGAAGAGAGAAAGAGACAAAGACTTCGGTTGAGAGCGAAAGGAAGAACCTCGATGAAACGTGAATGAGGCTGAGAGGCGATGATGACTCCCGCTCGGTTAATTCCGGAAGTTGAATGGCAGAAAGGCAGAAACGAACTCGGACAATGGGAGGACCAAAAGAGTCGTAAGATATAGGCAGTTCAGCATCTGAACGAAACGAACGATATGGAGCGAGAAAAATAGAGAGAGAAAGAGCAGGATCCAAAAAACTGCACGTTTGGCACTTTGGTTGAGGGTATCCCTGAGAAAACCACAAGACACGTACTTGGCACAGTTTTCACTCTTTTTCTCGGTCACGTGCGGAGTGTGTCCTCAGGAAGCGCGAACCTCGTACACTTCAGGGGGACAGAGAAAGAAAGGGGAAGAGGAAGAGAGAGGGAGGAAGCTCTGCCGTCACTTCCGGCTCCGCTTTTCAGACTTGCAGAACCGATGAATAAGCGAAAACGAGCATGAGTCCAGGACAATGGTTTATTTCGCGTAGAAGCCAGTCTGCCACCTCTCCATCAAGGGCCATAGTTAAACTACTCGCCTCTGAAGGTCAACTCGACACACTGACAGAAAAATTCTATTGATATTAACTAGATGCGTCTATTTGATTTTTCCCCCTTGAAGTAGGGAAACTTTGGGCAAGATGATAACGCTAAAGTCATGTTTAGATAAAACAATATACGTATGAGGTTAGTTTACTTATCAAACTTTAATTATCTTTGAAACTAACCAATATTTGATTATCTTTTAATTTTGTAAGCAAAAAAATCAATCTTTTTGATTTGTGCCATACAATATATGTTTTTAATTGAACCTTCATTTTCCCCACCTTACCCCGCATGCGGGTCCAGATAAAACAGCGCTGGGACAATGATGGAACACGAATTATTGGCATCTTTCGCGTATAAAAGTAGTTTCATTCTCACAAGGAACATCCCCCAGGTGACACACTCTTCGATTTTGTTGAAATTTGGATATGTTATAGAGCACCAAAAAGTAAGCGATACGTATTTTTTTTTATCGGCAGAAAAACGGTTTTAAGGGGTGAAACCACCCCTCGAAAATAGGGGTGTTTTTCGTTTTTCCTCGATAATGTTATCGTTCTCATATCCAATAGTACACGAAAAAATAAACATTGTTGCAATTTGAAATTTTTTTATATCTCATACCGTTAAAACGTTATCGACGAAAAACGAAAAACATCCCCATTTTTGAGGATGCGTTTCACCCCTTAAAACCGTTTTTCCGCTGATAAAAAAAAATACGTATCGCTTACTTTTCGGTGCTTTATAACATATCCAAATTTCAACACAATCGAAGGGTGTCACCTGAGGGATGTTCCTTGCCAATACCATCAATTCAATAAGCCAATCGTCTAACAAGGAACATCACTTTGTTGTCGTCCTCCGATTTTGTTGAAACTATTTTATGTGGAAGAGTATCAAAAACTAATGGACACGTATTTTGTTTAATTGGCGAAAGAACGATTTTAAGGCGCGAAACGCACCCTCCAATATAGGGGTGTTTTTCGACTTACACGAAAAAAAAAGACAGAGTTGCAATTTGAATTTTTTTTATATCTCATACCGTTAAAACGTTATCGACGAAAAACGAAAAACATCCCCATTTTTGAGGGTGCGTTTCAGCCCTTAAACCCTTTTTCCGCCGATAAAAAGAATACGTGATTCTTAGTTTTTGATACTCTTCCACATAAAAAAGTTTCAACAAAGTCGGAGAAGGACACCAAAGTGATGTTCCTTGTAAGAACATTAATTTCCGGTAATAATAATGCAAAAAAGTTATAAGTAAGCTGTTGAAAAAAAAAATTGTTCCACAAATGTCTAGTGAACTACGTTTTTTATATTATAAAATGAATTCGTAAATTTTTCTGAATAGGTATGAATTTTTTTAGAATTTTCTTTCTAATTTCATTTTCATTTTTTTGATTAGAAGAAATGGATGAAGAGTCACAAATTTTCAATATGTTTTCGGGGCAATGTTCCATATTGAATCCAAGAAGTGTCCGGGGTATTGAACGAACAGTGTCATAGGTACAGACACTGAATCCATAAGTCGAATGTCCATAAGTACGAATATCCATAAGTCCGAATATCCATAAGTCGAATATCCATAAGTACGAATATCCATAAGTGAGTATAGAGTAGACATGAGTTTGTTTTGACGCTCATTTCTACTCTATACTCACACTCTATACTCACTTTTTCTCTACCTCTCGCCATTTTTAATCTATACTTACTTATGGATATTCGTACTTATGGATATTCGACTTATGGATATTCGACTTATGGATATTCAACTTATGGATATTCACTTATGGATATTGGCACTTATGGATATTCGACTTATGGACATTCATACTTATGGAAATTCGACTTATGGATATTCTACCTTAATCACAATTTTCGTACAAATGTTTGGGTCTGCTCAATATGTTTGGTGCTTCTTTATGGTTTCGGGTACGGGAAACACAACTAGGACATTTATTTTATTAGAATCGTTTTTTTAGATGATTAGAATTGTCTTTTTTCGTTATAAACAATTTAATTATTACAATGACGATTGTGACGAAAAAGTGCATTTTGTAGAAAAAAGTTTGAAATAAAAGATGTTTCTTTTTGAAGCGACAATTAAAAATGTCTGTTTAATTTTTTTGCTAGTTCCATTAGTAATGAAGATATGAACGAGCAAAATTTTAATGCGAGAAACGAAACGATGCGTGACCGGTGATGCGATTAATTTTCGTCGCTTATGTCTCCATTACTAATGGGGCTAGAAAAAAAATAAACATCGTTTATTTCAAATTTCTATCTATGAAATGCACTCTTCCGGCCCAATTGTTACGTGAAAAATTTAATTGTAAGAAAGTGCGTTAGTGTATGGTCTATTTGCTCGAGATAAAATCACAATTATTTTTCGTACCTTTAATCTGCGATTCCTGCACCGTATAACAAACAGCCTGGTTGGATAGTTATATCAATGCCATAACTCGGTCAATTTTTGGAATTTTTACAAAATTCTTGAACCAAATCAAAGTTAAGACTACGCAATAAGAAAATAAAATAAACGAAAAATCGATTTCTTGAAATTCCACGTTTATGCATACCCCTTAAAGAAAGATTTCTTCACCATTTTCGAGGCTTAGAGTATATTTTATTACTACTTTTTCCTATTACATGGTATTTTTTAATTTTATTATCTTTAAGAATGGCGTACGTATGGCACGATCTTCTAAACTTTATTTTTAATACTGGCGTGACGTGTAGCAAAAAAACTAATCGACCGATTCTGATGAAATTTGGTCCAAATCTTCCTAACCTTATTGCCTAAAACATAATCCTAAATGTTTTGGAATATTAAAAAAAAAAGTATTTTTTATTGCAAAATGTAGCCATTTTTTTGGAAAATTCAATCTTTTTGTTTCACAGGCTACCATTTCATCGGTTTTCACCATTTCTCACTTTTTCTTGGCTCATATTCTGCGTATGAATGTTAATCAAAGAAAATTTGGCACTGGTTTTGTTTCAGATTAATCCCGCCGACGCCACGTGTCACGGCGTCCCACAACATCCGCCGCAACCCGCTTAGAAGATCTCGCTATACCACCGTCATTTTTCAAGATTAATAAAAAATAAAAAAAACACCACGTAGCAGCCACAAGCAGTAAAAAAATATATCCTAGATATCAAAAATGGCAAAAAAAATTTTCCTTTAGAAAAAAATCATAAAAATCAGCTATTTTTTCCTCGCCTAAAAAAATCTGCCCCTTCCAATTCGAGAAGACGATAAGCGGATACCGTACGAGTAAATCGATTAAAAATACGCGTAATCATTTTGTCCATTTGATTTATCGTGAAGGGCGTCGAGGAAGGTGGCTTCCAGACATGAAATTTGCTCGAGCTTTCGCGCTGTTCCAAGCTATTTCTAATCTCTAACGCTGAGCAGCTTCACCCTCGAGCTTATCCACCCGTTCTTACCAAAGATATTTTTTTCTCTCTCTGCTCCCTCCCCCCATCTCTTGCACCCTCCTCGCGCTATTTAATCTCGCTTGTAGGTCACAGAAGATATCGATCGGTGAGAAGGTCCAACGTTTGTGTATCGGCGTTCTCGCATGGGAGTGAGAACTCGTGATTGCCGGGAGAGACAAAATCGCACATCCTGATGCACACCCATACACACAGGCGATGGCATATATTTATAAAGATATACAGGGTGTTAGGAAGGTCGATGCAAAGCCTTAAGGGGGTGATAGGTCACCTTGTTAGGAACATGGCTAACCTAGGTTACATCAGTCCAAAGTCTAAGGATTTCGAGGTACCACGGTAAGTATGATTTTTGTAAAATTTCCCAAAATTAGGTACTGACTCGTTTACCTCTTGTGTTAATGCGATTTTCAAAAAAGTAGCATTAACATAAGAGGTACTTTTATTTTTTGACAGGTTTTTAATTACTTAACACGTCCCATTTGGTTAGTTGTTTGGTTACAAATAATTGTATTGGTGTTTGTCGATTGAATACACATTAAGGGGGGAGATACATATAAATAAGGGGGGAGGTACATATAATACATATAAATGGATAAACAGATGATCGTATTGGTGTTCGTCGATTGAATACACATTAAGGGGGAGATACATATAAAAATAAATGGTCGAAAATGACGAAAAAATTCGGGATTTTTTTCCGACGCAACTGCTCGAACAATCGTTCTGAAATTTGTAGGGTATTTTATTGTACATTAGAAGACACGAAAAACATTTTTTTTCAATCGACAATAAGTGTTCATCAGCAGCCTGCAGCCAATTGTTGCTGAACGAATTTTCGAAATTTGCGGCAGCGATACAAAAAAAACTATTTATCCGATTCATTTCAACCAAAGGGTTTTAGACACACCATTGCAAACCTTTGTCGATAAACCTTCATATTCAATAAAAAATGTAATTAAACAATCATTTTTTGCATACAAAAAACAAACATTTTCGGAGAAAATTCGATCTTTTTTTTTCCGAGTGCCGCCATTATTACAATATTCAACTTTTTCTTGGTACGACAGCGTACTTTCATATAGAATGTAATGGTTCTTCAATTTTTTGTTTCAAATTAAAAAACTACAGCTGCCGCAGTTCGACATCGCGGGGAAAATTCGTTCGGCAAAAATTTGTACAATAAAATACCCTAAAAATTTCAAAACGATCGGTCCAGTAGTCGCGTTGGAAAAAAATCCCAAAATTTTTCGTCGTTTTCGGCAATTTATATGCATGTCCCCCTTAAGGTTAAACGCAAAGTTTTTAGTTACCAATTATTGTCTGTTTTAACATTACGTTTTACATGACTGAAATCCTCGGAGTTTTGACTGAGGTGACCTGTCACCCCCTTAAGGCTTTGCGCCAACCTTCCTAACACCCTGTACATTCAAGAGTGGAACTACAGTCCGTTTTCCGTTCGATAAAATAAAAATAGCGATGCCAAAGCTTGATGTGTTGGAGCATCGAGCTGCGAATGCAGGCCCTGAAGAAAGAGGCAGGGGGAGGATGAACGGCGGGGGCGGGGTCGCGATAGGTAATAAACGAGAGACGGTCGTTGATGCACCCATTTATTGGATGACGAACAAGCGGTATTTTCCGCATATCGATGGAAATTCTTCCAATGCTAAAAAAAAATGTACGGCCAGAGATCGATGTCATATGCGGATTTCGTAAATAATACAACGATCGAAATACCTCTATTTTTATTAATTCCCGACGGAAAAATAAGGAACGTCGCTCGTTCGACTCTAATACGGAGTTGTGGAATGCTCCGTACATTGGAGTATTTTCACTATGGGGAACAATTACTTCGAGCATATTTCTTTCCGTTCGTAGTATTTTATTTTTATACGGGAAAAGTCTTTTTGTAATCAGATAAAAAAATTCTTGCGAGCGTTGGGCTAGTTTTCCATTCAACGACGGAAAAATTCTATTGATAAAATAGATGCGGCTATTTGATTTTTTCCTACTTGAATTAAGCCCTCATATACGCGATTTCGCCAATTTTCGAAGGTACTTTTCTAGACGCGGTTAAAAAAAAATGACGCATATATTGACAACATTTTTTTTACAGATCATTTATGCACACGGTTAAGTGTGCGTAAAAAAATCAGAAATATTAACAAACGAATGGCGGAGATATAACATAATAAAGCAATGTATTATTTTTGGAAGTTCTCGACAACGATGTGGGTGTCCGAAAAAAATGAACATATTTATAATTGCATAATGAATGTATCTTTCGTGTGAACCAACAATATTATTTGAAAAAAATTATTATGATAAAAATTCGAAGCTTAACATTTTTTTACTCAGATTTGTCGGTATTTTATTTTTTATATTTTTTGTGTCGTTGAAATTTTTGTCTCCGTGCGTCACACGATAAGTGATGATACTAAGAATATGTTGTAAAAATCTTATAGTTTTGAGACAAAAAAGCCTTGAAATTTCCTCCTTAAATACCCCAAAAACTTGAGAGACTAAAAAAACCAATTTCGTTGCACTCTAACAATGCATACTCGAACATCGTAACATTGGAGTCTTCAAAATAAAATCTCACAAAAACGAGATGGGAAAATATCCGAAAGCTAGTGGGAATGGAATTTTTTCAATGGTGAATATCAGCAGAAAAGTGTAATCTCTGTTCGCTGAATAAATATTGGCAACCACGTAACGGAAAAAAATAATGTTCCATGACGTTTCATACGCACCCTAAGCTCAACAGATCGACCAGTTCCATTCGCAGCGTCATTCGAGGCCCAGAAGTGATATACGCGATCGGTAAGTTCCTCTCTCCCAGTGGAAATGGACTTTTGATGGCCTGTCACGGTCGCGTCAGCTCGAAATTGGACAGAGGGTCGATAGGGACCAGGACGAAAAGAAGGGAAAGAGTGTCAAAGAGGAAAATAAAAAACTCGACAGGGGAATCAGAAGAAAGCTCTGCGTCAAAAGGGGGGGGGGGGGGGGGGCAAAAAGTTTGCCGAATAATGTGCGTCGTAACGTTGGACGGTATCGCGTTACGACAGGCGTGACCGGAATAAATGAAAAGTCCGGTGTCGCCGAACTTATCGTGAAGAAAGAGGGAGACAGAACTTAAGGGGGTAGATATCTTGCGGCGAGGAAAAAATATGTTGATTTTTGTGTTTTTTTTCCAAAAAGAGAGATTTCTTCACCATTTTAGAGTCTGAGGGTATGTTTTATTACCTCTTTTGGTTTTTGCACGGTACTTTTTAATTTATTAATCTTGAAAAATCTCGGAGGTATAGCTGAAAAACTAATCGACCGATTCTAATAAAACTTAGTATAAATATTTCTAATCTCATGTTCTGAAACTTGATCCTAAATTTTTTCAATATAAAATATAAAATATTTTTAAATTATAATTACATTTTAATTAAATTTTAATTAAATTAAATTAAAATATAAAATATTTTTAAATAAAATATAAAATAAAAAACGTCTTTTTCATTGCAAAATGTAGCCAGTTTTTTTGTTTCCAAAATTCAATCTTTTTGTTACTATTTCAATTCAGTTTCAGTTCAAGTACTATTTCAATCCAGTTCAATCTTTTCGTTACTTTTTCTGCGGCGGCATTTTTAAAGATTAATAAAAAAAAACCAGCTAACAGACAAAAGTAGTAACAAAACGTACCTTATTTCAATTCAGTTTCAGTTCAAGTACTATTTCAATCCAGTTCAATCTTTTCGTTACTTTTTCTGCGCCAGCATTTTTAAAGATTAATAAAAAAAAAACCAGCTAACAGACAAAAGTAGTAACAAAACGTACCTTAAGTCACAAAAATGGTGAAGCAATCTCCCCTTTCAAAAAAATCATACAAATCAGCAATTTCTCTCCTCGCCGAAAGGTATCTACCAAAAGCGAAAAAAAATGCTGTCTCGATGCTTACGATAACAAAAAAAGTGTATATATTTTTTTAAGAGGCTCCTTCTCTATGACTAAAGTTCGAGGGCAAAGGGGCCCGGGGTTGATTTTGTGTAGGTGATTTCGAATCAATGCAACCAGGAATTCGAAATGCATAACAATAAAATTCGGAAGCTCTCACAGGCCTGGAACCGGAAACGTAGATTCGTAAAATGAATATTGAGTAAACGCAAGTAGCGTAGGCTGCTATTCAGCTTTTTTAAAGGGGTATCCCTCTCTGGAAACGTCAAAAAATCGTTTTTTTTTGCACATTGTTGCAGCGTGAATTTTCAAGAATATTTTAAGACCAACCGTATTCGGAAATTCGAAAAATTGACGAAATTATACCTATTTTAGTGGAACAGTGTGCATCGGGTTAAGGGGCTATACCAATGTGACACTTTTTAAAAAATCGATTTTTTTTCTGCATTTTTCGATAGTTTATACTTTCAAGAATATCCTGTAAAAATTCCAAGGCTGTATCTCTAATAATCCCCGAATGGCGGCCTTCTAAAGAGCAACCGCTCGTAGGTACACAATCGATAGTTAAATATTTAAACGCGTTTTTCTCGAAATGAGATTTTTCAAATTTGCTGACATTGTAACTCAAAGAGCAATTATCGGATTGACTTGATATTTGAACTGAGTACTCTTGAATATATTTACTCTACAATGACGTAGGATATTTTTGATTGGATGAGAATTGACGATTTGGCATTGAAAAAAAAACGACCATTTTATAGGCAAGAAAATAGACTTTTTTTTCATAACTACGCCATTTTGTTAGATTTTGATATTTTTCGAAAATCCTACGTCATTGTACAGGAAATACCTTCCAGTTTAACAACATTTTTTTTCTCCTTCGATTTCGGCTACTCAATTAGCCGAAATCATGTCAGCAGTGGAGAAACTTTTTTTTAGCGCCTCCGAAGGCAGCGCATAAGTCCCTTGGATTACAATATTTTTCTATGAAAAAATTACGTAATATAGGTCAAATATAGCCAAATATATTCTTAATTTTCCCAAACATTTGATTCAGTACTTTTCTTCAAAAAATTCCCGAAAATCACCCAAATGTTCTGCGTTCATACAGGTACAGCCCCTTAAGGATGATTCGCGTGTAACGAAAGCGGACATCAAAGCACAGGACACTCAAAAGAGGCAGCACCACGACGAACGCTTTGAAAGATTTTCTTTCGAACAAATTACATTGTAACCACAAACACGTGTACAACATGCTGAAAAAAAATTAATTTATTCCAACCAATGTGTTACTGGAAAAATATTCATCATTCTGACCCTTAAGGCGTTACCCCCACTTGTAGCGCAAAAAAGGCCTTTTTCATGAATTTTTTTAAAGAAAACTACAAAACTTTTTTAATCGATCAATATACCATCTTAAAGAACACATCTTGAAGAACTTTCAGTAATTTTTTTATTGAAAAATATTACATTGTTTAGTGGCAAATGGCCGTCAATGAAATAATGTTTTTATATACACGGTTTGCGGTGACCAACATTGCGGCGAAGTGGATCATCTGAAAAAAAAATGCGGATGGATTTAGTCAAATATAAGTATAAACTAGTCTTTAATCGAAAGATTTTAAAAAATATTCATTTTTCACAAAATGGCGGACAGTCAAAGTTAATGGTTCGATTTTAACGAAAAAAACGGCCGTTTTTTGGCTATAAAACGGCCATTTTTTTTCGAAAAAAAAAATCGAACGATTAAAGACTACATATTTATGTATTAAATAAGCCTGCAAAATTTCAAGAAGATCGGTTCATTAGTGTTCGAGTAATCTTGGTCACCGACTTCAGAAATGCCATTTTGAGAAAAACGCGTTTAAAGTTTCAATTTCAGTTCTTCAATTCACGGATTCTTCTCTTTCAACGCTCATATCACAGTCAATTTTGTTCGGATCGACTTGAAATTTTCAGGACATATTCTCAGATACTTATACTTCAAAAAAATGCAATAAAAAAAAAACGATTTTTTCAAAATCGCAAGTGGGGGTAACCCCTTAAAGTAGTCTTCCAGAGAGGGAGACTCTGTTGATTTTCAATGTGAATGCCGTATTGGCGATATACATGTACGCAATGCTCCCTTCCAACGATCGTGTCCCTTTGCCTGCGAACGCACATCAAACGGATCTTCTTTTTAATAAACACGAGCGGGCTACGAGCTTTTTTTCGTCGTTTATTTTTGTGCACTCACAAGTATATGGAGTAAGTACACGTGAATTGAAAAAACGTTACGCGGAGAATGAAAACGTGTGCGTAGGAAAATTAATTGGACATCATCGTTTTTTTTTTTTGCGAAGGCAGGAAAATTCTCTGGACCGACCGAGGCACTTTTATCCTTCCGTCAAAGCGTGACAACTGTTGAATAAAATCATGATTTTTTGCTCGAGTTTACACGAGTTTACACGAGCGAACTTGAATATTCGCTTTTTTCGGTTATGCGAGAGCCACCAGAAATTCATAACGAAGTGTGCTCTCGTGGAAAATGGAATAACCGTGAATAATAATTATGATCAAAGGAACGATCGTACCGAAGGCTTTACAATTTCACGATACGGTAATTCCGCGGTAGATTGAATTTCGAAGCCGAACGATTTGGCGTTGGCCGGAAACATAACTCAGACAATTTTCAACCGATTCACTTGACATGTTGAATATATCTTGAAAAACACATTGTCTATGGAAGTACGTAGGATTTTTTTTTTATATTGCATAGTTCATTTGTTATTAACAATTATCTGACGATTTTTTAGGCAAATTTTTCACTTTCCACTTCAGAAGTGCGCCATTTGGCCAAAAATCAATATATCGAAAAAATCCTACGTACTTCCATAGCAGTTATTATATATAATCGAAAAAAATTCATTGGCTCATTATAATTAAAAAATTACAGGAGCTGTTTGTCCGGCCGTGGAGCCTGAAAAAACGGAGACGTCATTGCAAAAACGCTGCACAGCCGCCATTTTGAAATTAATCGGTACAAAAACATTTTCGTATAGTCACTGAAATGCTATAAACACCTTTTTTCGTAATCTCGATTTATTTTGTAGTTTTTCCGAAAAAAAACAATCCCCAAAAAGCCTATTTTTTCGGCCTCTAGAGTGGCTTAAGGCCTTAAACGGCATTCAATTACAGCGACTCACGACGGTAGAATGTCCTCAGATTCTTGACGTCCCTTTTGCGCTCGGTAAAGTAATATATAACTCCGAAGATATCGGTATTAGAAAAAAAAGTTGTTCATAATTAAAGGATCTACAACTTTGATGAACGGTAAAATTTCATAAAATTGAACGGTTGGGGAGAAAATGGCGAAAAATGAAAAATAGGGAGAAAAAAAAGTAAAATTTTTGCCTTTCGGAAGTAATAAATTGAAAAGTATTGATGATAAAAAAAAAAGTTTCAGATAAAAATGTTAGTAAATTTAATTTAGAAGAGAAAAGGTCTCTACAATTTTTGGTCTAAAACTAACCGTTCTCGAGGTATCGAATTAAACGCGTTTTCATCGAAATGACCTTGAGCTGACCTCCGGAGAATGCCTCAAATTGGAATGTATGCTCAGAATACAACCCCCCTATCGATCCTTCATAATCCCCAAACTACATAATTTTGTGTTTATTTTTTCCATTGTGAGCCGTAATTTGACTGGACTACGTGGCCTACTAACAGTTACGAAGTTACGACGGCACTAAAACTCCGTTATCTCCGTATCTCGTGTTCGCATTTCGTAAATCGATGAGACTGTAGTCTACATACAAATATAGGCGCCGAACGCATGGCTTATCATGACTACCTGTATAGGAGAGTCACCGGTCATGTTTCTGTTAGTGATGCACGGTCAGAGTGGGCGGTACACACGTGCCCTTCCTATCCAACGTGTACAAAGGGCCATTGAACTCCGCCACGAGAAAGAGCATACCCTTTCCGTATATCTATCCGTGCAAGTCGCGGCTGCATGTTCACCGAACCTTCGAAATGTGTTTCTCGAGCTACCGTATAGTCATCCATATACCGGAGAAAAATGTTCATCTCGAAAGTACAAAACCCGGGCGAAAAAGACGAAAAAAAACCCGCGGATGTACACTGAGCAAAAAGTTTTATGGCAAAAGAGGAGATAGTAGAATTCCCTGTAGTTCATTGACACCGCAATGATACTAAAGACAACCTGGTTACAAGTATGAGTGAAAAGAGTGTCCAAACATGCCGTTTGGGTGGCCTTTGGCTGTCTATTATCCCCGAAATAATGATTAACTATTGTAAAAGACTTGACGATATACCGGGTCTTAGGAAGGTCGATGATAGGTCACCTTGTTAGGAACATATCTAATCTAGGTTGCCTCAGTCCAAAGTCTAAGGATTTCGAGTTATCATGGAAAGTGTGATTTATTGCACATCTCCCAAAATTAGGTATTGGCTCGTTCGTAATGTTCAAACAGACAATAATTGGTAACTAAAAACTCATTTGCGTCTCAGCTTAATGTGCATTCGATCGAAAAACACCAATACAATCATCTGTATCCACACAACTAACTAAATGGGACGTGTTGAATAATCAAAAACTTGTCCAAAAATAAAAATACCTCTTATGTAAATGCTATTAAAAAAAAATAGCCTTAACATAAGAGGTAAACGAGTAAGTGCCTAATTTTGGGAAATTTTACAAGAATCATACTTACGATGATAACTCGAAATACTTAGATTTCGGACTAAGGTAACCTAAGTTAGATATGTTCCTAATGACCTATCACCCCCTTAAGGCTTTGCATCGATCTCCCTAACACCCTGTAGACATGACTTCAGTGCTATCGCAGAATCGACGTACGAATACTAATGTTGTATACTGTACGTTAGGTTTTGTTCAGGTTAAACTTTTACTATTCTATTCAAGTTTGTACAGTTCATATAGTTACCGTTTTTTAGTATAAGTTGCTAAAAGACCTCATGAAAGGCGACTATTAAAAAAAATGATGGTAATCTTCACGTATAGCGAAGATTATTTGGTGATGGTGCCACCACGACTTAGTAGTTTCAAGAACTAGACATGTCTCACAAGCTGTTGGATGACACCTCAAGACTTATTCTGGTATTGGGTCTATGCATAATTCCGTAGCGAAAATCGAGTAAATTTGAAACGCAAAATATTTACCAAAAAACAAACGCTGTTAATCAACTATGTTCCATCCTGTTCAATGACTTGCTGCCATCCCTCCACAAGCTTCATTATCCCCTTTCCATAGACGTTTTGAGATCTTTGGGTAAAGAAGTCATGCAAGTGGCTTTCGAAGACGTCCAGGGAACTGAAGGTTTTATTATTCAAATCGTTCTGCAGCGCCCGGAACAAGTGACGGTCTGAAGGTGCAAGGTCCAGTCTATACCAAAATGTATTTCGGTATAGGCTACATTGGTGCAGTCAATGCATTTGGTGGATGCACCAAAACATTCCACCCAAGTTGCAATAACTTTTTCCGGGTCACCAGAAAAACACCTGATGGAACACAACGCCTTTCCTATTCGCCTATACAGCTTCGGATCAATTGCTCGCTTTAATTTGCCCGGTTGTAAGCAGTGCTTGGTTGAATCAATCATTTCGTTGGGTGGCAGCAGCTCATAATAGACGATTCCTTTCCAAACCCACTACATTTAGAGCATGCCTTTCTTCGGATGTAGTCAAGCCTTTGCCACCGTCTAAGCAGCCTCTCCGTGCTTCTCCCGTGATCTTTTTCGTCTGACATTGTTGTAGACAATCCACTCCTCATCGCCAGTAATCATTCGCTTAAAAAATGGTTCGTTTTGATGGCGTTTGAACAGCAAATCGCAAGCTGAAATTCGGTCCATTAAATTCTTTTTGCTCATGCATTGACTGATGCATAGATCGAACGGTTCTCCTTCTTTTCTTGTAGGACACATATTACTGCCCATATAGTATAATATGGTACAAATCACTATAATATGGTACAAATCACTATAATATGGTACAAGTCACTATAATATGGTACGAACCAATTTCAATGCGCCAAGAATCCATTTAAGCAGTGACTTGTACCCCAACAAAAGGATTTGTGCAAAATTTCACCTAACTCGGAGGTAACAGTTATTCGGAAGTAGGGAAAGTAGGGGCAAGATGACAACGCTAAGGTTATGTTTAAATAAAACAATACATATATAGGGCAGTCAACGTTAATTATTTTTCAATCTAATCAACATTTATTATTCGTTTAATTGTGGAAGCAAACAAATTGATCTTTCTGATTTGTACCATACAATATATATTGTTAATTAAACTTTTATTTTTCCCATCTTACCCCGTATGCAGGGCAAGATGGGCAATGTCCATTTCATGAAAACCTACCATATCACATAGCATTGAACAATCGACGTATGCTTGCAATATTAGTGGTGGCAGTTAACATACGTGCCTAATTCATGCAGATGCTAAAGTATCAACATGCAGCACTATACTTTTGGCAGTAACCATAGCTACAAAATATTATTGTTCCCTCAGGCGAAAACAAAATATCGTTAAAATATGGTTAAAAATACCACAAATGTCTCTCAATGTACGCGAGAACAAAATATTCTCAAAATCCAATTACTCTCGGATCCGCAATTTCACAATGACGCGAAAGGTAGGAAGGATCAGATATAGCGAAAGTTGGCAAGAGCGCGTATTATTCATAGGTCGTGAAAAAGCAATGGCTGTGGGAGGCTCCGTTTCAACCATCCACTTGACGTTGGGAAAATGAAAAGCGAGTAGGATAGAAGACGCGAGTGCTCAAAGTGCCAAAGATTCGCGCGATCAATTATCTCTAATTAAAAGCTGTCCCGTTGTTAATCGTCGAGAAAACTAGTATCGCGGAGTGTCGCACGGTAGGGTGAATTAAAGTTTTCGCTCTCATGAATCCGCGCGAGGGAACCCTCGGTATCAGGAACGTAATCGAAAACGATTTTCCGGCCCGAGAAATTTGAGAGGCAGAAAGGCAGAGACGTGAAAACGCAGTGATCCTTAGTTGGTATCAGCGTTTTCGCAATTTGGGCAACCCCGCGGTACGCTTTTGCATAAGATTTTCATTCGTTTCATTGGATCACGAGATCCCGGGATATTTCGAAGTGGAGAAATTCCGGAATTTCGGTTCTCCATTTAGTAGTAGAGAGCAAAGAGAGAAAAAGATAGAAGCAAAGTGTGTGTGTGTGTGTGTGTGTGTGTGTGTGTGTGTGTGTGTGTGTGTGTGTGTGTGTGTGTGTGTGTGAGAGAGAGAGAGAGAGAGAGAGAGAGAGAATACGTTTGCAAAGCTCCATCTTCCCTTTTCCCTTCTAGACGAAATTTCCTAGGGGGCATTTACCCTGAGGCTCCACGTGCGAAAACTGAACGATTATGCCCGCCTCTTTGTCCAGAGAGCGCGCGGCGGGTTTACCGGCTTATAATCTTCAGCGGGATTTTAGACGGTGATCCTTTATACTGCCAACTATTAGAAATTCCGCAACTGTATATATAGGATGTCCCAGAACTTAACTCGTCCCCTTAAATGGGGGATTGCGGGTGAAATTCTGAGTCGATTGATATAAGCATGTGTGGGTCTCAGATCAACCCCTGAATTATTATCGATTTTTAAAGGCGGGCCAATCAGGAGCGCCCGATGAGCCGGCGGTTCACTCATCAGACGCACCTGATTGGTCCGCCTTTAAAAATCAATAATAATTCAGGGGTTGATCTGAGACCCACACATGCTTATATCAATCGACTCGGAATTTCACCCTCAACCCCCCATTTCAGGGAACGCATTCAGTTCTGGGACACCCTGTGTGCGTATATATGCTCAGCATGTACATTGTCGTTCTAAAGCGAATTTTGCACCAAGAGTACGTTCTCTCTCAGTATTGTACCCGCGCTCGGGAAAATTCTCCACCGCCGATTTTCGTATAACGTATTCGTGCTGTATAGGTAGATAAAAGTAGCACGCGATTGTGTTTAAACGTGCAGTCGGACACCTATACGGGGCTGAAAGGATCGCGATTATGACCCGCGATGAAATGCAAATGCATCTCTGAGCCTTACCGCAGAATCTCGTGCGAGATTGTGTGGTCGCAGACGGCCGTAAAGTGTTTCAAAAGCAGCGATTTTTTTATCTTGGTAAGAAGGAAGAAAGAAAAGGAAGCGTTTATGAGAAACTGCGATTTACGAAATTATTGGCACTTTTTTTTGCGAAGAATGGAAACGTCCATTCCTAGTGGGGGAAATTGTAAGGGCAGCACCAATAAAATTTGGGGCCTTCAAAGGAGGTACCTTTAGGCGTGCGAATAAATTGCTGATTATCATGATTTTTTTTAAGGACTTAGGGTATGTTCTATTACTACTATTCTAAACCGCATTTTCAAAACTGGCGTGACGTATAGGTAAACAACTAACCGACCGATTTTGCTGAAATTCGGTATCAATATTGCTTACCTTATTGTCTGAAACATGAACCTAAATGATTTACAAAAAAATTAATTTGAGCATTTTTCATGACAAAATGTGGCAATTTTTTTTTCGATGAATTCTCTATTTGTGTTTCGAAGCGTACCGTTTCATCGATTTTCAACATTCCTCACTTTTTCTTGGTTCACATTCTGCGTACGAATATAATATAAATATAAATATAAATTAAAAAAAATACCGTGTAACAGCTAAAAGTAGTAATAAAACATATCCTGAGTCTCAAAAATGGTAAAAAATCACGAAAATCAGAAATTTTTTGCTCGCCTGAAAGTACCTCCCCCCTTAAGATCGAGCCCAAACCCTCTCTCCCTACGCAGGCCCTGATTGAATAAAAATATATACAACAAATCGAACATTCCACTGGACGAGAAGGGAAAAACTTTCGAGTCCATGAATCACCGGTTTTAACGAAACAGGGTGAAATAAATCAACTCGCCTGGCATTGTTCAGACGCGAAGGAGGGCGAAGTAGAAACAAAAAAGGGGGACTGCGATATTTTTGTCTCTTTTTTTTGGTACAAAGCTGCTCAGAGGTGACCGTGCGCGTCGTGTAACTAAAAAAAGCTGAGCGTTAGGGGGCTCGAGGGAGAAGCCTTCGGGCGTTGCTAAAAAGAATGAAGGATGACGAGCAGTATTGCGTTTATACGAACGTAGGGGCCGAAAGCTCGGATTGAGGAGGGAAGACGATTATTTCACAGAGTTGACTGTGGAGCTTGGCTGCTTCGACGAAGCAGGCACACAAACACACATATGCGGTAGGGGCTGATTTCGGAACCATTGGACTTCGAGGGGAAGGTCCTCACAACAGCCAAGTGTCCCCGTACTCAATACCATGTAAAGCTCAATGTCTTCGAAAACCCCTTTGGCCAAATTCAACGAGGCAATTTGAAAAATTGCAGGATCGTCCCAAAAAAAGGTAAAATTTCCTGTTCTGAATGGATAATCCTGCACCTGTCAATCAGCCAGAGCATGTCCTACTACATGCTGGAATTTCAGTTTCCTAAAAGTTCCACGATTTTCGAGATTTTGGGCTTTGTTATTTTTCGAAATAAATCATCTGCTTTTGGTTTTTTGCATGCCATTTCCACAAATGATATGGATCGACAAGACCTAAGCACCTTTTTAAAGTAATCGGCACGATATGCGCGGTACATTTTTTTACACCGCAGGCTATCAAAGTCAGATGTTCGAATTGGTCCGTATGAAAGTTCTGCATAAGATCTTTTTTCATAAAGTTTCCTTAACATTTAAGGTTAAAAAGAAGACTTTTCTAGATAAAACAAACAACCAAGAGTATTTAAAAAAATAACCGGGTTAAAAAAAGTTATCATTGATAGAAATGGCATGCGAAAAACTAAATGCAGATTATTTTTATCTCGAAAACCGTAGGACTTTTACTAAACTGAAATTTCAGCATATAGTGGGACGTGATCTGCCCTATCGACAGTTGCAGGATTATTCATTCATAAGAGGACATCCTGTATGTGTATGTGTGTGTGTGTGTGCTACACACTCATGCGTAAATGCTGTCTCTGCATGCACTCCCAAAATCCTCGGAGAATTCGGCTCCCTGAGCCGGCTTAGTTATGCTTAACCTACGGGACTTTGCGCGAGTGCTGCCTCGGAAAATGAGCTTCAATACGGCTGCCTCCCGAGAAGGAGCGAAGGGACGGAAGAGGAAGAGTCGGGCATTGCACATGCGTATTAATAAAATAAAAATGTTCGCATGAGAAAGTACAAAAGTTTGGTTAGCGCTTACTTTGGGTTATTCAATCGGCTCTGGTTAGCAGCCACTTTCAAGGAAACATCGCCGTGTAATTATGATGACGAAGGCTGCGTCGTTAAACTTGCCTGGAGTTTTTTTTCGTGTTTTCATTTGCTTGGAAATTGGTTTAGAAATTTGTCCACGAGTCTGTCCGAGTGAGGACCAGTAACTGGCTGGCCCAGTTGAGCTCATACGAACTGACCAATGGTTGTCTCGCTGTGAGCTAATAACATTCTGAATGTTTTTTTGTCCAGTCTAGTCACTGCCCAGCAGATCTTGGCCAGTCGTCACAAAGTGTGGTTATGTGACTACGTATAGGTCCATTTAGCGATTGGCTCACGGCTGGCTAGCAACTTGAGTTACAGATGGCGTTGCGAATGAAAAAATCCTCAAGTAGGTATCTCGCCATGACCTAATCAGCTACCTGCGGCTATGCACCCCTCGGCTAGTCACTGCCCAGCAGATCTTGGTCACAAACGACAAAGTGAGGTTATGTGCCTACGTATAGTTCCATCTAGGGATTGGCTCATGGCTGGCTAGCAACTTGAGTTACAGATGGCGTTGCGAATGAAAAAATCTTCAAGTAGGTATCTCGCCATGACCTAACCAGCTACCTGCAGCTATGCACCCCTTGACTAGACACTGCCCAGCAGATCTTCGTCACAAATGACAAAGTGAGGTTATGTGACTACGTGTAGTTGCATCTATCGATTGGCTCATGGCTGGCTAAGCAACTCGAGTCACAGATGGCGTTGCGAATGAAAACCTACATTTTTGTTTCCAGTCACTGCTGAAAAAACTAGGTCATAGCTAGGCCAAAAATATCATACAGCCGTGAGATATTTCTGTCTATCTAGTCACCATGTAATGTTTCGTATTCAGTCACCAGAGGACCAAAGCGCCACAAGGCTGCGTAGTAAATAGCTAAAAGGGGTAGCTAATGGCGATTCGAAACATAACCTTACTAGCTTGTGGCTAGGTGGAGATGAGTTACGTTTTCCACTCGGGGAGGTGCAGCTCGGCTGGATACAATTCATGCTAATTACAATCATCGCCGAGTTTTTCGTAGCGTTTTCGGTCGAAAATAATTCCTGGTAGAGCCTGTAGTTTAAGGGAGCTTTCCAGTGTCAAATTTTCAAAAAATCGATATTTTTTTTTTGCTTTATCGAATAGTATACACTCTTCCGAATATTCCCTGAAATTTTCATGCCGAAATTCAGATTATTTCGGTTACTGTACAGCATTTCTTGGAAGAAGGCAACGGAGCGCTACAGCTACAGCGAAACTTTGAACGCGTTTTTCTCGAAACAGCATTTTTCAAAACGGTGTCCAACTTGGAGGGCAGAGTTTTAAAGCTATCGAGTTGAATTTTTTACACAATATTCTTAACGTCATTGTTTATCGTGCTATGGAAGCTTTTTTTTTTTTTGACATCTTCCTATTTTTTTGTAAAAAAAACTGCCAAAAAAAAATGCTAAAATCGATACTTTTTGTTCAAACCGGCGCCATTTTTGCAAAAAAAAAAAGCCTCCATAGCACAAAAGCCAATTATATACCGATCAATAATCTTATTGTGTTTTTTGTTTCAGATCAAAATTGTGACCCCCAACGTGGACACCACATCCAAGTGCATTTTCTGCAACAATTGTTTCATCATTTTTATAGATATTAATTAATAAATAAATCGATCTTTAAAAAATTGTTTTGTATTCTTCAATACCCAATTAATATACAAAAAAAAAACCAGACCGATTAGATTATTTTTTCTTTAAAAAAAAAAATCGCGAAAAACAGCGATTTTTCGGGCTGTCACACTGGAAAGCTTCCTTAATGCGGACATGGTCGTGGGCAGAATTGAGAAGCGTCGCCCCACCTCGGCCCTTGCGCACTCGCGTTAATGTGCTTACTCTATATACGGTTGCATGAAAATCGAGAATTAGGTCGTGTCTTTCCACTGCGGTAGGATGAGCTTGCATGGAGAAAAGGAGCAGATAAAACGAGGAAAGAGAGAGGGGGGGGAGAGTGAAAGAGAGGAAAGAGCGCAGCCTGAAAGTCGTTACCTGTGCGCTCGAGTTCTTTCGCAATAAAACGTATTATTGCACTGGAAACAGAAGGACATTTCCGTTGCAACTTCTCGACGACGTGAAAACTTTTACCCGAATTTATACGCGTGTTTGCGACACGGCTAAAACACGAGAGGAAAAAAAAAAGGGGAAAAAGTATCTCGACGTCGCACCGTCAAATTAAAACTTACTCAAACGCCCAGAGGCTCACGATTATCGCAACAATCCGCTAATAGTCGAGTTTTTTTTGTTCCTCCGAGATCCCTTACCTGGAACAATAAAAGTGTGAACAACATGTTAGTTGACTGGTCGATTTCATGACTACACGAAATCATTTTTATCGATGCACAGTTATTGAAAAAGCCATTATTTAAGGGGTTCTCAGTTCTTTGAGGTTCTCGTTATTTAAGGGGTTCTTAGTTAAGGGGTCTTCTCACTCTAGACCCTGAAAAAGGCTATTTTCATGATTTTTTTAAAAGGTTTGTATTATAGCTATTGGTATAAAAGTTGTTACACTTACTAAATACACTTTCGAAATGGGCAAAACATTTTTTTTGTATTTATGTAACCCACACAAACCCTAAATGCGTTTTTCTCGAAACAACGTTTTTCGACGGCGAGTTGATAAAATCTTCGAAACTACTGAACCGATCCTCGTGAAATTTTAACCACATATTCTTTACAACTATAGCTATAGCGCATTCGAGGATTTTTTTAAATTTTGATATTTACCATTTTTGTTTGCCAAAAACGGTGATAAAACAGATTTTTTTCTTCTTTCGAAAAATATCCGTCACTTTGTTACTTTTGCATGTATCAAAAATCGTATTATATGCGCTATAGGCATTAACATACTAAATCTCAAGCCGTTTGATTTTTTTGTTTCGGATGATCCATCTCCGAGATTTCATCAACAGCACAGACCTACAATTTTTTTAGGACATTTTTTTAACTACCATTTTTGTCTATAAGTAGTGACTTAAATAAATAAATAATTTTTTAAAATGTGTTTCGAAAGTGTATTTGTTAAGTGAAACAATTTTTATTTTTATTTTGTTTGAAAAAAAAAATCTAAATAATTCGCGAAAATAGCATCTGTACTGAGCTAATGATCTGCTTCAATCGACAGAATTTAATATAAAAAATGATTCCTGACGGATCGAATTGTATAGCAAGCCTAAGTGAAGTGCTAATAGAATCGGCATAGATTTTTTAATCATAAGCATTATCCCTTTGTGACGATAGAATGTACAATTCCATTCCAATGAATAACAAAGTCGATTCAGCGTGAATCAAATTTCTTGCCATTCGAATAAATGATTTTCTTCACAAGGAACATCACTCAAGGGCCCTTGGATTTTTTCGAAACTCATATTCGTCAAGAAGCATTGAAAACTATTAGACACGTTTTTTCATTTATCGGCGGAAAAACGGTTTTTACCCTACGTTGACACACTGGGTCATTGTGGCATTGATCAATTTTCAGTAAACTGCTCACTTTTCCCAAATAGAAAATTTTCAATGATTTTTTAAAACCATTTAATTTGATATCTCGTTCGAAATTTTCAGCTATCCCTTTCGCACTGTTATGTCACGTGGTACATTTTCGACATCGCCTTAAGGGCTCTGCCTAGTTTTCAAAATGTCGATTTTATACTTCCGACGGATTTTCAAAATACAACATTACAAAAACATACTTCGTAAATTACGAAAATTCGTAGGACTGAGAAAATCAATAAGTATATAGCAGGGAAAAATTGTTTCGGTGTATATGCGATCATTGATCTTTATCATTCTACGTTCTCGTTATTGCACGAGTTATTTCGTCGTTAATCCGTTATCCCCTGGCGCTCCTCGATATTACCTAAGCCGTGGGCGGTTCACCGTATGTGGAGAATAACGAAGATGAGAAAAGAATCGAAGATGTATCGTCGACATCAATCGATAGGGGCTCGGTATATATATATATATATATATACACATAATATTAAAACTTTGTATTCAAGACGTTGTATGTATGTGTGTGTTTATATTAGGGTGGTTGAGATTTTTTTTCGCGGTACTCAACGGAAAATGTTACTACGTTATGAAAAAGTAATTCATAAAAAATTTGAGAGGTCTAAACATTTTTTTACGTAGTGGTCAAACGACTTTTAATATATTTTTTTTCGATTTTTCGGCAATTTTTTTTCTTCATTTGTTTTCTTACTCCAAAACAACATATTACTAAAAAAAACACGCATACTTGTTAGACGTTCAGTGATGTAAACACCGTGTTCTTGTTCATCAAGTGGTTGATATAATTTTCACAACCGTATTACATATATTGATTCTTAATCTGCAAATACAAATTATAGATAAAATTCCGAAAAGCCCATACCGCCGATTAATTTGGAACTTCGTGTACCTACGTATTTTGACTCACTGATCACGAACGTGATAGTGAAAATACCCGCAAATTTGATTTTTAAGGTCAAAACTTACAAAAACGGATTTTAAAAAAAGTTTTCCTATTTTATTTAGATAAATGTTAATCTTAGAGAAAAATATTTCCTACAAAAGTTGTAGCCTATAAAATCATTGATCTTTTATGTTTTATACACGTTTTGTCTAGAACCATTCAGTTTTGAGAAAAATGGGATAATGCTCCAATAAGTACATTTTGCTAAACTCCATTAGTTTCGATATTATCTACTTACGCACTTCACCGCAGAAAGGTTGGAGTTTAGTCTTTAACGTGCAGTTTAGACTTTAAACTCAAACAAACCCAAACAAAAAAAGCAAAAAGTATAATAAAATACAAAAAAGCCAAAAACAAAATATACGAAAGCAAAAAATAAATATGCCCTTTAATAACCCAACTCCAACCTTTCCGCGGTATAATGCGTAAGTAGACAAAATCGAAAGTAATGGAGTTTAGCAAAATGTACTCATTGGCGCATTATCCCATTTTTCTCGAAACTGAATGATTCTAGACAAAACCTGTATAGAACATAAAAGATCAATCTTTTCGAAGGCTACAACTTTTGTGAGAAATATTTTTTTCCAAGATCAACATTCATTGAAATAAAGTAGAAAAACTTTTACAAAATCAGTTTTTGTGAGTTTTGACCTTGAAAATCAAATTTTTGGGTATTTTCACTATCACATGCGTGATCAGCCAATCAAAATACACGAGTATACGAAATTCCAATTCATATATATATACGCACATACATACAACGTCTAGAATACAAAGTTTTAATATTGTCATCACAGGAAAAAGCTAAATAAAAAAAAATGTTGAAAACGAAAATGTCTGAATTTAGAAAAAAAAATAGAAACAAAAATCTTACCACGATGGGTCCTGCGGCAAAAAACGCTAAACTTATCACATTTTTTTTACAAAAAAGAAAATTGAAAATAAAAAATGTCGAAGTGCAAAAAATTCGTATTTTTGTCAAAAAGCCTCAAAAATTATATCGAAGATGACTTTGAGTATTTTTAAACTATTTTTTTTCACAAAGTACATATCGAGACAAAAAATTTGATAAAAAACCGATCTTATTTGGTCAATTTTTCAGCGAGTTATGAGCGTTTGAAAAAAAAAGTCGATTTTTTTTCAACTCGCCAGACAATTTCGATCATGTATAAGAAATGGAAAAAGTCACTCAAGTTTTTGGAAGAAAGCAATGACATATTTGAGTTTCAGCCAAATCAAAGGGGGTCGGGTCTATAGGTGGTCGATTTGGCGCGGAACGCCCCATACATGTATGTTCGTGTACATTTTCAGAGACGCAAGGAGGGGGGGGAAGTCAGCTGAAGGGCTAGGGAGGAAGAGACGTTGGACGGAGCCGCGTATAGACGTACACAGGCCTGATGAGAGGGACGTTCACCCGAATATGTGCGAACGACCGCACTCATCGTTGGTGGCGATATGTATAGGGACCGATGGACGACGGAGGATACCTTGCTGCTGCGCATCGAGCAGTCGATGCACGTAACGTCCGGTCGGACGTACGTACATACAGAGAGCGAAAAAGCGCGAGGGAAATGAAAACAAAGAGAGGGTCGGGTCCGCGAGGAAAAGAAAGAGAAGAAGAGCTAGAGAGCGGAAGAGACAGAGGGATTGGGAGGAAGAAAAAAAAAAGAAGGAGAAAAAAAGAAAACGAGGAAGAGAGTCTGTCGGTGTCCGACGTTGATGCACGGCCGCCAAGTCCCCACGTCCATGTGGAGCCGAACAATTCGCATCGATAAAAGACCAATTCCACCTCCAACGAAGCGCTTACGATATACGTCCACACACACACGTATAATCCCGTATGTACAATATTTTTTTTTAACGTCAGCGAAACGAAAAAAAAAAATCGCGATCGCTCTCCAAATCGACGAATCGTACGACTGTCCAGTCTCGCAACGCGAGGAACAATTTTCCAAAAGGACAGCGTCCGAGTTTGGACGCGTTCCAATATTGATCACGCCGACCGAACGAGGAGGAAAAAATGCCCGCATTCGGAAGTTTTCTCACTCGAGACCGAGTGCATTATTCGAAGGATGAATTAACGGGAGGTATACACCTAGGAGCCAGAAAAAAAAGGTCATTTTTGTGAATTTTTTCAAGGAAAATTATTTGAAATTTCGAAATGGGGTTTTAATTATCTAAAAGTATATACATTCAAAAATATGTTTAATTTTCATTATTCAAAAATATCAAAACTATACAAGGATATTGTATGATCCTTGGAGCGTCGTAAAAAAAAGAACCGATTGCCTTGAGGTTTCTTGTGGTTATTCTATACACCATTATCTAGTACATGTCATAGGATTTTTTTTTCCGTTACTTAGTTTTTGTTTTATAGGAAAAATAATAACTAATTTTTGGACCAAAAATCACTATTCGTGATCAAAGGTCCGCCATTTTGTCATAAATCGATATTTTCAAAATCGGCTATGGCAAGTACTAGATTATGGTGTATAGAATAATCACGAAAAACCTTAAGGCAATTGGTTCATTGCTTTTAGAGAAATTTTGGGCACCGATTTTTTTACGACGCTCCAAGGATCATACAATATCCTTGTATATTTTTTATATTTTTAAATAAAGAAAATTAAACATATTTTTGAATGTACATACTTTTAAATAATTAAAACCCCGATCCGAAATTTCAAATAGTTTTCCTTGAAAAAATTCACAAAAATGACCCTTTTTCCGGCTCCAGGTGTATATCTGCCTTTAATCAGAAATTCCGTACGTCCGCAATTTCCGTCCGCAATTAGGAACATAACTTCTAAATTTGAAGTAAATCGAGTGAAAATTATTTAAGTTATTTGTCACGCCAATTGGACAAAAAGCTGTTTCGAGAAGTTTCGAGTAGTCGGCCATTTTGTACATCAAAAAAAAATACATATGTTATTCATACTAAATAGATGTGTAATTAATTTTATAAGTGAATCACTTTTTCATAAGAAAAAAATGTGTTAAATACGCACATGATTTTATACCCGTTACTGTGGCCTAAGGCCTTCAATAAATAAGAAAAATTGTTTTCATGTATTTCGAAAGTGTATCTATTAAGGATGTTGAGTCCCAAATCGCAAATGATAATAAAATTCTGAAAATTTGGTACGTTTTTGTATGAAGTATTTCAGAGGTCGTGTAAAAATTTCACGACAGCTAGGAAGCTCGTTATTGAACAATTAACATTCACAAATTAAATGTTGTTTTATGGAAACTGATGTAACTTTGCAATAAGTTTTTTTTTTGACCTCTCAATTTGATAATATCTACAATATACTGAAAGCAACGGAAACAAAACGAAGTTTATTGATAAATTTTTTTTAATTTCTTTTAAAAATTCTTCTTAACAAAATGTTAATTTTTTAATAACGAGCTTCCTAATCGTCGTGAAATTTTAACACGACCTCTTAAATACTTCATACAAAAACATACCAAATTTTCAGAATTTTCTTATCATTTTTTATTTCAACCCTTAAGGAGGTTGAAGTAATGATGATAGAATTCTGAAAATTTGGTATGTTTTTACATGAATTATTCAGGAGGTCGTGTAAAAATTTCATGACGATTAAGAAGCTATTTATTGAACAATTAACATTAACATGTTTCATAGGGACTCAACATCCTTAATTATACTCCAATAGCGATAAATCGTCGTTCTTTTAGACTGGCTGCTTAATTTTTACCGAGCTCGGCCTTGTATCCTCGAGATTTCACGATTTTTTGACTAATCATCAGCAGGCGCGGGGGCGGGGACTTTACGAGAGAAACGAAGTCCCGTCGCGAAGCGACTGTAACTCGACGTAAAACGTTCGTATTTGCACATCCGGCAAGCGCTCCCTTCGAGTCTGTGTACTCGCCGCGGAAACACGCTGTGCTTATAGTTTATCCAGACGCGCGCGCGCACATACAGATTACACAGTTTCCGAGCCACGTGTAGGTATACACTCGCGAGCGGCAATTTAAAGCTGCAACGTAAACTCCGGAGGTGCGGCCCTTTCGGTGGTTTCCTCCGAGAGAAATTTGTATCCTCCCGAAAAATCAACGGGTGAAAACGAAACGGGATGGAGATAAAAAAAACCGAGAAAACTTCTATTCGTATCATGATATACACAGGTGTATATCTATATTAGGGTGGTTAAAAAAAATCGTTTTTTTATCAACGGAAGATTAAAGTATGTTAAGAAAAAGAAGGTTTTGCAAAATTTGAGGGCTCTAAACAATTTTTTAGTTAGTGCTCGAACGCCTTTTTCGTGTTTTTTTTTTTTATGATTATCGGAGTATTAATTTTTTTCATCTCGATGCAGAAAATGTTAGTGCATGATCCAATGTGAGGCTTGATTAAATTTTTTCTGTAACAATACACAATTTTTATTCAAATATTTTTTTTTACCATAAACAATTTGTATTTGCAGATTGAGAATCAATTTTCAGAAAAGCAAAATTATTTCGAGTCGTCCGCTCGAAAGCTAACACAAAACTACAACTTTTATGTACAGACATTTTTTTCAGTTACTTCTAGTTTCCGAGATATATTCATTAGGAAAAAAAAGGGCATTTTCTGAAATGTTGTATTTAAAAATCTGAAAAAAATTACGTGTCTCAGGAATTCCCTATATAGCTGCAGTCATCGTTCGAGATCACTGCACCGGTCCATCGGATGTTTTGATTCATCAGCTGGTCAATACAAACATCCGATTGGCTGGTGCAGTGATCTGGAACGATGACACGGCCTCCATCCGGAACCCACATATTCTTCCAATCTCTGCATGTTATTTCCGCCAGAGCATGTTTGCCACAAGTCTCGACAAGAATTCTGTGTGCTTCAACTGCAGGTCTTTAAATAAAGTACTGCAGTAAAATTCCCCACAAATACTCTTTTTTTGGCACGGAATTTGACATGTTCAACACTATAAAAGAAAACCTGTTTACACTTCGGCAAAATGACATATACTAAATTTCAAGCTTGCTTATAGTACTTTTTTTGTAGATGCGTTGCCATCTTGACGCCTTCGCTGGCAGAGAGAATTGGACAAAAAGTACCAAAAATGGCAGGCAAAGTATTTTAACCTGAAAATTGTATTCTGGGATTTTTGAGGGTGCTGGTTACGAATCTGAACTAAAAATTCAGGAATTCACAATGACGAACAAATATGGCGAATGAAAATACAAATAATACAGATTGATTTAGATGAAACTCGGTACTCAAGCTTCATATATTTCCACCTATTTATCGTATTATCCATGTTATTGAATTCACCACGAAAAATTCCTTCATTTTGAGTTCAGCATCACACTCAGCGTCCCCGAAAACCCCCGAGTACCAAGATTTATCCAAATCGAGCTGTTTTTTGCTCTTTCGTCCGCCATATTAGATCCGCCATTGAAATTTTTTGAATTTTGTGTTCAGATTCGTAATAAGCGACCTCGAAAATCCCAGAGTACCAATTTTTATCTAAATCGAGTAAAATTTTCAATTTCGGTCCGCCATTATAGCGCCGCCATTTTGAATTTTCAAATTTAGAGTTCAGATTCGTAATAAGCGACCTCAAAAATCCCGGAGTACTAATTTTCATCTAAATCGAGTTAAGTTTTTGATTTTTGTCCGCCATATTGGCGCCGCCATGTTGAATTTTCAAAGTTTGACTTCAAATTCGGATTCAGCGAGCCCGAAAACCCCCGAGTGAGGCTCCGATTTCAAATCAGAGCAAATTAAATAGGGAAATAAACGTTGACTGCACGAATAGTTCTGGTAACGCCATCTATTGGAAAAAGCGAGAACATATTCAAAGGACCAATACATCAAAATAGAGGAGAATATTAGGCTGGAACGGTGTTCCAGTATCCAAATAAAGTTTTATCGGATCTAGACAATGTCTTTGTTGCTCGGACGCGAAGAATCCAGACGATGGTATCGAGCAAAGGGGGATAAAAAGTACCCCGAGAGCACAGGACAGCCAAGAGACGGTGAATATTCCTCTAGCCAGTCAGCTGATGGAAATCGATACCAGTTTTTTTTCCACTCGCCTTTCAAGTGTGTTCCAGAAGGGAGGCCCGAGAAGGCTCGCAAGAACATGGGGGAAAAAAAGAATGGAAGGGCAGAAGAACGGTGTCGCGTTTTCCGTGCGATTCGAAACGACGGGAGACGATGAAGAAGAAACAAGGTTAGGTTTCTTGTCCAGCGCGGTGTCAAGAAGGGCTAACGAGGAGATTGCAAAACAAATGGAATTCGATACGAGTTGGTAATCGACTTAGCGAACTCGCTTGAGCGTAAACGCAACAAATATCAATGCGTTTACGAGAACAATAAAGAAGAGCAGAAGAGCCCATTCAATAAAGGACCGGGCGTCTGTGCAGTTTTATACAATTGGTTGCCTCCTCAAAAGAGTTTTTTTTTCCAATGTGGCTTCGTATGCCTTTGCGGGTTTTTGTGATGACTCTGTTTTGCGCAATTTCACAGTCCCGAACGCACTAAAATGGATTTTTAAAAAGAATGTTTAGCAGACGACTGGAAAAGACGCCATACGGTTTTGAATAGATCGATGTGGCGCCGTTTTAATTTTTAGGGTTTCGTTGTCAAACAAGGCACCCATATAACTTCGTCATGTTCATGCGTCAACCACCACCTCACAGTTTTTACGTTTTCAATTCCATATGCATGAAATTTTGCAAGTACACTGCGACCTCTATTATCGGGACCTCCGCAGATGCAACAGCCCCCCACTATGTGCTGAATATTGATGGGTGTAGCGCATGGTGGGGGAAGCGCCAAAATTAGCTGAGATTTTTTTTTTACGAACGATTGCTCTACCCTTTTTGAGACTTAGGGTATGTTTTATTACTACTTTCGGCTGTTGCATAGTATTTTTTTAATTTGTGAAACTTAAAAAATGGCAGAGGTATGACATGATCTTTCAAACTGCATTTTTAGAACTGGCGTGACGTATAAGTAAAAAAATAATCGACCAATTCTGCTTAAATTTGGTAGGAATCTTCGAAATCTTGTCGTCTAAAACATGAACCTACATTTTTTTTTAAATTAAGAAGGAAAGTATTTTTTATTGCAAGATATAGCTATTTTTTGGTAAAAGTTCAATCTCTTTGTTTCAAAGCGTACCATTTCCTCGATTTTCGACATTTCTCACTTTTTCTTGGTCTATATTCTGCGTAAGAGTGTAAACGAAAGGAAAATCTTCGTTGGTTTTCTTTCACATTAATTTCCCCGATGCTACGTGTCACGCTATCAATCAAATTTTCAAAACTGGCGTGATGTGTAGCTAAAAAACTAATCGATCAATCCTAAATAAATTTGGTATGAATCTTTCAAACCTTACTGTCTAAAACATGAACCTACATTTTTTCAAAATTCAAAAAAAGTATCTTTTATTGCAAGATATAGCTATTTTTTGTGAAAGTTCAATCTTTTTGTTTCAAAGCGTACCATTTCCCTGATTTTCGACATTTGTCACTTTTTCTTGGTTCATATTCTGCGTAAGAGTGTAAATGAAAGAAAAATCTTCGTTATTTTTCTTTCACATTAATCTCCCCGACGCTACGTGTCACGCCGTCTGCCAACATTCGCCGTAACCCGTTTAGAAGACCGCACCACACCTCCGCTATTTTTAAAGATTAATAACAAAAATAGAAAATACCATGTGGCAGCCAAAATTAGTAACAAAAGATACCCTAAGTCTCAAAAACGGGGAAGAAAACTTTCCTTTAAAAAAAAATCGTGAAATTCAGCAATGTATTCCGCGCCTAAAAGTATCTCCCTACTCAAATCGAAATTAGTGTGTAATGAATGGTTGTGGTACACGATAACGATGACAACATTGATTCTTCGAAAGATTGCACCAACAAATAACGTGAAACCCTCCTGTATGTCGGTTCAGAAACACATTGCGCAGGTTTTGTTGGTTCGTTTGTAGTCATCTGTGGATGAGATGATTACAGGCAGTATTGCGCTGTCCTACGCTTTACTGAAAATGCCAAGCGCAGAGAGAACTCGAATCTCGGAGCGGTGAATCCGGACCAGTTTTTCTTTTTTAAAGACGACGAAGATTTCTTTATATCGCTCGTGCCTCCTGCTCACGATGCTCCGACTTGTCGGGGCCTCCGTTGAAAATGTTTGGAGCAAAAGGTCTCCAAGTTGAAAAAGAGTTGGAGTGTCTGCCATAACAATGCCTCCTGGTGGGTGGCATCGTCTTCATTAAAGTACCGTTGGAAGACGCCAACGTTGGATCGCACAAAGAGAGAGAGAGAGAGAGAGAGAGAGAGAGAGAGAGAGAGAGAGAGATAGAGAGGTCTCAGTAGGGAAGGCAAGATCGGTAGCCAACACACAAAATGTATTTTATCGACAGCTTCAACATTCTGGATTATCCGGAGAATCCTACCTACGAGGACGAGGATAATGGTGCATTTCCGTCGTACTCGACTCCCCCGTAATCCCAAAGTGCTCTCAGCTATGTACGGAACTAATTAAACGGCAGGGCTATGCGCCGATGGCGACGAATTGTCGTAGTCGAGGACTCCTCCGATCGATTTAAACCAACGCGAAAGTGAACTCGTACATTTCGCCGGGACCCGAGAGAAATGTTTCTCGAGAGTGTCTTGTCCTTGTCGAAGCCATGAATCGATTTCCCTGAGCTTAGATCTTGAGGCACAAAGGGGCTCTTCATGACCGCAGCATGAACCAAAATATCAAGAAATTATATTTCTAATAAACATACTTCTACGCTCTCTTTGATCCTGCGTTGAAACAACAACCGACCATGATTGAGGGGGAGATGACTTTAGGTTGAAATTAGCTGATTTTCGTGATTTTTTTTCCAAAAGAAAGATTTTTTTACCGTTTTTGAGAATTCGGGTATGTTGTCTTATTACTTTTGGCTGTTACGTGGTATTTTTTTTATTTGGCGGAGGTACACTGCGACCTCTATTGTCGGGACCTCCGCAGATGCAACAGCCCCCCACCACGTGCCGAATATCGATGGGTGTAGCGCATGGTGGGAGAAACGTCAAAATTTGCTCATTTTCATGATTTTTTTTTTAAAGGAAAGGTTGCTTTACCATTTTTGAGACTGAGGGTATGTTTTATTACCACTTTTGGCTGTTACATGGTATTTTTTTAATTAATCTTAAAAAATGGTGGAGTTGTGGCACGGTCTTGTAAACGGCATTTTCAAAACTGGCGTGACGTAGTTGAAAAACTAATGGACCGATGCTGATGAAATTTGGCATAAATATTCCTAACCTCATTGTCTGAAATATGACCCTAATTCCATGGCCATTTTTTCACCAGTAGCCTAAGCCCTTAAGTATTTTTTTTTTTTTTAGTAAAGATGATGGTTCATATTCTTGAGTTATAGTGCTTTCGAAATGGGCGTTTAAAAATGGGTATTTATTCTGAGATCTACTAAGCTAACTAACAAAAATTCTACTAAGATAACTAAAATTACTAGCTCACGAAATAAACTTTTCCGAGCGGCTGTTATCGAAAAGTTGAAGATGCAGTTGAAGGACTGTTAGTCCCTATGTTCAACAGAAGTGCAAATCTCCGATGAAGAGGCAGCTAAGCGCTCGTGGGCGCCAAGAGCTTACCGTTAGCCTGCCCCAAATTCGGAATTGGGCTCAATCTGATCCCCAGTCACCACGAAGCGTAAAATATTTTTCGGAAAGTCGACACTCGCCGAACTTTGTGCGGGCTATATGCGCAAACCTGAAATCCTTCCACAGGGAGGGCGTTTCGCAGTCAAAGAGAGGATCGCGTCGAGGAAGGGAATACTCTTATCGCACGATTTCCATCAAAGAAGAGCCGTGTTTGCAGTTTGCATCAAGGGATTTTCTTACGTGTGTGCGCGTATTTTCTAGTGACGGATCGGCATGTGCGATTTCTCGCGTTGACACGCAGAGCGGATCGTGCTCGTCTCGAGAGGGGTGGGATAAGGCGTGGTCTTACGATTCCTGGTTACACATTGAAGATGACACGAACCAAGAAGCATAGTTTCGTGATCGCTGGCTTTTTTATTTTTAATTTTGCATTTTTATTTCCTTATTTGTATCACTATTTGAGACCTTTTTTTCGTAGATGTATATAGTTCATTGGTAAACAAGTATCTTAAGGATGTTGAGTCCCTATGAAACATGTTAATGTTAATTGTTCAATAAATAGCTTCTTAATCGTCATGAAATTTTTACACGACCTCCTGAATACTTCATGTAAAAACATACCAAATTTCCAGAATTCTATCATCATTACTTCAACCTCCTTAAGGGTTGAAATAAAAAATGATAAGAAAATTCGGAAAATTTCGTATGTTTTTGTATGAAGTATTTAAGAGGTCGTGTCAAAATTTCACGACGATTAGGATGCTCGTTATTAAAAAATTAAAATTTTGTTAAGAACAATTTTTAATAGAAATTTAAAAAATTTATCAATAAACTTCGTTTTGTTTCCGTTGCTTTCAGTATATTGTAGATATTATAAAATTGAGAGGTCAAAAAAAAAACTTATTGCAAAGTTACATCAGTTTCCATAAAACAACATTTAATTTATGAATGTTAATTGTTCAATAACGAGCTTCCTAATTGTCGTGAAATTTTTACACGACCTCTGAAATACTTCATACAAAAACATACCAAATTTTCAGAATTTTATCATTTTTTGCGATTTGGGACTCAACATCCTTAAGGGAGGAGATACCTTTAGACGGGGAAGAAATAGTAGTCAAACATGGCACCCATATAAAAACGTAGTCCAACAAGCCACCCATATAACTTCGTCATGTCCATCTGTCAGTCAGTCACCTCACAATTTTTACGTTTCCAATTTCATATGCATGAAATTTTTCGAGTACACTGCGACCTCTATCATCGGGACCTTCGCCGATGCAACAGCCCCCACTATGTGCCGAATATCTATCGGTGCAGCGCACGGTGGGAGAAGTTAGAAAATTTGCTGATTTTCGTGATTTTTTTTTTAAAGAAAGATTCTTTCGACATCTTTGAGGCTTAGGGTATCTTCTATTACTACGTTTAGCTGCTACATCGTACTTCGTTTCCAATTAATGGAAAAAAAAATTAATTGAGCACAAGTCTTCCAAACTGCGTTTTCAAAACTGGCGTGACATATAGCTACAAAACTAATCGACCAATCCTAATGAACTTTCGTGTATGTCTTTCTAACCATATTGTCTAAAATATGAACCTAAGTGTTTATGAAAAACTTCGGAAAAAAAGTTTTTTGTCTTGTAAAATGTAGCCATTTCTTCAGCAAATTCAATATTTTGTTTCAGAGCGTACCATTTAATTGATTTTCAACATTTCTTACGTTTTCTTGGTTCATATATCGCGTCTGAGTGTTAATGAACGAAAAATCTTCGTTGCCCTCTTTCAGATTCACCCTGACGACGCTACGTGTCACACCGTCTGACAACACCCGCTGCAACCAGTTCAGAAGACCGTGCCATACCTCGGCTATTTCTAAAGATTGATAAATAAAAAAAATACCATGTAACAGCCAAAAATAGCAACAAAGCATATCCTAAGTCTCGAAAGCAGCAAAGAAATCTTTCTTCAAAAAAAAAAAAATTATTAAAATCAGCAATTTTTGCTAAATACTAATTTTCATTGCATTCCAACGATGCAAACTTCAACCTGATTTTTCAATGTATACCGAATGACGCAGGTTTAGCTTTGCTTGGCGGTTTTTTCTTTTCCAATGTTCGCGAGACTCCTCACAGCAGAATTATCAGGTTGATACACCTTTACGAGAGTATCTCTGGTCTAGTGAGTCTAGTGAAATCAAATTAAACTTCGAATCATTCAAATTGTGCGTACGCGACGTACAATGAGCACGTGTAAGGACGAAGAATGCACAAATGATTGCGATTGGAAGGAGAGAGTTTTAGATAAGTTAACGACCAGCATAATAAGAACAAGGAAAAAAGTAAGTGGCGATGAAAGTCGAGGAGGTCTCTTGCTCCGTTAGCCCCACTGATTGTGAGTGTTGGGCTTACGCTGACTGTTAGCCTTATAGACTCGACCCACACTCCGGGGAGGTATTCCAGAGGGGGAGAGAGGGGGAGGGGGAGAGGGAGAGGGAGAGGGAGAGGGAGAGAGAGAGAGAGAGAGAGAGAGAGAGAGAGAGAGAGAGAGAGAGAGAGAGAGAGAGAGAGAGCGAGAGAAAGCTCAATGGAAACCAACAACCGAATTCGTGTCAGAGGACCATCGAAGCCTGGTCTCCATGCCTCCTGTCGCTCATACATTATACATGGAAACTCTCAACGTCTCGGTACCTTTTTTCCACCCTAGAAGAGAGGATCCAGAGAATAAGAGATGCTTTCGACTCTTCTTCGTGCACAGCACCATTGGGACCTACGAAAAAGAGAGAGAGAGAGAGAGAGGGGAGAGAGGGGGAGATGGAACCAAGGGTAAAAAACTAAGCCTTTTTTCTTCTCGTTACTCAAGAATAATTACTTCATGTACAACACATTATCCGCTGGAAAAAATAGGAGGGTGAGAATATAAATGTTTAAGGGGTTAGGCTACTGTGAAAATTTCAAACTCTCGTTCGTCGCTCCAAATCCAAGTCCGAAATTGGGTACGCCTATTCAGTGTGATAGTAGTGTAGTCTTGATTTAAGGATGTTGAGTCCCAAATCGCAAATGATGATAAAATTCTGAAAATTTGGTACGTTTTTGTATGAAGTATTTCAGAGGTCGTGTAAAAATTTCACGACAATTAGGAAGCTCGTTATTAAACAATTAACATTCACAAATTAAATGTTGTTTTATGGAAACTGATGTAACTTTGCAATAAGTTTTTTTTTTGACCTCTCAATTTTATAATATCTACAATATACTGAAAGCAACGGAAACAAAACGAAGTTTATTGATAAATTTTTTTTTATTTCTTTTAAAAATTGTTCTTAACAAAATGTTAATTTTTTAATAACGAGCTTCCTAATCGTCGTGAAATTTTAACACGGCCTCTTAAATACTTCATACAAAAACATACCAAATTTTCAGAATTTTCTTATCATTTTTTATTTCAACCCTTAAGGAGGTTGAAGTAATGATGATAGAATTCTGAAAATTTGGTATGTTTTTACATGTAGTATTCAGGAGGTCGTGTAAAAATTTCATGACGATTAAGAAGCTATTTATTGAACAATTAACATTAACATGTTTCATAGGGACTCAACATCCTTGACACGAATGGGTGGAACAAGTGAAAAAATATATTTGAAACAAATAGGATCGTAGTAGGCCGTGAAACAAGTCAAAAAACCTATTTGATTTAAACAGATCTCATTTAAATTAAATACTTTTTCTATCGTTGTAGCCAATTTCGTTTATTTGCAAAAAAAAACAACTCGTTATTTTGTTTCAGAACTGCATTACCAAAATCACGTACACCGCTGAGCCCCTCACGATTGAAGGTCCTTCGCAAGTTTATTTATGACTTCTTCAATTAATAATCATCTTAAATGAAATTCGATACACAACTTTGTTAAGTACATCCAGTTAAATGTCCAAACGATTTTTCACTTGTCTTACTTATTCATCGTAAATCAATTATTTTTACATACCCCTAATTTTCGAGTCGTCACAGTAGCCCAACCCTTTAACTTGTGACACCGAGTCCGAGAGCTCGATATTGTGACGAAGGATTTTAGAATCGTGTCGCCACATAGTCCTCGCCCTCTCTGCCTAGGCAATTCCACTTTTCGCCTTCGAATCTTTGAAATGCCACTACTTTCTCATTCGCATTTATTTTCTGTATTTCAATGGGTTTTCGAAGTCCCCTCGAGAATACTCAAAATACTCGGTTACCCCTCGCTTCTCTCCTGAACTTAGGAGGAAACCCCCCGGACCCGGCAAAAGACTATTCCCGAGTGAGAAGAGTCCGAGTAAATTCCGCGATGCTGCGAACAACCGGAAGTAGGAATGGTGCGACGCCTAAGTGACACTTCCCGTCAGCTCGCCTTGAATGATTCGTTAGTCATCAAGGACGTCTTCAAAACTCGTGACTGTGATGCACGTGTCTATATATATATATATATATATATATATATATATATATATATATATATATATATATATATATATATCCGGAGACTCGACTTTGCGATGTGCGGACACACTCACGGTAACGAACTTTGATGAAAAAGTCATTTGATCTCGTTGCTCTCAATGACGAATCTCCCTCGCTCCTCATTGTTCCCTGGATATATATCTCCAGGAAGAACTGTTTTTCCATTGTCATTGAACGCCTATATTTTTTATCGCCTTTTTTTGCCCATTTTGGGGAAGAGCAAATGGGCGAGGGGCTGTTCACTATTAAGTGAGGTGCGGAAGAGATTTCCGCGTGAAGTCGATTTCATATGATTTTTGTGATTTCATAAGTGATTCAAGCTATTTTCAAAGTCGAATGAATTCGAATGAAATCAATTGAAATCAACTGAAATTACGTGAAATCACATTAATTTCAGTTGATTTCAATTGATTTCATTCGAATTCATCAACTCGGTTTCAAGCGATTGCTGAAATCATTGGAGGGAGAAAAAAATCGTAAAATGGTTAAATTTCTTTTTTGTTGACTAATCTTGTGACTCAAATGTGAATTAAAATTTTTTTGAATGAAAAATGTGATTACAAAAGACAGATATAGATATTAAAGGAAATGTTTAATTTTTTCATACAGAGTCACGTCAATTGACATGACTCTGTATGAACTGGCGCGTGCACTGGCGTTAAGCCACAGACTAACCGCTCGAACGCACGGACAATGGACCAAGCTATGAACAATCATAATAACATTTCTTTGTTTCGAGAATCCGATGATTTCTAGCGATTTCGTGAATCAAGTGATTTCATGCTGATTTCAGACGACTCCAAAAAACTTAAACCTGATTTCAGGGGACTTCAACCACATTCGGATAATGTTGATTTGGTAAGACGGTTCGGGATTTCAGGCGATTTCTTGTGATTTTGCATTCGATTTCGAACAGAAGTGCTTGAAGGATTTCAAGCACTTCTCAAAAATTTTGAGGACTTCAAGCACTTCAAAAAATCATGGCATCGAAAGCCATGATTTTTTGGGTTTTCGATTTTCACATTTGCGGCTTAAGTTCTCCGGTGGAGAACAAAGCGCAGGTTCATGATGAAATCGCTCGAGGAGTCCAGGCAAACGGAGGCAGAGGAATATTTGGTTGAATTGAGATGACCAGTGCGTCGTTATCAGTTGTCAAGAGTAATTGGATCTCGTTTGATACGACGCGGGGAGGTCGTGAGAATAAGATGTACGTTCTACCCTCCCGTCCGGACCGAAGAATCTTTGCCATCGGCAATTGCGTCGTTTTTCGAGCTCGTGCGCACTCGCGATATCGACACGAGCAGGAGAGTGCTTAAGAGGCTATACCAGTGTGAACGCTGAAAAATTGGGTGATTTTCGGGAATTTTTTTGAAAGAAAAGTACTCAATTAAATGGTTCGGAAAATTACGAATATATTTGGCTATAATTGACGTATGCTGCATAATTTTTTCATAGAAAAATATTAAGATCCAAGCGACTTGTGCGCTGTCTTCGGGGGCGCGAAAAAAAAGTTCCATCACTGCTGACATCATTCCGGCTAATTGAGTAGCCGAAATCGAAAAGGGAAAAAATGTCGTTAAACTGGAAGGTATTTCCTGTACAATGACGTAGGATTTTCGAAAAATATAAAAATCTAACAAAATGGCGTAGTTATGAAAAAAAAACGTCTGTTTTCTTGCCTATAAAATGGTCGTTTTTTAAATGCCAAATCGTCGATTTTCATCCTAGCAAAAATATCCTACGTCATTGCAGAGTAAACATATTCAAGAGTACTCAGTTCAAATTTCAAGTCAATCGGATAATTGCTCTTTGAGTTGCGATGTCAGCAAATTTTAAAAATTTCATTTCTACAAAACCGCGTTTAAAGATTCAACTGGGGCATTTTATATCTACGAGCGGTTGCTCTTTAGAAGGCTGCCATTCGGGGAGCATTAGCTGAAAGCATGAACTGTCGAAAGAGGCAAAAAAATCGATTTTTGGGACTTTACATTCACACGACGTTATTTATTTAAATATTTATCGTAAAATAAAAAGTACGTCATCTTAAGGGGCTACACCAGTGTGACAGTATATCCCCTTAAGATGCCTAATAGTTTTCAATGCTTTACCACCTATATGGGTTTCAACGAAATCGTCGGCGGACACTAAAGTGATGTTGCTTGTTAGGGACGTTCGAGAACATCAATTGCCCACTGAGGTGTAGGGAATGAAATCGTTCGGCAAGAGAGTGAAGGAATTTGAAAAGATCGCACCCCCACAAGATTTCCGACGTAACATAAGTGTGCTGCGAAAAAAATGTGCGCGATTTTAGCAGCCCAAGTCCATCAAAAAGGGTAAGCGGACAAGAAAAGTCAATTGGATTCCAACACTGCAAACTTCAACATCACCACATAGGCGACGTAGAATTAAAAAAAAAACGAGTTTGCTGACTCGAAGGCGGCAAGAAGAGCGATAAATTAGCTGGCCTTGGTCCGGGTTATTCGAAACGGAGGATCCTAACGGAGCTCCAACATCACGCGGATCCAATCGTAATTGGCCAATCAGGCTAATATCACCGAGATGTACGTCATACCCGGGCCCTTTAACGGCTCAAGCGCAATTTTCCCCAATTGTCAGTCAGATTCGAAGGTAAATACGTTTGGACGAATTGCCAGGCGAGATGATAGCTCTGACAAGCACGTGTGCCAACAGCGTAATAGCGCGAGCTGCACACGCATTGCATCCGTGAACCTTCGAGTCGTAAATCTGACGTGATCGCGATGATCTCACGAGTGAATCACTGCGTGGACGTTATAACAATATGCGGCTAAGATTTGCTTGATATGCGACGTAGAGGCCGAAAAATAGGCTTTTTGGGGATTTTTTTTCAGGAAAACTACAAAATAAATCGAGATTACAAAAAGGGTGTTTATCATACATATCAGTGACTGTATACAATAATTTTTTTGAAGCGATTAAGGCAGTAGTCTGCTTTACAGGCTTCAAAAAATCGATTTTTCGTTTTTGTCTTAAGGGAGCTTTCCAGTGTGAAATTTTCAAAAAATCGATTTTTTTTTTTTGCTGTATCGAATAGTATACACTCTTCCGAATATTCCCTGAAATTTTCATGCCGAAATTCAGATTATTTCGGTTACTGTACAGCATTTCTTGGAAGAAGGCAACGGAGCGCTACAGCTACAGAGAAACTTTGAACGCGTTTTTCTCGAAACAGCATTTTTCAAAACGGTGTCCAACTTGGAGGGCAGAGTTTTAAAGCTATCGAGTTGAATTTTTTACACAATATTCTTAACGTCATTGTTTATCGTGCTATGGAAGCTTTTTTTTTTTTTTGATATCTTCCTATTTTTTTGTAAAAAAACTGCCAAAAAAAATGCTAAAATCGATACTTTTTGTTCAAACCGGCGCCATTTTTGCAAAAAAAAAAAAAAAAGCCTCCATAGCACGAAAGCCAATTATATACCGATCAATAATCTTTTTGTGTTTTTTGTTTCAGATCAAAATTGTGACCCCCAACGTGGACACCACATCCAAGTGCATTTTCTGCAACAATTGTTTCATCATTTTTATAGATATTAATTAATAAATAAATCGATCTTTAAAAAATTGTTTTGTATTCTTCAATACCCAATTAATATACAAAAAAAAAACCAGACCGATTAAATTATTTTTTCTTTAAAAAAAAAAAATCGCGAAAAACAGCGATTTTTCGGGCTGTCACACTGGAAAGCTTCCTTAAATCTATTCGAAAACTATCCAAGAATATGTGTTCAAAATTTTAGAGGCCAATTCGACATATTTTCGAAGCTAGATCAGTTTTAGTGGCCGAGCGTCGAGCAGGTGCGAATGCTAGGGCAGACCCGAGCGCGCGCGCTTCGCCACTTCACGCCCCGTTTTCTCGAGTTTTCATTTTCACAAGTTTTAGAAAACGGTGCCGGCGATAGCAAAAACAATATATGTCCGATCGAAAAAAATCAAAGTGATCTAGCTTCAGTATTAAATTATCTTCTATTTGAACTAAAAAAGTTGGACAAAAGTACTATTTAAATTACTTGTTTTGCAACTTAAAGTGAATTTATTTTTTCAAAAAAGTGAATTTTTTTTCAAACTTCGAAAAAGTTTGGAATTTCATCATTTCTTCGGTATTTTTTTAGTTCATATGGAAAAGGAACTTATAAAAACGTTAAAAAAATTTGGTTCGACTGATTCAGATGCATCGCACGACCTCCATCACCGGCACCGATTTACAAATGCAGACTCCAGGCGCCCCAGAAAAATCGTTACAACTTTGAAAAATTTCAATATTTTTTAATAATAAAAATTGTTTTTTAAAGCTTGAATATAATACACTATCGTCTCAAAATTGCGTTTACCGCAATCATTTCCTTCCCTTTCAAAAAAATTGCTGAAAAAAACGCTTTTTTTCGGCTTCTAAAGCAGACTACTGCCTTAATTTCATAATGGCGGCTGTGCAGTGTTTTTTCGATGACGTCTCCGTTTTTCCAGGCTCCACGGCCGGACAAGCAGCTCCTGTCATTTTTTAATTATAATGAGCCAATGAATTTTTTTCGATTATATATAATGACTGCTATAGAAGTACGTAGGATTTTTTTCGATATATTGATTTTTGGCGAAACGGCGCACTTCTAAAGTGGAAAGTGAAAAATTTGCCTAAAAAATCGTCAGATAATTGTTAATAACAAATGAACTATGCAGTATAAAAAAAATCCCACGTACTTCCATAGACAATCTATTTTTCAAGATATATTCAACATTTCAAGTGAATCGGTTGAAATTTGCCTGAGTTACGTTTCCGGCCAACGTCAAACGGAGACGTCATCGCGAAAACGCTGCACAGCCGCCATTTTGAAATTAATCGCTTCAAAAAAATTATTGTATGCAGTCACTGATGTGTACGATGAACACCCTTTTTTGTAATCTCGATTTATTTTGTAGTTTTTTTGAGAAAAAAAAATTCCCAAAAAGCCTATTTTTTCGGCACCTGGAGTGGCCTAAGGCCTTAAAGGTTCGTCACTATTGGGGGTCGATCGTTTTTCCTACAATCATTCATAGCCTCGGGAACCAAGAGCGGTTACCAGAATTCTTGATAAATTCCTTCAAAAGAATCCTCGTAAAGATCTTGACCTTCATTAAGGGGGTATCTCAAAAACTAATCGACCGATTCTGATGAAACTTGGTATAAATCTTTCTAACCTTATTGTCTAAAATATGACCCTAAATGATTTAAAAAAAATGTTAAGTTTTTTTTATTGCTAACTGGATCTATTTTTTTCGGAAAATTCAATATTTTTGCTTCAAAGCTTAGCGTTTCGTCGATTTTCACCATTTCTCACTTTTTCTTGGTTCATATTCTGCGTATGAGTGTTAATGAAAGACAAACTTTCGTTGGTTATTTTTTCAAATTAAGTCCGCCGACGCAACGTGTCACGCCGTCTCTCAACACCCGCTGCAAGCTGCTTAGAAGACCGTTCCATACCTCCATTTTTAAAGATTGATAAAAAATGCCACGCAACTGCCAAAAGTAGTAATCCGACGCCTTAAGTCTCAAAAACAGCGAAGAAACGATTGCTTTCGAAAAAATTATGAGAATCAGCAATGTTTTCCTCGCCTGAAGGTATCTCCCCTTAAACGGCAGATATGACCCGACAGTGTTTATCATACAGCGACACAACCATAGGCACCTCCGCGGTCTTTACTCATGAGGGATCCAATTTCGTCACGGGTGTGCCGCGTGTCCTGGATCCAACCAATTAGCCATGCTTCACGGTTAAACGTTAATTAGCCAATTAGTCTCACGAGAATATTCGGGTAGCCGTGACGTGGCGACCAATCTTAGCGGACCACGACCGTTTGTCTATGTCGCGTTGTTTGGATGGGGGTAGGTGAGGGGCTGTAGCAGCCAAGGCAAGATACGTGATTCCAATTGCTTACAATTTTTACATAGTGATATTTTGCTTGGATTTTCCACTTCTTGCCTCAGCACTTCATCTGCCATATCGGAATACACGTATCTCGGATCCCACTCTCCTTGCGCCTTTCACTCTTTCGTACCCTATCACTTTCGGCCCGGTTGACTTCGACTCGCTCTCCGTGTCATCGCAATATTTTATCGCTGGCTCATCGACTATCCTGTTACTCGCGAAACGCGTGCGCGAGTAAATCTTTCTGAATAGTGAAGGCCCCAAGCAACTGCGTTTGTCTTCAAAGTGGTCATGCTACGCGGGTCCTCTGTCCCGAGTCATTCGAACCCACTGTACATATCAAAAAATGGAAAAGTTCTGATGGTACTGAAGTTTGCATCGTTGGAATGCAACGAAAATTTTTCTTGATTTTTTTTTACTCCTTAATTTTTACTATTTCCCAAAAAAAATTTTTTGCAACTTTTGGTTATAATGTTGAAATATTGTCAGAAAAGTTTTGGCGACTTTCGCAGCCTTAATGTGCTTAAAAAAATACGGGAATTCGAAAGAAATATATTTTCGTTGCATTCCAACGATGCAAACTTCAGTACCATAAGTTCTGTCATGGGCCCTGCATTGGCTTGAACTTTTACAAATACGCTTTTTCATTGCACAGTCTTATAGCCTAGCATTTTAAGTTGACTGTGCACCATAGATTTTGTAAAATTTACAAAAATTAACCCTATTATGAAGATTTTTGTACAGAGTGACATCGATTCTGCGATATACCCACTCTTATGTTCCTTTGCTTCTAAGCTTCGATTTATGAATCCGATGAGCTCTTGATATACTGATGCATTTGTTGATGACAAATCATTAAAGCTATGTTTTCGTCGAAAATCGATTTTTTTTCCACGGCTCAGCTGTCACGTAATTTTCAAAATTTTGAAAAAGGCACGCGTCCGTACGGCACTTCTAATATTGTACTAAAACAATATTTGAAAAATGTTAATTTTAGATGACCTTAGTTGTCCGAACCACCTACACCGAGTGCCCATGCAGCAAGGGCAGCACTTTGTTTAAGTAATAGTAACTTCATTGTTTATGAATATTAGTGAATAAAAAAAATTCAAACTTGACAAGCCTATGTATTTGAATGGTGTGTAAAATCCCGACGTCGACATCCCAATACTGCCATGAGAAAAAAATATTGAAGATCAACCTGTTTGCTGGGCCCCAAGTTTATGCAGACCCGATGTCATGTGGGGGCTGATGAACAAGACATATATTAGAAAGAATTCCTAATTCTTTCTAATTCTTCTATATTCTAATTCTTCCTAATAAAAAGGTCCTTAGCCTTGATCATTGTTCGTCCTGTTGGCCGAACAATTTTCAATGCATCATCATCCAACCCGAGCAGAGGAGGTTGCCAGGTTGGTATGGAAACTTGCCTAGGATCGTTGAGGCTCCAACGTGTGGAGAAAGGACGATACGTCCATGTGCACCTGGACACGTAGAAATCTTCAATGGAGGTCAATCTCATTCGCGCATATATACATCGACGCTCATTCTGATGCTAACTATATCCATACAAACACGATCCTATGAGGGCTGAGAAGAATAAAGCGGGAACCACTTTCGAGCTGTAGTCTACTGAACTGGGATAGCGGAAATCCATCAGTAATTCAAGTTGATGCATAGAATTATTTCTGACATGGAAACGTACCACACACTTTCGTTAGGGGAGAGGCACCATAAAAAAGTAAACAATTGCCGAGGCCTTCAAATGTTAGGTTTTCTATGATCTACATGTCATGTACAACGCGATGCTAATAATTATTTTACACATGACATTTGAATATTTCGTGATATTTATATTATGTTTTACAAAAAATTACAGAAATCGTGGTTTTCAAAAAGGTTACCTATAATCGGATATCCGATATAAAAGCCTAAACTCCATTTTTCTTATGTCTGATATTCGGGGACTTCTTTTTATATAAAATAAAACAAAACGTTTATTGCTTCAACTTTGTAATTATTATCAAACAATCGGTCTTCATGAGTTAATCTTTCGTTAGGTAGGAACATTTTGGCACAAACGGATATCGAAAATGTTAACCCTTTCGTTGGCAGAGAGAATTCGAAAAAGTGCCCAAAATGGCAGGAAATTTTTTTTATCCTGACAACTTGTACACTGGGGTTTTTGAGGGTGCTGATTACGAATCTGAATTCAAAATTCAGGAATTCACAATGACGAACAAATATGGCGAATGAAGATACAAATAATACAGATTGATTTAGATGAAATCATATATTTCCACCTATTTATCGTATTATGCACCGTGTTATTGAACTCACCATGAAAAATTCCTTCATTTTGAGTTCAGCATCACACTCAGCGTCCCTGAAAACCTCCGAGCACCAAGATTTATCCAAATCGAGCTATTTTTTGAACTTTCGTCCGCCATATTAGATCCGCCATTAAAAATTTTTGAATTTTGTGTTCAGATTCGTAATAAGCGACATCGAAAATCCCAGAGTACCAATTTTTATCTAAATCGAGTAAAATTTTCAATTTCGGTCCGCCATTCTAGCGCCGCCATTTTGAATTTTCAAATTTAAAGTTCAGATTCGTAATAAGCGACCTCAAAAATCCCGGAGTACTAATTTTCATCTAAATCGAGTAAAGTTTTTTACTTTTGTCCGCCATATTGGCACCGCCATTTTGAATTTCCAAATTTTGACTTCAAATTCGGATTCAGCGAGGCCAAAAACTCCCGAGTGAGGCTCCGATTTCAAATCAGAGCAAGTTAAATAGGGAAATAAAGGTTGACGCACTATTGCGTCAATGCCAACGAATGAGTTGAGTTCGATCAAGTATGCGATATTAAGATTTGACATGGCCGAATATGAACAGTAGTATTTTTGTATAAATTGCTATTTTTTCGAACATTGTAAATTTATTCACCCTTTAACGGCCACGCCTATTTCTGGGAGGCTGAAAATAATTTCTTATGGTAGTATAGCTAAAAAAGGGTTGAATATGAATGTCCAACCATAATTTTGTCTATAAGGGCCTGGAAAGTAGTATTTTCGGACTGTAGCAAGCTTGCTACATTGGCGATTCGGGGATATAAATTATGACATATCTTTGAAAAAGCTAAACGGCAGCTGCAAGCAACCGGTGTCGTCCCGCGAAGGCAAAATGCTTCGAAGACAACAAATTGATATTTTGGAAGCTTCCACATGGGCAGAAGCTCTATTGTGTGGGCCAGGAATTGATGATTCGATGTAAGTCATTTTTTAATTAGTATTTCTATACATAAATCAAGTGTAAAATTGTAAAACTCTTTCAGAAATTTTCAAAAATTTATCACTCGAAAACTATGAACTTTAGCAGAATGTTATAAAGAATACTTCCGTTTTAAAATTGCCCAAAATATTTTGAAAAAATAATTCATCCCGAAAAACTTTAATTTTTTGAAAAATTGTTTTAACAATCGGCTATAAACAATTGAATGCTCGACTTTTCGGCAAAAATTGTGATATTCGGATTCAGCGGATCAAAATACATTAAAAAGTTGAGCTTCATCCATCGAGCTCAAAATTTTACGAACATATAATACCGTATCCACATCGAAAAACTTCAAACGCATTTTTCTCGCAACTATGTCTTTCAAGTAGGTGACCACTATAATTCGAAAACCACTCGATGAATTTTGATGAAGATTGTTGTGCTTACGATAGCATTAAAAACTAGTCCATAATCGGAGGGATTTCATTTTTGTTGAAAATTTCTATTTTTTTAAACGCCTTTAAAGCCATTTTGTTAATTTTTGAAAAAAGCTCCGATTAAGGACTAGATTTATCATTACACTATGATTTTTTTTCCTTTCTTTTATTTCAGATGATCCAGTAAAATTGTATGATGGTCACCGCAAAGCACTACATGCCGAAGGGGGTCTGACAAATATGGTGATATTTTTATAATCAACCAATATTTTTCTTTGAAAATTTGTACAAGTCAAGTTGAAATATAACATAAAAAGTCTGTGTAACCACTTTTGTAAAACAAACTTAATTACTATGAAAAAAAAATTATTGAAAATGCTCGTTTTTTCACGCCTTTGACTGCATCTCACTCCCTAAGGAAGTGGCTCCGGAAGAAAATCTCTGGATAGGAAAACTGTATTTCCGTCTCGCGAAGCCTGTTGCACGTTTGGCCATATATTTATCCGACGCTTTTTTGCATGTATGCGTTTGCTCTTTGAAGTTAAAAAAGTATAAGCCTCCTCGACGGTTTGGGGGGTCTTTTGAGTCGAGGGATTGCTGAAGGGATTCCATCCAATGTGGCAATATGTGTCTACAAAATAATTGGTATTTATTTGCGAGTATATATATCTACATATTTACATAAACCCACGTATCATTTGTATATGTTCCCCTCGCTATTATAATCCTCGATCCTGCGTTAATTTGTCACGTGGGTATCCCGTATATCGTCGTATAGCCATCCGGTTGTGTTGAATGCTCGCATGTTCAGATAAACAGAACGAAAACCACGTGGAGAGAGAGAGAGAGAGAGAGAGAGAGAGAGAGAGAGAGAGAGAGAGAGAGAGAGAGTGCGATGGACATCCGGTTTATCGTTGGCGTGGCTTAGGGTGGATTTAAAGTACTAATAAAGGGACGTGCATCGTTCCGGTGTACCTTACCGACAGAGTCAACCGGTTGAAAAAATAATTCCTAAAAAATGAATAATTGAGTTTTGTGATATAATTCGTCATTCCCTTGCCTTCTGAAATCATTTTCAGGGAAAAAATATTTCAATATTTAAGAGAAGAAAATATTTCTCTCTATGGAATCAAACCTGAAACCTACATACCTATGACTACACCTGCTATGGTATTGAAGTTTGCATCGTTGGGATGCAACGAAAATTTTTTTTTTTTGCCCATTTAGGCTACAAAAATTACTGAAACATTTTTTAAGATGCTAATTAGTGTTCCGTAACCTAAATTTAGGTTTGGGTAGTAATAGAAATAAAGGAAGAGTTTCGGTGCATTCCAACGATGCAAACTTCGACACCATCACCTGCTGCCTGTGAGTGTTGTGGCATCTTACAAGGAACATCCTTGAGGTGACACCTTTCGATTTTGTTGAAATTTGGATATGTTATAAAGCACCGAAAAGTAAGCGATGCGTATTTTTTTTTATCGGCGGAAAAACGGTTTTAAGGGGTGATGAAACTCACGAGAAACTATTGCACTGAAATTTTGAAAAAGGGCGTAAGTCAACGTAACCTCAAATTATTTGCCAGCAGTAGCAATAATCGAAAAATTACATTACGATTCCGAATACGCCAAAGGTTAACTCGGCTCTCGGTAGAATATTAATAACACGTTTTCAGCGTAGAATTGCGATTTGTATGCTTGATAATGATGCTCATTGTATCAGCGTGTCCGTCCCGCAGGGCAGTAATAATGCAGCTCATATAAATTACACGCTCTTCACAATCAAACGTGACTGGAGAAACGTGTCGAGTTCGCGCCAATCAGCTTTTCAATCCGAGCTTTTTGCATGCTCCGTATCGTTGAACAACAAATATCTCTACATATGCAAAGTACTCCGGACTCCTTTTCGTGCAAAGTACGCTATGCAAATAACGAAACTTGGCACCAAAAATGAACGGATTGACTTGAAATTCGGTACACTTGTTCAATGAAATAGTAGTTCAGTCTTGACAGTAGTTTTCCACCTTAAATCTTTTTCCACTATATATTAACAATAACGATGTCAATTTTTCATCAACCACTTCTTAAAAGGAACATCACTTTGGTTTCCGCCTCCGATTTTGTTGAAACTTTTTTATGTGGAAGAGTATAAAAAACTAAGCGACACGTATTTTTTATTATCGGCGGAAAAACGGTTTTGAGGGGTGAAACGCACCCTCGAAAATGGGGATGTTTTTTCGTTTTTCGTCGATAACGTTTTAACGGTATGAGATATAAAAAAAATTCAAATTGCAACAATGTTTATTTTTTCATGTACTATACATTGGAGATCAGAACGATACCATTATCGACGAAAAACGAAAAACACCCCTATTTTCGAGGGCGCGTTTAACCCCTTAAAACCGTTTTTCCGCCGATAAAAAAAAATACGTATCGCTTACTTTTCCGTGCTTTATAACATATCCAAATTTCAACAAAATCGAAGGGTGTCACCCGAGGGATGTTCCTTGTGAGTGTCATTAAACGGCTTTACAGACGCACTCAGAAAGTTCTAAGGAGCAATAAAATAAAATGAAAAAAAAATACGGTATTTTTCAATATTCTAGCCAACAATGCTGCCTCGAGCGGAGTTTCCACGCCTAGTATGCGAACCCTAAGTCTTCCTCAATGAAAGACGTGGTTGAATTTCGATACGAGCGCCTCAGATGCAGTTTGAAAATAAAGATCAATAAATCTACGCTAGAGACAGCGTTAAGGATGTTGAGTCCCAAATCGCAAATGATGGTAAAATTCTGAAAATTTGGTATGTTTTTGTATGAAGTATTTCAGAGGTCGCGTAAAAATTTCACGACAATTAGGAAGCTCGTTATTGAACAATTAACATTCACAAATTAAATGTTGTTTTATGGAAACTGATGTAACTTTGCAATAAGTTTTTTTTTTGACCTCTCAATTTTATAATATCTACAATATACTGAAAGCAACGGAAACAAAACGAAGTTTATTGATAAATTTTTTTTTATTTCTTTTAAAAATTGTTCTTAACAAAATGTTAATTTTTTAATAACGAGCTTCCTAATCGTCGTGAAATTTTAACACGACCTCATAAATACTTCATACAAAAACATACCAAATTTTCAGAATTTTCTTATCATTTTTTATTTCAACCCTTAAGGAGGTTGAAGTAATGATGATAGAATTCTGAAAATTTGGTATGTTTTTACATGAAGTATTCAGGAGGTCGTGTAAAAATTTCATGACGATTAAGAAGCTATTTATTGAACAATTAACATTAACATGTTTCATAGGGACTCAACATCCTTAAATTCCTATTGAAACTTCCATGTGTGAAAAAAACATCATTTCCGTCAATATTCCAGCCGGCTGAAAACGCAATGCGTACCAGAATTTGAAATGCATCATGTCCATACGTAAGTTCGAATCCGCGTCACGGTGACGCGGCATTGCGCCATCTCAAAGCCCCCACAAAGTGTTGGAACTATTCCTGGACGTACTTGGCTGGAACGACGTCTCGGTGAGACTCGAGAGACGTCTCATTCGATTCCGGTGAAAGACCGCACGAACGTTTTACGCTCACTCGAACGAATCAGCAGCCGTAGCCACATTTCAGCTTGTGTACGTTCAGCTTCATGGACCCACGTGATCGTAAAGCGAACGAGAAAACGTTTATGACAATTCGCACGTCTTGGCGAGCCTTCCACCGTCAATGACGACGATTCCGCCCGCAATTGCCATATTTCCTCTAATAATCATCAAATTCTTAAGGCCTTAGGCCATAGTAACGGGTATAAAATCATGTGCATATTCAACAATTTGTTTTTCGTATGAAAAAGTGATTCACTGATAAAATTAAACTTTTATGTTAAATAAATATTTTTTACGTCATGTAAATAAATTTTTATGTTAAATATATGTAAATGATTTTATGTAAATCATTCTTTTTTATTCAATTTTTTTTTAAAATATTTTATTTAAATTTTATTTAATATGAAAATTTTTTTAAATTTCATTTAATATTTTATTTAATATTTTAATTTTTAAATATTTTTTGTAAATAATTTTCTATTTAAAATATATGTTAAATATCAGATTAAAAAAAGGATACCACATCTATTTAGTATGAACCATATTTCCTCTAATAATCATCAAATTCTTTAGGCATTAGGCCATAGTAACGGGTAGAAAATCATGTGCAAATTCAACAATTTTTTTTCGTATGAAAAAGTGATTCACTCATAAAATTAATTTTTATGTTAAATATTTTTTATATTAAATATATGTGAATAATTTTATGTAAATATTTTTTTTTTAATATTTAACTTAAATTTTTTAAAATTTTATTTAATATTTAAATTTTTTTAGATTTTATGTAAATCATTTTTTATGTTAGATATTTGTTAAATATTAGGTTAAAAAATTAATAACACATCGATTAAGTATGAATATCAAGCTGTTAGAATTTTGTTTTTTTTCGATGTACAAAATGGCCGACTACTCGAAACTTCTCGAAATAACTTTTTTCCAATTGGCGTGACAAATAACGTCAACAATTTTCACTCGATTTACTTCAAATTTAAAAGGTACGTTCCTAATTGCATTTCACAGAGAAGTACGTACGGAATGTCTGATTAATCGAAAACTTTTCATTTTATGAGCATTTTATGAGCAGTTATAATGAAATTTTTCGCTGAAAATTCATTTCTTAAGTTCAAATACCTACATTTGAATAAAACAATGTTTTTTAAATTCCGTACGTACTTCTCTAGGTACTCTAATGTAGATTGACGAGAATTTTTGTTTTTTGTTCTAGGTCAAAAATTGTGGATGCTAAATGTCACGCCGCGGAGCGCCTAAAAAAAGATAACAAAATAAAATATTAGTCGCCGGCCATTTTCTACATCGAAAAAAAAAAAATATATATATATATATATATTTTTTTTTAACAGCTTGATATTCACACTAAAAAGATGTGTGATTCATTTTATGAGTAAATCACTTTTCCGTACGAAAAA